>OY728137.1:456749034-458074034 GCA_963277665.1 Viscum album
CTCCGGTAGCCTCAAGAAAGGTGCACTGGTCAATTTTTGTCTCAGCTTTTTGAAGCTCTACTGACATCTATCCGACCACACGAAGGGTTTACTCTTCTTCATCAATGCTGAGAGTGATGCTTCAAATCTGGAGATGTCTGGCATGAATCTTCGATAGTACCTAGAAAATCCTAGGAAACTCTGCACCTCTGACATGCTCCTAGGTGGCTCCCAAGCAAGCAGTGCCTCGATCTTCGCAGGATCCACCGCAACTCATGCCTCATAGATGACGTGTCCCAAGAAGTGGACCTCCCGAATCCAAAACTGGCACTTCGAGAGCTTACCATAAAGTTGGTGCTCTCGGAGTGTGTCCAGTACAACCCGCAAGTGGTAGGCGTGCTCCTCCTTAGTAGTCGAGTAAATCAATATGTCGTCGATGAAGACTATGACAAATCGATCAAGGTGTGGTTGGAAGATCCTATTCATGAGACTCATGAGCACTGCTGGAGCATTAGTTACACTGAAAGGCATAACCAAGAACTCATAGTGGCCATACCGACACTTGAAGGTCGTCTTCTTTACATCCTCGTCTCGAACTCTGAGCTGATGGTAGCCTGACCAGAGGTCTATCTTCGAGAACCATCATTCTCCCTTGAGCTGATTGAAGAGGTCGTCGATCCTCAGAAGTGGATACTTGTTCTTCAGGGTCACCTGGTTCAGGCGACCGTAATCGACACACAGTCACAAGATCCCGTCCTCCTTCTTGGCGAACAAAATCGGGGAAGCCCAGGGTGAATCACTGGGTCGAGTGAATCTGTTTCCAGCAAGTCCTCCAACTGTACCCGTAGCTCTCGAAGCTCATCGGAAGCCATCCGATATGTTGGAGTAGATATCGGGGCTGTCCCGGGGTACACGAAAATATATAATTCTACCTCTCTGCGAGGAGATATTCCTTGAACGTCGTCATGAAAAACATCTGCATACTAATCCACCACAATAAGAAAACTCGGACTCTGCACATCAATTGCACCTAGGATGAGACCAGCCAACTGATGGGTGATTGGTTTTCCTCTCCTCTGTGGGAGTCCATTTTGCGCTGCAAAGGCTCCCTTCTCACCGGTGATGGTGAACCTACTCCCATCGGTGTGGACACATCACAGCTTCTGCCTAATACAGTCTATCTGAGCATGGACCGTAGATAACCAATCCATGACCAAGATGACGTCGTAAGGACTTGACCCCGCTACAAGAAGATCCCAGTTGATGCTCTTTCTTCCTAGAGTAAGTTCAAATGTCCAGCACCAGTGCGTAATCGTTGAGGCTGCTCCCATTAGATTATCTAGCCGTAAGGATCGAGCGAACGACTCTGTCGGAATCTCAGAGCTCCGAACAAGGGAAGCGACAATGAAAGAATAACTCTCTCTTGTGTCTATAAGAACTACATAAAGGGTGGAGTAGACATAGATAGTACCTCAAATCATATCAGGTGCACCATGGTCATAGGCCTCCGCTGCCTCAAGCTGAGCCTGCCTCTGTCTTCCAGCTCCTTGTGGTCGGGGTGGACCTCCTGGTGGAGGTGGTGGTGGTAGAGCCTCAAAGAGTCACCCACCACCCGCTGCTCAGCCAGCTCCTCTTCCTCGTCCACCTACTCCCTACGAACCGCCATGGTCAAACCTCTGCCTCTGCCTGGGTGGTACCTCAACTGTCTGCTACTCCTCTGTATGGCGGGTCAGACAGTCCCAAGCCATGTGGCCCTATCCGCCGCATGCATAGCACTGTCTGCCTCTCATATGACTGTCGCTGCTGCGTGTGCCCCACACCTCCGAGCCAGTATCCTGAGGTCTCCCACCTGATGGTCTGGTACTCTTGGACCCCTGTGACATCCATCGACTACTAGATACAAGAATACTCCACTACGTTCCTCCATGTGGTAGGTCTCGGTGCTATTGTAGGCTTAGTAAGAAAGCTCTCTATAAGAATGGACCACTTCAGTACTCCAGCCTATGTCAGAATACTAAGGGAGATCATCGAAGTCCTGATCTCATGCCTCAGTCCCTGCTCGAAGGACGGGGCCCAGGAGAATGGGTATCATACCATGTCTGTGGAGTAGTGCGAGAGATCAGTAAACCTCACTGAGTACCGGGCTACATCCATGATGCCATGTCGCGGCTGTAGTAACTCCTGAATGCGTACTGCATGGAGGGTGGATGGAACGAACTCTGAGCGGAAGAGGCTCTTGAAGTACATCCAAAGAAGTGATGCCTCGTCATGAACCTGGAGCCTCAGGCTCCACCATCTACTATTTCCGCATGCAGGAGACTCACTACAAGGATCACCACGAGGTCTGTTGGTGTCCCTACAAACATGAAGACTCGAACAACAGCCTCCAGCAAATCCTTGGCTGCTTGAGTGTTCGTCTCCCCACGAAACCTGGGCGGTCTCTGACGCTAAAACTTGTACAGTGCACTCAGGAGATGTGCACTCTCAGCTGCTGGGGCTGGTGGCATCGGTGGCTCGACGGGTAGAGGTATCGCCGGTTCCTCCACTATAATGGGGCCCTGCACCGAAGCCTCGTCACTTTGTGGGATTCCATCTGGTAAAATGCTCGGAACCCTACCTGGATGCCGTTATGGGGCCATCTTGAAAAGAAACAGGTGTGCCACGGTTAATACAGTACACTTAGTGAGCTGAAACAAATTAATCACAAAGAAAATGTTGAAACACACATGCAATCAATGTTTTCATGCACTGAGTCGGAAATGAGAAGTCAGGGTCCTCGTGTATGGATACGTCAGTCGCCGCAACAACACTGGACTCTCTGGACTGATAACCACACTCAATACCCTTAATACTATTGCTTTACATAGATAAAATTATCAGAGTCCTAAGTTCTGCAGTAGAACCGACTCCTCTGATACCAATTTGTCACAACCCGTCCTCGGGGCCCGTGCTGTGACCACCTCATGCCTGCCTTCCATAGGTCAGGGGCTGGTGACTAGCACCAAAGGGTAAATCCTAATAAAAAGGGAAGGCATTTCCTTTATAATGTAAACAAACACCATAGAGTACGCAAGATATAGTAAAAACTAAGTAAACTGAGTAAAAAATAAGTGCTATAAGGTAAATGGGCCAGAATACAAACTCAACTGAAAGTAAGGTACAACTAAAAGAATGTACAGCAGCAGAAAAGTAAAGCAGCAACACCGATCCATCCACTGGAATTCCCACCTGAATGGTGGGTACCGATAGTCTCCTCAGCTCCTCAGGTCCAGCCGTCTGCTCCATGTACGTCGCATCCAGTGATCCTCCTCCAGGTACCGTCCAGCTCCACAAGCCTCCACCTCGATCAGCGCTATCCGTCGTCTATATCCAACACAACATAGTGTGGGCATATCCCTTGTAGAGGTGAGTATATGATACTCAGTAGGGACCCCGAGACTCTTGAAGGTCTCCCAGAATCCACCAAGGATAAACCAAAAAGGAAAGATACAATCACGAAGTATCAACCAACTCTACTTAGTTATACGCCCATACATATACCTAAGTCATCAATTTTAGTACTAGTCCAACTCACGATTTTAAGTTCAACCCAGTCCACAAAGTAAATTACAACCTAATCCACACAGGAAAGAACAACCCAATCCACACAGGATAGAAAGATCAATAATATCGAAGATAATGATTGAAAGTCAAGACTCAACTCACACAGGTATACTACTCACGATGAGGGGTGGGGGTGATAGATGTAGCCTCTGAATCATCTCCCCTACCGAACCCACGTAGGATCCAAGTAGAGAATTCATTGCGGCCGAACACACATAGGATCCAAGTACAGTAACCATCACTGCCGAACCCATGTATGATCCATGTACAGTCTCCATCGCTACCGAACCCACAGAAGATCCAAGTACAGTCATCCTCACTGCCGAACCCATGAAGGATCCAAGTACAGTCATCATCGTCGTCGCAGTCACAGCTAGCTCTAGGGTTCCCACATACAGCATGCTCGATTACGGGAGGGTATATTCCATGAGCCAAAGTTTCGATACATCAACTGTCATGAAGTCCAGTGTTGATATATCAAAAATCTCCATCTCTTCAATAGGAACAGAATGCAACAGACGACATGTCAATCAGAGGCCCAGTCAGAGAGTTATTGGATTTTTCTTCCTAGTGGCCCAGTTGGTTTTTTAAGCTAAAACCAACCCGACCGTAGTCCAGCTGCATCCAAACCTCGAGCAGAGTAATCCAAAAGAATTTTCTCACTAAGAGGAAAAGTCGACGGCACGTCAATAGGACGTCCGGAACTGAAGTTATACGAGTTTCCGCTGCGAGGGCCCTGTTGGTTTCCAGTTCGAACCAACCTGGCCATACCCAAAGTTCTCTGAATCCTTGAGATTAATATTCTGAAATGACCTACTCGATCCAAGGATCCCTATGCAACATACGGTGCATCGAACAATGGTTTTTATCCCTAGTTATGGGCATTTGAACGAAACTGCCCGAAAATAGGGGTTCATGTCAAGTAAGACCCGGCCAGATACCCCCTGGGTCAGCCCGAACCGAGCGACCCATCCCAGGTCTGGGTCTGGCCTACTTGGGTGTGGCCTAGCCAACACTGGTGGTCGGGCCTGGAGCGGGCGGTCTGGCCTGGCGCGGACGGCTCTGCTCTGTCCGAGCGGGGCGGCTCACCACTGGCTGAGCGGGGTGAAAAGAGGGAAACCGCCCCTTACGCTGGTCGGGGGATTGACCCCCTGGCTTTTCTGGAATGGCCGGCCATTAAGGCCGGCCTAGTTTAACCGCGGGACCCGAGGGGGTCCCGCATCCTTGTGGCGCTGGCGGCCGGCTAGGCCGGCCACACCTCTGAACTTCCACGACCATATGATGCGGCTCCTATCCGTCTTGCACGGTGTGATGGCGTCGCGCCCCTCAACCCTGGTCGCGACCCCCTTGGTATTCCGGAGCGGCACGACGGCGGCGCACCCCTCCGCCACGGCCCGCACTTGGCAGCGGCCCCACCTGGGCGGCGCGATGGCGCCACACTCCACCGCCATGGCCCCTCCTTCCGTGGTCTTTATTGTTTCCGCGGGGTGCAATGGAACCACACCATCTTTGCCTCAAACTCCATTGATAATAAACAAGAGACAGGGAGGAGAATCAGTTGTGTTTGTGCGGCCCTATTTCCTCCCGTTACATTGGTAAAAATTGGCAAAATTAAATGAGATACGTCAATGTTAAATCCAATCCAATCTTAATTCACCAATAATGAATTTAACCCCTACCTCAACACAAGTTGTCGAACGATGATCGTCGCGGAAAATGGTGTCCGGGGTGAAGCTCCGTATACGTCGACGGAGAACGTCCGAGGAGGAAACATTGTCTCTTTCCTTTGATGAGGAGAGAAGACTGAAAGAAGACATAGGTGGTGAGTTTCCGCATCGGTGCCTCCTACTTGGTCGTGGAGGAAGAAGATGACGGAAGAAACTGAGTCACTGAGTCAATGCTCTCCCTCGGTGAAATAGCGTTCTTCGTTGAAGTGGGGGAGTTCTTCGCTGATGAAGATGAAGTTCTTCCAAAGGAAAAGAGCTATCCCTCACCAAATATCCTCACACAACTAGCAAACCAAATAAAATAAGTCCTCCCCCTTATTTTATTATGTTTTCCATGCAATTCAAACATTCAAAACAATTATTCAAATTAATTTAAGTGATTGAATTCATTAAATTAATGGGTTGGCAAGTGTTTATGAAGGAGAGCGAAGGAGGTGAGTGGTTTCAAATTAAAGGGGAGTTAACAAAATACAGGGGGAGTTGTGGAGTTATGGAATGTGAAAAGGTGGGGCTCGTGTGGGCCCCACCTCCCTCATAACCACGCATGGGAAGTTGGGTGGTCGTGGGCCCCACCATCAACATCCCATGAGAGAATTTAACTTCCATGGATGAAATAAATTTGTACACAAATTTATTTTACTTATCATTTAATCCAAACAAAATTTATAACTCCTCTCAAGAAAAAGCACCTTCGGAAAAGGTCCTCTGAAGCAAATACCGGCGCTGCGAGTTCATTGGTGACCTCAGATTTCAAATCTGAGCACAGGTTAAAAAGATAGAAAAACCCACTCATTCGTTTACTAAATGTACCTGAGTTAAACTTTGGAAATTGCTTTTGGGCACTCCGGGCCATGGAATCAGGTGCCGTCAGAAACTGTGCACTTGTAAAATCCCGAAGAATTTAAGAAAAAAATTTCCTTGAAATTTACATGTCTTTACACTCAGAGCAGTCATCCAGGGGGGCAGGGCCGTGGTGTTGGTCAGTCTTTCGTCGTGGAGTAGACCTATCAGGAGCAGGATCCTAACCCTTCTACCGTTCGAGGTACGATCTTAGTAGCCTCATTTTAATCTTCTTCTCTTGTCGATACCGGTTCTTCCCATAGCTTTATCTTTATTGTGGTTGTGGAGAGCCTTGGGCTCTATATCTTTTTGTCTGCCAAATTGTTGACTCTTGACACACCGTTGGGAATGAGGACATCTAGCATACGTCAGTGCAGAGAGTTCCCTCTTGAGGATGCGGAGTGTCACTTCTTATGGGACCTCTATGTCCTAGAGATGTCGTTCCATGACGTCATTCTTAAGATGGACTGGTTGGTTCCTTTCCCGGAGGTCGTTGATTGCTATCATTGCAGGGTTAGTTTCATATCACCAGAGGGCGGATCTTTTCTTCATAGAGGAGAGTGGGATGTATATGTGGGAAGAGATGGACCCGAGCATTGTTGGCTAGGAGGAGTTACATCCCAAATTGCCAGTCTTTATCTTGATGATCAGGGGAATTCACTATTAGACTTTCTCCCAGTGGTGGATCATTTCAGGGATGTCTTTCCAAAGGACTTTTCAGGTTTTCCTCCGGAGTGTGTGGTAGACTTATTGAATGGTCTCGTGATAGGAGAGGCACAGGTGTCCATTCCTCCATATATGATGGCTACACCAGATTTGTAGGATCTCAAGAAGCAGTTGGAGGAGTTGCAGGAAAAGGTTTTCATCTGACCTAGTACATCTCCTTGGGGTTTTCCTTCCCTGTTTACGAAAAAGGTAGACGGCACCCTTAGGTTTTGAGTGGATTATCAGAAGTTGAACCAGTTGACAGTCAAGAACTGATATCATTTTTTGAGTATTGATGACTTCTTTGATCAGATTCGAGGAGCTCATGTGTTCTCGAAGATCTACATGAGGTCCGGTTATCACCGGTTTCACGTTAGATCATCAGATATCTCTGACAGCCTTCAGGAGCATTTATGGACTATACGATTATATAGTCATGCCATTTGGTCTCATGAACGTGCCCGCAATTTTCATGGCACTGGTGAACTGAGTGTTCCATCCTTATTTAGACTCCTTCGTCGTGGTCTTCATGGAATATATCTTCGTGTACTCTTGTAATTGACACAACCATGTTACCCATCTTGAGATTGTTCTGAGTACACTAAGAGAGCATAAAATTTATTCTAAACTCTCGAAGTCCCAATTTGGATGGATCATATTCACTTATTGGGTCACGTCATCTCAAAGGCTGGAGTATCTGTGGACCCAAATAATGTGAGAGTTGTAGTTTCCTGGGAGCAGTTGAAGAACATCTTTGAGGTATGGAGTTTTCTAGGGCTGGCTGGATACTACAGACGCTTCATGCAGAAGTTTTTGTGCCTAGAAGCACCGTTGACAGGTCTGACCATGAAGGGGGTGATGTTTTTATTGTCGTATTCTTGTGACTCTGCCTTTCAGGGGATGAAGGGGAGGTTGACGTCAGCACCGATACTAGTATTGTTGGAGCTGGGCAAGAGATACATTGTTTATTGTGATGCTTCATGTATCGGGAAAGGAGGCGTGCTTATGCACGGAGATGGAGTTATTGCGTATGGGTCTTGGAAGTTGAGGCCACATGAGAGGACTTACCCTATGCATGATCTAGAGTTGGCAGCTGTTGTTCATGCCTTAGGATGTTGGAGACACTACCTTATGGAAGAGCACTTTGTGGTTTTCACCGACCACGAGAGTCTCAAGTATATCTTCACTCAGTATGGTCTGAATCTGAGACAGCGCAGGTGGGTCAAGTATCTTTAGTCTTTCGAATTCGAGCTCACCTATGCGCCGGTAAAGGGAAATGCAGTGGCAGATGCGTTGACCAGAAGAACTCAGATTCTGGTAGTTCAGGAGGCCATCAGTGAGTGGTAGATTATGGCTATGTTCTCTGAGATTCACTTGGAAGTGCACAACATGCAGAGACAGATTTTCTTATCTTCTATTTCTGTTACCTATACACTTCTTGATCAGTTAAGGATGAGGCAGCTATCAGATTCGGAGGCCTTAGTCCTACAGGAAAGTGTGTCAGGAGGGGAACCTCTTCCTGGATGGACAGTGGCCAAGGATGGATCTTGAGTTTCTAGGGATGTGTTTGGGTTCCAGCAGACATACGTGAGGAGCTGATGCAGGATTTTCATTCTTCAGTTTGGGCAGTTCATCCTGGTGTCACCAAGATGTATCGTGATCTACACCACCAGTACTGGTGGAAAGGAATGAAGAGAGATGTTTCTGGTTTTTTCATGAGATGTGCTACTTGTCAGCAGGTGAAAGTAGAGCATCAGCGACCAGCGGGGCTTTTGCAGTAGTTATCCATTCCCGAGTCAATGTGGAATGATGTCGCTATGGACTTCGTGACCAGGTTACCAAGGTCACCTCGGGTGAGTGATGTTGTCTGGGTTGTCGTCGATGGGATTACAAATGTTGCTCACTTCTTTTAGATCAAGGAGACCTTCAGTGTTGATGATCTGGGATGGTTGTACATCTGGGAGATTGTACATCTACATGGAGTTCCACACACCAATTTTTCAGACAGGGATGTGTGCTTTACTTCTCGATTCTGGTAGGGAATTCAAAAGTATTTTGGTACACATGTACTTTTGAGTACAACATACCATCCCCAGACTGATGGCCAGTCCGAGCACACGATCCAGGTGCTTGAGGATATGCTCTAAGCTTGCATTCTAGAATTTTGTGGTTCATAGGAGAATCATATAACTCTTGTGGAGTTCGCCTGCAACAACAATTTTTAGAAGACCATTCAGATGGAACCATATAACGCTCTATATTGTAGGCCATGCTGATCACCCTTATGTTGACTGGAGGGAGGATAGGTAGCTTTGCAGGGATATAATCCTGTTCAGGATACCTCTGAGCATATAGAGTTAATTCGGAAGAGGATGGCTATAGCACAGTTTCGACAGAAGTCTTATGCTGATCAGCGGAGACGACCTTTGGAGTTTGAGGTCGGGGATCAGGTTTTCCTATTTGTCGCACCGAGGTTGGGACACAAGAGGATTCAGAGACAGGTTAAGCTTTCATCACAGTATGTCAGGTCATTTGATGTTTTGGAGAGAGTTGGGCCGGTTGCCTATTGGTTGCATCTACCTCAGAGGTATCAGGCCATGCACTATGTCTTTCACATCTCTCTACTATGACAATACTTTTCTAACCCCTCTCATGTCTTTCAACCAGAGGATGTTGGGCTCGAAGCGGATACATCATTTGAGGAGTACTCAGCAAGACTCACCGATCTATCTCACTACTCTATAGACATGGTGCGAGACCCATTATTTCAGGATCATGCTTTTGACTAGGGACTACACTAAGAGATTAGGGCTTCCATGGTATCACTTACCATTCTTAATTAGGCTGGGGTGGTAGAGAGATCTCTACTCATAGATATATTCATGGCAGAGTGGGCACCAGCAGCAGGAAGAACCAGTTGACACCAGGAAGTAGAGCCTTTGGGAGTGGGTTGCAGGCAGATGACGCAAAGACCCAATCAAGTCAAGTCTATCAGAGGATGACCCTAGGACACATGATAGGTGGTTCGAGGCCCCCAAGGTAGAGGGATTCAGTATAGGAATACGTTGTGCTACTTGTATGGTGGTCAGGGACACATAGCTCGTGACTGGCCGACTCACAGTACAGAAGATTACCAGATGGTAGAGGGACTGTCGTGGCAGAGGCAGAGTATCGAGTAGTGTTGTCTGCATGTAGGAGGATGTGGGAGGGGACTAGGAAGAGTGTTAGGTGGTGGAAGGAGGTTTGTGGTGCTACCACCACCACTTCCGGGTGGTCCAAAATGGTCTCCAAAAGCTGGTGGGTAGGGGAGAGGATGGCTTCAGGCAATGGACGCTTACAACCCCGCCACTCCAGAGATGATTACAGGTATGATATGTATCTAATACACCTTTGTTGTAGCTATTATCAACACAGGTTTCATTCACTCATTCCTTCCAAAACATATTTTTTAGAGCTTTAGAAAATCTAGTGGAGCCATTGGCTCGATCCTTATGATTAGAGACTCATGTGGGAGGAGATTTTACAATCACACACTAATGTCGGCAGTGTGAGATTACTCTTAGAGGTGAGAGATTCATATGTGATCTCCTTGAAGTGGAATCAAGGTGTTATAATGTTATTCTAGGTATGGACTAGTTGTACACAGTCCATGCTGAGATTGACTATTTTGGGTGTAGAGTGCAGTGTATCTGCGGAGATGGGAATATTTCATCCATTACTAGAAAAATCATAACATTTACAGCATTGGACATGCTTTCACAATGAAGGGTGAATCCAATCACTTGCCAGTTGGATAACCTAACCCTCAGTGTGGTGGACGACTTTCTTGTACTGGTGGACGTATACGAATACATCTCTACTAATCATGCTCTGATATTACCCCCGGGAAGTGAGGTTGAATTATTCATTGAACTATACCCTGAAATGAAACCAAAAGCCACACCTACATATTGGATCACTTCTATAGAGCTTTTTGAGTTGAGGATACAACTATAGAATTTGTAGAGGAAGGGCTTCATGAGGCCCAATGTTTCACTGAGGGAAACCCTTGTATTATTTTCCAAGAATGAAGATGGTATTTTGCGGTTGTTATTTGACTTCCGGCACCTGAATCAGGTGAACGTGAAGAAAACTTATTCACTTATGTGGACTGATGACTACATTGATCAGTTTAAGGGAGCTGAGATGGTTCCCAAAGGTAGATCTCAGATCAGGCTATCACTGGCTTCGTGTACGGGATGAGGATGTACCGAAGACAGCCTTTAGGTGTCGATATGTACAATATGAGTTCATAGTTATTACTTTTGGTGTCATTAATACAACAACGGTGTTCATGGGACTCACAAATATGATTTTCCATCCTTACCTTGACTGGTTCGTCATGGTCTTCATTGGTGAAATGTTTGTGTACTCAGAATCCAAGGAGGATCATGTGACACGCCTACTGAATATAAAAATTGATGAGTCCTACTTGTTTGTGGATAAATTTTTGTGAAAGAATTCATGCTCCAATTAATTAAAGGAGTTTCTATATTAGTAGCATCTCGATCCATAGAGATTCAAAGTCCCTTAGTTATTTGATTCTAATTCACCAACAATATGGGGAAAGAAACTCCCTCAATTCTCATAGCGTGCATATGGATAAACCTATAAAATCATCATAATAGTATATTTATAGATTAATATTGCTTAGTTTTTACTTTTCAATTATTTAATTGATTTATCCATTGAACATACCGCTAATGGTCATTTTATCTGAATTCCTCATGCCAACCTATTTTTCGCCGGGCCTAGGGTAAACCATTCATTTTAGACTCATCCATGGTCTCATATTTCTAATCCAAAAATCCATTTAATATGTATCCCATTTTATTTAATAAACTATGAATTATTACTATAAAATTAATATAATATTCTTTTTAAAATTAATTTCTCACACTTGGGCCTCAGAATCACAATCCATCTCAATAAATGGATCCGAAAATATGTCGAGAAATATTTCAAAGTCTTATAAGGAAAATAAAACGTCTCTACATGGATCCTCAACTCTAAAAAATATATATATATACAAATAATTATTTTATTCCATTTATATATTTGGGGTCATGTAGTTATACATATACTAGAAATAGTCTAAGTAGGTAATGCTTCCTTGTAGTTGTTGAGAAAAATGTAAGTATTTTAATTAAAAAATGTATGTGTGTTGTAATTTTCTGAACATTCAGAATACACCTTCATAATTAATTATTTAAGATAGTAACACATATTATTCTAAAAACATAAAAAGGATCTTCTTGTATTTCTATATAATTTTCGTATTTAATATCAGGTTAGGGGTCGGGCTCGGTAGCTTTACCTTAGATATCGATATGTACTTCTAAACATGGGATGGATGGGTCTGGATGATGGTAATTCCTATACATCAGTTAGATCTTAATTTTTTTTATTCATTCTATAAATATACTTATATGGTTATCCATGAGAATCCCATCTATTTGTTATTTTGTATGACTTATCACTTTTATTATTTAAAAATGGCATGTCATTGGGGATTATTTATAAATATTGAAGATTAATTATTCTTTCAATTAATTTATTATTTATTCTATTATTTAAGGTTCTTATTCTAATTATATATGTGTATGGGCCATTATTATTATCACCGCATGAGAGTATAGTATCCCCACTATCAACTAATTAGAACCTTTCTATTACTTAGAAGTGTTTTTCATATAGAGTGGAACCCTAAAGTCTAGTGTCCAACAAGTCCAGAGCACTATTTTGGGTGGAGAACCACTTCATGGTTCTCCATTACGTATATAAATCCTTTTATCTTATTCCAATTTAATAAATTAGTCATCATCCCTATCTTAATGAGGATGGGTTCACTATAGTTTTTACTAGATGAGTTTTAGTAGAAACCTTGGGAAAACATTTAGGAAACAAATATATTAGAGAACATAACCCAATAATAGACACTAAGAATAAGTATTAAAAAACACCCTAATTTTGTGGTAAGGATGGTATAATGTAGTTTTTCTAAGAAAATAAATCCATTTCTAAATAATACTTGAGGACGTGATTCTAAAACAGATATACCTTTGGATAACAACTCTAGAAAGGGTTCATTGGCCTTGAAACAATTATCACCTAGAGTATGAAAATTGGCATTAATATGCATCTAGGTTGATATTATTTGGTGAATTTATATTGATAAATCAAATTTCATTTTCAAACCACTATAATGGAGTTAAAAATAAATATATCCTGAAATAATCCATGTTTATGATTATGATATTATCTATGCTTAAAATTTTAAAATTATGTAAATTTCTTCACTAGTTTCTGGGTTATAAATTATGGTTCATAATATTGTGATCAAACCTAATTTATTTAAATATTTAGAAATGGATCCGGAATAAAGTAATGTGAATCGTTTCAATTAATGTAATCCATGTATAGATTTCCCTCATTGGAAGGATAATGAAGTTAGAGCCACAACTACAACGGTAACTCATTAAATTATAACTGTATTGGGGGAGTTGACTCAATTCATGAGTAATAAAATATACCATATGAAGAAACATACTGATAAAACATGTGTTGTAACGATCTTAACCAACATCAGGTGTCAGAAACCATAATCATTTAATGGTACAATAAATCCATTTTTATCTGAGAAAGGGATGGATTCTATTTTGAAGATATTTCCAACTCTATAAAGTATTGAAGGGATAACATTATCACTTTACCTTACCATATATCATAATATGAGGATTAATGGTGGTCATTGATTCAAAATAATAATAATAAATAATTAAAATAAAACAAGGAATATAAGGATTTCAAGGTTCTATCCTTGAAAAAATATTTCCCTTGTGATAAATGAGTGGATATGGAAAGATATATCTTGAGCCTTATTCAAAAATAAGAGGTAAATAATCTATGTATGAATCCAAAATTAAAAGGTTAGTGAGGCATGTTATAGACTATGTATGTAATCCAAAGAGTTAGATTAAATATTTCTTTTATGATCTCAAGAAAATCCTTTAAAGGGAACTTGTCTCTCAAAATTTCTGATCATTTTAGGATATAGTATCATGTTCTATCAAAATTGATAAATAATTTTCAATGTTTTGTGAAATTGAAGGGAATCATGGAGAAAAAAATATCGAATGAGGGAATTAGGGAAATACTGATTTTTCAACAAGCGTTACTTGGGGAAGGAAACCCCCTGGTACAATTAGATGAAAGGGGGTTTTAATAATGTTTGTGGAGAAAAAGACAAAATTCTCATGTTTTTAAGTGAAATAATTAATATTTCAATGTCAAATTCTTTAAATATAAAGAGATAGGTAACTACACAATAGAATCCCAAAGAATCAAGGGAATATACCTTAGAAGAAGCTATATGCTCAATATTAATCTTATATTATTGATACAACTAATGTGGAATGATTATTGTGGTTTTGTATTTAGTTCCATGAATTTTTTTTAAATTATTTGATAATGTCATTATCATTATAAGAATCACGAAATAAATAAGTATTGTAATCTACATCAATACTTTACAGAAATGATCTATCATCTATATGGTATAAATCATACTGGGTAAAACCTATTATCTTATTCTATCCAACTAATTTCATCTCATGATAATACTAATGCATCTATGGGCTTCTCTTAACTAGTCCCCTACACATATAGGGTATGACCAAAGAATTCCTTATATATCAAATAATTTATTTAATTCATAAAAAATGTGCCTTATCAAATATCTGTATGGAATACATGATATATATTTATCAATATTTCCTCCAATAATCAAATAACTATCAAATTTAAAATCCATATGTAAATATGGTAAACATTTTTTAGTAATACACATATCCATGATCAATAATATTGAAATATAAGGGAAATTTAAATTCTAATTACCAAAGGGAATTAAATATTTAAAGGGTTCTTATAAAGTAATAAAGGTAGTGAATGTCAATAATTTCTTTATTCAATGAAATCATAAACCATCAAGATAAATAATAATGATGGTATAAATACATCATATACTATGTGATGTACAGAAAAAGGGTTGTTTCAATTGATGTATAGAAATACTATAAAAATATCTAATAAAAACATTTTTTAGGAAAATATAACTTTCATTTTGAATTTTTTTTAAATCCTTTTATCTAAAAATCACAATAAAAAACATTTTCTATAAAAATTGACCTTTTAAAAACCAAGAGGAAGCATCAAAGAAACTATGGGAGTAACTTCCATACATGTCTTAAAAGGTAAGAGTAACATTCTTTTTTTATGGAAAAAATGGTTAGAAATTTTCCTTATTCAGAATTTGACAAGAATATTCATTTGAAAAATTTTATGAAAACAAAAAAAATGGTAAAAATGTTATTAATAAATACTTTTTTGAAGCTTAAATACATTTTTGAAATACTTTTTAGAAAATATGTATTTTAGAAGAAAACACATTCTCTCACTAAATAGTGGTATAATGTTCGGTTTTCTTATACCATTTTACAAAGAATTTTGAGTACCAAAGAATTAGAAAATGGTATTATTACCTGAAAAATGTCATTAATTAATATAAGATAAAAATATTTAAGGTGTTATTGAACAATGATCATATAAATAAATTTAATGGAATTTAAAACATAACCAATCTCGAATGGAATGAAATTGTTAAATGCATATAATCATTTAATATAAACTATAATGAGGATGTAAAATAACCTAATGAAAAAATAATTGAGTTATAAAATTTCATTACAACTTGGTAATTTTAAGTTCAAATATCCTAGATGACATAATTAAAATTAAAATTAAAAATTCAATTAATAATGAAGTATTCCTAAAATTATTTTTCAAATATTCTATGTTCACACCATATATAATAAATTCGGTTTACATGAAAAAAGTATGGCTCAACGAATCGAAATTTGGATGAAGTCCCTTACCTTGTCTTTCCTTTTGGAAAAACATCCATTAACCTTATGTATAAGGGACTTAAACATGTTAATAACTTATAAAAAACCAAATTGATATTTATAATATCATATGATTTCATATAATATTATCTTATGACCCATTTGTTAATAACCTTTCATAATTTGATCTATTTTGTGTGTTAATTTTCATGTTTTTAGTATCTTTTGATTTGTTAGCTTTGATCTTATTATTTCAATCATGATCTAATAATCAACAGGACATAAAAAATTATTAAAATATCATATACATTCAGTATATAAGTATATTTAATAATATATAATGTATTGAGATAGGAAATGAAATGAACTCTTCCGGGAGACGGTAGGACATATGTACGAATTAATGCCACTTCCAATTCATTATTTTATTTAAAAGAATGAAAAGAAAATCATATATATATATATGTCTATGTTTTTATTAGAATTTTAGTATCACATTAATTTCATATATTCCACATAGTTTTACTAAAATAATTCATTATAAGTTCCATGTATAATCTAAATCGATCACATGGATTTGAGGAGGCGGTAGTGCCCAACTGCAAAAAATGATGTAATTGTATTAAAAAAGATATAAGTAATGAAAGTATGTGTCATATCAAATAAATTAAAAATTAAAAATTAATTTTCAATACTATATATATATCATATATAAACTATAAATCCGTCATTATTTCTGACCATACAAGGGGGTAAATTAAAGAATGAATGACATCGGTTCCCAAGGAGGTAGTCTTCCGTACACCCAAATAATGATTTTGTATCCTATTTGATGTATGTGTGTTCAATATTATCTATAAATATTGAAAATAAAAAATATATTATAGTACTTAATATACTTAGGTTATTATATAATCATGATTTAAAAGGAATTTAATAGGTAGGTAAGTAAGTTCAACACAAGGGATTATTGAATAATGTTAACACTAATTCGGGTAACCCCTACTGGTTTATAACAAAAAACTTCTATGGTTTAATTTTCCCTAAATTTAGTATTCAATTTTTAAAGGATGTATTTTGAGAGATTTTTGGGGAATATTTTGGATTAGATAAAAGGATTTAGAGGAGGAAATAAGTGGGAGTGGTGGGTGAATTTTTATAGTTGAGGAGGAGTGGAATTCTTATTAATATTTGATTGATTGAATTCCACCCACATTTTTTCATGTAAAGTGGATCAAATAAAAATAATATATTAAAGGGGAGTATTGTCTAAATATTTCCATCTAATGATTTTTTAGAAATTTCTTTATCATTTTTCCCTTACGTTTAAGGTTTAGTCCCTTATTAAGCTAATTTTTTCTTAAATGCTAAAAATAGTTTTAATTAATTTCACAAATATTTTAGTTGAAAAACTATTTTAAACCTAATAAACAGTATAAATTATTATTATTCACAATATGGAATCTATTATTCCAAATTATAATCAAATTATTGGTACAATTACATTTAAAATAAATCTCATTGATGAGGCGACAAAGGATGTTTATAAAGTAAACAACTTCAAAAGTATGAAATATTTTTAAAATAAATTTTATCACTTTAAATTATTTTAATAAAACACAGTTTTAAATTGAAATTCAGAATGTTTCACTATTCATCAAAAAATGAAAAATTCAGAAAAATACCTAAAATTAATCCTAAGATAATTTTTATTTTACCATTTAAATAAGAAAGTATATTTTTTACATAGAAAATTTTTAAAAGTTAGAAAAATTTTATTTTAAATAGGTTCACCATTAAATGGCCAAAAATATGGATTTAGAAAAATACAACTTCCAAGTGTTATATTAAATTTATTATTATCATACGATTATAAATCCAATTTTATGAAAATATAAAATAAATTAATTGATAATATATATATATATATATATCATTAATATCATTCACTAATAGTAATTAAATAAATTTATTAGGATAAAAAACATTTGTGGGTATAAAAACATTTCTTTTGTATTCAATTGTATTTTATGTTCATTTTTAATTAATTAGAAACATGTGAATTAATTAGATATATATTAATAATTAATTTAATACTATTAATGAACTCTAATTTTCTTTTTAGGTTATATCTTACTATATTATGTAATAATATTTTAATAATATATTTTTTATATTGAACATGGTCTCGAAGAAAGTCGTTGTTGCGTTTTAGGTAAGATAAATCTATATTGTGCACATTGTAAGATATATAATATATTAAATTTATTTAAATTATTAAAAACACCATGAATTATTGAGTGTCTATAGTCATTTCAAAATTTTTTGTTTCGTGTGAAAAATGTTAACGAATAAAAGTTACTATTTTTAAATTTTCAGGGTGTTAAATTCTCCCCAACTTAAATAAATTGTATCATCGCAATTTAAACTCAATAAATGATTTCAAGGGTTTTATATTTAAAAATTATCTTGTTTAGAACCCACATAATTTGAATATTTTATAAAATATAATCTTAATAATATAGAATGATGATTATAATGTTTGTACAAAGTAACATATAACTAGGTCTCTAAGTATGATAAATTCAGAGGAATGTGGAGATATGTACATGGAGGGAAATAGTACAAATTTTTAGGTGTGATTGAGAACATTGATCACACAAAATTTAATAATATATGGAAGTTATAGGGCCTCAAATCCAAAAGACATATATTTAAAATAACATGAGTTCAATAAGAATAAAGTTACTAGGTATACATTTCTATTTTGAGATCATTTTATTGGAGTAGAGGAATTATTTTATGAACCAAGAATATAAGGAAATATACTTACTTGATATGGTTTAATTTCAGAAGATCAATTTTATCTTTTGTTTGATCGTAGATAAAATTATAATTCCTCTCATACTCTATGAAATGGATATACTAAAATATTTTTTTTTGATGAAATAATTTTTTTACAGGTCATAAGATCCATAAACCATGATTTAACATTAGTATCTACCTATTTTCAAAAACTAATATGGTTAATAATTTAATATATAGACCTAAAATTTGATACCAATAGTTTATCATTAACATTTATTCATCAAATTGTTTAGCTAAAATCGACGAGACATCAACTAAGACATCAAGTATTCTAGTAGTAAGTGTGAACCCTTATCATCCATCGGTCATGGGATCATTCCCCACCAGCATTATGGATTTAATGGGTTTTCACCTAGCATAAATGTTATTCTTTTTTCTAAAACCATATTAATATAATTTCCAAAATATATATGATTTACATCCATGAAAATAAGGATAATAAAAAATAGGCTTTTGACTATGGTTTTCAAAACAACCCCAGTACATAAATACTTCATCCATTTGTTTCCATATAGGTCCTTCCTTGGTCAATATTTTATCCTATAGAAGAGGGAATTGACTCATGTAGTGACTGGGTTACCCACATTTAAGGTAACCAACTATAAATAGACCCACAAGATGAGATCTAATTCCTTCACCGAACTCCTTATTTTTCCATGTAAATTATTTTATTTATGCTTTTATTTCAAACACAAAATGTATTCCCCCAATCAATTGAGACACTTTCATAGGGGTATCGATCCACATTTCATGAATTATAGAAATAGATCATTATTTTATTCCTGATCTCCACAACTAAAACTCTTAGAATCCTCTATCCTTATCTACTTTTGTGGGTTCAAGAGTCGGATAACTTATATGTTTTTAATCATATTTTGTGAAAACTGATTAGGCATAAACATGAACTTTTTCACTCCTATCAAAATCCCATTTGGATGTTCATTTCCACCACCTTTTCCTCCATGTACAATGTTAACAAGTCTTTTTTAGGTTTCATATGTGAACTAAAACTACAAAATTGAGTATGGGTAACAGTAGTCAAAGTGAGAAAATTATATAACTTTTATAGCATACCATGACACATTATTTTCAATCCAAAACACCTTATGTTTAAAATATGTTATTCATTTTCATCAAATATTTAAATCATTCATAATGGTTTGTAAATAAAATTTTAATTATCCTAGGTATATCCCCTAAGGGTGTAAAATTGGGTGCACAATAAGGCTTTTTGTCGTGTACCAGGTTACAATGAAGCCTTGCTCGGTGAACCTTTTCGGAATTTCTACCCCTATGTACATATATGTCTGAAAAAATCCACTTTTAATATTAATATTGGGATGTATTTATAGTAAAACCGGGTAATATCTATCTAAAAAACATTAGTATCTTCATGTATACTTATCATCAAATTTTATCTTAGGGATATGTTCCTTAATGAATGTTTTTGTAAATCTAGTTTCCATGTTTTCTACTAAACCACCTTAGATACCGATTGTATCACCTTGGCCCAAATAAATAGTTATTTGGTATAAAATACCATTTCATTTTTGTGATTACATGAAATAAAATTTTGAAGAACCTAATAGATTATCATTACCAGTAAACTGAATATATACATGAGTCTTGTTTTATAATTATATATACTTATTATTGTATGATTATCTTACTTTTTAGGATAAATTTTTTCACACTTAGCATATAAATTCATATCTTCCCTAACACACTTCTTGGATTTCTAGGGAATAACACTAATTAATTGAGCTCACATTCTCAGTAGAGGTTAATATAGAGAAATAAATCATGAATGAATGAGCATAACTATTATGAAAAAAAATATTTTAACTAACAGAACATGAAATCAATAAACTCAGAAATAAGTATTTTATCAATATAGAAACTTAAATATATGAAAACACATTCCATTTGAATAACCTAATTACCATGATAAGATCAGGAATAATCAAAATAGAAAGGTAAATAACTGAAAAAACATACCATAAAATCAATAATATAATAATGAGGTGAATCCATATAATTTTTCATATAGAAAATCATATGGATAATAAAAACGTAATCAAAGTGAAGGAAATTCTTAATTATAAGGAATCATGTTTCCCAATAACTTGATAACTTTACCTTAGTGATATATTATCTAGATGGTTAAAACATACTAGGTAAAACCAATTATCTTTTCCTATCAAACTAATTTCATCAAATGATACTTATAATAGATTGAGGGGATTTCATTATCCAGCCAACATCTCTTATTGTTCAAGACCAAAGTATTACTCATATATAGAATAATTGATTTAATTCATAAATAATTTTCCTCATAAACTATTTGTATTGAACAAAAGATATGAATTTATTGATATTTCTACCAAATAATAAAATAACTTCCAAAGAAACTATATTTAAATATGGTATATGTTTTTTGTAATACACATATCCATGTTGAAAAAATTAGATATTTAGGGGAATTTTATTGTCTAAGGATCATAAAGAATATAACATTCAGATGGTAATAATAAAGAAATAAAGGTAGTGAATGTTAATAATAGCATTGGTTAAATAAATCATAAACCATACAAAGGAAGAATAATGATGGTATCAATACAACATATCTCATGTGGAATAAGGATAAATGGTTGTTGTCATTCATCTATGAATATGAAATAAGAATTCATTAATAAACATTATTGAGAAAAATATATTTATATTTGGAATTTTTTTATATCTTTTTTCCTTAACTAAATTAAATAAATGTTCACGAAAAATAACAATTTAAACTTGAAAAGGAAGCTTCAAAGAAATTATAGTGTGTAATTATATACATGTCCCACATGGTAAAAACAACTTTCATTTTACAATATAAAAAGGATTGAAAATTACCTTGTTCGGAAAGTGAAAAGAAGATTACATTGAAACAATTTATGAACCACATAACGGGTAAAAATTTCATTAATAATTCATTTTGTAATGGTTAAAAAATTAAAAACCATTATAGATAATATGGATTTAGAAAAAGACAATTGTTTTTCTATCCAATGAAATAAATGATATTAGGTCTTCTTAAAAATAGTATCTAAACAATTTTGAGTACCAAAGAGTGGAAAAATTTAATATTAAATGAAAAGGTCATAAAAAACAAGAGGATAAGAAAAGTAAATATTTTTTTGGACAATGTTCATATAATTTATGTAACGCCCCGAGCCCAGTTCCCAAAGACGGTGCATTATTACATAACATTGGCAAGATCACAATGGATCACGTCTCGAAAGACCGATTAGTTTAGTAGTCTTGGAAACACTAGATATATTCATAAGTCTTACATTACATCATAAAAAAACTACAAATACATCTTTTCTTCATATCCCCTCATACTATCCCTGTAGGTCATTCATAAATTACTTCTTCATAATCCTGGGAAAAAAACATTGAAAGGGGTGAGCTCAGATGCTCAGTAAGGATAACATTATAGAAGAAGCTTTCATAGATAAGCATAAACACTTAAGGTAGTTTATAACTAAAACAAAATCCTTTTAAACTTGAACATCATCATAAAATGGCGAAGATAAAATACAATAATGCCATTTACTTACTCATAGGGATATTCTACTAGTCTAATGATCACATGCAATATCAATATCCACTTTTATAATGATAGAATGCATAATTCCAGACTATTATAACCACATAGCCAAGGCCTCATGCCAAGACTACAAATAAGATGTTGCCAAGGCCTTGTTCCATGACACTACATTGTCTCATGAGACCTATCGATGCATCGAGGAGCTATAGCGGGCTCCACCCATCACTTACTAAGTCCAATGCATTACTCATATGAAAAGTTTTAAACATAACATAAACATTCGTATTAAAACTAGCATACGAAATGTCAATACTTTATACACAAACCATGAATGGTATAAAAATAGCACATCCACAGTCAAACATAACTCATTCGATACAATATGGAAGACTGTATTGTATCATATTAACCTCAATCTAGAATAATGAAGGATATTGACATAGATGAAAATAATAATCAAAACAATTTGAGAGAAATATCCCCCTTTTTCTTTAAATCATTTAAAAGTCACACTATTTGTCAAGAATCCATTTAAAAATATATTTTTGAATCGAAGTGTCCCATACCACTTTGAAACTTTTAAAAGAATATTACATTTTAAAACATTAATGTCCATATAAATAAATCCTTAAAACCATTTTTAAAACATGGACATTAATAAGCAAGATTTAGAAGAATAAGTCTTTAAAACATTTAAAAATGGTGTTTTAGTTAGAGATTCTAACCAAAAGAGAGACACTATTATAAAAATAATTGAGGTAATAAAAACTTTGTAATATCATGAGAATAATGGGATTCATGATATACTATGTCAAAGTACATTATATACACCACATAAAAGTGATTTGGTGAATATCAACAAAGAAGTCTCAATGGAATTTAAATTGAGATGAAATCTCTCATAAAGGGTGTATCCTTAGGTTAAGGATAAATCAACGACATAGTTATGTGTGAAAAATATAAATACACTAAATATGATTGGATATTAAGTGTAAATCAATCAAAGGATATTGACACATAATGTTATAAAAACAACACCAATGAATTGGATGTTTAACTCAACAAATGGAGAGTGAGTTAAAATTACTCTTATCAAATTCATATCGATGACTTGAGAAATTATACATGGAGTGATTATGTGTATCAATAGTATATCCACAGGAATGGGAGTGGAAATTATGACATAATCAAATGAATAGTGATTCCACACATTATCTTGGAGTAATATAATCAATGAAATATGTGTAAAACCAAATGAGTGGAAATTGAAATTTCAAATTCCCTTATTGATTAGGTAACTTACAAAACATACACCCATGAAATAAGGATCATAAATTGATGATGTAAATACCCATAAATTAAAGTATATTACACAATGAATACAATCATGGGAAGTACACACACCACATGCAATAAATAAGTGGCGAACAATGGAATTCCCACGGAATTAAAAGTGAGATTAGAATCCCCTTACATTGTACTTTTTCCTTGGACGAAGGTAGGTTAACCTCCTGTATAATGGTGAAATAATTGTTATTGAATTATACAAGAATCATTTACATTAATATGATATCATATATGATCTTTTAACATTGATTTGTTAATAATATCTTAGAATTATCATCATTTCGGGTGTTAACGGGTTCATTTTACTTTATATTATTTGTAATGTGAGCCATATTTGTTATTAATGGGATGTATATTATAAATATCCCGAATTATATCAAGTCCTTAGATTCTATTTTTAAATCATAAAATGATTTTTATACTTTAATGGATATGATGGAGAATGAATCTCATCGCGTTCGTGGAGACGGTAGTCCGTACGTACACACGAGTGACAATATCATTCTTTTGATATTAAAATAATATATAATTGGATGATATATCATATATACATAATCATTATCATGTTATATTTATTATTTACATGAGTTACACATAATTATTATACCCATTCAAAAAATAATATATTGAATAACAATTACACCACGACGTGGAGACGGTAAGCCGTACGTACGCACGTATGGTGACATTTATTCAAAGGGTGGATAGAATACTGAATATGGTTATACCATATTTATAATAACATAACAGTATGTATATGATAATGGAGTTATTATTTTAAAATGTTAATAACAAAGAACGAAGAAGTGGAAGAAAAACGGAACTTGAAATGGGGTGGTGAAAACATTACCTCTTCTTCGGGTTCTTCCTTTTCATTTGATCAAAAGGGATTCTTAGGATGGCTTTCTGATCAAAATAAGTCCACTAGGTTGTATTGAGGTAAGTTGAGAGAGTATTTGGGTAGGGGTTGGCCAAACCAAAAGGCTTTTAAGGTGTGAAGAAAAATGATAAGGAGGAGTGCCCTTTTATAAGAGGGGTGAGGCACACCTTTGGAAAAGCTAGAAATATTAATTTATAATAAATTAATATTCGGTTTATAATGGCTCAAAAGTTTATTATTATAATATTAAGGTGTGGATAGGTCGAAAACCATTAAACCAATATAATTTAGACAGGTTTGGGTTACTATATTAACCTTATCATTAAGTATTAACTCTTAGTTAATTAGTTTGACATTTACCATGACAATTTTTATTTTTATATTATATAGTTAATAAACTTACTATATACATCCAAGAGACACCCAAGTGGTCCATTAATGATATACATATCATGATATAATTCTCTTTTCCGAACCTTATATTTTTCAGAATTTAATATCAATTAATAATATAATATTTGTTTTAAAAACTCTTTTATGTCCATTTTTACACTATTCAATAGTTGATTTTTGTGAAACTAATAACAAAATTATTACTTCTAAAAAAGTCAATTAAATAAATCCTAATATGTCATATTATCCTAGAAAATTAGTTTAATTCATTAAAAGTCTTATATTATATTTATTTGGGTATTTATAATATCAATTATTTTAATATTTCACTATTATGGTAATTACAGCATCATCATTGTGTCATAAATAAATTAAATTAATTAATGTCTAAAAATTATATATAAAATATCATTATGTAGGAAATCGTTTTATATTTATAATGAATATTTATAGTCTAAAAAAAACATATATAACCCTAGGTAACAATTGTTTTTCTAAAATATATATGCTTGTGTCATTTTTGTATTCATTTTATCTTAATTAAAATAAAGTGTCCCTATCACGTACAAGTGGATCCATGGGGTCCCAAAATCGACCCAAAGATGCCCATGGTCGGACATGTATCCACCAATAAGGTTAGGACATGTTTTAGGGTAATTTATTATTATTATAATATTATATTTTAACCCTTATTTACCTGATTTACCCTTAACCATGAAAATAAAATATTTACCGAAGTAATTATTCAAAATGTCTAAAACTAAAAGTCACATATTCACACAATTTGGACATAATGATTCCAAATATGGCATCCATTTTTCCAAATTCAAAACACATAAGTGGCAGAAATTAATTTAAAATTAATTCCCGTTGTCAAAACAAAAAGCGTGTTTTTACGATATAATAACTATCAAAAGATTGATACTTATTTATGTTTGGTTTAATTGTGAAATTATGTCCAATGACCAAAATTTTATTAAATGGTAAAAATATATTCTAAATATAGTTTAAAACCACTCAAATTCATAATTTATCACTATTAATTATTATGATTAAAAAAGTTGTTTTTTGATTAAAATTTAGTAATTTTCATTATTCATCAAAATATGAAAGTTATCCAAATAGTACCAAAATTTCACCCTTGGATAATTTTGATATTCCGAATCCAAAAATGAAGTCCATTCTGAGAGATAGAATTTATAAAATTTCAAAAAGAATTTATTACTATTCATAATGGCTAGTTTGATTGGTTGTGGTGTGTTAGAATCTCGAAGTTGCGTACAATGCACGCCATTGCATTATTCGAAGGGAAACATACCATGGAAGCTTGGGGTGTTAAATTCTCCCCTCCTTCAATAAATTGCGTCCTCGCAATTTTTTAAATTGTTCTTGGGAATATAATGGAAATTCCCACATCGGAAAAAGAGTCAATAAAACTATCACTTTAAAAGAAAGAAAGAGAGGTATAAATGCTAACCAAGATAACCCATACTCGAATTCCATGTAGGAAGACATGGATATGGATGATAAACTAAGTGTCATGTTCTGATGGATAGGGATAGAAATCATGATCAGGATAAAGTTAAAAATAAGAAAACCACAAACTTGTGTTGGGACAAATGGCCATTAGTCTCCTAGTAGGAATGTAAACGGACAACATTTTTTTGTTTTAAGTTACATTACATAATGATGAGGAATTCATTTATGATATTAACTAAGAACATAAAGAGATATAATTACTTTTTAAGTAGAGTTTCATTCTTTAATAACTTTATAACAGTAACTCATTTTTTTGAACAATGAGTATTCAAGAATACTTGGTCACAATGGAAGAGCTAGAATAAACTTCTATAGAAATACATGATCCACGTAGGATAAACTATATATTTACCTTGTCTTTAGAGATTAATCAAAACCAAAATGGTTAGTATAATTTTTTATGACCCCCCAAATGGATATTCTATTAGAGAAAAAAACTGATCTTAATTTCTAAAATATCAATACCCCAAAGTTAAATAAATGACATTAAATAATCAACTGTCCATAAAATCCTTCAATATAATCCAAAATAATATTGAATCTCAAAACCTATAAGAATGTAGTCTTCCACATTAAATTGTATCTCTAAATGACATTAATTACTCATAAAGTCACATACTTAGAAGTAATTAACCAAATCATTTCCATAAACAACCCAAATCACTATAAATTCACAATAAAAACATAGATAAAAATCCACCATTACTCCTTAAATGAAATCCCATACTACTCTATTTTCCTTTGGCATATAGTGTTCTCAACAGAGCGAACAACTTTTAAAATAACATTTATCACTTAATCGCCAAATCATTTTCCTATACTAAGGGTATTCATTTGACAAGACATAAGATCCCAAATCAAATTATTATTGATCAATAAAATCATTTAACTAAAACTAATAGTCACTATATCCAGGGACTTCACGTAGTCTAGTGGTAGGCGATAAATCCCAATCGCACATTGGTTGTGGGTTCGATTCCCATAGCTTTGTCCGACGTGATGGGTTGTCACACGGTCTACGTGTTGTCCTTTTTCAAAAACTATATTTATAACATTACCAAAATGAGATAAATTCCTCAAAATAACCATAACATAATTTAACCACAAATGATATCTCATACCTTGCATTTTCATCCAAAATTATAATAATTTGTAATTTCCTCAAACGCAATGATCATATAAAAACAAATGGTTATTTATAACTATATCCACAAGAGAAAAGATAATTCTTCCATAAATATCATTCACACATGGAAAACGTTAGGGTTACAAATACAAGAGAAAATTATTCCAAAGTAAACCCTTCAACAAGGATCACTAATAATTTTTAAACATTTATCCAACCATTTATTTCCACATAGCTTCTTCTCTGACCACGAAAATATCCTATAGAATAGGACATTCACTCGGGTAATGGCCAGGTCCCCTAGATTCATGGAAAATGACTGTAAATGGATTCTTGGGACCATTTTTATCTTCTTCCTTAGTACTCTTCATTTTTCTTCGGCAATTCTTCACTTTAAGTCCTTCCTTCCCGAACGTAAAGCATTTCTTTGTCCCATTGAGACAATTTCCTGGGTGTCTCCTTCCACATTTCCTGCATGATGGAAATTGAGTATTTCTTTCTCCATGGTCTCCACTACTGGAGCTCTTATCATTCATCACCTTTCTCTTCTTTGTTGAGTCCAGTAATTGGTTAATATATATATATTGTTGATCATATTTTTGGAAAATTTATTTGGCATAAAGACGATATATTTTAAGCCTATAAACATTCCATTTTGTTTCTCATTTCCACCACCATTCCCACCTTGTACATCATTCTCAATGTCACTATGAATTCCTTGGAATCTAGCCATTGACTAAAACTAGAAAGCATTGTGTGAGTAATAGTAGTCATACAATCATTTGGAGATTAACATGTCACCATATTATCAATTTGAAACACATTAGGATTAACCAAGGTCATTTACTCTCAACTTATATATATAATACTTTAAATCGGTTTGTAAAGAAAATGTAAATTATCCTATTCATATCCCCCGGGAGTCTCGTAACCAAGAGTGCAGCAAGGCCCGTTGTCATGCACCAGTTCCCGTTCGAGTCTAGCTCAAAGCGATGTCTTCGGGTTTTACCCCTAGGTACATCTCTGCCAGAGCCGCATCTACCTGATCGTATCCAGACATGGATGTATTTCTCGGAAAACTCACAAAATCTCTACAATACCAAATTTTTTGAAAGTTCTTCTATACTAATCCTCAAAGATCATATTAGGTCTACATACTCTAATCAGATTTTATCTAAATCTAGCTTCCAAGGTTTGTACTAAACTTCCTCTGATACCAACTGTAACGCCCTGACCCCAGTTACCCAGAGTCGGTGCATTATTACATAACATTGGCATGATTACAAAGGATCATGTCTCTAAAGACTAATTAGTTTAGTTGTCCTGGAAACACTAGATATATTCATAAGTCTTACATTTCATCATAAAAAAACTACAACAACATCTTGTCTTCATATCCCCTCATACTATCCCTGCAGGTCATTCATAAATTACTTCATCATAATCCTGGGAAAAATAAAACATTGAAAGGGGTGAGCTCATATGCTCAGTAAGTATAACATTATAGCAGAAGCTTTCATAGATAAGCATAAACACTTAAGGCAGTTTATAACTAAAAAAAGCCTTTTAAACTTGAACTTCATCCTAAAATGGAAAAGATAAAATAAAATAATGACATTTACTTACTAACATGGATATTCTACTAGTCAAATGATCACATGAAATATCAATAACAATTTTCATAATGATGGAATGCATAATGCCAGACTATCATAACCACATAGCCAAGGCCTCGTGCCAAGACTACAAATAAGATTTAGCCAAGGCCTTCTGCCAAGACACTAGTTTGTCTCATGAGACCTACAGATGCATCAAGGAGCTATAGCAGGATCCACCCATCACTTACTATGTCCAATGCATTCCTCATATGAAAAGTTTTAAACATAACATAAACATTCGTATTAAAACTAGCATACGAAATGTCAATACATTATCCACAAACCATAAATGGTATAAAAATAGCTTATCCACAGTCAAGCATAACTCATTCGATACAATATGTAAGACTATACTGTATCATATTATCCTCAATCGAGAATAATGAAGGGTATTGGAATAGATGAAAATATTCATCAAAACTATTTGAGAGAAATATCCCCTTTTTCTTGAAATCATTTAAAAGTCACACTGTTTGTCAAGAAGCCATTTAAAAATATATTTATGAATCAAAGTTTCCCATACCACTTTGAAACTTTTAAAATAAGTTTAAATTTTAAAACATTAATGTCCATATAAATAAATCCTTAAACCATTTTTAAAACATGGACATTAATAAGCAAGATTTAGAAGAATAAGTCTTTTAAACATTTAAAAATGGTGTTTTAGTTAGAGATTTTAACCAAAAGAGAGACACTTGAATACAAATAATTGAGGTAATAAAAAAATTGTAATATCATGAGAATAAAGGGATTCATGATATACTAGGTCAAAGTACATTATATACACCACATAAAAGTGATTTGGTGTATATCAACAAAGAAGTCTCAATGGAATGTAAATTGAGATGAAATCTCTCATAAAGGCCGTATCCTTAGGTTAAGGATAAATCAACGACATAGTTATGTGTGAAAAATATAAATACACTAAATATGATTGGATATTTAGTGTAAATCAATCAAAGGATATTCACACATAATCTTGTAAAAACAACACCAATGAATTGGATGTTTAACTCAACAAATGCAGAGTGAGTTAAAATTACTCTTATCAAATTCGTATCGATGACTTGAGAAATTTTCAATGGAGTGATTATCTGTATCAATAGTATATACACGGGAAGGGGAGTGAAAATTATGACATAATCAAATGAATAGTGATTCCACACATAATCTTGGAGTAATATAATCAATGAAATATGCACAAAGCCAAATGAGTGGAAATTGAAATTTCAAATTCCCTTATCGATTAGGTAACTTACGAAACATACACCCATGAAATAAGGATATTAAATTGATTATGTAAATACCCATAAATTAAATTATATTACACAAAGAATACAATCACGGGAATTACACACACCACATGCAAATAATAAGTATTGAACAATGGAATTCTCATCGAACTAAAAGTGAGATAAGAAACCCCTTACTTTGTACTTTTTCCTTGGTCGGTGGTAGGTTAACCTCCTTTATAATGGTGAAATAATTGTTATTGAATTATAAAAGAATAATTTACATTCATATGGTATCATATATGATCTTTTAACATTGATTTGTTAATAATATCTTAGAATTATCGTCATTTCGGGTGTTAACGGGTTCATTTTACTTTATATTCTTTGTTATGTGAGCGATATTTGTTATTAATGGGATGTATATTATACATATCCAGAATGATATAAAGTCCTTAGATACTACTTTTAAGTCATAAAATGATAGTTATACTTTAATGGATATGATGGAGAATGAATCTCACCGCGTTCGTGGATACGGTAGTATGTACGTACGCACGAGCGACAATATCATTCTTTTGATATTAAAATAATATATAATTAGATGGTATATCATATATACCGAATCATTATCATGTTATATTTAGTATTTACATGAGTTAAACATCATTATTATACCCATCCAAATAATAATATATTGAATAACAATTACACCACGACGTGGAGACCGTAAGCCGTACGTACGCACGTATGGTGACATGTTATTCAAAGGGTGGATAGAATACTGAATATGGTTGTACCATATTTATAATAACATCACAGTATATATATGATACTGGAGTTATTATTTTAGAATGGTAATAACAAATAAAGAAGAAGTGGAAGAAGAAAGAAACTTGAAAAGGAGTGGTGAAAACATTACCTCTTCTTCGGGTTCTTCCTTTTGATTTGATCAAAAGGGCTCCATAGGATGGCTTTCTGATCAATATAAGGCCTCTATGTTTTAGTGAGGGAATTTTAGAGAGTATTTGGGCTGGGGTTGGCCGAACCAAAAGGCTTAATGTGTGAAGAAATGAGAAGGAGGAGTGACCTTTTATAAGAGGGGTGAGGGGTACCTTTGGAAAAGGTAGAAATATTAATTTATAATAAATTCATATTCGGTTTCTAATGGATAAAAAGTTTATTATTAAAAGTTTAAGGTGGGTATAGGTCGAAAACCATTCAACCAATAGAATATAGACAGGTTTGGGTTACTATATTAACCTTATCATTAACTATTAAATCTTAGTTAATTAGTTTGACATTTACCATGACACTTTGTATTTTTATATTATATAGTTAATAAACTTACTATATACATCCAAGAGACACCCAAGTGGTCCATTAATGATATACATATCATGATATAAGTATCTTGGCAGAACCTTATATTTTTATGAATTTAATATCAATTAATAATATAATATTTGTTTTAAAAACTCTTTTATGTCCATTTTGACACTATTCAATAGTTGATTTTTGTGAAACTCATAACAGAATTATTACTTCTTAAAAAGTCAATTAAATCAATCCTAATATGTCATATTATCATATAAAATTAGTTTAATTCATTAAAAGTCTTAAATTATATTTATTTGGGTATTTATAATTTCAATTATTTTAATTTTTCACTATTATGGTAATTACTCCATCATCATTGTGTCATAAATTAATTAAATTATTTAATGTCTAAAAATTATAGATAAAATATCATTATGTAGGAAATATCTTTATATTTCTAATTAATTTTTATAGTCTAAAATCCAACATATATAACCCTATTCAACAATTGTTTTTCTAAAAGATATATTCTTGTGTCATTTTTGTATTCATTTTAACATAATTAAAATAAAGTGTCCCTATCACTTACAAGTGGATCCATGGGGTCCCAAAATCGAACCAAGGATTCCTATGGTCGGACATGTATCCACCAATAATGTTAGGACACGTTTTAGGGTAATTTAGTAATATTATAATATTATTTTTTAACCCTTATTTACCGGATTTACCCTTAACCATGGTAAATAAAATATTTACCGAAGTAATTATTCAAAATGTCTAAAAATAAAAGTCACCTATTTACACAATTTGGACAAACTGATTCCAAATATGGGATCCATTTTTAAAAATTCAAAACATAGAAGTGGCCGAAATTAATTTAAAATTAGTTTCCGCTGCCAAAACAAAAAGCGTGTTTTTAAGATATAATAACTATCAAAAGATTGATACTTATTTATGTTCGGTTTAATTGTGAAATTTTGTCCAATGACCAACATTGTATTAAATGGTAAAAATATTTTCTAAATATACTTTAAAACCACTCAAATTCATAATTTATCACTATTAATTATTTTGATTAAAAAAGTTGTTTTTAATTAAAATTTAGTAATTTTCACTATTCATCCAAATATGAAAGTTATCCAAATATTACCAAAATTTCACACTAGGATAATTTCGATATTCCGAATCCAATAACGAAGTCTATTTTGAGAGTTATAATTTATAAAATTTAAATAAATAGGTATTACTATTCATAACGACTAGTTTGATTTGTTGTGGTGTGTTAGAATCTCGAAGTTGCGTACAATGCACGCCATTGCATTATTCGAAGGGGAACGTACCATGGAATCTTGGGGTGTTACAAGTTACGTTTAGGTAATCTCAAGAATAATAACTCTGAATTAGAATGGTATTTTGAAATAAACCCTTAAAATGATCATAACATTGACGTGAGAATTGATCGATGAGATGATTATATCTATCAATTGTAAATCCTTATATAAGAAGTTTATATACATAAAAATAAATTAAAAGTAATTATACACATTGTCGTATAATATTAACGATAACAAGGAAGTAATATAATCCAATAAAAATTAATTTAGTTATAAACTTTCCTTACCACGTGGTATTTTTAAATTAAAATTCCCATATAAAAAATTATTAAAATTGGATGAAAAGTAATATAAAGAATTTATTATTCATAATATTACATGTTAAATTGGTTGTATTTACACCATATATAATAAATTAGGAACAAAACAAAAAACTCTTCCTTAAAGAATGGAAATTTAGATGAATTCCCTTACCTCGTGTTTCTTTGTGGTTGAACATCATTTAGTATCTTGTATACGAGTTTTAAATAAGTAAATAAATTATTATAGAATCATAATAAAATTTATCGTATATTATATTATCCTATTATAATATCCTATTTCTCAATTTTTAACAATATTTCATTATTTTTAATGTTTTGGGGGTTAATTGCCATGTCTTCGAGTATGATATGATTTTTTATGAATTTTTTTCTCTTGTAAATCATGATTTCATCATCTCCATGATGAAAAAATGATGACAATATCATATGTATTAATTATATTTTTTTAATAATCATCAAGGTTTAGATATAGAATGGAATAAATCATTAATGGAGATGTTAGGTCATACATACAAATGAACGCTACTTCACTTTCCTTGGATTATTTGAAATAAAAAAATGTAAATGCTATATACACATGTATAATTATAATTTAATTATATTATCAAATTTAAGTCATATATTTCATATATTTTAATTAAAACCATCATTTTTACACTCCATTTATATCATACATAAATCACATCACTTTGAGGAGTCGATAGTCCACATCTCCACAAACAATGGTAACTTATTCCCACAAAATGGGAAGCACAAAAAAATGTGTTTTATAAAAAAACTAAATAAGCATAATGACATTATAAATATTATATAAATCATATATATAAAATTATTCCATCATTAGCTACAACCGTGAATGTTGGTAAATGGAAGAATAAAAAACATTGGTTCTCAGGGCAGTAGTCCTCCGTACACACTATTACTAATTTTATATCTCATTCGATATATTTCTGTGAAATTAGAGGTTAAAATCGCAGCATAAAAACATATTTTTTATTTAATATTATAATTAAATTATATAATCAATATTTAAAAATAATTAAGGGGAAAAAAATTAATTGAAACAAAAGTGATTGTAGAATAATGTTACCTTTTATTCTTGAAACTCTCCTTGGGTTATACAAAAATACTTCATTGCTTTTGTTTCCTCCCCAAGGGTTTTTTATAGGATAAGGTTAGGAATTTAGGGATCTTATCATGGTAGATTTTTTTGGGATAAAGGGCTTGAGTGGTGTGAAGAAGTGGGAGGGGTGTGTGCTTTTTTATAGTAGAGGAGGACTGGCATTCTTTTAAATTTTTTAATGAGGTAGTTGAACACACGTTTCTTCCAAGTCAAGTGGCTCAAAAACAAACAATATAATAAAAAATGAGTATATGGTATAAATATATAAAGAAGACTAAAAGGTTTTTATTTCTAATTTCGTTTTTAAATTGATTAAAATAAAATAAATTGGATTTATTGGATTATAATTTATCTAAATAACCCTTAAAAAAGTTTAAAATATAAATTAACAACATAAATTATTTACATGATAAAATAGTTTTCAATTCAAATTCAGTATTTTTCATTAGTCATCAAAAAATGAAACTACTCATAAAAATACTAAAAATTCACCATATTTTAATTTTTTATGTTTCTATTAGAGAAATTATTTTAACATAGGCATAGAAAATATATAAAAGTACGAAAACATGGATTTAAACTGGGTCCTTCATTAAAAGGCGGTAAATGTGCCTTTTGAAAAATTCAATTTTAGAGCATAAAACTGGAGTTAATAATATATTTTTCTGATAACATATGTTAAATTAATATAAGAATTATTTTATTATATATATATATCATTAATAACATTCACTAATAGTGTTTAATTTATTTTACTAGGAAGAAAAACCTTTGTGATCATAAAAACCTTTCCATTACTTTCAATTGGTTTTTATTTTAATTTATAATTAATTAGTATCCTATGAATTAAATTTATATATATATATATATATATATATTCTATAAGTTAGATAAAACTATTAATAAACCATAACATAATGTCTTGGTTATATCTTATTATATTAAATAATAATGTTTTAATAATATATTGTTGTTCGATAAAACATCATCTAGCATGTAATTGAAGTCCTCAAAGAAATATATTATTGCATGTGATGCAATATATCTCTGTATTGTGTTTATTTCAAGCTATATAAAATATTAAATTTATTTTAAATATTAAATATATGACAACGTCTTGATAGGTTATGTTTCTATATACATTTGGTGTTTTGTATCATACATTCAATGGAATAAAATGTAACTCTTTTATAATTTTCTGGGAGTTAAAAAACCCATTATTGGGGAAGAATAAAACAAAATATGTTATTCATTCTGAGATAAAAATGATAAATAGGTTTTCATGATGAAATTGAAAAACATTATATTTTATCTAATCTTTTATGGTGATATAATTGTTGGACATTAAAATTTGGTAACATTATTGTAATTATTTTAACATTGTTTTAGAAAAAAACATTCATGCTTGGTGACAACCCATCACATCTTTCTAGTTAGTGGGGAATGAACCCACATCCGAATGACAATAAGGGTTTAACACCTACCACAGACCTACTTGATGTATTGGTTAATATGTCATTGGTTTCAGTTAATGGATTTGAATGATAGATATTAATGTTGGACCAATGGAATTACTATAGAGGTTTAGAGATTAATGTATCTTATTAGATGAATTCTGAAAAACATATTTTTATAGAAAATATTTTTAAATAGAAAAAGACTCTACTCTTTCTTTTATTGATCTTGTGATCTATTAAAATTTAATTTTATCACTTTGGGTTAAAATTTACATCATGGATATTCATTTATTATAGTATAAAATAAACTAGAAAATGATAGAAGCACAACTAAATGATGAAATTTTTCATAGGAAATAGAAAAATATCAAGTATTAATATTTTCATTTACTCTTAATCTATATGGTTACAAAATTCCTCATGTCTAAAAAAGTGATATTGAATCAAAATTTAATCCTAAAAATATCTATTATTTTGAATACATGTACTTTTAAAACATCACAATTTATGGTTTTTATGTCCTTAACATTCCATTTATAATTCAGTTTCTTGTAATCAATTACCTCTATCAACCTATATTATTATTTATAATTTTCTTCTATTTATATGTCTTCACTTGTCACTAATGTTCTCATACTTAGAATCCATGTTATTTGTTATTCTATAAAACCTATTTATTTCCATTACATCTTATCAAGATGATTTCTTATTAACCCTTATCATGATGTAGTATTTCAAAAAGGTATTTTTCAAATAAAAAAAATCCCTTCATTACCAAGATCAATATTAAATTTTTATGATGAAAATTATTTATGTGGGTAGAATATAAGACCATGAGATATTAAAATTTGGAAATTATATTTTATAATGTATATGAAAATCAATAACAAGAATAAAAGATAATATAACAGCATAATAATTTAAGATATAATTATTTTTAAATAAATTCATTCTCTTTTATATCTTTCAATGTAACTAACATCAGGTTTGAATGAAATGTGACACTAAATTAAAATGTAATTTTTTAAACATTATAATTATAACATAGGTGTTAAATTTAATGGTTTGAATAATACTTATTAAATAAGAAAAATATATTTTTTACACGTGTGTAAAATGAATAAAATTTACATATTTTTATTAGAGATAAAAGTAGATTCATTTGAAGTAAAAAAGTAAAATTTTCAGAAACAAAAAGTGCATTTTTCTAAAAGTCAGTTTAGTAACAATTTGCGCACAAAATTTATAATTAATATTTAATTAATTTAGAAAAATTATATCAAAAATTAATTTTACTTTTTAAAATCTACATTTCAAAATAATTTTAGGATGAATTTTTGGCTTTTTTATGAAAAGTCTCAGTTTGGGATAAATATTGGAAATAATGAATTTGAGTAGAAAACTGTATTTTCGTTTAAATTATTTATATAGATGAATAATATTTATAAATGGTTTTAAATTAAAATTTGTTCAACTATATATCTATTAATCCAATTTATTTTATTGGAATAATTTTAAAATAGATTTTCTATATCAAACACGGTAAACGTTTGAACATCTTCGCTTTGAAATAATGCTTCCTCATCGGGTCTGTGGGATTAACTTTAAATAAACATTATTTATTTATTTTAATGTAATTTTGAAATATTTATTAATGATTTTGAATAATCATAGTACACAAACACACACATATATATATATATATTACACAATTAGGTCAACTTTATTTCTGATCAAAATGAATAGTAAAAAAGTGAAAATTATTTATAACAATTAAGTTAAAATTTGATTTATCTTGGGTTAAACTAATATGATAAGAATAAAAATTACCTAAATCATGTATAAAATATCTTATATGTACATATTTCGTCCCTATAGTGTCTATATTTTGAGAATACTTCATTTTTTAACCTTTTTAAATGTGAAAAACTTGGGAACAAATTTTTTCTTTTAAAAATTACAAGTGTGCTGGTCAAATCACCTATAAAAAGCCACCCCATATCCAATATTATTCAAAACATTAAAGAACCATTGATTTTAAAAAAATCACCAAAATAACTTCTCAAATTCCATCACCAGGACTTAGAGCTACTTTTTTGGTAAATAATTATTCTAGGAATACTTTAGGTATAATCCTAAACAGATGGTCTTAGAATTTGTAAAATTCCTAACTTCACATTCTAGTTTTATTTATTCTCAAAACTCGTTAATAAAATATTTATTTATGATTTTGTAATGACAAAAATCAATAATATTTAATTACAAGTTGTTATGTTATGAAAATTATCTATATTCATCTCCTATTCCATCAAATGGGTTATGAAATCAGCATTCAAGTGTACGGTGGATTACTGCCTCACGAACTGATGTCATTAGTTTTTCTAATACAACTTATTTCAGTTGTATATGATGATGGATACAAGTATTTATATCATATTTATAATATAATTATACCAATATAGTAATTATTTTTTATATACCTTTTTATATTGAATTCCATAAGGGATATGATAACGTTGCTCGTATATACGGTGAATTATCGCCGCACAATGTGATGTGATTATTTTTCACCAAAATTTACATAGAACGTAATATGGATTAATTTTATGATTATTCATAATATACATGACAAAATTATGATAATCATGACATATTTATAATTCTAGAAAAATAATATATCTTCTATTTTTTAGCTTTTCACCCACATAATAATGATAAAATCGTTAAAATAGTTAATATATTATGATAATCATGACATATTTATAATCCTTCATGTTTATTTTCACTCACATAAAAATGATAAAATCATTAAAAAATTATTTTTAATTCTATGAATATAAAATATTACTTCAAATTTACATAATGATCGTTTTAGAAATTAAATGTTACATATGCATACTTATGCCATACCATCTCCAATTTTTTATTAAAATGACGAATTGAACATAGGGAAATGTTGTCTTAATTAAAAAATAATGTTTTGGTTATTGATCCCATCACCTCTTTCTTATATTCCTACAACAATGGCCTATCTTCTACATTATCATAAGGTAATTCATTTTCAAAAATTATATTTCACAAATATTTTTAAAATTATAATTTATTTATAAATATGATTTTTATTTCATGATTATTATTTTGGATATTTTTAAATAACATATTTTATTACGATATTCAACCTATAAAAACCATTCTTGACACATAAGCCAAATATCATTTAAATATCGTACACAACCATACTTGAATATGTAAACATATATAACATGGTAATAAGATATATAAAAATAATAATTAAAACTAAAAAGGTTATTAATAAAATAAATAATAAACATAAATTTATAATTTGGGAATATAAAGAATGAATGTGAAATTTAGACCATGAGTAAGGGTTTCTTTTCTCCCATTTTCTTCCGTAATACATACGCCATATTCAAAAAATATTTCCTTTCTTTGGTGTATATAATACATATTTTGATATGTTATATAATGAATGTATATATATTTATGGTAATAAACATTTTGTTCTCATTCATTTATTTTTTTTTGGAAATTACGGTTTATAAGATACCAATGTGCTAAGGGTTTTTTTCACAATCTCATCATTTTTTGATATTTTCATATGTTTACATCTCCATTCATAGAATTATTAGATAATTCTATCATATTCGCAATATATTTCATTCTACTCTAGTTATTCATTTAAATTTCATGTAATGTAACATTATTCTACACTTTTCTACTTAACATTTTTGATAAAATATTTTAATAAAATATTATTTTATTTCACTCTTTGGTTGGAAATTCTATTTCAAGAAAACCCATGTTTTCTAAATATGTTTACAATAAAAATTTAATATTTTCAAAATAATTTATTGATGGAATTTTTATCCATATTGACTTTAAAGAAAATTAAAGGATTCTTCATGTATTTTTCAAAAAACAATTCCTCTTTTTCTTTTACTAAAAATAAAAAGTAATATTTGTTTTAAGTGTATGGAATGAACGACATTTTACACCTTCAAGACCACTCTATGTTTTAAAAAATATTTTAAAAATATTTAATGTTTATTTTCTAGGAAACTTAATTTCAAAATTTCGAAAAATATTTTTAAATGGTGATTTTCATTATGAAATTTTTTTCGTTGAAAATTACTTCTAATGATATTTAATTTGTATTTAAATAAAGAAAACATCAACCCACTATTTTAAATATAATCAAAAGATGATATATTTAACTTATACCATCATTATTATTTATCCATATGGATTATAATTAGTTTATCCAAGTATGTACAAATTTTTTACCATTCACCTTCTTAATCTAGAGGTATTTTTATTTTTTTATTAATGGGAGTGATTATTGAAATTTCATATATTAATTTTTCAATATGAAGGTTTCTATTCATAATGTTTCACCCATTTCCTATGAGTAATTAATTAGACTTATTATGTCTTAGAAAGGGCCCTCTACATCCCCTCGATGAATTAGTAGATCTCCTGAGACAAACTAGATTTAATTTTGTCTGAGGATATACCCATTTATATAGATGTCTTGCAAAAATCCCTCAATGGCACGATAATTCTTCTCAAAAACATCAATGTTATTTTATTAATTTCCAAAAATATGAATTTCATTATTATGAATTATATAATTGATATTATTTATCATTATTCATTTAGTTAGAATATCCACAATTATGTTTCATACTCGTGTGATTATTTATAGGGAATTATTTGATCATAATTTATTTCATTCATATTATGCTCATATTATTCATTAAATGACATGTGTTTTAGATATTTACCTTTCATTTTTATTATTCCCTCTTTATTCCTAGATTCTATTGTATGTATACCCTTATTGAGAATCTTGTCTCACTTCTTTCTGGTGTTTTATTTTCCCAAGGATACAAGGAAGTGTTTTATGATATCTATATAGGAATACATTAAGTGGAATATGGGAATTATCAAAGAAAATTTGTTATGGATTTTATATTTTATAATGAAAGTTTAATTTAATGTATATTTCAAGATTTCCAAGACTACTATATTATTTTATCCTTAAAAACTTTATTCCTTATATCTTATGAAATAATGTAGAGACCGGATTTTGGATACCTGAGTTTTGGTTGCTACATAGATCTTCTTTCTAATCCTGTAAATTATTTCTGATATAGAGGATTTCACATTAACCTTATCAAAAATAGAATATGTTTTTGAATGCCCAATTTCTAGGACAACATAAATTAAATAATTAACTAAAGGATCATGTTCCTTTCATAACATACTTAATAATGCATTATCCTTTAAACTATAGGAAACAAATCACTTGATTTATTTACATGGATGATAGATTTTAATCCTTAAATTGTTCTATCCAACTTCTCTGCCTCATTTTCTACTCTTTTTGAGTGAGTATATACATTAAACTTTTTTGATCAATATATATTTCACATTTCTTTACGTATAAAAAATTAATTAATATTATTAAAGTAAAAAGTTCTATCTTTTTAAATGTAATGTTTTGGATAATTGCACTCATGTGGTTTCAATTGATGAGAGGCATATGTGATAACCCAGTCCTTCGACATAAATACACAACCAAGTCCCTTCAAATAAGCATCATTAGACATAAAATAAATAGAATTTATTTTTGTAAAGGTTAAAATTGGATAATTAAATAGTTTTACTTTTACTACTTCAAAACATTAACCATGTTCCATTGTCCATTTAAATTTAACTCCATTATTATTTCACCAAGTCAGTAGGATAAATAATCGATCATAAATTTCACAAAATTATTAATATAAAACTGTCAATCCATAAATCGTTTTAATATTAATGAAATTTGTTAGCCTTGTCCACTCTTCCATCACATCTGTTTTAGTATAAAAAAATTTCATTCCATTTTTTGGAACATTATGGCCTTCAAAAGATATCGGTCACAATGAAAATTCTCATGTATTGAATTTTCCCAAAAAAAATATTTTCATACCAATTTTACAAAATAATAATTTTGTATTTCACATAATAATCATATATTTTTTTGTATAACATAATAAAATTAATAAAAAAATAAAAAATGTATCCAAATACAGATTGAACAGTCTATTCATTATCATAATAGAGATAGTGGATATGTTTTTAAAATTTTACGGAATGTCCACAAACTCTTAATGATCCCACTAAGTATGGAACACCATCCTCTTAATATATCCATCTATCACCATTATATGGTGATTCCTAGAGCTATGATCAATCTTTAAAAAAAATACACAATCAGTATAGTAAGTTATGTCATATGTATGAGTAAATACATATGTATTCTTAACGATGATGTTATTGAGTGCCCAATAATCAATACAAACTCTCATCAAACCACCATTATTTTTGAAAAATATATTAAAGGGACTACTAAGATTATGTTCTCTGGAAAATGAAACCAATATCAAGATACACTTATAATTGTTTTTCAATTCTAAAAACTATACTAAAGCTATTTAAAGGAGAGGTTTTGGAAATGATATAGAACATGAAACTAAGTGAAATATAAACATGAACTTGTGATTAGGAATACCACCAAGAAAATAATTAGGAAATACATCAAGATATTCTTCTACTATAAAATCATCACCAATTTTAATAGTTTATTTATTCTCAATAATAAGAGCAAGATTACTTTAACTTATGCGTTTTAACATTTACATTATTTTTTGATATTTAATCAATGGTATAAATTCTTTATTATATTCAAATGGAAACACATTGTGAAAAATTTATTATTTAAATCTTCAATAAGTATTATCGTAATAAACTAAAATATATTCCATACTAAAAATAAAAAACTCTACAATGGTAATGATATAATGTTTTTTAGAAAAATCATTCCATATATGATAATATGAATATTTAAATAAATTCTTATTCGGTTTATACTACCCACAAAAGTTTTTAACAAAATTTATAAATTAATTTCTTAATATGTAATGTCCATTTTAATTTGAAATTTTCTTAATATAGAAGAATGATTGGATCCCAAATCAAACAAGATATTGAAATAGAAATAGTAAAGAAGTAATGTGCCTATAACCACTTCATTTGAGGGCCCCATATTTGTAGTAATAGTGGAAAAAAACTTTCTTTATCTTTTCTATTTTTTACCAGGATGATTGCCACATTTAGTATCTACCTTTATAAATACACTATCATTATGATAAAACTCATTGCAGTCAATACATTCATTTTCATCTTTTATTTACAGGTCTAACCATGTAACTTTATATTATCCTTGAAATCAGGATCAATTTTTCATGGATTTATACATTGGTAACATTTCAATGATATCATAATATATTATCTAGAATGATTCAATCTACAAATATCATGTGAAGTTAGTTGAACATTCTTACCTTCAGGTTTCTTTTATGAATGTTTCTTTATTTCCTACCATATGGATCACTTCTTATCATTATTTTAATAAGAGTCCGAAAAAAAATATCCACTTTCTTATTATATCAAAAAAATTTCCCATAAATTTGAACTCATGAGTAACCAAATCCCATTATAAAATTTTATTTAATCCTAAAAAAATCATTTAATTTTCTGATCATGGTCCCTAATGAGATTTGGAGCATATATAGAAAATATAGTAAAATAATCTTCATTGGTAGTAATAGAGACCCATTTTTTATTCAATTACAATCATTTCCTTTCTATATTAAGTCAAATTACCCTAAAAAAATACATTTCAAGAAGAGATCATTAACTATCATTCATTAAATTCTGTTTATTTATTATTTTTCAACAGTTTTCTTAATAAACGACCACCACTGATTGGATTCTCCAAAGAATCAAACAAATATTAAGGGTTACCTTGTGATATTTTTAAAATTAAATAATATTAACTATCTTCACTATTGTATTTACCAATATTTCATCTTTCAAAAGGTCTAAGTATCCACCAAAAGTTGTGGGTGTAGTTTAATGAAATTTTCTTATATATACATGTTCCTCGATAGAGAATTTAGTCATGATATTTCATCTGTTCCTCAATTGAGACCCTATTCCAAATAATTTAACATTTCTAAAAACTACTCTATTAAAATTCCAACCATTTTAGTTATTTATTTCAAAGGATATTATCTTCCTGATGCCTTTCTACATATCATTTCTTATTTCCTCTACAAAAAACTATTCAGAATAGACTTAGACTATATTAAGTAACATGTAAATATTCAAAATCTACCTCATCATAATAAAACCATAAATTAGAACCACTTTAATATATATTTTAACATCACCCTAACCACTAAATTCATCTAAACCTTCGCTCTCACATCAATTTTTACACATTATACCTTAAAAAATCAAATGTACATGATATATTTCACTCTCTTACATTTATAGGGTCATTTAGATTTATAGTTCTATATATTTAAGTAATAAATACATCAAAAATTAAATTTACACAAAGTATCAATTTGTCTTTCAAAATAAGCTCTTTATAAGGACACACTATCATTATTCTAGGTAACTCCCATATCAGAAACTCTAAATTTATTTACAATTTTACTCAACCATAATCCCTTTGTTTTTTTTTTGAAAATTCAGGATGATAAAAAAAATCATTAAGGGACATAAAAGAGAAAAAACATATTATTCCATTTTTAAATATTAAATAATCATATTAACATTTTCTTTTATCACAACGATAATTTTACCTAAAATGAGTACTTAGGGTTTCAGAGATACAACTTGAATTCTTAACTTATTTCGTATAGTATTTTATATGTAATTGTAATTCCAAAATCATAATATTATGGGTTTCTGAGAAAAAAATGAAACTCATTAATACCTTTCCACAAAGAAATTATTTTCACCTTTAATTAAAAAATTGTCGAAAACATTATTTAAAAGAATAATCTCATTTTATTACCCATTAAAATCAAAATGATTAATTTTAAGCCATATCAAGAATACCAAGTAGTTATACGGGTAAATTTTTTTAAATTCGCCATTATTAAAAACTATACTATTGAATCGTAAAATTATATAATTCCCATATCTCTTATGAGTATCTAAAAACCAGTAAACTTCATCACTTTACCCAAGTAATTTAAGATCTATATCAACCAAATAGTTCATCAAAATTATATCAGGCTCACCTATCATTTATATAAAATATAAAAGTTTCAAATAATTAAAAAAATTAATATATATTGTATATTAATCATAAAAATAATTTTCACTTCCATTCAATCATATAATCCCAAAAACTACATGTTACGTTATAAATAAGAAAATTAATTTTTCATTTCCTTTAAAAAAATTCAAAAATAAAAAATACTTGAATATTGGAAGAATTAGATTCATTGAAAAAAATGATGGAATGTTTTAGAGTAATATTGATAGTGAATAATGAACATAAAATCTATAAAAATTGATCAAGGCATATTTGTAAACAAAACATCTATTTTTCAGTTTTGTAAGAAAAACATCAATTTAAACCATAAGATAAATGTTTCAATGATTCAATTTAAAAACATTGAAATGAACATAAAAATTATTTTAAAATGAACATTAAAAATATTCAATCTAAAAATATTAATATACATGGAAGATTTTTACTAACACATATGTGGAAGAAAAAGAGTTTATATAAATACAATAAAACAATGGTCTCAAGAAACATTCCTTATAATAATTTACATCTACCATAATACATTCTATAAGTCTTGAATAAATAAGTTTCATTAAGATTATATTTATTTAATAAATTTTTTATTTTTAATTGATTTGTTATTATTCTTTTTATTTCATTTATTTCCATTTTTTATTTAGCTACTAAAATGATTTGGTTTTCATCTGATGTTTTGGGGTCATTCGATTTATAACCATAAAACCACACGAGCACAATGACGATGGTCAAAGGGGATATGGTCCCATTATCTATAAAATATTTTATATTTTATATTTATAATATTTATATATTAGATAAAATTTTAAAATAAACTGTGTAAGGAGGTCCTGAAAAATGAACCATGTTTGTTCATGCTGACGACATTCCATACATTGTCATGAACACCATATCCATTTTTATAACAGATGGTAGAGAAATGTATTAGATATTATTTTATTTTCAAAAAATACTAAATATGTTATAAATATAATGATTATTCATTATTTATATCCTTATATTTTGAACATGAAAAATAATCAAGTCACTTCATGGAGGTGGTATTAAACACATACAAACGAGCGATGTTATAAATTTCTAATTAATAGAAATATTAAGAAGATAAGTAATAAATTATATTTATATAATTATAATTATATAATAAGTATCGTATTTATATTAGTTTTTTAATTATTTTTAACCATCCAAATCATCTGGGGATGGAAAAAAACACATCACATAGAGAAACTCGTAATCCACTCATACACATGAGTGGGGTTTCATTTTCTCATAATACTGATAAGAATATTAAAAAGGGTTTTGACACTTTCCTAATAAAATATTATAATATTTAACATAATTCTGTAATAATTTTCTATTTTTTAATTATATTTAAAGGAGGTCAAAGTTGAAAAAACCTTCAAAATATATCAGTTATGACTTGTACCGTCTTCTCAGATATCTCCATTTGGATTACACCTTACGTCTTCTAAGATTGGTCATTTGCGTAGAAAAATACATATAATACACAGATGAGGATTATTGGGGATAGATTTTATCACATATTTTCTAATCTTGTGTTCTCAAAATGTGTAAGGAAGGGATGAAAAGAGGCCCACATTTATACCCTAGGGGATTGTCACACATGTAACTTTTGAAAACCTTCAAATATTATAAGGTCTTAATCACGAAAAAGTACCACAAAAACTATCCAATTCTGAACATATTTTTATATTGGAAAAAATACCATCTGGAAATAATATTTAAGGTAAAATATTTTTCCCTTATCACACAGTTTTTTTCCTTTACTAAATTGTTTTACCATTTTTTGTGGTGAAACATTTTTACCATGGTTACTCTTCATAATAAAAAAAGTGAATGTGAAAATATTAATAAATATGAACCTATTGAATAAAAATATGGAATAGATTCTTATGGTTCGATTTTTTAATGATAACAAAATTAATATTATAATATTTTTGAAAAATGAAATAGGAACATTTTATTTTTGAAAATTTGGTTTTATGCATAAAAATGAACATTCAAAACATAAAATATAATTTTTTTAATATGGAATTATTTATATAATTTATAATAAAATGGATTTCATTTTTGATGAATACCAAATCTAAAATAAAATGGTACTTTCATATTATATTATTTAATGAAATTAAAAGTTAGTTTTGAAAAAAATTCTATATTTGACTATTCACTAAAAAATCAAAAAATTTAATAAATATAGATAAATTAAAAAGTTATATTTGATATATTTATTAAAAAAATAATTTCCTTTTTCTTAAATTAAATTTTAAGAAACAAGATATTTATCATTCAAAAAACCATGCAATTTATTGAAAAACATTTAGTTAAATAAAACTATTTTATTTTCAGTTGGAAACTATAATACAACTATTTATAAAAATATGATTAATATAAATCCATAAAATTAATTATTGTGAATTATAAGATGGATTTATTTATACGATAATGTGGTCTTTAACTATCAATCCCAGATAAATCTTTTAGTATTTTTAATAATGTATTTATCTTCTATTCCTCAAATCCATGATCTTTATTTATAAATTTTGATACAACAAACTTCCTTGTGTTCTTCGGGTAAGGTTGTATAAAAATAAAAATGAGCTCTATATATTTCAATTAAATTATCATATGTGATCTCACAAAGCTAATGAAATTACAAGGATCAAAATTAGATCAACAGGGCATAATTAATTATTTGTCATGTCTGTATATAAGACATAACCAATAAACCATAAATGAAAAATCATGTTAAATATAAAGGGTGGCATGATTTATCAATACAATAGATCTATAATATGAGATTTAAATAATATGACTCAATATTCTCCCCCTTTTTAACAATCACAAAATATGATAAATCGATAAATGAGTGATTTTAAATGACATAAAAAAACTCCATGTACTTCAATGAAACTAATTCTCCTTTGATATATGAAAGAGATATTTGGAAATCTTACCACCCATAAAAATTATCTTTTATCTTCTACCCCTTTAATATATCCTCCTTGGACCTAAATTTTCCAAAAAAAATATTAAATTAATTTTCTCCATTATTGGAACAAAACATATACATATACCTTAATCCCCTTTCAGATTATTAAAATGAAACCAATAAAATAAAAAAATACCAAACAGAAACAATAGAATATAAGAGTAAAATTAAACCTAAATAAGACTAATTTTAATAAAATTTAATATTAATCATAAATAAATAATGAGTTTTTATGTATTATAGAAAAACCGATAGGGGGTTGAATTAGTTGGTATTTGTTTTAAAAATTTTCATCTTTAGGATACTTAACCCCTCCATCTTGGTAGTGCTTTTTCCATATGATTTTTAGTAAACCTGCATTCATACACAAGTAGGAAATAAAAAAAAGCACATAATATTGATAAGTTTTAGACATAGTCAGATTACCTAAATCACTGGAATATCCTCTCAAGTGGTCTAGTTGAAATTGAATATTAGAAATAAGTGAAAAAAAATTTGAGCCAACTCCACTTGGTCTCCATATATCTCCCAATAGGTATGATTACTCTGATACTAACTTGTGTATACTGTGTTTACAAAATCTAAGCCACAAAAAATAAATGTAACTGTGTTAAATCTTCTCGAAAAAATTCCTATACAGACAAATTTATCAGATATTTCCATTATCTATTTCTTATTTCTAGTAATTTTTGTTTGGTGTGCACGCATTTAGTGACCTTTATCTGACACACCATTACTAAACCTATGACCATTAAAAAATAAAAAAATTAAATTTATTAATAAAAACTTTGATCTTTTTAGGATCTCCCCTTAGTAACTTATTCATATCTTCCTCAAATTGATACACTCTATTAGTTATTATGAATATTGGATTTCTTTAATACACTAATCAGAAACATTCTTTTATCTAGAAATTTTCTTCAACAATAAATCTGACATAGGCTAGAAATTCAACCCTGACATAATTTATTCATAATCTTGAATTTATTCGGTGAATATTCCCTCTAACACTCTAATACTATTATACTTTCTCCTCAATTTTAAGGTTCTCCAATAATTGTAAATGGTGGGAAACTAATTATATTTTTCCACTAACAAAGATTACTAAATTTGGGTTTTGAAATCATTTGGGTCTTTAGGAATCTCTTTTATACTCTTATAAACTCTTCTGAAGTAATCTCATGTATTCTAAACCATTCACAATTTATTCTATGATTAAAATGTTCATTTCATTCCTCAACTTTTGTGCTTAAAAGTTTTATTTAAATGTTTTGATTAGATAGTTTTTATCTAGAAAAAATCTATCTAGAAAACCTTATCTGAACATTTATTCAATTTTCCATAACTCTTGACCCAATTGAAAAACAATAGGATTGTATTCCTTAGTACATGATTTATAAAAAACATTAAAGAAAATTGTTATGGTATTTTAATTATTCCAACTTAAGATGGTTGGATATATTAATGCAATATTAAGAGACATTATTTTCCTATAGAAACATTCCAATAGAAACTTCTTCATCATATCAACTTCTACCTGATTAAGAAAATCCAAACTAGATCACATATCATTTTCCCGAATAATTCAACTGAAACTTTATGTCCTAAACATTTTATATCCTTTTCCTTTGTTTTCTAAAAACTCAACAACATTCATTATCTATAAAATACAAGTTCTTCTTCAATCTAACAAAAATCTAAAATCTCTTTATTATTACATTTTCAAAAAACATGAAACTTTTGAAAACATAAACTTTCCACAAAAAATTGCATCCATCCTTTTTATCCTTAAGTTTGTCTCTAGTAAGTGAGGATAAACTTTATCAATGTTCAAAAAGTTCACAATTCTAGAATTCTAGTAGTTTCAACATCCAAAGAAATGTGTCTCAAAATCCAAGTCTTGAAACATAAACTTTGAAAAAAAACTCTATCTAAAATGGTTCTATCTATTAAACTGCATTTGATTCTTTTAATATACCATGAATCATCAAGAGGACTCCATACAGAGCATCATTCTAAAGCTTTTCATTGCAAAAACAGCATCTGAACCTCTCTACGCATATCTATCTGATGATCATTGTCTAATTCCTCTCTAAAAATGTTCTGTTGTACACACTCAAGCTTTATAATGGAAACATAGGATAATGGTTCTCTTGATGGATTTATGATCAAATTTTTTGAAATTTTTTGATCTTTTATAAGTTCAAAATTCATGTTTTCTAACAACTTCATCATCCAATTCTTCTCTATATGATAAACATTGTTTAGAAAACATCAAATTTACTTTTCAAAAAAAAATTGTCTCATGATAATTTTCATTATGTGAGGAAATTTAGGATTAGTGTAGCATCATCTGACATATGGTTATAAACCTATGAACATTTTTACTTTTTAACATTTTCCCTTTCTTCGTATTTAGAATATATTCCTAAAACATTCTATCAAGGATTCTAATGACATAAACTATTTAAAAACCATTATTTTAAAAAAATTAGTTATCAAAAAATGAAAACAATTCATAGAAAAACATTACAATAGATCTTAAATCTAACCCTTTTTATTTATTAACTACATTCTTAAAAAACATTTAACTCTCATAATTTTTCACCATAAAGACTTTTCCAGAAATGATTTTTTAACAACATTGGAAATTTTAACGTTTAATAAAACCCATTAATTCCCAAAATATAGTTTCCTAACACCACACTACTAGATAAATAAATGTTTTAAGGTATTTCATCGCTCAATTACTATAAAATTTGTGTACATGTTAACATAAACTCACCCTCAATTTGTTCAATTCCATTTTTTAAAACTCTGTTTTTTCACTCTCCAAATTTTTGTTCTCTCCCCCATCTTATGATAACCACATCATTAGATTTATTATAGAAAAAATGTAAAAACAAATTAAATTTTTTTACTTTCTCTAACAATTTTTCAACATAATATAAATCAAGCTAGGGGGGACATACTTTTTGACAATCTGATGTCATTGGTAGAGGATAAAAAAGATTTTGCAACCTCATATCCACAAATTTTTCATTTTTCAAGGATTTGGTAAAGATATTAGTAATTTTATACTTCTTTAAAATTAATTCCATCAAAACATCTACATCAACAACTATCTCTTTTTTGAAGTGAAAATTAATATCAATGTGTTTTGATATTGAGTGTTAGATGAGAATTTTTGAAAGATCAATTCCACTCTATTTATCTCAAAGTATCTTCAATGGTGTAGATAAAATAACCTTTACATATTCTAGATTAATTTTCATCCACAACATTTAATTACAAGCCAAGGAAGCTAAAACATATTTTTATTATACTATTCACAATGATACTTAACTCTATTTCTTACTATAACAACACACACAACATTCTCCCAAGTAAAATTTTCATCTAGAAGATTATTTAATATCATTGAAATATCTAACCAAATCATCATTCATATAACCATGAAAGTTCATATCAAAACATATTTTATATAATAACCCATGTGAATTTATTTCTTTAATATATCTTAAAATTACATTTTCTATAAAAATATTATATTCTTTTGGATCACTCTGATATTCAGATAATGAAGTCATTTTATAAAACATATTATGTCTTGAGGATGTAAGCTATATAAAACATTCTATCAGCTTCTCAAAAATCATTCCAAATTACCTTTTTTTCAATTTTAACATTACTCAAATTCATGTCCATTATTATTGGAGTATAAACTTCTTTACAAATGGTCATGCCAACTATATAACATTCATTTCTCGAGAGAGGAAACTGTATTTTCCGTTTTCATGGAAATTTAATACCAAAAAGTATGTTAATTATATTAACATTAACATCTCAATATTCTTCAAAAATCCTCAAAAATTTGTTTAAATAAATTTTATACATCCCCAATATAAATTATTTTGTCCATAATAACAATAAAAATCCATATTCATGAATCCACATACCAAACATTCCATTTCCTATCTACTTTTCCTTTAAAAAATTCATAATTTTGTAAGACTATCAAGTTTAGAGTACTAAGAAAGTGAATCATAATTTAATCCATATAGGGATTTCTTGAATTTTCAAATCATTCTTTGATCATTATCATGTATAAAACCACAAGGTTCCTCAATGTTGACTTCTTCCTTAATCTTCCCCATTAAGAAAGTGGAAATTCTAACCATATGGTAAACTTCATAACATAGATGTGTAGTGACTTATAAGAACATTCCAATGTGTAACGTCCTGACCCGACTTACCATTCAACCCGGTAGCTAGACTGGTCGCCACATGGCCTCATGCGCATCTCCCCAAATGCCAGAGGCTGCCGACTAGCAGCGAGGGCCAATGTGAGTCCGTGGGGAGACTATGCCCTCATTACCAAAGAATCACAGTGGAATTACAAACATACAATATCAGAAGAAGGTAACCAGTAGACCATACATAGAAAATCGAAATAAATAACAAATAGAAGGAAATGGTATATATAGAATGGTGCAAGTAAATACAATACATCACAAGTATAAAAAATACCAAAAATAAACCAAAATGTATCTCCTGTCACATTGCAAGCCTCAACTAGGTCCTGTGCACTCCTACTCCGAGTAGCAAGTCATGTACCTGTAGTAGTGTGTTTTCCCTTCTCATTACCTGAAATCATATAATATTCTTGGTCCAAAAACATGACCCAAACAGGGTGTGAGACTAAATCCTAGTAGGCAACCACAAAAGATATGCACTAATCTATCAGTGAATATATAATGTAGGCAGTGTAATATTGTAACGCCCCAACTCTAGTTTCCCAGATTTGGTACCTTATTACATAAAATTTTCCTGATCACAAAAGATCAAGTCTCAAAAGACTGATTACTTTAGTAGCCTTGGAATCACTAGATACATTCATAAAGGTTACATTACATCATAAAATGAAAACTACAACAACATCTTTTCTCCACACTCATATCCCCTTATACTATACCTACAGGTCATTCATAAAATACTTCGTCACATCCTGGAAAAAATAAAACATAGAAAGAGGTGAGCTCAGATGCCCAGTAAGGATAACAATATTGCGGAAACTTTCATAAATAAGCATAAACATTGAAAGAAACGTATAAATAAAACAAAAGCCTTTAAAACATGAACATCAGCATAATATGGAAGAAATAAAATGAAATAATACCACTTACTTATTCACATTGATATTCTACTAGTCGAATAATCACATGCAATATCAATAACCACTTTCATAATGATGGAATGCATAATGTCAGACTATCATAACCACAGAGTCAAGGCCTTGTGCCAAGACTAAAAATAAGATTTTTTGAAGGCCTTGTGCCCAGACAATAGCTTGTCTAATGAGACCTAAAAATGCATCGAGGAGCTATAGCGGGCTCCACCCGTCACTTATTAAGTCCAATGCATTTCTCATATGAACAGGTTTAAACATAACATAAACATTCTTATTAAAACTAGAATAAGAAATGTCAATATTTTATCCATAAACCGCGAATAGTATAAAAATAACACATCCACATTCAAACATATCACAAAACCTTCAATACAAGATGGAAGTTTTGAATAATAATAAATATACTTCAAATAAGATAAAAATCCATCAACGGATGTTGACATAAATGAAATCAAAACTATTTGAGAGAAATATCTCTTTTTTTGAAATCATTTAAAAGTCACATAATTATAAAAGAAAATATTTACTTTGAAAATATTTTTATAAGCATGTAAGGGAAGATTTGACGATTTTATAACAGTGGAAAATAGTTGTACCCTCTATATAAGTTAAAAATGACATTCTTACCTTAATTCTGTCGAAAAGGATGGACCTAGTTTGGAAAACGACAGAAAGATTACATTATAAACTTCTTATAAAAAGTCAAAAAGGGTTTAAATTACTTTAAACCATAGTCTGTAAAATAGTAAGAATGATTTGAAATACATTTTCAAGAAAAATTGATATGGATGATAAAGAGGTCCTAGTAGATAATTACGTATACACAACCTCAGATAATGAAGAGATTGTGAAATAAACCATTACCTTGTAATTTTCCATGGTTGAGTTTAGGTTAACCTCTTGTATAATGGTGACATAATTGTTATTAAATTATACAAGAATCATATACATTAATATGATATCATATATGATTTTTTACCATTGATTTTATAATATCTTAGTATTATCATCATTTTGGGTGTTAACAGATTAGTTTTCCTTTATATTCTTTGCTATGTGAGACATATTTGTTATGGATGGGATGTATATTATTCATATCAAGAATTATATCATGTCTCTAAAAATTATTTTTAATCATAAAATGAAATTTATTCTTGAATGGATGCGATGGGGAATGAATCTTATCGCGTTCGTGGAGACGGTAATCCGTACGTACGCACGAGCGACAATATCATTATTTTGATATTAAAACAATATATAATTCTATATTATATCATATATACAGAATCATTATCATCTTATATTTACTATTTACATTAATTACACATCACTATTATACCCATCAAAATAATAATGTATTGAATAACAATTACACCACGATGTGGAGATGGTAGGCCATACGTAAGCACATATGGTGACATGCCATTCAAAGGAAGGAAAGAATACTGAATATGGATGTACCATATTTATAATAACATCAAAATATATAAAATATATTGGAGTAATTATTTTAAAATTTAAATAAGAAATAAAGAAGAAGTTGAAGAAGAAAGGAACTTGAAAGAGGGTGATGAAAACATTACCTCTTCTTCGGGTTCTTCCTTTTTTATTTCATCAAAAGGGCTACTTAAGATGGTTATATGATCAAACTATGGCCTCTAGGTTGAAGTGAGGGAATTGGAGAGAATATTTGGGTAGGGGATGGCCAAGGAAAATGGCTTTGAATGTGTGAATTAGTGAGAAGGGTGAGTTCCCTTTTATAAGAGGGGTGAGGGGCACCTTAGGAAACATTTAAAATATTATTTTATAATAAATTCGTATTCGGTGTATAATGGATCCATAGTGACTTATTTTAAGGATAAGGTGGGGGTGGTTATAAATCCTTTCAACCAATAGATTTTAGACTAGTTTGGGTCACTAAATTAACCTTACCATTTATATTTAACTCTTAGTTAAATAGTTTCACATTTACCATGTCTCTTTATATTTTTATATTATATGGTTAATTAACATAACATATACATAAAATTGAACCCCAAGTGGTTCATTAATGATACACCTATCATTAAATAAGTCTCTTGGATGAACCTTAGTTTTTTAAGAATTGAATATCAATTAATAATATAATATTTGTTTTTATAACTCTTGTATGTCAATTTTGACACTATTTGGTATTTGATTTTATAAAAAATCATAATTGTGTTATTAATTTAAAAAAACATAAATTTAATCAATACTAACATGTAATATTAACCTATAAAATTTTTGGGATTCATAAAAAGTCTCAAATTACATTTCTTTGGATATTTATACTATCAATTATTATAATATTTCATTAATTAGGTAATTACTCCATCCCCATTGTGTCATAAATAAATTAAATTATTTAATGTCTAAAATTTATCAATAAAATACCATGATGTACGAAATCATTTTATATTTCTCATGAATATTTACAATAGAATTTATCTTTTGTATAACTCTATATTAAAAATGTTGTTGTAATTATACTTCAATTTTAACTCTTTTAACTCTTCTTTGAATAAAAAAATAATAAATGTCCTAATCTAATCCAAGAGGACCTAAATGATAATATTTTATTCCTAAGGTTTTTTTTGGTTGAGATAAACTTTTCCAATAGAATTAGGACACATGTTAGGGTAATATTAATATCATTTTTACCCTTAATTACCCTATTTGCTTTGAACTGTGGTAAATAAAATTAAAAAGTTATCATTCACCAAAAAATATTTTTATCTTATTGAACCACATTTTACTCCATGATATTAACCGTTCCTCTCAGATTTTCAAAATTCCACTCACAGAAGTGTTAAAATTAAGTTTTATGTGAATTTGAAAATTCTCTTAGGAGGTGAGTAAAAGACGGTGAAAAGTTCAATAAAATTTTTATATATCTAAAATTTTTCTAAACTAACTCCAATGAATTAAATTGAGATTATATAGATATTATGTATCTATTTTGACATTAATTAAATTTAAATAAAATAAATAATTATTTAAATAAAAATTCGGTTTTAAACTGTAACCCAGTGTTGTTTCACTATTCATCAAAACTTGAATATATTCATAAAAATACCAAAACTTCACCCTAAGATAATTTCAATATTCCAAATCCAAATATGAAGTCCATTTTGAAAGATAATATTTATAAAATTTAAAAAAAGTGGGTATTACTATTTATAACGGCTAGTTTTATTGGTTGTGGTGTGTGTTAGAACTCGAAGTTACGTACAACACAGACTACTGTATTATTAAAAGAGAAGCGTACTGTGGAAGATTGGGGTGTTACATTCTCCCCTCCTTCAAATAATTTTGTCCTAGAAATTTCTAGAATACTACTGCATGAAAAGACTCGTGTGATTATTCATTATAAGTTTCTCGGGATCCCACGTTGCCTCTACCATTTTATGGTTTCTCCATAAAACATTTACCAGACGAGTCATCCGGTGTCTCAACACTTGTTCTCTTGTATCAAGAATCCTGATGGGCTCTTCGCAATAAGACAGATTGGGTTCTAGTTCTAATTCCTCGAAAGTGAGTACATGTGTTAGTTCTGGCATGTATTTTCTCAATAGTGATACGTGGAACATATCGTGAACTTTTGAGAGACTTGGCGGCATTGCCAAACAGTATGCTACAACCCCAATTCGTTCTAGAATTTCAAAATGTCCGATGTACCTGGGACTCAATTTACCATTCTTACCAAAACATATAACTCCCTTCCATGGATATTCCTTCAAGAAAACATGATCTCCTACCTGAAATTCCAAATCCTTCCTTAGGTTATTTGCATAGCTCTTCTGCCTACTTTGAGCTGCTTTGATGTGGTTTTGGATATCCTTTACCTTTTCCATCATTTCCTCCACCAGTACTGGGCCTACAGGTTTTCTTTCACCAACTTCATCCCAACAGGTTGGTGTGCAACATCTCTTTCCGTATAACGCTTCATATGGTACCATATGAATACTTGAATGGAATCTATTGTTATAGGAAAATTCTACCAGAGGTAAATATTGATACCACATACCCTGAAAGTCATGTGAGAATGATCTCTACATGTCTTATAAGGTTTGAATAGTCCATCTGAGTGTCCATCTGTTTTGGGGTGGTAAGCAGTGCTCAAACGAAATTCTGTATCCAAGGCCATCTGAAGACTCTTCCAGAATCTTGATGTAAAACGGGGATCACAATCAGAAACAATAGATAGGGGTACTCCATGAAGTATCACAACTTCATTAATATATAGTCTTGGTAGACGTTCAAGTGGTAGATCTTCTCTTATAGATTGAAAATGTGTTGACTTGGTAAGACGATCAACAATGACCCATATTACATCGTTCCTTCTAGGATTCTTTGGTAGTCCCATGAAAAATTCCATAGTGATATTATCCCATTTCCACTCAGGTATGGGATGAGGTTGCATGACTCCTCTAGGCGGTTTCCTTCCAGCTTTCACTTGTTGACAAACCATACATCTTGAAACAAAATTAGCAATCTCCCTCTACATGTTTTCCCACCAAAAATGTTCCTTTAATTCACTATACATTTTTGTGCTCCCAGGGTGTAAAGAGAAATTGGAACTATGAGAATCGTCCAACAATCCCCTTTTTAGATCAGGTATATTGGGAACACAATGTCTTTTCTTAAATTTCAAAATTCCATCTTCATACACAAAGTCACTCAATCTCCCATCATTTACATATTTAATCTTATTTTATAACTCTTCATCATCATTTTGAGAACACTTTATCCTTTATAGTAAAGATGGTTTGGAAACCATTTGAAAAATCATTGATGTTTTACCTTCCATGGTCATTCCCATATCCATATTTACTAGATCCATGTATATAGGATCCTTTTCAATTCTCATCTTGTTCAAAACTCCATGATATTTTCTACTCAAAGCATCTGCCACCTTATTTTCCTTCCCTAGGTGGTACTTTATCATGAAATCATAATCCTTGAGTAGTTCAACCCATCTCCTTTTCTTCATGTAGAGTTATTTTTGTGAGTAAATATACATCAAACTCTTACGATCAGTATAAATCTCACATTTTTCACCATAGAGATAATGTCTCCATATCTTCAAAGAAAATATTACAGCAGCTAACTCAAGATCATGGGTAGGATAGTTTTTCTCATGAATTTTCCGCTGCCTTAATGCATAGTCAATAACTCTATCATTCTGCATAAGGATACAACCATTTCCTTTCTTCGATGGATCACTATAAATAACAATCTCATCATTCCCCGATAGTAGAGTCAATATAGGATCATTGAATAATCTTCTCTTTAGTTCTTCAAAAAATTCTTCACAATATATTATCCCAACAAATTTAACCCCTTTATATGTGAGCTTCATTAATAGGTTAGCCAATCGGGAAAAATTATAGACGAAATGCCGATAATAACCTGCTAAACCAATAAAACTATGTACCTCAGTTATACTCGTTGGTGCTGGCCATTCATGGATTTCCTTGGTCTTAGAAGGGTCAATGGATATTCCATCTTTCGTGACAATATGGCCAAGAAAAGAAATCTCTTAAAGCCAGAATTCACACTTGCTAAACTTCCCATGTAATTCATGTCTTCTAAGAGTCTTCAGGATAATGCACAAGTGATTTTCATTATCTTCGTAGCTTTTGGAATATACCAAGATATCATTAATAAATACCACCAAAAAATCATCGAGATATTCCTTGAAAACTCTATTCATTAGATGCATGAATACAGAGGGTGCATTAGTCAATCCAAAAGGCATTACTGTAAACTCTTAATCCATGTACCTGGTTCGAAATGCTATCTTCGGACTGCCTTCCTTCTTCACCCACAACTAATGGTATCGAGATCGAAGGTAAATCATAGAAAAGTATTGTGATCCATCCAGTTGGTCAAATAAATCATCAATGCAAGGTAGGGGATACTTGTTCTTTATTGTTATAGCATTCATCTCCCTGTAGCCGATACATAACCTCATAGAACCATATTTCTTCGTAATAAATAGGATAGGGTCTCCCCATGGAGAAACACTAGGGAGAATTAATCCCTTATTACTAATTTCTTCTAGTTGTTTTTTTAGTTCCATTAATTCCACAGTGGCCATTCTATAAGGGGTCTTTGAAATGGGCCTTGATCTAGGAATTAAATCAATGGAAAACTCAATTTCTCATTCTGGAGGATGTCCAGGTAAATCTTTTGGAAACACATCAACATATTCTCTCAAAATAGGTATATCCTTTATTTGAACTTTCCTTTCCTTACCCATAGTTATTTCATTCTCTTCCTCCCCAGTAATTGAATTTAGTTGAGCTACTAGGGGTGGATCTTGGTAAGAATCAGGTGGTGATGATTCTGCTCTAAAGATAAGGTGTTCTTTATCATCATCATCAAAAATTGTAACCTCCTTCTACTTATAATAAATATTCACATCATGTTCTGAAAGACAATCTATACCGAGGATTATATCAAACTCAATCATAGGTATGACGATGAGATCATCGGATAAAGAACATTTAGGTGCTCTAATAGGGACTGATTCACAAAACATTGTTGCAATGATACTTCCATTATCAGTTTTAACTGACAACAACCTTGTTAAATCAAATTGGAAATATCTAATTTTCATAGGAAACTGGGAAGATATGAAACACAGCGATGATCCAGAATCAAATAATGCATTATCTAAACTTGAGGAAACCATTAAATTACCTGCCACCACGTCTTTCAGAGCTTCTACCTCAGTAGTAGTGGTAACATAAGCTTGGCCTTGATACCTTGTCCTTTTCTGAGATAATTTCCCCTAATGCTTAGGAAATTTATTTTCATAATGTACCATCTCCCTGCCATTGTAGCATGGGACATCAGTTTCTTCCTTCTTCCCCTTGCAATCATGAGCTTGGTGGCCTTTTTCACCACACTTGTAACAAAATCTCATTCCTTTGAAACAAGTACCAGGGTGTTTCTTACCAAATTTACTGCAGGATGGATAATCAATATTTCCTTTATTCCCGTTATTTCCATTTCTAGAGTGATCAACAGATCTCTTCTTCTCTTCCTTCTCTTTAATGTCGTATGACATAGAGAATTCTTTTTCTGTCTTCATAGCACATGAGACAATATCTTCCTAAGACGGGAAGGATTGTGACACTAATTCTCGACGAAGAAATGGTTTTAACCCATCAATGAAATGATCAATCTTACTTTTTGGGTTACGTATATAATCTCCATTATACCTTGCTATCCTTGTAATGTTAGCCTCATACTTTGCGACATTCTCATCCTCCTATTATCTCAGACTCAGAAATTGCTTTTCCATATCTCCTCGATGGTCACTAGAAAATTACTTTTCTAAGAAAAACTCTTTGAACTCCCTCCATTCCATATTTGATACTTCATCATCTTCCTTTTTGTTTTGAATCAATGGCCAGCATTGATCATCATCTCCAGAGAGGTGGTAAACTGCCATGATAACTTTTTCCCTTTCACAACTCCCCAAGGCATGGAATATTTTCTCTAAGGAATTTATCCATTGCTCAGCTACTAAGGGATTTTTACTCCAATTGAATGTTGGTGGTTGTTTCCTAATGAAGAGGTCTAACATTTATCCTCTATGCTACGGATTAGGGTGCTCCATACGGGTAAGGTTATAATTCATAACCTGGGTGAGTTGTCCCAGTATGGTGATTAGCTGATCAACACCATTTTCATCACCAACTCCACTATAATTATCTTCAGCAGGAGGTAAATCCTTGCATGGAGTGTTTTCATTATTACGGTTTCCATTTCTTCCACAAGGCGCCATTTATAAACTATGGAATTCACTAGATTAGTTTAGGAATAACATTACATAAATCCAAACTTGTAAAAGACTTAACATAAATTGAACAGTTTATGGATATAATCCATAATTATATAAATGATTTCTTTGAGGAAGTATATACTCATAAACCCTTCATAATGGATTGTAAAGAAAATGAGAATTATACTAAGCGTATACCCTAGGAGTGTAATAACCAAGAGTGCATCAAAGCCCGTTGTCGTGCACCAACTCCCATTCGAGTCTAGCTCAAAGCTGTGTTTTCAGGTTTTACCCCTAGGTACATCTGTGCCAGAGCTGCCTCTACCAGCTCGTATCAAGAAAGGGATGTATTGCTCGGAAAACTCACAAAATCTCTACAATACCAAAATTCTATGAAGTTATTCTATACTAATCCTCAAAGTCTATCTTAGGGCTATGTGCTCTAATCAGAGTTTATCTAAATCTAGCTTCCATGGTTTGTACTAAACATCCTCTGATACCAACTATAACGCCCTGACCCCAGTTACCCAGAGTTAGTGCATTATTACATAATATTGGCATGATAAAAAATTATCAAGTCAGAAAAGAACGATTAGTTTAGTAGCCTTGGAATCAATAGATACATTCATAAAGGTTACATTACATCATAAAGTGAAAACTACAACAACATTTTGTCTCCACACTCATTTCCCCTTATACTCTCCCTATAGTTCATTCATAAAATACTTTTTCCCATCATGGGAAAAATAAAACATAGAAAGTGGTGAGCTCAGATGCCTAGTAAGGATAACAATATAGTAGAAAATTTCATAAATAAGCATAAACATTTAAGGAAATGTATAACTAAAACAAAAGCCTTTTAAACATGAACTTCAGAATAATATGGTAGAAATAAAATGAAATAATACCATTTAATTATTCACATGTATATTCTACTAGTCAAATAATCACATGCAATATCAATAACCACTTTCATAATGATGGAATGCATAATGCCAGACTATCATAACCACATAGTCAAGGCCTTGTGCGAAGACTACATGTAAGATTTTGTCAAGGACTTGTTCCAAGGCACTAGTTTTTCTCATGAGACCTACCGATGCATCAAGGAGTTATAGTGGGATCCACCCATCACTTATTAATTCCAATGCATTCCTCATATGATCGGGTTTAAACATAACATAAAAATTCATATTAAAACTAGCATACAAAATGTTAATACTTTATCCATAAACCAGGAATGGTATAAAATAACACATCCACAGTCAAAAATATCACAAAACCTTCAATACAATAAGGAAGTTTTGTATCATAATAAATAAACATAAAATAAGCTTAAAATCCATAAAAGGATGTTGACATAGATGAAATAAAATCTATTTGAGATAAATATCTTTTTTTAATCATAAAAAAGTCACATAATTATAAAATATAAAATTTACTTTTAAAATATTCTTATAATCATGTAAGGGAATGTTCTACGGTTTTATAATGGTGTTAAATAGCCACACCCTCTGTATAAGTTAAAAAATAAATTCTTACCTTAATTATGTCGATAAGGTTAAAAAGGACCTTGTTTGGAAAACGACATAAAGATTACTTTATAAACTTCTTATAAATAGTCAACAAGGGTATAAATGACTTTAACCCATAGTCTGTAAAATATTAATAATGATTTGAAATGCATTTTTATGAAACATGGATGTGGATGATAAAGAGGTCCCAGTAGATAACTACGTATGAACAACCACGGATAATGAAGAGATTGTGAAATAAAACCTTACCTTGTACTGTTCCTTGGTTTATGGTAGGTTAAACTTCTATATAATGGTGAAATAATTGTTATTAAATTATAAAATAATCATATACATTAATATGATATCATATATTATCTTTTAACCTTGATTTAATAATATCTTGGTATTATCATCATTTCGGGTGTTAACGGAATCTTATTCATTTATATTATTTGTTATGTGAGACATATTTGTTATGGATGGGATGTATATTATTCATATCGAGAATATATCATATATCTAAAAAAATATTAATCATCAAATGAAATTTAGACTTGAATGCATATGATGGGGAATGAATCTCATCGCGTTCGTGGAGACGGTAATCTGTACGTACGCACGAGCGACAATATCATTATTTTGATATTAAAACAATATATAATTGGATGGTATATCATATATAAATAATCATTATATTGCTATATTTACTATTTAGATGAATTACACATCATTATTATACCCATCAAAATAATAATGTATTGAATAACAATTACACCACGACGTGGAGACGGTAGGTCGTACGTACGCACGTATGGTGACATGTCATTCAAATGATGGATATAATACTGAATATGGTTGTACCAAATTCATTATAAAATCACAATATATAAAAGATAATGGAGTTATTATTTTAGAATGGAAATAACAAAGAAAGAAGAAGTAGAAAAAGAAAGGAACTTGAAAGAGCGTGGTGAAAACATTACCTCTTCTTCGGGTTCTTCCTTTTGATATGATCAAAAGGGCTCTATAGGATAGTTTTATGATTAAACTAATGCCTTTAGGTAGAAGTTTTGGAAGTTGAGAGAATATTGGGGTATGGTATTTCTGTGAAAATAGGCATTGAAGGTGTGAATTAGTGAGAAGGGGGAGTTCCCTTTTATAAGAGGGGTGAGGGGCACCATAGGAAAAAATTAAAATATTATTTTATAATAAATTCATATTCCTTTTATAATGGATACAAAGTGACTTATTTAGAGGGTATGGTGGTGATGGGTCTAAATCCTTTCAACTAATCTATTTCTGACAGGTTGGGATCACTAAATTAACCTTATCATTTATATTTAACTCTTAGTTAAATAGTTTGACATTTACCATGTCTCTTTGTATTTCTATATTATATGGTTAATAAGCATACCATATACATCCAATAGAACCCCAAGTGGTTCCCTAATGATACATCTATCATTATATTAGTCTATTTTCTGAACCTTATATTTTTATTAATTGAATCTCAATTAATAATATAATATATTGGTTTTAAAAACTCTTTTATGTCAATTTTGACACTATTTGGTGTTTGATTTTTTTGAAAATCATAACAGCCTGATTACTTCTAAAAAACATAATTACATCAATACTAACATGTCATATTAACCAATAAAATTAGTGGAATTCATTAAAAGTCTCAAAGTACATTTATTTGGATATTTATTATTTTAATATTTTCTTAATTAGGTAATTACTGCATCACCATTGTGTCATAAATAAATTAAATTATTTAATGTCTAAAAATTATAAATAAAATACCATGATGTAGGTAATGGTTTTATATTTCTAATGAATATTTACAATCTAATTTATCTTATGTATAACTCTATATTAAAAATGTTTTATTAATTAAAATTTGATTTTGACTCTTTTAACTCTTCTTTGAATTTAATAATAATAAATTTCCTAATCTAATCCAAGTGTACCTAAATGATAATATTTTATTCCTAAGGTTGTTTTTGGTCGATATACACTTGTCCAATAGAATTAGGACATGTGTTAGGGTAATATTAATATCATCTTTACCCTTAATTAACCTATTTACTTTAAATCGTGGTAAATAAAAGTAAAAATATACTATTCCCCAAAAATTATTTTTATCTTATTGAACCACATTTTACTCCATGATATTAACCATGTCTCTTGGATTTTTGAAATTAAACTCACAGAAATGGTAAAATTATGTATTATGTGAATTTTCAAATTCTCCTAAGAGGCGGGTAAAATTTGGTGAAAAGTTCAATAAAATTTTTATATAACTAAAATTATTCTAAACTAACTCCAATGAATTACATTGAGCTTATATAGATATTGTTTATCTATTTTGACCTTAATTAAATATAAATACAATTAAATAATTATTTAAATAAAAATTCGGTTTTAAACTATAACTCAGTGTTTTTTCTCTATTCATCATAAATTGAATTTTTTTTAGAAAAATACCAAAAATTCTCCCTAAGATAATTTTTATTTTCCGAATGCAAAAATGAATTCCATTTTGAAAGATAAAATTTATAAAATTACAAAAATTGTGTATTACTATTCATAACATCTAGTTTGATTGGTTGTGGTGTGTCTTAGAACTCGACGTTGCGTACAACACAAGCTACTGTATTATTCAAAGAGAAGCGTACCATGGAAGCTTGAGGGGTTAAAAATATAGAAAGAAGTAAACAAGGAAACTAGAAAGACTGACCCAAGCTTGTGCTTTGGCTTTGCATCGCTTAATGTATCCATTCCATTCATTAATCACTTCATTCATGTGTACAAACCATTCCTTGAACCCGTTCCTGGAATACTCAATTCGGAAACCAGGCATCGCTAAGGGAAAAAAATCCACCAACACCCTATAAGCCCATTTCGGAGAACCTCCTAGGTACCCAGCCTCGCCCTAGGTGTGGTATAGTCCATCATCTGATCTTGTCCCTAGGATACTATAAATAAGATCTGGGTATCACCCATGACATATCATGCACTGTTGAGTCCATCCAGGGAATCTCACTCGGGATCCATGATTCACTCGGAATTTCAGTAACAAGTCTCATACGAGTCCATCCATGGTAACTCACATTGGTTCCATGGTTCACCCATGACTTTGTTTCACATTTAAGCAGTTCAAAAAGCATTTAACTCACGTGGGCTGGCAATTTAAGAATTATCATACAAGGGTCAAGGGAAAAAACTCCATCCCATACCCCAAACCATTTCAATTACAATTTCATCCTATTTCAATTCCATTTATATTCAATTCCCATTTGTAACAACCCATAAGGGAATGAAATGGGATGCCTCATAGTCATCTTGGTTCAAAACTCCAAAACAGAGCCATTCAAGGCAATGCACCCAAAGGGGTGGTTCCTGTCAATTGTGTACAATGTAACTCAAGAACACAACATCCTATTAAGACTACCTACAACATGATAGGTAATAACATGGTCAAATTCTAGGTTCAAGCGACACCCCAAAAGTTGGCGCACGACACTCCGGTATATATAAACCGCATGACAATCTGCGAAATGCATGAGACCACCTACCTTAGGCTCTTACAATATTGATCGTCCTGTATCAGGCTCTGATTCATCCTCATTAGAAAGAAATATGAAGAACAGACGAAGAAAGAGAAATTAGGTCATATGATCCTTAATCCAATCGGTGTTCGTTATAACCAGATGATTCGAGAATGATTAAAAAGGAATTGAGGACATACCTTTGTGGATCTAACAAGATGAACGGTGTTTGAAACGATAATTGGATGAAGATGAAAGATCAAAATCCTTCATTTCCTCCTTGAGAGCTCTCCTAGGCGCCTCTCCCTTGTTGTCCGGTTGAATAAGAGGGTTACATTAGGGTTTTATAAAATTTAATTAATTTAATTAAAAATTAATTAAATAACAAAATACATCAGGTCGCCCGGTTAACCCGCATGGCCTGGAAAAACTGTGCAGAGACCGTGTGGACCTTACTGGAAGGCAATGGGAAACTTCATAGCCACCCCACACGGTTTTCCCCAAACCGTGCGCAGGCCGTGCTCCGGCCTCTATCAAGCCTACACCAAGGCGCACGGTTTAACCTGGCCATGCGCAGGCCATGTGAAAACTGTGTTCCAGGCCATTTCCAGCCTAAAACTTGGTTCCGGGCTCTGAAAAAGCCCATGATACCTCCGTAACTCCCTCAGTCAATTTGGGCATCCACATTAGGGCCCAACAGAACTGTTAAACCAAAAAGAAAAACAATTCTTGCCTCATACAAAAAACCGGATTCTTACACAATGGTTCTTCATATTATAGTTAGGAAAGTAGTTTCTTCAAAGTCAAAACCTTCCACTAGTGCATAGCAATTAAAAACAAGCCCTTCATTACATGTTAAAAATTCTCCGTGCCCATTCAAATTTTTTTGTGAACCCATTTTTTCAATATCATTTCTATCTGATACACATGGAAGAAGTTTTCACATTTAATTATTCTCAATTTTAACCCACCCTTTATTCATTGCATTCACTAATTTTTTTTAATACTTCTAAAACTGATTCAAGTTAAATATATTAAATGAGTGATGTCTGATTTTCTAATATAAACCATATTCAATTTTAAATCAAATATTTAAATTCCTTATATATTTTCTATTACAACCTATTTTGGTAGTTTGGTAAATCTAAATGTTACTCTTCCATCATTAAATTACTCATCACGCAATTTATTTGAGTTTTCATATATCTTTTTTCTCTCACGTTAACATTCATTAGAAACTTTAAGTTTGTCTTCCTTAGCATTTTCAATATCATTTATTTTGGAAATTTTATTTTAAAAAGATTTCTCATTATTGGAATCCACCAACATTTTTACACATTCACTAAAAAAATTTAAACATCTCTCATTGGGTGAATATCCCATAAAAGTTTCTTTCATAACTTTTTCATCAAATTTCCCATGTTTCAGATTTTTTAATTTAAAAAAACATTGTCTTGTAAAAACCATAACATATTTCTCTAAAGGATTTTTTATAACATAATTAATATGAATTATTCCTTAATTTTATCTATAAGAAACTTTTTTTCTACATATTTACAATAGTGCTAACAACTTCTCTCCAATAGAGCATTGAATGTTTCCACTCAGAAAACATTCTTAATCTTATTTCCACTAAAGTTCAATGTCTCGTTTATTAAACTCCATTTTTTAAGTGGTATATATTGATCTATATTTGTGTTTGATTATATTACTCTTTATATAAGAATAAAAATAATATCATGTGAATTATATACAATTATTAGTTGTCAAATATTTTATAAAACCCCACATTTCCCTTTAAAAATCGCTTTTAAAGGATCCTAGAATTTCTATATCCTTTCATTTACATTTACAAAACAAGACATTGTACATATAAGTAAAATTATTAATAAAAGTGTTAAATTAAGAAAACCCCCTTATTTTAATTTATATATCATTGGTTCACAAAGTTCATAATGAATAAGCTCAAAAGGTCTAGTAGATTGATTTTTTTTCTTATTGAGTTTACAAATAATATTTATTTTCTGACAAGTTATACAAAAAACATCTTATTTTCTTCTGAATGTTGGAATATTTTACATAGAATTAACCTAAAAATGTTATTGCATAACATTCTTCCTAAGATTCCCAAGTCTTTTCTGCCACAAATTGTTCTCATAATCAAAAATAAAGTAAAATGTGTCAACAAGTTCCCCAATATAAAAGTTATTTTTTTAGTTTTATTACATTTTGTAAAAGGTTTATTTATCTGCAACAATTCCTATAATGAAAGAATATTTTCTGGAAGGAACTTCCTTTTCATCATCACCAAGTTGAATCGCACTAATTACGTCAACAAATAGAACATCCCTATATTTCATTTTTTGGGTTTATATCTATGTTGTTCATATTCATAGAATTTGAAAGGAACTATCATCCTCAAATTAAGTGCACCTCCATAATGATTTTCAACAACTTACATGTTTTTTATTTCTCCCAAAATTTGTTTGGAATAACCACAACAAAAAATCTAGGGCTTTTTCTATTGCTTGAATTTACAGTTTTATTTTCCATAAAATCAATTTTTTCAACGTTTTTCTTTATATACTCATTTTCCTTTATATCATATGAAATTTTCCTTGGATTTTTAGTTATACATTATTTAGAAAAGTCACCCAGTTGATCACATCATTCACAAACATACTCCAAATATTAAATTTGAATTTTCCTTAAATATTTTATAACATATAAAAATTTATCTTTCATTACCTCAAGTGTCATAGGAAAGTTACTCATTCTCATTCCACCATTGGTTTCCCTCTATTAATTCCTATTTCATAGAAGTGATATTTTATTCCAAAAGTGTATGAATATTTCCTATCAATTCCAAATCACCATAAAAAATCATCAAATATCATATTTCTATAGATGTTTTATTACTATCTATTGAATTTTTTAGGTTCATAACTTATTTATGTTCTTAAATTCTATAAGCTTCCACTATCATTACTATGAATAGAATTCTCATCTTTGTGGATGTTATAGGCTTATCACAATCATTATCAACCTAATTTTCTCCAACACTTTTATCAACACTAGAAATGTTAAAATATTTGAAGAAATTTTACATTTTGTGGATAAATATTTCAAATAATTCATGGAATGATCTTTTTAAATAGTTTTAGATAATTATTATTATATTTCAAAATCCTTGATAAAATTTTCATTCAACCTTATTAACTTACTTCCATCCTAAAATAGTTTTGATCAAGTTTTTTTAACTTTATCTTTCATAGCTAACAAATTCTTATGGGGGTCATCAAATGTCATCCACTATTCAACAATTGTCAGTGCATAGTTTCAGATTTCTTATATTTTTTATTGTTCTTATATATGTACATATTTTATTCCTTCAAAAATCATTCCATTGTTTTCTTCATCATTATGATTTCTCTCTTGAGAGCATGGATTATATTAAGATATGCTAAAAGTTCTCATCTGATCTTATGCTCTCTATATTATTTTCCACCTCCTTATCCTTCTTCATAGCTTGATGAATCTTTTTTTATCATAATTTTTAAATAAGAATCTATTTTGTTCTAAATATTTATATTCTAATGAATCAGTCTCATCTAATTCATATTTGAATTTCTTATTCATCATGAATCTTCTATTTAAAAAGAAATTTTGATTTATACCAATGTACATCATTTATTCCTTATAAGTATTGTTCTACATATTCTATTGATTAATTTCTTCAGGATGATCTTCAAACCAACTAACTTTATTCTAATATCAATTCCTAAAAAAGTACCCAATTATACCAAACTCAAAGCAGACATGATTTCCACTTCTTATTCAATAATTCATGAAGATACCAGACATGATTTTTTTATTCAACTCATCATCCTCTATATCATCATAATCCCATGGACAAATAACATTAGTATATTTAATTTGAATAATTCTCATAGCATCAAAATAAAAATCATATTTGAAATTATTTTTGAATACTTTTAAATTTTAAATTTCATATGAAACAAGAAAGTAATGTTACTCATGAAGTGAAATTTTTATATATATTTTAATTAGAGATTTTAGAATTAAACATGTCCAAAACGTTTCTCATGAGTTTATTAACAATTGTAGAATGATCTGAAACATCTCTAAAACCATTATTGTTTCATGAAAATCCACTCACTCTGGTGAATTACTCATTAATAGTTTCATAGTCACCGAGTCTTATATCTTAAAACATGGTATGATTGACTAGTGAATTCTCTTCCATTATTTATTCTTTCCTTATAAAATACTTTCAAGCTTATCCAACAACAACTTGTCTTATAAGAGATCCATAACATTCATGTAATCATTTTTTTGACCAATATAAGAATAATATTTTTCCTCTTTAGATCATCTTAAATGTTTCAATTATTTAAAAAATCCACATAAGAATATTTCTAAATTATTCGAAACCAAATAGTCGTTTCATCTGCAACCTCTACGTAAATAGATAGAATATAGGTTTTCATTGTATTTTTTTTATCTGAGATAATTTTTCCATCAAGTATGGGAATACCTATACTATTGAATGAAGTGATATTATCCATGATAAGGATTTGATATGGTGGCCTAACTCTGATACAACATTAAGAACCTAAATATCTTCAAAAACTGAGATCGTGTCTGGATGGGTAGAATCAATGGTAATCATTTAAAAAATTTCCATATTTAAGATACTTTATCCATGAACCTTGTTAGATTTATTTCGTTATCATCTTTTTATAATCTTACAAGAATGAATAAGTTAGATAATAAAAAATAACCCTATATTTACAAGATTGAGCATCCATTTTAGAACCTACATCCTTCCATGAGAACTCAAATGTGTCTATATAAATTCACTGTTATATATATTTTAATACGACTTTTGTCCAACTCGTTCTGATCCCCGTAAATCTCCCAATAAGAAGGATTATACTGACAAACATTATTTTACCAATATTTTATAAAAATTTAAATCCATATAAAAAATATGTATCCTTGTGAAATATTCTCCAACAATGTTCCATCTAGAAAAATCTCTCTGATACTACCTCTACATATTTCCTCTATCTAGTAATCTCTGTCTATCATGACTACATCTGGTGGCTTATATTCTATCCACCATTACTAAAATTGTGCTTGTTAAAAATATGAATTTTTATTGAATAAAAAAAACTATTCATCTTTTATAAAATCTCTTTAGCTACACAGATTGATATTCGTCTATATAATATTTAAAAAACACTTGAAATAATATTGTTCTATCAGTTGATTTAAGAAACTAAATATGTTTGAGTGTTGTATATAGCACTATATTGATGTATGATTCCGCGATTCATTATATAATATTAAAATTTATTTCAGGTGAATTATGTACTATTATCAATTCTCTATTATTCTATATAAATCCACATTTCTCTCTCAAAATCACTTCTAAAAGATCAAAACATTTCTATAGCCTCTACTATATGTTTCTTAAACATAATGTTGGTCATCTAAGTGAAATAATCAATAAAATAAACCATGTTCAAATTTCCTTTTGATTATTGTTGTCTTGCCGTTCAACAATTATATGAGTGAATAATCTCAAAAGGTCTTGAATATTGAAATTCAATTTCATTTTTCCTTTTATTCACCGTTTTTTCTTTATATAAATTTATACAAACAATGCATTCTTTTCTCCACAATATTGGAAGATTTTTCATAACATTAACCTTATAATTTTTGTTCATAATTTTATACCAATGATTACAAGGTTTTTAGTTCAACAGCTTCTTCTCATCTTCAGCACTCAAGTAACATGATACACCAAGCTCCCCTATCTGAAAATGTTTTTAGTTGGTTCATTCTCCTCTTGTAAAAATTATATCATCTTCTACAGTTCTGATGATGAAAAAATATTCTTATAATATCACTTTACCCCATAATAAAAAAATTTACTCACACTAAGAAGGTGGTTATTTTACCCATCTACAAATACAACATCCTTATATTTTAGTTTTTGAGGTTCAATCTTAGTGATTCCAATTCTTTAGATTATCAAGGGACTATCATTTCCAAATGTTACCACTCCTCCATCATAAATTTAAAAATAATTCAAGATTTTTTTGTCACTCATAATTTGTGAGGAATAAAAACTTTCTATACTCTGTGGTTTTTTATTTTATAGTTCTTTTAGAGTTTTCTCAACAATAAAAGCTCTTTCTTCTCCTTCCTTTTTTCTAGCTGCCTTTCTGTTTCTGTTATTGGAATTTTTTCCTGGGTGTATAGTCATACATTCTTCAGAAAAGTGACCTAGTCTCTCATATTGTCACACCTCAAGACTTTATAATATTTATCAATTAAAAATTAATTTAATTGTTTTCTTTCTTAATTTTTGAAACAACATTGTAATCTTACACTACACATAACAATGAGTTGGCTTGCGTTACATCTAAGGCCCACTTTTACTGAACAAAAATATGTTAACAAAATATTTATACCAGTTATGAATATTATTAACCAAAATTTGAATTTTATATATTTTATATAAATTTAAAATAATTCTTATGTATTTTTAAGAGATGATATAGGAACATACTCAATTTTTTCAGATAAAAGAAGAATTTTGAAGAAAATGCAGTTTTGTCGCATTTTGATGGCCCACAAATTTTGAATAAATATTATGAAACTTTAATATATTCTATTTAACAAAATACGTTTCATATTTTTATGTGGGATATGAAAATTTATTTTTGAGTACTTTTTGATATTTTTCTGATAATTCTTAAATTTTGATGAATAGTAAAAATATACTAAATTTTAATTTAAAATAAATTTTTTTCAACTAAATAATTTTTGTCGATAAATTGTAATATTTTATGGTTTCAATGTATATATATAATATATTTTTATCATTATATATAATTTTTGGTCCTTGGAGTAAATTTTACCATCAATTTTGATGTAACAACATTTCATTCTTTTATAATGCTTTAACTTTTAAAATAACATTATCCATTCAGACAATAGAAATAATTTTTTAATTAGTTAATCAAACATTTTTATTTTTAATTTTGAAAAATGGATTCATATTTTTATTCCATGGGTCCAAATTTTTTAAATAGGTTCATTTTATTTTTGGGCATTATGTATAGTAATTTTAGTAATTATTTTTCTTACCATGTTTAAGGGTAAATCTTGTAATTAAAGGTTAAAATAATATTATAAAATTACCTTAACACCTATAAAAAATTTATTGGATGATTACATTCTACCCTTATCATCTTTTTTTAGAAGTGGAATCACTTATTGGAAACATTCCCATGAATATGACATGATTATTATAAAAATAAACTAATGTGAACAAATGTCACACTCTCATTTTTTATAAGTATATAAATTTTAATATATGAATAACCAGAATATAAAACTAATTATAAGTAGAATTTTGAAATATAATATAATTTCCTACATCATATAAATTTATCTATAATTTTATGAGTTTAAATAATTACCATTAATGATGAAACAATAGTGACACAGAAATTATTTTACAAATAAACTATCAAATAAATGATTTTAAAATATTAAAATAAATTTTATTTGACATAATTAAGGTGATCCAATAATTTTAAATTTTAATAATACATGTTATCGGTATGTTAAATGATTTGGTTTGAAGTTACTGTGTTGTATGTATTTTATTAAAGTCAATGTTATCAATAGTGTCAATATTGACACTTATGATATTTCATGAAAATAATATATCATTAAATTATTTGAAAATCATAAAAATATTAACTAAGGAATTGGGGAATATATTTGGTCTAAATTATCATAAATGATATATTTATAGACTAATTGACAATTGATAAGTAAAAATTACATCCCATTATTAATGAAAAATTGCATTCCATATTTAAAATTAAAATGAGTTAATTAAGGGTCAATCTAAAAGATAAGGATTAAAATAACTCAAAAACATGTCTAAAATATGTTGGTTGCTAAGATAATAACCTTATATCATTTAATTTTGAATACATGACCTTTTTGAAGTATTTTAATATTTATTTATTTTATTATAAATTAATCCTTTGAGAAATCCCAAAAGTGCTCATTTCCTTCATTATAAAAGGACACATCCTCTCTCATTTTCTCAAACCACATTGTGCCTTCTAGCTTGTCCAAAACCTACCTAAATAATCTCTCAAATTCCATCCCCTCATCTAATAAGGATTCATTAGGAAACAAATCCTACTAAAAAATCCTTTAGGTATAATCCAAAAGACGTTACCCGATAAAGAGGTAACGCCTTCTCTCAAGATTTTACGTTTCATTTCCATTGTCCACTCCCTATACTCTTTTTATTCTATAATTATATAAAAAATACATTATAATAAATATAATAGGTTGTTTTTATAAAAAAACTTAACTACACTTACACACACCTCCATTGTAATGGGTAACTAATATACTGTTTCTATGTACGATTAAATACTGCCTCGCGAAATGATGATTGTTCAATTTCCTCATATCACCTATCATAGTGGCCATTGTGATAAAAAATATGTATATATATCATATATATTTTATTTATAATGTATTTATTATTATGTAATTTTTATTTAAAACATACCTTTATTCTTTCCAATTTGTGTAAATACAATAATTTCATTTGAGGAAGTGTGGACTACCACCCCCTCAAAGCGATATGACTCATTCACGATATACATAGAATGTATAAAAGAAATTTTTTCTATAAACATATGAGAATTATATGAATTAATATAACACATTAATTATAATTTACATGTATATATCATTTATTTAATATATGACAAATTAATAAATTTAGCGTTCATGCGCACTTACAACCTACAATATCTACAAATGGCACATTCATTTCTTATCTCCATCTATTATGGATTATTATAAATACTTTTATAATAGATATATATTCATTAACATAATTTTTTACAATATTTAGATAATTAAACCATTATATAATTAATGGGAACAACAAATAATAAGTCAAAACATACTGGAGAAACAGAGCAATTAACACCTGAAATAGTAAAAAAAGAATGATTGCTAACAAACGAGTAATAAGATATTATAAGAGGATCACATATGATATCAAAAATATGGATATGTGTCTATTATATTTTTAAAACATTCTTTAACCCTTGTATAGGTTGTTAACCCACCCTCTACCAAACGAAAAAAAAGGTAAGGGTTGATTTCACAATATCTTTATTATCTAATATTGTATATGAGTAAGTATATACTCAGAAATTATTATCATCCACTTCCATGTTTCATAAAATATATTTAATAATATTATCAACATTTTTAGGGACATTTTTACCCATTTTTGACTTTTTATGTTAAATGTTTTGAATGTAATCTTTCCAACATTTTCCAAATGGTGTACTTTATGAACTTTTCGACAAATTAAGGAAAGAATATATGTTTTTTACTTCTATGACACAAGAATCCATTTTCTAGTGTTATGAAACCATTAAATTTTGAAGATTCCCTTAAAATATTACAATGTTATTTTAAAAATAATTGTTTTCTTTTATAATTCCTCATCTTTTAAATCGTTTAAAATTAAAAAAATGTATCTCTCTCAAAGATTTTTAATAATTATTTTAATTTATTTGCATCTATGTCAATGGGCCTTACTATGCACCTTGTTTGACACTCCTGGGGTAACCTGGTACACAAAAATTGGCCTTACTATGCACCTTGTTTGACACTCTTGGGGGATATGATTAGGATAATTCAAATATTCTTTACAAACCATTAAAAAGGATTTAAGAGTAAATATATCCCTGAAGAAACCTTTTTTATGATTATGGATTTGATATGCATTAATTTCTATTTTATGTTATGTAATTTATTAGTTTGAAATTATGTATTATGATTCATAACTTAATCTAGTATATTATATTGTTTAGAAATAGAACCTAGTTGAAGGAATGGAAACCGTATAAACGAATGTATTACATGTACAGATTTCCCTCCTATATAAGATAATTATAGTTGATCTATATATACAATAAGTTATGATGGACTTATAAACTTACTAGGATAGCTAAACCCGATTATGAATAATAACCTTACCCATATAGAGACCCATGATCAACAACTTGAATGATCAATATTAGATCGCTCCACGAAAAAAACAACTTCCCACATTCAATGGCACTGCAAATCCATTTGTAGGTGAGCAATGGAGAAGTTCTTTCGAGAAAATATTTCTTTCTTTTGATAGTAATGAAAGGGAAAATATTTCATTGCATTTTATCATCTCTCTGGATATGTGAATCAATGGTGGTAATAAATTCAAAACATGAATGATGGTCAAGAAGTATCAAATATGGAATATGGGGAGTTTTAATAATTTGAAATATAAAAATACATTCCCCATCAATAATGAGATGATATGGGGAGATAGTTTCTGAGTCTCATGCAGAAGGAGGATGATAGTGGTGAAAACTATGAAGATAACATCACAAGGATAGAAAGGCATGCAGTAGACTACATACATAACCCAAGGAGTAATATTTATCATTTCATGGATGTTTTAACATAATATATTTGAAATTTCTTAGACTCCATAACATTCAAATAATACAAAGATATATTCTCATTTTCTATCAAGAGATAGAAATAATTGTTTATGTCTTATGACTTTAAGGTAAAACTATAGAATAATATATTTGTGGAGTAAGAGAAAAATAATTCGAAGAAGGGAAAGAATGTTTTTCCCAAATGTAAAAATTGTGAAGGAAACTACCTAGTGGTTGCTTAAAAGGAAAATGAGTTTGTTTCGAGTGTGGTGAGATAGAACATCATGCTCGTGATTTTAAGGGAAAGAAAAACTTTACAAATGTGAAATGCTATAATTTTAATGATATGGATTTTTATGTAAATGATTATCCAAATCATCAAGGAAATATAGCTCACAAAAAAGAAAATCTATCAAGGTCAAGCTTATGATATTACGATAGTAGAAGTGGAATAATTGATGTAATTTTATATTTTGAATCAATAGTATTGTTTTTATATTTTGGTTAAAAAATTAATGTGTTAATTAAGGATTGTATTGTAGTACTACTTCTTTAAATATTTGGAATCCAAAATTATTTCATTAAAACTTTTGAGGTTATAAAGGTATTTTTTTAATAATAGATACATTATTTTGTTTGGGGAAATCTGATGTTATGATTGATTTTGGTTATTTAAAGACCTTTTTACACTGTGAAATTGGACAAGAGTATTTTGGATAATTATTAAGGTTGTAAAATAGTATGTTTAACTTCGTATATTATTTTTAGAGGATAAATTATGATTTATTGGGACAACCTTCTTGGTTTCTGTAAAAATTTAGAGGATTGAAGAAATACCTATGACCCTTATGATTATTCAAAAGTGCTTCAGCTGTAAAATATTCATTTTCAAAATTCTTTTAAACGTGTAAGGGATGAAGTGAAAATAGATCGAAGTACAAACAAAGGATGAGATTAAGGTTATGACATAGAAAGAAATCAATTAATTTTTTTCTTACTAATTCTTCCTAGGGAAAGGATCATGAAACAAAAAAATTTATCAAAATTTTTTTTCTAACAAATAAAATGATCCATTAGATCACTATATATTTCTATAATTTTGATTCTTAACTTTCTACTCATTGTGTTCCCTATCACTCTCTTTTAGAACATGAAGTTTTGAAATGAAAAACCCCTAATTTTTAATCTTGTGCTTAAATTACGAGGATAAAATTTATTGAAGTATGGGAGAATGTAGAACCCTGAGACTTTTTAATATTTTCATTTCTAAATAAATTTAATTTTTTTGATTTTTTTGTTTTATCCACACCATTTTAACCTTTTACTAAACACAATAATGGGTTAACTTACGTCACACACACGACACGGTTTTACAAAACAAGAGTATATTATCAAAATATTATTAGCAGTTAGGAATATTATTAACCACATATTTAATTTTATATATTTCATATAACATAAACATTCATCATATGTATTTTCTAGAAATTATATGAGAAAAAATTCAATTTTTTCGGATAAAAGAAATATTTTAAAAAATGACATTTTTCTGCCTTTTGATGATGTACCCATTTAAAATAAAATTTTTGACACATTAATATTTTTTGACATAATCAATTTCCTATTTTGAATTGGGATATTAAAATTTAGGTTTGAGTAATTTTGGATACTTTTCTTATAGGTATTAAATTTTAATGAATAGTAAAAATATACTAAATTTTAATTAAAAATCACTTTTTTCCTCGAAATATTTTTTATTGATGAATTATATTATTGAATGGTTTTAAGTGTAAATATAATATATTTTTAAAATATAATATAATCATTTTCATTGGTATTAATTTTACCATGGATTTCGATTTAAAAACATTTCATTCTTTTGTAATGTATTAACTTTTAAAAACCCGTTTTTTGTTCCAACAATGGAATTAATTTTTAAATTAATTACTAAAAATTTTGTGTTTTTAATTTTGAAATATTGATTCTATATTTTGAGTTATTGGTTCCAAATTATGTAAATAGGTTCATTTTTTCGGCTTTTGGAATAGTAACTTTAGTAATTATTTTCATTATCATCCTTAGGGGTAAATCTGGTAATTAAAAGTAATAATAATATTATAAAATTATCATAACCACTATAAAAATCCTATTGGATAAATAAATTAGACCCTTATCATCTATTTTTTAAAATGGAATCACTTAATGGCCACATTCCCATGATTACAACATGAATATAATAAAAATCAATGAATGTGAAAAAATGTGACACTCTCATTTTATATAAGTATATTAATTTTAATATATGAATAACTAGAATATAATACTTATTATAAGTTGTCTTTGTAAATATTATATAATTTCCCACGTCATATAAATTTATCTATAATTTTTAGAGACTAAAGAATTACCATTAACGATGACACAGAAGTGTGGCAGAAATTATTTTATTAATAAAATATAAATTAAATAATATTAAAATTATAAACTAAATATAATTTGACATAATTGAAATGATCCAAGAGTTTTCTAGTTTAATATTACATGTAATGGGTATTTTAATTTAAGTGGTTTGATGTTATCTTCCTGTATATGTTTTATTAATGTCAATGTTATCAATAGTGTCTAAATTGACAATTATGTTATATTACGAAAATAATATTTAATTAAATTATTTAAAAATAAAAAAATATATTATATAAGTAAAAGGTCAATATATATTGTCTAAAATATTATTAAAAATCCATTTATTATCTAGTTGACATTTTATAGGTAAAAAATACACCCCCTATTAATGAAAATTTGCTTATAGTATATAAAATTAAAATGGGTTAATTAAGGTTTAATAAAAACGATAAGGGTTACAATAACAAAAAAACTTGTATAAAATCTATTGGTTGGTAATATTACAACCTTATCTCATATTATATTCTAATACACGACCTCTTCGATGTATTCTAAAATATATATAATTTATTATAAATAAATCTTTTGAGAAATCCCAAAAGTGCCTCTTGGATTCATTAAAAATAGACACATCCTCCCCCTTTTCCTCACACCACATTGAGACCTCTAGATTGACCTATCCATACCCAAATAATTCCACACATTACCTCCCATCATTTTAGAAGCCTCTTGTAGGTCATAAGGCCTACCAAATATGCTTTATATTATAAACCTAGAGAAGTTACCTCATTAAGAGGTAACACCTTCTCTCATGACTTTTTGTTTCATTTCAATTATATACTAACTATATTATAATTATTCTATGATTACATAAACAACACAGAATCCTAAATATAATATGATTTTTTATATGGTTTCTAACTACACTTACACATACCTCTATTTAATGGGTAACAAACATATTGTTTCTGTGTACAGCCAAATACTACCTCATGAAACAATGACTGTTCAATTTTCCCCTACCACCTCTGATGGTGGACATTATTATAGATAATCTATTTATATATCATATATATGTTATTTATAATGTCTTTATTCTTCAAATATTTTTATTTAAAATATAACTTTATGCTTTCCATGTTTTTAAATAGGATAATTTCGTTTGATGAAATGTGGACTACCACCCCCTCAAAGAGATACGAATCATTCATAGTATACATGGAACATAAAAAGGATGTTTTTACATAACTATGAGATATATATGAAATTAATATAATTATGTAATTTTATTATACATTTATATCATTTAATTCATATACAAAAAAGTAATTAATGTAGCATTCATGTGTACGTACGGCCAACCGTCTCTATAAACGGTGCATTTTATTTCTTATCCCCATGTGTTGGGGATTATTGTAATAAAATATATACTAGATATATATATATAATATTTAATTCATGTTTTACATTATATATATTATAAAAACATGATCTAATTAATGGTAACAACAAATAATAAATCAAAACAAACTCGAGAAACTCCGTGATTAACACCCAAAATAGTAAAAATATTGAACAATTACTAACTAAAAGATAATAAGAAATTATAATTGGATTATATATGATATCATAAATATGGATATGGTTCTGGTTCTTGTATAAGTTAATAACATTATTTAACCATTATAAATGAGGTTAAAGTGCCCTCAACTAAAGGAAAATACATGGTAAGGTTTTATTTCACAATATATTTATTATCTAATATTGTTTATAAGTATCTACTGGGAAATTACTATCATCCACATCCATGTTTTTGAAATTAATTTAAAAAATAATTTACATTTTTCTAAAGATATTTTTAGCAATGTTTTAATTTTTATATGAATGATTTTGAAATGTATCTTTCAGTCATTTTCTAAATGAGGTTCTTTATAACCTTTTCGACAAATTTAGGAATGAATTTTTTAACATATACGATGTAAGAAGACATTTAACTCAATTATAGTCCATTAACATTTTGAATCATCCCTATCAATATTACAATGTTATTTTAAAAATAAATTTTTTCTTTTATAAATGTGCACCTTTTAAATGATGTAAAATTAAAAAAGAAAATATCGATTGAAAATTATTAATAAATATAATAACGTATTTTCATATTTTTCAACATCCTTTGTTGGATTTCATACTTGATAGAGGATGATTTATTATTATACAATATTTAAAATTGTATTTTTTTCCATTCATGGTTTAATGTTAGTGTCTTAACATTCCGTATGCTATTTTTAATATGAATGTTTATGTTATGTTTCACCCTTTTAGTATGTGGAATGTATTAGAATTAGTATTTCTTGGAAAGGGCCCACTATAGCCCTTAAATTCATAAGTATGTATTGTGAGACAAAATAGATATTGAGTTGGATGTGGCCTTGCCCATTTAATTTCATATATGGATTTTTTCGAGGCCTTAAGGATTTATTTTTATATATCTTGGATGAGGCCTTGACGGTATGTTCCAGATGTCTGTTATTATGAATTCCATCATTATGATATTTGTTGTTTATATTACAGGTGATTGTTTGACAATTAGAATATCCACATGAATGATTAAATGTAATTATTTGATTTATTCAGTCAATAATATGTTCTAATTAATGTTTAAAAGTATTTTGATTCAGTTTTATACTTTCCTTTACATTTATGGTTATTTATGATAGCATCCCTAATATTTTTTTAACGTTACTAAGAATTTCATCATACCCATTTCATATGTTTTATTATTTCAGGATACAAAAAGTGTTATATGATTTATATTCATCGTTAAGCTAAAAAAAATTATTTACTCAAATAATGGAAAATGTTTCATATTATGTTTTTAATTGTAATGAATGGTCTATTTATGAAATCTATTTTCCAAAACTGCTAAACTGATTGGCCCTTCTGTACTTGATTCATTGTATCATGCCAATATATTAAAATAATGGACTGGCTCTAGGATTCTATGGTCTCGGTGTTACACATAACTTCCATATCATTCTAATTAGACACTTAATTCCCCTCTATTCAACCCTCTTTCTTGTAATTGGCATTTTATACAAATATTTATAATCAAGGTGGCCATAAATTCCCTAACAACATCAAAAACCATCCAATCATGATATTCAATAGAAGTATTATTTCTCTCTATAAATTGTTTTTGAGGTTCATAAATTATTTTTGTTCTTAATTTTATGTTCGAGGTCCATACTAAAGTTTCATTAAACATTCTTAATCTTCACTTTGCATCAATTATTTTTTATTGCGTTTTGTTAAACTTCATAATTCTTAGCTTCCAGCTTCTTAGTGTGCTCTTCAACCATCCTTCCATGTTGAGTAATTCTTAGTTTTTAGTTTAATATTTCCTTAATGTAATGTTATACTAACCTTAGTACATATTTTATTCTTCTAATAACTTTTCTTCCTTATTTCTTTATCATTATGATTTCTTACTTCAAACTTTGGTTTTTTGAAGATTTTCTTACATGTTTTAATATGGGCCGATACTCTCTATAAGATTATTTACCTCCTCCTTCTTCATTCTTGTTTGAATAATCATCATTTTTCATAAAATTATAAAATAATGTTATGATTATTTATAAAATTTCACCTTTTTATGAATCTGTCTCATATAAATACTATTATATTTCTTACACATCATTATTAATTTGTTTCCAATGAACTTTTTATTTCCACCAATGTACATTTCCTCCTCAGAAGTTTTGTTCAGATTCTTCCATTAAGTATTTTCTTCCTGAAGATCTTCAAATTCACTAATTTTCTTCATTGGGAAATTCATAGAAATGTTCCCAATTTCAATACACTAAAATAATTTTAGAGTATTATTTCCTCTATAATTTTCTCCTCCATTTTGATACTTTGAAGAGATAAGATAAAATATTCCTTCATACAAATTATCATCATTCTTATCTTTAGAATCAAAATGATGAACATATTCAATATCTTAAGTTTCCATGTTCTTCATTAATTCAAAAGTAAAATATTCTCTAACATTATTTTTCAATGATGGAGATTTTTTCATTTTCCTAGAAACAATACATTTATGAAACTCATCGAGTGTTAAATATTTTTTATGATCTAAAGAGTATATTTTAGAATCAAACAAATCTGTAATATTTCTCATGAGTTTCTTAATATTTATAGAATATTATAAAACATATCTGAATACTATGATGTGGAATAAAACATTTTAACTCTAATTAAGTACTCAAATATTTTTTCTTCATCTTTCATTTGAATTTCTTAGAACACACTACGCCAAATTTGTAAATTTTCCTCCTTAAATTTAGCATTTAATTGAAAAATACTTTTGATATTATCCAAAATTATCATTTTGATTTTCAGACCCATCACCACCATGTAAATTTTTTTTAAAGAGATAAAATAATATAATTTCTAGACACTACATAAACATCAATGTTTCACTTTTCCAGAAAATTCATGGATTCATTTTTATCAATAGGTGTAAACCCAATAGTTGATGCAACTAAGTCCTCTATAGAAAAGATATAAAGGATAAGGTATTATTATATTTTTTCAGCCGTTATAATATTTCCCATAAAATATAATCATTCATATACTTTTGAATGAAGTTATATTTTTAATGATAATTATTTAAATAGGGAACCACGATCTAATACGACATGAATTTCGAAAGGATCATAGAACAAAAGTGAAGCTGGGAGGATAAATTATTTTTTATCTTTTTAGAAATTTCCAACATTAAGAAACTTAACCCCAACAACATTCTCAATTTACATTCATATCAACTTTTAGTAAACTCGCATGCATGAAAAAAGTAGTAAATTGATAATATCACATAAGATATATAAGGTAAAACTTCAGTATGATAACATACAACATTGAAATGGACACTATCATGGGTCCCTAGAAAATAACTACAAGTAAGGAATTGAATACAATTTTTGACATTAATATCCTTGGCCTCATTATTTCCCTCATTAGGTCTGATTATACTTACTCTCAATAATTTAAAAAAATCATAAAAAAATTTGATCAAAAAAAATATTTACAACCTTTTGAAATATTATCCAAAAAGGTCCATCCAAAAAACTCTATCTGATGGTACCTCTTCCTGTTTCTTCCACTGATTAATGTCTATCTAATGTGCCGACATATAATGGAATTTTTCTGATGCATGTTTTCTAAAAATTTTCCAATTATGAAAATATAAATTCTACTTGATTGAAATATATTTTCACATTTTATAAACTATGTTCGGTAACTTAGTCAAAACATCCTTAGACGAATATACTCAGTTCGATATTCTGAACATAGACTATATCTAACACTTTGAATTAATAATTTCTTATGCATATAATTTTTATTCTACAAAAAAATATTCATAGTTTGTAAACTCAATTCTAACATAATTTATTCATTACATCATCTTTTTTTAGTAAACATTCCCTCTCAAACTCACATACAATTTACTTTGCACCTATATTTGTAGGTGCTCCAAAAAGTAGAAATGGGAGGAAGATAATTTCATTTTTCCACAATAGAAACTCATAAATATGAATTTCACAGTCATTTAAATCTCATTGATATGGTTCAAAACTCTTATTAACTCTTCTGGAGTCATCTAAAATATTTTCACCATTTCTTGAATTCTTCTGACATTATGAAATTTTCAAATTTCCTCATTTATAAGACATTACAATGTCATGTTAAAGTGATATAAAGAAATTTTTTATAAAGAAATTCTCTATTTGGAAGTCCCCATCTGAACTTTTCTTCTTTTATCTACAACTCTTGACCTTATTGAGAAAAAAGTGGATTTCCTTCCTCAGTATACACTATAAAAACCATGTGAGAGATGATTTTTTGTCCATTTATTTAAGCCAACTGAAGATGTTTTATTACATTATTATACGATCTAAAGACTTTGTTTTCCTTGATTGACAGTCTGGTTGAAAATTCATCATCTGAGTAACTTTTTCCTGATGATGATACTTCAAAATTTTTCACATATATTTTTTTTATAAAAGTTCATCCAAAAAATTTTTCCCATAAGATCAGATGACCTATTCCTTTATTTTTTTTTAACTAAAATAAATTCATTATCAGTAAAACACACCTTCTATATAGTTCTGACGAAAATCCAATAACTTCATTGTCTCATGTGTTTTCATAAACTCTATGACTTACACAAACTCCAACATTCAACCAATAGAATTATCTATACATTCTATCTAGAAGGTTTTGTCCCTTCATTATGGAGAATATTATCAAGCTTCAGTAACATCTCATTTTTTTTATTACTTATAGTTTATCTATTAGAAGAATTAGGTTAAAAAAATAAGAGTATGTAAACATAAATTTTAATAAAAATACATCTTTGATAATTTTTACGTCAAAAAAAAACAAAATACATCTTATAAATTCCATTCAAAGTTTATTCAAAATGTTTAAAATAAAAAAATGAACAGTTTTCATAGTTATATATAAACAAAGTATATATTTCACCAATATTGAGTAACCTTTTATGGTAAATAGAGTGAAAAATTAGGAGAATAATATTATCACATAACCTTGTTCATACTTAAATTTATTTAACATATTTGAATAATTTTAAATATTATGGTGTTATAAATATATTAGTAAGATATTGTTAGGTTCCAATAAATTCATAAATATTATTTCATTTAATATAAATAATGATTCACGAAACAATATGACACTTTATATAAAAGTTTAGAATGATATTAATGAAATTTCTAAATTTATTAAAGTGGATAATTTGGGATAACACATGAAAAACAATAAATCCATTGAAAAAGGAGTATACTAAACACTGTGTTATTTCTAATAAAATAATTCATCAACAAATTTTTTTTCATTGGTACCTAATATTATTTCTAGCCTTTCACAAACTAAAAAGATAAAAATAAAAAATATCTCTTACTGGTTATCTTTCAATGCACATAGATTATCTTCTTCCAATAAATATGGTAATTTAAACTTTACTTAATATCACCTCTAATATTTAATGGAAATTTTCATGAAATAGAAATTATTAGTATAAATTTTATAAAAAAAAATCCCCCTTTCTCAAATAGTAAATCAAAATATGAAGATAAACATTAAAAATGGAGTTATATTTTATTTTAAATAGGATAATATGTAAAATTTATAAAATCATTTGTAAGGATAAAAATATCAAATATAAAATTAATAAATTTCTATAAAATGATTTAGGTTATGATATAAAAATTCATACATAAAATTTTATAGATCATATATATGACTAAAAAAGTGAACAAAAAAATGTAATGGTTTTCTATATTAATACATTGTTTCGGTCCCAAATAGAAATTATGAATTTAGTTTGTAGATACTCTTTGGTCTAGTAAAATTAAGATAAACGGAATTTAAATTCAACAATTTTTCAAACCTTATATAATGAAAACAATACATGTTACTTTGAAATAAATGCTTCAAATATTTCAAAATATTGAACCATCTTGAAAGAACATTGAATTTTTCATTATCTTATTCTTTGAAATTTAATGTAGAATGGTGCAGTATTTAGTAAAAATTAATTCATTTAAAAAAATTACTTCTAGATTGTGAGATTCTTGTAGATAGATAGTCAAATTTTATGGTTTTTCTTTATAGATTCAACTTCATAAAAAGTTATTCAAAATTCAAACTTCCTGGATTAACATTTGAATGTAACATAATACTTATAAATTCATATTTTAGGATAATATTCTCATTCACATCTGAAGTAGAAATAACAGTAGGATTTAATTATAACTCCAAATTGAGCCAAATAATTTCTCTTCTCATTATTGAAACCTCATATTTAATACTAGAGTATTTCATAATAATTATTTGGTATGCTTCTTATATATCTAATATATAGAAATTCATATATTAATCTAATGGATAGTCATATCCCTCATAATCAAATGAATATTAAAAATTTGGAACCCAAGGTAAATTAACAAGATATTTTGATATTGTGTTTCTTATAAAGAAAAATTAATTATAAGGATATTTTTTTATAAAAAATGGTTATCCTTTAGATATCATCATAATATGTATCCCTACATTCAATGGAAATATCCTCACTCACATTCTAAGTATCTACAATATATCCCATAACTTTCTTTCCTTTTCAATTAAAATCCCATTTTGAATCTATATGTCCATTCTTAAACTTAATATGATTCGATGTAATATGATTGGGTTACATATATTCATAGCATACAATATCTGATGAATCCATCTTCTCCTAACTATCTTTTCTATGTTTTAAATATTAATTCTATTTGTTTTTTTCAAAACAATATCCAAGATATCTTTGACAATCATCATTATATATATTTAGAACTAAAACCATATTATTAATGCTTATAGATTCCGTTATAATTACTCATCATTGAATTCAAATTACAATAAGTGGTAGAAGAAAATGTTACAACAACATTATCTTATTTATACATTCATTCATAACTAATAAATATTTTCTCATATTAAATTAGTAATAAAATATATTCATTATGAATAAGAATAGAAATATTCTTTGTATCATAAATAATTATCATTTAATATTCTCACCCCTTCACAGGTTTTTCTATAATATTCTTACCATGTTTCTCATATGTAATCTCCCTCTCGCTATGAGAATTAAAACTATTTAAAATAATCAGAAAATGATGATGCATATGAGCCTTAGAATCTAGAGGTAAAAATTAAAATTATATATAATCTTTTTTCAATATTTCCCTCTTTATCTCTTGAACCTTTTTCATTATAAAATATGTAACCTTAGTTAATCTCTAAATTCAAAATATAGTACTCTAAAAAGTTACATGACTATTTATGTCTCATTGAACCATAAAAAATGAGTATTATGAACACAAATTTTTAACTGAAATTAAAATATAACCACATGAATGAAATTAGGAATTATTTTATATCAAAAATCTTATAATCTCTTGTCAAAATACAATAATTACCAAATCTACTGTCAATAAAATAATTGTACATTTTATTTTTATAATAATAATATTATTATCTAATAAAAATTACTTATCAATTTAGATTCAAATTATATAATGTTTCAATTTATAGGTAACCTTCCATGAAAAAACATTGTCTCTTATGCACATTACTGTATTCAAAAAATACTCACTCAAAAACTAAATGTTAACATGTATAATAAAAAAGGTAGAGTCCTGATATGATACAAAATATATCTGAATAAAATATATTGAAAATAACTGATTATAAATATAACAGATAAAATATATATATTAAATATCTAATACCCAATTTTTTCCTAGTATGGTATCTTTGAAAGGGGAGAACTGAATTTCAAATAAAATAAATAATAGTTCACCACAAAAGAAATTAATCTTTTTATAAGTTTAAAACTTTTAAAATCCCATTATAAAATAATTAAAAAAATTAAAATAGAAATTAAATTTCCCAGATGTTAAACACACAACTCATATAAGAATCACTACTATAAATAAGAACTATTCAAAGGAATATATTACACGGAGATCAAGATTAAAATTTTAAAACTCTAGAAAATAAAAATTTTAAAGGATATTATTAATAGTTCCAATCATGGGAACTCTTTATTTTTAACCCAAATTATCAGGAGGGTCATTTCCTAGGCCTTGGGGATAAATGTTCTATATATTTTACTTCATAGATCAAATTTATCATAAACTATATTTTCCTAACCCTGGAGAATGTTTGAAAAACACCCAAAAGTAGGCGACTATATCCCCAAGCTCTACTTTAATCAACCGAATTGAAAAAAATAATCATTAAAAATAATTTATTGAAATCTATGTTAAAAAGATATATATTCTTACTAATAGAGTATCATCACTCATTTAAGGATTTTGTCAGACAGTTATAAAAATAGAAAAACTATTTTTTTATTAAAGTACTACAAATGTTGAATTTAAAAATCGCACTAAAAATATTTCATATAGAAGATCTCAAAATGGTCATGGTAGTTAAAATATAGATTGAAAAATTTTATAACATTTAAAATTATTGAAATATTCTTTTTTCTAAAGGACACTTCCATTATTAAGAAAAAATGATGTGAGAAACTTCCATCACATCTATGGGTATGAATGTAAAATAATTGGAATTATATTTTCATCTTTTTTTGAAATGATTCCTTGTGACTTCATCAACCTCCAAAAATTAGATTTTTGGAATTCAGATCACATCAAATTATTTAATTATAATTTATGTCATATTAGATAATAGAATTAAAAAACATCAAAGTAAATTAATTTAAAACATTGTGTGTATTTTGATTTATCAAAATAATGGATCTGAAATATTTTAATTTACTAATGATTGTAAATAATTAATTGATAATGAAATTAACTAAATAAGTGGTAGATAAAAAACATATCAATTATCTTATAGAAATAGAAAAATCAAATAATATAAGAAACCATCTCTTTCGCTGATGTATGTAATTATTTAAACACTAGGAAAGAAACACACTAATTCTAAAACAATTATATTTTCCCCTTTAAAAATATAGAATATATATGGTATTAGTAGTATTATAAAAATATAAATAAACAATTACAAATATTCTAGTTAAAATTTTAATTACCTCAAAAAATACCACTTCATGTATTATAGTTCATATATAGAATAAGATATCATTAACAAACTTAATAATGTAATAATAATTATCGATGAGATTAATTTTTTTAGGCACTATATAAATTTTATAAAATATAAGTAATTTTTTTCAAGATATGTATTGATAATTAAATATAATTACATAACCCCTAATATTTGTCTATTTGTATAAATGTAACGGTTTTTCTTCATATTAACTATCCTTACACAATGTGTTTGATGATAAATAAACCCCACCTTATCATAACAAGATGATTATTATTAAGAAATAAAAAACATATATTTCTAATTTTATTTATAAAATATTGAAATAATTGTATAAAAAATTTCTAATGAACATCATGTGTGTTCAACTTATTATATATCCATTCATTGTATCAAAAATATATATATCTTTTGAGTATCCAAATTAACAGAAGTGTGTATCCATTGAGTACTAAAAATTTGAAGAAGAATAAGTACATGCAAAATGAAACAGTAATTTATATGATTAGTTTAGATCTTTACTCTAGTATGTCATATATTATTTTCATTTCAAAAATTATGGCTAATTGGTTTGCTCTTAAAAAATTTATTTTCAATCATTTTTGTGTTTCAATGAAAGTGATATAAGGACTAATGAATCCAAATTTTCTTTCAAATGGGTTTTCAAAGACATAATTGTAATATATATACCTATAAAAATATGAAGAGTATTAAACTATAAAAATAATAGTACATCAATTATTGGAAAAAAATTTAAAATTTTACCTCATATATACATTCACAGTGGAGGCCACCAACCATTATTTTTTTAGAGTTTCATTTAAATTATCAAGGAAAATCATATCACTAATGACCTCTGTTCAAATTTTTTACATTATATTAAATTTTAGTCATATCTTTATTTTGGAATGTTGAATTTTTAAGAACATAAAATGTTAAAAAAAAATATAACAGTTGAGATTGTGTTATAAATGTACACTGAATGTATTTTTGAACTATTAGCCCATCCTTTATAATGTCATTACTCAGCCTTCTATTTCCTCTTATATTTATCCTATTATAAAATAACTAGTACTTGCCTGTGCATTCACACAGCTCTATTTATCAATGGTCATTTTCAATAAAAAAATCTTATTTTGAGAAATTACAATTCCATATTAATATTAAACATATTTTTACCACAAATAAATGGTACATAACAATGGAATACAAGTTGAGAAAATTTTTGGGACATTATAAACATAGAAAAAAATATTTAATAAAATTATTTAGGAATAAAACTTTATATTGGACATTCAAGAAAGTGAAATTAAATACCTTAATGATAAAATGATTGAAATGAATAATTCAAATTCTAGAAGTGATGAAATACAAGGGCTGAATATGTATACCTTTAGGCTTAAGAATAATTTATAGAAATCCTTTAGTGTAGAAGATAAATAATTTCATAAGTGGAATATCAAGACAAAACAATTTAATGATTTATCACTCCAAACAATGGTAAAACATTCCAACTAAAAAAGAAGGAATGTTCAAGTATGTATGTTGCATGTTTTATTTGTATCCTTTTAATACCTATGTTGTCACCATTTACAATATACATTGTATTGAATGTGAAAAAAAAAACAAAAATCAATTTTCATATTGTAGTACTATTTTCCTCATTGTTCCATTATTTTACAACTCACCAAACATAAGGGAAAACACACAATATAAATGTAAATAAATTGATGTAAATATAATTGGAATCAATAAATAATCTACTTATGCAGAATAATAAAATTTAAAATAAGAAATGATACGTGTGACCCATTAATTGAGAACAAATAATAAATAGAATCTATTATACTATAAACATTTTATGAATAAATTAATGGAAATACCTTAATCATGATGAAATAATATATTTTAATGAAAAATACATAAAAATATACCAAATTTATAGTCCCTATAAACACACAGAGATTACAGATTTTACAATTACCACATGTTATAGACACATTATTATAAACATTAATTTTAGATTACATAGTATATAATTGTAAAATGTTTTTGCATTTTATAGTGTTATTTGTACGAATTTTGTCACATATATTTTAGATTTGAGACACATTATAACCAAATATTACACATAAAAATGTATATAATGCATAAGAAAATAGTTTACATTCCATAATATTGATTACAATACAAATTATATAATTTCATCCATATTAAAGATATTGCGGAATCCTAAAAATATATTTTATATTATATAGTAATTGCATATTAGAGAACATTGTATAAAACACTTGTTATATATGGATAAAAGAATATAAAATAAGAATTTCCCAGTCAATAAAACTAGAGATAATTTTACCCAAAATCTGAAACTATCCAAAATGTTTTTTTCTTGCATCTATTTTCCATCTTTAGATGTTAAAATAAAGGTAGGTCCTCATAATGGGTTTCATTGAAAAATTATCCAATTAATTCATAATTGAAAGAAAAAATGAAGCATTCAAAGATGCATCTTATCAACCACTACTTGATTTTGTGACATTAAAATATATTTATTTTTTACCCTTCATTGTGTGTTAAGATCATTTCCCATAGGTAAAATGAGGCATATATATAAAACATTAAAGGTAAATCCCAACTTCCCAAAACAAAAAACAGAAAAAATCAGAGGATATAACCAGCTTTCAGAAAATACACATTTATATTTCTGGTTTATTATGCCTCTAGAATTTGAGGACTGACCTCCTTTGAATATGAAAGATTTGTGTTCAAACAAAAAGGATGACAGGAACTATATGCCACTCATACAGATCAAACTTGAGTGTTGAGCTTGCTTGCTATTGGAAACTGCATATAGAACCTCTTAGGCTAGTAACTAGTAATTCAGCATGAAAAACCAATAAGAATAAAAAATAATGACATTAATATTCCACAAGGTATGTAACATCATGGAAAAACCTTAAATTCAAGGATTAATGAAAAATGCTAACATGTAGCTGAAATTCCTTCTTGAATAGGAAATATTCAAGTAAGTAAATTTCACTGCAAAATCACATACCTTGTACTTGTCATCCTTCTAGGTACCAACAATAACACCAATATCATTCCACATGAAATATCAAATAAAATTAACAAGAAAAAAATTATTACATCCAACATTTATGTTCATTTAGAAAACATCTATTGAAAACTAATTATAGAATCAATCATATAAGTTGATCATTTTAAAAAAATAAGCAGTGTTTTCTTTGTTTTTGAAAAATAATTAATTTAATTTTTTGGAGAACCCCATTTAAATGATTGAAAGTAGAAAATTCATTTCAAAAATAGTATTGTACTCAGTTTCCAATAATCACTCTAAGATGGAGCCAGAAAACACCAAAATGGTGAAATTAAAAGAGTCAGGGCATAAATTAATTACATGACTATGTTTTTTATTTTTTCACCCAAAATATATTTTAGCCATCATGAGTTTTTAGACTACTCTTTTATTGAGTGGTGAGAATTTTCAATATCCCCAAATGAAGGATTAAGAGTCAATAGTTTATCAACTAAATAGATACTTGTATAAGAACCCATCTTTGAGCATAACCCATCAAGAACATAAAAAACTATGCCAGTTTCATGATCCAATCTATGTTAAATAATACTCTAAAAGTCCCTTACAAATTTATGATTCAATAAAGATAGCAGCATCAAAGTTTGTTATTTAAGAATAACTTAATTAATGTTTAAAATAAATCTTACCAAAGATCGCTTGAACAAATTAATCTAGGACCTAGTGTCATGTTGATTTTGTTGAGGAAATCCCCCGCCCTAAAATTGATTTCCATGGATACCATATGAAAAGGTTTTTATAAATAACAATAATTAAAAGGTACATACCATAAATAATAATATTAAAGAAAAATATCTCAATATGATGCTATAATAAACAATGCCCAAAAATCATAAAATCTATAGATACCCAAATCACCTACAACTCTCTAATACCCAATCAATGATCTCATAAACATGGGTTGAAAACTCATAATTCACCTTCATGATTTTGATCTTGATTGAAAATGAATAAAATACTATTAATTGTGTATGGTTGTTTTAATCATTAATATTAAGCATATAAAAAATGTTACAAAATGCATGTACCCCAAAATTTTCTTACAGTTATTCATGTAATATAAAAATCCAACGTAGTTAGCTGTTTTAATGTATTTTTATAAATGACACAAACATTGGATGGAAACTCAAAATTTAAATGTACAGTACCCCAATGCCGGATGATAAACCTATTACAATAATATCGAACTAATAGGTAATTTTTAATTTCGATAATTGTGCATCTCCTGGAGAAGAAGAAGATCAGTTTTAAAGTAAAATGGGTAACAGAAGTCCTAAAATATGGAGACAGTAGCAGTTTTCTGGAAACTCAAATGGCACAGTAACTGATTAAGATAATATTATTTTCAAAACAGTCATGTAATAGGAAATTTAAAAGTAGACTACCTCAATACAGTGAGAAATACCTATTACAATAATCTCAAATTAATAGGTGAGTGTGAATTCTGATAATAATGGATGTTTGAATACATGCATCTTGATAATTTTCAGATCCATGCACATGAAATCCACCATCAGTGAGTTGAAAAAGCTCAAAATATAAACTTATTATTTGGTAAACCTAACATTAATTCACTGGTATTGTAATAAAATTGACTATTATGGTATTGTACTATATACCGAACATGTCATGCAACATCTCATCATCCATATAATGAATGAATAGTTCCTAAATCAGTTTGTAATTTCTATTGATGGGCACACATCCTACATGATGAGATGTTTCATGAAGAATAATTAAATTCAAATGGACAGGTATGAGGCATGAAGATCACCCAAGACAAATGAGTTTTTTTAAAATGAGAAAATATAATAACTATATGAATCATTTCATTAACATATGACCTATTTCATTATTTTACACTATAACAAATATTTACCATAAAAACACAGAATTTCATTATAAAGGATTATTCTGGTATTGTACATGATTCCGAACAAAGGATTTCAATTACTTGTGACCTATTTCATCACTGCACAGTATAACAAACAGTTACTATTCAAACATGGCATTGAAATAAAATGGACAATTATGGGATTGAACAATATATAGAAACAGAAAATGTAATACTATGAGGTAAAAAACAGGAAATGTAAATTTATCAGTTATTACATAGGAAAAAATATTACTTTTCCATAAAAATATATGTACAACACCTAAATAATGACCAGAATACAATTTCAAATAAGGTATTTGAACTCTGAGTGATGTAATACACAATTTTCTGAAGACATGAATGCAGAAAATAGATATGATAACAGAGTAATGAATCTACATGTATTAATAGGTGGGAGTGAATTCCTCCCTTGTCAAGTGAAATAGGACGTGAAGGTCTTGGAAGTTGTAATCTATGGAGAAAGTTCTATAATGTAAGTTGGAATGTTTTTTTGAAAGTAAAAATAATGTTACCAGTACATTAAGACGACCCAAGGTCAATATCTTCAAGCCGTTGAGGTTTGAAGTACCACCAGAAATTGAAGTCGAATCCAAAATTGAAATCGAAACCTATGAAACATGATAATAAAATTCATTAAACCATATCTAATTCAAGCAACCACAAACCTAATCGATGAAGATGAGCCACCGGGGTTCGAAGGTCCACCCGAGCAAGGATCTGAGACTAATATTGCATTTCCAGGTTTATGAAGAGAATTTTGGTGAAACCCTTGTGTGTATCAACAAATCTCCTTGAGGATAGGGAGGAGGGGAAGATTGGGTGGCAGGTGGAATTGGGAGACTGAGATGCGTATGGATGGGTAATAGATCTGCAGCTGGACCAGCCAAAGGCGGACTTGGTGGAGTCGGAGTATCTGTAGCCCTAGTAAGAGTATGTGGAGTAGCCTTACCTGGAGTAGGTGTATTCGGAGAAGTAGAATGGGGAGGATTTAGAGTCAATAAACTTAGTGGAGGAGGAACTGGTGGCGGAGTATCCCAATGATCAGTAGGCAGAGGTGGAAGAATCTGTACGGCAATGGGAGAAGAGAGGGAACCCTAGGAGCATAGAGAAAATATGCGAGTGGGAGCCAAGCTGAAACAATATGAGAGGAGTGAATTTTCGTGAGCAGGAGTGGTAGAGGGAAGCGGAGAACGATTGATTAACTAAGTGGAGGGGCGATGTGGAATACAGGGGGGAATGACGTGTGTGGATGAAATGATGTGGAACAACGTGAGAGTTACACGTGGCAACTAGAAAAACCTAAGATTAGTATGTATATAGATTTCTTGAAGTGTTTTTTACATATAATGAGAAGAATAATTATAATGTTATCCAATACAAAACTAAGTACCATAGAGAAATCATTGAGGGTGTATTAAAAGAAAAATAGTAAAAAATATATAGAATGAATATTTAAGAGGGTAAGAAGGATCATCCAATTTTGCATCTACCAGATTACTTAATTGACATTTCTTATACAATAAAAGACAGGATCCCATATATTTAATAAGATATAACACAGAAATAGAAACATGTATAGAAGAGTTCATACAGAAAAAAAGTTCAAGGCAAGCCATATTGGCCAAATATCTGCCAATTGATCAGATTGAATGAATTACATAATTACAAACCGCAAAGAAACAGTAAAAATGTGGTATGGAGAATCAGTGTTTTTAATCTTGATAATATTGTGAACATATTAATTAGGAAGTTCAATATAAACATACATATGAATAAATAATGATAAAATACACATCTCAACATACATAATGTAGTATGATAAAAATAATTAAATGAATATACCAACATGTTACCTTCGTGAAAAATGGTGCCTTAAGAGTACTTTGGGTGCATATTTCTATTTCTACCTAATACTATAATTTTCCTACAAGCAATAAAGAAAAACAAGAATTTCAAATGAAATAATATGTAATTATGTAGAGAATACACAATTTATAAGAAATACATTTTTGTTTATGTGCATGAAAACAGATATATATCCTACTAAAATACTATATGAAAGAACCAGAAATCAATGATTACTTGGGAGGAAGATGTTTTGTTTTGAAAATTTGAACTTTTAGAAATTAGAACTTCAAAAATCTCATCACCTGTTGCATCATATCTTCATCAAACTGTAAAAGTTTTTTAGAATAAAGAAGGTGATATAATCATATTAAGCACAATAATTGATCATTGAATAATTCAGCTCATAAAAAATATTTAATAATTGCAACCATAAAACTATGATTAAATTTATATTTTATGTTTGGAAAATTACATGGGAATAAAATAATATTTTAATTTCACTCTGATCAAAACCAATAACTATGAAATGAAGTGCATAGAGATGCCCATTACTAAGAATGCATGTTCCCCCTTGGTTGTGGGTTTCTCACCAACGTGCCTGCATTAGAACCACCACCAGACACTTCCACCTATTGTTGAAATTGTAAATTCCCTTCCATTGATTTTACCAATCAACACATTTACTTGGTTAAATGCTAAAAATTTCTCCAACCCTATCTATTTAATAATCATGCTTCTAAAAGATGAATATTGATATAAACATTAAACATCTCATTTAATAAAAAAACAACAGTTAACAAAAAAATCAAATCAATTTCACTAAATAAAAATAATTTATTTATCAATACACAATAGAAATGATTAATTAGATATTTGTGTCAATTTTTAATAATAAAAATTTATTTTTATTTAATTCCAAACAAAACCTATAACTAAGATATTAATAAAAAATGAGCATAGACTGGAAAACATGAGTTCATGATATTAAAAAATGATTAACATATCTATTTTGGTTAAAGGCTAAAAAAAATTCTCTAACTATATCTATTGAATAACCATGATTCTATAAGGTGAAGATTGATATAAACATTAAACATCCCATTTAATAAAAAAATAGTCAACATAAAAAATAAATCAAATCAATTTCACTCATTAAAAAATATTTTATTTCACAATGCACAATAAAAATGATTAATTAGATATTTTCATCAATTTGTAATAATAAAGAATAGTTTTATCTAATTCCAAACAAAACATAAAACTAAGATATTAAAAATAAAAAAAATGAAGAAAATAAAATGGAAAAAATAATATCATGATATAAAAAATTGATGCACATGTCTATTTTCCATGTATTCAAATACAATGAAAATGACATATATTTAGAGATATCAAAACAAAAATTTCAATACTAATTTAAAATTTCATGCTGAATATATTTGAAAACAGATCATATATAAATATAAATAGAATGAATATTTCAAAAAAATATAATAAAATATAATAATGTAACAAAATTACTTACAAAATTGGGGAGAACAACAAACATTGAATGAAATAGATGCAATGATGGTCAGTTGATGTTTGTATGGTACCGATTTTACCTAGAATATAATGGGACTTTTTCACGATGTTAATTAAAAGAGAGAAGAATTTGATAATGAAAATGGAATATAAGTAAATGAAAAATCTAATAATCCATAGCGAAATCAAAAATCAAAATAAAGGAAACTTCAAGAAACAGTGAGATAAGAAATTGATTAAAACAAAACATAGATGATGGAAGTAAAAATTTCACTTGAAAGATATGAACTAAAGAAAGAATTCCATGTGTTTTAAATCAAAGGGAGTCCGGCCAAAATGTTTCATCATAGTTCAAATGGTGGAATGGGAAGACAACTATAGATGAGGAAAACAGATTTACTATAATAACATATGAAAAAGTATTATGCCAAGGGAAATACTGCAAATTGACGAGGATATTATTTCAACGATATTAGAAAAAATACCTATTATGGGGAGATCAACACATCGATTGAAATTTGATTGAGTAGAAGTTGTCGACAAAAGTATATGAGGATAGTAATCGCGATCTTCAGGGAATTAGATAATGAGATAGAGTGAATATGGAGGGTTATTGACTGAAATTCTTCAAAGGAGAAGCAGCTTGGGGAAACATATGAGGACATGAGGGGATTTGGGATGATCAACCATAGTACATGACATAAAAAATAGTGCAGAATATTCCTTAGATGTTTTGTGGGTACTGGCGATGGGAGGGGAAATGCCAGCGACAACCCTAGGTTCTGCGCTGGAGAAGTAACACCTGCTTGAACCATAAGAGGGGCTCCGAAGGGGAAATGGGTGAAAGATTTGTAGGAATTGTGGTGGAGGTGAAACAGGTGTTGGATTCACTGATGATGGTGGGGTCGGAGGCGAATGGGGCTGCGAAGAATGAAATGAAACCCTAAGATTGAGGAAGGAGGCGTGGATGGATTCATGGGGGAAATGGAAACCCAGTTGATGGATGCCCGATTTTGGAGGGAGGAATTAGTTTTGGATGGTGACGTGGCTACGTAGTAAGGTGCCACCTAAGCTATGAGAAGCCTATTTTAGTAGATATAGTAGATTTAGTTAAATTTTGACATTTATACCTAAATTATAATTATTTTTTATATAAAATATATTAGAGATGGCATACCACATTATCCTCATGTTTCTTCTTGAGATTAAATGTTCATGCAACAAAATTTATAATACCAAGTCTAACTATGTGGAAATCATGATGATCTTGTCAATAAGTAACTTGGTACTCGACTTGAGAGATATGTGAATCCAAGCTCCCTCGTGATATTTTTTATGTTATTTTTTACGTAGAATACAACTTTGAATATTATATAAACATGCACATGTAATTGTATAATTTATATACATAACACACAATATATATATATTATTTATTATTTATATAATTAGAAAAAACATTTATTAATATCAAATTAACACACACACCTATATATATATATATCCACATAGACACTCAACCACTCATACACACATAGATTTAGATAGAAACATGTAAATACACACACACATAGGCTAAAATATAATGAAAATTAATTAATAATAATCATTAGAGATAAAATATGATCAATTTGAATATATATGTAATAATATTATAAATTTAAAAATTTATATAATTATAAATTACTACATTTATAAAACTTTATATATAAATATATTAATTTATAATGATTTATTGATATATAATAATTTATAAATTATTATAAAAATAAATTTATAAATATTCAAGTATATATATATATATTCACACACACACAATTATATCAGTATATATATATATATTTAATATTTATATTTATACATAATATATATATATATATTATATAATTATAACCAAAATTTATTCATATAAAATTAACATATATATATCCACACACACACTAGTACTCATACACAAAAATATCAAGATAGACACATGTAAATACACAAACAAATAGGCTAGAATATAATTATAATTAATTAATAATAATCATTAGTGATAAAAAATTAACGATTTAAATATATGTGTATAAAATTATAAATTTAACAAAATATATTATTATACATAACATCATTTATGTAAATTTATAAATAAATATATTAATTTATAATGAGTTATTGATATATAATAATTTACACATTATTACAAAAATAAATTTAGAAATTTTCAAGTATATATATACATATATGCATAAATACACAATTATATTATTATATATATAAATATAAAATTTATATTTATTTTAGTATATATATAAATTTATAAGTATAATTATGCTATTATATATATATATATTCCTACGATATTTATTTACACAGTCAATAATTTGACTTCCTTATTTACGAACTCTCGAAAAATAAATATTTTTCAACAAATAAATAAATGAAGATTTATAAAATTCATGGTCTGGTGAATAAATATCTATTTTAATATTCAATAAATATATAAACAAATTGAATTAATATTTTGAAACTTTAAAATATTTTTCTAGTGATTTGAGAATAATATTTATTCCAATGAATGAATTTTAATGACTTCAATAGAAATACTATATATGTGAACCTCTATGATTCTTCTTCATGGAAATTAGGCATCTCAAAATAATTTCTAATATCAACATATGAAAATACATAAAAGGATCCTAATAGGAAGAATCTAATGTCAGAACTTTGATAACCAAATGTGAACTCTCTCAATATATTACAATCTCATTTTCACAATATCTAATCATAAACATTTCACACAAATTTTATCACCCTATATGTTTGATGCATATTTCTTTTTAATCCCTAAATTAACCCCTCAATAGAACAAGACATTAAATTTAGTTTTAAATTTTCATTCCAATCAAACAGGTGAGATATAAACTTTAATAAATATGGAATTTAGAGATCCATTCTAAATTTATTCATTAATTACATATCAGTCACGATACACCTAATGTTCCCAGCTTCACCATGAACATATGTCATCATGGTTAACAATAGTACATCTAAGTACATGAATCATGATATTCATAGATAATCTTATTATAGTCTTAGGATAAATTACCATGTTTTTATATAGGAATATCCAATGATGCATAACACGTGGAGTTCCTATTGGTAAAATTGTCCTCATAATCTTCCCCGTTAGAGATTAAAATTTGTGAACTTCTTGTGATGAATTCGTATATGTTTAAGAGTACTCTAACTTAATGGTCTGCATCATCTATATATGATCATATGAAATAATTTTACCAGTGGATATATTATTTAAGAATATCATCACGACATATAGAGGTTGTCATCGTAACCAGGAATTACTATGGCCTTTTCAATGTTATTGATAATTTTCAACATTATCACTTTAAAGTAACACTAAATAATAATAAATTTTTCATAATTATCTTATTTAAAAAAATTCTATAAATTTATAGAAAATATAACCTTTAAATTAGTTGGTTCTTGGTAATTAAATCCAAATGGATCCCACTTTCACTTGAGTCAACTATTAGCTGACTGATTAGTTCTCATATATTAAAAATGATTATACTATGTATGGGTATAAGATTGGCACACTATATTAATAAGATACCTCATGTAGTTGTATCCTCAATTATCCACTTCTTTTTCCTTTGTCATAAATCTGACATCTTATCGAATACCATAGTCAACTATTATCATAATAAGGATATACTCTAACTATTTTGGTACAACCTGAAATTTAGTAAATGTTTGTTACACCACATCATAATTTATATTAGAAGCCATAATAGACTTGAATATTATAGATAAGTGAACCACTATATGTAATTATTCTATCATTTATATATAATTAGCTTCACTACAATTCACTATCATAACTGGTATAAAAGAAAAATTATTCCTATTCCCCCTAATCAATAGTATTCCCATTTCCCCTTTTACTAAGAAAAAACCTAGTTTAACTTTTTCATGATTCTCCATATAGTTTTAACTATAAAATTATCATGTTGCTATGGTTTTATTTAATAAATTTACTCTATGAAACATATGTAAGTAATATGAAATGTCAATACATGTCATGATATATAATATAAATTACCTAAACTTTTTAGATTATATTTATATTCTCTTCAAGTTCCCACACACATTCTAAAGGATATATATTATACCATGTGACTTTGGAAAAAATTATTTTTTTAATTGTTTCATTGGTTATTATAAATACATGGTCAACATATAAATTATACCAAGATTAAGGAACCCCATAAATTCCAATTTATAGATCCTATTTACTATAACTAGGATTCTATTGGGATAAATTCTTTGGAAAATATATTTACTTTTCATTTAAAAGAAGGAAATACTGGATATCTATTTTCATATGTTATCAATATATCGATCCCATAAAATAGTTCCCTCCCACTAACCCTTTGTATACACAAGATACTCCGTTATTCCAAACGATAATTTTTTGGTCACAATACCTCATTTTATCCATAAATTGATACGATCATTTTTCATATTTTATTTCCATTTTTTATTTTAATCAATAAGTTTTGGTTATTTCATATAGACCAGTTTAATTGGGTCCTTATTAAAGAAATGGACCTTGACATCAATTCTCCCAAAAATATGATCACATAATAATTTCATGTAAAATAGAATTCAAATAGAATTTAGCATGGCGATTGAAGTAAAGTTGTTTTCATTGAGTATTTCTTTTTCATTCTTTTATTAATAAATAATTAATTATTAGAACTTGATGTTTTATCAATATTCAAATTCTATTGAATAATCCCCAGTAGTATTGATTCCAGATACATCCAAAATACAATGTCACTAAAATTTGGTAAATGGATTGGATTATTGAAGTTAGATATACTATCAAATCATAAATGGTTGTCATTGATCACTTATTTTTATGATTCATTGTTATTATTTAATAATATATCTCTAGTCCTAGTCAACATAAAACCAAACTCTGGTATTTTCATCCTACAAAGTATATGCTTCTTTGAACGACTTCCCTGACTTAACTTATTTAAGGGTATGTTTCTATGACTGGCTAAAAATTGATTTTTTTAATTTTCCAAACACTTTTGATGAAAAATTGGGAAAGAAAAAAAAATAAATGACTTAAAAACAATTAAACCACAATGATCAAATGTTTAAGGACAAAAAACTCGCAGCCTAAATTGTAGGGCCCCTTCACAGCATTATAAACATAATGATAAGTTTCCCCCTCTTTGATTCATGGATAGTTGTCCCATGATTGACTGCACGAACCTAGTACTGATGGAAAACGATACCCTCTCAAGTATCCAAATCTGAAAGAAATGACCAGTAAAAAAACTCTTTTCTGAACTCCATCTAGATCAACTCTATGTAAGATAATAGTTTAATTGACACTCAATCCTTACACTGTACTACCATTGGACCACACCCAAAGTCATAAACTCAAACAGTGAACCAAAGCTCCATCACCTCCTTCCAAACTACACCCCTGAAATATACAAGAACTCAATCCCAAATTCAAACCATACATCGAATAAATCCGAGAACCGAATCTCCATCACTTCACCACAATCTACGACACATGAAAAACACACCGAAATCGAACCTACAAGGAAATCCCCATGACGTCGAAAGCTAGAACTGAGAATCCCCCCCCCCTGTGCAACACTTGGGCCAACATCGATCCTCACATGAAGAGACGATCACCTAGAACTCACCAATTCATATCAAATACGAAACAACACCATATCCTTCAATTAAATTTATAGAATACAATTATTTATAGTATAATTAAAAGATAATCATTTATTTTTTCTCTTTGAGTTTGTTTGTAGCTAAATCCATCGTTTAAAATATGCTAGTCATAAAACACTATAATTTGTACCGAATATATTTGTTACCATATTGAAATAAATATGATATCCAAAAGTCAACAAAATTAGAACATGGTTTGTTTTTTTAAAATTTTTAAAACATGAATTTGAATATTTTATTATAATATTTATAATTTATATAATACATTACATTGCTCCCATTTTTCTACCATAAAAGCTTTGACGTATAAGGTAATAAGATCTTGGGATTACCTCCACTCTACATGTAAGTGATTGATGAATACCTAGTAATGATACATTCTGATAAGACACCCTAGAGAATCATATATCCTTTATAAAGTGAATTCATTCATCCACTAACCACTACTCTAATATCTTAGTGTAATCTTATTATGTATATGAACTTACCTTATACATATTCCCTTTGAATAGTTTCTGTAGTATCAACGAACCAACTATAGTTTCTTTGTGGAATACCTTTATTTCAAAATGTTTCATTGTAAAAAACCTAATAGTGAATTCGTTATTATACATATATACTTATCTCAAAATACACTAAAATACCCTTATAGATATAAACATGGAAATTATTGTCAATGTTACTTATTAAATAATTATCTAGATCTAATTATTTTTTTCAAGTCATATATCTATATTCATCATTGATTTTAAATTTATAATATTTGTGATTCAAGAATTACTGAACTATTATTTTAGTATAAAATTCTAAAATCGTATTGATTAAAAATATTAAATAATGCCTCGTTGTGTCTAATTTAGACACTAATAAAAACATTTTTCATAATAATCAATAAAAATCAATAGTTTAACTCTATTTTTTAGGGAATATTGAATTCATGAACTTCTCTATACTGATCTAGGAATCACCCTTATTCATATTTATTTATTAATGCAACATAATTTTTTCAATACCACAAGATTTCATAGTATAAATCTATTTTAAATTTAATTTTTTGGTAGCTTACGTAGCACACAACCCTGATCTTAAATGAAAAATAAAATATTATTATAACCTAGAAGATAAATTGGAGAGAATGAATTGTATAAATCAAATTATGAAATTTATATATTTAATATATTCAATCAAATTTTTTTACATTCATCTTATATATTTGATATTCATATTATGGTAAAAAATCTATATTTACAAATAAAATGAGTATTTTTCAAAAAAATTAGTTTTGACGCCTTTTGATAGCACACTTGTTTCAAATCTATTGTGTGACACATTTATAAAATAAATTTGAAAAATAAAATTTTATTTGAAATTGTAATCTCAAAATCTACTTTGGTTGAATTTTTGGTATTTTTTGGATATGTTTCATGTTATGATGAATCGTGAAAGATAATTGATTTTAATTGAAAATGACCTTTTCATCTACATAATGTATAGGTTAAATTATATATTTTATTAATTTTTAATTACAATTAGATCAATTTTGTATCATTTAATCCAATTCAGGTCATTGGAATCAATTTAAGATTTAGTATGAATATAAAAACATTTATATCTTTTGAAAATTTTCAATTTAAAAATGGATTTTCTCATTCTATGAGTGGGGTTAATTTAAAATTAAGTATAAAAATTAGGTGTTTTGAATTTTGAAAAATAGTATACATATTTAGAATCAGATGGTATGGATTTTTTAAATATATCAATTTTTTATGGACAATGTGAATAGTAAAGTTTCAGATTTTATTACCATGGTGAATGGTAAATCGGGTAATTAATGTTAAAAATAATATTATATATATATAATGACGCTAAAACATACCCCAAAATTTTTGGAAGAGTTTTTTCGATCAAAATAATACTTCAGCCTTTTGTATGAGTTCTTGGAACCACTTGGATGACTTCAATCCATTAATAGTATTTTATTTTAAAGAAAAGTAAGAGATGTCACACTATTTTTTTAAAAAGTTAAAAAATATTATTATGGGGTTTTCTAGGGGACTTATTCGATTATGAATAATATTTTTAAAATTAAAATATTTAAATTAAATAAAATAATTTGTTTTTAATTTTTTGGAAATAAATAATTTAGTTATATTCGTTTACAATGATGATGACGTAATTGTTTAATCAACGAAATTAACAAATAAATGATATTAAAAATATTAAAATAGATATAATTGTTGTAATAAATCACATACATAAATTTTATAGATAACCATGACACATTATATATGTATTAAAATAATTGTTTCGAAGAAATATTATTTTATTTATTTTTATAAAATTCAATGTAAGAAACAATTTCACAATTAACATTTATTTTATATTAAAATAAATAATATTTTATTAAATTATTTAAAATTTAATAATATATAAAATTCAGACCACTGCTTTATATAATGTTTAAAATATCATTCATGATTCATTTTCAGATCATTTTTCATTTTATAGTAACAATATTGACCCTTAAGTAGAGAAAATCCATGTTGTCATGATAAGAGCTAAAGAGATTGAATAGAGGTTAAAACCAAAAGATAAGGGTGAGAGTGTCGCCAAAACTTGTCTAATGATTATTGGAGAAAGATTATATGACCTCTATCACCTCAATAAATAATTTTAACTATTTCATGTACACTTGTACATTTGAATAACTTATATATTATTTAAATCATGGATAGTTAGAAAATTTCACTCTCTTTGTATTTATTTGAATTTATGTGTCCAAATGTGTTGAAAGCAATATATGAACGATTCTAAATATCTTTTTTTATCTTAATGAATTTTTTTTATTAGATAAATTTATATTTAATTTTTAAACATTATATAAACAACTTATATTCTTCTATAATGCTAAAATAGAAAATATATTTATTAACAGAAAAATAATATAATTTATTTTAAAAGTAATAATTTTGAACTTTTTGGGATTATTTAATTTGTTTAATGAATTTTTAATATCTATAAGATATATTATAGTTTTTTTAAACCATTATATTCAAATTCACATTTTTTTCTTGATGTATTTGAAGTAAAATTAAATGAATGCTGTCAAATTGGACAATAATGATATTTTATTGAATTAATATTTTATTAAAATATTTAAAAATATAAAAAGTTAAATATTCTCGAATTGGAAAATATATGGTATAAAATTTGTCTCCCTATTATTTTATAGGCCATTTATAGTTCTTTATATCTAGAATAGCCTTATTATATATTAATATTTTGTTTATTTTTGAAAGATCCCCTCACATCAATTATAAAAGAAAGCGTCCTACCTCATATACTCACACCAATTTGAGGCATGTTTCTTGAAAAAACACTACCAATTTCTCTTATCACCATACTTATTTAAGTTTAATAGGTATTTTTACTTCCAGAAGTGTCACAACCCAACCCATGTTGGGTCTCGACCCACAACAACCCCAAGCCCACCTCCACAAACCAGGGGAGGAAACAAGCTCCAGAGGGACAAAAAAATCTAAAAGGCCTTTTCCTATGTACCTGTACACATGCACATATCCAACTCAATAAAAATATTCAAAGGGACAGAAGTTAAGGATGCTAAAGTTTGTAAATAAACCAAACATAGATGGACCTCTAAAAATTACAAGTACCGTAATGTAGACTAAAAGGAATAGGTGTAAAATAAATGTTTTCCTAGGAAATTTTCCCAACCTGAAAGAAACTAGAAAAATAAAATAGCTGAGATAGCCATGCTCTTAGATCCCAATATATGACCACCATTTGTGGTCCAAGCACTCGTATCCATAAACACCTCTAAAGACACGATCAAACCTTTCTGTCGTCTATAAAGGGCATGATACGTGTGGGAAAATCCAGTTTAGGGTGAGTATAAACATACCTTGAAGGATGACCTAAAACTAAATGGGGTGTAGTAAGTGATATAATGAAGAATATATTTATAATTAGAATAAGGTATGAAAAAATATTGAAGCTCATCTCAGTGGGAGAGTGATTTAAACTCATCCAAAAAAATGCTCTAGTAATGGGGAAAAGGTGAACTTCTCATTGAGTCTTCGCTACCAAGGGTATGAGAGTAGACTCATCTATTCCCGAAATGATAGACCTACAAATCATGTGGCATACCCCATGAATCTTCTCCACTCCTATTATTATAGCAATAAAAATCAAAGTAGTGGGTACTGAAAAAGAATATGTGTGTGTGTGTGTGTGTGTGTATATATATATATATGCTCATTCAAATGAAACCCAAATGAGAGAGTAATAGGATCTCTATATCACAGCTCAGTCCAATAATAAGAGTCTCCGTTAATTCTAGGAGTATCCCTAAATTATGCCCAACATACCATGCGTGTACCCTGAACAAGAAAATCAAAGAGGCTTAATCACCACACCTTGGTACTATTCACATTGGGTGGAACTGACTCACTTGCACGACTTTAGGTCACAACACAGGGACACAAATTGGTGGGTAAAGTGCCCCATTTTCTCATGAGTTCTAATGTATTAAAACCACATCTCTCTATAGATCTATATCCATATGTTACAAACTCAATGTAGATGACATGTGCCCTAGTTCATCATGTGGGTTCCACTCATTTAGTATTTGTAGAGGACCCACAACCTAATGTGTGGGGGGGGGGAGTTCTACTCTAGTAGTAGTTATAGAGGACATGCACCTTGGTATCATAAGGGGTTTCTACTCTAGGTCATTGAGGACCCGTGTCTTACATGGTAGGGGGATTCCAAACTGAAGTAACTCTAGAGAACTCTCGCCCATGCTGATGGGGGATCCACTCTGATATCATCAAGGACCCATGCCCCAGTGTCTCTGGGGGTTTCCACTCAGGAATCTATGATATCTTGTCTAAAAATTGTTGTCATCAAACATTGCCTGATGATGTTACATTCTCATTAAACATCTCATCATAACTCAAAATCTACATTGGAGCATACCATCACGCACTCTGTGTAAAAATGTATAGGGTATGCTATTTACTTAGCCAAATTGGATAATCTGTGAAAATGGAGCCTTTAACCGCAACATACCCAAATGAGACACTATGGGGAACTCTCCCTATTCTTGAATTTTATATTCAAAAATATCCTAAAAATGCAATTCTTGAAAAAAATTATAACATATCCATAGATATCATGTCAATTGGACACAACGATTTGAAGTTATGGTAGTTTGTACAGCTACTCATGGACCCACTTGAACCCATGGCTAATGGACTGAGGACCGACTATCATTGTCGATCCACTTAATTCCATGTTTTACCATCATTTTTGACCACCTTTGATGTGTCTGGTCATGGACCAACACCCATGGCTGGTCCACTGGCCGCACCGAGTAACCGCAACGGTCGACCACCCGTGAGCTGGACATGGTCACTAGCCCCATGACAACTCTAGTTGTAACGACTTCATAGTCGAACAATTCCACTTTCCCCTAAATCACCTCTGGTCCAACCTAGTTCTTCCATTATTTGGACTAGCCCACTTGGAAATGCATAGATCTCCTGGTCATAACTCACCACTTCGGTGGTTGTGGTCACCACCTGTCCTGGATACCCTTCAGCAATGTCATCCACCCAGTCACACCTTCCTAACTGGCCTCATTACCCTCCCCAGCCTCCACCATTTCATGGGTCTCTGCCCCGCTACCACATGTGATCCCAGTCATATTGTGCCGTCGACACTGCCCTGTCGGGGTTACCTTCTGTGGACCACCGATCCTCCTTTGATTTACCTAAAGATGTTGCATAAATTGATCCAGAATCCATGGAACAAGATCCGAATAGGAATAATTCCCACTTATAGATCCTTTTATGTTTCCACTTACCAAAAATTAAATGACGATTTCACCAAGAACGGATGATGAACCCAGCTAAATTTGAACTGAATAAACAGTCGGTCTATTTTCGTGTCAGTAGGTCCATCAAAGTTGATGTTCAAAGAAGAAAAATTGAAACATATAACCTATATAATTTATGAATTGAAATTGGGACTGATGAAATCAAATTAGTCATAACATGTTTTATCCATTGTTTGTGGAAGAAAACACCCGCCAACGCATCACCATTTGTTCATCATTGATCTGCCAAAGGAGGAAGGGAGAAAGCTATGTCATCAATGGTGGGAGTATTAGAAGGAAACCCAAATCCAGAACCTATAATAAATTATTTATAACAAGTGATTATGTCATGGTCATCCACTTAATCGCAACTACTAACAGTTGTGGGATCCATGCATTCCATTCCCTATCACATGAGGTCATCCTTAGGTAAAAATATACATTACAAACCCAACAGTGGTCTAAATTTTTTAATCAAATTCCCGATTCAAGAGTTTTTCAAAACAATATCCAAAATAAAGATTTTAATTTCATTATTTTATTTGTGGTTACATCCTCAGTGACTATTTATATAGAATTCATGCACTGACAAAAGTTATTTCTTTGTTAGGGAAAATGCCATGTTCCGAACTCAACTACGCCCTTTGATTTTTGATATGAGATACCATTTTAGTGTTATCATGTTTCATTCATGTGCATAGTATAAAATGAACATAATATTTTTATAAAACTAATTTTGGGGAAAACTAGGACTCGGAATCACAAGACTTCTCAGCGCCTATCTCTGGAAATATATATAGAAATATTTAAATGTCTTACAGGGATAAAAATGGGTCTCTACATAATTCCATATTTTAAAATTTTCATCGCTGAAAAGAAATACTATGGAAACAACTCATGAAACTGAGCCTGCATCTAGCTCTCCCATTACCAAGAACTCTCCTACATATTTCTACTCTTCAAAAGTACACCAACTATAGGGATTGGTACATCAACGTAAGGTCCACTCTTATCAATCTCAGATCTCCACTAGCAGATCTGAAAGGTGGATCAATCTCTACTATCCATCTATCCCTAGTTGATGATGTGTGTATTATCATGTATTTATCTCATCAAATGATATATATGGAAGACTTATTTCACTCTCTCTAGCTATGGTTGTAGGGAAATGCAGTGGGAACCCTCTCCAACCATGTGCGGGATCTCAATTGGCTCTATGAATCTCAGGATAACTTTCCTCAAAGGACAAACCACTACATTCCATGTCATGGGAAGATGCTAAAGAAGACATTTTCTCCCTAATATAACTATTAGGTTCTACGTATCCAATCTAAATAAAATTTATATATAATATGGGCCATCTTCGACCATTCATGGATAAATTGCACATTTTTTGTCGTCACTTGTAAAAACTCAGAGCCCATAAGTGATGGCCCTCTAAACATTTTCATGTACAAAGGTGAATGGTAAGGTACCCATTATAGGGCCGAAAAATGTGTGATTCCAATCGTAGAGTAGTAGATATTTTTGAACTCAAAATCTACCAAAGGTAGTTGATCCTTCCATCTCTAGCTGAAATCCAACCTGAAAGCCCTCGGCATATCCTCCAGCACTTTGATTGTGCCCTCGATATACCCACTGGTCTGTGGGTTAATGGTTGTACTCATCCATAACTACGTCTTTAATTCATCCTACAATCATATTCACAATTATTATGTAATCCAAGATGCATGATTGAACACAATTATTAAGGGTACACTGTTAAGGCGGATGATCTCATGTACGTACAATTGCCTAAACTCTCCACCGAACATCGCTCCATGAGAACAAGGAAGTGTGCCAAATTCATGAGTTAATCTACTATCACCTAGATCATGTCATATCCATTTTAACGAACAAAATATCGTTGATTAATTCCATGGATATGTCATCCCATCTTCACTCCAGGATATCAAGAGGTTGCATCAAACCCTCCAAAACCTGCTGCCCGGACTTTACCTGCTGAAAAATGAGGAATCTTGAGATTAACTTAGCTATGCTTCATCTCAGGTCGGACCACCAAAGCTACCATTGAATATCCATGTACATCCACTGAACACTAGAATTTACAAATAATGTGGAATTTTGGAACTCCTACATCACCTCCTCCTGTATCATGACCATAATCACTGTTTACCCTAGTATAATATCTCGTGATTCCCACTTTCATAATATCATACCACTGTATCACCTGTGGATATCAGATCACGAAGAACATCACAGTCCATGCCTCCCAGTTGGGGCTCCTTCACATGATCAATGAGTAAGGATTCAACACCATCGACTATAGAAAACTCGTACTCTCCTGCTCCATGAGGGTCAGTTAGAGGATAGCTAACTGGTCTAAAGATTCCCACAATAGGAAAGCATGGGACTTCATTCTAATGTAATATTCAACAACTCTTCCCTTTTCAGTAGTATATATAATCTTGAAGTCATTGTTCTACAGGAACTCCAATAGGCATCATTGCCTCAGGTTCAGGTCTATCTGAGTGAATATGTACCTGAGGTTCCTATGGCCTTAGTAAACCACAAATCCCTCTCCCAGAAGGAAGTGACTCCACATCCTCAGGTCGAAGATAGCTGATGATACCTCTACGTCATCAGTCATATATTTCAACTCATGGTGTGTCAACTACCTCAACCCATATGTGATCACAGACTATCGTTGCATGAACAAGAAACTGAGCCCAACTCCTGAGGTATCACAATGCACTATAAACACCACACCTTCCACTAATAGGCTAAAAAATGGAGCACATATCATCTTATACCTCAACGCCTTGAAGGCCCTCTATAAATACTCATACTAGGTATGCATTTTCACTTCCTCTTAAAATCGGTAAGAGGGGTAGTGATCTTGGAGAATTCTGCCACAAATGTCCTTTAGTACCCAGCCAAACCAAGAAATATCTGCACCTCTAACACATTATTGGGTGGCTCCCATGTAATAATTTCATCGATCTTTAATATTTATATGGATAATCCTTGTTCAAAAATGATATTCCCCAAATGGTGAACCTCATGTATCTAGATCTGGAACATTGAGAGATTTTTGTAGAGCTGGTTCTCTCAATGTTAATCAAGAACCATCCTTAAGTGCTATTTGTGCTCCTCTAATGACACAAAGTAGAAGATTATGTCATCAATGAAGACAAAAACAAATAATGCCAAGTATGTCGGGATTATCTAGTTTATCAATGCCTTGAAAATGGTAGGGGGGTATTTTCACAATAACAGGCGTCACTAGGAATTTGCAGTTCCTATAACAACACCAAAAAGACAAATTCGAAATATCAACCACATGAAACCACAACTTGTGATTACTAGACATGAAATTTGTTTTGGAGAACCATCTCGCACCTAGAAACGGTTCAAAGGGTCTTTGATCCTTGAAAAGGGGTACTTATCCTTTATCATGTCCAAGATAAGGCAATAATAATCTGTGAAAAGCCATAACCTCCTATCTACATTATTCATGAATAGAATTATAGTTTCCAAGGGGGACACACTTGGTCTGATGAAACCTCTCTCATGAAGGTACTCCAACTATAACAATATCTACCAATGCTCGGTGGGTGGCATCTAATCAGCCACAGAAGATATTGGTATATTCCCTGGTTGTATGTCAATGTTAAAATCTTACTCTCAACTAAAAATTAGTCCTAGAACATATTTGGGGAAGAATTCCATATATTCCTCCACAACTGAAGTAATTGATATGCCTGAAGAGTGTATTTCACCAAGGTTTATGCTCACTAACTGATGGTAAAAATGTTGTAGCATCTTCCTCACATCTCTTGTCAAGCCTACAATGAGGTCAAATTCACCATGGCTGGATAACCTCATCCCAAAAATGTTCAGGGATCTGACTAGACTAAGATGATAGTAAATATAGATGGGAACCATGAAATTTTAATCCATGCCCATGATGACATCCTAGGGTTCCATTGTGATGACCAATAGGACCCACATGAACCCCTTTCATCCAAATGATAGATCATAATTCCGGTAGATGAATGACACAGAATAAGCACTCAATTGAGGAACCTCTAGTTAAAGATGTTGGGATAGAGCCTCTACTGGGAGCTCTAACTACCATAACTGGAGAAACATGATGAAATATTAACTAGAACCTTTTTTACTTTTACTTATTCAAGAGTATAATAAACATAGATCTTACCTTGAATAACCTCATGTGTTTCGGGATCATGGACATCTACACCTTGCTTCTCTTCATGGTTCTGGCTGCCAGATCCCTAAGTCTGACATGGGCCTCCCGATAGTGGTGGTGGAAGAAAATCATAGCATCACCACCCACCTATTTCTCCTCTGGGTCCACTTCCTGCACCGCCTCCCTAGGGACCACCCTGTCCCAGCCTAGGGGATCCCTAATCATGGGTCCATATCATCAATGGAAGTCCACCTGCTATCTCCCTGGGATACTTAGCATGTTTGGTCGGGTAGACTCATTCCATGTGACCACAGCCATAACAAGCATACCACCAGAACTCTCTCGGCTTATCTGATATTCTGTGATTCCCCAGTTCTACCTTACCATGTGCCTGATCCTAGTTGTGGGGAGGCCTCCTGAGTCGAGATCCAGTCAACTAATGACTTCTAGATTTTGTTGATGTATCAGCTCTATAACATCCACTTCTAGTCCCAACTAACTGGTGTCCCTCTTAAAAATATCATTATATCACTCGTGCCCACTCTAGAACCCTGGAATGGGTAGGGATTCACAAGGGTACTATGCTGGAACAAATCTCTTTGTGGGGACCCAACACAAACATTCATGATCAGAATTTGACATAATGCATCATGTAAAGTGAGCACCAATTCAAGTCTATGAACCCATTTGAGTAATATTCCACTTTATCTCTCTCTTATCAATCTCCATATGCTCTTTAATCTCAAAAGAGTGTAAGGAAGATGGGAAGTACTCCTTACAAAACAGCTACTTGAAGTCATCCCATGAGAGTGTTGACTCATCATGCATCTAAGTTACCATGCTCGACTAACCTCTAGTAATAATGTGGAAAACACTGGATGCCAAACCCAACATTTCACATATCAGGGTCAGAACTATTAGGAAGATTTAGACCACTCACCCCATTCAATCCTATTTAACATAAGGATCTGGCTCACCAAGGAATTTCAGTAGTCTCTGATGCTGGAACTTGTAAAGTGCGCTCAACCATATATGATGGTACTATATTCTTCTCAACAGGTGGATGTGGTTTTACCTTCCCACCTAGAGGAAGTGGATCGCATGATGGAATATAACTTGTGTCCCCATTGCTCATAGGGCCATCGTCACAAACCGAAGCTGGTATCTGGGTTGGCTATCATCGCAGTAGTATCCTGAAACTTATCAAGGTGTACCATGGTCAAATTATCATTTATATATATATATCATAATTTAGAGATTATTTAAGAAGTAACTTCAATGACTCAATCCTATTGGATTTATTAACCATTTTTTCTTACAAAAAATGTCTTAGGGTACTGAGTTGGCAAGGGGGTAATCAGGGTCCTGGTGAATTGATATGTTAGCCTCCTGTACCATCACTAGACTTCCTATACCAAGATCCGTACTAGATATACTTTGAAAATGTTTCCCTAAAACAAACCAAGTTCTTTTTAGGGAAACAACTGAATAATTTTCCAAGGGTAAAACCACCACGGATGCCAATTTTTCATGACTGGACCCATGTCGGGGCTTGAGCCACAACTAACCCAAGCTAGATTCCATAGTCTAGGGGTAGCGATAAGTGTTGATGTCTCAAAAAAAATGGGTAGGCGACATTACACATGAAAACAACAAACTCTATGAAAAATTAAAGAGGGGAAGAATTAAAAGATGCTACAATGTTGTAAATAAACCCAACATGCATGGACAACTAAATATTACTAGTACAGTAATGTAAACTGAAGTAAAAAGGGGTAAAATACACACCCAACTAGAAAGGTGTCCCAACCTGATATAAATAAGAAAAGTAAAATAGAATAGAGAGCCTGGCTCTCGGATCCCAAACTATGACCACCTTATGTAGTCTAAGCATTGATATCACTATGCTCTTTTTAAGTCACAATAAAACATGTTTATTTTTGGAATAAGGGATGATTTGTGAAGGAAAACCCAATGCAGGGGTGAATATAAACATAAACAGTAAGACGCCCTAAAATCTAAAGTGGGAGAAGTAAGAGATACACTGAAGAAAAATGCAATAGATAGAACAATGCATGGTAAAAGAGTGCAGCACAACCCAACAAGAGAGTGATGTAAACTCATAAAAACACAAGGATCTAGAAACTGTGAGAAGTTGAAATTCTCATAGATTAATTACTACCTTAGTATTAGAGTAGAGTTTTCCAACCATGAGAATCGAGACATAGAAAGCATGAGTCATACCTTTCCTGTCTTCGCCTCTCAGGGAAGGAGAGTAATAAAAACCCAAGAAGTGGGTTTTGAAAAAGAATATATATATATATATGTATATTCTCAGTCAAAAGAAACCCAAAAAAGAGAGTAAGGGGATCTCAATCTCATGACACAGTTCTAGAAGAATAGTCTCCAACATTTCTAGGAGTATCCATAAACGATGGCCAGTATCCCACACGTCTGCCCTAAACATGAAAATCAAGGGGGCTCAACCACCACACCTTAACATTATCACCTTTAGGTGAAACTAACTCACCCACATAATTTTAGGTCACGTCACAAGGACAATTATTAGTGGTGAAAGGGTTCATATTAATCATGTATCCAAATGTACAAAACTCTATGAGTCACCACTGATACGTAGCAGTATGGTTCAGAATTGAAGTAGAGCACTCATGCCCTAGTGAATCAGGAGGGTTTCATTCTAGTAGTAATCGTAGAGGACCTGTGCTTGGGTATCTTAATGGGCTTCCAATATTGGTCATTGATGACCCGCTCCCTACCCGGTATGTGTGTTTCACTAAAAAGTAACTATAGTGGACCTGTTCCCATGCAGATGTGGGTTTTATTCTTATATCATCAAGGACCCATGCCCATGATCGTCAGGGCAGTTTCACTTAAGAAAATTTTAATATCCTGCCTGACCAATGATGTCGTCGAACACCGCTTGAATGTGTGTCTAGCTTAGAACACCTTGCATTGTAACTAAAATTCCACATTAGAGGTTATCATATTTCTCTGCATGGGAAAACATACAATTATGAAATTTACTTTCCCATATCTGGTAACCGGCTAAAAGGGATCTTTTTACTACAACATTATCGAATGGGGTCTTGTAGGGCCCATGTCAAGGTCTGAATTTTAAATTCCAAAACATCCCACAAAAGATTCATATCAAAAAGAGGATCATATTTTCATAGATGTAATTTCAATTGGATTCTCCGATTAGATTTCATAGCAATTTGATAGCTGCTCGTGGACCTGGCCAACCCCATTGCAGAACAACCATTATGTTCGGTCTACCAAGTACTGCAGTCAACTTCCCTTGTAGACCACTCATGGTATTGTCTTCCATGGACGGACTGCTATAGTCGGTCCATTGGCTTTGCCGACTACTTTCTATGGTCAACCGCCTGCGGTCTGATGGTTGTAATTCGCTCCGCGGTATCTCGATTAGTCGCGGCTTTATGGTTGATTGTTCCACTTTCCCCCAATTGTCAGAGGTCCGACCAGTGTCTTCCGTAGTCCATATCACCTACCCTAGTTCATCATGTCCCACTTGGTAGGGCCCAACCCACCTGGTCATCTTTCTCTATGTCGTTGGACATGGTCGCCACTTGCTATCAACGTAGATTCCAGTTGCATTCTGTGGTGCATGTCTCTGCTTCGGGTTCCACCCCACGTCACCGCCATAGCCTCCGCATTACAATGACATCCACCTAATCGTGCCCTAATCCATGGTCACCTCACATGATATAACACCCTGACACAAAAATCCTAATGTCAGTGTCTTATTTAAATACATTGGCATGATAAGAGGAATCAAGTCCCAAAGGAAAGATCAGTTTAGAAGTCTTGAAAAATAGATTTCATACATGAACCAATCATTATAATTAAAAACATAATATGAAACATCATACATTAATTGATAATTCCATTATTAATCTATATTAACCTTACATATCAATAATAACACAATTCGTGGAATCCTGGGAAAATAAAACATACAAAAGGGGTGAGCCCAAATGCTTGGTAAGGTTAAACAATATAGAGAAATATATCTTAAATAACCATAAACATTAAGTCATGTATAAAACTGAAACAAAATACATTAAAACATAAATTTGACCTTAATGTGGAAATAATAAATCAAATAATTCCATTTAAACATTCACTTGGATATTCTACTAGTTGAATGATCACGTGTAATATAAATAACTAATCTCATATTGAGGGAATTTATAATGCTAGACATTTGAAAAAACCATCGAGGCCTCAACCAAGACATCTAAAAATAAATGATTAAGGCCTCATCCAAATATATATCTGAAAATAGTTGGGAAATGCCTTAGCAAGGTCTATATATAGTTTGTCTCATGAGACCTACTAATACATCAAGGGGATAAAGTGGCCCTCGCCCAACACTTACTAAGTCTAATGAATTCCTATTATGAAAAGGGAAAAGAAAAACATAATCATTCGAATTAAAACTGTCATACAAAATGTTTTTACTAAAACCATAAATGAGTAATAGAATTAAAATAGCACATCCATAGTCAAACAGGTCATAAACCCATCAATACAATATAAAATATTTTATAATAATAATTTAGTCATAATTAATATTAAAAATTCAACAAATAATATTGATATATATGAAAATAATCTAATAAATTCATTAAAAAACTTTGAGAAAAATATCCCTTTTTTACATTGAAAACATAAAAAGTCACACAGTTTATAAAGGATGAATTTAAAATAAATTTTTGAATCAAAGTGTCCCATACCACTTTGAAAATTTTAATGGAATTAACATTTTAAAACATTCATTCTCATATAAATAAATCCTTAAAACAATTTTGATAACATGGATATTAATGAAAAATATGTACAAGAATAACTATTAAAAAAATTTAAAATGATATTTAAGAAAAAATATTCCCTTACATAAAGCCTTAAAAATATTTCTTATGAAAACATGGACATTGATGATAAATATTTTCAAGTAAATAATAATTCTTAAACATTCTTATATAATATTGAGTTTATGAAATTAATCCTTACCTAGTATTTTCATATAGTTAAGGGTATGTTAACCTCCTGTATAATTGATAAATAATTTTATTAAATTATAACAGAATCATATCCATATTTATGATATCTTTTTCTGATCCTCTTATAATTTCATATTACTCATTCGTTAGTAATCATTCATTATTTTCACAATTTTGGGTGTTAGTTACTTAATTTCTCCAGTATGTTTTGACTTATTTTTTGTTGTTCCCATTATGTAGATCATGGTTTCATCATATAAAAATTCTAAAACATGATTTAGATATTATATATATCTAATATATATGTATTTATAATAATCCATGATACTTGGATATAAGTAATGAAATGCACCATTCATGGAGACGGTAAGTCGTTCATGCGCATGAATGCTCCTTTAATTTCATTATTATATAATAATTAAATGATATACATGTATATTATATTTAAAATATTTTATTAATGTCAAATATGCCTCCTAGATTTAATAAAACCATCTTTTATATGTTCCATGTATAGTTTGAACGAGTCATATCACTTTGAAAGGGCGATAGTCTATACGTCCTCAAATGAAATTACCTCATTTAAACAAGTTGGAAATCATAAATTAATGTTCAAAATAAAAATTAAAAAATGGTAAATACATTATAAATAACATATATATGATATATATAAATATATTTTCCATCCTAATTGTCACCATGAGTGGAGGTACGAGCAAATTGTCAAATCATCATTTCGTGAGGCAGTAATTCGCCTTACATAGAAACAGAATGTTACATATCCATTAGATGAAGGTGTGTGTAAGTGTAGTTAATACCCATAGAATAAATAAATACTACCATATTGAGGACAATTTTTTTCTTATTTAATAATGTAATAAAAATAGTTTAGCGGTTGGACAATGAAAAAAATAAATGAAAGGAGCTTGAGAGAAGATGTCACCTATAAATCGGGTAACTACTTTTTATTTGATCAAAAGAAATTTGTGAATTGACTTCTTCCATATTTAAGTCTTGTAGTATCAATGGAGGGATGTTTGGAGATTATTTGAGCCTAATTTTGATGATCCAATGAGATTCATAGGTGTGAGTTTGTGGGTAGAGTTGGTGGCCTTATATAAGAGGGAGGAGGGGCACATTAGCAATGTCTTGAAATATTATTTTATTATAAATTATTTTTCAAATTTTAATGGCTCCAAAGTTATATATTTCTAGGATAATATGATTATATGTATAAATACACTGAAAAATAGGTTTAAGAAATGTCTACGTCAGAAATTTAAACTTATCATTTGGATTTAACCCTTAGTAAAATAAATTAACTCTTACCATGTCTTCTTGTATTTATACACTACATAATTAATATAGTTGCTATAAATCACCAATATAACCTCAAGTGGATAAATATTGTCATTTTAACATTATATATTTAATTTTTCAGAATATTATATTTTTCTGACAATTATATCATTTAATAAAATAGTCTTTTTTTTTCAAAAAATCATTTATGTAAATTTTGAAACAATTTAGTAGTGGATTTTTGATAAAGTAATAATAACTTGGTTCATTCAAAAAAAACTAAATTAACTCACATATAACTGTCATAAAAATCCATAAATATCATGGATGTCTTAAATGTATTAAAATTACATTTATTTTAATATTTATAATATCTTTTATTTGAAACATTCATGAATAAGATAATCACTACATCATTGTGTCACAATTAAATTTATTAATTTAATATCATAAAATTATAAATAAATACCATGATGTAGGAAATATTTTTATCTTTCTTATGAATATTTATAGTTAGGGTTATCAATTATATAACTCTATATTAAAATTTTTTTACTAAAAAGTTACATATTTTTGGTATATTTCTCTTTACATTTAATTAATTATTTTAACATGTCATTATCACAACCTAGTGGCTCTAAAATTCCAAAGAATTTTCCTAAGGACTATGTTTCTCACCCATGACTCATCTAATAATATTATGACATGTGTTATGGTTTTTTATATTATTATAATATTATGTTTACCCTTATTTATGTAATTTCCCTTTAATCGTGGTACATAAAAATAATTATTGAAGTTACTATTCATAATGTCCAAAAATAAATGTTACCTATTTAAATAAATTCAAACTTTATTAATCTTGATATGGAATTTATTTTTCAATATTTAAAACATGAGTGTTATAGTAATTAGTTTAAAAATTAATCCCATTGCCCGAATGAAAAATGGGTTTTTAAAAGTTAAAACATTGCGAAAGAATGGAATAATTTTACATCAAAATTCATGGTAAAATTAATTTCAATGAAACATTTCATATTAAATTATAAAAATATATTCTATTTACACATTAAAACCATTAAATAATAGAATTTATCCAAATAAATTATTTTTATTTTTTAATATCAATTTAGTATATTTTTACTATTCCATCAAAATTTAAAACTTATCAGAAAAATATAAAAAATTCCTCCAAATTAAATTTTCATATCCCTATTTAAAATAAAAAATTTATTTTATTAAATTGAATATATAAATGTTTCAATAACTTGATTAAAAATGGGTGCACCATCAAAAGGTGGTAAAACTGCATTTTTAAATACTTCTTTTAAATAAAAAATTGAATTTGTTCCTATATCATATAAAGTTAATTCAAAAGATTAATGTAAAATTTATATGAAATATATAATATTAAAAATATGGTCAATAAAATTCCTAAAATCTAAAAATATTTTTTTATATATTTATTTATGATAAAACTTGGTATTGTAAGAAATCAAAGCCAACTCATAGCTGTGTGTAATGTTAGGTAAATATGGTGTTTGGTAAAAATAAATAAAGAACAAAAATTAAATTTATTTAGATATGAAAATATTATAATGTATTGGGGTGTTAAATTCTCCACTCCTTCAACAAATTTCATCCTCATGATTTAATATCGGGATTAAAAACAAGGGTTTTGTCATTTCAAAATTTCATTATGGAAATCCCACATCGGAAAATGGATAAATGATACCTCTATTTTAAAATGTAGAAATAGATTTATGAAGGTCTCCAGAGATATTACATACTATGGTTCAATGTAGAAAAATATAGGCATGAAACAAAAAATCTAACCATCATGTTCTGATGGAGAGTGATAGGGAACACGATGAGAAGAAAGTTAACAGTCACAAATCTATAAATATTCTATGATCTAAGGGGTCATTGGATTCATCCGAATAATTACTTGGATATTTTTTTTGGGTTTCATGATCCTTTTCCTATGAGGAATTATTAGGAAAGAATTTATTAAATTTCTTTCCCTGTCATAAGCATAATATCATTCTTTGGCTATGCTTCGTTCTATCTTCACTTTATAACTTACACTTGGTAATGAATGTTCAAAATGAGTTCTTTACACCTGGCTCTCATTTGATATATTATAATGTTCGTAAGTATTTCCGAAATCCTCTAAATTTTTAATAAAACCATGTAGGTTAGCCAAATAAAAGTACTTTAACCTCAAAAACATAAAATTCAATGTTCAACATACTCCATTCCATCATTAAGACTTTTCCAAAATACCCTTGTCCAAATTCACAGTCTTAAAAGGTCTCTAAATTTAAAAATCAATCATAACATAAAATTCCCCAAATAAAATAATATATCTCTTATTGAAAAATACCTTTATAACCTCAACAACATTAATAATTCACTATTCCAAATCCATAATGAAGAAGTACTACAGTACTATCCTTATATATCACATTATATAATAACATAAATCTAGAATCCAAAAACAAATTAAGTTAATTATTCCACTTTGATTTTAGTAACAATATAAGCTTTTCCTTGATCCATTTTCTTCTTATGATCCATAATTCTATGATGCTTTGGACAATCACATTCATAATGTCCAAACTCTTAACAACTACATCATTTATCATTTGCAGCTTCTTTCTTTATCTTACAATCACAAGCATGATGGCCTTTCTCACCACACTTGAAACAAACTCATTTCTATTTAATCAGGAACTTAGTTGTTTTCTTACACAATTTTCACATTTTGGAAAATCCTTCTTTCACTTCTTCCCATTATCTATCTCTTGCTCTACCATTCTCTTCTTCTTTTTATTTCCATTAAAATCATAATATATAGAAAATTCTTTCCCTTCCTTGATAATACACGAGTCTATATCTTTATATGTGAATAATGTTTGGGAGACAAATTCCTTTCATAGAAATGGATTTAACCCATTAAAGAAATAATCAATCTTATTTCTTGGGTTACATATGTAGTCTGTTTCATTCCTTGTTAACCTTGTGAATTAACTTCATACTTGGAAACAATCTCATCCTCCTTCTGCATCAGACTCAAAAAATTCCTCTCCTTATTAGCTCATTGTTAATGAGGAAAGAATTTTTCAATGAAAAGTTATTTAAACTCCCCCCATTCCATTTTTTCTACTTCTGAACCATCCTTCTTATTTTGATTTATTAACCACGATTGATCCACATCTCTTGAGATACAATAAACTGTCAGGACAACTTTTTCCCTTTCATTACCGTCCAAAACAAAAAATATTTTCATTAAGGAACTTATCCATTTCCAAGATAAAGAAGTATTTGTAGTCCCATTGAAGGTTGTTGGTTGTGGTCTCATGAATCTGTCTAACATTGATCCCCCATCTTGTGGGTCAGGGTGCTCCATATGTGTATGGTTATCATTCATAACTTGTTTCATCTATCCTAGTATGGTTATATGCTATTTAGCACAACTTGTATCTATTTCTATACTATAATTATCTTTCATAGGAGGAAAATCCCTACATGGATTACGTGAATTGATATTGTTTTCATTCCTTCCACTATGCACCATTTATAAACAAAGGCCTACACTAGATTAGTTTATGAAACATAATTCATAATTATAAACAAGTAAAAAATTTAAATTTTTTGAAAAGTGTAGGAATATCTAATACATAATAATAAAAATTGAATCTTTGGGGATATATTAATTCATAAATAAATTATAATTGTTTGTAAATAAAATATAAATTATCCAAATAATGTACCCCGGGAGTGTACAACTAGTTGTATAGTATGGTTCATTTTCCTGTACCAGGGTACCCCATGTATATCCAGGGACACCATGTCAGAGTTTTTACTCCTATGTACAAATGTTCCAGAACCACTTCCACTTATAGTATCCATACAAATATGTATTTCATATAAAATCCACATAATATCTATTTAACCAAAATTATATGATGTTCTTCTATAATTATTTTGAATTCCTTTCTTAGGGTTATGATCCCCAATCTAAGCCTTCTAAATCAAATTTCTAAGGTTGTTTCTAAACTTCCCTTCATACCAACTATAACGACCAGACCCCGTAATCTGAAATCTAGAAAATTGTTATAATACATTGAAATGATATAAGGAATCAATTCCTGAAGGACTGATCGGTTTAGCAGTCATGAAAAATAGATTTCATACATGAATGATTGAAAACAATTCAAATCATAATATGTAACAATGTCCATTCATAGAGAAATTTGTCACTCTTCTAGATAAAACCTACATATAAATCATTAAACACTTCTTGGAATCATGGTAAAATAAAACATATGAAAGGGGTGAGATAAAACTCTCAATAAGGTTAAACAATATAGATAAAGTGATCATAAATAACCATAACCATTATGGTAAGTACAAAATTGAAACACAATCCTTTTAAACATAAACATGAACATAATATGGAATGAATAAATCAAACAATTCCATTTTAACATTCACATAGATATTATACTAATTTAATGATCATATTTAATATCAATAACTAATCTCATAATGAGGAAATTCATAATGTCAGACATCTGAAAAATATTGTCGAGGCCTTGTCCAAGACATCTAAAAATAAATGGTTTAGGCCTCTGCCAAATTCATATTTGAAAACCAATAGGAAATCCCTCAGATTGGTCCATATCTATTTTGTCTCATGATTCCTACTGATGCATCTAGGGGATATAGTGGGCCCCACCCGTAACTTACTAATTATCGTTCCTCGTATAAAAAGGGTGAAACATATCATAAAAATTCATATTAAAACTAACATATGAAATGATATTACATTAACCATAAACCATGAATGTTATTAAATTAGCACATCCATATCCAAACATATCATGAACCCTTAAATACAATTTGTAAGATATCATCATAATAATTAAATCATAATTAAGCATAAAATTACATCAAAAGATGTTGACATATATATAAATAATCCTAAAAAATTCATTAAAACTCTATGAGACAAATATCATTTTTTTAAATCATTAAAAGTCACACAGTTTATAAATGTTGACATTTAAAAGATATTTTTGAATCAAAATGACACATACCACTTAGAAACTTTTGAAAGGAATTAACATTTTAAAATATTCATGTCCATATAAATAAATCCTTAAAACCATTTAGAAAACATGGATATTAAGGAGAAAGATGTAAAAGAATAAATATTTAAAACATTTTAAATGATGTTTTAGTAAAATTATCACTTAAATAAAACCTTAAAAATATTAATTTTGAAAAAATTTACATGGATGATAAATATTTCCCAGTAAATGCTTATGCATAAACAATCTCAGATAATAATGAGATTACCAGATTAACTTTTACCTTATTTTTTCCTTTAGTTGGTAATGTCTTAACAGAAATTATAATTCTTAAGGAATGTTGTTAAATTATTTTAGAACCATATCCATATTTATGATATCATATATGATCATCTTATAATATTTTATTACTGGTTTCTTTGTAATCATTCATTTTTTTCACTATTTTGGGTGTTAATCGCCTAGTTTCTCAAGTAATTTTGGAATTATTATTTTTTGTTCCCATTAATTAGATAATGGTTTCATCATCAACATAATTTAAAACATTATGTAAATGTTATATATAGCCAGAATATATTTATTTATTATAATCCACAATACTTGGAGATAAGAAATAAAATGCACTATTTATGGAGACATTACGTCGTATGTACATATGAACGTTACATTAATTTATTTTTTGGGAAATAATTAAATAATATTCATGTATATTATAATTCCAATATTATATTAATGTTATTAATGTATCATTGATTTAATAAAACCATCCTTAATATTTTCCATGTATAGTTGAACAAGACATATTGCTTTGAGGGGCGGTAGTACATAATTCCTCAAAAAAAATTATTCTATTTAAACAACATGGAAAGAATAAAGGTGTGTTTAAAGTAAAAAGTATAGAAAAATAAAGACATAATAAATATAATATATTTTATATATAAATATATTTTCCATCATAATGGACTCTATTAGATGTTGTAGGAGAAAATTGAACAGTCATCGTTTCGTGTGGTAATAGTTCACCGTACAGAGAAACTGTATGTTCTAAATCAATTTGAGGAAGGTATGTGTAAGTGTTGGTATAAGGATTAACATAAAAACATACTAGTATATTTAGGATACTGGTTTTGTTAAGAATTAATTAAATAAAAATAGGTTAGGTGTCTGGATAATTAAAAAATTAATGAAAGGAGTTGGAGAGAACACGTTACCTCTAAATCGGGTAACTCTTTTTGATTTAACCCAGAGGCTTTATTTAATTTACTTATTCCCAAGGTAGGTATTTTAGGAATAAGGGATGAATGTTGGAAGATTTTTGGAGCCTAATTAGGATGATCCAATGGGATTTAGAGGTGTCAGTAAGTGGGTAGAGGCGGTGGCCTCTTATAAGAGAGAGAAGGCGCAATTTAGGAATGTCTTGAAATATTATTTTATTATAAATTGTTTTCGAAATTATAATATCTCAAAAGTCATATTTCTCTTGGATAATATTAGTATGGGACAAATCATCTAAAAAAATAGTTTTTCGACACATTTGGGTCAAAAATTTAAACTTATCTTTTGTCTTTAACCATTTGTTAAATAAATTAAATCGTAAAATGTCTCTTGTATTTTTACACTATATGGTTATATAATTACTATAAAATGAAAATAGAACCTTTATTGAATACTTAATTACATTTGTACCATTATCTATGTAATTTTCAGAATATTATATTATTTTGACTACTATATCATTTAATAAAACAGTATTTGTTTTAAAAACTCATTTATATAAATTTTAAAACTATTTAGTAATTTATTTTTTTTAATTCCATAACAACCTGATTAATTAGAAAAAACAACATTAAATAACATATAAAAATTCATAATCATCTGTAAAATTCTTTAATGGAATCGTAATTTTTAAATTATATTTATTTAAACAATTATAGTATCATTTATTTGAATCTTTCATTAATAAGGTAATTATCGCATCATCATTATATCATAAATAAATTTATTTATTTAATTTATAAAAATTATAATTAAAATACCATGATATAGGAAATCATTATATATTTTTAAATATTATTTACAGACAAAGATATTGGTTATATTACTCTATATTAAAAAAAATTATTAAAAAATACATTTTTATGTTTTATTTATTTTTACTTTAAATTAATTATTAAAACATGTCATTATCACAGCCGAATGGCTCCCAAATGCCAAAAGTTCCGAATGAAAAAACATTTTGGTCACCCATGACTCATACAACAATATTAGGACACTGGTTAGGGTAGTTTTATATTTTTTTAATATTGTTTTTAAACTTCTTTACCTAATTTACCCTTTACCCGTGGTAAATAAAAATAATTACTGATATTACTATTCATAATCCCAAAAATAAAAGTTACATTTTTAAATAATTTTTACCTTATGATTCAAAATATGTAATTCATTTTTAAAAATTCAAAACAAAAAATTTTCAGTAATTAATTTAACAATTAATCCCGCTATCAGAATGAAAAACAGTGTTTTAAAATATAAAACATTATAAAAGAATGAAATGTTTTAACATCATAATTAATGGTTAAATTGATTCTAATAAAAATAATTATATTAAATGAAAAAAATATTCTATTTATATATTAAAACTATTCCACAATATAATTTATCCAAATATATTTTTTCGATGAAAAATTTTTTTTAATTAAAATTCTGTATATTTATACTATCCATCAAAAATTAAAACTTATCCGAACAATATCAAAAATGTCTCCAAATTAAATTTTCATATCCTGGTTTGAAAGAAGATAGTTATTTTTTAAAATAGAATATATTAATGTCTCAATAACATTACTTAAATGTGTGCGCCATCAAAATGTGGAAAACTATATTTTTTGAAAATACTTCTTTTTCCAAATAAAATGAATTTGTTCCATTATCATGTCTACAAGATACATAAGATAAATATTAAAGGTATATGAAATATATTATATTCAGAATGTGGTTAATACTATTCATAATTGCTGATAATATTTTTTTAATATTTTATTGTTCAGTAAAACATTGTTTTTCATTTAACGTAAGCCAACTCATTATTGTGTGTAGTGTAAACGTAACATGGTGTTGCGTAAAAAGAAAAAAAGAAAAAAAATTAAATTTATTTAAATATGAAAATATTATAATGTCATGTGGTTGAACACATGCCCCTTATGTCATTGTTCCATGTTGACCGGGGCTGTTGACGCACGCAATCAATGTCGTGTGCCTCCACAGAACACTACCTCGCTAGTGGTCCCTTCTATCGACCACCAGGCCTCCTCGTATTGCATGAAAGTTGTGAAGAACAAATATCTAGAATCCTTGGATAGATATCCTTACATAACTGAGCCCCACTCTATGATCTATTGATGATTCGACCTACCAAAAAGTATACAACAATTTCATAAAGAATGGATGAAGAACACGACCAAATAGAAAATGAAAAAAAAATACTAATCTATATTCATTGTAGTAGGGCCATCGATGTCGATATTCAATGTGGAAAAATAAAAAAAAATCCAAATATAAATTAATAATTGAAATCGGGGGTGAGAAAATCAAAATAATCCTACATCGTTGGATTCATTCGTCGTTGAAAAACACACATGTCAATGCTTCGTCGTTGGTTCGCCATTGATCCTCCGAAGGAGAAAGGGAAAGAGCTCTGCCTCTGGTGGTGGGGGGATTAGGAGGAATCCATAATCCAAAACCTTAAATAATTTATTTATAACTAGTGATTAGATCAAGGGTATACACTTAAGAGGACCTTACAATAGTCATGGAATCTGAACATCCCACACCATCTCACTTGAGGCTTCTCATAAGAAAAACAATACATTATGAACACAATGGAGGACTCAGATTTCTAATTTGATCTCGTGTTCAATAGTTATTTGAAACAACATCCAAAATAAAATAATTTATTCTGATTATTTTAATTTTTGTTATGTCGTCGGTGACTATTTCTATAGAGGACCCATGATGAAAAAAGTTTTGTCTCACCTAGGGTGACACCATGTTATGGACTCAACCATTCCCTAGAATTTATGATCAATGCTTCCATTTTAGATTTATCTCTATTCCTTCATGTGCATAGAATTAAATAAAATTAATATTTTGATAAATTTAAATCATGACACACCAGGACTCGGTATTGAATTTTGTCTCAACACCTAGCTCTGCAAAATATATATAAAAATATTTCAAAGTCTTTCAAGTAAAAAATTGGGTCTCTATAAAAATACCAACCTTATACCACAAAATAAGGGATTAAAGGATGTTTTTCTAAGATAAGGAAATAGTCTTTATCAACTCTTCTGTGTTTTTTTCTTCTTCTACTTCCTCTTTATATTATGTTTCCATGATAAATTAACAAATCCAGAATCATCTATATTCTGATATTCTATTATGTCAATGAGACAACCATTATCTAAATTTTATCCATTCTACAAAAAGCAAAATCATACATATAGATTATCACCTCCACGCCATTGTGTAATCCTTTTTTCATTACAACATTACATGGGTGGGTATAATGATGGAAGACATATATATATTAAATAAATATTGCATGATATTAATTCTTTAAAAAATAAAATAACTTCCACTTCTTTATAATGTCACTCAATGAGGGAATGATATCATCACTTGTGTGTAAGTGTGGCATACCATCTCCATGGCACGATGCAACTCATTTTCTATATTCAACAATAGAGAATGGATATAAAAATTTATTTAAAGATTATATATGATATTTATGACATTAATATCATTCTATATATTTTTTTAATATCTTATTCAAAATAACTGAGACATTCATGACAAAACATGCTTAGGAAAATGAAGTAATTAACAATCTAAAAAAGGGTAATAAAGATATATTATTAACAAAATGGTTGAAAAATAATATAATAGGATAATATAAGATATAATTAATGTGGAAATGGATCTGGTATTAACTAATAACATTTCTCTAACCATTATATGTAAATTTAAATAACCTACAACCAAATGTAAGTGTGAAATAAGGATTTTCTCATCTTACTTTTACTTATGTGAGATATATGCCTTATTCGCCACTTATTGTTTTGGTGTATATACTTCCCATTAATGTAATTTATTTTTATTATCCTTATATTTATATTTATTTTCAAGTCTGTTTTATTATCTCTCTTACATGGGTTTATATTTTCAAAGTAACCAAAGTGGAAATGGATTTTTTTTCACTATTTCCTTTTTTGAGACATTTGTTTTGTCATGCACATAAATTTTTTTATGAGATGGATATACTGATCCATTGACATGTTATTTCAAGAATATCCTTATTTTCATGATATTCTATGTTTCATTTAATTTTATTTATTCATGGGGATTATAATTAAAATGTTTCAAAGTGATACAAGACACATTGGACTGCATAATATTATTTTCTTCAAGATTTTTTCACTGTTCTCAGTTTATGTATTTTCTTTTATGTCAAAATAGTTTATTGTATCTTGTACTTCATTGAGTTTTATCTCCTATGGCACCATGTTTTACACTTTGGTAAATTTTTTATGGTCAGTCTTACTAGGGTATGTATTGACAAGCAGTATGAATAGTTATTTATTTTGGTAAGACATATTGACTGAGTTGTATTTAATTTGAGGAATGAATTGGAAATGAATGAACTGATGGGTACCATATATAGAAAATCATCTAAAAGGATCAATATATTCATGAGATGAATTTTTTTTAGAAAATTTTTCTCTTTTGTTTCCAAGAAGAATCAGATTGGTTTATACCCAATGACTTAAACTGGAAAGAGGATTGATCTTGATAGTAACTATCTATATGATATATCTTATTATTTCAGACGTTTGACATTATGAATTTAATTCATTTCAATTATTAATATCAAGAGGGTTTTCAATATTAAAAAATATATGAATACATTTTCATTCTTGTATTATTGATTACATAGCATGTGTGTTTAGTTAATTAAATTTCAATATTGATTGTGTTGAATGGTTCATGCTAACTTCTCTTGTACTTTACCCTTTCAGAGAATTTGTTCTCACCCCTTTCTTATGTTTAATTTTCCACCTGGATTCCAATAATTTTATTTTTACTTATATACAATGTTAACCTATGAGAATTGTGGTTTTCTCAAAGTAAAATAATTTTTTCAATTTACATTAAAAATGAAAAATTAACTTTAAATATTTATCATGTTTACCAAGAATAATAAACTATTTGGTAATTTGGGATGCAATTTATTTATTTTATACTTTTGTAATGAAATTAAGGCACTAGCTCTGGGATACTGGGTTCATGGGTCTTTATAGTTGGTTAAATAGAAGATTAGTAGAAACCATGGGAATTAGATTTAGAAGCTACAGATTAGGGAACACAACCCATTGGGTTTTCCTGAGTGAACACGTTAATTAAGGAATAATACCTTCTATTTTTATATAAATATGTTTAAAGGTAAGGATAACTATTAGGATTTCTATTATCTTTGAATTAAATGTAATTATGGGTATTTATGTTATTAGGAATACAAAATGAAATGTTTCAGATAACCATTGTGGTTAAAACATTTCATTAATTTTGAATATATTTATGTCTTTTTAGTAAGGTTATCACATTTTTGGATAATAATATTGTCCTAGAAAAAGGACAACCCACAGGTCGGGTGACAACCCATCGCTTCTTGAAATGTCATGGGCTTCGAACCCACAACCAAAGGGATATAATAGTGCAATGGCTACCATTAGCGTTTATGAAGTTTAGGCTAGAATGTCATATTTTTAGTTAAAATATAAAATGGTTGAAGGTTATTTTTATTTTTGTGATTTTTTTAGCAAATAGATAGCATTGGGATTGGAAAAAGATTTGGCGATTAAGTGATTAATTATATTTCGGAAGACCTTCCCAATTTTGGGAATCCTGTACGATTAAGGTAAACATAATATTATGATAAATAAAGGGAGAATTATCTTTTGGAGTGAAATATGATTTTATTTTGGACTTATATTTATTCATGTTACATATGGAAATGCTTATCATATTATGGAGATTTTATGAAATAGCTTTTTAAATTTTTGGTACAATACATTAATATTGATTGAAATTATTTGGAGGACTATGTGATGAATTACTTAAGATTTTTGGGTTTCCATATTTATTTAGAATAATTTTGGGGAAGGATAGTTATTTTCTGAATTATCTATTTTGAACTTTGGGTATTACTATTGAATTTTTTAGGTTAAAGTTTTTTCATCATGTAAAGGTTTATTATTTTTAAGGAATTGTATTATCCTATCCTAACCATTTTAGTTTTGGTTAATATATAAAGAAAGGAGGAATAAGTATTTATACTTTTTTATGTTTTGTGATCATCATAAGTTGATTCAAACTCTTCATCCCTGAAAAATTCATCTTAAATAATCTTCGTTTAGAGAAAAAGATGTATTTGTGTAGGAAAATGATTAAAGTATGAAACTATAATTGTTTAGTAAGTATATTGTATTATTTTATTATTCGAGGTAGTAATATAATTTCTTAACTATATTAAAATGATATTAATTCAAAAATATTAATCATTTACATTTCTTTTTGATAAATCAACAGTCTTCTAAATGATAAAATATTTATGATTTTGTAATGGTTAATTTTATAATGACCATGTTCTCTATTAATCCCCATCAGAATATAATAATTATATTTCACTTCCATATCATTGTTTTCACTTCACACAAATGTTATCCTATAGAAATTCTGAATTTTTAAGTGACTATTGAATTTCTCTATCCCTCTTTTTAAGAGGATGTTTTATTAACCCTATTTTCGATTTTGGTTTCCCATAAAATAATTTTAGAGTACCGATATTCTATTTTCGATGTGAAATTTTAAATTTAGAGGTCATTATTTATTAAAGGATGGTAAAATGTAACGTCCATATGATTTTATTATATTTTTATTCTTAAATTTAACCTCCTTGATTTCTTATGTATCACACAACACTCAACTTAAACAAATAATGAAATATTTTGATAACCTGGACATTAAATTGGATGGAATTAATAGTATTAAAAAATTATGAAATTTATATATAGAATATGTTCAATCAAAATTATTTATATCCATACTATATATTTTATAGGAATAATGTGGGATCATATCCAATTTTACATATAAATGAATTATTTTCCTAAAAAATCCTTTTTGATGGTACACTTGATTAAAATTTATTTTTAACACATTTATAAATTCAATTTGAATAAAACTAGCTTCTTTTTTTAAATATGGATATCAAAAGTTACTCTGGATTAATTTTTTTTATTTTTCTTGATAAGTTTAATGTTTTAATGAATAGTGAAAAATACCGGATTTTTATTTCAATTTCATTTTTCATATAAATAATTTTTAGTGTTAAGTTATATTTTTTATTTGTTTTATTTTATAATTACATCAATTTTATATCATTTTATTCAATTCAGGTATATTTAATCAACTAAACATTGACTCTGGATATAAAAATATTTTAATTTTTTGAACGTCTTCACTTCAAAAAATCATTTTCTCATTCCTTCAATAGGAATAATTTTAAATTAATTTAATCAAATTATATTTTGCAATTTTTTAAAAAATGGATTACATATTTATATTTAGAAGGTATGAATTAATAGAATAAGAGCCATTTATTTTTTGGTAGTATGAATAGTGAAATTATTATTTTTTTACCACGATTATGGGTATATCGGGTAATTAAGGGTAAAAATAATACTATTTATATTAAAAAATTGAAACAAAAACTTTCCCTAAAATTGTTAGATGTTTTATAATTTACTAAAATTATCTTTGTGACGATTTTATGAGCTGTTGGGACCAATTTGACGACATTAATAAATTTATATCATTTTATTTTAAATCATTTTCAAAGATGATGTACTTTTATTTTTAAAAAGATAAATATTTTAATATGGTGTTACCTATGGATATATTTATCTATAAATAATATTTGGAATGATAAAATTTTTATTTTCATCATGGTAATTTATTTTTAAATTAATATAAAATAAATAATTATCTTAAATTCTTATGAAATATTAATTCATTAATTCATTAATTAATGGAAATATAAAATAAATGATATTAAATATTTTAAAATAAATATAATTTGAGATAATTAGTGTCATCCAAGAATTTTAGAGATGACCTTGACATGTTAGAGATGTACTAAAATAGTTGGTTTGAATAAATTTTTATTTATTTATTTTCATAATAGTCAATTTAATAAATAGTTTCAAAATTGACACAAATGTTGTATTAAAATAAAACAATATTTTATGAAATTTTATAAAATTCATAAAAATATATAATTTATCTAAATTATTTTTATAAGTTTGAAACAATCATCTATGATTGATTTATGATTCTTTTGTCATTTTATAATAAAAATATTGACCCTCAATGTGGGAAAACAATGATTTCACAATAAGAGTTCAATAGATTAAATAATGGTTATAACCAGAAGATAAGGTTATTAATATCACCTAAACATGTTTACAAATTATTGGAAACAAATGATTAAAATCGTGTAACCTAAATAACTAATTTTTTTTAATAGACACTTTTACTTAATAATAAATTATATATTATTTAAATCTATGACAGTTAATATTGTCACTCTATATTTAATATCTTTTATGAGTCCACATAGGGACAAAATAAATATATGAATGATCATAAATGCCAATTTTTTTATTAATGAAAAATTTTTATTTGAATAAATTTATAATTAATTTTTCAAAATTATATAATTATCTTAATTGTATCTTCAATGATAAAACATTATTTATTTTATTAACAACAAAATAAAATAAATGATTTTAAAAGAATTAATTTTGATATTTTTTGGACTCTTTAGTGCTTATATTTAATTTTACAGATCTATATGATATATTATATATTTCTTTAAATTATTATATTCTAATTCATACTCTTTATTGATGTAATTTAAGTCAAATTAATTGAATACTGTCAAATTTGACAATAATGATATTTTATTGAATTAATAATTTATATAAAAAAATTAAAAATAACAAAAATATAAAATAATCACAAAGAGAATAATATATGGTATAAAATTTAATCCCCTATACATTTAAGGTCTATTTGGATGTCTTTTTCTATAATTTACTTATTATATTTTAATATTTTGAGGATTTCTGAATGTGACCCTCACGTCAATTATAAAATGGAAACTCATCCCTCACTTAATGAAAATGATTTTAGTGATCTGTCTCAACCAAACCATGAACATTTATCTTATAAACCACATTAGTTGAGTTCTATAGGTTCTTTTCCATACAAATAACCTACCAAAGTTCACTAAAGAATATATTAAAGGAAGTCTGTCGAGGAAGAGGTAATCATCTTTATCGACTCCTCCAAGTTTTTTTATTCTTCAACATAATATTTAAATATTGTTTCCATGATAATGAAATAAATATTGTATAATATATATTCAGATTTTTTTTTATTATTACAGTAAAACCATATTCTTACTTTTTTCCATCTTATGAAAAATGAAATCACTCCACGTGCATATATAAAACTTACCATCTCCACACCGCGTTGTAATATGTTTTTCAACATCGCTTTACTTAGATGGGTATAATGATGGAAATAATAGATTTATATAATAAATATTACATTATATTTATTATTTTAAAAATAATTATACCATATAATTTATTATCCTTTCCCTAATTAAGGGAAAGATTTGGTCGCTCCAACATATTTACGACCTACCATCTACACGGCACGATGTGATTTATTTTCTATATCCAAAAATAAAGAATAGATCTAAAGAGTATGTATCGATTAAATATGATATTTATAAAATTAAATTAATTATGGATATGTTTGATCTATATCCTATGAAAAATAACTAATTCATTCATGAAAAAAATGCAATGGAAAACGATGAAGTTAGCCCCTAAAACAAGGGTAATAATGAAATATTACAACAAAACGGGAATGAAATGATATTAAAGGATCATATAACATATATTTTATCTGAAACTTCACTCTTATAAATTAATAACATTCTTTAAATCATTTTAGTATTTTTTAAATAATGTACAACAAAAACGAATTGTGAGGTAGGGTTTTTTCGCGTCTCACTTTTACTTCTTTGAGATATATGCTTTATTCACCACATATTATTGTTGTGTGGTTTATATCCTTCTCATGGATGTTTTTTAAGATTATTATCCATAAATATATTTTAATTTACTTATCCAATTGTGTATCTCTCTTTCATGGGGTTTAGATTTTCAAATTAACAAAAGTTGTTATAGATTTTTTCCATAATTTTATTTCTTTGAGACATATATTATGTTATACACCTATATTCTTTTATGAGATGTATGTACTTATCTTTAAAAATGTTATATCATTAATATCATTATTCTCATGATATTATATGTTTTATTTAATGATATTCTTTCATGAGGCTTATAATTAAAATGTTTCAATATGGTATGGGACACTTTTGAATGATTAAATATTATATTCATCCAAAAATATTCAATGATCTCATTTAAAATATTTTCATCTATGTCAACATAATTTATTGAATATTATACAAAATTGAGTTTTAAGTCTTATGATACCATCATATATAATTTATAAAATGGTTTATAGTTATTTTTTCTAGGGAAATATTGATATAACATAGATTCAGTTGTATGTACTTCTCCTTAGACATGTTGTATCATTAATATCATTATTTATGCTTTTATTTCAAACAAAAAAAAGTATTTCCCCATTCAATTGAGACACTTTCATGGGTGTATCGATCCATATTTCTTGAATTATAGAGATTGATCATTCTTTTATTCATGATATCCAGCACTCAAGATCTTATAATCCTCTATCCTTATCTACTTTTGTTGGATCAAGAGTTGGTTAATGTATATGTTGTTAAACATATTTTTTAAAAACTGATTAGGCATGAACATGAACTTTTTCACTCCTATCTAAATCCCATTTGGATGTTCAATTCCACCACATTTTCTGCCATATACAATGTTAACATGATTTTTTTGTGTTTCATATGTGAACTAAAACTACAAAATAGAGTATGGGTAAAAATATTAAAATTGAGAAAATTGTATAATCTTTTATAGCATACCATGACACATTATTTTGAATCCAAAACACCTTATTATTAAAATATGTTATTCATTTTAATCATATATTTAAATCATTTATAATGGTTTGTAAATAAAATTTGAATTATCTTAGTTATATACCCTAAGGGTGTCAAACTGGGTGCACAAAAAGGATTTTTGTCGTGTACCAGGTTTCAATAAAGTCTTGCTCGGTGAACCCTTTCAGAGATTCTACCCCTAGGTACATATATGTTAGAACCAAATCCTATTTTTGTATTAATATTGGGTTGTCTTTATAGTAAAACTTTGTAATATCTATCTAAAAACATTAGGATGTTCATGTATAATTATCATAAAATTCTATCATAGGGATATGTTCCCTAACGAATGTTTTCGTAAATCTCGTTTCCATGTTTTCTACTAAACCTCCTTCGATACCGATTGTATCACCTCGGCCCTAATAAATAGATATTTGGTATCAAATACCATTACATTTTCATGATTACATAAAATAAAATCTTGAAGGACCTATGGGATTATCATTCCCTGTAAACTGAATATCTACATGAGTCTTGTTTTATAAATGAATATACTAATTACAGTATGATTTTTTTAATTTTTAGGATAAATTTATTCCCACATAGCATATACATTCATATCATCCCTAACACACTTCTTGGATTTTTAGGGAATAAAAAAATTAATTGAGCTCAAATTCTCAGTAAAGGTTAATATAGTGAAATAAATCATGATTCAATGAGCATAACCATTATAAAAACATAAATATTTTAACTCACATTCCTTGTAATCAATAAACTAAGATGTAAAAGTGTGATCAATATAGAAAGCTAAATAAATGAAAACACATTCCATTTAAACAACATAATTACCATGATAAGATAAGGAATAATCAAAATAGAAAGGTAAATAACTAAAAAACATGCCATTGATAAACTAATAATGAGTTGAATCCATATATTTTTTAAAATGGAAATTCACATGGATAATAAAAATATAATAAAAATGAAGTCAATTCTTAATTATACGGAATCATGTTTACGAGTAACATGATAACATTACAGTAATGATATATCATCTAGATGGTTAAAAACATACTAGGTAAAACCCATTATCTTTTCCTGTCAAGCTAATTTCATATAATGAGACTTTTAATTGATGGAGGGTATTTCATTATCCAGCCAATATTTCGTATAGTTCAAGACCAAATTAGTACTCATATATAGAATAATCGATTTAATTCATAAATAATATTCTTCATTAAATATTTATTTTGAGTAAATGATATGAATTTATCGATATTTCTCCCAAATAGTCAAGTAACATAAAAATAAAACTGTATTTAAATATAGTATATTTTATTGTAAATACTCATATCTGTTGAGTCAAAAAGGTTTTCCTTATGACTTTTCCATTCCTTCATATATGGGGGATATTGATAAGTCAACATGGTTTCATTATGACTTTATCATTCCTCTTTTTTTGAAAATCACAAACACCTTCTCTTAAGGAAAATTTCATTTTACCATTGTTTTACTTCTATAAGGAAATTTTCCTTCTCTAAGGAAATTTACCCTTTCCTAGATTAATTTGTTTATATCATAAATTTTTCTAAGTATAAAACTCGGATTTGAACCAAAAACCTCAGAATAATATAACACTTAGATATGAAGTATTCTGTTTTAGGATCCAAATTCCAGTTACGAAATTTTATAAAGTTCTACTCCGAATTCCTGTTATGAACTTTTATGAAGATCAACTCTGAATTCTGATTATGAACTTATATAAAATTCTATCTCCGAATTCCAATGATGAATTATGATTATGAATTCTCCTTATGAATTCTGATGAAGAATTCTGATTATAATTTCTCATTATGAATTCTGATGAATAATTCTGATTACGAATTCTCATTATGAATTCTGATGAAGAATTCTGATTATGAATTCTCATTACGAATTATGATGAAGAATTCTTATTACGAATTCTCATTAAGAATTCTGATGAAGAATTCTGATTACGAATTCTCATTACGAATTCTGATGATGAATTCTGATTACGAATTCTCATTATGAATTCTGATGAGGAATTCTAATTAAAAATTCTCATTACGAATTTCTACAAAATAGAATCTGAATATCTTAGTACTACAGACTCTGAATTCACTTTTACCTACCTTCCTAACTTTATCCTTTTCCATTCCGAATATTAATTTTCTACATTCCGAATATCAGTGTAGTTACACTTGTTTTATTACAAAATTATTTCGTGCTTTCAGTTATTGACTAAACATTGTTTGAGTGACACGTGTATCAGTCCCTCCGAAATTCAAGTATGTATATGATCGTTGAAGGAGGGAGTCAACCATTGGAGCTTATCCTATAAATATAATCTAATTTGAATGTGCTGGAGTCTTTTGGAATTTTTGGTGACCAGAACTTCTTGAAATGATTTATAGATAGAGAGGCTCTTATCAACTCCCAAGCTTCGTGCAGAAAGTTTGAACAGCTTGTTCAAAATTTTCCTTGGGTAGATTTTATTCATGCGACTCTGATTGTTTCTGTGTACAATCGAGGGCTTCTGGGGATAGGAAGACAGAGGTTCCAACACCTTGAAGTTGAGGGCTTCCTTGATGAGGCAGAAAATGGTTCCAACTACCTGATAGTTGAGGGCCTGTAGGGATAGCAAGACAGTCTCTGATCTTAGAATTGAGGGATTACCCTGGTCTGGGTAAGAAATACATTCTTGAAATTATAAATCAAGGGACCTTTATCCAAGGTTGTTGGATACCCACCTCTTTGGGTTAACAGACTTATTTCTTGTTACTTGTTTTTGTTACATGTTTTTCCATGCTATTTTGTATTGTTAAGGAAAGTATACTTTTTTATACATCCTCATCCTTGTACCCTGATATAGTTAGATTCTGAATGCTTTGGGGTAGAATCTTAATCGTTGTAACTTTTTTTAAGTTCCATTTTCAGAATCGCTTTTCCAAAATCAAGCAAGCTATTTGAACTCATAGAGGTCTTGTGAATTATCTTGTTTAACCTTTTTAAACATAAACATCCTCAAAATTTCCTAAGGGAATTTTTAAAAGGTACAATTAACCCCCCCCCCCCCTTCTATCAGATAATCTTATTCTTATTTCAATCCTAAGTTTGGTATTATAGAGTATGTCATAATCAATCATACCATATCCTAACAATAGGTATCAGATCATTGGTTCAATCTGAATTAATCTCACAATTAGATTCAGAAGGGAATTCTAGGAATAACATATTTCAGATTCATATTTTTCGGAATCTATTATTTAGATTCATATTTTTTTTCTGATTCACAAATTTGGACTCATATAGTTCGGATTCACTTTTTCTTAGAGTTAAAATATCTAATTTCTTGCTTAGGATATCTCATCTAGTTTACAAACTTGTACTACTAACAAGTTTGTGTGCCAAAGATTTTCTTAAGAATTACAGGATTAAATGTTGGATCCATTGACAATCTCAATCCAACCAGACCACCTATTTATGATGGTAATGATTACTAATATTAGAGAGATCGCATGAAGACTTTCATTATCAAGACTGGGGTTGAAAGTTTTTTTATGCTTACCGGTGGATATAAGATTCATGAAAAAGAATTAAGTGCCTTTAAATATCAAGAAAGTCATTATTACCCACTGAACTATAATGTATGCAATATATTACTTTGTTCAATGACAAGACATATAAATAGCAAAATTTCATCTTCTAAAGAAGCTAATTTTATATGGAAGAAACTCGAAGTTACTCACTTTGGAACTTACAAAGTAATTGAGACTAGAAGATCCATGCTTAGAGCCGAATATCATGGTTTTAGTTTTCCTTATAGAGAGCCCATATGAAAAGTGCAACAGAGATTCATGACTATAGTTAATAGTTTACAATCAATGGGTGAAAAAATTTTGGATGATGAAGCACTTGTTGACAAGATTATTGAGATCATTCCGAATGAGTGGGAATCTAAAAGGACTGTAATTGATGAGAATAGAAAGGTTACTCAAATTACCCTTGATGATCTATTTGGAACTCTTCTTCAGCATGAGACTAGAATGAAGAGAGATGATGATATAGTAAAGAAGAAGAATGGAAATGGCAGTGTTTCTTTTACCACTACTTCCAATAATATAAAGGAAAGACTCTTGATAGAGTAACTAGATAAAGATCTAAGAAAGTTTTTATCTATTCCGAATCCAGTGGAAGTTAATCTTCAGAAAATGAATTAGAAAATCATTCTTGATGGATGAACAAGATTGCTAGACAGAGGAACTTTTAATCCAAATATAAGAAGAATGAAAGGGAAGACAAGAAAGATTCAGAAGTTACATGCTATCTATGTAAGAGAGATGGACACATAACACCTGATTGCCCAATTCCCAAGAGAAAAGAAAGAAAGGAAGGGCATTCAATGAAAAATAGAAAGAATTATTAAAAGTCCAAATCTAAGAATGTGTTGAAAGCTAATGACACATGGAGTTCTAGAGGTGGATACTCTTCAGATGAATCTTCAGATTATGATCTTCTGGACAGAAGAATCTTGCTCTTATAGCCAAGCTACCTATTGATAATCATTAATTTATGGATATGGTACACAATGCTGAATCAATGACCAATGTTTCTTTGAATAAAAATGATAGTAAATATTATAACTCTTCGGATGAAAGATATTCTTCTGATGAAAATAATAGTTTACCTACAAATGAATATGTATCTAGGTTTCCCAAACTCATTGAGAATGAGAATTAAAAACTCATGAAAAAAATTAATAAGGAAAATTCTAGGAATATTATTCTTACTAAGGAAATATCATATCTTTCTAAAGATCTTGATAAGAAAAATGATTACTTGAAAGTATTTAAAAAAATCATGATGAAGTATGTTCTGAGAAGAATAAACTTTCTAAAGATCTAGAAAATGAAATTTCTAAGAAAAATGTTTTCGAACCTAGATCATGTTCAAAATAAAATGTTTTCCAAGATAATAACTTTGTTATAAAACTCAAATCCAAAATATTCTCCTTGAGGAAGTGTTTGTCAAAGTTTACCCAAGGTATGAAATTTTTTTATAAAATGTATTCTCAAATTCGACCTTGATGGAATACTTTTGGTGTTAGTTACACAAGTTCTAAATCGATTTTTAGAAAAAATTACTTTGTTCCTCAAAGTGCCCCATTTTGCACTAAGTGTCAGTGTGGTGGTCATTGGGAAAAGAATTGTTCTCTAAACAAAACCCAATACTTAGGATTTCATAAAGCTTATTTTTCTACGAAAATGTCATTTCCCAAAAATTTACTTTCTCAGATTTCTGGATCCAAGCATGTCTAGATTCCGAAAACCTAACATTTTCATATATTTAGGAAAATAGGGAATGTACCGACAACAATACTTGGTACATGGATAGTGGATATTCCCAGCATATGACTAGTAGGAAAGACTATTTTGAAAATATTATCAAAACTAAAGAAGGAAAAGTAACATTTAGAGATAATGCTCAGGGGGAAATTATTGGTATAGGTAACTTTATTATTCTTGGAAAAACCATTAATTTCAAATGTTTTGTTTGTTAAGGGTCTTAAGCACAATATCATCAGCATAAGTCAATTATGTGATGAAGGCTACCTTGTGAATTATAGGAATGATAAGTGCTTAGTACACAATTACAAGGAAGAGTTTATTCTTTCTGCCCATAGGCAAGAGAATGTTTACACACATAACTTAGAAGACCATAGGAGCCAAGACATACCTTTCCTTAGTGAAATGGATGATCTTTCTTGGTTATTGTATAGAAGGCTATGAAACTGTAACCTTAGTAAAATATGTAAACTTTCTAATAAAGGTTTAGTTAAGGATCTAAAAGAGCATAGATTTGATTATTCAAAAGATTGTGACCCTTGTCAATATGGAAAGCAACATAAATCAAGGTTTAAATCAATCAGCGAAGTCTCAACTACTGAAGCATTACAGCTAGTGCATATGGATATTTTTGGTCCAACTTAAACTGGAAGCATAGGGGGAATGTACAATGTATTTATTTTGGTTGATGATTACACTCGATTTATGTGGGTATATTTTCTAGAAAACAAGTACGAACCTTTTTCTTATTTAAAAAGTTTTAGAGCCCAAGTTAAAAATGAGGAAAACATTCCATTGAAAACTATTCATAGTGATCATGGAGGAGAATTTCAAAATTCTGATTTTGAGACTTTTTGAAATAGAAAAGGTATTACTCACAACTTCTCAGTACCCAGAACAACTCAACACAATGGTGTTGTTGAAATAAGAAATAGAATTCTTCAAGTAATAACTAGAACCATGTTGCGTGATTATTGTATAGCTAAAAATTTTTGGGCTGGAGCTGTAAGTACTGCTTGTTACACTATAAATCGAGTTTTAATTAGATATTTTCTTAATAAAACTCTTTATGAGTTATGGAATAATAAAAATCCTAGTCTTTACTACTCTAAGGTTTTTGGATGCAAGGTATTCATTCAGAATACTAGTGATAACTTACACAAATTTGCACAAAAATATGATGAAGTAATTTACTTAGGCTACTCCACAACTTCTAAGGAATATAGAGTTTTCAACAAAAACACGTGTAATGTTGAAGAGATAGTACATGTCAAATTTTATTAAACTGATCCCTTTGTTTTCGAACAACCCCAAACTATATCTTCATATGTGTTTTCAAAAACTGATTATAAACTTTTGATATAAAATCCTTATGATAAGAAAATTGTTCTAGAATATACTTTTGAAACATTTACCCCAGAATATTTCCTACCCTATGTTGATGAACAGGTTTTACAAAATTGAAACCAGTCGTTTCTTAAGAATAATCCCAGTGATAGAATCATTGGTGATCTCAATTGACCTGTAAGGAGCAGAAGTTCCTTAAGAAATCAAGTAGAGCATCTAGCATTCCTTTCCCAATTGGAACATAAAAGCACTGATAATCTTTTAGTGATGATGATTGGATTAAATCCATGTAAGATGAACAAAATGAATTTTAATGAAATAAAGTATGTACCTTGTTTGAAAGACCAATGGAAAATTCTATTATTGGAGTAAAATGGGTCTTCAGAACTAAATGTGATGAAAATGGAACCATAGTTAGAAATAAAGCTAAATTGGTTGTTAAAGTCTATAATCAACAAGAAGGAATATACTATGATGAAACCTATGCTCCAGTATCTAGACTTGAATCTAATAGTATTTTACTTTCCTTTGCAGCATTCTTCAATTTCAAGCTTTTTCAAATGGATGTAAAATGTTCTTTTCTTAATGGTTACGTTCAATAGGAAGTTTTTTTTTGAACAACCTCCTGGATTTGAAGATACAAATCATCCTGATCATGTTTTTAGACATACCAAAGCATTGTATGGCCTTAAAAAATCTCCCTGAGCTTGGTATGATAGACTTACAGGATTTTTGATTCAAAATAACTATGTTAGGGGAAATGCAGATCCAACACTTATTATAAATAAAGATAAGAAAAATGTTTTCATTGTTCAAATTTATGTTGATGAAATTATATTTGGTTCAACTCAGCAATCCTTAACTGATTCCATTGGGATCTAATGAAATATAAGTTTGAAATGAGTATGATGGACGAGTTAGCATTTTTTCTTAGTTTTCAAATTTCTCAAAAACCAGAAGGAATATACATATCCCACTATATGTATATTAAATATATTCTTAAAAATTATGGATATGACAACACTAAAAGTATAAGTACTCTAATTGGTAACTCAAACACACTTGATCTTGATTATGCTGGGAAACCAGTAGATCAAACATCTTTTAGAGGTATGATATGAAGTTTACTTTACTTGACATCTAGTCATCCAGACTTAATGTTTTCAGTATACCTATATGCAAGATATCAATCCAATCCTACGGAATCTCATTTAAAGGTAGTGAAAATAATTTTTTGCTACTTAAAGGGAACCATGGATTTCAGACTATTTTATACTTCTGGAAATGATTTTGTTTTTAAAAGTTTGTGGGATACTAACTTTGGTGGATGTAGAATGGATAGAAAGTGTACATCCGGAACCTATTATTTCTTTCGAGATTCATTAGTTTCTTAGTCTTGTAAGAATCAACATTCAGCAGCACTCTCCACTACTGAAGCTGAATATGTAGCAGCTGAAAGTTCCTATGATCAGGTGTTGTGGCTGCAACACACACTCATAGACTATGGATTGATTTTTACTAAGACTCAACTTTTTTTTGATAACACAAGTTCCATTTCCCTTAGTGAATACCCAACACATCACTCTCGTGCAAAACACATAGATATTAGGAATCACTATCTTTGGGATCACACACTAAAAAGAGATATCATTATTCAATTTATCGGAACGCATGATCAACATGCTGATATTTTCACAAAATCTTTACCTTCTGATAGATTTGAATACATCAAACATAAGTTAGAAATGATAATGGTGAGGTAATCTTCCTTTATTAACTTCTTGTTGAACCATTCCACTTACAGTAATAAATTACTTTTCATATGGGGAGTACATCTCCTTATAAGTTTTTCAGAAAAATTCATAGCTGGTATTTCTAAATTTTTTGTAATAAAGTTTTACATGGTTTTCATATTTATTTTTTTCAAAATAATTTCATAATGAAAATTTTCTTAATATGAATTTTCTTAAGGGAAATTTTTGGAACTGAAAATTTTTTTAATGAAATTTTTGAAACTGATGTCTTCGTAATGGACTTCTTCAGACCTTAAAATTCCGTAAAGGAAATTTTCGGAACTGAAAATTTTCGTAATGAAATGTTCGGAACTAAAGTTTTCGTAATGGAATAATTCAGACCTTAATTTTTCTAAATGGAAATTTTCAGAACTGGAACATTCGTAATGAGAATTTTCCATACTTGGAAAATTCATAATGGAAATTTTTCGTACTCAAAATTTTCGTAGTGTTTTTTCTTCATAGTGAATTTTTTCGTAGTAAGTTTCTTTTTCATAATGAGTTTTTGGTAGTCAAATTTTCATCAAGAAAAATATCACATATTGCGAATAAACATCCTATCCAATCTAAAAGGTATGACCTCCTTATGTTTTCATAGTCATTTTTACTTACTGGTATTTTCTTTTAATATTTTGGATTTGTTTCTTCTTAAATCTGACTTTTTTTTAAAACCTCGAAATATCGGATTCAAGATTTCCTTGCGGGTATATTTTCAACCGTCGGATTAGATCAAAGAGTTTTACAACCATTGTATTGGTTTTGGAAGTTGAAAGGTCACTGTCATCGCCTATATAAAGGGACCTCGGATGGTTTTCCCACATCAGTTTCCAAGATCTTGCGTCTTGAAGATATGCCTTAGTTCTTAAGCCTATTATGAATCTCTCAGTGTTCCTCGAGTCCGAATGTCTGTAGAAGCCTCTTCTCAAGAAATTTCTACCATGAATCAAATCTCAAAATGGAAAATATACAGGGGATGGTTAGTGCATCCGAACGTTTTCAAGTATGATTCTATCATATCTAAGAATATCAAGATAAATGGATGTGAAGATGTCTACTTATCTAAGATAGGTGTTCAAGACATAGTTTATCCAGAGTTACTCATGGATTTTTATGATTCAGTGTTCATCTTTTATGAAGATTATAGAGAAAAAGTTTCTTTCAAGCCTTATGGAAAAAACTAAAAAAATTCTTATACCAAGGCAGCCAGCTTGGTGGGATTATCATATGAAGGGAAGGCATAATTTTTCCCCAACAAACTCCCGGATGTTCAAGGTAGTTTCATTAAGGTAAAGGACTTTCAATGTATTGGACTTGCTGATGTCAGGACAGTGAAAATTCCCACCTATCATCTAACAACTGAATTCTTCACTTATGGGTAAAAAAATTTTAGTACCGAGAAGAGGTTAAAAAGATACCCTCAAGAAAAGTGAAATCTATTTATTAGATTTCTTGGTAAATCTAAAGAAAATAAATTTTATGAGGCATGTTCTTGTTACAATACAGAACATCAAGAATGGAAATAGAAGAGCCTAAAGTATCATGTATCCAGCCTTATTTTAAAAGATGATAGTTCAGTGTCTTGAATCATTCAAGATTGCATTAAAATCCAAGTCTCGAAATTGCAAAGTTATTCTTGTTAGTGATGACACTCTGAAAAGAATGAATATGGCCTATTCTAAGGTGATAGAAGAGTTTTATGATCAGCCAGAAGAAGAGGCAGACGACAATACAGAAAAGATTTAAAATGCAGAGCCATCGAAGAAGGTTGGCAAGAAAAGGAAACTCAAAGAAGTGGAAGCTGAAGATAAGGCCCCCAATGCTAAGTAAGCCCAATTCGCACCTCCCAAACTGAAGATACAGAAAGCATATCCAGATGAGAAAGTTGCAAAATAGAGGTAAGATAAGGAAAAGAGGAAAAAAAGGGGAACCACAGTTCGGCTTGGACCCTGGTGAAGCTATGTATTTAAGGGAGAAGACTGCTGAATACCTTGAAAAGATAGAAAAAGAGAAGAAGATGAAGAAGAAAATGTCTGAGGTTGATGTTTTACAATCTCTTTTGAAAGCCACAGAAGTAGCTTCCGGGAATATTCCAGTACCTGAAACTTTCCTAGTTGAGCCATTACTTGAGACTCCAGGTAATTTTTCTTCACTCCGGAAATATCTAAAAATAAAAAAGTTGTTAAACGAGTATAAGAAAGAGAGGAAGTAGAAGAATAAGTAGTTGTATAATAATAAAGTGGTGATTTAGATGATTTGATTAAACAAGTTAAATAATATCAAGATAAGGAAAATCCATCAGAAAAATTACCACTCCGAACATCTGAGGCCGAGTCCTCAAAAGTTGTCACTTCTAGAAAGGAAGAAGAGAAATATGGAAATAAAGATGAAGACAAGGAAGAAGAAAAAGTAAATGAATTATCTGAGCAAGAAATATATTAAAATCACTTTATCGAGGAAGGAGTAGAGAAGGAGAAATCTGATGAAGACAAGATTGTACAGCTATTTGAGAGTGAATAGGAATCCCTTGATAAAGAAGCCATTTCGAAAATCAGTAAGGGTAAGTAAGTTCTTATTGACACCCCAACGAAAGATATTATAAGGAAGAAGGAAGTTGGTAGATCTTCTAAAAGGAAGCTGGTGGAAATAGAAGAAGAACAATCTCCTATAATGTTTTCTGATTCAGAGTCATCTACATTGGGACATGATTTTGTTGTTGAGTCTCTAAAGAAGTTGGTGGACACAATTTTGATCTTTCCTACAATAGACTCCAGATGACAGATTCTTCAGTATAGCATAAATTAGAAGTCATAATATATATCCATGGTGATGGATAAATGTATGAAGATTGAGGCAGATCATAAAAAAGTTCTTATCAATTATGAGGTCCAAAAGAAATATTACAGAAAAATGACTCTATGGTCAAAGAAAATCGATGATGATTTGGAAGAGCTTTATCACTTTCATAATGATTTGAAAGAAGCTTTTGATACCGAGGATGCCAAGATGAAGAATCTTCCGGAAAATCTGACCCTTGAGAAAAATACTCATAATCAATAGGGGAAGGATCTGAATGGGAAGATTAATTCTGTTTCTCAAAGCAGGAAGAGGGAAAGAGATCTCCAGATTGAGATCAAAGAGAAACTTGTAAAGCAGGATGAATTTCTTAAGGCTCAGTCTGAGCCTCTGAAGGATCAATATGATAGGATTAAATCCTTATAAAAGCAAGCTATGGAGGACCACAAAGAGTTGAAGAAGCTAAAAATCCTTCTGAAGAAGCTAATTCCCAAGGAAAAAGAAGACAAATAGACCAATCTGATCTTTTGTTGTAATGTCTTTCCTTGTAAAAACACTTTCAATATTAATGAAAACTCTAGTTTCTTTTGGTGTTTGTATGTCTTTACTAATGTTTCAAATACTTTATTGTTTTTCTATTCCCTCAAATTCTTTTTGAAAATCACAAAGGGGGAGAAGGAAAAATAATTCTAAAAGGGAGAAGAAAATTTTCTAATTAAAAAAAGAACTATCCTTATGTAAGGGGGAGTTCTCAATACAAATATTTCTACATTCAAATGAAATTTATCATTCTGGAAATCTATAATATGATCCTTATAGTTAAAAATACTAAGGGAGAGTTAGTAGTATTCACCATTGTTGATAAATAAATGGAGATAAGCTTTAATTTTCAAAGTCTAGAAATTTATTCTAAGTCATTCCATTCTTTTTCATAAGGATGTTTGTGCTTTCCAAAAAGGTGGAGATTGTTGAGTCAATAAGGTTTTCCTTATGAATTTTCTATTCCTTCATATATCTGGGAGATTGATAAGTCATCAAGGATTCCTTATGACTTGATCATTCCTCTTATTTTGAAAATCACAAACACATTCTCTTAACGCAAATTTCTTTTTACCCCTGTTTTACTTCTATAAGGAAAATTTCCTTCCCCAAGGAAATTTACCCTTACCTAGATTTATTTGTTTATATCATAAATTTTTCTAAGTATAAAACCCAGATTGAAACCAAAAACCACAGAATCATATAATACTTAGATATGAAGTATTCTGTTTTAGGATCCAAATTCCTGTTACGAACTTTTATAAAGTTCTATTCCAAATTCATGTTCTGAACTTTTATGAAGTTTAACTCTAAATTCTGATTACGAACTTATATAAAATTATAACTACAAATTCCAATGATGAATTCTGATTACGAATTCTCATTAAAAATTCTGATGAAGAATTCTGATTACATATTCTCATTACGAATTCTGATGAGGAATTCTAATTACGAATTCTCATTACGAATTCTAATGGAGAATTCTGATTATGAATTCTCATTACGAATTCAGATGAATAATTCTGATTATGAATTATCATTATGAATTTTGATTATAAATTCTGATTATGGATTCTCATTATAAATTCTAATGATGAATTCTGATTACAAATTCTCATTACGAATTCTGATGAGGAATTCAAATTACGTATTCTCATTACGAATTCCTACAAAACAGAATCTGAATATCTTAGTACTATAGACTTCGAATTCACTTTTACCTACATTCCAACATTGACCTTTTCAATTCCAAATATTCATTTTCTCCATTCCGAATATTAGTGTAGTTACACTTGTTTTATTACAAAACAATTCCGTGATTTCATTTATTGACTAACCATTGTTTGAGTGACACATGTACAGGTCCCTCCGAAATTCAAGGAAGAATAAGACCATTGGAGGAGGGATCCAACTGTTGGAGCTTCACCAATAAATAGAAGCTCATTTGAACATGATCGAGACTTTTGGAATTTTTGGTGACCAGAACTTCTTGAAGTGATTTCTAGAGAGAGAGGCTCATAGCAACTCTCAAGATTCGTGCATAAAGTTTGAACGGCTTGTTCAAACTTTTCCTTGTACAGATTTGTTTAATGCCACTCCAAATATTGTTGTGTACAATCAAGGGCTTCCGTGGATTGAAAGATAGATGTTCCTACACCTTGAAGTTGAGGGCTTCCTTGCTGAGGAAGATAGAGGTTCTGATTACCTGATAGTTGATGGCTTGTGGGGATAGCGAGACAGACTCTGATCTTCGTATCGAGGGCTTACCCGGGTGTGGGTAAGACATACTTTCTTGAAAGTATAAATCAAGGGATCTTTTTCAAGGTTCTTGGATACCCATCACTTTAGGTTAAAAGACTTATTACATATTACTTGTTTTTGTTACAAGCCTTTCTGCTGCATTTTGTATTGTTGAAGAAAGTATACTTTTTTATAATTCATCATCCATGTACTCTGATATAGTTAGATTCTATATGATTTTAGGTAGAATCTTAATCATGGTGAATTTTGTTATGTTCCATTTTTTGGAATCACTTTTCTGGAGTCAAGAAAGCCATCAGAACTCATATAGGTCTTGTGAATTATCTTGTTTAACTTTGTTAAACATAACCATCCTCAAACTTTCCTAAGGGAATTTTTAAAAGGTACAATTCCCCCCCCCCCCTCTTGTATTTGAGAATCTAATTCTTTTTTCGATTCAACGTTTGGTATTAAAGAGTATATCATACTCAGTTATACCATCCTAACAATATCCATGTTGAAAAATATAGATTTTTCGGGGAATTTTAAAGAATAAAGATCATAATGAATAGATTTTTTTGATGGTAATAATAAAGAAATAAAGCTAGTCAATGTTAATAGTACCATTTTTCTAATAAATCATAAACCATAAAAATGAAGAATAAGGATGATATCAATTAAACATATCCCATTTGGAGTAAGGATAAATGGTTATTGCCATTTATCTATGAAAATTCAATAATATTTCATTAAAAAAATTATTGAGAAAACTATATTTTCATTTTGAATTTTTTTGAAATCCTTTTTTTTCAAAATAACATAAATAAATGTTCATGAAAAATAACCATTTAAACTTGAAAAGGAGGCTTAAAAGAAATTATAGTGTGTAATTATATACATGTCCTAAAAGGTAAAAACAACTTTCATTTTTCAATATAAAAAGTATTGAAAATTTCTTTGTTCCGAAAGTGAAAAAAGATTACATTGAAAAAATTTACAAACTACATAACGGGTGAAAATTTAATTAATTATTCATTTTTTAAAGGTAAAAAAATTGAAAACCATTATCGAAAATAGGTTTCTTAGAAAAAGAAAATAGTTTCTCCCTCCAATGAGATAAATGATATTTGGTTTTATTAAAAATCGTTTCTAAAATAATTTTCAGTACCAAAGAGTGGAGAATTATAATATTAAATGAAAAGTTCATGAATAAAAAGAGGATAAGAAAATGAAATATTTTTTGAACAGTGTTCATATACGTTACTTTTATGTAATTTCAAGAAAAATAACTCTCAATTTGAAAGGTATTTTGAAATAAACCCTTAAAATGATCATAACATTGAATTGAGAATTGATCGATGAGATGATTATCTATATCAATTATAAATCCTTATATAAGAAGTTTATATACATAAATATATATTAAAAGTAATTATACACATCATTATAAAATATTAACGACAAGAAGGAAGTAATACAACCCAATAAAAAGTAATTTAGTTATAAAATTTCTTTACCACGTGGTATTTTTAAATTAAAATCCCCATATAATAAATAATTAAAATTGAATGAAAAATAACATAAAGAATGTACTATTCATGATATTACATGTTAAATTTAATGTATTTTCACCATATTTATAAAATTAGGAACAAAACAACTAATTGCGCCTTAAAGAATGGAAATTTAGACGAATTCCCTTACCTCATGTTTTTTTTGTGGTTGAACATCAATTAATATATTGTATATGGGCTTTAAATAGGTAAATAAATTAATCTAGAACCATAATAATATTTATAATATAATATATTATCATATTATAATATCATATTTCTCAATTTTTACCAATATTTCATTATTTTTAATGTTTTGTTTTCTAATTGTCATGCCTTCGAGTATGATGTGATTTGTTATGTATTTTTTTCTCTTGTAAATAATGATTTTATCATCTCCAAGATGAAAAAAATGATGAAAATGTCATATGTATTAATTATATTTTTTTTATAAAAATAATTAAAGTTTAGATATAGAAATGGAATATGTCATTCAGGGAGATTCTAGGTCATACATATGCATGAACGCTACTTCAATTTCCATATCTTATGTAAGATAAAAAATGTAAATGATATATACACATATATATTTCTCATTTAATTATATTATCAAATTTTAGTCATATATGTCACATATTTTCATTAAAACCATCCTTTATACACTCTATTTATATCATACACAAATAACCTCACTTTTAGGAGGCAATAGTCCACATGTCCACAAACAATGTTAACTTATTCCCACAAAATGGAAAGTATGATGATAAGTGTTTTATAAAAAAACAAAATAAGCAAAATGATATTATAAATATTATATAAATCATATATAAAAAATTAATCCATCATTAGCTACAACCGTGAATGTTGGTAAATGGAAGAATAAACATCATTGGTTCTTAGGGCAGTAGTCCTCCGTACACACTATTGTTGATTTTGTATCTCATTCGATATATTTGTGTGAAATTAATGGTAAAAATAGTAGAACTAAAACATACCTTTTTTAATATAATAAAACAATTATAGAATCATTATTTGAAAATAATTAAGGGGTGAAAAAATTAATTGAAACAAAATTGATTGTAGAAGAATGTTACATTTTATTAATGAAACTCCCATTGGTTTATACCAATACTTCATTGGATTTATTTCCTCCCCAAGTGTATCTTATAGAATAAGTTTTGGAATTTAGGGATCTTATTGTGGTAGATTTTTTATGAAGAAAAGGGATTGAGTAGTGTGAAGAAGGGGGAGGGGTGTGTGCATTTTTATAGTAGAGGAGTAGTGGTATTCTTTTAAATTTTTTAATGAGTCAATTAAACCTTCATTTCTTCCATGTCAAGTGGCTCAAAAAGAAACCAAATAATAAAAAATGAGTATGTGCTATAAATATTTCAATAAGATTAAAAGGTTTTTACATCTAATTTCATTTTAAAATTGATTAAAATGAAATTAATTGGATTAATTGGTGTATAATTTAACTAATTAACCTCTAAAAACGATTAAAATAAAAATTAACAATAAAAATTATTTACATGATAAAATTGTTTTCAATTAAAATTCATTATTTTTTACTAGTCATCAAAAAATGAAACTACACATAAAAATACTAAAAATTCAACATATTTTAATTTTTTATGTTTCTATTAGAGAAATTATTTTAACATTGACATAAAAAATATATAAAAGTAAAAAAAAGTATTTAAACTAGGTCCTCCATTAAAAGGCGGTATATATGTATTTTGAAAAATTCAATTTTAGAGCATAAAACTGGATTTAGTCCTATATTCTTCTAATAAAATATGTTAAATTAATATAAGAATTATTTTATTGTATATATGTATATATAATTCATTAATAACATTCACTAATAGTATTTAATTTAATTTGTAGGGATAAAAATCTTTTATGATAATAAAAACATTTCCATTATTTTCAATTGGTTTTATTTTAATTTATAATTAATTAGTATCATATGAATTAATTATATATATATATATATATTTATAAGTTAGATAACACTACTAATAACCTCTAACACAATTTCTAGGTTATATCTTATTATATTAAATAATATATTTTTAATAATATATTTTTGTTCGATAAAACTAGGTCTAGCATTTAACTCAAGTCCTCAAAGAAACTTATTATTTCATGTGACGCAATCTAACTCTCTATTGTGTTCATTTCAAGTTATATAATATAATAAATTTATTTTAAATATTAAATATACCATAATGTCTTGATATGTTATGTTCCTTTCTATGTTTGGTGTTTTGTATCATACATGAAATCAAATAAAATGTAACTCTTTTATAATTTTCTGGGTGTTATAAAACACATGATTGGGGGAGAATAAAACCTAATATGTTCTTAATTATGAGATACTAATGATAAAGAGGATTTCTTGAAGGCATTGGAAAACATTATATTTTATCTAATCTTTTATGCTGAGGTAATTATTGGACATTTCAATTTGGTAACATTATTATATTTATTTAACATTGTTTCAGAAAAAGGAAAACTTTCATGCTTGGTGACAACCCAGCACATCCTTTTAGTTGGTGGGGAATGAGCCCACATCTGAATGAAAATAAGGGTTTATCACCTTCCATAGACCTACTTGATGTCCTGGTTAATATGCCTTTGGTTTTATTTAATGGATTTGAAAGATAGTTATTAGTATTGAACTAGTGGAATTACTGTGGAGGTTTAGAGATTGATGTATCTTATTAGATAAATTCTAAAAAAAATATTTTTTGGCAATTTTTTTTTAAATATACAAAGACACTCCTCTCTCTTTTATAGATCTTATGATCTATTAAAAGTTAATTTTATCACTTTGGGATTTTAATTTTCATCATGGATATTCATTTATTATAGTATGAAATAATGTGAAAAATGTTAAAAGCACAACTAAATGATGAATTCTTTCATATGAAATAGAAATATATCAAATATTTATATTTTCATATATTCTCAGTCTATAAGCTAACAAAATTCATCATGTCAAAAAAATGATATTGAATTAAAATTTAATCCTAAAATAATCTATTATGTTGAATACATGTTACTTTAAAACATCAAAATTTTTTGTTATTATGTCCTTAACATTCCATTTATGTTTCACTTTCTTTTAATCAATTACCACTATCATCATATATTATTATTTATAATTTTCCTCTATTTATATGTCTTCACATGTCACTAATGTTCTCAAAATTTGATGCCTTGTTATTTTTTATTCCAAAAAACCTATATATTTCCATTATAAATTATCAATATGATGTTTTATTAAACCTTCTCATGATTTATTATCTCAAAAAGGGTTTTTTCAAATGAAAAAATCGCATCATTACCAAGATCAATATTAAATTTCAATGATGAAAACTATTTAAGTGGGTAGAATATAAGACCTTGAGATTTTAAAATATGGAAATCATATTTCACAATGTGTATGACATTCAACACCAAGAATAAAAGGGAGTATAACAGCCTAATAATTTAAGATATAATTATTTTTAAATAAATTAATTATCTTTTATATCATTCAATGTAAGTAATATCATTTTTGAATGAAATGCGACACTAAATTAAAATGTTTTTATTTAAATATTATAATTATAACATATTTGTTAAATTATAAGGTATGAATAATACATATTAAATAAGAAAAATATATTTTTTACATGTGTGTAAAATAAATAAAATTTACATATATTTATTATAGAAAAAAGTAGATTCATTTGCAATAAAGAAGTTAAATTTTCAGAAAAAACGTTTATTTTTATAAAAGTCAGTTTAGTAACAATTTGCGCACATAATTTATAATTATTATTAACTAAATTTAGAAAAATTATTTCAAAAATTAATTTTACTTTTTAAAATCTATATTTTAAAATAATATTAGGATGATTTTTTGGGTTTTTGAAGAAAAGTCTCACTTTTGGTTAAATATTGGAAATAATGACTTTTAATAGAAAATTGTATTTTCTTTTAAATTATTTATATAGATGAGGTATATTTTTAAATGGTTTTAAATTAAAATTTGTTCAATTATATATCTATTTATCCAATTTAGTTTATTGGAATAATTTTTAAATATATTTGTTATATCAAAAAATTTAAACATTTGAACATTTTTTCTTTGAAATAATGTTTCCTCATCGCGTCTGTGGGATTAGAATTAAAGAAATTTTATTTATTTATTTTAATGTAATTTTGAAATAATTATTATTTATTTGGAATAATAATAATACACACATATATATACATATTACACAATTAGGTGAACTTTATTTCTGATCAAGATAAATAGTAAAAAAGTGAAAATTATTTTTCACCATTAAGTTAAAAATTGATTTATCAAGGGTTAAACTAAAATGATAAGGGTTAAAATTACCTAAATCATGTATAAAATATCTTATATTTACATAATACATCCATATAGTTTCTATATTTTGAGAATACTTCATTTTTTAACCTTTTTCCATGTGAATAACATGGGCACACCTTTTTTCTTTTAAAAAATTACAAGTGTGCCAGTCCACTCACCTATAAAAGGCCACCCCATATCCTATATTATTCACAACATTAAAACCCCATTGATTTTGAAAAAAATCTTCTCAATAACTTCTCAAATTCCATTACCCTAACTTACAGCTCATTTTTTTAGTAAAAAACATTCTAGGAATACTTTAGGTATAATCCAAAAGAGATAGTCTAAGAATTGGTAAAATTCCTAACTTCACATTCTAGTTTTATGTATACTTACCACTTCTTAATAAAATTTTGATTTATGATTATATAATGAAAACAATATATAATATTTAATCATATGTTATTATGTTATTTAAATGATCTATATTCATCTCATATTCCATAAAATGGGTTATGAAGTCAACATTCATGTGTACAGTTGATTACTGCCTCACGAACTGTTGTCCTTCATTTTTCCAATAAAACTTATTTCAGTTGTATATAATGATGGATACAAGTATTTATATCAAATTTATAAAATAATTATACCAATGTAGCAATTATATCTTATAAACATTTTTATATTAAATTACAAAAGGGATTTGATAACGTTGCTCTTATATATGGTGAACTATCGCCGCACGATGTGATGTGATTCTTTTTCCCTAAAATTTTACATGGAACATAATATGGATTAATATTATGATAATTCATGATGTACATGACATAATTATGATAAACATGACATATTTATAATTTTAAAAAAGTAATATATCTTTTATTTCTTAACTTTTCACTCAGATAAAAATGATAAAATCGTTCATATATGTGTGGACTACCACATTCACAATACAATGGGACACTATTTTCATCACCAAACCACATGGAGGATATATATAAGTATATTTAAGGAAATAATATGTTATTTATGATATTATTGTAATTATATGAATATAAAATATTACATCAAATTTCCATAATGATCATTTTAGAAATTAAATGTTACCTATGCGTACTTATGCCCTACCGTCTCTATTTTTTTGTTAGAATGAAAAATTGAACAAAATGAAATGTTTTATTAATCGTATAAATTATGTTTTGGTTATTGATCCCAACACCTACTACTTATATTCCTATAATAATGGCTTATTGTCTTCATGATTATAATGTAATTCCTTTTCAAAAATTATATTTCAAAACTGTTTTTAAAATTATAATTTTTATATAAATATGATTATTATTTCATGATTATTATTTTGGAGATGTTTAAATAACATCCTTTATTACCATATTCAACATATAAAAATCATTCTTGACCCATAAGCCAAATATCATTTAAATATCGTACATAATCGTACTTGATTAAGTAAAAATATATAACATGGTATCAATTTATATAAAAAGAATAATAAACACCTAAAAGGTTATTAATAAAGTAAATAATTAACATAAATTAATAATTTAGGAATATCATGAATGTTTTTGAATATTAGACCATGAGTAGGGGTTTCTTTTCTCCCATTTTCTTCCATAATACATATGCCATATTCAAAACATATTTCATTTCTTTGGTGTATATAATAATTATTTTGATATGTTCTATAATGAATGCAAATATATTTATGGTATTAATCATTTTTTTCTCTTCATTTTTTTTGGAAATTACGATTCATAAGTTATCAATGTGCTAATGGTTTATTATCTCAACATTATTTGAGATTTGTTTACGTTTACATCTCCATTTGGGGAATTATTTATGAATTCTATCGTAGTTGCAATATATTTCATTATCTTCTAGTTATTCATTAAAATTTCATGTAATTTATCATTATTCTACACTTTTCTACTTAAAATGTTTGATAAAATATTTTCATAAAATCTTATTTTATTTCACTTTTTGGTTTGAAATTCTATGTCATGAAAACCCAAGTTTTTTAAATATTTTTACAATAAAATTTAATATTTTCAAAATAATTTATTACTGGAATTTTTATCCACATTTACTTTTTAAAAAATATTTTTAAAGGAATCTTCAAGTATTTTTCAAAAACAATTTCCCTTTTTCTTTTACAAATATAAAAGAAAGTACTATTTGTTTTTATTTTTATGGTATGAATGATATTTTACACCTTCATGACCACTCAATGTTTTCAGAAATATTTTAAAATATTTAATGATTACTTTCTCGATAAATTATTTTCAAAATTTTGAATTATATATTTAAAAGTGTATTTTTATTGTGAAATTTGTTTTCCCAGAAAATTACATCTAATGATATTTAATTTTTATTTAAATTAATCAAAAACATAAACCCTCTATTTTAAATATAATTAAGAGATGATATATATAACTTATAGCATACTTATTTGTTCTCCATATGGATTATGAAAAGTTTCACCGAGTATGTACATAGCTTTTACCATTCACCTTCTTAATCTAGAGCGTTTTTTATTATTTTTATTAATGGGGGTGATTATTAACATTTCATATATTATTTTTTCAATATAAATGTTTCTATTTATTATGTTTCACACCTTTCCTATGAGTAATTCATTAGACTTATTATATAACACCCCAAGCTTCCACGGTACGCTTCTCTTTTAATAATATAGTAGCGTGTGTTGTACGCAACCTCGAGTTCTAACACACAGCACAACCATTCAAACTAGCCGTTATGAAAAGTAATACCCAATTTTTTGAAATTTTATATAGTTTATCATTCAAAATGGACTTCATTTTTGGATTCAGAATATTGAAATTATCTTAGGGTGAATTTTTAGTACTTTTCTAAAAACATTTAATTTTTTATGAATAGTGAAAATCATTAAATTTTAATTAAAAACAACTTTTTTTGTTAAAATAATTAATAGTGATAAATTATGAATTTTAGAAGTTTTAAAGTATATTTAGAATATATTTTTACCATTTAATACAATATTGGTCATTGGATTTAATTTCACATTGAAACTGGACATAAACAAGTGTCAATCTTTTGATAGTTATTATTTCTTAAAAACACGCTTTTTGTTTTGACAGCGGGAATTAATTTTAAATTAATTTCGTCCACTTCATTGTATTAAATTTAGAAAAATTGATTCCATATTTAGAATCAGGAGGTTCAAATTTTTTAAATAGGTATCTTTTATTTTTTGACATTGTGAATAATTACTTCAGTAAATATTTTATTTACCATGGTTAAAGGGTAAATCATGTAAATAAGGGTAAAAAATAATATTATAAGAATAATAAATTACAATAAACGTGTCCTAAACCTATTGGATGATACATTTTTAACCATGGGAATATTTGAGTCGATTTTGGGATTCCATGGATCCACTTGTAATTGATAATGACGCTTTATATTAATTAAGTTAAAGTAAATTCAAAAATGACACAAGCATATATCCTCTAGAAAAACAATTTTTACATAGGATTATATATCTTATAGTTTCAACTATAAATATTCATTAGAAATATAAAAATATTTCATACGTAATGATATTTTATTTATAATTTTTATACATTGAATAATTAAATTTATTTATGACACAATAATGATGCATTATTTTCCTTATTAATGAATAAATTAAGTAATTAGTATTATAAATGTTAAAATGAATATTACAAATGTTATATTATTAATTGATATTCTATTCCTAGAAATATAAGGTTTGGCCAAAGAACTTATATAGTGATATGTGTATCATTAATTTACCACTTGGGGGTCGCTTGGAAGTATATAATAAGTTAATTAACCATATAATATAATTTTTACAAAGTGACATGGTAAATTCAACCTATTTAACTAAGAGTTGAATATGAATGATATGGTTAATATAGTGACCCAAACTTATCTAAAATATATTGGATGAATGGATTTAGACCCATACCCACCTTATACTTTGAATAATCTACTTTGGAGCCATTATAAATCGAATATGAATTTATTATAAATTAATACTTTAAGTTTTTCCTAAAGAGCCCCTCCTCCCCCTTATAAAATGACACCACTTCTAACCAATTCCTCATATATTCAAAGCCTTTTGATTCGGCCAAACTCTGCCCAAATACCCTCTCAACCATCCACCATTAATCCTAGAGGCCTTCGTTTAGTCAAAAATCCATCATAATGATCTCTTTTGATCAAATCAAAAGGAAGAACCCGAAGAAGATATAATGTTTTCACCACCCTTTTTCAAGTTCCATTCATCTTCAACTTCGTATTTATTTGTTGTTTACATTATAAAATAATAACTTCAGTATCTTATATATACTTGGATGTTATTATAGATATGTTAGAACCATATTCAGTATTATATCTATCCTTTCAATGACATGTCACCATATGTGCGTACGTACGACCTACCGTCTCCACGTCATGGTGTAATTGTTATTCAATGCATTATTATTTGGATGGATATAATAATGATGTGTAATTCATGTAAATAATAAATTTAACATTATATTTATTCTTTATATATGATATACCATCCAATTATATATTATTTTAATATCAAAATAATTGTATTGTCACTCGTGCGTACGTACGGACTACCGTCTCCACGAACGCAATGAGATTTAATCCCCATCATATCCATTCAAGTATAATTCTAATTTGATGATTAAAAATAATTTTTATGGACATTAAATCATTCTATATATGAATAAGATACAACCTATCCATAACAAACATGGCTTATGTAACAAATCATATAAAAGAAAACGAGTAAGTTAACACCCGAAACGACAATAATACTAAGATATTATTAACAAAGAAATGTTAAAAGATCATATATGATATCATATTAATGTATATGATTCTTGTATAATTTAATAGCAATTATTTCACCATTATACAGGATATTGACCAACCCTCAACCAAGGAAAAGTACAAGTTAAGGGTTTATTTCACAATCTCTTTATTATCCGAGGTTGTTTATTCATAATTATCTTGTAAAATCCCAATAAAGTAATGAATAATAGATATTTTTATCTATGACTATTAATGAATTAGATAGTGTTTTAGGGGCTTAAAATGAAAATAAATCTAATATTAAGCATGGAATACACTAATATTTTTAAAAGATTGTTTTACTGCCTTTTAATGGAAAACCATTTTTTAAATCTATCTTTTGACAATTTGATAAGCTATGTTTGTCAAAATAAACTTATTCATTATTATTGGGACATCAAAATTTACTTTGTCTGAATTTTTTGTATTTTTCCGATAAAGTTCATTTTTTAATAAATACTGAAAAATGCTGTATTTTAATTCAAAACCTATTTTTAATCTAATTTATTTATATGATTAGATTATCTTTTGAATTGGTTTTAAAGTGAAATTAGAATATATTTTTATCATTTAATCAAATGGTGGTCATTTTAATCAATTTAAATTTGAAATTGGACTTAAACTAGTGTCAATCTTTTGATACTTATTGTTTCATAAAAACACGCTATTTGTCATGACAGTGGGAATTAATTATTAAATTAATTAATGCATCTTATATGTTTTGAATTTTTTTAAAATAGACATCATTTTTGAATTCAGAATATCAAATATATCTTAGGGTGAAGTTTTGGAATATTTCTTAAAAACTTCAATTTTTGATGAATAGTGAAACCACTAAGTGGTAGTTAAAGAAACTGTTTTTTCGTTTAAATGAAACTTTGCCACTTCTGTGATTTGATTTTCAAAAATCCAACATACATGGTTATCATTAAGAAGTAAAATTTGGTTCAATGAGATTAAAATAATTTTTTGGCGAATAGTAACTTCTAAGTTCTTAATCGTGATTAGATGTAATTAGTGTAGTTTAAGGTAAAAATAACGTTTTAATAATATGAGATGAGCTTGAAACATGTCCTACCCTTATTGGATGTGTCATTTCCGACCAGGAAAATCCATGGGTCAACTTGGAGACCCCATGGAGCCACTTTGATTGGGAAATAACATAAATAACTTTTTATTTAATGTAAAAGTAAAAAATAACGCAATCATGAGATGTTTTACTAAAACAATTTTTACATGGGGTTATACAAGTAACTTTTTTGATTATAAATAGTCATTGGAAAGATAAAACGATTTCTTACATCATAGTATTTTTTTTAATTTTTAGACTTTAAATAAATTAAATTATGTATGACATCATGATGATGCAGCGATTACCTCATTAATAAAGGATTTAAATAAAATTAAATGATAATGTAAATTCTATGAACTAAACATGTCCAAAACCAATTGTATGGGTGGATTTCTAACCCTTATCAACTTACCCTCGAATTATATCAATGTGGGACCTTTTGAATCCGAAAATCATTTTAAAATAAAGTAACATTTCTTTACATTCCAAGAGTGCCCCTCCTCTCCTCTTATAAAAGGCCCCCACCTCTACCTCCTTACCCACAGTTACAAAGCCTTTGGCTCAGCCAACCCCAAAACATTTTGTCTCTCTACTTCCCTATCTTACTCCTTGATGTCTCACTTTGTGCATAAGTCTTCCCAAGGTAGCCTTTGAGCTCAAACCAAAGGGAGTTACCCTATTTTAAGGTAATGTTTTCACTTGAGTCTGTTTGTTTTATTTTTCTTCTCCAACCCCCTAAACTCTTTTTATTCATTTATTTTGTAACAAATACAGTATCTTAAATATACTATGATGTTGTTATAAGAAGTATTCGAGCTACACTTACACACATCTACATCTAATGGTTAAAGAACATACTGTTTCCGTGGATGACGACTTTCGGCCTCCCAAAACGATGATTGTTCAACATTATTTAAACACCTTAAAAGGTGTCCATTAAGATGACACTATATTTACATATGATATATAATATGTTTATTTTTTCCTTAAGCTTCTGTATTTTTCATTTTAGGCATAACTTTATGGTTTCCATTATGGGTAATGCGATATCTTCATTTAAGGAAGTGCGGACTACCGCCCCCTCAAAGTGATTTGATTCATTAAATACCATATGTGGGACGTATAAAGGATGGAGTTATGATATTATATATGATATTAAACTGGAATTATAATATACCTTTATATCATTATGATTCCATTCTATAAAATACAAAATAGAAATTAAAGTAGTGTTCATGCGTACGTACGGCTTACCGTCCCCATGAATGGTGCATTTCATTTCTTACCTCTAAATGATTATGTAATATTATAAATGAATGTATATACTGGATATATATGATATATATGATATATACATCATGATTATATTTCTGGATATAATGGATACATGAACAACTTGTAATTATAAAGGGTTTAATTTTGACTCAAGTACCACTGATCGTTAAAACGACCGCTATTAACTTAAATAATTACATAGTGTTCATGACATGGAAATTAGTGATATAAAAGGAATAATGAACTTTAAAAAGGTTCTTAAACAAGTATAAATTAACTCAAGTTTATTATTCAGGAGATTAAATAACGATCGAGTCAATTCAGACCCAAGGTATGGGACTTGTCTCAATCTCCTTTCATTGAGGCATATTTTGTTTTATACACAACCTTCTTTTATATGGTGTATAATCCCCTTTTACTTTTACGTTTATCCAAAAGGAATCTTTTTTATACGAAGCGTTTTACTAAATTACAAAAGGAAATGTTTTTGTTGTACGTATGCGGCGACAACGACTTCTCCGCCGCCATGACCATAATTTCAGTTTCGGCTTCCTCTACAAGTCATACCTTTATTTTAAAGAAAAATAAATACCATGTTCTAATTTTCTTTTGTTTTGGTATTGAAAATGGTTTTCATAATTTTTTTATATCAATGTGTTGTATTTATATCTTGTGATTGAAAGGTGGAAATTTTATCTTTCCTATATGCATTTTTATGTGATATGATTATGTTGAGGTTCTTGGGTATTATTATGAGGACGGGTGGTTCCGTGATAAACTAAGGGCGGGTTAGCCCGATATAGCTCTCCAATGCATTGGGTAACGTGAAGCATTGAAACATTAAGGTTTCTCTAAAGAGATTTATGGAATATACTGTGATGGGTATTCCAAACGTAACCATGAGGGTTACTCCCTACGTAAGAATGTTATGAATGCCTCACGTTACCTTTATGTCATACGATTTCTATGATTTATTCATGATTTGATGAGGTATGTTAAAGTGATTATGTTTTATGGGTAAATTATTATTTCATTGTTATGTATATATGAACTTATGTTTCCTTTCCATATTTTTATAACCCATACTGATCTTTTTATGCTCATCCCGAATTTTTTTTTTGAAATGTTTTTCACAGGTCAAGGGAAAGGTACATGATATGATTATAGTGTCAAGGAAGTGTCAAGAATGAATCCATGTTTTATTTTAAATATGTTTCCATTGATGGAAAAAAATAATTATATCTTTATGTAACCACTTTGTGTATATGTGGAATGTAATGCATGTTTTATGTTCTAATTCTCTAAAACTCTAAACCTGAAAATATCCTCAATGTGTAATCTTGTAATAACTCAAGATTAAGTAAGGTTTAAGGATGGGGCCTTATAGTTGGTATCATAAGTCAGTTTAGATAACTTTAGGAGTTATAATTCTATTAAATGATTATCCAAAAATATTTTTTTTTGAAATGGTATAGAATTTGAAGATACCATGTTGCTTCATCTAAGACATGTTTGTTCAGAATGGTTTTCCACAGAGGAAATAGGGAAGCTGTGCTAGGAAGGTATACAGAAGGAAATAACCTTCCGAATCAGCATCCTGAGATGGTCAGAATTGGAACTGAATAGTTTGTTGCAGTAATGGAACAGTTGACTAAAAAGATAAATGGTTGTGGTATCCATGCACGAGATCATCCAGATCAACCGCAACGAAACATGTCAGTGGTGGGACATTTCATGAGGCAACATCCCCCATCATTCAGAGGATCATCGACCCTGTGTTAGATGAAGGGTGGATTAAAGCACTGGAGAAGATTTTTGATGTCATGGGGTGTTCAGACAATCAAAAGGTTAGTCTTCCTATTTACCTTATGGAGGGTGAAGCAGATCAGTAGTGGTCGATGGTTAAAAATATCAGGGACGCTGATAAGATTGATGCTCTTGACTGGGATGAATTTAAAGGTATGTTTCTTGAAAAGTATTTTCCTAAGGATGTTTGACTTAGGATGGAAAAACAACTCTTAGAATTGAGGCAAGCGGAAGACTCAATGGCTGCCTATAAAGAGAGGTTCACTCGATTGGCAAGGTATGCTCCAAATTTTATCCGAGACCTTGATAGTAAAATCGATCATTTTCACTCAGGATTAAAGACAAAATATCGAAGGGCATTAGCTTCTCGTGAGTTTAAAAGTTATGAAAAGCTTGTTCGATGTGCTGAGAAGGTGGAAGTGGAGTTTGTCGATGACCAAGTGTTCTATAACAACCAGCAGAAGAAGAGACCGAGGTGGCAGGAGAAAGGGAAGAATTCTTCAAAAAAGTCTGATAGTAAGAAATCTATGTTTCCAGTTTGTGATAAATGTCGAAAAAGGAATGCTGGGGAATGTCTTCTGAATTCTAGAAAGTGCTACCGATGTGGTAAGATGGGACATAAGTCTCGTGATTGCATTGAAAAAGATCAAGGTGATGGCAAGTTCAAATTTGTTTTACAGTTAGTGAAATGTTTTAAGTGCAATGGGATGGGTCACTATGCAAACGAATGTCCGACAAAGAGCTCGAGTGATGGGAAGAAGTTAGACTACAAGCAGAAAGGGGTGGTGAAATCATTTGCAACTACTTCAGCAGATGTTGGGCCATAAAATGAAGTTGTATCCGGTACTTTGTTTGTTTCTTCATATTATTCCAGTGTGTTGCTTGATTCGGGGTCTACACATTCTTTCATCTCTAAATCCTTTTCTAGTAAAATGGGAATACCATCTCAAGAAATGACTCCTGAACTTTTGGTAAAAAACCTGGGGGAAATGTTGAGGAAAAAAGAATTTATAAGAATCTTCCTATCCTTATCCTTGGAAAGAACCTACTTGCAAACCTTATTGTTTTACCTCTAGTAGAGTTTGATGTTATCCTAGGTATGGATTGGCTCTCTATTTACCATGCTAATATTGACTGTAGATCTAAAGAAGTTTCTTTTCATAAAGAAATTCAGTTTGTGTACAAGAATTAACCCTTACTGTTGATAACATATCAAGAGGCCGAGAAACTTGTAAAAGATGGAAATGAATGTTACCTTGAACATATTTTTGAAAACAAGGGAACTGTTTAGATTAATGATGTGCCAGTGGTAAATGAGTATCCTGATGTTTTTCCTGATGAGTTTCCTAGAATAATACCAGATCAGGAAGTTGAATTTACTGTTGACTTAGTTCCTGATGCTAAGCCAATTTCGAAACCTCCTTATCGAATGGCTCAAATTGAACTTTTAGAGTCGAAGGAGCAATTGAAAGATTTATTAGAGAAAGGTTTCATTCGACCTAGCATGTCACCATGGGGTGCTCCTGTTTTATTTGCTAAAAAGAAAGATGGTTTCTATGAGACTTTTCATTGATTATAGAGCCCTGAATAACATCACTGTTAAGAACAAATATCATTTGCCTCATATCGATGATTTGTTTGATCAGCTTCAGGGAGCTTAGTTTTTTTCAAAGATTGACCTGAGATCAGGGTACCATCAGCTAAAGGTAAATGAAGCAGATGTTCTGAAGACTGTGTTTCGTACACGATATGGCCATTATGAATTTGTAGTAATTCTTTTTGGGCTAACCAATGCACCTGCTATATTCATGGACTTAATTAATAGAATTTTCCATGAGTTCTTGGATAAGTTTATGGTGGTTTTCATCGATGATATTTTGGCTTTTTCTAAAAGTAAATAGGGGCATGAAAGACATTTAATGGTTATTTTGCAAACCTTAAAAGAAAAGAAATTGTATGGGAATTTCAGCAAGTGTGAGTTTTGGTTTCAAAAAATTTCTTTCCTTGGTCACATTGTTTCTAAAGATAGGATATTCGTTGATCCTGCAAAAAAAGGTTGTTGAAGAATGGCCAAGACCCACAAATGTAACAGAGATTCGTAGTTTCCTTGGTTTGGCAGGCTATTACCGAAGGTTTGTTAGAAATTTTTCACAGTTATCTAGTCCAATGACTAAGCTAACTCGGAAGGGTGTTAAGTCTATCCGGACAAAAGAATGTGATGATTGTTTTCAGGAACTGAAAAGAAGATTGGTGAATGCTCTGGTTTTGGCACTACCTTCCAGGAATGGTGAGTTTGTTATATACAGTGATGCTTCATTGAAAGGACTTTGTTGTGTCCTAATGCAGAATGATTAGGTAATTTCTTATCCTTCATGACAGTTGAAAACTCAACAGGTAAATTACCCTACACATGATTTGAATTAGCTGCTGTTGTTTTCGCTTTAAAAATTTGGAGGCATCATTTTTATGGAGTAAAGTGTGAAATATATACTGATCACAAAAGTTTAAAGTATATATTCACCCAGAAATAATTGAACATGAGACAAAGGAGATTGTTAGAATTAATCAAGGATTATGATTGTACAATTCATTACCATCCAGGAAAAGAAAATAAAGGGGTTGATGCTTTGAGTCAAAAAAGTAATGCTTCATTAGCAATGTTGCATTTGGAACGTGATCCTTTGGTTAAGTATTTGATGAACTTTGGCATAGAAGTTGTTGGTGCAGGATGTTCTTATATTTTGTTTTAGGTATCAGTGAAATCTTCTCTATCAGACAGAATCAAGAAAGTACAGAAGAAAGACAGTGAGTTGCAGAAAAAGGTAGAGATTGTTCAGAAAGGTAAGTTGTCTGAATTCAACATTGATAATGATTGTGTTTTGAGATTTGGGAAGAGATTGTGTGTGCCTTGTGATTCACAATTGAAGAGAGATTTGTTATGTGAAGCTCATAGTTCTCTATTTTCAGTTCATCCTGTAAGTACTAAGATGTACATAGATCTGCGGGAGTATTACAGGTGGGATGGAATGAAAAGAGATATTGCTAATTTTACTGTGAAGTGTTTGACTTGTCAACAGGTTAAAGTAGAGCGACAGTTACCGAAAGGGATGCTTTAGCCTTTACCAGTGCCAGAGTGGAAATGGGAGAATATATCCATGGACTTCGTTGTGGGATTGCCGAAGACCCCTTGAGGTAATAATGCAATCTGGGTTATTGTTGATCACTTGACTAAATCTGCTCATTTCCTTGATATACGAGACACTTTTTCCCAAGATCAACTTTCCCGTTTGTTTCTTAAAGAGATAGTCAGGTTACATGGATTTCCTCTCTCCATTGTATCTGACAATGATCCCAGGTTCACTTCTAACTTTTGGAAAGGCCTTCAGAAGTCGTTGGGTACTGAATTAAATTTTCGTACAGCTTTTCATCCTCAATCAGATGGGCAGTCAGAACGAACAATTCAGACATTGGAGGATATGCTACGTTCTTACTCTATGGATTATCAGGGAAGTTGGGACCAACATCTTTCTTTGGTTGAATTTTCATATAATAACAGTTTTCATTCCAGTATACAGATGGCACCATTTGAGGCATTATATGGGAAGCGGTGTCGAACTCCAGCTTTCTGGGATGAAGTGGGTGAATGAAAGTTGATGGGACCAGAATTGGTAGAAGAGTTGGCAGAAAAAGTTCAGCTAATACAGAAACACATGAGAACAGCTCAGAGCAGGCAGAAGAGTTATGCAGATAACCGGAGGAAGTATCTATCTATCATTGGACCATATGAAATTCTGGAGAGAGTTGGATCAGTTGTATACCGGGTGGCTTTACCTCCGAGTTTATCTCAGGTACACAATGTTTTTCATGTTTCGATGCTGAGAAAGTACATGCCAGATTCATCTCATGTTTTGAGTCCAGCGGTAGTTCAGCTGGAACAGAACTTATCATATGAGGAACAACCGGTCCAGATTCTTGACCACAGGAAGCAAGTGTTACGGAATAAGGTGATTCATCAGGTAAAGGTTTTGTGGAAAAACCACATGATGGAAGAGGCAACATGGGAATCTGAAAATGCAATAAGGGATAAGTACCCCCATTTATTCGATAAGTAAATAAATTGTGGGGACGCAATTTTCGAAAGGGGGGAAGGATGTAACATCCCAATTAAGTAATGAATAATAGAAATTTTTATCTATCCCTATTAATTAATTAGATAGTGTTTTAGGGGCTTAAAATAAAAAATAAATCTAATATTAAGCATGGAATACACTAATATTTTTAAAAGATTGTTTTACTGCCCTTTAATGGCAAACCATTTTTTAAATCTATCTTTTGACAATTTTATAAGCTATGTTTGTCAAAAAAAACTTATTGTTTATGATTGGGACATCAAAATTTACTTTGTGTGAATTTTTGGTATTTTTATGATAAAGTTCATTTTTTAATGAATAGTGAAAAACGTTGTATTTTAATTCAAAACCTCTTTTTAATGTAATTTATTTATATGATTATATTATCTTTTGAATTTTTTTTAAAGTGAAATTAGAATATATTTTTACCATTTATTCCAATGGTGGTCATTGGAATCAATTTCACTTTGAAATTGGACTTCAACTAGTGTCAATCTTTTGATACTTATTGTTTCATAAAAACACGCTATTTGTCATGACAACGGGAATTAATTATTAAATTAATTAATGCATCAAATATTTTTTGAATTTTTTAAAATAGACATCATTTTTGAATTCATAATATCAAATATAGCATAGGGTGATGTTTTTGAATTTTTCTGAAAAAACTTCAATTTTGGATGAATAGTGAAACCACTAAGTGGTAGTTAAAGAAACTGATTTTTTGTTTAAATGAAACTTTACCACTTCTGTGATTTGATTATTAAAAATATGACAAACATGGTTGTCATTAAGAAGTAAAATTTGGTTCAATGAGATTAAAATAATTTTTTGGTGAATAGTAACTTTTAAGTTCTTAATCGCGATTAGAGGTAATTAGTGTAGTTTAAGGTAAAAATAATGTTTTAATAATATGAGATGAGCTTGACACATGTCCTACCCTCATTGGATGTTTCATGTCCGACCAAGACAATCCATGTGTCAAATTGGGGACCCCATGGAGCCACTTTGGTTGGGAAATGACATAAATAACTTTTTATTTAATGTAAAAGTAAAAATAACAAAAACATGAGACGTTTTGTTAAAAAAAATTACATGGGGTTATACAAGTCATATTTTTTATTATAAAAATTCATTGGAAAGCTAAAAAGATTTCCTACATCATAGTATTTTTTTATAATTTTTAGAATTTAAATAAACTAAATTATTTATGACATCATGATGATGCATCGATTATCTCATTAATAAAGGATTTAAATAAAATGAAATGATAATGTAAAATCTATGAACTACACATGTCCAAAACCTATTGGATGGGTGTATTTCGAACTCTTATCACCTTACCCTCGAATTATATCAACTTGGGACCTTTTGAATCCGAATATCATTTTAAAATAAAGTAACATTTCTTTACTTTCCAAGAGTGCCCCTCCTCTCCTCTTATAAAAGGCCCCCACCTCTACCACCTTACCCACACTTCCAAAGCCTTTGAATCGGCCAACCCCTGCCCATTTTGTCTCTCCACTTCCCTCTCTTTCTACTTGAAGCCTCACTTTGGGAAGAAGTCTTCCCAAGGATGCCTTTGAGCTCAAACCAAAGGGAGTTACCCGATTTTAAGGTAATGTCTTCACTTGAGTCCTTTTGTTTTATTTAGCATCTCCAAGCCCCTAAAATCTTTTTATTCATTTCTTTTGTAACAAATACAGTATCTTAAATATAATATGATTTCTTTATAAGAATTATTAGAGCTACACTTACACACACCTAAATCTATTGGTTAAAGAACATATTGTTTCCGTGGAGGGCGAATTTCGGCCTCCCGAAACGATGATTGTTCAACATTCTTTTAACACCTTAAAAGGTGGCCATTAAGATGACACTATATTTATATATGATATATAATATGTTTATTTTTTCCTTAATCTTCTGTATTTTTCATTTTGGGCATACCTTTATGGTTTCCATTATGGGTAAACGTGATATCTTCATTTAAGGAAGTGCGGACTACCGCCCCCTCAAAGTGATTTGATTCGTTAAATACCATATGTGGGATGTATAAACGATGGAGTTATGATATTATATATGATATTACACTGGAATTATAATATACCTTTATATCATTATGATTCCATTCTATAAAATATGAAATATAAATGAAAGTAGCGTTCATGCGTACGTATGGCTTACCGTCTCCATGAACGGTGCATTTCATTTATTACCTCTAAATGATTATGTAATATTATAAATGCATGTATATACTGTATATATATGATATATATGATATATAAATCATGATTATAATTCTGGATATAATGGATACATGAACAACTTGTAATTATAAAGGGTTTATTTTTGACTCAAGTACCAATGATCGTTAAAACGACCGCTATTAACAAAAAAATATTTACATAGTGGTCATGACATGGCAATTAGTGATATAAAAGGAATAATGAACATTAAAATGGTTCTTAAACAAGTAGAAATTAACTCAAGTTTATTATTCAGGAGTTTAAAGAACGATTGAGTCAAGTCGGACCCGAGGTATGGGACTTCGTCTCAATCTCCTTTCATTGAGGCATATTTTGTTTTATACACAACCTTCTTTTATACGGTGTATAAACCCCTTTGAATTTTACGTTTATCCAAAAGGAATATTTTTTATACGAAGCATTTTACTAAATGAAAAAAGGTAATGTTTTTGTCGTACGTATGCGGCGACAATGACTTCTCCACCGCCGTGACCATTATTTGAGTTTCGGCTTCCTCTACAAGCCATACCTTTTTTTAAAAGAAAAATAAATACCATGTTTTACTTTTCATTTCTTTTGGTATTGAAAATTCTTTTCATAATGTTTTTATATCAATGTGTTGTATTGATATCTTGTGATTGAAAGGTGGAAATATTATGTTTCGTATATGCATGTTTTATGTGATATGATTATGTTGAGGTTCTTGGGCATTATTATGAAGACTAGTGGTTCCGTGATAAACTAAGGGCGGGTGAGCCCGATATAGCTCTCCAATGCATTGGGTAATGCGAAGGAGTGAAACGTTAAGGTTTCTCTGAAGAGATTTAGGAAATATACTATGATGGGTATTCCAAACGTAACCAAGAGAGTTACTCCCTACGTAAGAATGTTATGAATGCCTCAAGTTACCTTTATGTCTTACGATTTCTATGATTTACTCATGATTTGATGAGGTATGTTAAAGTTATTATGTTTTATGGGTAAAGTATGATTTAATTCTTATGTATATATGAACTTATGTTTCCTTTCCATATTTTTATAACTCATACTGAGCTTTTTATGCTCATCACAAGTTTTTTTGGAAATGTTTTTCACAGGTCAAGGGAAAGGTACATGATATGATGATAGTGTCAAGGAAGTTTCAAGAATGAATCCATGTTTTATTTTAAATATGTTTCCATTGATGGGAAAAAAGAATACTATATTTATGTAACCACATTGTTTATATGTGGAATGTAATGAAAGTTTTATGTTATAATTCTCTAAAACTCTAAACCTGAAAATATCCTCAATGTGTAATCTTGTAATAACTCAATATTAAGTAAGGTTTAAAGATGGGGCCTTATATATCTACTGGGACTTCTTTATCATCCACATCCATGTTTCATAAAAATGTATTTCAAAAAATTCTTAATATTTTACAAAATATGGGTTAAAGTCATGTATACCCTTGTTTTACTTTTTATATAATGTTCATAAATGAATCTTTCCATGATTTTCCAAACAAGGTCCTTTTTAACCTTTTCGACAAAAGTAAGGTAAGAATGTATTTTTTTAACTTATACGGCGGGTGTGGATATTTTCTATCGTTATAAACTCATCGAAGCTTCCCTTAAAAGTTTATTATAATATTTTCCAAGTAAATGTTTTATTTTATAATTATGTGACTCTTATATGATTTCAAAATAGAAAGAGATATTTCTCTAAAAGGAGCTTCTATTTCATCTATGTCAACATCCTTTGATGGATTTTAAGTTTATTTGGAGTTGAATTATTATGATAAAAAAATTCCATATTTTATTGAAGTTTTTGTGATATGTTTGACTGTGTATCTGCTATTTTTATACCATTCATGATTTATAGTTAAAGTATTGACATTTCGTATGCTAGTTTTAATACGAATGTTTATGATATATTTAGACCTTTTCATATGAGGAATGTATTGGACTTATTAAGTGATGCATGGAGCCTGCTATAGCTCCTCGATGCATCGGTAGGTCTCATGAGACAACTAGACATGGAATTGGCTGAGGCCCTTTCCCAATTGGATTTATGGTTTTGGCTGAGACATTAATCATTTTTAGATGTCTTGGCTGAGGCCTTGACAAAATGTTTTAGAATGTCCAGCATTATACATTCCCTCATTATGGAAATAATATTTATGGTTCATGTGGTCATTACACTAGTATAATACCCATGATTATGTTTTATTAAGGCATTATTTACTCAAATAACATTCTTTCCAAAAATTCTTCTTGTTTATTATTGGTTAAGAAATGTGGTTTCCATTATTTACCATGCTTAATATATATGTCATTTTCCGCTGAATTATTTACCCTTACTGAGAATTTGAGATCACCCCTTTCTTATGTTTCATTTTCCCAGGATATGAAGAAGTTAGTTATTAGTGACATGCATGCATAATCTTGGAGGCTTGAATGTTTTAATGAAATATATTTTTGTTGTATTTCTATTCAAGCTGTAAATTTGAACTTATGTGTGAGTCTTGTTTCCAATAATACTAAACTAATCGGTCTCTCGAGACTTGATTTCCTTGTGATCATGCCAATGTTATTTAACAATACACTGACAATGTGTAACTAGGGTTGGAGCGTTATAGTTGGTATCAGAGGACGTTTACTACAAATCTCTGAAACTAGATTTAGATAAACTCTGATTAGAGCAGATAGACCTATAGTGGACTTTGAGGATTAGTATAGAATAACTTCCTAGAATTTTGGTATTGTAGAAATTTTGTGAGTTTTCCGAGTAATACAACCATGTATGGATACGAGCGGGTAGGGGTGGCTCTGGCATAGATGTACCTAGGGGTAAAACCCAAAAACACCTCTTTGAGCTAGACTCGAACGGGAACTGGTGCACGACAATGGGTCTTACTGCACTCTTGGTTACGACACTCCCGGGGGATATTCATAGGATAATTATCATTTTCTTTACAAACAATTATGAAGGTTTTATGTGTATATACTTCCTCAAAGAAAACATTTTTATGATTATGGATTATATCCATAAACTGTTCAATTTATGTTAAGTGTTTTGCAAGTTTGGATTTATGTGTTGTGATTCATAAACTAATCTAGTGTATTCAATTGTTTAGAAATGGAACTTAGTAGAAGAAATGGAAGCCATATCAATGCACGCACTCCATGTAGGGATTTTCCTCCTCCTCAAGATAATTATCGTGGAGATGGTGATGCAACTGGTGCTGATCAGCTAATCACCATACTGAGAAAACTCAATCAGGTTATGAATAATAACCTTAACTGTATGGACCTCCCAGATCCACGACATGGAGGATCAATGTTAGATCGCTTCATGAGGCAACAACCACCAAAATTCAATGGGGGTAAAAATCCCATAGTAGCTAAGCAATGGATAAATTTCTTAGAGAAAATATTCCATGCCTTGGGGAGTAGTGAAAGGGAAAACGTTATCATGGCCATTTACCACCTCACTATAGATGCTGATCAATGGTGGTCATTAACTCAAAACACAAAGGAAGATGATGAGGTATCAAATATAGAATATAGAGAGTTCACTAAGATTTTCTTAGAAAAAATACTTTCCTCGTGACCATTGAGTAGATATGGAAAGGAAATTTCTGAGTCTGAGGCAAAAAGAGGATTAGAATGTCGCAAAGTGTGAGGATAACTTTACAAAATTAGCGAGGCATACTACAGATTATATATGTAACCCAAGAAGTAAGATTGATCGTTTCTTTGATGGGTTAAAACCATTTCTCCTTCGAGCATTAGTATCACAATACTTCTCATCATACAAAGATATTGCCTCGTGTGCTATCAAGACAAAAAAGGAATTCTCTAAGTCTTATGACTTTAAATAAAATCAAGAGAAGATAAGATCTGTTGAACACATTGGGAAAGGAAATAATGAAATATGGAAGAAGGGAAGAATTGAATTTCCTACCTGTGATAATTGCAGAAGGAAGCACCCTGATGCCTGTCTATAAGGAAAAAGAGTATGCTACAAATGTGGACAGAAAGGCCATCTAGCTGGTGATTGTAATAGAAAGAACGATGATACAAATGTTCAATGCAACACATTTAAGGAGATGGGACATTTTGAAAATGAATGTCCTAAGATTCAGGGAAACTTACCTAAGAATAGGCCAAGGGATCAAGGCTAAGCTTATGAAATTACTACTGCTGAGGTTGAAGCCCCGAAAGACGTGGTGGCAGGTAATTTAATGGTTTCTTCAAGTTTATAAAATGCTTTATTTGATTCTAGATCATCGCATTGTTTCATATATCCCTATTTTTCTAAGAAAATTAGATATTTACAATTTGATTTAACAAGGGAGTTTTCAGTTAAAACTCTTACGGGAAGTATCATTGCTATAAAGTTTTGTGGGTCTGTTCCCATTAGGGCATATAAATGTTCATTATCTGTTGATCTCATCTTCATACTCATGACTAAATTTGACATAATCCTCGGTATGGATTGGATTTCGGACCATGATAAGAAAATGTATTTTAAGAAGAAGGCGGTTACAATTTTTGATGATGATGATAAAGAACACCTTATCTTTAGAGCAGAATCTTCACCACTTGATTCTTATCTAGATCCACCCCTATTACCTCAACTAAATTCAATTATCATGGAGGAAGACAATGAAATAGCTATGGGTGGGGAAAGGAATGTTCAAATAGAGGATGTACCTATTGTGAGAGAATATGTTGATGTGTTTCCGGAAGATTTACCTAGACATCCTCTAGAACAAGAAATTGAGTTTTCCATTGATTTAATTCCTGGTTGAAGACCTATATTGAAGACCCCTTATGGAATGGCTACTATGTAATTAGTTGAACTAAAGAAAAAACTAGAGCAATTGATTAATAAGGGATTTATTCTCCCTAGTGTTTCTCAATGAGGAGCCCCTGCCCTTTTTGTTAAAAATAAAGATGGATATATGAGGTTATGTATGGAATAACGGGAAATCAATGCTATAACAATAAAGAAAAAGTATCCCCTACCTCGCATTGATGATTTTTTGACCAACTGCACAGAGATCAATACTTTTCAAAGATTGACCTTCGATCTGGATACCATCAATTGTGTGTGAAGAAGGAAGACATTCTGAAGACAGTATTTCGAACTAGGTATGGGCATTATGAGTTGGCAGTAATGCATTTTGGATTGACTAATTCACCTTCTGTATTCATGGATCTAATGAATAGAGTTTTCATGAAATATCTTGATGACTTTGTAGTGGTATTTGTTAATGATATCTTGGTGTACTCCAAAATCTAAGAAGATCATGAAAATCACTTCTGCATTATCCTAAAGACTCTGAGAAGACATGAATTATATGGGAAGTTTAGCAAGTGTGAATTCTGGCTTTAGGAGATTTCTTTTCATGGCCATATTATCTATAAGGATGGAATTTCCATTGATCCTTCTAAGACTATGTCAATCCAAGAATTTCCAACACTGACGAGTATAACTGAGGTATGTAGTTTTATTGGTTTAGTAGGATATTATCGAATTTTCTTCAATAATTTCACACGATTGGCAAACCCATTAACAAAGCTCAAATGTAAAGGGGTTAAATTTTTTTGGACAAAAGAGTGTAAAGAATTTTTTAAAGAAATGAATAAATGATTAGTCAATGATCCTATATTGACTCTACCATTGGAGAATGATTGGTTCGTTATTTATAGTGATGCATCGAAGAAAGGACTTGCTTGTGTCCTTATGTAGAATGATAGATTTATTTCCTATGCATCACGACAGCTAAAAATTCATGGGAAAAACTATCCTACTCATGATCTTGAGTTAGCTGCTATAATATTTTCTTTGAAGATATGGAGATATTATCTCTATGGTGAAAAATGTGAGATTTATATAGATCATAAGAGTTTGAAGTATATTTTCTCACAGAAAGAACTCAACATGAGGCAAAGCAGATGGCTTGAACTACTCAAGGATTATGATTTCATGATACACTACCACCCGGGGAAGGAAAATAAGGTGGAAGATGATTTGAGTAGAAAGGATCATGGACTTTTTGACAAGATGAGAGTTGAAAAAGATCCTATATACATGGATCTAGTAAAGATGGATATGGAAATCACCATGGAAGTTGAAACATCAATGCCTTTTCACATGGTTTCCAAACCATCTTTACTAGAAAAGATAAAGAGTTCTCAGACCGATGATGAAGAGTTTCAAACGAAGATTTAATCTGTGAATGATGGGAGATTGAGTGACTTTGTTTATGAAGATGAAATTTTGAAATTTGGGAAGAGAAATTGTGTTCCCAATATACCTGTTCTAAAAATATAATTTTTGGATGATACACATAGTTCCAATTTCTCTATACACCTTGGGAGCACCAAAATGTATAGAGATTTGACAGAACATTTTTGGAGGGACAACATGAAGAGGGAGATTTTTTATTTTGTGTCAAGATGTATGGTTTGTCAACAAGTGAAAGATGGAAGGCAACAACCTGGTGGTGTATTGCAACCTCTTCCCATACCTGAGTGGAAATGGTATAATATCACGATGGGCTTTGTCATGGGAATACCAAAGAATCCTAGAAGGAATGATGCAATATGGGTCATTATTGATCATTTTACCAATTCAATGCATTTTCTTTCTATAAGGGAAGATTTACCACTTGAACTTCTAGCAAGACTATATATTAATGAAGTTTTGAGGCTTCATAGAGTACCCCTATAAATTGTTTCAAATCGTGATCCCCATTTTACATCAAGATTCTGGAAAAGTCTTTAGAAAGCCCTGGATACTGAACTCTGTTTGAGCACTGCCTACCACCCCCCAACTGATGGACAATCAGAACAGACTATTCAAACCTTAGAAGACATGTTGAGATCTTGCTCACATGACTTTCAGGGTATATGGGATCAATATTTACCTCTGGTGGAATTTTCCTATAACAACAGTTTCCATTGAAGTATTCAGATGGAACCATATGTAGGGTTATACGGAAAGAGATGTCGCACACCAACCTTTTGGGATGAAGTTGGTAAGAGAAAACTCATAGGCCTAGAACTGGTGGAGGAAATGATGGAAAGGGTGAAGGTAATCCAAAACCACATCAAAGCAGCTCAAAGTAGGCAGAAGAGCTATGCCGATAACTGAAGGAAGGATTTGGAATTTCAGGTTGGAGATCATGTTTTCTTAAAGGTATCTCCATGGAAGGGAGTTATTAGTTTCAGTAAGAAAGGTAAATTGAGTCCCGGGTACATTGGACATTTCAAAATTCTAGAATGAATTGGGGTTGTAGCTTACCGTTTTGCAATGCCGCCAAGACTCTCTAAATCTCACGATGTGTTCCATGTATCATTGTTGATAAAATACATGTCTGACCCAACTCGTGTAATCGCTTATGAGGAAGTAGAACTGGGACCCGATCTGTCTTATTATGAAGAGATGGTCAGGATTCTTTATACAAGTGAACAAGTGCTGAGAAACCGGATGACTCGTCTGGTAAATGTTCTATGGTACGCTTCTCTTTTAATAATACAGTAGCGTGTGTTGTACGCAACTTCGAGTTCTAACACACACCACAACCAATCAAACTAGCCGTTATGAATAGTAATACCCATGTTTTGAAATTTTAGACATTTTATCTTTCAAAATGGACTTCATTTTTGGATTTTTAATATCGAAATTAGATTAGGGTGAATTTTTTGTATTTTTCTGAAAACATTCAATTTTTATGAATAGTGAAAATCACTAAATTTTAATTAAAAATAACTTTTTTAAGAAAAATAATTAACAGTTATAAATTATGAATTTGAGTTGTTTTAAAGTATATTTAGAATATATTTTTACCATTTAATAAAATTTTGGTCATTTGATGTAATTTCACATTTAAACCAGACATAAACAAGTGTCAACCTTTTGATAGTTATTATTTCTTAAAAACACGTTTTTTGTTTTGAGAGTGGAAATTAATTTTAAATTAATTTCTGCCACTTCTATGTATTGAATTTAGAAAAATTGATTCCATATTTAGAATCAGGAAGTCTAAATTGTGTAAATAGGTAACTTTTATTTTTAGAAATTTTGAATAATTACTTTGGTAAATATTTTATTTACCATGTTTAAAGGGTAAATCCAGTAAATAAGAGTAAAAAATAATATTATAATAATATTAAATTACCCTAAAAAGTGTCCAAACCCTATTGGTTGATACATGTCTAACCATGGATATCTTTAGGTTGATTTTGGGACCCCATGGATCGACTTGTAAGTGATAATGACACATTATATTAATTAAGTTAAAGTAAACACAAAAGTGACATAAGCATATATCTTTTAGCAAAACATTTTTTACATAGAGTTATATATATGTTATATTTTAGGCTATAAATATTCATTTGAAATCTAAAAATATTTCCTATATAATGGTTTTTTCTTTATAATTTTTATACATTGAGTAATTAAATTTATTTATGACACAATAATGATGCAGTATTTTCCTTATTAATGAAAGAATGAAATAATTCATATTATAAATGTTAAAATAAATAAACTTTGAATGTTTTGATGCCATCGACGAATTTTATTAGTTAATATGACATTTTAGGATTTCTTAAATGATTTTTTTTTCAAATTAATAAAGTTGTTAATACTTTAACACAAATAAATTATTAAATATTGTCAAAATTGACATAAATGAGTTTTTTTAAAACAAATATTATATTATAAATTGATATTATATTCCGGAAATTATAAAGTTCAGCCAAAGGACTTATATAATGATAGTTGTACTGTTAATGGACCACTTGGGGTTCTATTGGAAGTATACAGTATATTTATTAACCATATAATATACAAATACCAAGTGACATGGTAAATGCCAAACTATTTAAGTAAGATTTAAATATAAATGATAAGGTTAATATAGTGAACAAAAACTATGTAAAATATATTGTATGAAATGATTTCTACCCATAACCACCTTATACTTTTAATAGTCCACTTTGGAGCCATTAGAAACTTAATATGAATTTATTATAAATTAATACTTTATGTTTTTTCTAAAGAGCCCCTCTTTTCCCTTATAAAAGGACACCAATTATAACCAATTATTAATATCTTAAAAGCATTTTTGATCCTCCAACCTCTACCCAAATACCCACTAAACTATACTACCTTAATCCTAAAGGCCTTAATTTATTCAGAAATCCAAACTAAGGATCCCTTTTGATCAAATCAAAAGGAAGAACCCGAAGAAGAGGTAATGTTTTCACCACGCTTTTTCAAGTTCCTTTATTCTTAAAATTCTTATTTCTTTTTTTTCATTCTAAAATAATAACTACAATATATTCTAAATAATGTGATGTTATTATGAATATGGTACAACCATATTCAGTATTCTATCCATCCTTTGAATGACAAGTCACCATACGTGTGTACGTACAGCCTATCGTCTCTATATCGTGGTGTAATTTGTTATTCAATGCATTATTATTTGAATGGGTATAATAATGATGTGTAATTCATGTAAATAATAGATATAACATGATAATGATTCTATATATATGTTATAACATCCAATTACATATTATTTTAATATCAAAAGATTGATATTGTTGCTCGTGCGTACGTACGGACTACTGTCTCCACGAACGTGATGAGATTTATTCCCCATCGTATCCATTCAAGTATAATTGTCATTTAATAATAAAAAAATAATTTTTAAGGACTTGATATCATTATGGATATGAATAAGATACATCTTATCCATAATAAACATGCCTTATGTAACAAAACATATAAAAGAAAACGAGTAAATTAACACCCGAAACAACGATAATACTAAGATATTATTAACCAGGAAATGTTAAAAGAACATATATGAAATCATATTAATGTATATAATTATTGTATAATTTAATAAAAATTATTTTACCATTATATAGGAGTTTAACCTTCCCTCAACCAAGGAAAAGTACAAGGTAATGGTTTATTTCACAATCTCTTCATTATCCAAGGTTGTTTATACATAATTATCCACTAGGACCTCTTTATCATCCACATCCATGTTTCTTAAAAATGTATTTCAAAAAATTCTTACTATTTTATAGAATATGGTTTAAAGTCATGCATACCCTTGTTTTAATTTTTATAATATGTTTATAAAGGAATCTTCTCATCATTTTTCAAACAAGTTCCTTTTTAACCTTTTCGACAAAATTAAGGTAAGAACGTCCATTTTTAACTTATACGGCGGGTGCAGCTATTTTCTACCGTTATAAACTCGTAGATTCTTACCTTACAAGATTATAAAGATATTTTGAAAGTAAATGTTTTATTTTATAATTATCTGACTCTTAAATGATTTCTAAATAGAAAGAGATATTACTCAAAAAATATTTTTGATTTCATCTATGTTAACATCCTTTGATGGATTTTATGTTTATTTGGATTTGACTTATTATGATACAAAACATCCATATTGTATTGAAGGTTTTGCGATATTTTGACTATGGATGTGCTATTTTTATACCATTCCTAATTTATGGTTAAAGTATTGACATTTCGTATGCTAGTTTTAATACAAATGTTTATGATATGTTTAATCCTTTTCATATGAGGAATGTATTGGACTTAGTAAGTGACGGGTGGAGCCCGGTATAGATCTTCAATGCATCGGTAGGTCTCATGAGACAACTAGAAGTGGAATTGGCCGAGGCCCTTTCCAAATTTGATTTATGGTTTTGGCTGAGGCCTTAATCATTTTTAGACTTCTTGGCCGAGGCCTTGATAAAATGTTTCAGAATTTCCGGTATTATACATTCCTTCATTATGGAAATAATATTGATGGTTCATGTGGTCATTTGACTAGTAGAATACCAATGATTATGTTTTTTTATGGAATTATTTACTCATCTCATATTCTTTCGATAAAATTATTCTTTTTTATTATTGGCAAAGGCATGTGGTTTCAATTATTTTCCATGATTAATATTTATGTAATTTTCCACTGTATTACTTACCCTTACTGAGCGTTTGAGCTCACCTATTTCTTATGTTTTATTTTCCCATGATATGAAGAAGTCAGTTATGAGTGACCTGTAGGCATAATCTAAAGAGGCTTGGATGTTTCTAATGAAATATATTTTTGTTGTATTTCTCTTCAAGCTGTAAAGTTGAACTTATATATGAATCTTGTTTCCAATAATACTAAACTGATCGGTATTTCGAGATATGATTTCCTTGTGATCAAGCCAATGTTATGTAATAACAAACCGAATCTGGGTAACTAGAGTCGGGGCATTACATATTATGTAATAAGAAGGTTCCTCTATAGTCCCTCAGTGAATTAGTAGATCTCATGAGACAAACTATATTTGATATTATCTAAGGTTATACACATTCATATAGATGTCTTGGAAAAATCCCTCAATGGCATGAGAATTCTTCTCAAAAGACATCAATGATATTTTGTTAATGTCCATAAATATGAATTTCATTATTATGAATTATATTATTGATATTATTTATTATTATTTTATTAGTTACCATATCCATAGTTATGTTTCATACTCATGTGATTATTTATATGGAATTATTTGATCATAATTTATTTCATTCATATTATGCCAATTTTCTTCATTAAATTACATGTGTTTTAGTTTTTTACCTTTCCTGTTGATTATTCCCTATTTATTATTAGATTCTATTGTATGTATACCCTTATTGAGAATCTTGTCTCACTTCTTTCTGGTGTTTTATTTTCCCAATGATACAAGGAAGTGTTTTATAATTTCTATACAGGGATACATTAAGTGGAATAATGGAATTCTACAAAAAAAATCCATTAGGTATTTTATGTTTTATAATTTAAGGTGAATTTAATGTATGTTAATAGATTTCCAAGAGTACTATATTATTTTATCCTTCGAAATGTGATTCTTTATATCTTATGAAATAATGTGGAGACCAGATTTGGGATACTCAAGTTTTGGTTTCTATAGAGATCTTCTTTATAATCCTATTAATAATTTCCGATATTGATGATTTCACAATGACCTTATCCAAAATTAAATATGTTTTGTAATACAAAATTCATATGAAAACATTCATTTAATAATTAACTAAACGATCATGTTCCTTTCATAACATACATAATGATACATTATCCTATAAACTCTAGGAAAAAACTCGCTTGATTTATTTACATGGGTGATAGATTATAATCTTTAATTTTTTCTATCCAACTTCTTTTCCTCATTTTCAACTCTTTTTGAGTTAATATATATATTAATCTTTTCTGATCAATATATATTTCACATTTCTTCACTTATAAAAAAATAATTCATATTTTTAATTAAACAAAATAGTATCTTGTAAAATTTAATGTTTAGGATAATTGCACTCATGTGGTTTCAATTGATGAGAGGTATATGTGATAACCTACTCCTCCGACATAAATACACAACCAAGTATCTTCAAAGAGGCATCATTAAACATAAAAAATCAGAATTTATTTTTTAAAAGGATAAAAATGGATAATTAAAAAATATTCCTTTTACTGCTTCAAAACATTTACCATGTTCCATTGTCCATTTAAATTTAACTCCTTTATTATTTCACCAAGTCAGTAGGATAAATAATCGATCATAAATTTCAAAAAAAAAATTAATAGTAAACTGTTAATCCATAAATCATTTTAATATTAATGATATTTTTTGGCCTTGTCCACTCCTCCATCACATTTGTTTTAGTAGGATATAATTTTGTTCCATAATTTGGAACATTAGGGCCTTGAAAAGAAATCAGTCACAACTAAAATTTGCATGTATTGAATTTTCCAAAAAAAATATTTTCTAATAAATTTTAGAAAATAATAATTTTGTATTTCACATAATCATCATATATTTTTGTATATACTAACAAACATTAATAAATACAATAAAAAATTTATCCAAATACACATAGAACACACTATTTATTATATTAATAAATATAGTGGATATGTTTTTAAAATTTGACAGAATGATCACAAACACTTAATGATCATACCTAGTATGGAACACCATCCTCATAATATATCCCAATATCACCATCATATGGTGAAACCTATACCTATGATCAATCTTTTAAAAAAATAAACCATATTTCTAGTAAGTTATGTCATCTGTATGAGGAAATATATAAATATTCTTCACAATGATGTTATTCAGTGCCCAATAATCAATACAAACTCTCATCAAACCACACTTCTTTTTAAAAAAATATGAAAGGGAATACTAAGATTAAGTTCTATGGAAAATGAATCCATATAGAGAAACTCTCATAATTGTTTTTCAATTATAAAAACTCTACTAAAGCTATTTAATATAGAGTTTTTGGAAATGACATAGAACATGGAACTAAGTGAAATATAAACATGAAATTGTGATTAGAAATACCACCTAGAATATCATTACGAAATACATCAACATATTCTTTAACAACTAGATCATCACCAATTTTAATAGTTCATTTCTTCTCAGTAATAGGTTCAAGATAACTTTAACTTATGTGTTTTAACATTTTCATTAATTTTTGATATGTTATCAATGGTATGAATTCAATCATATATTCAAATGGAAACACATTGTGAAAAAATTCTTATTTAAATCTTCAATATTCTTTTCTTGAAAAACTAAAATCTAATCCATAATAAAAATAAAAAAAATCTACAATGGTAAATATAGAATGTTTTTTACAAAAAATCCATCCATATATGATAATATGAATATTTAAAGAAATTCTTGTTGGGTTTATAGTACCCCCAATAGTTTTTAACAAAATTTATAAATTCATTTCTTAAGATGTAATTTCCATTTCAATTTGAAATTTTCTTAATATAGAAGAATGTGTGGATCCAAAATCAATAAAGATATTGAAATAGTAATAGTTAAAAAGGAATGTGCCTATAGCCACTTCATTTGAAGGGTCCCATATTTGTAGTAGTGGTGGAAAAATAATTTTTTGATCTTTTCTATTTTTTATCAGGATGATTACCACATTGAGTAACTATCATTGTAAATACATTATAATTTTGATAAAACTAATTGTAATCAAAACATTCATTTTCATCTTTTCTTTACAGGTCTAACCATGTAACTATATATTACCCTTCCAATCAGGATCCATTTTTCAGGGATTTATTCATTTCTAACATTTCATTGATATCACAATATATTATCAAGAATGATTCAATCCACCCATATCACAAGAAGTTAATTTAACTTTCTTACCTTCAGGGTTCATTTATGAATGTTTTATTATTTACTACCACATGGATCACTTCTTTCCATAATTTTAATAACAGCCCAAAAAATATATATCCACTTTCTTATGATATCAAACATTTATTTAATAAATTTGAACTCATGGGAAACCAAATACCATTATAAATTTGGCTTCAATCCTAAAAAAATCAGTTATTTTTCTAATCATGGTCTACAATGAAATTTGGAGCATATCTAGAAAATATAGTAAATTCATCTTCATTAGTATTAATATAGACCCATTTTTTATTCAATTGCAATCATTTCTTTTCTATATTTAGTAAAATTTCCATAGAAATTATATAACAAGAAGATATCATTAACTATCATTCATTAAATTCTATTAATTTATTATTTTTCAACAGTTTTGATAATAAATGACCAACAATGATTGGATTCTCTATAGAATCAAACATATATAAAGGGTTACCATCTGATATTTTGAACATTAAATAACATTAACTATCTTCTCTATTGTATTTACCCATATTTCTGCTTTCACAAGGTCTAAGTATCCACCAAAATTTGGGGGTGCAGTTTAATGAAATTTTTTTATATAAACATATTCTTCAATGGAGAATTCAGTCATGATATTTAATCTGTTACTCAATTGATACCTTCTTCCAACTAAGTTAACATTGCTAAAAAATACACTATTAAAATTCCAACCATTTCAGGTATTTATTTCAAAGGATATTATCCCCCTGACGCTTTTCTACCAATCATTTCTTATTTCCTCTACAAATAACTATTCATAATAGACATAGACTATATTTAGTAACATGTAAATATTCAAAATCTACATCATCATAATAAAACCATAAATTAGGGCCACTTTCAAGTATATTTTTAAATCACTCTAACCACTAAATTTCTCTTAACCTTCACTCTAATATCGATTTTTACACATTATTCCTTAGAAACTCTAATCTACATGATTTATTTCACTCTCTTACATTTACAGGGTCATTTAGATTTATAGTTTTAGATAATTAAGTAAAAAATACATAAAAAAATGAATTTACACAATGTATCTGTTTCCCTTTCAAAAGAATATCTTTATAAGGACGCACTACCATTATTCTTGTTAACTCCCATATCTAAAACTCTAGCTTTTTTAACATTTTCACTCAACCATAATCCCTTTGAAAAATTATTTGAAAATTCTAGATAAGAAAAAAATTATTAAGGGACATAAAATAGAACAAACATATTATTCCATTTTTAATTATGAAAAAATCATATTAACGTTTTCTTTTATCAAAATGATAATTTGATCTAAAATGAGTACTTATTGTTTTAGAGAAACAACTTAACTGCTTAACTCATTTTGTATATTATTTCATACGTAATTATAATTCCAAATTCATAATAATATTGGTTTCTTGGATAACATGAAACTCAATAATATGTTTCGCTGAAAAAAAATATTTTCACCTTTATTTAACAAATTGTCCAAAACATTCCTTAAAAGAATAATCTCATTTTATTACCCTTTAAAATCAAAAGGTTTAATTTATAAACCATGTCAAGAATATCATGTAGTTATACTGGTAAATTTCTTTAAATTCACCATTATTACAAACTAAACTATTGAATCATAAAATTAGCTAATTCCCATATCTCTTATGCGTAACTAATAACTGGTAAACTACATCACATTAACCAAGGAATTTAAGAGCTATATCAACCACATCATTCGTCAAAATTATATCAGGCTCACCTATCATTTATATAAAACATAAAATTATCGTATAATGAATAAAAATAATATATCTTGTACATTATTCATAAAAATCATTTTAACTTATCCTTCAGTCATATAATCCAAAACACTACATGTTATGTTATAAAAATGAGAATTAATTTTTCATTTCCTATAAAAAAAAGTTTTCAAAAATTAAAAATACATGAATATTAAAAGAATTAGATTCATTGAAAAAAATTATGGAATATTTTAGAGTAATCTTGAGAGTGAATAATGAACACAAAATCAATTTTTCAGTTTGGTAAGAAAAAAATCAATATAAACCATACGGTAAAGGTTTCGATGATTCAATTTAAAAACACTGAAATGAACGTAAAAAATATTATTAAATGAACATTAAAAATATTAAATATGTAAATAAGAATATACATGAAATATTTTTAAGAACACATATGTGGAATAAAAATATTTTATATAAATAAAATAAAACAATGTTCTAAAGAAACTTTCCTTATAAAAATTCACATATACCATAATACATTCTATAACTCTTGAATAAAAAAAGATTCATTATGTTTATACTTCTTTAATAAATGTTTTCATGTTAATTTATATATTATTATTCTTTTTATTTAATTTATTTCCATTTTTTATTTAGTTACTAAAATTATTTGGTTCGCATTTGATGTTTTTGGTTCATTCGGTTTATAACCATAAAACCACACGAGCACATTGACCATGGTCAAATGGGATATGGTCCTATTATATATAAAATATTTTATATTTTATATTTATAATATTTATACATTAGATAAAATTTTAAAATAAACTATGTTAGGAGGTCCTAAAATATGAACCATGTTTGTTCATGCTGACGACATTCCATACATCTTCATGAACACCATTTTCATTATTATATGAGATGTAAGAGAAATACATTAGATATTATTTTATTTAAAAAAATATTAAATATTTTATAAATATAATGTTTATTCATTATTTCTATCCTTATATGTTGAAAATGAAAAATTAATCAATTCGCTTCCTGGAGGTGGTATTCAACACATACAAACGAGCAATGTTATCAATTTCCAATAGACAGAAATATTAAGAAGGTATGTAATACATCATATTTATATAATCATAATTATGTAATAAATATGATATTTATATTAATTTTAACCATCTAAATCATCTGGGGAAGAAAAAAAACACATCACATTGAGAAACTTGTAATCCACACATACACATGAGCGAGGTTTCCTTTTCTAATAATATTGATAAGAATCATATAAAAGGTTTTAATCATTCCAAATAAAATTATATAATATTTATGATAATTATCTAATAATTTTTTAATTTTTTAAATATATTTAAAGGAGGTAAAAGTTGAAATAAACTTCAAAATAGATCGGCTATGACTTATACCTTCTTCTCAGATATCTCCCTTCATCTTACACCTTAAGTATTCTAGGATTGGTCATTAGGGTAGAAAAATATAGATAACACATAGATGTGGATTTTGGGGGATAGATTTTATCACATATTTTCTAATCTGGTGTTCTCAAAATGTGTAAGGAAGGGATGAAAAGAGGCCCGTACTTATACCCTAAGGGATTTTCACAGAAGTAAGTTTTCATAACATTCAAATATTATATGGTCTTAGTCATGGGAAAGTAGCACAAAAACTATCCAATTTTGAACATATTTTTATATTGGGAAAAATAACATCTGGAAATAAGAATTAAGATAAAATAGTTTTTCCTTATCACATAGTTTTTACCATTACTAACTTGTTTTACCATTTTCTATGGTGAAATTGTTTTACCACGGTTACACTTCATAAAAATAGTGAATGTAAAAATATTAATAAATATGAACCTCTTGAATCAAAATATAGAATCAATTATTAAGATTCAATTTTTTAAAGTTAACAAAATTAATATTTTTATATTTTTGAAAAATGTAGGAAAAACATTTTATTTTCTAAGATTTGGTTTTTGAGCATAAAAATGAACTTTCCAAACATAAAATATAATTTTTTTAATAAGGAATAATTTTTGGAATTTATAATAAAATGGATTTTATTTTTCATGAAAACCAAATCTAAAATAAAATGGTACTTTAAAATTACATTATTTAATGAAATTAATTTTTAGTTTTGAAAAAAACGTTATATTTTACTATTCACTAAAAAATCAAATAATTTGAAAAATATAGAAAAATTACAATGTTATATTTTAGATAATTATTCCAAACATAATTTCCTTTTTATTAAATTAAAATTTGAAAAGCATGAAATTTATCTTTCAAATAAAACCATGTAATTCCTTGAAAAACATTTAGTTAAATAAAACTATTTAATTTTCATTTGGAAACTATAATTCAATTATTTATAAAACTATGATTAATATAAATACATAAAATTAATTATTGTGAGTCATAAGATGTATTTATTTATAGGATTATGTGATTTTTCACGGAAATTCCTAGATAAATATTTTAGTATTTTTAATAATGTATTTATCTTATATTTCTCAAATCCATGATCTTTATTTATAAATTTTGATACAAAATCCTTCATCGGGTTCTTCAGGTATGGTTATACAAAAATAAAAATGAGCCCTATATAATTCAATAAAATTATCATATGTGATCTCACAAAGCTAATTAAATTACAAGGTTCAAAATTAGATCAACAGGACATAATTAATTGGAAGTCATGTCGGTATAGAAGACATAACCAACAAACCATCAATAAAAAATCTTGTTAAATATAAAGGGTGGCATGATTTATCAATAAAATAGATATATAATATAAAATTTAAAGAATATGACTCAATAGTCTCCCTCTTTTTAACAATCACAAAATATGATAAATTGATAAAAGAGTGAGTTCAAAGGACATAAAAAAATAAAACTATGGGTACTTCAATAATACTGATTCCCCTTTGATATATGAAAGAGATATTTGGAAAACATACCACCCCTAAAAATTTTATTTTATCTTCTACCCAATTAATATATCCTCCAGGGAAATAAATTCTCCCAAAAAAAATTATTCCTTTCAATTTCCCCACTATTGGAACAAAACAAATACATATACCATTGTCAGCTTTCTGATTATAAAAATGAAACCAATAAAAGAAAAAAATACTAAATAGAAAAAATAGAATATAACAGTATAATTAAACATAAATTCGACTAGTTTTGACAAAATGTAATAATAATCATAAATAAACAAATAGTTTTTATATATTATAGAAAAACTGATAGGGGGTTTAATTAGTTGTTATTTGTTTTACAAATTTTCATCTTTAGGATACTTAAACCCTCTATCTTGGTAGAGCTTTTTCATTATCATTTTTTGTAAACCTGCATTTATTAATAGGTAGTGAGGAAAGAAAAGAACATAATATTGATAAGTTTCAGCCTTAGTGTGATTACCTAAATCAATGGAATTACCACTCATCTGGTCTAGTGGAAATTTAATATTAGAAGGAAGTGAATAAAAGTTTTGTGCCAACTCCACTTGGTCTCAATCTACCTCCCAATAGGTATGATTATTTTAACTCCAACTAGTGTATATCACTTTTTACAAAATCTATCCCACACAAAAAATAAGTAACACTGTTAAATATTCTCTAAACAATTCATATCGAGAAAAATTTATCAGATATTTCCATTATCTATTTCTTATTTCTAGTAATTTTTGTTTGGTGTTCATGCATTTAGTAGACTTTATCTGATACACCATTATTAAACCTGTGACCATTAAAAAATAAAAAATCCAATCGATTAACAAAAACTTTGTTCCTTTTAGAATCTCTCCTCAATTACTTATTCTGATCTTCCTCAGACTAATACTCTTTGTTAGCTATTCTGAATATAGGCTTTCTCTGATACACTGATCAGAAACATTCTTCTATCTAGAAATTTTCTTCAACCTTAAATTGGACTTTCGCTAGAAACACAACTCTGACATAAATTATTCGTAATCTTGGATTTCTTTTTTGAATACTCCCTCTAACACTCTCATACTATTATACTTTTCACCACTATTTAAAGTTTCTCCAACAATTGTAAATAGTGGAAAACTAATTACATTTTTTCACTAACTAAGATTCATATATTTGGGTTTCACGCTCATTTGGATCATTATGAAACTATTCGATACTCTTATAAACACTTATGAAGTCATCTTATATATTCTAAAAAATGAAAATTTCTTCAGAGATTACAACTTTCATTTCATTCCTCGGATTTTGTGCTTAACAATTTTATTTAAAACTTTTGTCCGGAATTTTTTTTTCTAGAAAAATTCTATCTAGAAAACCTTATCTGAACATTTATTAAATTTTCCATAACTCTTGACCCAATAGAAAAAAAATAGGATTGTATTCCTTACTACATGATTTATAAAAACATTAAAGAAAATTGATGTGGTATTTTAATTAAGCCAACTTAATATGGTTGGATATATTATTGCAATATTAAGAGACATTATTTTCATGTATAATCATTCCAATAGAAAGTTCTTCATCCTATAAACTTCTACCTGATTAAAAAAACCCAAACATCATCACATATCGTTTTCCCAAATAATTCATCCGAATCATTATTCCCCAAACATTAGATATCCTCTTCCTTTGTTTTCTAAAAACTCCAGAAACTTTATTATTTTTAAAAAAACATGTTCTTTTTCAATCTAAGTAAAATCTGTAATCTTCATATTATTAAATTTTCATAAAATTTAAAACTTTTGAAAACATAAACTTTTCACATAAATTTTTATCCAACCATTTTATCCATAAGTTTGTGTATATTAAGTGAGGTCAAACTTTATCAATGTTTAGAATGTTCAAAATTCTAGAATTCTTGTAGTTTCAACATCCAAAAAAATGTTTCATGAAATCTAAGTATTCAAAAATAAACTTTGAAAAAAAAAACTCTATCTGAAATGGTTCTATCTATTTATCTTCATCTGATTCTTTTAATCTACTATGAATCATCAAGAGGACTCCATACAGAGCAACATCTAAATCATTTCATTACAAAAATGGCATCTGAACCTCTCTACCCATATCTTTTTGATGATCTATCTCTAATTCATTTCTAAAAATTTCCCTTTCTATGAACTCAAGATTTATAATGGATAAATAGGAAAATGGTTCTCCAGATGGATTTACGATCATTAATTTTGAAATTATTTGATCTTTTATATGTTCAAAATTCACGTTTTCAAACAACTTCATTATCCAATTCTTCTCTATATGATAATATCTGTTTGGAAAACATCAAATTCACTTTTCAAAAATTTTTGTATCACGATAATTTTCGTTATGTGAGGAAATTTTGGATTAGTATAGCATCATATGACTTTTTTTATAGAGCTATGAACATTTTTACATCTTAACATTTCTGTTTTCTTTTTCTTAAGAGAATTTTCCTAATACATTCTATCAAGTATTCTAAGGACATAAAATATTTAAAAAACATTATTTTATAAAAATTAGTGGTCAAAAAATGAAAAAATTTCTTAGAAAAACATTACATTAGATCTTAATTATAAACCTTTTTATTTATTAAAAAAATTATTAAAAAAATTTAACTCTCATAATTTTTCACCACAAAGTAATTTTCCAGAAATCATTCTGTAACAACATTGAAAATTTTAGCATTTAATAAAACCCTTACATTCTAAAAATATAGTATCCTAACACCACACTACTAGATAAATTATTGTTTTTTAAGGTATTTTATCACTCAATTACTATAAAATTTGTGTACATGTTAACATAAACTCCCCCTTACATTGTTCTATTCCATTTTTTAAAACTCTATTTTTTCATTCTCTATATTTTTTTTCTCCCCCCCCCCCTTATGATAACCACATCATTAGATTCATTATAGAAAAAATGTAAAAACTCATTATAATGTTTTTACTTTCACTCACAATTTTTCAACATAATATAAATCACGCTGGGGGACTTACTTTTGGACATTATGATGTCATTGGTATAGGATAAATAAGATGTTGCAACCTCATATCCACAAATGATTACTTTTTCATGGATTTGTTAAAGATATTAGTCATTTTATACTTCTTTAAGATTTATTCCATTAAAACATCTACATCAGCAACTATCTCTTTTATGAAGTGAAAATTAATATCAATGTGTCTTGATCTTGACTGTTATATGATATTTTTTGAAAGATCAATTCCACCCTATTTATCTCAAAGTATCTTCAATAGAGTAGGTACATTATCATTTAAATATTCTAGCTTAATTTTCATCCACTACATTTTATTATTAGCCTAGGAAGCTAAAACATATTTTTATTATACAATTCACAAAGTTACATAACTCTCCTTCTTACTATACCAACACACACAAAATTCTCCCAAGTAAAATTATCATCTAGAAGTTTATTTTATATCATTGAAATATACAACCCAATGAACATCCATATAGACACAAAAGTTCAAATCACAACATATTTTATATAATAACCCATGTAAATTTATTTTTTAACATATCTTAAAATTTCCTTTTCTATAAAAATATTATATTATTTTGGATCTCTCTGATATCTAGATTATAAAGTATCCATATAAAAAATATTATGTCTTGAGGATTTAAGGTATATAAAACATTCTATCAGCTTCTCAAAAATATTTCCAAATGAACTTTTTTTCAATTTCAACATTACTCAAATTTATGTTTAATAAAATTGAAGTATAATCTTCTTTATAATTGGTCATGCCAACTATATTGGATTCATTTATTGAGAGAGGAAACTGTATTTTCCCTATTCATGGAAATTTAATACCCAGAAGTATGTTAATTTTATTAACATTAACATCTCAATATTCTTCATCAATCCTCAAGAAATTTTTCATAAAAATTATATATCCCCAATATAAATTATTTCATTCATAATTAAAATTACAATATAGATGCATGAATCCACATACTTCACATACCATTTCCTATCAACATTTCCTTTAAAAATCATAATTTTCTAAGACTATCAAGTGTACAGTACTAATAACGTGAAGCATAATTTATCCCATATAGTGATTTCTTCAATTTTAAAATATTTATTTTATCATTACCATGTATAAAACCACAAGGTTCCTCAATGTCGACTTCTTCCTTAATCTTCCCCATTAACAAAGCAGAAATTATAACCATATGATAAACTTCATAACATAGATGTGTAGAGACTTATAAGAACATTTCAATGGTTCCTCATATTATAGTATGGAAAGAAGTTTCTTCAAATTCAACACCTTACACTTGTGAATAACCATTAAAAACAAGTCTTACATTACATGATAAAACTTCTTCATGCACATTCAACTTTTTTTTGTGAACCCGTTTTTTCAATAACATTTTTATCTGATACACATGGAAGAATTTTTAACATTTAATTATTTTCAATTTTAAACCAACCTTTATTCATTTCATTCACTAATTATTATTGGGGGAATATCCCATAAAAGTTCCTTCCATAACATTTTCATCAAATTTCCCATGTTTCGGATTTTTTATTTTAAAAAAAACATTGTCTTGCAAAATCCATAACATATTTCACTAAATGATTTTTTTGTAACATAATTCATATGAAGTATTATTTCATTTTATCCATAAGAAATTTTTTTCTACACATTTACTTTAGTGATAACAGCTTCTCTCCAATAGAGCATTGAATGTTTCCACTCAACCAACATTCTTAATCTGATTTCTATTAAAGTTTAATCTCACATTTATTATACTGCATTTTTTAAGTGGTGTATATGGAACTATATTTGTGTCTAATTATATTCCTCTTCAGAAAAAAATCAAAATCATATCATGTGAATTATATAAAATTATTAATTCTCAAATATTTTATAAAACCCCATATTTCCCTCTAAAAATATATTCTAATGGATCCTTGTATTTCTAAATCTTTTCATTTACATTTCTAAAACAAGACATTGTACATATAATTAATGTTCTTAATAAAAGTGATAAATTAAGAAAACCCCCTTCATTTGATTTATATTTCATTGGTCCACAAAGTTCATAATGAATAAGCCCAAGAGGTCTAGTACATTGAATTTTTTTTTATTGAGTTTACTAAACATATTTTTTTTCTGACAAGTTATACAAACATCATCTTATTTTCTTCTAAATGTTGGAAGATTTCATATAGAATTAACCTTAAAATTTTATTTCATAACATTATTCCTAATATTCCCATATCTATGATACCACAATTTGTTCTCATAATCAATAATCAAGTAAAATGTATCAAAAAGTTCCCCAATCTAAATAATATTTTTGGTAGTTATTTTCCATTTTGTAAAAGGTTTATTTATATTCAACACTTATTGTACTGCAAGAATATTTTCTAAAAGGCACTTCCTTTTCATCATCACCATGTTGAATCACACTGATTACATCAACAAATATAACATCCCTTGATTTCATTTTTCTAGTTTATATATATGTTGTTCATATTCATTAAATTTTCAAGGAACTATAATATAAAAAATTAAGGGCACCTGCATAACAATTTTCAACATCTTTCATGTTTTTTATATCTCCCAAAATTTGTGTGGAATATCCACAACCCAAAATCTAGAGTTTTTTCTATTGCTTACTTTTAGAGTTTTCTTTACCATAAAATCTATTTTTCAATGTTAGCCTTTATATCCTCATTTTCCTTTATATCATATAAACTTTTCCTTGGATTTGTAGTGACACATTATTTAGAAAATTCACCTAGTTGATCGCATCGTTCACAAACATTCTCTAAATATTAAATTTACTTTTTCCATAAATATTTTCTAACATCATAAGATTGACCTTTCATTACCTCAAGTGACATCGGAAAGTTACTCATTATCCTTCCACCATTAGTTTCCCTCTATTAATTCATATTTTCTAGAAGTTATATTTTATGCCAAAAGTGTATGAATTGTGCCTATAAATTCCAAAGCATAATAAAAAACCATCAAATCTCATATTTCTAAAGACGTTTTATTTCTATCCATTGAATTTTTTAGGATCACAACTTATTTATGTTCTTACATTCTTTAAGCATGGACTATCATTCCTATGAACATAATTTTCATCTTTATGGATGCGATAGGCTTCTCACAATCCTTCTCATCCAAATTTTCTCCAGCACTTTTATTGACACAAGAAATGTTAAAATATCGGAATGTTTTTTACATTTTGTGGATAAATATTTCACTTAATTCGTGTAATGATTTTTTACATATTTTAAGATAATTAATTATATATTTCCATATCCTTGACAAAAGTTTCATTCAACCTTATTAACTTAATTCCATCCTAAACCTGTTTTGATCAAGTTTTTTTAACTCTATCTTTCGTAGCTAAAAACTTCTTACGGGGGTATTAAAATATCTTCCCCTATCCAACAATTATAGGTCCATAGTTTATGATTTCGAAGATTGTTTCTTCTTCTTAAATATATATATATTTTATTCCATCAAAAATCATTCCACTATTTTCTTCATCATTATGATTTCATTATTGAGAGATTGTTTTTTATTAAGATATGCTAAAAGTATTAATCTGAGCTTATTCTCTTTTTATTATTTTCCACCTCCTTATCCTTATTCACAGATTGATGAATCTTTTTATCATAATTTTTAAAGAATGATCTATATAATTATAAATATTCATACTCTAATGAATCATTCTCATCTAATTTATATTTAAATTTCTTAGTCATCATGCATCTTCTATTTTAAAAGAAATTTTTATTTATACCAATGTATTTCTTTTATTCCTTATAAGTATTTTTCTACTTATTCTATTGATTAATTTTTTCATTTTGATCTTCAAATTCACTAACTTTATTCTAAGTACAATTCATAAAAAAGTACCCAATTATACCTCACTCAAAACATTTGAGGGATAGTTTTCCTACATAATTTCCACTTCTTCTTCAATAATTCATGAAGATAACAGACATGATTTTTTCATTCCACTCATCAACCTCCATATCAATATAATCCCAAGGACAAACATCTTTAGTATATTTAATTGGAATCTTTCTCATAGCATCAAATTCAAAATCATATTTGAAATTATTTTTGAATACTTTTAATTTTTAAAATTCATCTGAAACGAGAAAGTAATGTTACTCATGAAGTGATAATTTTTGTGTATATTTTAATTAGAGATTTTATAATTAAACATGTCCAAAAAGATTCTCATGAGTTTATTTAAAATTGTAGAATCATCCAAAACATCTCCAAAACCATTATTGATTCACGAAAATCCAGTCACTATGGTGTTACTCATCAATAGTTTCATAGTCACCGAGTCTTATGTCTTCAAACATGCTATTATATACTTCTGAATTTTCTTCCATTATTTCGCCTTTCTTTATAAAATACTTTCATGTTTATCCAACAACCACTTTTCTCATTCGAGAACCATAACATTCATGTAATAATTTTTTTGACCAATATAAGAATATCATTTTCCCCTTTCAATCGTCTTTAATGTTTCAATTATTCAAAAAAACCACAAAAGAATCTTTCTCAATTACTGGAAACCAAATAGTAGTTTCATCTACATCCTCCATGTAAATATATACAAGATAGGTTCTCAATCCATTTTTCTATCTAAGATAATTTTTCCCATCAAGTATGGGAATACCTATACTATTGAATAAATTGATATTTTCCATGATAAGGACTTGATATGGTATCCTAACTTTGATAACACTTTAAGAACCTAAATATCGTCAAAAACTAAGATGGTGTCTGGAGGGGTAGAATTAGTGGTATGATTTTGAAAAATACTCGTATTTAATAAACTTAATCCATGAACCTTGTTAGATTTATTTACTTATCATCTTTTTATAAACTCACAAGCATGAATAAGATGGAAAATAAAAAAATAACTCTAGATTTACAAGATTGAGCATCTATTTTAGTACCTACATCCTTCCATGATAACTCACATGTGCCTATATAAATTCACTATCAGATATATGTGAATAAATATTTTTATCCAATTCTTTCTGGTCTCGAAAAATCTCCCAATAAGAAAGGTATTACTAACAAAAATTAGTTTACAACTTTTTCATGAAAAAGTAGATCCATATAAAAAATATGTAACCTTGTGAAATATTCTCTGACAATAGTTCATCTGGAAAACTCTCTCGGATACTACCTCTAAATATTTCCTCTATCTAGTAATCTCTGTCTTCCATGAATACATCTGGTGGCCTCTATTCAATCCACCATTACTAAAATTGTGCTTGTTAATAAAAATTTATTTTTATTCACTAAATAAACTATTCACCTTTTATAAAATCTATTTAGTTACTCAGATTGATCATCCTCAATATAATAATTACAAAACACTTGAAATAATATTGTTCTATTAGTTGATTTATGAAACTAAATATTTTTGAGAGGTGTGTGTAGCATGATATTGATGTATGATTCTGAGATTCATTTTATAATATTCAAATTTATTTCATGTGAATGATGTACTATAATCAGTTCTCAACTCTTCTATATAAATCCCCATTTCTCTCTCAAAATCTCTCCTAAAGGATCAAAACGTTTCTACAACATCTAAATTTTGTTTCCTAAACATAATATTGGTCATCTGAGTGAAATAATCAATAAATTAATCATGTTCATATTTCCTATTGATTATTGTTATCTTTTCAATCAATAATTATATGAGTGAATAAGATCAAAAGGTCTTGAATATAGAAATTCTACTTTCATTTTCCATTTATTAACCATTTTTCCATTGTAGAAATTTGTACAAACATTACCTTCTTTTCTCCTCGATGATGGATGATTTTTCATAACATTAACATTATAATGTTTTTTCATACATTTATACCAATGATTTCATGGTTTTTAATTCATAAACTTCTTCCCATCTTCAGCACTCAAGTAACATGAGACACTAAGCTTCCCAATCTGAAAATGATTTTTACTGGTTCTTTCTACTCTTGTAAAAAGTCTATCATCTTCTATACTTCTGTTGATGCAAATATATTCTTGGAATATTACATTACCATATAGTCAAAAACATTACTCACACTAGAAGGTGGTGATTTTAACCTTCTCTCAATAAAACATCCTTATATTTTAGTTTTTTAGGTTCTATCTTAGTGGTTCCAATTCCTTAGATTATCAAGATCATTTCCAAATGTAACCACTACTCTATCACGACTTTCAACGTCATTATTGATTTTTTTGTCTCTCATCATGTGTGAGGAATAACCAATTTCGAAACACTATGGTCATTTATTTTTTAGTTATTTTAGATCTCTCTCAATAACAAAAGAACTTTCTTCTCCTTCTTTTTTTCTAGCCGCATTTTCGTTTCTGTCATTGGAATGTTTTCCTGGGTGTATATTCATAAATTCTTCAAAAAAGTGACATATTCTCTCATATTATACAACCTCAATACTTTATAAAATTAATCATTTCAAAATTAATTTAACTTTGTTTCTTTTTTAATTTTTTAAAAATCATTTTAGGCTTACAATACACATAACAATGAGTTGGCTTGCGTTACATGCAAGGCCCAGTTTTACCGAACAAAAATATATTTACAAAATATTAATACTGGTTATGAATATTATTAACAACATTTTGAATTTTATGTATTTTATATAACTTAAATATAATTCTTATTTATTTTCAAGACATGATATAGGAACATATTGAATTTTTTTGGATAAAAGTAGTATTTTGAAAAAAATGCAGTTTTGTCGCCTTTTGATGGCCCACCAATTTAGACTAAAGTTTCTGAAACATCAATAAATTCTATTTAAAAAAATAAATTTCATATTTTGAAGTGGGATATGAAAACTTATTTTGGAGGAATTTTTGATATTTTTCTGATAATTTTTAAATATCGATGAATAGTGAAAAAAATTTCTAAATTTAATTTTAAAACAATTTTTTTCATCTAAATAATTTTTGTGGACAAATTACAATATTTAATGGTTTAAATGTATATATAGATTATATTTTTATCATTTAATATAATTTTTTGTCATTGGAGTTAATTTTAGCATCAATTTCGATGTAAGAGCTTTTCATTCTGTTGAAATGCTTTATCTTTTAAAAAATCTTTATTAATTAAGACAGTAAGATTAATTTTTTAATTAGTTACTAAAACATTATTTTATAGAAATTTGGAAAATTGATTCATAATTGTAATCTGTGGGTCCAAAATTTTAAAATATGTTCATTTTATTTTTTGGGCATTATGAATCCTAATTCTGGTAATTATTTTTATTAACATGATTAAGGGTAAATCTATTAATTCAAGGTAAAAATAATATTATAAAATTACCTTAAAAACAATAAAAATATTATTTAGTGAATACATTCTACCCTTATCATATTTTCTTTGAAGTGGAATCACTTGATGGAAACATTCCCTTGAATATGACAAGATTGTTATAAAAATCAACTAATGTGAAAAAATGTCACACTCTCATTTTATATAAGTATATTAATTTTAATATATGAATAACCATAATATAACACTGATTATAATTAGTATTCTGAAATATAAAATAATATCCTACATCATAGAAATTTATCTATAATTTTATGAGATTAAATAATTAACATTAATGATGACACAATAGTGACGTGGAAATTATTTTCCTAATGAACTATCAATTAAATAATTTTTAAATATTAAAATAAATTTTATTTGACATAATTGAGGTGATACACTAATTTTAAATTTTAATAATACATGTTATGGGTTTTTTAAATGATTTGGTTCTAAGTTAGCATGTTTTATGTTTTTTTATTAAATTCAATGTTATCAATAGTTTCAAAAGTAACACTTATGATATTTCATGAAAATAATATATCATTAAATTATTTGAAAATCACAAAAATAATAACTAATGACTAGGGGAATAGATATGGTCTAAATTATAATAAATGGCCCATTTATTTTCTAATTGACACTTGATAAGTAAAAATTACATCCCCTTACTAAAGAAAAATTGCATGGCATATTTAAAATTAAAATCAGTTAATTAAGGGTCAATCTAAATGATAAGGATTAAAATAACAGAAACTCTTATATAAAATCTATTGGTTGATAATATTACAACTTTATATCATTTTATGTCTGAATACATGCCCTTTTGTGGTATTTTAATATATATATATATATATATATATTTTATTATAAATTAATCTTTTGAGAAATCACTAAAGTGCTCATTTCCTTCATTATAAAAGGATACCCCCTCTCTCATTTTATCAAACCAGATTTCACATGTTGTCTTGACCAAAATATTCCTAAAAATTATCTAAAATTCCCTCCTCTCATCATATAAGCCTTTAGTAGGTAACAAATCCTACCAAATGATCCTTTTGGTATAAATTAAATGAAGTTACTTGATTAAGAGGTAACGCCTTCTCTCAAGATTTTTAACTTCATTTATATTATCCACTCCCTGTAATCTATTTATACTAAAATTATATAACAAAAACAGTATTCTAAATATAATAGGTTGATTTTATGAAATTATTTTATCTGCACTTACACACACCTCCATTTAATGGGTAACTAACATAATATTTCAATGTATGATTAACTACTGCCTCATGAAATGATGATTGTTCAATTTTCTCATATCACCTCTCATAGTGGACATTATGATGGGAATTATGTTTATATATCGTATATATGTTTTTATAATGTATTTATTATTCTGTAATTGTTATAAAAACATACCTTTATTCTTTCCAAGTTGTGTAAATACGGTAATTTCGTTTGAGGAAGTGTGGACTACCACACCCTCAAAGCGATATGACTCATTCACGATATACCTAGAATGTATAAAGGATAGTTTTTCTAAACATTTGATAATTATATGAATTAATATAACAATTTAATTATAATATAAATATATATATCATTTAATTCTTACATGAAAAAGAAATTAATGTAGCATTCATGCACACTTACGACCTATAGTCTCTATAAGCGGTGCATTTAATTTCTTATCTCCATCTATTGTGGATTATTCAAAATATAAATATATTAGATATATTTTATATTAACATAATTTTTTACAATATTTAGATAATTAAACCATGATATAATTAATGGGAACAATAAATAATAATTCAAAACATACTCGAGAAACAAATAAATTAACACCTGAAATAGTAAAAATAATGAAGAATTGCTAACAAACAAGTAATAAGATATTATAAGAGGATCACATATGATATAAAAAATATGGATATGTATCTATCATATTTCTAAAGCATTATTTAACCATTATACAGGTATTTAACCCACCCTCGACTAAAATAAAATAAAAGGTAAGGGTTAATTTCACAATCTCATTATTATCTGATATTGTATATAACTAAGTATCTACTGGGAAATTATTATCATTCACTTCCATGTTTCATCAAATGTATTTAAAAATATTATCAACATTTTTTAGAGACATTTTTACCCATTTTTTACTTTTTATAATAATTGTTTTGAATGTAATCTTTCCATCATTTTCCAAACGGTGTTATTTATGACCTTTTCGACAAATTAAGGAAAGAATATTTTTTTAACTTCTATGCCACAAGAATCTATTTTATAGTGTTCTGAAACCTTAACATTTTGAAGAATCCATTAAAATATTACACTGTTATTTTCAAAATAATTTTTTTTCCATTTATAATTTATCATCTTTTAAGTCGTTTAAAATTTAAAAAAACATAACTCTCTCAAACAATTTTAATAAATATATTTATGTATTTTCACCTATTTCAATATCTATTGTTGGATTTTATGCCTGATTGAGGTTTATTTATTCTTATACAATCTTCTATGGCATATTTCTAAACCATTCCCTATTTGTGTTTAGTATTATAAAAATTAATTATATATGTAATAAAAAAATTTATGTTATATTTAACCCTTTTCATATGGGGAGTGTATTGAACTTAGTAAGTTACGGGTGGGTCCTGTTATATCCCCTCAATGAATCTGTAGGTCTCATGAGTCAAACTAGATATTCGCATGGCTATGTCCTTTCCCTCTTTTATATATATGGATTTGGCAGAGGCCTTAACCAATTATTTTTGGATGTCTTGGGTGTGGCCTCAATGGAATGTTACAGATGTCTGTTATTATAAATTCCCTCATTATGAGATTAGTTATTGATATTACATGTGATTATTCATCTATTATAATATTAATTTATACCTTTAAATTAAAATATTTGATTTATTATAGCCATATTATGTTCATGTTTATGTTTAAGAGGCTTATGTTTTAGTTTAATACTTGCCTAAAAGTTTATGGTTATTTATGATAACATTCACTATATTGTTTAACCTTACTGTTCTTTTGAGCTCACCCCTATCATATGTTTTATTTTACAAGTATTCCAAAAATTGTTTTATGATTTATATCCAAGGTTACGATAGATGAATAATTGAGTTATCATATAATTCACTATGTTGTATATTATGTTATAAATTGTAATAATTGGTTCTTGTATGAATTCTATTTTTCAAGACTGTTAAACTGATCAGTCTTTCAAGACTTCATTACTTATATCATTCGAATGATTTAAAATAATGTACCAGGTTCAGGCTTCTACGGTCAGGTCGTTACAGTTTGTATCAGAAGATGTTTAGCAATAACCCCAAAGACTAGATTTATATGGCTTAGATTAGGGGTCATGACCCTAAGACAGACTTTTAGATTAAGTATGGAAGTACATCCAACATTTTTGGTTAAATAGAAATTATGTGTATTTTTTAAGAAATAAATCTAAATCTTGATATTGTACATTGATTTTTTTCTTGAACAGATGTACCTAGGAGTAACAACTCATACATGCTTTTTCATCCCTGACTCGGGGTAACCTGGTACACCACAATGGGCCTTACTATGCACCTTGTTTGACACTCCTGGGGGATATTCTTAGGATAATTCAAATATTGTTTACAAACCATTAAAAGGATTTAAGAGTAAATATGTCCCCAAAGAAACCATTTTGATGATTATGGATTTGATATGCATCAATTTCAATTTATATTTTGTATTGTATTAGTTTGGAATTATGTATTATGATTCATAACGTAATCTAGTGTATTCTATTTATTAGAAATGTCACCTAGTTGAAGGAATGGAAACTGTATCAATGAATGTATTCCATGTACGGATTTCCCTCCTATGTAATATAATTACAGTTGTTCTAGATATAAAATAAGTATTGAATGACTTATAACCTTACTAGGACAGCTGACTCCGGTTATGAATAATAACCTTACCCATATAGATCACCCAAATCAACAACGTGAATGATCAATATTAGATCTCTTCACGAGACAACAACCACTCACATTCAATGGGACTAAAAATCCATTTCTAGGTGAGCAATGGATAAGTTCATACAAGAAAATATTTCTCTCTTTTGATAGTAATGAAAGGGAAAATATTTCAAGGTAGTTTATAATCTCTCAGGAGATGTCAATCAATGGTGGTCATTAATTCAAAACATGAATTGTAACACCCAAGACTTTTATGTGAAATATTTTTTTTATGTTATATAAATCATCAAAAGAATCTTTCACTAACATTGGTTTGGCTTGCTTTACACGCAACTGCGTCCTTCCTCAATAGCTTGCATCGTACGCAATACTGAGTTTCACTAAACAAAGATATGCTATAAAAATATTATTAAAACTAGCCGTTATGAATAGTAATAACCACTTTTTGAAATTTTATAAATTTAATTTTTCAAAATGGACTTCATTTTTGGATTCGGAATATCGAAATTATCCTAGGGTGAAATTTTGGTATTTTTCTGAAAACTTTCAATTTTTGATGAATAGTGAAACCACTAAGTGGTAGTTAAAAAACTGAATTTTTCATAAAACATAATTTTACCGCTTCTGTGATTGGAATTTTTAAAATCTAAGAGACACGGTTGACGTTAGTAAGTAAAATGTGGTTCAATGAGATGAAAATAAATTTTTGGTGAATAGTAACTTTTTACTTTTTTTTACCACGGTTAAATGTAAATAGGGTAATTAAGGGTAAAAATAAAATTATTATTACCCTAACACATGTCCTAATTCTATTGGAAAAGTGTAATTCAACCACAAACAACCTTAGGAATAATATATGACCATTTATGCCCACTTGGATTATATTAGGACATTTATTATTCATTTATTTAAAGAAGGGTTAAAATAGTTAAAATCAAAGTTTAATACGTAAATCACTTTTAGTATGGGTTTATACATAAGATAAATTCGACTATAAATATTCATTATAAAGCTAAAAATATTTCCTATATAATTCTATTTTATTTTTAATTTTTATACATTAAATAATTTAATTTATTTATGACACAATGATAATGCAGTAATTATCTTATTAATGAAATAAGGACATAAACGATGTTATAAATACCCAAATAAATGTAATTTGAGACTTTTTATGAATTAAAATAATTTTCTAGGTTAATATGACATTTTAGTATTGATTTAAGTAACTTTTTTCGAACTAATCATTCTGTTATGATTTTCACACAAATCAATTACTAAATAGTGTCAAAATTGACATAAAATAGTTTTTAAAACAAATATTATATTACTAATTGTTATTTTATTCCTAAAAATATAAGGTTCGGCCAAATAACTTATATAAGGTTATATATATTAATAATGAACAACTTGGGGTTCTTTTGGCTTGATATGGTAATTTTATTAACCTTATAGTGTAAGAAAACAAGAAGAGACGGTAAAAGTTAAATTATCTAACTTAAAGTTAAATCTAAATGATATGGTTAAAATTGACACCTAAACATGTCGAAATTCTATTTGATGAGAGGATTGAGACCCCTACCCACCTTATCTTTGAAATATATCCATTTGGAGTTATTAAAAACCGAATTTGACTTTATAATAAAATAATATGTTTAGTTATTCAAAAGGTGCCCCTCTCCTCCCTTATAAAAGGGAACCTCCTCCCCCTCTTCCTCACACCACTTTGAGCCTTAAAGCTCTGCCAACCCCTGCCAATTTCTCCTCTCCACTTCCATAGAAACATCCTAGAGGTTCTGGTCTTCTTCAAAGACCTATTTTAGTGCCCTAAAAGGAGGTCTCAAAGAAGCACTTCAAAGAAGAGGTAATGTCCGTTACCGATTATTTCATCATTATTTCTTCTTCCACTTCTTCTTATTTAGTTGTTTAATTATGAAGTAATAACATCAGTATCACTCACATACGGATATGTTATTATAAGTATGAAACAACCCTATTTCACCATCTATCCATCCTACGGAAAAAGAAATCACTTGCGTGCGTACGTACGGAATACCGTCTCCATGTCGTGGTGTAATCTATTTTCCACCACCACCTTAGTTGGATGGGTATAATGGTGTAAATAATGACTATATATGACTATTATAAAGTGATATTGATTCTTAAATAGTATACATACACTCCATTACAATTCCACGATCATAGGAATGATATCATCACTCGCGCGTACGTACGGAATACTGTCTCCATCATGTGATGTGACTTGTTCTACATGATCTTCATTTCATAATGATTATATAAATGAATTGAATGAATGAATATTATATATATTACAATAATACCATTATGTAAATGAGGTTTCTATAACCTAAATAGAATAATAATAATTTATTCGACAAAAACACGCATAAGAACAAAAAGTAATAATCAACCGAATAACAAGTAGTAATGAAATATTACTAATAAGAAGCTAAGAATATGACCATATATGATATAATAACAATAATTATGATTCTGGAATAATTAAATAACATTATTTAAATCATTATATAGGAGGTTCGGACACTTATGAAGCAAATCGGACCTATGTTAAGGTAAATATCACAATCTCATTTTTATCCGAGATTGTTTATACTTTGGAATTTGCTGGGGTGTATTTTATCATCCACATCAATGTTTCCTCAATATGTAATATTTATATCCTTATACAATAGTTTATATTCGATTTTACCCTTCGGTGAGTTTTTAGTAAATGATATGAAAGGAATCGTTTGTCGTTTTTCGTACGATGTACTTTTTGACTTTTCTGACAAAAGTACGAGAAGAATGTTTTTTTAACATATACGGCATGAATGGATTTTTAAAACATTATTTCCAAGAAGCTTCCTTTATAAGTTTTCAAGTTTATTTTTAATCAACTTCTTTTAGTTTAAAATTGTATGACATGTTAAGAATGGAAAATGTTTTTGAATTTCAAAGGATATTTTCCTCAAGAATGGAATTCAAGTGTTTTATCAAAATTATTTTCCATCTAAGATAATATAGGGTTCTGTTTTTATCCCTATTATTACATTGATTTGATTATGTTGTGATGGAATTATTTTTATGAATTCCTTTATCTTATATGAATTGTTTGATGATGTCACGATGTTTAAGATTCCCATTTTTATTACATGGGTTATTCAATGATGTATGATTTATGATTTTGTGGCACATATAAGAATGGTATCATTATGAGATGGGTGGGACCTATTTCTCCCTCCAATGCATTGGGTACAGATTTTATATCTCATGAGATAGACATGGCCGGAATGGTAGGTTATACCGGTTCAGTGAAACAGGACTGAAACGAGGAGTGAACTCGGTTCAGAAATGGACTTTTTCCACTAAGATAGTCTTGGAAATGAGTCTTGACTAATAAGAAATGATTCTCTATGATTATGTGTGTATGAAACAAAGTTTCATGTTTTATGTTATGATTATTGGGATTCCATTTCACTATTATGATTTATCCCATGTTATGAAATTATGCTCTCTTTTGCAGGTTAAGATTTCCAAAAGTTATGTTCTTATGAATATGATGTGATTGATATTTCTTTTTTTTACCCTTACTAAGCATTTGAACTCACCCTTTTGAATGTTTTCTTTCCCCAGGTCAGGAAGAAGGTTATTAAGTAAGATATGCCAAAAGGGACAATAGATATGATGAAATAAATGGGAGACAGTGTAGAAACTTTATGAACCAGTTGTTTATGTTTCCCAGTTTCTAAAGACACTATACCTATATGTTCCTTTCGTGGTTATGCTATATGTTGTAATAAGTATGCTTCAATTTTGAAGTATTAACATTGTATGTAAAGTATGGGTCGTTATAGTTGGTATCAGAGGAAAGGTATAGTAAACCTTTGGAGACTAGGATGTGAAAGCCTTAGTAAGAACCCTAAGGATAATTCTAAGCATAGAACACAATCTTAGTGTTTTAGAAATGGCCATGAATAACCTAGGATAATAACTTAAGTGTGAAATTTTATTCGTGATTATGTGGTTTTCCTATAATAATTAGTGTTGCTCACACTATTCTTCTTGGTTTTAGTCAATGGTTGGGACCTGAAGGAAACATGTTAATGTGGAATGCGATGGGCAATGCAATTATTGTCCCCCTGAGCAACCAAACGTTATGGGAGATGGAATGCAAAATCTTGTATCCATGCTCACACAACTTTCTCAAGATATGAATCATGCAGGACTTCCAAACGAGCAAAGGAAGGAGAAAAATTCTGTTGAATCCTTCATGAGACAGCGTCCACCTTCATTCAGCGGGTCTACTGATCCATTAGTCGCTGAACAATGGATTAGTACTACTGAAAAGATATTTTCAATTCTTCAATGTTCTAAGCATGATAAAGTCATCTTAGCAGTGTATCATTTGGAAGGTGATGCTGATCAATGGTGGAATCTTATTAAGAATATGAGGCAAAGGGATGAAATTGAGTCCATGGAATTGGACGAGTTCAAGAACTTATTTTTCAATTAGTACTTCCCTCGTATTCTCCGAACAAAGATGGAGAAAGAGTTTCTTGAACTGAAGCAAAAAGATGATGAATTTGTTGGTACTTATGAATCAAATTTTACAAGACTTTCAAGGTACGCTTCTGGTATTATTATCCAACCTGAGAGTAAGATCGATCGATTATTTAGTGGCTTAAAACCAAGTCTTCGAAGGGCATTAGCCATCAGGGACTTCAATAGCTACAAGGAAATCGTTCGATGTTCTCTCAAAGTCAAGATGGAGATTGGAGTTACCCATCAGTCATATGGGTTTGATAAGAAGAGGAAAATGGAATTCAAAGGAAAATCTAAATAGCACACTGAAAAGAATATGAGCTTTCCCTTATGCTCAAGGTGTGGAAAGAAACATGGAGGGAGTTATCTTAAAGGGACAAGTAAATGTTTCAAATGTGGAAAGGAAGGTCATCGGGCATTTTAATGCCGCGATGATGGGAAGAATATGTCTAATGATGCAAACAAAGGAAGGGATACACAGAATGAACCTACTACACTTCAATGTTTCAAGTGCAAGGAGATGGGACATTATGCCAATAAATTCCATAATCCAAGGAAGTTACATTTCATATTCCAGATCAACCTATGATCGTCTATTAATGCAAGGATGAACATAACCTTCCAGTGGAAATTAATTCTACCTTATGGGTCTTGATTCCACTAAATGAATGTTATTTATCTCAAATGGTTGGTGAGAAACTCACTATTAAGAATATTCCCATTGTACGGGAGTTTGATGATGTCTTTCCAGAGGAATTATCGGGTCTTACACAAAATAATGAAGTTGAGTTTTCAATAGGACTCGTACCGGGTGCATTGCCTATTTCAAAGACACCTTATATAATGGCCTCAATTGAGTTGCAGGAATTGAAGAAGCAACTCCAACAGAATCTTGATAAGGGGTTCATACGCCCTAGTGCATCACCTTGGGGGGCACCTGTTCTGTTTGTTAAGAAGAAAGATGGATCAATGAGTCTCTGAATTGATTATCGAGAACATAACAAGATCACTATCAAGAACAAATATCCTCTCCCACGCATTGATGGTTTATTTGACCAACTACACGGAGCTCAATACTTTTCCAAGATTGAACTTCGTTCAGGGTATCATCAATTAAAGGGTCAAAAGGGAGGATATACCAAAGACGGCTTTCCGTACAAGGTATGGACACTATTAATTTATAGTGATGCCATTTGGTCTTACTAATTCCCTTGCGATCTTCATGGATCTGATGAATAGAGTCTTTAGAGACTATCTTGATCAATTTGTGGTTGTCTTTATAGACGACATTCTTGTTTATTCAAAGAGCAAGGAACAACATGAAGATCACTTGAGAATTATATTGAAGACCCTGAGAAAGGAGAAGATTTATGAAAAATTTACCAAGTGTGAATTTTGGCTTCAAAAAGTTTCATGTTTGGGTCACATAATCACAAAAGAGGGGATATCTGTGGATCCAGCAAAAACAGAGGTTATCGAAAGATGGTCAAAACCAACAACAGTAACTGAGATCTGATGTTTTCTTGGTTTGGATGGATATTATCGACGTTTTGTGAAATATTTTTCATGATTATCTAATCCACTCACCAAGTTGACTCGGAAAGGAGTTAAGTTTGTTTGGACGGAAGAATGTGAAGAAAATTTCAAGGAGTTGAAATGAAGGTTATCCAGTGCACCTATGCTCACACTGCCTTGTAGTGGAGAAAGGTTTTTGATCTATAGAGATTCATACAAGAAGGGATTGGGGTGTGTTCTTATGAAAAATGATATGGTGATAGCTTATGCCTCACGACAGTTGAAAATCCATGAGAAAAATTACCCAACACATGATTTGGAGTTAGCTGCGGTAATCTTTTCATTAAATATTTGGAGGCATTATCTTTATGGAGAAAGTTGTGACATTTACACTGATCATGAAAGTTTAAAGTATATTTTCACACAAAAGGAGATGAATATGCGTCAAAGAAGATGGTTGGAGCTGATTAAGGATTATGACTGCTCAATCCATTACCACCCTGGGAAAGTAAACAGGGTGGCAGATGCATTAAGTCGACAGGACCATGCCAGTTTATCCATGATGAGGATCACAAAAGATCCAATATTTATGGATTTACAAAGGATGGATCTTGAAATTATAATGGAAGGGGAAAAATCTTATCTTTCTCAAAAGAATGTTCAACCATCTATACATGTGAAGATTAAAGAGGCACAGAAAGAAGATGTCGAGTTACAAAAGAAGGTGATAAATGTTCCTGAATTCAACCTTGATTGTGATGGGATAATAATGTTCGGGAATCGGGTTTCTGTTCCTCCCATCCCGAAATTAAAGAAGGAGCAGCTGGATGAGGCTCATAGTTCTTCATTCTCTATTCATCCTGGAAGCACGAAGATGTATAGGGACCTGACAGAGTACATATGGTGGGATGGCATGAAAAGAGATGTTGCTGAATATGTCTCTCGATGCTTGGTTTGTCAGCAAGTTAAAGCTGAGAGATAGAAGTCTAAGGGGATGTTACAACCATTACCGATACCCGAATGGAAATGGGAAAACATCACTATAGACTTTGTCTCAGGACTTCCTAAAACATCCAAGGGCAATAATGCTATCTGGGTCATAGTTGATCGTCTTACCAAGTATGCACACTTCATTTATATTAGAGAGGATTTCCCTCTGGATCAGCTTGCCAGGATATATGTAAAGGAAGTGGTAAGATTGCATGGAGTACCACTTTCTATTATATCTGATCGAGATCCGAGATTTACCTCGAAGTTCTGGCGAAGTCTTCAGCATACTCTGGATACAGAGTTGAGTTTCAGAACTTCTTATCATCCTCAGATAGACGGTCAGTATGAGAGAACAATTCAAACCCTAGAAAATATTTTTAGAGCTTGCTCTATGGATTTCAAAGGTTGTTGGGATCAACACCTAACTTTGGTGGAACTTTCTTATAATAATAGCTTTCACTCCAGTATTCAGATGGATCCTTATGAAGCTCTCTATGGAAAGAAATGCAGGCCTCCAACTTGTTGGGATGAAGTTGGAAAAAGAAAGCTATTAGGACCTGATCTCGTTGATGAAATGGCAGAAAAGGACAGATCTATTCAACAACACATAAGAGCAGCTCAGAGTCGACAGAAAAGTTATACCGACAACCGAAGAAAAGACCTAGAGTTTGAAGTGGGTGATAAAGTGTTCTTACGAATATCTCCCTGGAAGAGAGTCATGAGATTTGGAAAGAAGGGGAAGTTGATCCCTAGATATATCGGTCCTTTCGAAATACTGGATTGTGTTGGGAAGGTAGCTTACCGATTGGCGCTTCCACTGAATCTCTCTCAAGTTCACGATGTGTTCCATGTATCTCTTCTGAGAAAGTACATACCTGATTCTTCAAATGTACTTAGCTCAGAAGTTGTACCGCTGGAGAAAGATCTTTCTTATAAAGAACAGCTGATAGAGATTCTCGATCGTAGCAAAAAAGTCCTACAAAGCAAGACCACTCGATTGGTGAAAGTTTTATGGAGGAACCACCAATTAAAAGAAGCTACATGGGAGCTTGAGGATATTATGAGGGAGAGGTATCCTCATCTGTTTGTTACAAAGTGACGAATTTCAAGGGAGAAATTTATTTTAAGGGGGGTAGAATGTAACACCCGAGACTTTTATGTGAAATATTTTGTTTTTATGTTTTATAAATCATCAAAGGAATCTTTCACTAACACTGGCTTGGCTTGCTTTACACACAACCACGACCTTCCTTGATAGCTTGCGTCGTACGCAATACCGAGTTTCACTAAACAATGATATGCTATTAAATATTATTAAAACTAGCCGTTATGAATAGTAATAACCACTTTTTGAAATTTTATAAATTTTATTTTTCAAAATGGACTTTATTTTTTGATTCGGAATATCAAAATTAGCCTAGGGTAAAATTTTGGTATTTTTCTGAAAACTTTCAATTTTTGATGAATAGTGAAACCACTAAGTGGTAGTTAAAAAATTGAATTTTTCATAAAACATAATTTTACCTCTTCTGTGAGTGGAATTTCGAAAATCCGAGTGACACTGTTGATGTTAGTAAGTAAAATTTGGTTCAATGAGATGAAAATAATTTTTTGGTGAATAGTAACTTTTTACTTTTTTTTACCACGGTTAAAAGTAAATAGGGTAATTAAGGGTAAAAATGATATTATTATTACCCTAAAACATATCCTAATTCTATTGGACAAGTTTAATTCGACCAAAAACAACCTTAGGAATAAAATATGACCATTTAGGCCCACTTGGATTAGATTAGGACATTTATTATTCATTTATTTAAAGAAGGGTTAAAATAGTTAAAATCAAAGTTTAATAAGTAAATCATTTTTAATATGGGGTTATACATAAGATAAATTAGACTATAAATATTCATTAGAAATCTAAAAAGATTTCTTACATAATGGTATTTTATTTTTAATTTTTAGACATTAAATAATTTAATTTATTTATGACATAATGATAATGCAGTAATTATCTTATTAATGAAATATTGACATAATTGATGTTATAAATACCCAAATAAATGTAATTTGAGACTTTTTATGAATTACACTAATTTTCTAGGTTAATATGACATGTTAGTATTGATTTAAGTAACTTGTTTCGAACTAATCATTCTGTTATTATTTTCACAAAAATAAATTACTAAATAGTGTCAAAATTAATATATAAAATAGTTTTTAAAACAAATATTATATTACTAATTGTTATTTTATTCCTAAAAATCTAAGGTTCGGCCAATTGACTTAGATAACGTTATATATATTAATAATAAACAACTTGCGGTTCATTTGGCTTGATATGGTACGTTTATTAACCTTATAGTGTAAGAAAACAAGAAGACACGGTAAAAGTTAAATTATCTAACTTAAAGTTAAATCTAAATAATAAGGTTATAATTGATACCTAAACTTGTCCAAATTATATTGGATGAGAGGATTTAGACCCATACCCACCTTATCTTTTAAATATATCAATTTGGATCTATTAAAAACCGAATTTGACTTTATAATAAAATAATAGTTTTAGTTATTCCAAAGGTGCCCCTCTATTCCCTTATAAAAGGGAACCTCCTCCCCCTCTTCCTCACACCACATTGAGCCTTCAAGCTCGTCCAAACCCTACCAATTTCTCCTCTCCACATCCCTAGAAACATCCTAGAGGTTCTGGTCTTCTTCAAATACCTATTTTAGTGCCATAAAAGGAGGTCTCAAAGAAGCACTTCAAAGAAGAGGTAATGTTCGTTACCGATTCTTTCATCTTTATTTCATCTTCCACTTCTTCTTCTTTAGTTGTTTCATTATGAAGTAATAACATAAGTATCACTCACATACTTATATGTTATTAGAAGTATGAAACAACCCTATTTCACCATCTATCCATCCTACGGAAAAAGAAATCACCGCGCGTGCGTACGTACGGAATACCGTTTCCACGCCGTGGTGTAATCTATTTTCCACCACCACCTTACTTGGATGGGTATAATGGTGTAAATAATGACTATATAGGACTATTATAAATTGATATTGATTCTTAAATAGTATATATACACTCCAATACAATTCCACGATCATAGGAACGATATCATCACTCGTGCGTACGTACAGAATACTGTCTCCACGATGTGATGCGACTCGTTCTACATGATTTTCATTTCATAATGATTATATAAATGAATTGAATGAATGAATATTATATATATTAAACTAATACCATTATGGAAATGTGGTTTCTATAACCTAATGATAAGAATAAGAATTTATTCAACAAAAACACGCATAAGAACAAAAAGTAATAAACACCCGAATAACCAGTAGTAATGAAATATTACTAATAAGAAGCTATGAATATGAACATATATGATATCATAACAATAATTGTGATTCTGGAATAATTCAATAACATTATTTAAATCATTCTACAGGAGGTTCGTACACTTACGAAGCAAATCGGACCTAAGGTAAGGGAAATATCACAATCTCATTTTTATCCGAGATTGTTTATACTTTGGAATTTACTGGGGTGTATTTTATCATCCAAATCAATGTTTCCTCAATATGTAATATTTATATCCTTATAAAAAAGTTTATAATCAATTTTACCCTTAGGTGAGTTTTTAGTAAAAGATACGAAAGAAATCATTTGTCGTTTTTCGTACGAGGTACTTTTTGACTTTTTCGACAAAAGTATGAGAATAATGTTTTTTTTAACTTATACATCAAGAATGGATTTTTAAAACATTATTTCCATGAAGCTTCCTTTACATGTTTTAAAGATTATTTTTCATCAACTTATTTTAGTTTAAAATTGTATGACATGTTAAGAAAGGAAATTTTTTTGAGTTTGAAAGGATTTTTTCCTCAAGAATGGAGTTCAAGTGTTTTATCAAAATTATTTTCCATCTAAGATAATATAGGGTTATGTTTATATCCCTATTATTACATTGATTTTATTTTGTTGTGATGGAATTATTTTTATGAATTACTTTATCTTATATGAATTGTTTGATGATGTCACGATGTTTAAGATTCCCATTTTTATTACCTGGGTTATGCAATGATGTATGATTTATGATTTTGTGGCACACATAAGAATGGTATCATTATGAGATGGGTGAAACCTATATCTCCCTCCAATGTATTGGGTAAAGATTTTATATCTCATGATATAGACATGGATGGAACGGTAGGTTATACCGGTTCAGTGAAACAGGACTGAAACGAGGAGTGAACTCGGTTCAGAAATGCACATTGTCCACTAAGATAGTTTTGGAAATGATTCTTGACTAATAAGAAATGATTATCTATGATTATGTGTGTATGCCAAAAAGTTTCATGTTTTATGTTATGATTATTGGGATTCCATTTCACTACTATTATTTATCCCATGTTATGAAATTATGCTCTCTTTTGCAGGTTAAGATTTCCAAAAGTTATGTTCTTATGAATATGATGTGATTGATATTTCTTTTGTTTACCCTTACTGAGCATTTGAGCTCACCCTTTTGTATGTTTTCTTTCCCTAGGTTAGGAAGAAGGTTATTAAGTAATATATTCCAAAAGGGACTATAGATATGATGAAATAAATGGGGGACAGTGTAGACGCTTTATGAACCAGATGTTTATGTTTCCCAGTTTCTGAAGACATTATACCTATACGGTACTTTTGTGGTTTTGTTATATGTTGTAATAAGTATGATTCAATTTTTATGTATTAAAAATGTATGTAAAGTATGGGTCGTTATATGAATTATGGTCAAGAAGTATCAAATATAGAATTTTGGGAGTTTTAATAATTTTCAATAGAGAAATACATTCCTCGTGAACAATGAGAGGATATGGGTGATAGTTTCTGAGTCTGAGGTAGAAGGAGGATGATAATGGTGAAAACTATGAATATAACATCACCAGGATATCAAGGAATGCAGTAAAATACATATATAACCAAGGAGTAATATTTATCATTTCACATATGGTTTAAAATAATTTCTTTCAAAGGTATTGGTCTCTATAACATTCAAATCATACGAAGATATATTCTGATGTTCTATCAAGTGAAATAAATAATTTTCTAAGTCTTATGACTTTAAGGGAAAACTATAGAATAATAGATTGGTGGAGTAAGAGACATATAAGGGGAAGAAGTAAAAGAATTATTTTCCAAAATGTGAAAATTGTGAAGGAAACACCCTAGTGCTGGCTTAAAAGGAAAACGAGTTTTTTTCAAGCATGGTGGCCATCATGCTAATGATTTTAAGGGAGAGAAAAAATTTACAAATGTGAAATGCTATAATTGTAAAGAGATGGATTATTGTGAAAATGATTTTCCATAGCATCAATGAAATTTAGCTCAGAAAAAGAAAATCGATCAAGGTCATGGTTATGTTGTTACGATAGTAGAAGCGGAATAATTAATGTAATTTTGTATTTTGAATCAATAGTAATGTTATTATATTTTGGTTATAAAAATAATGTGATAATTAATTATTGTACTGCAGTTCTTCTTCTTTAGGAATTTATAATCAAAAAATATTTCATTAAATCTTTTGAGTTTATAAAGGTATTTTTCAATAAGAGAAACATTATATTGTTTGGGGAATTTGATGTTATGATTGATTTTGGTTATTTAAAGACTTTTTAGAGTATGAATTAGGACATGAGTATTTTGGAAGTGTATTAAGGTTATAAAAGAGTATGTTTAGCTTTGGATGTTATTTTTAGAGGATAAATTATGATTTATTGGGCTAACGTTCTTGGAATCAGGAAACATTTAGGGGATTAAAGAAATACCTATGAGCCTTTTGATTTATCAAAAGTGCTACAGTTGTAAAAATATCATATTGAAATTTCTTTTAAATATGTAAGGGATGAAGTAAAAATAGATCTAAGTACAACCAAAGGATGATATTAAGCTTATGACATGGAAAGAAATCAATAAATATTTTATTATTAATTCTTCTTAGTGAAAGGATCATGAAAAAAATAATTTTATCATAGTAATTTTTCGAACGAATCAAATGATCCATTATATCATTTAATATTCCCATCATTGTGATTCTTAATTTTCTACTCATCATGTTCCCTACCAATCTCTATCAGAACGTGATGTTTTGAAATGATAACCCCCTAATTTGAAATCTTGAGTTTAAATTGTGAGGGTAATATTTACCGAAGTAGGGGAGAATGTAAAACCCTTAGACTTTATAATATTTTCATTTCTAAATAAATTTAACATTTTTTGTTTTTTGTTTTATTCCACACCATGTTAACCTTTCACTACACATAGTAATGGGTTGTCTTGCGTTACACACCGGACACAGTTTTACCAAACCACAATATATTATCAAAATATTATTAGCAGTTATGAATATTATTAACCACATTTTTAATTGTATATATTTCATATAACCTTAATAATCATCTTATTTATTTTCCAGAAATTATATAAGAAATAATTCAATTTTTTGGATAAAAGAAATATTTTTCAAAAATGCAATTTTTCCACCTTTTGATGGCGCCTCGATTTAAAATAAAATTTTTGACACTTTAATAAATTTTATTTAACAAAATAAATTTCTGATTTTGAATTGGCATATGAAAATTTACATTGGAGTAATTTTGGATATTTTTCTGATAGGTTTTAAATTTTGATGAATAGTAAAAATATACTAAATTTTAATTAGAAAACACATTTTTCATCGAAATATTTTTTATGGATTAATTTTATTATTGAATGGTTTCAAACTGTAAATATAATAAATTTTTTAAATTTAATATAACCTTCTTCATTGTTATTAATTTTACCATGGATTTCGCTTTAAAAACATTTCAATCTTTTGCAATATTTTTACTTTTAATAACCAATTTTTCATTCTGACAATGGAATTAATTTTAAAATTAATTACAGAAATATTTTTGGTTTGAAATTTTAAATTTTGAATCAATATTTTGAATTAGTGGTCCCATATTATGTAAATAGTTTCATTTTATTTTTGGGCATTATGAATTGTAAATTTATTAATTATTTTCATTATCATTGTTAGGGGTAAATATGGTAATTAAAAGTAATATTAATATTATAAAATTACCATAACACCTATAAAAATCCTATTGGATGAATAAATAAGAAACATATAATCTATTTTTGAAAATGTAAACACTTAATGGCCGCTTTCCCATGATTACGACATAAATAATATAAAAATCAATGAATGTGAAAAAATGTCACACTCTCATTTTATATAAGTATATTAATTTAAAGATATGAATAAATAGAATATAACACAGATTATAAGTTTTATTTGTAAATATTATATAATTTCCAACATCATAGAAATTTATCTATAATTTTTAGATACAAAAGAATTACCATTAATGAAGACATAAAAGTGAGGCAGATATTATTTTATTAATAAAATATCAAATAAATGATATTAAAATACTAAAATAAGTTTAATTTGACATTATTAAAGTGATCCAAGAGATTTCTAGTTTAATATTACATGTAATGGGTATTCTAAATGAATTTTTTTGAGGTTATCTTCCTGTATATATTTTATTAATGTCAATGTTATCAATAGTATCAAAATTGACAGCTATGATATTTTATTAAAATAATATTTAATTAAATTATTTGAAAATAATAAAAAAAATATTAACTAAGTACAAGGTTAATATATATTGTCTAAAATATCATAAATTTTCAATTTATTGTCTATTTGTCATTTTATAAGTAAAAAATACATCCCCTAATCAATGAAAAGTTTCTTATAGTAGATAAAATTAAAATGGGTTAATTAAGGTTTAATGAAAACGATAAGGATTACAATAACACAAAAACTTGTCTAAAATCTATTGGTTGGAAATATTAAAAAATTATATGATCTTATATTAGAATAAATGACCTCTGGAGTTATTTTAATATATATATAATTTGTTATAATTTAATCCTTTGAGAAATCCCAAAAGTGCCCCTTGGCATCATCAAAAAAGGACACATCCTCCCCCATTTCCTCACACCACATTGAGCCTTATAGCTTGACCTATCCATACCAAAATAATCCCAAAAATTACCTCTCCTAATTTTAGAATCCTCTCCTAGAGCATGAGGCCTCCCAAATAAGTTTTATATTCTAAACCAAAAGAAGTTACCACATTAAGAGGAAACGCCTTCTCTCATGGTTTTTAGTTTCATTTCCATTATATACTACCTATATTCTACTTATTCTATGATTACATAAAAAACCAAGAATCCTAAATATACAATGATGTTTTATTCTATGGTTTCCAACTACACTTACTCATACATCCATTTAATGGGTAACGAACATATTGTTTCTGTGTACAACCAACTACAACCTCATAAAACGATGACTGTTCAATTTTCCCCTACCACCTATGATGGTGGCCATTATTAATGATACTGTATGTATATATCATATATATTTTATTTATAATGTCTTTATTCTTCTGAAATTTTTATTTAAAATATATCGTTATGCTTTCCATGTTTTTTAAATACGATAATTTCGTTTGAGTAAATGTGGACTACCACCCCCTCAAAGCGATATGAATCATTCACGCTATACATGGAACATAAAAATGATGTTTTTAAAAATATTATGAGATATATATGAAATTAATATAATAATGGAATTATAGTATAAATTTAATTCATTTATTTCATATACAAAAAGAAATTAGTGTAGCGTTCATGTGTATGTACGGCCTACCGTCTCTATGAAGGGTGCCTTACATTTCTTATCTCCATGTATTGGGGATTATTTTAATTACATATATACTGAATATACATATATATTATTTAATTCATGTTTTACATTCTATATATTATTAAACCATGATCTAATTAATGGGAACAACAAATAATAAATCAAAACATACTCAAGAAACTCAGCGATTAACACCCGTAATAGCAAAAATAATGAACAATTATAGACTAAAAGTTAATATGAAATTATAATTGGATTTTATATGATATCCTAAATATGGATATGGTTCTGGTATAATTTAATAACATTATTTAACCATTATACATGAGTTTAACACACACTCGACTAAAGTAAAATACAAGCTAAGGGTTAATTTCACAATATCTTTATTATCTAAGATTGTTTATATTTATCTACTGGGAAATTCTTATCATCCACATCCATGTTTTTTAAATTAATTTAAAAAAATTTCGACATTTGTTTAAAGAAATTTTTACCCATGTTTGACTTTTTATATAAATGGTTTTGAAATGTATCTTTCAGTCATTTTAAAAATGAGGTACTTTATAACCTTTTCGACAAAATAAAAAATGAATGTTTTTTTACATATACGATGTAAGAACACATTTTACTCCATTATAGTGCTTTATAATTTTGAATCATCCCTATCAATATTTCTTGGTTATTTTAAAAATAAATTTTTTCTTTTATAAATGTGGACCTTTAAAATGATTTAAAAGTTAAAAAGGAAATATCCCTTGAAGAGTATTAAAAAATATAATAAAGTATTTTCATCTATGTAAACATCCTTTATTGGATTTCATACTTTATAGAGGTTGGTTTATTCTTATACAATCTTTAATATTGTATTTTTTTTACCATTCATGGTTTACGGTTAATGTCTTAACATTCCGTATGCTATTTTTAATATGAATTTTTATGTTATGTTTCACCCTTTTCATATGAGAAATGTATTGGACTCAGTAAGTCATGGGAAGGGCCCACTATATCCCCTCAATGCATAAGTAGGTATCGTGAGACAAAATAGATGAGTATTTGGTTGAGGCCTTGCCCATTTAACTTTATATATTGATTTGGTCGAGGCCTTGATGATTTATTTTTAGATATCTTGGCTGAGGCCTCGACGGTATGTTCTAGATGTTCGGTATTTTGAATTCTATAATTATGATATTTGTTATTGATATTACAGGTGATTATTCGACTAATATAATATCCATGTGAATTATTAAATGGAATTATTTGATTTATTCTTTCCATAATATGTTCAAATTTATGTTTAGAAGGTTTTTTTCAGTTTTATACTTGCCATTAAATTTATGGTTATTAATGATAGCATCCCCTATATTTTTTTAACCTTACTGAGCATTTTATCTCACCCATTTCATATGTTTTATTTTTTCAGGATACCGACAAGTGTTATAAGATTTATATGCATGTTTAAGCTAGAATAATAATTATTTCCTCAACTAATGGACAATGTTTCATATTATGTTTTGAATTGTAATGAATGGTTCATTTATGAAATCTATTTTCCAAGACTGTTAAACTGATTGGACCTTCTGGACTTTATTCCTTGTATCATGCCAATGTAATAAAATAATGGACTGGCTCTAAGATTCTGGGGTCAGTGTGTTACACCTAACTTCCACAAACTTCCACCAGGCAGTCAAACTGATTTTTCATTGAAGATTTTCTAACAATAGAAGATTTACCTTTTCTTATATTATATAGATTAGGAAGGTTACTAATTCTAATTAGACAATTAATTCCCCTCTCTTCAAGCCTCTTTCATGTAATTGACATTTTTTACAAATATTTATAATCATGGTGGCCATAAATTCCCTAGAACCATTAAAAACCGTCAAATCATGGTATTCAATAGAAGTATTATTTCTCTCTATAAATTGTTTTTGAGGTTCATAACTTATTTTTGTTCATAATTTTATCTTCAAGGTCTATCATTCCTATATAAAGAATTTTCAAATTTTGGGGATGTGATAGATTTTTCACTTCCCTTATAAGAAAAAGTTTTCTAAAAAAATTTCAGCATACATGAAATGTTAGAGAAATTAGGTGAACATTTACATTTAGTGGGTGCTGATTGCACATGGTTTGGGGAGTTAGATTTTCTTAGATGATTCAATTATTACTTCCCAACCCTTACTAAAGATTTAATTAAACATTCATAAGATTCATTTTGTATCACTTATTTTTTATTGTGTATTGTTAAATTTATATTTCTTAGCTTCCAGCATCATAATGTGGTCTTCAACCATCCTCCCATGTTGAGTAATTCTTCGTTTTTAGTTTTATATTTCCATAAAGTAATGTTCTACTAACCTTAGCACATATTTTATTCTTCCAATAACTTTTCCACCTTCTTTTATCATCATTAAGATTTCTTACATCAGACTTTGGTTTTTTAAAGATATTCTACAATTTATGATCCGAGATGATACTCTCTGTAGGATTCTTCACCTCATCATTCTTCTTTCATGTTTGACTAATCATCCTATTTCTTAAAATTAGAAAATAACGTTATGATTATTTTTGAAATTTCATATTTCTATGAATCTATCTCATATAAATAAACATTATATTTCTTACACATCATTATTAATTTGTTTATAGTGAGATTTTTATATCCACCAATATACATTTCGTCCTTAAAAGTTTTGTTTAGATTCCTCCATTAAGTCTTTTCTTCCTAAAGATCTTAATATTCACTAATTTTCTTCATTTAGTAATTCATCGAAATGTTCCCAATTTACACACACTAAAATAATTTTACATTATGTTTTCCTCTATAAGTTTCTCCTCCATTTTGATACTTTTAAGAGATTAGAAACAATATTCTTTCATACAACTCATCATCCTCCTTTTCTTTAGAATCACAATGATGAACATATTCTGTATCTTAAATTTTCAATTTCTTCATAGATTCAAAAATAAAATATTCTCTAATATTATTTTTCAATGACGTAGATTTTCCCATTTTCTGAGAAACAATACATTTATGAAATTCATGAACTGTTAAATCTTCTTTATGTTCTAAATAATATATTTTAGAATCAAACAATTCTAGAATATTTCTCATGAGTTTATTAATAATTATAGAATCTTCTAAAAAATATATGAATAATACGATGTGGAATACAACTTTATTAACTCTAATTAAGTACTAAAATATGTATTTATTCATCTCTCATTTTAATTTCATAAAAACATATTATGCCAAATTTGTAACTTTGCTTCCTTAAATTTAGCATTTAATTGAAAACTAATTTTTATATTGTTGAAAATTATCTTTGTGGTTTTAAAACTCATCACATCCATATATATTTTTTTTGAATGTGACATAAGAATGGAATTTCTAGACACTACAGAAACTTTAATGATTCTCTTATACACAAAATTCATGGATTTGTTTTTTTCAATAGGTTTAAACCTAATTATTGATGCATATAAAATCTTCATGGAAAATATATAAAGGATAGGGTATTATTATATTTTTTCTGCCGTTATGATATGTCCCATAAAATATAATAATTCATATACTATTGAAGGAATTTAAATTTTCATGGATAATGATTTTACTAGGGAACCAAAATCTGAAAAAACGTGAATTTCCAAAGGAGCATAGAATTAAAGAGAAGCTGGGGGTTAAATAATTTTTTATCTTTTTAAAAATTTCCATCTTTATGAAACATAACCCCAAAAACTCGCTCAATTTACTTTCATACCACCTTTTAGTAAACTCTCAGGCATGAAAAAATTCTGAAATTAATAAAATCACATAAGATTTTTATGGTAAAACTCTAGTATGAGAACATACAACATTGACATGGCCACTATCATGGGTCCATGGAAAATCAATTTTAGGAAGAATTATGTATAATTTTTGAGTTAACTATCCTTGGCCTCATTCTCTCTCTCAATAGGTCTGATTATACATACTCACCAAAATTTAAAAAAAGCATAAAAATTTTGATCCAAAAAAATATATACAACCTTGGGAAATATTTTCCAATAATGGTCCATCAAAAAAAACACTATCTGATGGTAACACTTCATGTTTCCTCCATTGATTAATCTCTATATTATGTGCCCATATCTAGTGGCCTTTTTCTGATTCATGTTTACTAAAATTGTTCCAATTAAAAAATCTAAATTCTACTCGATTGAAAAATATTTTCACATTTTAGAAACTATGCACAGTAACTTAGTCAAAACATCCTTAGACTGATACTCTCAATTCGGTATTCTGAACCTAGAAAATATCTGGCACTTCGAAATAAAAATTTCTTATGCATTTAATTTTTATTATACACTAAAATTATCTTAGTTTATAAACTCAATTATAACATAATTCATTCATTATCTCATATTTTATTTGTAAACATTCCCTCTCACACTCACATACATTCTACTTTGCACCTCTATTTGAAGGTCCTCCAAAAAGTAGAAATAGGAGGAAACTAATTTCATTTTTCCACAATTGAAACTCATAAATATGAATTTAACAATAATTTATATCTCATTCATATAGTTCACAACTATTGACAACTCTTATGGAGTCATCCAAAATATTTTCAACATTTCTTCAATTGTTCTGACATTATGACATTTCCAAATTTTCTCATTTCCATAACATTACAATGTTATGTTAAAGTGATATGAAGAAATTGTTTTTCAAGAACTTCTCTATCTAGAAGACACGATCTGAAATTTTCTTCTTTAATCCACAACTCTTAAACTTATTGAGAAACAAGTGGATTTCATTCCATAGTATACGCTACAAAAAACACATGAGAGATCATTTTTTGACCATTTAATAAATCCAACTGAAGATGTTTTAATACATTATTGTAAGATCTAAAGACATTGTTTTCCTTGAATGACAGTCTGGTTGAAAATTCTTCATCTGAGTAACTTTTTCTAATGACGATACTTCAAAATTTTCACGTATATTTTTTTATAAAAGTTCACCCACTATATTTTTCAGATAAGATCAGATAACCTCTTCCTTTATTTTTTTCAAACTCAAATACATTCATTATCAGTAAAACAGACCTTCTATATCGATCTGAAAAAAATCCAGTAACTTCATTATCTTATGTGTTTTTATAAAATCCATGACTTTCACAAACTCCAAAATTCCACCAATATAATTATCTATACATTCCATCTAGAAGGTTTTTGTCCCTTAATTAAGGAGAACATTATCAAACGTCTGTAACATATATTTTCTTTTTTTTATATTTTTTCTATTAGAAGAATTATGTTAAAAAATATGAGTATGTAAACATAAAATTTGAAACAAATGCAGTGCCGATAAGTTTTACATCAAAAAAATTAGATACATCTTATAAAATAATTCATGAACAATTTGTTTTCAATGGTACCCAATATTATTTGTAGCCTTTCAAAAATTCAAAAGATAATAACGAAAAATATCTCCTACTGGTTATCATTCAATACACATAGATAATCTTCTTAAATTAAAGATGTTAAATGAAAATTTACTAAATGTCACCTCTAGTATTTAATGAAAATTTTCATGAAATATAAATTATTATTATAAATTTTATAAAAAAACTCCCCCTTTATCAAATAGTAAATCAAAATATGAAGATAAACATAAAAAATGTAGTTATGTTTTATTTTCAATAGGATCTTATTTAAAATTAATAAACTAATTTGTAAGGATAAATATTTCAAGTATAAAAAATAATAAATTCTTATAAAACGGTTTAGGTTATGATATAAAAATTCATACATAAATTTTTATAGTTTATATATATGACAAAAAAAGTGAACAAAAAAAGCAATAGTTTTTTATATTAATACATTATTTCAGTCCCAAATAGAAATTATGAATTTAGTATCTAGTAACTCTTTTATCTAGTAAAATTAATAAATAAGGCATTTAAATTCAACATTTTTCCAACCCTTCTATAAGGCAAAACTATATGTTACTTTAAAATAAATTCTTCAAATATTTCAAAATATTGAACATCTTTAAAGAACACTGAATTTTTCATTATATTTATCTTTGAAATTTCATGTAGAATGGTGTAGTAATTAGTAAAAATTTATTCATTTAAAAAAATTCCTTCTAAATTATGACATTCTAAAAGATTTACCGTCAAATCAGATGATTTTTCTTTATAGCTTCAGCTTCATAAAACGTTGTTCAAAATTCATAGTTCTTGGATTAAAATTCGAATGTAACTTAAAACTTTTAAATTCATATTTTAGGCTAATATTCTCATTCACATCAGAAGTAGAAATAAGAGTAGGATTTAATTATAACTCTAAATTGAGCCAAATAATTTCTCTTCTAACCTTTGCAGCTTTAGATTTAATTCTAGAGTATTTCCTAAAAATTATTTGGTATGTTTCTTCTACGTCTAATACATAGATATTCATATATTAATCTAATGGATAGATGTATCCCTCATCATAAAATGAATATTAAAAATTTGGAACCCAAGGTAAATTCAAAGGATATTTTGAATTTATGTTTCCTATAAAACACAATTAATTATAAGGATATATTTCATAAAAACGGTTATCCTTTACATGTCATCACAATCTGTATTACAACTTTCAGTTGAAATATCCTCACTCGCATTCTAAGTATCTACAATAGATCCCATAACATTCTATCCTTTTCATTTAAAATCCCATTTTGAATAAATATCTCCATTATTAAAATTAATATGATTCGGTGTAATATTAGTGGGTTACATATATTAATAGCATATAGTATCTAATAAATCCAACTTCTCCTGACTATATTTTCAATGTTTTAAATATTAATTCTAGATGATTTGTTTTAAAACAACCTCTTATATATATATGAAAATCATCATTATATATATTTCAAACTAAAACCATATGATTAATGCTTATATATTCCATTATAAGTACTCAACATTGCATTCAAATTATAATTAGTGGTAGAAGAAAATATTACACCAACATTATCTTATTTATACTTTCATTCATCACTTATAAATATTTTCTCATATTAAATTAACAATAAAATATAATCATTAAGAATAATATTATTTTAATTATCAATAATTATCCTTTTATATTCTCACCCCTTCACCGGTTTTTCTATAATATTCTTACCATATTTTTCATTAGTAATCTCCCTCTCTCTATGAGAATTAAAATTATTTAAAATCATCAGGAAATGATGATGCATATGAGCCTTAGAATATAGAGGTAAAAACTAAAATTATTTATAATCTGGTTTCAATATTTCCCTATTTATCTCATGAACCTTTTTCATTCTGAAATATGTAACCTTGGTTTAGCTCTAAATTCTAAAGATAGTACTATAAGAAGTTACATGACTATTTATGTCTCAATGAATCATAAAAAAATGAGTATTATGCACAAAAATGTTTAACTGAAACTCAAATATCACCACATGTATGAAACTTGGATTTAGTTTATATTCTGAATCGTATAATCTCTTGTCAAAATAAGAAAATTACGAAATCTAGTGTCAGTAAAATAACTCTACATTCTATTTTTCTAATAATAAGAATATTATCTAATAAAAATTAGTTATCAATTCATATTTAAATTATATAATCTTCAAATTTATAGGTATCCTTCTGTAAGAAAAATTTTCTCTTATGCACATTACTATATTCAAAAAATACTCACCCAAAAATGAAAAGTTAACATGTATAATATAAAAGGTATAGTCCTGATTTGATACAAAATATATCTGAATAAAATATATAGAAAATAATCGATTAAAAATGTATTATATTAAATATATACATGAAATATCTAATACCCAATTGTTTCCTAGTATGGAATCTTTGAAATGAGAGAACTTAATTTCAAATAAATAATTATTTACCACACAATAAAATAATCATTTTATAAGTTTCAAAATTTGAAAATCTCGTTTTACAATAATTAAAAAACAAAATTAGAAATAGAAATTAAATTTCCCAGATGTTAAACACATAACTCATATAAGAATCCCAACTACAAATAAGAACAATTCAAACGAAAAAAATAATTTGAGTTCAAGATTAAAATTTTAATACTCTAGTAAATCATATTTTTAAGTATATTACCTATATTTACAATCATGGAAACTCTTTATTTTTAACCCAACTTATTAAGAGGGTCATATCAAAGGTCTTGGGGATAAAAGTTCTATACATTTTACTTCATACATCAAATTTATCATAAATTATATTTTCCTAACCCTGGAGAATGTTTGGAAAGCATCCAAATTAGGTAACTTTATCCCCAAGCTCTACTTTAATCATACAAATTGAAAAAAAAATCATTAACAAAAATTTATTAAACTCTATGATAAAAAGATATATATTCATAGAAATAGAGTTTCATCACTCATTCAAGATTTCTGTCAGACTGTTAGAAAAATAAAACAGACAAGGCTTTTAAGAAAGTACTGAAAATGTTGAATCTCAAAGAACACACTAAAAAAATTTCATATAGAAGATCTCAAAATGATCATGGTAGTTAAAATATAGATTGAAACCTTTTATAACATTTAAAAAAATTTATATATTCTTTTTTCTAAAGGAATCTACCATTATTAATATAATTTAATGTGAGAAACTACTATCACATCTATGGGTATCAATGCAAAAAAATTGGAATTATTTTTTCATCTTTTTTTCAAATGATTCCACGTGACCTCATGAACCTCCAAAAATTATATTGTTGGAATTCAGATCACATCAGCTTAATCAACTATAATTTTTGTCATATTAGAAAATAAAATTAAAAAACATCAATGTAATTGAATTTAAAACATTGTGTGTATTTGGATTTATCAAAATGATGGATCTGAAATATTTTAATTTACTAATGCTTATAAATAATTAATTGATAATGAAATTAACTAAATAATTTATACATAAAACACATATCAATTATCTCATGGAAATATAAAAATAAAATGAGATAATAAACCAGCTCTTTCGCTGATGTATGTAATTATTTAAACACTGGGAAAGAAACACACTAATTCTAAAACAATTATATTTTCCCCTTTAAAAATATAGAACATTGATGGTCTTAATAGTATTATAAAAATATAAATAAACATTTTAAATATTCTCATTAAAATTTTAATTACCTCTAAAAATACAACTTCATGGATGCTAGTTCATATATGGAATATGATATCATTAATAAATTTAATAATTTAATAATAATAATTGATGCGATTAATTTGTTTTTGGCACTGTATGAATATTATGAAATATAAGTAATTTTTTTCAATATATGTTTTGATAGTAAAATTTAATTACATAACCGCTAAAACTTGTCTAGTTGTATAAATATAACGGTTTTAGGTTCATATTAACTATCCTCACACCATGTGTTTGATGATAAATAAACACCACCTTATCATAAAAAAGGATTATTATAATGAAATATAAAACATTTATTTTTAATTTTATTTATAAAATATTGAATTAAGTGTATTAAAAATTCCTAAGGAACATCACCTGTGTTCAACTTATTAGATATCCATTCATTGTATCAAATATATATATATATATCTTTTGATTATTGAAATTAATGGGAATGTGTATACTTTGAGTACTAAAAATTTGAAGAAGAATAAGAACTTGAAAAATGAAATAGTAATTTATATGATTAGGGTAGATCTTTACTCTAGTATGTGATATTATTTTCATTCCAAAAATTATTGCTACTTGTCTTGCTCTAATAAAAATTTATTTTCAATCATTGATGTGTTTCAATGGAAGTGATATAAGGACTAATGAATACAAATTCTCTTTCACATGATATTTCAAAGAAATAATTGTAATATATATGAAAACAAAAAATTTGAATAGTATTAATCTATAAAAATAATAGTACATGAATTATTGGAAAAAAATTATAAAATTGTACCTCAAATATACATTCACAGTGGAGGCCACTAACTGTTCTTTTTTGAGTTTCATTTACATTATCAAGTATAATCATATCACTAATAACCTCTCTACACATGTTTACCTTATATTAAATATTAGTCATATCTTTATTTGGTAATTATGTATTTTTATGAACTTAAAATGTTAAAAATCTAATAGTTGAAGTTATGTCGTAAATGTACACTAAAGATATTTTTGATCTATTAGCCCATCCTTTATAAGGTCATTACTCAGCCTCTTATTCCCCATTATATTTCTCCTATAATGACATAATGTAGTTAAATTATGACGTTTATTCCAAAATTATAATTGTTTTTTATATATAATAAATTAGAAATTACATACCTCATTATCCTCATGTTTCTTCATGAGATTAAATGTTCATGAAAAAAAATTACAATATAAAGTCTTACTATGTGGATATCAGGATGATCATGTCAATAAGTAACTCGCTACTTGACTTGAGAGATATGTGAATCCAAACTCCCATGTGATATTTTTTATGTTATTTGTTGCGTAAACTACAGCTTTGAATATTATATAAACATGTACATGATATTGTATAATTTATATACAAAATAAATATAATATATATATTATATATATAATTAGAAATAACATTTATTAATATAAAATTAACATATATATATATATCCACACACACACTCAACCACTCATACACACAAATATTTAGATAGAATCACATAAATACACACACATAGGCTAAAATATAATTATAATTAATTAATAATAATCATTAGTGATAAAATATTAACGATTTGAATATATATGTAATAATATTATAAATTAAAAAATAATAATTATACATTACTACGTTTATAAAAATTTATATATAAATATATTTATTTATAATGAGTTGTTAATATATAATAATTTACACATTATTAGAAAAATAAATTTATAAATTTTCAAGTATATATATATATATATGCACACACAAACAATTATTTTAGTATATATATAGATATAATATTTATATTTATAAATATAATATATATATATATATAATTGTATTTAGAAACAGAATTTATTCATATAAAATTAACATATATATATCCACACACACACAAGCACTCATACACAAAATCATCTAGATAGACACATGTAAATACACAAACAAATAGGCTAAAATATTATTATAATTAATTAATAATAATCATTAGTGATAAAAGATTAACGATTTAAATATATGTGTATAATATTATAAATTTAAAAACAAATATTATTATACATAACTGAATTTATTATAATTTATATATAAATGTATTAATTTATAATGAGTTATTGATATATAATAATTTACACATTATTATAAAAATACATTCAAAAAATTTGAAGTATATATATATATATGCACACACACACACAATTATATTAATATATATATAAATATAATATTTATATTTATATTAGTATATATATAAATTTATAAGTATAATTATGCTATTATATTTATGTTCCTACTAGATCTATTTATATAGTGAGTAATTTTACAACCTTATTTACGAACTCTCGAAAAGATTATATTTTTCATTCAATAAATAAATGAATATTTTCAAAATTCATGGTCAGGTGAATAAATATCTATTTTAATATTCAATAAATAGATAAAAACGTTGAATTAATATTTGAAAACATTAAAATATTATTACAGTGATTTGAGAATAATATTTATTCCAACGAATGAATTTTAATGTGTTTAATAGAAATACTAGGTATGTGAACCTCTAGGATTCTTCCTCATGGACATTAGGCATGTCAATATAATTTCTAATATCAACATATGAAAATACAAAAAGGGAACCTAAGAGGAAGAATCTAATTTAAAAACTTTGATAACCACATATGAACTCTCTCAAAATATTACAATCCCATTTTCACAATATCTAATCATAAAAATTTCACACCAATTTTATAAACCTATATGTTTGCTGCATATTTCATTTTCATCCCTAAATTAACACCTCAATAGAACATTCCATTAAATTTACTTTGAAATTTTCATTCCAATAAAATAGGTGAGATATCAACTTTAATTAATATGGAATTCAGAGATCCATTATAAATTTATTCATTAATAAAATATCATTCATGATACACCTAATGATCCTAGCTTCACCATGAACATATGTCATCATGGTTAACAACAGTACATCTAAGTACCCAAATCATGATATGAAAAAAAAAATTATAGCGTTAGGATAAAGTCCCATGTTTTTATATAGGAATATCCAATGATGTAAAACATGTGGAATACCTATTCGTAGGATTGTCCTTGTAATCTTCCCCATTAGAGATTAAAATTTGTGAACTTCTTGTGATGATGTCGTATATGTTTAAGAGTACTCTGACATAATGGTCTGCATAATCTACATACCATCATATGAAATAATTTGACCATAGGATATATTTATTTAAGAATATCATCACAACATATAATGGTTATCATCATAACTGGGAATTACTATGGCCTTTTCAATATGATTTATAATTTTCAACATTGTCACATTAAAGTAACAATAAATAATAATAAATTTTTTATAATTATATTATTTAAAAAATTCTATATTGTCACGACCCATCCTTGGGGCCCGTGTCATGACTACCCCAAGCTCTCCTTCCATAGGTCAGAGGCTGGCGACTAGCACCAAAGGCGTAAATCCCAATAAAAAGGGAAGGCATTTCCTTTATGAAACGCAAAAAAACACACAACCAGAGTACAAGCAGAAGAAAACACTAAGCAAAGTAATTGGAAAAGTTTGTTGAAAGTACAAATAAGGTTGGAAATACAAGCCCAACAGTAAAGTACAAGGAAAAGACCAAAATAGCAGGAAGGTGTCAAGCTGCTCCTAGATCGTCCTCTGGAGTTCCTATCTGAAGGGTAGGTACAGATGGCCACCTCAGCTCTCCACGTCTGTCTGTCACATACGAGTATTATCTAATCTTGAAGTCCACCTCCGGGTACCGTCTCATCGTGACGTCCACCTCTGGGTACCATCTTGTCGTGAAGTCCACCTCTGGGTACCGTCCAGTTCTACAAGCCTCAACCACGATCAGTGTTGTCCGTCATTTGCATCCAACACAACAATGTGCGGGCATAGCCCGTGCAGGGGTGACTATAACAATACTCAGTAGGGTCCCCGAGACCCTCAAGGTCTCACTAAATCCAATAAGGATAAACCACAAAGAAAGATATCAACATATAACCTTTACTTAGGTATATTCCCATACATATATCTAATTTATAAAGTAACCCATCTCAATCATGAAGAAAACACAATGGTCGTTAACTCAGCTCAAACCATGATTTTTATTCACGATGATGAAAAACACGGCTGCTGAAGAACTCCTCCTATTTCGAGTGCAGTAGTCATGTCACGACTCCGAGGTGTCACTCACTAACCTTAGACTGTTGAGGTACTCCTACTTTCGAGTACTGCGGGTCTGCCACCTCACAAAGTAGTGCTCCTATGCCATGGGTCTGCCACCTCACACAGTAGTGCTCCCCCTCATAGTCTACAGAGGTACTCCTCCTTTCGAGTACCATGGGTCTTCCACCTCACAATGTAGTGTTCCTCCACCATGGGTCTGCCACCTCACAAAGTAGTGCTCCCCACTGGGCTATACAAGGCACTCTTAGTCAAATCGGACAAGCAGTCAACAGGTCTCAGCCAGCTACAAGGTCACCGTACTCCATATGCTCGCCTCTAGGAGGATCTGCTCCACGAGCCACAAGTCGATACTCCAAGTATCCAAAAGTCACATGAAGAAGTATCACAAAGGGTTGCCTCATCACAGGGGTCTTAACGCAACAGACGGCGCGTCAATCGGACGCCCGGTTTGTGAGATATTAGCCTCTTTGTTCCGGGGGCCCGGTTGGTTTCGTATACAAACCAACCTGGCCGTATCTCAAATATACCCTGAACTCCCATGGGATATACTCAAAGGGACATCTATGCTCCAAGAGTACCGGTGCCGCTGACGGTTCGTCAAACGGACGTTCGGTGCCAAAGATATGGCCCAAGAAGGTAATGGGCCAGTAATGAGCCCGGGTCCGTTCCGACCCGGTCAGACCAACTCATCCTCACCCAAACTGGGCCGACCTGGTCTGGGTCGACCCGGACAGACTCGCTGGGTCTGACCCGGCCCATTGGGCGAGTCAGCCTGCTAAGTTTTGACCCAGTCCTCTGCACCCGGCCTAGGGGACAACGAGGGCGCTTCGGCCCGATAGTCGCCACGTAGGCGGATTTGTAACTCGGCCCAGGAGACTGGGCAGGTTCGACCTGCGACACCATGGGGGCTTCGCGGTCCGGTTCAAGAGGTCGGTGACTGGGAGGCCAGCGGGAAGACCGCGCGGGGCACGGGCGGGCCGGCTGGGCTCCGGCTGGCCGTGGGTGCACCGGGCAGGGTACGGGTGCACCGGGCAGGGTACGGGCAGCAAGCGGGGGTGCGCCGTGTAGCGTGACAGGGCATCTCGGGGGCGCCAGGGTGCGCCGGGCAGGCCGCCGGCAGAGGCACCAGGCAGGACACCGGCAGGGGCGCCAGGCGCCGGGCCGGCAGTGCAGCACGCCAGGGGGTGCCGGGGGTGCGCCGACAGGACACCACGGGGGCGCCTGCAGGGCACCACAGGAGCGCTGGTAGGGGGTCGGGGGTGCGCCGTCAGCGCGCCGTCAGGGGCGCGGGGCACCGGGGGCACTCCAGGGGGGCGCAGGGGTGGAGAATTTCATGGTGGTCGCGGGTAGTGCGGCCTTTGTTTGCCACCTTCGTCGTCGTCACCTCATTGCCATATCGTCATGGAGTCATTACAAAAATAAAAACGAAGGGTTCAGGCCATGTTGGTATGGCCCGGACCCTCCGTGTTTAGTGTGGTAGAAATAGGTACTCATAGGTATGAAGCACAACAACCACTGTTCTTCTTTTTGAGAGAAATGAACAACAAGGGAAAGGTTCTTACTTTAAATAAAAATAAAACCCCTACCTCTTGCTCGTCGCTCGTTGGCGGAGTCGCGGAAGGAAGATGATGAAGACCGTCATTCGTCGCATCCTCCACATGTCCCCAATTCCGAGCTGCGTCGGTTCGTTGACGATGTTGGGGAGGATAGGTTTCTGGGGAATGAAGGTCGAAGAAGAATCACGTGGAAGATCGTTTTTGGCATTCTTCACGTTCTTCGTTGGAGAGGATAATATTTCCCCAAGTGTTGGGCATCTCAATACTTTACCAGCGCTTCGTCGCTTGGTGAAGCTGTCCCAAAACCTTCTCCCAAGATCCCTATATATAGGATAGGGGGAGAGGTATGTAACCATCATGGAATTGATGACGGTTCATTTATTTTGAACCTTCCAAAATTCCAATGATGCGGTTACTTGATTAAAAAAGGGAGCCGGGCGAATTAAATTTCGTTGGCGCAATTTAAGAGGTGTGTTGGCACAAATTAAGAGTGGAGGATGCCAAGAAGTTTCCCCCACATATCCTACGTTAAAACATATGACACGAATTAATTTTATGTTGACATATTAAATTAACTGAAAAAAATTAATTTCATGTCGACACCTAAAATTATCTCACAACAATTAATTTTTTACGTCGACCCATCAAATTAACTGACAACAATTAATTTTGCATCAACTCATAAAAGTAACTGAGAGCAATTAATTTTACGTAGACACATAAAATTAACTGACAACAATTAATTTTACATCGACCAATAAAATTAATTGAGTGCAATTAATTTAATGCCGACCTATAAAATTAATTGATGGAGGGTTTGAAAGGTTTCCTCTCCCTCCCCATTAAATGGGAGGTTAGGGTGTGGCGGTTCCACCACCAACTCCCAAGTGGAGCTTCTAACCACTTTATCCGCACTACATGTGTTTAAAAAAATAATGTTAATTATTCACTTATTTTATTTTATTAACTCAAGTAAAACCCCAAAAACAAAATTTCATACCTGATCATCTGTCGTTGAGGTGAAAGTATTCTTAAACGAATATCGGCACTACGAGTTCAACGGTTCCCTCGGAATTTTATTTTTAGCACTGGTTCAAAAGTTATAAAACGTAGCTCGTACGTTTACTGAACATACATGAAAAAAAGTTTGGAAAATTATTATCAGTCATCCTCGACCCACTGCGGTCAAGGTTATGCTCTGCCTAGGAGAAACACGCCCCAACGAACTCAATGGTACTCTCGGATTTTCAATTCGATTTACGATTTTGATGTTATGAATTTTACAATAAAATAATTGTCACTTAATTATTTTATTTACGGTCAAAAACTAACTTTCTCAGGTGGCTCGTGCTGACCAAAGTTAGTATCTTCTTAAAGGAAGCATACCCTCACGAGTTCAGCGGTGGTCTCGGATTTTTAATCCAATTTACCATTTTTGAGTTATAAGCATTTGAATAATAAAATAACTTTATTTAATTATTTTATTTATGGTTATGCCATTTTAGGGTTTTCTCACAGAACGTCTGCGCCGACTAAATTTAAGTCACGCCTAGGGTAAATCTTCCATCATGAGCACAACGGTGTCCTCAGATTTCTGATCCGAGATACCGTTTAATAGTTATTCCACTTTTTCAAGAAAACTGCTTACTCGCGTTAATTTAAGCTTAACAAAACTTCAGAAAATTATTCTGGGAACACCGGACCTCAGAATCAGGTTCCGTCAGAAACTGCGTACTCATAAAACTCCAAATAATTTAAGAAAAAAAAATTTCCTTGAAATTTACGGGTCTTTAAATTACTCCCACCTCAGGGCTTTACATCCCCGTAAAGCTACAACACAAACTAGGGAAACTCAAGGAGGTACCAAGCATGAATCTGAGCCTTCTGCTCCCAAGTGCTCTTTTGGAGGTTTTCGTGCTACCAACGAATGCGCACTACAGGAACTGATCGTCCAAAAAGGACCCACTCTTGTCGATCCTTGATCTCCAACAGAACCTCTAGGATGGTCGTCCTGTCGTCGATGTCCAGCTCCCCGTGATCGATGATGTGGGTCGGGTCATGCACGTACCTCCTCAGCTGAGATACTTGGAAAGATGTCATGCACCTGGTGAAACTGAGGTGGAAGGTTCAGATGAAGCACAGAGATAACTTGCCGCCCCAGAAAAATCTCCGTAGTCCACGTCGAGGTGAGACCCGTAAGAAAACGTGGTCACCAACCTCGATCTCCTGTGCTCTCCGTCTCCTATCAGCATTGGACTTTTCTCTGCACTGTGCAGTCTTCATTCGCTCATTGATGATCTGCACCTTCTCCATCATAGCCTGCACAATCTCTGGTCTTACAAGAGCTTCTTAGATTTACCCTTTTCTGAAAATGAGAGTTCTTGTCTCATCCTCTGGATGAACCACATTCTTTTCCTAATAAATTCAATCCTGACATGAACGGTACATTTCATGTCTTGGATGATGTCGTAAGGCCTCGACGCTACTACCAAGAGATCCAACTATCACTCTCGCCTCCAAGGGTTGAGTCGCACTGTGGGCATCCGTGTGTGATCACTGGGTCTCCTCGAGTAGGAATCTCAAAAGTGAGGGTCAAGTCAACAGTTTTTACCAGAACCTCTCAGTATCAAACACACAAAAGGGAAGGAAAGCAAACGTCACATGGAAAAGTGTATTTTATTACTACAACTCAAGTACAAAGACACACAACAACCACAAACAACAACATCATGGAAACTAGAAGCACCAAGAACAAAGGCCTCCATGCCTGGAACTAGTCCTCCTCCTGTCCCCCTACTTCCGTAGCTCCATAGTCGTATGCTTCAGCTTCCTGAATTTGTACTCTACCATGTCCACGTGTTCGTTGTGGTCAGGGTGCACCTCCAGGTGGTGGTGTGGCAACACCTCGAAGAATCGTCCACCTCCAGCTGCACGGCCAGCTCCCCTACCTCGGTCTCCGGCTCCTTGCGGTCCACCTCGATCAAACCTATGCCTCTGCCTGGGAGGTCCTTCATCTATCTATTGATCATCTGAGTGGTGGGTCAGACAGTCATGAGCCATGTGTCCCTATCCACCGCACGTGTAACACAGCATGGAAGGTCTGGCTCTGTCACTCCCCTTGGTGCCTCGCACTACCGACCCTGAGTCATGCGGACGACCACCTGTAGGTTTGGCCCTCTTGGACCTCTGTGTCATCTGTCTACTGCCAGCTGTAGAAGAATCCACTGCATAACGTCTAGTAGTGGATCCTGCTACTGGAGACTACTCAGCAAAGAAACTCTCCACTAAGAGGGCTCGCTCCAACAACCCCATCTGCATCGAGATGCTGTGAGAAACAACTGATTCTCTAATCTCTCTCCTGAGCCCCTTCTCGAAGGTCTGGGCCCTAAATAATGGGCCTTGTACCATATCTGTGGAGTAGCGTGAGAGGTCAGTGAACCTCGCTGAATACTGCGCCACTGTCATGCTACCCTGTTGAAGATGCAGCAACTCCTGGATACGCACCGATCAAAGGGTGGCTGGTACAAACTATGCACGGAACAAGCTCTAGAATTATGCCCACAAAAGTGTCACCTCGTCATGCATCTGCAGCATCAGGACCCACCATCTGCGTGCTGCGGCCTGAAGGAGGTTGGAAGCAAGAATCACCATAAAGTCTGCTAGCATCCCTACTAGCCTGAAGACTCTCACCACAGCCTCCAGCCAATCCTCAACTACCTGTGGGTCCGTCTCTCCCCAGAACTTGGGTTGCCTCTGGCGCTGAAACTTGTACATCTCACTAAAGCGGCGTGCATCGCCTGCAACTGGGGTGGTGGCATCGATGTCCCAATGGGTGGTAGTACCGCTGGTGCCTCAACTATAAGAGGGCACTATACTGAGGCCTCGTCGCTCGGTGGGCTGTCAGTACGTACAACTCTCGAGTCTCCAACTGGTCATCCTCAGGGAGGCATCCTGAAAGAAACATATGTGACACGGTTAAAAGACTATACCTGGTGAGAAGACTTGATTTGAGCTGATTTAAAGGAAAACTTTTGAAAACACACACGTAATCGTTGTTTTCATGCACTGAGTCAAAAATCAGATTTCAGAGTCCTGATGTATGGATACGTCGGCTTTCGTACCAACAATGGACTCCCTGAACTGAAAACCACACTCGGTACGCTTAACAATATTGCTTCACAGAAAGAAAATATCAGAGTCATATGTTCTGTCGTAGAACTGACGTCCTCTGATACCAATTTTTCACAACCCGTCCTCGTGGCCCGTGCAGTGACTACCCCAAGTTCGCCTTCCATAGGCCAGGGGCTGGAAACTAGCACCAAAGGCATAAATCCAGATAAAAAGGGAAGGAATTTCCTTTATGAAACGCAAACAAACACACAACCAGAGTACAAGCGGAAGAAAACACTAAGTAAAGTAATAGGACAAGTGTGATTAAAGTACAAAGGAGGCCGGAAATACAAGCCCAACAGTAAAGTAAAAGGAAAGGGCCAAAATATCAGGATGGTGTCTAGCTGCTCCTAGATCGTCCTCTGGAGTTCCTACCTGAAGGGTAGGTATAGATGGCCACCTCAGCTCCCTACGCCCGTCTGTCACCTCAAGGTAACGTCTCGTCAGGAAGTCCACCTCTGGGTACCGTCTCGTCGTGAAGTCCACCTCCAGGTACCATCTCTTCATGAAGTCCACCTCCAGGTACCGTCCATTTCTACAAGCATCAACCACGATCAGGGTTGTCTGTCATCTGCATCCAACACAACAATGTGCAGGCATATCCCGTGCAGGGGTGAGTATAACGATACTCAGTAGGGACACTGAGACCCTCAACGTCTCACTAAATCCAACAAGGATAAACCACAAAATAAGATCTCAACAGATAAACTTTACATAGGTATATTCCCATACATATACCTATGTTATAAAGTAAACCATCTAAATCATGAGGAAAACACAAAGGTAATTGACTCAGCTAAAACCAGGATTTTTATTCACGATGAGGAAAAACACGGCTGCTGGGGAACTCCTCCTCTGTCGAGTGCAGTAGTCCTGTCACGACTCCGAGGTGCCACTCACTAACCTTAGACTACTGAGGTACTCCTCTTATAGACTACCACGGGTCTGACACCTCACAAAGTAGTGCTCCTCCGCCATGGGTCTGCCACCTCACACAGTAGTGCTCCCCATCATAGTCTACAGAGGTACTCTTCCTGTCGAGTACCACAGGTCTGCCACCTCACAAAGTATTTCTCCTCCACCATGGGTTTGCCACCTCAAAAATTAGTTCTCCCCACTGGGCTATACAAGTCACTCTGAATCAAATCGGACAAGCAGTCATCAGGTCTCAGCCAGCTACAAGGTCACCATACTCCATATGCTCACCTATGGGAGGATCCGCTCCACGAGTCACAGGTCGATACTCCAAGTATCACAAAGTCCCATGAAGAAGTATCACAAAGGACCGCCTCATCATAGGGGTCTTAACGCAACAGACGGCTCATCAATCAGACCCCCCGTTTGTGATTTATTAGCCTCTTTGTTCCGGGAGCCCGGTTGGTTTCGTATACGAACCAACCCGGCCATATCGCAACTATACCCCGAACTCACATGGGGTATACTCAATGGGACGGCTATGCTCTAAGAGTATCGGCACCACTGACGGTTCGTCAAACGGACATACAGTGCCAAAGATATGGCCCAAAAGGTAATGGGAAAATAATGAGCCCGGGTCCGTTCCGACCTGGTCAGACCCACTCAGCCTAACCCAAACTGGGCCGACCTGGTCTGGGTCGACCCGGTCAGACTCGCTGGGTCTGAACCGACCCATTGGGCAAGTCATCACGCTATGTTTTGACCCATTCCACTGGGCCCGGCCCAGTGGACCGCGTGGGCTGTTCGGCCCGATAGTCGCCACGTAGGAGGCTCGGTAACTCGGCCCAGAAGACTGGGCTGGTTCGTCCAGCGACACCGTGGGGGCATCGCGGGCCGGTTCAGCAAGCTGGTGACCGGGAGGCCAGCGGCCAGACCGTGCATGGTGCGGGTGGGACGGGTGGGCTACAACTGGCCGCAGGTGCACCGGGCAGGGCGTGGGTGCCCCAGGTAGGGTGTCGAACGCCAGGCAGTGCGCTGGGGCGCGCCAGGTAGCACGACAGGGCGTCATGGGGGCGCCGGGGTGCGTCGGGCAGGCCACCGGCAGAGGCACCAGGAAGGACGCCGACAGGGGTGCAGGGCGCTGGGCCAGCAGTGTCGCACGCCGAGGGGGCGCTGAGCTGCGCTAGTAGGGCGTCGTGTGCCCCGGCAGGGCGCCGCGGGTGCGACGGCAGAGCGCCATAGATGTGCAGGCCGGGCGCCACGGGGCCGTCGGGTGGGCGCTGCAGGAGCGCCGGTAAGGTGACAGAGGTGCGCCGACAGGGGCACGAGGCACCGAGTGCACGCGAGGGGGCCGCAGGGGTGGCGTAGTTCATGAAGGTCACGGGGAGTGCGTCTTTTGTTTGTCGCATTCGTCATTGTCGCCTCATTTCAATGATGTCGTGGAGTCATAACAAAAAGAACAACGAAGGGGTCGTCCCATGTTGGTTTGGCCCGGACCCTCCGCGTTTAGGGTGGTAGCAATAGGTTCTCACAAGTATGAAGCACAACAACCATCGTTCTTCGTTTTGAGAGAAAGGAAGAACATGGGAAAGGTTGATACTTTAAATAAAAATAAAACCCCTACCTCTTGCTTGTCGCTCGTTGGCGGAGTTGCGGAAGGAAGACGATGAAGACCGTCGTTCATCGTGTCCGCCACACGTCCCCAATTCCGAGCTACATCGGTTCGTTGACGATGTTGTGGAGGATAGGTTTCTGTGGAAGGAAGGTCGAAGAAGAATAGTTTGGAAGATCATTGTTGGCGTTCTTCAAGTTCTTCGTTGGAGAGGATAAGATTTCCCCAAGTGTTGGGCGTCTCAATACTTTACCAGCGCGTCATCGATTGGTGATGCCATCCCAAAACCTTCTCCCAAGCTCCCTATATATATGAGAGGGGGAGAGGTATGTAACCATCATGGAAATGATGATGGTTCATTTATTTGGAACCTTCCTAAATTCCAACGATGCGGTTACTTAATTTAAAAAGGGAGTCGGATGAATTAAATTGTGTTGGCTCATTTTAAGAAGTGTGTTGGCACAACATAGGAGTGGAGGATCCCAAGAAGTTTCCCCTACATAGCCTGCTTCAAAACATATGACACGAATTAATTTTATGTTGACACATAAAATTAATTGATAGAAATTAATTTCACGTCGACACATAAAATTAACTTACAACAATTAATTTTTACGTCGACCCATAAAATTAACTGACAACGATTAATTTTACATCAACTCATAAAATTAATTGAGATCAATTAATTTTACATCGACACATAAAATTAACTGACAACAATTACTTTTACGTCGACCCATAAAATTAATTGAGTGCAATTAATTTTTCGTCGACATATAGAATTAATTGATGGGGGTTTGAGAGGATTCTCCTCCCTCCCCATTAAATGGGAGGTTAGGGTGTGGCGGTTCCACCACCAACTCCCAAGTGGAGCTTCTAACCACTTTATCTGCACTGCATGTGTTTAACACAATAAAATAAATTATTCGCTTGATTTATTTTATTAACCCATGTAAAACCCCAAAAACTAACTTTCATACCTGATCATCTTCCATTGAGGTGAAAGTCTTCATAAGAGAATATCAGCACTGCGAGTTCAACAGTGCCCTCGGAATTTGATTCTGAGAACCGGTTCAAAAGTAAAAAAATGATGCTCATACGTTTACTGAACGTACCCGAAAAAAAAGTTTGGAAAATTATTATCAGTCACCCTCGACCCACTGCGGTCAAGGTTAGGCTCTTCTTAGAAGAAACATGCCCTAAAGAACTCAACGGCACTCTTGTATTTTCAATTCAAGTTTCTGTTTTGAAGTTATGAATTTTACAATAAAATAATTGTCACTTAATTATTTTATTTACGGCCAAAAACTAACTTTCTCAGGTGGCTCGCGCCGGCCAAAGTTAGTATCTGCTTAAAGAAAGCATACCCTGACAAGTTCATCGGTGGTGTCAGATTTTTAATCCTAGTTACCATTTCTGAGTTATAAGCATTTGAAAATTAAAATAGCTTTATTGAATTATTTTATTTACCGTTATGACATTTTCAGATTTCTCACATAAGGCTTGCGCCGACTAAAATTAAGTCACTCCTTGGGTCAACCCTCCATCATGAGCACAACGGTGTCCTCGGATTTCTGATTTGAGTAACCGTTTAAGAGTTATTCCACTTTTTCTGTAAAATTGCTTATGTGCATTAATTTATGCTTAACAAAACTTCAGAAAATTATTCCGGGAACAACGGGCCTCAAAATCAGGTGCCGTCAAAAAGTGCGTACTCTTAAAATTCCAAAAAAATTAAGAAAAAAATTTTTCGTGAAATTGACGGGTATTTACATATATATTTATACAAAATATAACCTTTAAATTAGTTGGTTCTAGGGAATTAGCTGACTGATTAGTTCTCACATATTAAAAATGATTCTACTCTGTTAGGGTATAAGATAGGCACACTATATTAATAAAATACCTCAAGTATTTGTATCCTCAATTATCCACTTGTTGTTCCCTTATCATAAATCTGAAAACTTACAGAATACCATAGTCAACTCTTATCATAATAAGGATAATACTCTAACTATTTTGGTACAATCTGAAATTTAGTAAATTGTTGTTAAACCACCACATAATTTATATTAGAAACTATAATATACTTGAATATTATAGATAAGTTAACCACTTTATGTAATTATTATATCATTTATATATAATTAGCATCACTATAATTCAAGATCATAACTAATCTAAAAAAATTATTCCTATTCCCCTTAATCTATTGTATTCCCATTTCCCCTTTTACTTGGCAAAAATCTAGTTTAACTTTTTCAAGTTCCCCCATATAGTTTTATCTATAGAATTATCTTGTTCCTATGGTTTTGTTTTAAAAAAATTCTCATTGAAATCGACGTAAGTAATATAAAATTTCAATACATATCATGATATATAATATAAATTACCTAAACTTTTTAGATTATATTTATATTCTCTCTAAGTTCCCACACACATTATAATGGATATAAATTAAACCATGTGACTTTGGAAACAATTAAGTTTTTAATTGTTTTATTTGTTTTTATAAATACATGGTCAACATATATATTATAATAAGATTAAGGAACCCCATAAATCCCAATAAATAGTTCATATTCCCTATAACTGGGTTTCTATTGTGATAAATTCTTTGGAACGTTTATTTACTTTTCCATTAAAAGATGGACATTCTAGATATCTATTTTCATATGATATAAATATATCTATCCCATAAAATAGTTCTCTCCCACTAACCCTTTTTAAACACATGACACTCCCTTATTCCAAACGATAATTTTCTGGTCACTAATCCTTATTTTATCCATAAATTGATACGATCATTTTTCATATCTTATATCCATTGATTATTTTAATCAATAATTTTTTGGTTATTTCATATAGACAAATTTAATTGGGTCTTCATTAAGGAAATGGACCTTGAAATCAATTCTCCCAGAAATATGATCACATAATAATTTCATGGAAAATAGAATTCAAATAGAATTTTGCATAGCGATTGAAGTAATGTTATTTTCATAGTGTATTTCTTTGACATTATTTTATTAATCAATAATTAATTATTGGAACTTAATTTTTCATCAATATACATATTCTATTGAATAAACCCCAGTAGTATTGATTCCAGATACATCAAAAATACAATGTCCCTAAAATTTGGCAAATGGATTGGATTATTGAAGTTATATATACTATCCAATCATAAAAGGTTGTCATGGATTACTTATTTTTTTGATTAATTATTATTATTTAATAATATATCTCTATTCCTAGTCATCATAAAACCAACATTTTGTATTATCATCCTACATGGTATATACCTCTTTGAAGAACTTCCCCAACTATGGTTATTGAAGGGTATATTTCTATGACTGACTAAAAATTTATTTTTTTATTATCCAAAAACTATTGATGAAAAATTGGGAAACCATAAAAGAATTAAATTACTTAAAAACAATCGACCCACCATGATAAAATGTGCCAGTACAAACAACTCACAGCTTACATTGAAGGGCCCCTTCCCAGCATTATAAACATGAAGATCAGTTTCCTCCTCTTCACTTCACTACTAGTTGTCCCATGAATGACTGCACAGCCCTAGTACTGATGGGAATCCCATACCCTCTCAAATATCCAAATCTAAAAGCAAGTACCAGTAAAAAAACTATGCTATGAACCCCATCTGGATCAACTCTATGTAAGATAACGGTTGAATTGACACTCAAACCTCAAACCGTACGACCATTGGACCGCCACTGAAAGTCAAAAACTCAAACAGCAAACCAAATCTCCATCACCTAATTCCAAACTACACCCCTAAAATCCACAAAAAATCAATCCCAAATTCACACCATACATCAAATAAATCCAAGAACCAATTCTCCATCACTTCACCACAATCTAAAACACATGAAAAACAACCCGAAATCAAACCTGCAAGGAAATCCCCATGACGCCGAAAGATAGAACTAAGAATCCCCCCCCCCTCCGTGCAACACTTAGGCTAGCGTCGTACCCCACATGAAGAGACGATCACATTGAACTCACCGATCCATATCGAAGACGAAACCACGCCATATTCTTCACTTGAATTGATATAATACAATTCATTATAGTATATCCTTCTCTAACTGAATAAAAATTATATGTTATTACCTCTAAAATATATTTAGGATGGACCAATAAGGGATATTAATATATTACATGATAATAGTATAATTAAAATAGAAGCATTTATTATTTTCTTTGTGTTTTTTTGTAGCTAAATCCATCATTTAAAATATGGTAATCATCAAACACTATAATTTGTACCTAATATATTTATTATTATATTGAAATAAATATGATATCCAAAAGTCAACAAAATTAGAACATGGTTTGTTATTTTTTAAATTTTTAAAACATTTTTTTGAATATTTTTTTACATTATTTATTATATATATAATACATTACATTGATCCCATTTTACTACCATAAAACCTTTGATGTATAAGGAAATAAGATCTTGGAATTACCTCCACTCTACATGTAAATGATTGATGAATAGACAGTTATGATACACTCTCACAAGACACCCTAGAGAATAATATATCCTTTATAAAGTGAATTCATTCTTCCACTAACCACTACTCTAATATCTTAGAGTAATCTTATTACGTATATGAACATACTTTATACCTGTTCCATTAGAATAGTTTCTGTAGTTTCAATGAACCAACTATAGTTTCTTTGTGGAATACCGTTATTTCTAAATGTTTCATTGTAAAAAAACATGATAGTGAATTAGTTATTATACATAGTTTCTTAGCTCAAAATAGACTAAAACACCCTTATTGATATAAACATGACAACTATTTTCAATTTTACTTATTAAATAATTATCTGGACCCAATGATTTATTTCAAGTCATATATCTATATTCATCATTGATTTGAAATTTATAATATATGTGAATAATGAATTACTGAACTATTATTTTAGTAATAAATTCTAATATTGTATTTATTAAAAATATTAAATAATGACTCATTATGTCTAATTTAGACACCAATAAAATGTTTTTCATAATAATCAATAAAAATCAATAGTTTAACTCTATTTTAGGGAATATTGAAGTCATGCACTTCTCTAGTAGCATACATTGCACACAACCCCAATCTTAAATGAATAATGAAATATTATTATAATCTAGAAGATAAATTGGAGAGAATGAATTATATTAATCAGATTTTGAAATTTATATATTTAATATATTCAATAATTTTTTTTATATTCATCCTATATATTTGATATTAATAATGTGGGAACAAATCCAATTTTATGCATAAAATAAGTATTTTTCAAAAAAGGTAGTTTTGACACCTTTTGACAAGGCACTTGTTTTAAATCTATTTTTTAACACATTTATAAATTATATCTGAAAAAACAAACTTTTATTTGAAATAGCGATCCCAAAATCTACTTTGGTTGAATTTTAGGTATTTTTTGGATATGATTCATGTTTTGATGAATCGTGAAAAATAATGGATTTTACTTGAAAATGATATTTTCATCTACATAATTTATCCGTTAAATTATATATTCTATTAATTTCAAATTATAATTAGATAAATTTTATATCATTTAATTCAATTTAGGTCATTGTAATCAATTTATTATTTACTATGAATATAAAAACATTTATATCTTTTGAATGTTTCCAATTTAAAAACTCATTTTCTCATTCTGTCAATGGGTTTAATTTTAAATTAAGTGTAAACAATTATGTGTTTTGAATTTTGAAAAATGGTTTTCATATTTGGAGTCAGATGGTATGGATTTTTTAAATATATCCATTTTATTTATGGTCAATGTGAATAGTAAAGTTCATATTTTATTACCATGATGAATGTTAAATCGGGTAATTAATGTTAAAAATCATATTATATATATATATAATGAAGCTAAAACATACCCCAAAATTATTGGACGAGTTTTTTAGATAAAAATAATACTTGGTCCTTTTTTATGAGTTCTTGGAACCACTTGGATGACTTCAATCCATTAATAGTATTTTATTTTAAATAAAATTAAAAGATGTCACACTTTTTTTTATAACATGTCAAATATTTTATAATGGGGTTATCTAGGGGAATTATTAGATTATAAATAAAAATTTTAAAATAAAATATTTAAATTAATTAATATAATTTGTTTTTAATTTTTAGGAAATAAATAATTAACTTAAATTCTTTTACAATGATGATGACGTAATTTTTTAATCAACGAAAATAAAAAATAAATGATTTTAAAAATTTTAAAATAAATATAATTGTTATAATAAATTACATACAAAAATTTTATAGATAACCTTGACACATTATATTTGTATTAAAATAATTATTTCCCTGAAATATTATTTTATTTATTTTTATAAAATTCAAAGTAACAAATAGTTTCACAATTAACATTTATTTTATATTAAAATAAATAATATTTTGTTAAATTATTTAAAATTTAATAATATATAAAATTCAGACCACTGATTTATATAATGTTTAAAATATAATTCATGATTCATTTTCATCTTGTTTCACATTTTATAGTAACAATATTGACCCTTAATTAGACAAAATCAATGTTGTCACAATAAGTGTTAATGAGATTGAATAGAGGTAAAAACCAAAAGATAAGGGTGAGAATGACACCAAAACTTATCTATTTAATATTGGATAAAGATTATATAACCCCTATCAGCTTAATATATAATTTTAATTGTTTCATGTACACTTGTTCATTTGAATAACTTATATATTATTTAAATCAGAGATAGTTAGAAAATTTCACTCTCTTTGCATTTAATTGAATTTATGTGTCCAAGTTGGGATAAAATCAATATATGAATGATTCTAAATATCTATTTTATCTTAATGAAATATTTTTATTATATAAATTTATATTTAATTTTTAAACATTATGTAAATAACTTAAATTCTTCTATAATTCTAAAATAGAAAATATATTGATTAACAGAAAAATAATATAATTTTTTTAAAAAGTAATAATTATTAACTTCATGGTATTATTTAATGTGTCTAATGAATTTTTAATATCTATAATATATATTTTAGTTTTTTTAAACCATTATATTCGAATTCCCATTTTTTCCTGATGTATTTGAAGTCAAATTAAAAGAATACTGTCTAATTTGACAATAATGATATATTATTCAATTAATATTTTATTAAAATATTTAAAAATAAAAAAAGATAAATATTCTCAAATTGGATAATATATGGTATAAAATTTATTCCACTGTTCATTTATAGGCCATTTAGAGTTCTTTATCTCTAGAATATCCTTATTATATATTATTATTTTGTGGGTTTTTAAAAGATCCCCTCACTTCAATTATAAAAGGGAGCCTCTTACATCATATAATCACACCAATTTGAGGAATTTTTATTGAACCAACCATACCAATTTATCTTATCAACGTACTTATTTAAGTTTAAGAGGTATTTTTCCTTCCAAAAATGTCACAACCCGACCCATGTCGGGGCTCGACCCCCAACAACCCCAAGCCCGCCTCTATAAACCAAGGGTAGAAACAAGCACCGAAGGGACAACAAACTCTGAGAGGCCTTTTCCTAAGTACCTGTACACATGCACATAGCCAAATCAATAAAATAATTCATAGTAGAAGAAGTAAAATATTCTAAAATACTGTAAATAAACCAAACATGGATGGAACTCTAAAAATTAAAAGTGTTTATGTAAACTAAAAGGAATAGGGGTGAAATACATGTCTCCCTAGAAAATTTTCCCAACCTGAAAGAAACTAGAAAAATAAAATAGTTGATATATCCATGCTCTTAGATCCTAATATATGACCACCGTATGTGGTCCAAGCACTAGTATCCCTAAACTCCTCTAAAGTCACGATCAAACCTTTATGTCATCTTCATAAGGCATGATACGTGTGGGAAAATATTTTGTGGGGTGAGTATAAATATACCTAGTAGGATGCCCTAAAACCGAATGGGTGCAGTAATAGATATAATGAAGTATACATTTTTAGATAGAATAAGGTATTTAAGAATATTATAGATCAACTCAATGGGAGAGTGATTTAAACTCATCCAAAAATAGCACTAGTAACGGTGAAATGGTGATCTTATTGTTGAGTCTTCGCAACCTAGAGTATGAGAGTAGACTCATCCATCCACTTGATTCCATACCTAGAAATAATTTGGCATACCCCATGCATCTTCTCCAATCCAATAAAGAAAGTAATAAAAAACAAAGGAGTGGGTATTTAAAAAGAATATATATATATATTTGTGTGTGTGTGTGTTTTTGTCTATGTGTATGTATATATATATATGTGCTCAGTCAAATGAAACCCAAATGAGAGAGTAATAGGATCTCTATATCATAGCTCAGCCCAAGAATAAGTGTCTCCAACAGTTCCAGGAGTATCCCTAAATGATGCCCAGCATCCCATGTGTGTACCCTGAACAAGCTTGTCAAAGAGGCTCAATCACCACACCTTGATACTATTCACTTTGGGTGGAACTGACTCACTTGCATGGCTTTAGGTCACAACATAAGGACAAAAATTGCTGGGTAAAGTGCCTCATTTTCTCATTAGTCCATATTTATTAAAAACCACATCCCTCTATAGATCTATGTCCACATGGGACAAACTCAATGTAGAGGACATGTGCCCTAGTGCATAATGGGGGATCCACTTTGGTAGTATTTGTAGAGGACCGACAACCTAATATGTGAGGGGGGTCCACTCCAGTATTAATAGTATAATACCTTCACCTTGGTAGCATAGGAGGTTCCAATCTAGGTCATCGAGGACCCATGTCTTACATGGTAGGGGGATTCCACCCAAAGGTAACTCTAGAGGACTCTCTCCCATGCTGATGGGGGTTCCACTTTGATATCGTTAAGGACCCATGCCCTAGTGCCTTAGGTGGTTTCCACATAGGAATATATGATATCCTGTCTAACCAATATGTTCATTGAACATCACCTAAAGATGGATCATTCTCATAAAACCTTCAATCATAACTCGAAAGCTACATTAGAGGTTACCATCAAGCTCTCTATGTAAAAATGTATAGGGTAGGCTATTTACTTAGCCAAATTGGCTAATCTGTGAAAATGGTGCTTTTCACCGCAACATACTCAAACAAGAAATTATGGGGGAGCACTCCCTATTCTTGAATTTTATATCCAAAAATATCCTCAAAATACAAATCTTGAAAAAAGTATCACATTTCCATAGATATCACATCAATTAGACACACCGATTTGATGTTATGGTGTTTTGAACAGCTAATCATGGACCTACCCAAACCCATGGCTAATAGACCGAGGACCGACCATTAGTGTTGGTCCCCTAAATTCCATGTTTGACCATCATGTTAAACCACCTGTGGTGTGGCTGGTCATTGACCAAAACCCATGGCTGGTCAACTAGCCGCACCGACTGACCACAACTGTCGACCACCCGCGATCTGGCCATGGTCACTGGCCCCGTAACAACTTGTGTTGTCACATCTTCAGAGTCAAACAAGTCATCTTTCCCCTAAATAACCCCTTGCATGAACTGTGTCTACCTTGGTTTGGCCTGGCCGACATGGAATTGCCTAGACCTCCTGGTTGTACCTCACCACTTCGGTGTATGTGGTTTCCACCTGTCTTCAATACAGCAGCCCATAGTGTTCTGTGGTGCCTGTATCCATCTTAAGTCACACCCCACGACACTTTCATGGATTCCCTTCACGTATGAAATCCACCCAGTCATACCTTCCTCATTGGCTGCATTACCTTCCCCAACCTCTGCCATTTCACGGGTCTCTTCCCTGCTACCACATGTGATCCCAGTCGTATGATGTTGTCGCCACTGCCCCGACGAGGTTAACTTCTATGGACCACCGATCCTCCTCTGATTTACCTAAAGATGTGACAAAAATATATCTAGAATCCATGGAACAAGATCCTCATATGACAAATCCCCTCTTAGATATCCATTGATGATTCCACTTACCAAAAATTAAACGATTATTTCACAAAGAACGGATGAAGAACACAGACAAATTGGAACTGAAAAAACCACCAGTTGATGAAAAATAATTCCCATATAATTTATGAGTAGAAATTCTGATTGATGAAATCAAATAAATCATAACATGTTTGATCCATTTTTTCTGGAAGAACACACCCGCCAACGCATCACCATTGGTTCATCATTGATCAGCTGAAGGAGAAATGGAGAAAGTTATGTTGTCAATGGTGGGAGTATTAGAAGGAAACAAAAATCCAGAACCTATAATAAATTATTTATGATAAGTGATTATTTCATGTTTATCCACTTAATCGCAACTACTAATGGTTATGGGATTCGAAAATTCCACGCCCTCTCACTTGAGGTCGGCCTTAGGTAAAACACTACATTACAAACCCAACAGTGGTCTCAAATTTTTAATCAAATTCCCCATTAATGAGTTTCTCAAAAAAATCTAAAATAAAAAATCTAATTTAATTATTTTTTTATGGGTACATCCTTAGTGAATATTTGCATTGAATTCATGCACTGACAAAAGTTATTTCTTTCATAGGGAAAACTCCATGTTCCGAACTCAACTGCACCCTTGGATTTAAGATCTGAGATTCCATTTTAGAGTTATCATGTTTCTTTCATGTGCATAGTATAAAATATACTTAGTATTTTTATAAAACTAATTTCGGGGAAATCTAGGCCTCAGAATCACAATCCATCTTAGCACCTAGCTCTAGAAATATATATAGACTTATTTCAATGTCTTACAAGGACAAAAAACGGGTCTCTTCATAATTCCCTCTTTCAATATTTTCATCGCTGAAAGGAAAAACTATGGAAACAACTCGGGATATTGAGCCTGCATCTGGATCTCCCATTACCAAGAAATATTTTACACGTTTTTATTATTCAAAAGCACACCAACAATAGGAATTGGTACATAGACGTAAAGTCCACTCTTATCGATCCCCGATCTCCACTGGTTGATCTGAAAGGTGGATTAAAATTCACTATCCATCTACCCCTAGTCGATGATGTGTGTATTATCATGTATGTATCTTAGCAAATGGGATATGTTGAAGACATCGTTCACTTTCTCTTATTATAGAGGTAGGAAAATGTAGTGGTAACCCTCCCTAACCCTCTGTGGGATCTCAAATGGCTCTATGAAACTCAGGGATAGATTTCCTCCTTGGACAAAATACCACATTTCGTTTCATGGGAAGACTCTCAAGAAGACATTTTCTCCATAATATATCTCTAAGGGACTATGTCTCCAATATAAATAAAATTTCAATATAATATGGGACATCTTCATCCGTTCATGGATAACTTGAACATTTTTCTTCGTCCCTTGTAAAAACTCGGGGACCATAAGGGATGACTCTCTAACCTTTGTCCAGTACAAAGTTGAATGGTAAGGTCCTACTTATTTGTTTGTAGAAGGTGTGATTCCAATTGTAGAGTAGTAGATATTTTTGTACACAAAATCTACCAAAGGTTGTTGATCCTTCCAGCTCTAGCTGAAATCGAACCCATAAGCCCCCAGCATATCCTCTAGAACCTAGATAGTGCTGTCGATATACCCATCGGTCTATCGGTTAATGGTTGTACACATCCATACCTACGTCATGAATTCATCCTCAAATTTTATTCACAATTATGATGTAATCCAAGATGCATGGTTACAGATAATTATCGAGGGTGCCCAGTTAAGGCATATGATCTCATGTACGTACAATTGCCTAAATACTCCACTGAACATCGCTCCATGACAGCAAGGAAGTGATCCACCATCACGAGTCTATCTACTATCAACTAGATCATGTAATATCCATTTTAATGAATATAATCCCATTGATGAAGTCCATGGATATGTCATCCCATTTCCACTCCAGGATATCAAGAGGTTGCAAAAAAACCCTCCAGAAACTGCTTCTCCGACTTTACCTACTGACAAATGAAGAATCTTGAAATTCACTTAGCTATGATTCATCTCAGGTCTAACCACCAAAACTACCATTTAATATCCATGTACATCCTTTGAAAACTAGGATGTACAAATAAGGGCGAATTTTGGAACTCATGCATCACCTTCTCATGTATAATGACTAGAATCACTATTTACCCTAGTATAATATCTCTTGATTCCCACATTCATAATATCATACTAGTGTATTGAATGTGGATATATGATCATGAAGAACATCACAGTCCATGCCTCCTAGTTGGGAATCCTTCACATGATCAATTATTAAAGGATTTAACACCATCGACTGTAGAAAACTCGTACCCTCCTGCTCCACTAGGGTCAGCTAGAGGATAGCTAACTACTCTAAAGCTTCCTGCACTAGGAAAGCATGGGATTTCCTTCTAAGGTAATATTCAACAATTTCTCCCGTTTCTGAAGCTTAGATTATCTTGAAGTTGTTTTTCTACCATAACCCCAACAAGAATCATTGCCTCAGGTTTTGGTCCCTCTGAGTGAAGATGTACTTGAGGCTCCAATGGAATTAGTAAACCACAAATACATCTCCCAGAAGGTTGTGACTCCACATCCTCAGGTTGAAGACAGTTTATGATAGCTCTAAGTCATCAGTCGTATATTTCAACTCATGGGGTCTCAACAACCTCGACCCATATGAGCTAACAGACTATTGTTGAGTGAACAAGAAACTGAGCCCAGCTCATGAGGTATCACAATACACTACAAACTCAACACCTTCCACTGGTAGTCTCAAAAATGGAGCACATATCATCCTCTACCTCAATTCCTTGAAGGCCCTCTGTCACTGCTCAGACTAGGTATGAATTTTCACTTCCTCTTAAAATCAGTCAAAGGGGCCGTGATCTTGGAGAATTCAGCCACAAATGTCATGTAGTACCCATCCAAACCAAGAAATCTTTGGAACCTCTAACACATACTTGGGTGGCTCCCAAGTAAGTATTGCATCTATTTTTACTGGATCGATGGTTAAACCTTCTTCAAAATGATTTTCCCCAAAAAATGAACCTCATGTATATAGATCTGGCACTTTGAGATATTTCTGTAGAGCTGGTTCTCTTAATGTAAATCAAGCACTATCCTTAAGTGATCTATGTGATCCTCTAATGACAAAAAGTAGACGAGTATGTCATCAATGAAGAAAAAAACCATTCCAAGTATGTTGGGATTATCTAGTTTATCAATTCCATGAAAATGGAATGGGGGGATTTTGACAATAATGAGCGTCACTAGGAACTCGCAGTTCCCATAATAACACCAAAAAATCCAACTTCGAAATATCAACCCCCTGAAGCCGAAACTTGTGATAACTGGACATGAAATTGATTTTGGTGAACCATATCGCACCTATTAATAGTTCAAATGTTCCTTGATCCTTAAAAAGAGGGTACTTGTCCTTTATTGTGTCCGGGTTGAGGCAACAATAATCCTTGAAAATCCATAACTCATATCTACTTTATTCCTGAACAGAATTATAGTTTCTTATGGGGACACACATGGTCTGATGAAACCTCTCTCACGAAGTTACTTCAACTATAACTATATCTCACAATGCTCGGTGGCTGGCATCTAATCAGCCATAGAAGATATTAGTATATTCCCTGGTTGTAAGTCAATGTAAAAATCCTAGTCTCACCTAAGAGTTTGTCCCAAAATATATTTGGGGAATAATTCCACATATTTCACCACAACTGATGTAATTGAGATTTATGAAGAGTGTATTTCACCAAGGGTTATGCTCAATAACTAATGATAAAAAGGTGCAGTATCTCCCTCACTTCTCTTGTCAACCCTGCAAAGAGGTCACTTTCACCAAGAAAGGATAATCTCATCCCATCAATGTGAAGGCATCTAAATATCCTAAGATGATAGTCAACATAGATGTGAACCCTGAAAAGTTAATCTAGGACCATGATGACATCCTAGGGTTCCATTGTGATGACCAATAGGACCCACATGAACCTCTCTTGTCCAAATGATATGTCGTACTTCCGGTAGATGAAATATCCAGAATAAGCACTCAATGTATGAAACTCAAGGTAAATATGTTGGGCTAGAGACTCTACTGGGAGCTCCAACTACCATAACAAGAGTAAAAAAGATAAAATATTACCTAGAACCTTATTTACTAATACTGATTCAGGAGTTTAATAAACACAGATCGTGCCTCAGATCATCTCATGCATTTCGGGATAACAAACATCCATATATTTCTTATATTCATTTCCTTGGTTGCCAGATCCCTAAGCCTGAAATGCGCCTCCTGATGGTGGTGGTGGAAGAACCTCATAGCATCACCCCACACCAATTTCTCCTTCGGGTCCTCTTCATGCACCGCCTCCCTGGGGACCACCCTGTCCCTACCTGGGGGATCCTTGATCATGGGTTCAACTCTTCCATGGAAGTTCACCAGCTATCTACCTGGGATAATTATCACATTTGGTCGAGAAGACTCATTCCATGTGACCACAGCCATAACAAGCATACCACCAGACCTCTCTCGGCTTACTCGATACACTACGATGCCCCAGTTCTGCCTTACCATGTTCCTAAGCCTGGTTGTTGGGAAGCCTCCTGAGTCGAGATCCAGTCAACTAACGACTTCTAGATTCTGTTGATGTATCAGCTCTGTAACATAAACTTCTTGTCCCAACTAACCAGTGTCTCTCTAAAAAAGATCATTCTATCACCAGTGCCCACTCTAGCACCCTAGCATGGGTGGGGATTCACAAGGGTACTATACTGGCACAAATCTCTCTGCGAGGACCCAACACAAACATTCGTGCTCGAAATATGACATAATTCATCATGTAAAGTGGGTACCAATTCAATTCTATGAACCTAGTTGAGTAGTATTACACTTTATCTCTCCCTTCTAAAGCTCCATATGCTCTTGAATCTGAAAAGAGTGTATGAAAGATGGGAAGTACTCCTTACAATACAACCACTTGAAGTCATCCCATGAGAGTGTTGACTCATGATGAATCTAAGTTACCATGATCCACTAATGACTAGTAATTAAGTGGAAAACACTGGATTCCAAGTCCATCATTTCATATGTCAGGGTCAGAACAATTTGGAAGATTTAGAACACTCACCCCGGCCAATCCTCTTCTACATAAGGATCTGGCTCACCAAGGAATCTCAGCAGTCACTGACACTGGAACTCACGGAGTGCGCTCAAAAATATCTGATGGTACTATATTCTTCTCAATAGGTGGAGGTGTTGTTACCGTCTCAATTCGATGATTTGGATCGTAAGATGGACCATGAACTGTGTCCCCATTTCTCATAGGGTCATTGTAACAATCCGGAGATGGTATCTTGGTTGGCTATCATCGCAGTCGTATCCTGAAACATATCATGGTGTACCACGGTAAAATATTCATTTATATATATATATATATCTACCATAATTATGAGATGATTTAATAAGTACCTTCAAAGACTCAATCATATTGGATTTATTAACCATTTTTCCTGCAACAAATGTCTTAGGGTACCGAGTTGGCAAGGAGGTAATCAGTGTCCTGGTGAATGGATATGATATCCACTTGTACCATCACTTGACTTCCTATTCCAAGATCTATACTAGAGAAACTTTGAAATTGTTTCCCTAAAACCAACCAAGTCCTTTTTAGGGAAATATCTGAATAACTGTCCAAGTCTCGAACCACCTCGGATGCCAATTTTTCACAACTGGACCAATGTCGGGGCTCGAGCCACAACTACCTGAAGCCAGCTTCCATAGTCTAGGGGTAGAGATAAGTTTTTATGTCACAAAAAAATGGGTAGGAATTTTCCTAAGTGAAATTACACATGAACACATCAAACTCTATGAAAAATTGCAGAGGGAAAGACGTAAAAGATGTTACAATGTTGTAAATAAACCCAACATGCATGGACAAATAAATATTACAAGTACATAAATGTTAACTGAAATAAAAAGGGTTAAAATACACACCCAACTAGAAAGGTGTCCCAACTTGATAGAAACTAGAAAAGTAAAATAGAAGAGGGAGCCCTACTCTCATATTCCCAACTATGACCACTGTATGCAGTCTAAGCAGTGATATATTTAAGCTCTTTTTAAGTCACAGTCAAACATGTTAATTTTTGGTATAAGGGATGATTTGTGAAGTAAACCCCAATGCAAGGGTGAGTATAAACATACCCAGTAACATGCTTTAAAAGCTAAAGGGGAGAAGTAAGAGATACACTGAAGAGGAATGCAACAGATTGAACATTGTATGGTAAAAGAGTGCAGCTCAACCCAACAACAGAGTGATGTAAACTAATAAAAACACAAGGATATAGAAACTATGAGAAGTTGAAATTATAAAAGAGTAATTACTACCAATAGTATTATAGTAGACTTTTCCAACCTTGAGAATTGAGATACAGAAAGCCTGAGCCATAACTTGCATGTCTTAACCTCTCCCGGAAGGAGAGTAATAAAAATCCAAGAAGAGGGTTTTCAAAAAGAATATATATATATATATATATATATATATATATATGCTCAGTCAAAAGAAAACCAAACGAGAGAGTAAGGGGATCTCCATCTCATAACAGAGTTCTGGAAGAAGAGTCGCCAACATTTCCCGGAGTATCCTTCAATGATGCCCATCATCCCATACATCTTCCCTAAACATGAAAATCAAAGGGGCTCAATCACCACACCTTGATTCTATCAACTTTGGGTGAAACTAACTCACCCTCATAATTTTAGGTCGCGTCACAAGGAAATTTCTCAGTGGTGAAAGCGTTACAATTTCTCATGAGACCAAACATATGAAAATCTATGAATGACCACTAATATGTAGCAGGATAGTTCAAAATCAAAGTAGAGCACACGCGCCCTAGTGGATCGGGAGGGTTTCACTCTTGTAGTAGTGGAAGAGGACATGTGCCATGGTATCTTAAGGGGGCTCCAATCTTGGTCATTGATGACCTGTGCCCTACCTGGTAGGTGTGTTTCACTAAGAAGTAACTATAGTGGATGTGTGCCCATGAAGATTGGGGTTTTATTCTTATATCATCAAGGACCCATGCCCCTGATCGTCAGGACAGTTTCACTGAGAAATCTCTGATATCCTACCTGACCACTACTGTCGTCAATCACCGCTTCAATGTGTGTCAAGCTCAGAACACCTTGCATTGTAACCCAAAATCTGTATCAGAGGTTATCATATTTCTCTACGTGGGAAAACATGAAATTTAGGCTATTTTCTTTCCTATATAAGGTAACCAGTTAAAAGGGCTTCTTTTACGGCAAAATGATCGAACGGGGTCTCATGGGGCCCATATCATGTTTTGAATTTTAAATTGAAAAACATCCCTCAAAAGTTTCATATCAAAAATAAGATCATGTTTTCATATATGGCATTTCAATTGGATGCTCTGATTAGAAGTCATAGTAATTTGAATAGCTTCTCGTGGACCTGCCCAAAACCAGGGCAGACCAACCGTTGCATTCGGTCAACAAACTACGGCAGTCAACTCCCCCAGTCAACCACTCATGGTATAGCCTTCCATGGATGGACTACTATATTTGGTCCACTGGTTGTGCCGATTAGCTTCCACGGTCGACCGCATGAGGTCTAATGGTGGTAATTGGCACTACGGTATCTTGAGTAGTCGCGGATTTGCGGTTGACCGTGTCACTTTCCCCCTCCTCGCCCGAGGGCTGAACCGTGTCTTTTTCAGTCCATCCCACCTACCCTAGTTCAGCCAGGCCCACATGGTGGGGCCCAACCCAACTGGTCGTCTTGCTCCATGTTGTTGGACTCGGTCGCTAGTTTATATCAACGTAGATTCTAGATGCATTCTGTGGTACATGTCATTGTTTCTGGTCACACCCCAAGTCACTGCCAAAGCTTCCACATTACAATGTCATCCAACCAATAATCCCATGATCCATGGTCACATCACATGCTATAACACGCCGACACCAGAATCCATGAGTTGGTTCCTTATTTAAATACATTGGTATGATACAAGGAATCAAGACCCAAAGGACCGATCAATTTAGAAGTCCATGAAAATAGATGTCATGCATGAACCAAAAATTACAATTCAAAACATAATATGAAACACAATACATTCTTTGATAATTCCATTATTAATCTAAATTAACCCTCCATATCAATCATAAAAAAATTCATGGAATCCTGGGAAAATAAAACATAAAAAAGGGATGAGCTCAAATGCTTGGTAAGGATTAATAATATAGAGGAAGCTATCCTAAATAACCATAAACTTTAAGTCTTGTATAAAACTGAAAAAAAATAGTTTTAAACATAAATTTGAACTTAATATGGAAATAATAAATCAATTAATTCCATTTAAACATTTACAGGGATATTATACTAGTTGAATGGTCACATGTAATATAAATAACTAATCACATATTGAAGGAATGCCTAATGCTAGACATCTGAAAAAACCATCGAGGCCTCAGCCAAGACATCTAAAAATAAATGGTTATGACCTCACCCAAATCTATATCTGAAAATAAATGGGCAAGGCCTTAGCAAGGTCTAAATAAAGTTTATCTCATGAGACCTACCAATGCCTCAAGAAGATAAAGGGGTCCTCGCCTGACAATTACTAAGTCCAATGCATTCCTCTTATGAAAAGGGAATAACAAAACAAAAATAAATCATATTAAAACTAGCATATGAAATGTTTTTACTTAAACCATAAACCATTAATAGTATTAAAATAGCACATCCGTAGTCAAACATGTCATAAATCCATCAATACATTATAGAAGATGGTATCATAATAACTTAATATTAATTAATCATAAAAATCCAACAATGGATGTTGATATATATGAAAATAATCTAATAAATTTATTAAAACTCTTTGAGGAAAATATCCCTTTTTTACATTGAAAACATTAAAAGACACAATGTTTATAAATGATGAATTTAAAAAAAAAAATTGAATCAAAGTGTCCCATACCACTTTGAAAATTTTAAATAAATTAACATTTTAAAACATTAATGCCCATATAAATAAATCCTTAAACCCATTTTGAAAACATGGAAATTAATGAGAAATATCTACAAGAATAAATTTTTAGAAAATTTAAAATGATATTTTAGAAAAATATTCAATTAAATAAAGAATTAAAAATATTTCTTATAAAAACATGGAAATGGATGATAAATATTTTCTAGTAAATAATAATGCATTAACATTCTCAGATAATATTGAGATTGTAAAATTAATCCTTACCTAGTATTTTTTTATAGTTAAGGGTCTGTTAACCTCTTGTATAATTGTTAAATTATTTTATTAAATTATAACAGAATAATTTCCATATTTATGATATCTTATATGATCCTCTATATTTAGGATAATTTTTCTCTTATTTAATAATGTAATAAAAATAGTTTAGGCATTGGGGAATGAAAAAATAAATGAAAGGAGCTTGAGAGAAGACGTCACCTCTAAATCGGGTAACGCCTTTTGATTTGAGCCAAAGACATTCTTGAATTGCCTCCTGCCATATTAAAGTCTTGTAGTAGTAATGGAGGGATGTTTGGAGATTATTGGAGCAGAATTTGGATGATCCAATGGGATTAGGAGGTGTGAGTTTTTGGGTAGAGTTGGTGGCCTTTTATAAGAGGGAGGAGGGGCACTTTAGGAATGTCTTGAAAAATTATTTGATTATAAATTATTTTTCGAATTCTAATAGTTTCAAAGTGATATATTTCTAAGATAATATGATTATATGTATAAATCCCCTAAAAATAGGTTTTAGAAACTTTTATTTTAGAAATTTAAACTTATCTTTTGGATTTAACCCATATTTAAATAAATTAACTCTTACCATGTCTTCTTGTATTTATTCACTATATTGTTGATATAGTTGCTATAAATTTCCAATATACCCTCAAGTAGATAAATATTGGCATTTTTAACATTATATATTTCATTTTTCAGAATATTATATTATAATGACTATTATATCATTTAATAAAATAGTATTTGTTTCAAAAACTCATTTATTTAAATTCTAAAACAATTCATTTGTTGATTTTTGCTGAAGTAATAATAACATGATTAATTTGAAAAAATTACATTAACTCACATATAAATGTCATGAAAATCCATAAATATCGTGGATGTCTTGAGTGTTTTAAAATTACATTTAATTTAATATTTATAATATCATTTATTTGAATCATTCATTAATAAGGTAATCACTACATCATTGTGCCATAAATAAATCTATTTATTTAATATATTAAAATCATAAATAAATACCATGATGTGGGAAATATTTTTATCTTTCTTACAACTATTTATAGTCTAGAATATCACTTATATAACTCTATATTAAAAAAGATTAGTAAAAAGTTACATATTTTTGCTATATTTCTATTTACTTTAAATAAATTATTTTGACATGTCTTTATCACAACCTAGTGGCTCCCAAATGCCAAACGATTGGCCTAAGGACTATGGTTCTCACCCATGACTCATATAATAATATTTTTACATGCCTTAGAGATTTTTTATATTATTATAATATTATGTTTACCCTTATTTATGTAATTTACCCTTTAACTGTTGTAAATAAAAATAATTATTGAAGTTACTATTCACAATGTCCAAAAATAAATGGTACCTATTTACATAAATTGGAACAATCTCATTATAGATCTGAAATTAATTTTCAACAATTTAAAACAAAAATGTTATAGTAATTAGTTTGAAAATGAATCCCATTGTCGGAATGAAAAATGTGTTTTTAAAAGTTAAAACATTGCAAAAGAATGGAATGGTTTTACAACAAAATTCATGGAAAAATTAATTACAATGAAACATTTCATTTGGAATGATAAAAATATATTCTATTTAAGCATTAAAACTATTAAATAATATAATTTATCCAAATAAATTATTTCGATGAATTTTGTTTCATATCGATTTAGTATATTGTTACTATTCATCAAAATTTAAAACACTCCAGAAAAATATAAAAAATTCCTCTAAATTAAATTTTCATATCCCTCTTTGAAATAAGAAATTTATTTTTTAAAATCGAATATATAAAAGTTTCAATAACTTTACTTAAAATGTGTGCGCCATCAAAAGGTGGTAAAACTGCATTTTTTAAAATACTTATTTTATCCAAAAAAATGAATTTGTTCATATATCATATCAAGATAATACATAAGATTAATGTTAAATTTATATGAAATATTTGATATTAAAAGTATGTTCAATACAATTCATAACCTCTAATAAAATTTTATTAATATATTTGTGTATGGTAAAACATTGTATTCCAAGAAATCAAAGCCAACTCATAGTTGTGTGTAGTGTTAGGTAAATATGTTGTTTTGTAAAAAGAAAAAAACCAAAAAAACTAAATTTATTTATATATGAAAATATTATAAAGTATTGGGGTGTTACATGAAAGAAAAATCTAACCATCATGTTCTGATGGAGAGTGATAGGGAACACGATGAGAAGAAAGTTAACAGTCACAAAGCTATAAATATGCAATGATCTAAGGGGTTATTTGATTCATTCAAATAATTTCTAGGATATCTTTTTTTTTGTTTCAAGATCCTTTCCCTTGGAAAAATTATTAAGAAATAATTTAATTAATTTCTTTCCATGTCATAATCATAAACTCATTATTTGGTTACACTTTGATCTATCTTCACTTCCTAACATACACTTGGTAATGAATGTTCAAAATGATTTATTTACACTTGACGCAAATTCGATAAATTATAAGACCCATAAGTATTTCCTTAGTTTTATAATTTTTTAATGAAACCAAGTAGGTTATCCCAATAAATTGTACTTTAACCTCAAAAAAATAAAATTCAATGTTCAAATTACTCCATTCCATCCTTAAGACTCAAAAATACTCTAGTCTAAATTCTTAATCTAAAAAGGTCTCTAAATTTAAAAATCAATCATAACATAAAATTCCCCAAACAAAATAATCTATCTCTTGTTGAAAAATACCATTTAAACCTTAAAAACTATAATAATTCACGATTCCAAATCCATAAAGAAGAAGTACTATAGTATTATCCTTATATATCACATTATATAAGAACATAAATCTTGAATCCAAAAACAAATTGTGTAAATTATTCCACTTTGACTGTAGTAACATCATAATCTTTACCTTGATCCATTTTCTTCTTCTAATCCATAATTCTATGACGCTTCAGACAATCAAATTCATAATATCCCAACTCTTTATAACTACGGCATTCCACATTTTCAGCTTCTTTCTATCTCTTACAATCACAAGCTTGATGTCCCTTCTCACCACACTTGAAACAAACTCAATTCTGTTTAATCAGGAACATAGTTGTTTCCATATGCATTTGTCAAATGTTTGAAAATCCTTTTTTCCCTTCTTCCCATTATCTATCTCTTGGTCCATAATTCTCTTCTTCTCTTTATTTTCATTAAATTCATAATATATAGAAAACTCTTTAACTTCCATGACAACACATGAGACTACATCTTCATATGATAAGAATGTTTTGGAGACAATTGCCTTTATCGGAAATGGATTTAACCCATTAAAGAAAAAATAAATCTTAGTCCTTGGGTTACATATGTAGTCTGTTGCATTCCTCATTAACCTTGTGAATTAACTTCATTCTTGGAAACATAAATATCCTCATTTTGCGTCAAGCAAAAAAACTTCCTCTCCTTATTAGCTAATTTTTCAAAAGGAAAGAATTTTTCTAATAAAATTTATTTAAACTCCCCCTATTCCATATTTTTTACTTCTTCACCATCCATTTTGTTTTGAATTACTGACCACCATTGATCCACATCTCTTGAGATACAATAAACTATCAGGAAACTTTTTCTTTTTCATTACTTTCCAATACAAGTAATATTTTCATTAAGGAACTTATCCATTTCACATATAAAAATGTATTTGTAGTCCCATTGAAGGTTGTAGGTTGTGGTCACATGAAGCAGTCTAACATTGATCCCCTGTGTTGTGGATCAGGGTGCTCCATACATGTATGATTATCATTAATAAATTGATCAGCTGTCCTAGTACGATTATATGCTATTTATCACTAGTTGAATCTCTTTCTATACTATAATTATCTTGTCATGGGAGAGAAATACCTACATGGATTACGTGCATTGATATAGTTTTAATTCCTTCCACGATGCACCATTTATAAAAAAAGTCATACAATAGATTAGTTTATGAATCATAACGCATAATTCTAAACAAGTAAAAACATAAAAAATTCAAAAAGTGTATGCATATCTAATCCATAATATTAAAAATTGGTTCATTGGGGATATATGTATTCATAAATACATTGTAATGGTTTTTAAATAAAATATAAATTATCCAAACAATATACCCTGGGACAGTAAAACTAGGTGTAGAGTAAGGCTCATTTTCCGGTACCAGGGTTCCCCAAGTCAAGCCTGGGACACCTTGTCAGAGTTGTTACTCCTAGGTACAGCTGTTTTAGAACGACTTCCACTTATAGTATCCATACAGATATGTATCTCATATAAAATCCACATAATATATATTTAACCAAAATTCTTGGATGTTCTTCTATACATAATTTGAATACCTTTCTTAGGGTAATGATCCCCAATCTAAGACTTCTAAATCTAATTTCCAAGGTTGTTTCTAAACATCCCTTGATACCGACTATAACAACCAGACCCCATAAGACGAAAGTTAGTAAATTATTATAATACATTGGAATGATATAAGGAATCATGTTCTGAAGGACTGATTAGTTTAGCAGTCATTAAAAATATATTTCATACATGAACCATTCATTACAATTCAAAACATAATACGTAACATAGTCCATTCATAGAGAAATCAATCACTATTCTAGCTTCACCCTGCATATAAATCATTAAACACTTATTGAAATCATGGGAAAATAAAACATATGAAAGGGGTGAGATCAAATTCTCAGTAAGGTTAAACATTATAAATAAATTGACCAAAAATAACCATAACCATTATGGCAAGTACAAAACCAAAACACAATCTTTTTAAACCTAAGCATGAACATAATATGGAATGAATAAATCAAAAAATTCCATTTAAACATTCACATAGATATTATACTAATTGAATATTCACATTAAATATCAATCACTAATCTCATAATGAGGAAATTCATAATTTCGGACATCTAAAACATGTTGTCGAGGCCTTGTCCAAGACATTTAAAAATAAATTGTTAAGGCCTCAGCCAAATTCATATTTGAAAAGAAATGGGAAATTCCTTAGATAAGTCTATATCTAGTTTGTATCATGATACATACCGATGCATCAAAGGTCTATAGTGGTCCCCACCCTCCACTTACTAATTAACATTCCTCATATAAAAATGGTGAAATATATCCTAAAAATTCATATTAAAACTAGCATACTAAAAGATATTACATTAACCATATACCATGAATGTTATTAAAATAGCTCATACAAATTCAATCATATCATAAACCCTCTAATAAAATGTGGAAGAAAGTATCATAATAATTCAATCTTAATTAAGAATAAAATTACATCGAATGATGTTGACATATATGGAAATAATTTTATTAAATTCATTAAAACTCTATGAGAGAAATATCATTCTTTTAGAAAACATTAAAAGTCACACAGTTTATAAATGATGAAATTTAAAAGATATTTTTGAATCCAATTGTCTCATACGACATAGAATATTTTGAAAGGATTTATCATTTTAAAACATTCATTTCTATATAAATAAATCCTTAAAACCATTTTGAAAATATGGATATTAATGAGAAAGATCTACAAGAATAAATCATTAAAACATTTTAAATGATGTTTTAGTAAAGTTATCCCATAAATAAAACCTTAAAAATATTACTTTTGAAAACATTTTCATGGATTATAAATACGTCCCAAAAAGTGCTTACGTATAAACAATCTCAGATAATAATGAGATTACGAGATTAACCCTTACCTTATTTTTTCCTTTAGTCGGTAATGTGTTAACCTCAATTATAATTTTTAAGGAATGTTGTTAAATTATTCTAGAACCATATTCATATTTCATATATCATGTATGATCCTATTATAATATTTTATTACACGTTTCTTAGTAATAATTCATTTGTTTCACTATTTTGGGTGTTAATCACCTAGTTTCTCGAGTAAGTTTGGAATTATTATTTTTTGTTCCCATTAATTAGATCATGTTTTCATCATCAACAGAATTTAAAACATAATGAAAATAATATATATATCCAGTGTATATTTATATAGAATAATCCACAATACATGGAGATAAGAAATGAAATGCACTGTTCATGGACACGGTAGGTCGTACGTACGTATGAAGGTTACATTAATTTCTTTCTTGTAAAATATTTAAATAATATTATTATATATTATAATTCCAATATTATATTAATTTTATGAATGTCTCATAGGTTTAATAAAACAATCCTTAATATGTTCCATGTATAGCTGAACGAGACATATCAATTTGAGGGGGTGGTAGTCCATACTTCCTCAAACGAAATTATTGTATTTACACAACATTGAAAGGATAAAGGTGTGTTTAAAGTATAAATTACAGAAAAATTAATACATTATAAATATAATATATATTATATATAAATATAGTTTCCATCATAATGGACACCGTGGGAGGTGGTAGGAGAAAATTGAACATTCGTCGTTCTGTTAGGAAATAGTTCACCGCACAGAGAAACTATATGTTCTATATCCATTTAATGAAGGTGTGTGTATGTGTAGGTATAATGATTATCATAAAAATCCTAGTATATTAATTATAGTGGTGTTGTTAAAAAATAATTAAAGAAAAAGAGGTTAGGTGTTTGGATAATGAAAAAATTAATGAAAGGAGCTTGAGAGAACATGTTACCTCTAAATCGGGTAACTCTTTATGATTTAACCCAAAGGCTTTATTTAATTTCATTATTCCCAAGGTATGTATTTTAGAAGAAATGGAGGGATTTTGGAATCTTGGTTGTGCCTAATTATGATGATCCAAGGGTCTTGATAGGTTTGAGTAAGTGGGTAGAGGTGGTGGCCTCTTATAAGAGGGAGGAGGGGCACTTTTGGAATGTCTTGAAATATTATTTTATTATAAATTATTTTTCAAATTCTAATATCTCAAAAGTTACATATTTATAGGATAATATGAGGATGGGACTAATCCACTAAAAAATATGTTTTAGATAGGTTTTGGTGAAAAATTTAAACTTATCTTTTTTCTTTAACCCTTAGTTAAATAAATTAAGTCTTACTATGTTTCTTGTATTTTTACACTTTAAGGTAATATAATAACTATTAAAAGACAATAGAACCTTTATTGAATACTTAATGAAATTTTTAACATTATCTATGTAATTTGGGTGAATATTATTTTCTATGACTACTATATCATTTAATAAAATATTATTTGTTTAGAAAAACTCATTTATATCAATTTTGAAACTATTTAGTAATTTATTTTTATTAAAGCCATAACAACATGATTAATTAGAAAAAACAACATTAAATCAAATATAAAAAGACATAATCATCCATAAAATTCTTTAATAGAATAATAATTTTCAAATTAAACTTATTTTAACATTTATAATATCATTTATTTGAATCCTTCATTAATAAGGTAATCACCGCATCATTATTGTATCATAAATAAATTTATTTATTTAATTTCTAAAAAATATAAATAAAATATCATAATATTGGTAATAATTATATATTTATAATGACTATTTTTAGTCATATATATTGGTTATATTAATCAATATAATTTTATTTAAAAAAGATACATGTTTATTCTTTATTTCTCTTTACTTTAAATTAATTATTAAAACATGTGATTATCACAACCGAAAGGCTCCCAAATGCTAAAATTTCAGAATGAAGAATTTTTTGGTCACCCATGACTCATAAAATAATATTAGGACACTGTTTAGGGTCGTTTTATATTATTTTAATATTATTTTTAAACTTATTTACCTAATTTACCCTTTAGCCGTGGTAAATAAAAATAATTACTGAAGTTACTATTCATAATGCCCAAAAATAAAAGTTACCTTTTTACATAATTTGTACCTTATGATTCAAAATATGGAATCCATTTTTTTAAAATTCAAAACAAAAAATCTTTAGTAATAAATTTCAAAATTAATCCCACTATCGGAATGAAAAACAGCGTTTTAAAATATCAAACATTACAAAACAATGAAATGTTTTTACATCATAATTCGTGGTTAAATTAATTATAATAAAAATCATTATATTAAATTAAATCAATATATCCTATTTATATATTGAAGCCATTCTAAAATATAATTTATCCCAATAAATTATTTGTATGAAAAAAAAATTTTAATTAAAATTTAGTATATTTTACTATTCATCAAAATTTAAAATTTATCAGAAAAATATCAAAAGTGTCTCCAAAGTAAATTTTCATATCCTGGTTCAAAATAAAAAATTTATTTTTTAAAATATAATATATTAATGTTTCAATAACATTATTTAAATTTGTGCACCATCAAAAGTGGGAAAGACTATATTTTTTTAAAATACATCTTTTTTCCAAAAAACTGAATTTGTTCCAATATCATGCCTACAGGATACATAAGATGAATGATAATGTTATATGAAATATATAATATTTAGAATGAGTTTAATACTATTTATAATCATTAATAATATTTTATTAATATATTATGGTTTGGTAAAACTAGGTATTTCATGTAACCCAAGCCAACTCATTACTGTGTGTGGTGTAAACCTAACATGGTGTTGCGTAAAAGTCTAGGGGTGCAATACATGCCCCTTATGTCGTTGTTCCATGCATCCTGATGGTGTTGACGTACGAAATCAATGTCATGTGCCGCTATAGAACACTACCTCGCTAGTGGTCCCTTCCATGGACAACCATGCCTCCTCCTATTTCTTGAAAATTATGAAGAACAAATATCTGGAATCCTTGGATAGAGATACTTACATAACTAAGCCCCACTCGATGATCTATTTATGATTCAACCTACCAAAAATTAAATAGTAATTTCAAGAATAATGGATTAATAACACAACCAAATTGGAACTGAAAAAAAGACAGATCAATTTCCATTTTAGTAGGGCCATCGATGTTGATATTCAATGTGGAAAAATCGACCAAAAATCCAAATATAATTTAATAATTGAAATTGGGGGGGGGGTGAGAAAGTCCAAATAATCCTACATAGTTGGATTCATTCATCGTTGAAAAACACACCTGTCAACGCTTCGTCATTGGTTCGCTATTGATCCTTCGAAGGAGAAAGGGAAAGAGCTCATACTCTAGTGGTGGGAGGATTAGGAAGAAACCATAATCGAGAACCTTAAAAAAAATTATTTATAACTAGTGATTAGTTCAAGGGTATACACTTAAAAACACCTCCAATAGTCATGGAATTGGAATATCCCACACCATCTCACTTGAGGCTTCTCTTAAGTAAAACGCTACATTATGAACCTAATGGAGGTCTTAGATTTCCAATTTGATTTTATTTTCAAGAGTTATTCGAAACAACATCCAAAATAAAATAATTTATTCTAATTATTTTAATTATGCTTACGTCCTCGGTGACTATTTATATAGAATAACCATGATGACAAATGTTTTCTCTCACCCAGGGTGACACCATTTTATGGACTCAACCATTCCTTGGAATTTATGATCAATGCTTCCATTTTAGAGTTATCTCTCTTCCTTCATGTGCATAGAATTAAATATAATTAATATTTTTGATAAATGTAATTCATGACGCACCAGGACTCAGTATTGTATTCTGTCTCAACACCTATCTCTGTAAATATATATAGAAATATTTCAAAGTCTTAAATGTATAAAATTGTGTCTCTATAAAAATACCAACCCTATACCACCTAATAAGGTATTAAAGTAAGTTTTTATAAGATGAGGTAATAGTCTTTATTGACTATCGGATGTTTTTTTCTTCTTCAACTACCTCTTTATATGTTGTTTCCATTATAAATTAACAATTCTAGACTAATCTGTATTCTAATATTTTATTATTTCTATGGGACAACAATAATCTAAATTTTATCTATTCTACAAAAATCTAAATCAGACATACAGATTATCACCTCCACGCCATTGTGTAATCTATTTTTTATCACCACTTTACATGGATGGGTATAATGAAGTAAAACCAATATATATATATAATAAATATTGCATGATATTTATTCTTTAAAAAATAAAATAACTTTCACTTCTTTATAATATCAGTCATTTAGGGGATGAAATCATCACTTTTGCGTAAGTATGGCCTACCATCTCCAGGGAACGATGAAACTCATTTTCTATATTCAACATTAAAGAATGGATCTAAAAATTTATTAAATGATTATATATGATATTTATTACATTAATATCATTCTGTATATTTTTTAAATATCTTATTCAAAATAACTAATACATTCATGAAAAAACATGTTTACAAAAATGAATTAATTAACAAACGAAACAAGGGTATTAAAGATATATTATTAAAAAGAAGAGTTGAAAAATAATATAATAGGATAATATAAGATATAAAAAATGTGTAAATGGATTTTTTGTTAACTAATAACATTTATATAACCATTATATGAAAATTTAAATAACCTATAACCATATGTAAGTGTGACATAAGGATATTCCCGTCTCACTTTTACTTATGTGAGATATATGTCGTATTCGCCACTTATTTTTTTCTATGGTGTATACACTTCCCATTATTGTAATTTATGTTTATTATCATTATATTTATATTGATTTTCATATCCATTTTTTATCACCTTTACATGGGTTTATATTTTAAATGTAACTAAAGTGGTAATGGATTTTTTGTCACTATTTCTTCTTTGAGATGTTTGTTTTGTTATGCACCTATATTTTTTATGAGATGTATATACTGGTCCATTGACATGTTTTATCAGGTATATCCTTATTCTCATTATATTATATGTTTGATTTAATTTTATTTATTCATAGGGATTATAATTAAAATATTTCAAAGTGATACAAGACACATTGTACTGTTTAAATATTATTTTCCTAAAGAATTTTCAATGACCTCAGTTTATGTATTTTCATTTATATCAAAATATTTTATTGTATCTTGTACTTAATTGAGTTTTATCTCCAATGATACCATCTTTTACACTTTGGTAAATTTTTTCTGATCAGTCTTACTAGGGGATGTATTGACACGCAGTATGACTAGTTATTTATGTTGGGAAGTCATATTGACCCAGTTGTATTTAATGTGAGGAATGCATTGGAAATGAAATAACTGATGGGGACCATATATGAAATATCATCTAGAAAGATTGTATAGATTCATGAAATGAATTTATTTTGAGAAAAATATTTCTCTTTTGGTTCAACGAATAATCATATGGTTTTCTAACCAAAGTCTTAAACTAGCAAGAGGATTGATCTTGATAGTAACTATCTAGACGACATATCTTGATATTTCAGACATTTTACATTATGAATTTCATTCGTTTCATTTTTGACTATCTAGAGGATTTCCACTGTTAAAAAATATATGGATACATTTTCATTATTTGATTATTGATTACATAGAATGTGTTTTTAGTTAATTAAATTTCTATATTGACTGTGCTGAATAATTCATGCAAACTTCTCTTGTGCTTTACCCTTTCTGAGCATTTTTTATCACCCCTTTCTTATGTTTTATTTTCTACCTTGATTCCAATAATATTATTTTTACTTATAAGCAAGGTTAATATAGGAGAATAGTGGTTTTCTCAAAGAAAATACAATATTCATTTTCTTTTATAAATAAAAAATTAACTTAAATTATGTATCAAGTTTACCAAGAATAATGAACTATTTGGTACTTTAGGATGCACTTTTTTTATTTTATGCCAATGTAAAGAAATTAATGAACTAGCTATGGGCTACTGGGTTCTGGGTCTTTATAGTTCGTTAAAGAGAATATTAATAGAATCATTGGGAATTTGATTTAGAAGCTATAGTTTAGGGATCATAACCCATTGGTTTTTAATGTGTGAAAAGGTTAATTAAGGAATAATGCCTTCTATTTTTATGGAAATATGTTTAAAGCTATGGATAACTATTAGGATTTATATGATCTTTGAATTAAATATAATTATGGGTATTTATGTTATTAGGAATACAAAATGAAATGTTTAAGATAACCTTTGTGGTTAAAACATTTCTTTAATGTTGAATATATTTATATTGTTTTAGTAAGATTATCACATTTTTGGATAATAATAATATTGTCCTAGAAAAAGGGAAACCCGTAGGTCGGGTGACAACCCATCGCTTCTAGAAAGGTCGTGGGGTTTAAACCCACAAACGAAGGGAGATTATAGGGTAATACCTACCATTATCCTTTGTGAATTCCAGGTTATCATGCCATTTTTTTAGTTAAAATGTATAATTGTTGAAGTTTATTTTTATTTTTGTAATTTTTTTAGCAAATAAATATCATTGGGATTGGAAACAAAATTGGTGATTAAGTGATTAATGTTATTTTGGAAGACCTTCCCTATTTTGGGAATCCTATATGATTAAGGTAAACATAATATTATGATAAATAAAGGGTGAATTATCTTTTTGTGTCAAATATGATTTTATATTAGACTTATATTTATTCATATTATATATGGAAATTCTTATCATATCATGTATATTATATAACTTAGCCGATTAAATTTTTGTTACAATACATTAATATTGATTGAAATTATTTGGAGGACTATATGATCAATTACTTAGGATTTTTGGGTTTCCATATTTATTTAGAATAATATTGAGTAAGGATAGTTATTTTAGTATTATCTATGTTGAGCTTTGGGTATTACTGTTGAATTTTTGAGGTTAAAGTTTTTTCATCATATAAATGTTTATTCCATTGAGTAATATAATTTATTAACTATATAAAATGATATTAATTCAAAAATATTATTCATTTACTTTTTTTTGATAATTAAATAGTCTTCTAAATGATCAAAAATTTATGATTTTGTAATGGTTAATTTTATAATGACCATATTCTCCATTAATCCCCATCAGAACATAATAATTATATTTCACTTCCATATCCTTGTTTTCACTTCACACTAATGTTATGATATTAAAATTATGAATTTTTTAGTGACCATTGAATTTCTTTTTCCCTCTTTTTAAGAGGATGATTTATTAACCATATTTTCAATTTTGGTTTCCCATAAAGGAATTTTCAAGTACTGATATTTTATTTTCAAAGTGAAATTTTAAATTTTAAGGATGTTATTTATTGAATGATGGGAAAATGTAACATCCCCATTATTTTATTGTATTTTTATGTTTAAATTTAACCTCCTTCATGGTTTATGTTTCACACAACACTCAACTTAAACGAATAATGAAAGAATACTATAACCTAGCCGTTAAATTGGATGGAATTAATAGTATTAAAAAAATTATGAAATTAATATATAGAACATGTTCAATCAAAAAAATTTATATCCATACTATATATTTTTTAGGAATAATGTGGGATCATATCCAATTTTACAAATAAATGGATTATTTTCCAAAAAAAATCTTTTTTGATAGCACACTTGATTAAAATATACTTTTTAACACATTTATAAATTCTATTTGAAAAAAATCAACTTCTTATTTTAAATATGGATATCAAAAGTTACTTTGGATTAATTTTTGGTATTTTTCTGAAAAGTTTCATGTTTTAATGAATAGTGAAAAATACCGGATTTTAATTTCAAATTCCTTTTTCATATAAATAATTTATAGTGTTAATTTATATTTTTTATTGGTTTTAACGTATAATTAGATCAATTTTATATCATTTAATTCAATTCTAGTAAATTCAATAAACTAAACAATGACTTTGGATATAAAAATATTTCAATCATTTTAACATCTTCACTATAAATAATCATTTTCTCATTCCTTCAACAAGAATAATTTTAAATTAATTTAATCAAATTATATTTTGAATTTTTTTTAAAAATGGATTAAAAATTTCTATTTATAAGGTATGAATTAATAAAATAAGAACTATTTATTTTTTGGTAATATTAATAGTGAACTTATTATTTTTTTACCACAATTATGGGTAGATCGGGTAATTAAGGATAAAAATAATATTAAGTATATTAAAAAATTGACCCAAACAAATTCCCTAAAATTTTTTGATGTGTTATTTTTTACTAAAATTATCCAGGTGACCATTTTATGAGCTCTTGGGGCCAATTCAACAATATTAATCCATTTATAGCATTTTATTTTAAATAATTTTCAAAGATGACATACTTTTATTTTTAACAAGTTAAATATTTTAATATGGTTTTACCTATGGGATATATTTATCTATAAATAATATTCAGAAAGAAAATGTTTTTATTTTGATCATGGTAATTTATTATTAAATTAATAGAAAATAAATAATTATCTTAAATTCTTATTAAATAGTCATTAAATAATTCTTTAATTAATGGAAATATCAAATAAATGATATTAAAAATATTAAAATAAATATAATTTTTTATAATTAATGTCATCCAAGAATTTTGTATATGACCTTGACATGATAGAGATGTAGTAAAATAGTTCATTTGAAGAAATATTTTTTTATTTATTTCCATAATAGTCAATTTAATAAATAGATTCAAAATTTACCTTAATGTTTTATTAAAATAAAACAATATTTTATTAAATTTTATAAAATTCAAAAAAAAATAAAATTTAGCCAAATTATTTTTATAAGTGATAAAAATAATATATGATTCATTTATAATTCTTTTGTCATTTTATAATAAAAATATTGTCCCTCAATTAGGGAAAACCATGTTTTCACAGTAAGAGTTGAATAGATTAAATAAGGGTTATAACAAAAAGATAAGGTGTGAATATCACCTAAAAATGTTTACAAATTATTAGAAACAAAATATTAGAATATTATAACCAAAATAACTAATTTTAGTTTTTTAATAGACACTTTTACTTAAGAATAAATTATATATTATTTAAATCGAATATCGTTAAAAATGTCACTTTATATTTAATATCTTTTATGAGTTCGCATTGGGTCAAAATAAATATATGAATGATCATAAATGCCTATTTTCTTTATTAATGAAACAGTTTTATTTAAATAAATTTATAATTAATTTTTCTAAATTATAAAATTATCTTAATTGTAACTTCAATGCTAAACATTATTTATTTGATTAACAAAAAAATAAAATAAATCATTTTAAACGAATTAAATTTGATATTTTTTGGACTATTTAATGCTTATAATGAATTTTATAGATCTATATGATATATTATAAATTTATTTAAATTAATATATTCAAATTAATACACTTTATTGATGTAATTTAAGTAAAATTAAATGGATAGTATCAAATTTTACAATAATGATATTTTATTAAATTAATATTTTATTAAAAAAATTAAAAAATAATAGAAATGTTGAATAATCACAAAGAGGATACGATATGGTATAACATGTATTCCACTATGCAATTAAGGTCCATTGGGAAGTTTTTTTCTCTATAATTTTCTTATTATATTTTAATATTTTGAGGATTTCTGAATGTGACCGTCACATCAATTATAAAATAGAAACTCATCCCTCACTTAATGAAAAAGATTTTGGTGATCTATCTTGACCAAACCATGATCATTTATCTTATAAACCTCATTATTTAGGTTCTATAGCTTCTTTTCCATCCAAAATAGCTACCAAAGTTCACTAAAGAATATACTAAAGGATGTCTGTCGAGGAAGAGGTTATCATCTTTATCGACTCCTCCAAGTTTGTTTATTGTTCAACATAATATTTAAATACTATTTCCATGATAATCAAATAAATCATGTATTATATATATTCTGATTTTTTATTATGATTATAGTAAAACCATATTCTTACTTTTTTCCATCCTATGAAAAATAAAATCACTGCATGTGTGTACATACAACATACCGTCTCCACACTGTGGGGTAATCTGTTTTTCATCATCGCTTTACTTGGATGGGTATAATGATAGAAATAATATATTTATATAATAAATATTACATTTTATTTATTATTTTAAAAATAAATATACCATATAATTCCTTATCCTTTCCCAAATTAAGGGAATGATTTGGTCGCTCCAACATAAGTACGACCTACCATCTACACGGCACGATGTTATTCATTTTCCATATCCAAAATTAAAGAATAGGTCTAAAAAGTATGTATTGATTAAATATTATATTTATAACATTAAATTAATTATGGATAATTTTGATCTATATCCAATGAGCAATAACTGATGAATTCATGAAAACAATGCAATGGAAAACGATGAAGTTAACACCTGAAACAAGGGTAATAATGAAATATTACCAAAAAATGGAAATGAAATGATATAAAAGGATCATATAAGATATAATATATCTGAAAATTGACTCTTATAAATTAATATCGTTCATTAAATAATTATAATGTTGTTTAAATAATGTAAAACCAAAACGAAGTTTGAAGTAGGTGTTTTTCTCGTCTCACTTTTACTTCTATAAGATATATGCCTTTTCCCCACTTATTTCTGTTGTGTGGTTTATATCATTCACATGGATTTTATTTAATATTATTTTCCATAAATTTATTTGTATTCACATATCCATTTGTGTATCTCCCTTTCATGGGGTTTATAGTTTTAAATTAACAAAATTTGTAAATGATTTTGGCCACAATTTTCCTTCTTTGAGACATATATTGTGTTATACAACTATATTCTTTTATGAGTTGAATTTAATTCTCTTTAGACATGTTATATCATTAATATAATTATTCTTATGATATTATTTGTTTCATTTTATGATATTATTTCACGAGGCTTATAATTAAAATGCTTCAAAGTGGTATGGGCAGTTTTGAATGATTAAATATTATTTTCCTCCAGAAATATTCAATGATATAATTTTAAATATTTTCATATATATCAACATAATTTATTTAATATTACACATAATATAGTTTTATATATTATTATACCATCTTATATACTTTAAAAAATGGTGTATAGTTAGTTTTCATTTGGAAATATTGATATAACATATGACTAGTTATTGATTTTGTTAGGACAAATAGATTCAGTTTTATTACATGTGAGAAATGAATTGGACATTATTGAAAGTGTTGGAACCATAAATATATAATCCCCTCCATGTATCGGTAGTCTCCTGAGAATAATTCAGTTGGAGAAAAACCCTTTATATTTTTTCATGTAGGATTAGAAGGGTTTTTCACCCATAGACATAAATTACCATGAAGATTGATATTAACAGAAACTATATATTAGATATATTGTGACAGTTCAGATGTCTAACGTTATTAATTTTCATAATTTCAATTAATACTATCTAGATTATTTTCAAAATTATAAAATTTATCGATTCATTTTCATTAATATTTTATTAATTACATGGAATGTGTGCTCAATTATTTACATTATTATGTTGATTCATCTCATTCATTCAAGTTAGTTTCCACAATACTTTACCCTCATTGAGCATTCGAAATCACACCATTCTTATGTTTTATTATCCCTAAATCATCGAATATGTTTATTATGGCTTATATTAAAGTTTAATATATAAAAATAATGTTGATTTAAAATAAAATACATTTTTATTTTATAGTTAAAATTTAGTTTGAATTTTCAATATATATCTAGTTTACTAAGACTACAAAACTATTTGGTCATTTGGGATGTGATTACTTGTATATTATGCTAATGTAAAAAATTAAGGCATCAGATCCAATCTATTGGGGTCTATTTCATTAAAATTTTAGTAATGTCTTTATACTTCCATGATTTTGGTGTTCAAATATACATTGTAATCATATCTTCTTTAATTCCCAATATATAGGGAATGAAAATTACTTTGATGAATATACCAAAAGTAGTAGTTTTAACTTAATTTATATAAATTTTTATTCTAATGACCATCTTTATATATGAGAATAAAATATAATTATGATAATTTTTCCCCTTGATCATTATTGTCTTCATTGGGTATTGTGTAGAAACATAAGAGTTACTTTATGTTTAATAAATTTTACCTTTCTCTTACTCATCATAAGTGTAATGTTTTTGTATATTCATGTCATTTTCTCCTTGGAAATAATATTTGTGATATTTGGGAGAGACTTATCAATGTTATTATTGTTAAAATTCTAAAACAATCTGGATAAACTCAAATGAAGTGAACCAAGAATGAGAGAAGTGCATAATTCACCTGGTAGCATAAACCCTATAATTTATATACACTCATAATTTCTAGCCATTCCAAAAACATGTGGTCCAAATGTCCCTCCCTCTCCATGATTGATTATAAAAACCTCCTTAAATATATCGATTTTTTTCAAATTTATATATCTCATAATAATTATCACATGAAATATTGGGAATTCTTTATGAATACATTCTCCTAGGATAATCCATATATTCTTTGAATGTCGATGAAAGAATCAATAGCTAAAAATCTAGATTATTATCCAATTTTTTCCATATACAATAGAATCTTCCTCACTATAACATCATAGTAAAAAGTATGCTCTCATTTATAAAGTATGTGGTTCTTTTGTGGGTTTGGTAGGTATTAGAGAAATCCTAGGTGTTTTTAAGGGGTTGTACACTATGTTGGATGAAGAACTAGTCCCCTCCATGAACTGGATTCATGAAATGATTCGTACATGGAACAATCTATTAACTCCTTGTTTAAGGTATGAAAAACGTTCAACACATTAAATGAACTTGTCCCATCAATTCTTCCTCTAAAAAAAATATTAAAATATGGTGATTCGAATTTTGTCATACATGAAATATTGGGGATTCGTGATGTGAATCCTTATTTCAAAATTGGTTTTTTATATACCACTAAATTAAATACACTTGGTTTAAGTGGGAACTCTCTCCCTTGAACTATTGAACTGCACTAAGAATTTAAGTTGAATTCCCCCCTTTCAAATGTTTCTATTTGACTCTTGATATCCAATTGGGTTATATTATCTACCATAAAAAATATTTCTCCTTAACTTTTAGTTTCCATCATTTATCTTGGTTTTTGTAGTGTTTTTGTGTAGTTGATTAGGGGTTTTTTATCTTCTTTTGGGGATCTTCCCTTGAGTTGGTTATTGTGTAGTGCCTGAATTTCCTCTGGTATGTCTGGATCTAACGGCTCATATGACTCTTTTAATTATAGGGTTTAACTCTACTATGAAGGAATAATTTTTAAGGGCTTCATTCATTATATCAAGATTCCTTACGATGTTTGTTGATCCTATTTTGGACGGTGTGTTAACTGAGTTTTAGGTAGTTGATTCTATAACCAACCTATATTGAATAATCCTTTAATTTCTCTATTTTTTATAACTTTTTTTATAAATGAATTGGATGGATTTTTTGATTTTTTTTTTGAAAATTGATTTTTGAGAAACATGATTTTCCCCTTGTTTTTGTAAAATAAAAAGTATTTTCAAATAATTAAGAAATTGATTTATGAAATGGTCTTTTAAATATCGTTTTTGATAAAAAAAAATTGGTTGTTTGTAATTCTATTATGAAATGTGAAAAGACCATTTTAAATGATTTCCTAAATATAGTAAATGTGAAACCTTGGATATGTAGGTGGAATATGTATTATTGGGCCATATATATTGTAATTTTGGTGGGTTCACTTTATTATGTGTTCCTATATTCAATTGGAAACTTTTCATGGGAACATGATATTTGTGTTGTAGGTAATTCACTCATGGGGTGTTCCTCTATTCCATGGGCCCTTTATCCTAGTAACTTGAGTATGCACAAGTATATTTCATGGTACGAGTAATCTAGCCTGCCAGAACTATTGTGATCCTAATTATTTTTTTACCATTATTCTTTTCCTTGTAATTATTTGTGTTTGATATATCAATTTTGATAAAATTTAAAATGGTTTCTCAATTTATTCTACGAAACTATTTTTTTATTCAAGAACTATGCAAAATATTGAAAATTTTTACGATGATTTTGATATAAAACAATTTAACTACTTATCATTGTATTTTTCATAAAATAGAGAATATTTGGATTATTTTATCGAGACATGATATTTAACACTTGGGTGGCAACCTACTAAGAATGTTTAGCAGACACCATACACATTCTGTCAGGAATTTATATACCTTATATTGTTCTACAATACAAGAAAAGGAAAGGAATCAAGGTGAGATGATGTGTTTATGACAGCAAGGTGTAGGTGGTCGATGGGGATATGGTGTGGTTTCACCTAGATGTAACATAGAGTAGTTGTGTAACACCCCATTATATTCTATCTAGTATTCCTTTCCCTTTTCATTTTTGGTTTCCCTTTTTATTTGGCTTCATTGTTGGCCTCTCATAAATAGAGATCCTTTAATAAGTCAAATGACAAAAAGATAATGGATGTATATCTATTTCAATTATTGTCATCTGGGAACAAATGTGCCATTGGTTTATCATAGTTCACACATATCTTAGAGAACACCTGGGTTGGTTTGGTCTTTTTTCGTAAAATATGTACAGTTTTTATTCCATTGTATTGTTCAATGGAAGATATTTTATTTTGTGAAAAGATTTTTTAATTAAATGTGATCATGATTTAAAAATAGTTTTGAGAAAAATGGGTACATTGGGGACTATATAAGCGTTAGAAGATAGGCATAGTTAACCCTAGTCATTCTTCCACCATTAGGGGTAACATATCTGCTATAGACATATTATGGTAGAAATCCATATTAGTTGGAACCAAATTTTTTTTGGTTTACTATTATTTTAGGTCTATTTCGAATTCTCATAAGTAAGAGAACAAACAGTGTGCTTTGTATTTTATACCTTATTTATGACACGATATTTTATTTTTTGGATATTTTATCACAAATACAATTTATATATTTTATTTTATACCTGATATATTCCTAGATTTGGTGAATATTTTATGCATTTATGGAAAACAAAGGGGTTGTTTACAAATTTATTTATTTATGAAACTTCTACATAAACATGTTTTTTAGTGTTAAAACATTTCATTATCAATATACCAACTTTTATGGATTATTTGGTGGTATCCTACTATGATTTGTGCTCAAACCAAAAATTTTCCATCAATCATTGACTGTGTTTTTTAGGACTCAGGGAAAGGGAAAGGAATCATGTAGGATGTCAGACTCTCTTGTCATCTTTTTCCATCAGAGAGGGATGGTTTGGAGGTGATTTCTACTCATATAGACACTTTTTGGTCTTATTTTTACTATTCTAGTTTAAAAAATTTTACTTCGGTTGTCTGGATCTTATTATATCTATTTATTCCAAATTGTGATCTATTTTTTGTTTATTTTTTTATATTTAATGTTGGTTCCATTGCCTTTTTCATAATTCACTATATGGGGGACTCCCTTAGTTATTTGTCTAGTTGACATGGGTTGATTCATTATAAATTGGTATCATAAGGATGTTCAACCTAATTTTTTTTAACACTACCTGAGTTTTATAATATATCTTTAGTATATATGACTTAAGATAGGAATAATTCATGTAGTACACTTGGAGGGTTCCGAGATATATCACTTAAGTGTCTAAACTCAAGTTACCATGGGTGGCTAGAAAATTTATACAAGGTTTAAGACTTGTTACATATGGTAATTTAAATTAAATGTGTTGGATATTAATTTAAATTGGCCTTTTATTTTCTTAAATGGTTGTATTTAATTCATTAAATTCATATATGCTTTAAATTAATAACATTATAATGATTTTTTATCAATAACTGAAGTTGGTCATATGGTATTGGAATCTATTTGTGAATGGTTAATTTTTTTATTGGCTGTTAGACAATGACTCATCAATGAGCTATAAAATTCAAGATATAAAGCCATGTTATTGGATCTATAGTCAAATCCTCTAGTGGATCCTTCTATGTTTGAAGAAGTAATACACACAATTTAGACTATGGGTTATGTGTTTATCAGGAACCCGAGATGTGTAGGGGATCATGACTCTGTATTTACTAAGATGCATCCACCCATCATTAGTTATGATAAAATAATATAGGAATATAAAGAGTTTCTTGTGAATATTAAGAGGCTCTTTAACTTATTTAAGACTCTTTAGGACTCTCAGGTGGGTTTTTATATAATGATTGAAGAAATATGAAAGAGATGGTGGGATGCTATTATGTAAGCTATGTATCATGAGGATCAAACAGAGGCTTCTTTAAAGAAAATTTTTATTTAGTAAATGTACCCTGAGACATTATGTGATGTGAATACCTGGGAGTTTCTAACCAAAGAGAATAGAGATAATACCATTCTAAATTATTCCATTTATTTTGTTGAGTTGCAGAATTTGGCATAAGAGCTAGTCACAAATGAGTATGTGAAGGCTTTGATCTTTGAGTTTGGATTGAGTCCTTATATTTGTTCGATGATGATTACCATGTGTCTTCAAAAATTTACAAAGTTAGTTGATAATTCATCATTGGAAGAACTTATAATAGTTGGAAAAATATGTTTTGGATGAGCTTCTGTTTGTACCGTCGTTATCCCAGTTATATCTTATGGCCATAACAGGAAGTGTGAAGGTATCTTATTTTCATAAGGACTCGTTTTGGGGGATATTAATAGATAAAAGAAATTTATTTTATATCATCTAGGGAAGCCTATTTATACAAATCCTATTTTTTTGGATGCCCGCATGAATTTCAATCATTATGGAAAATCTGTTCATTGGAATATTTATAGGATGTCCCATGGAATTAAGGATGGATAAACACTAACAAAGGGGTCATATGTTTGTAGTGATACTTCATACGGTGGTGGGACATAACCATGGGATAAAGTGGATGTTCATGTGGCTTGGAAGTCCCAATTAAGAGCTAATAGTCGACTTTTTTATACAGTTGAGTATGCTACAGAGTAATCTTAAGCCGGACCAACCAAGGTTAAAGGTATGATGATTATTTTATCTTCTATTTTGGTAGCATTTTCTATATAGGTTTTACTCATTCTTTAATATCTTAAAATATATTTCACATGTTGGTATTGCATTGAGATCTTATTACATTATTTTTCAATCTTTCTAATCGTCTAGGAAAGATGTCCGAGTGCAGTTTCAAGTTCCCATTGTGTCAAGTTAGATAGAAAATTATGACTTGCATTTGGACTTCTAGGTTGTCAATATTGAAATATTCAACTTGGTTATCAGCATGAATCATATGATCAATTTTAATGTCCTGGTTTTTTTGAGTAAGACACTAGAATATTTGAACAAATATTTTCAGATCTAGGTGCTAGGATGGTGTTTGATTCGTGGCCCGGTGTTCCCATAATTAATTTTAGAAATATATTAAATATATTAAAAGTCAATAACATTAAACTTTCTTGAAAATGTGGAATAACTCCAAGAGGGATCTTTATTACAACACCAAGGTCACCATTGAACTCGTAAAGTGGGATTTACTCTAGGCATGACATAATCTTGGTTGACTTGGTGTATTTTTGAAAATGTTGTTGTGGGATTGGAATTAATAAAATAAATAATCTGTTTTGTTTTGTTTTACGTAGAGACCTTTTTTCTCTATGAATATAAAACTATGAATTTTTTCTCTGGGTTTTCTTCTATACCATAGAGACATAGAGGATATTGGATGAGAGTATTTTTGGAGAACAATGATGAATCAGGATCAGATCATGGATCATTGTGCCAACAGAGTTTGTGGATATCATCAATGATGAAATCTCAAAACTATTACTCATTAGAAATCGTTCCAAAATCATGGTAGGATGTTGATTTGTGATTATTCCATATCGTACATTTATCCCAACCAAATTTAAATCAATTCCAAAAACAAGAATTGATTTGTTCATCTAAGATAGATTAAACTGATGGATTTATTTTGCTTTTTTGTTGTTAATCTTTACTTGTGTCTTCATATTTCCAATCAAAATTGATCATGGAAAAAACTAACAAAGGATGAGACTTTAATTGTATTTGTGCATTATCTTTTTGGAGAAATCAAACATTAATGTGGGTCAGCGATGGAGGTTTGATGATGTGATAGTGGGTAATGACTATGTAACTGGATCAACATACAGATCGGTACTCTTTCTTCATGCTTTTATCAAGATGTACCAACGAGACGTGAATGTTGATAATTCATGAGTAATTGGAATTGTTGAAATCATATTGATTGTGGTGAACAATATTAGATAGATTGAGATTCATTATTTTCTGTGAGTTTGATGATAGATCTGAAAGAATCAGGGGGTGTGAAGTCAGACACATTAAAAATTTCAGAGGTTATATGAAAACCCCAACTACACTGCATGTAGTACTATAAACACATGTCATGTATCCCCTTTCATGTAGAACTAGAATCTTAGTGGAGATAAAAATATCAAATTCCATATGGGTAATGCCACATTGGATGTTACCCTTAACGGACCTACTCAACATGTACAACCCGTACATGCCTAGGAGGTTGAGTGAAGTTTCTTGATGTGTCATCCATTCTACACATAGTTTAGACCGTATCAGGTGGCTCGGTGTGTACAAGGAGTACATTCCCAATGAACCATGTGGTCCGGAATTCCATGTCAGAATATCAACATTTCATTTATATGGGAATGTACAAGTACATGGGCTAGATGGAATGTTTAGTGTCTTTATGACTCATGCATGCCATCTACCCTTAAGACATGCCTTATACTAAGAAAAACTAAATGTTGGGCAATTGTGAGACACAGGTACAACCATGAATAGTGAGACATGACACTTTCCCCCCGGGGCATGTCATTTAGTCCTTTGAGTATATTTTTCTTTTCCTCATTCTTCTTACTTTAGATTTGTGGTGAACTTGTCTGAGATACCTTAGGCAAGTATTAGTTCAGTGTGTTCCTAGGGTATATACCTATGAGATTATGGGGTGGAATCATGTTCCCTTCATAGAGGGTGATTACAAAGTTTCTTCCTATAATTAGTGTAGTATGCGTGACTTCACTTATACTAGAGTGTGCTGACTCATATGGCTTCAACTACAGTGTAATGTCCTAAATATTCCATGTAATTTTTTTAAATTATATGGGATTATTTCTAGACTAGGCCCCCAAACGGAACTTGATTTCAAGGCCCGATGATCCCATAAAAAGTGTTTCAATTTTTTTTAAAGATTATTTAAATTAGTATGTGTAAATGGTTTTGGAAACATCTAAATGGGTGTCTGGATTAAAAATTGGATGGAACTGTTGTATCCAGAATGATGACCTATCCTATGGAAAGACGTAACCTTTCCTGACACATGTCGATGGAGAAAGTTATTTTTCATAATATCTAATAACATTATGCTAAAAATTTCTTGAGGAAAAATATAACAAACTTTTATATAATTTTATTCAAATTTCAAATTTCGTTTCTAAATAATGATTTTGTAAATTTATCATAACAAAAATGTTGTTCCATAAATAAAACAGTGTAATGAAACTGCAAATCAGCGTAACCGAAATGCTAAAATTAATTTTACACATTTAATTGGTTAACTGAATACGGTATTATTGGTACAATCCAGTATTTCTCTGAACCCATTTAGATTTGGAGTTAGCTAGAAATGATAGATGAACCGCCCTAAATGTTGGATGGAAGAACGATGAACGATAGTGGTGAAATCTTTACCAACTAATGATCAAACGTTGAGGTAGGGGTTTGATTTTAAGTGAATTTACTTTTTCCCCATTCATGGATTTGAATGATCTAAACAAGTCAAACCACAAACATATGATATGTTTATTGATCCCATATACAGTATTGATTTTGATCTCGGGGTTTTGAATCAAAGTCTTGCATGTTAGATTCATAAATCTCCACCCAACTTGTTTTTAAATTCTAACATGGAGGTATAAGGATTACACAAATAAGTACTGGATCCCACCATTGGGGTCCTTCATTTGTTCTTCATGACTGGACCCCTATATAAATAAAAATACAATCTTGGATCACATTGTAGTGATGGAAGTTACCCGAGAATCCCGAAGGCACTTGTAGATCGGAGAATGGACAACCAGATTACATTTAGTGGCCTACAGAAGAAATTGTTGGCACGCATCGGCAGAACGCCCCGGTGGTGGAGGTCCCTATAACATTGGTCACAGGGTGAAAATAGCGGCTGCCGACAACTTCCAGTGGTGGGTCCTTTGTGGAAGCGTTAATAAGCAATGTCATGCTACTAGAGGGCCACGGTCCAGCTTGAACGCAGTAGTTGTACCATGCAGCGAGCCACTATGTGCTGACACGGTGAAACCACCATGTTGACCGGGAGTGAACATGGTTATATCTGATGTATTCGGGGGTGGAATGTCGGCCTGCCCATAGTAGGTTGGGTTGGAGAAGGTGGGCCACCCGGGGCGGCCCAATGGGTGGAGTTGGGTCATTCCCATAATCCTTGGTCGAACCCGAACTAGGATAAATTTGGGCTGGGTCAAACTCGAATCAGGTTGGATTCATGTCAGATCGGATTCTGTTCGGGTCAGACCTAGTTTGTCCCTAACCAAACTTTCCCCTTTTCTGTAAATCTACCATAACGTCCAAACTGTGCATCTGATTGATGATCTGTTTCTGATGTCGGGGCCCTCATGACAAGACGGTCCTTTTGTTATACTCTATGTGAATTTTTTGGAAATTGAAATATGAATGATGGATTAAAGAGTAGATTCTCTTGGAATGAAGTATGCTATGAGCAGACCTTAGTGTCCCAGTAGACGAGTGGAACTCTATGTCCTAGAAGATGATCCGAACATAGTGGCCTAGTATACAAGAAGAGCTTAGTTCCCCAAAAAACAAGTGGACATCACTGGCCCATAAAAAAATCAATCCTCACTGGCCCAAAAAACGAGCAGACATCAGTATCCCATCAGACCACGACAACTCATTTAATATTTTTCCCTCAGTAGTACAAGATGTTGAGCATTATGACTGATAGTATTTATTTCTATACATTAGGTTATACCTATGTGAGATGACTCTATATACTCTCTCTCTCTCTCAACTGTACTTCTTAGAGGCTACACTTCATATACCTCTTGGTTAGTCTACTTTTTTCATACATTCCTTTTGTGTAATACCTATTTTTTGTGGTCCTTATTGGATATTGTGTTACTCAGCTCTGGATGGGATCTACCCTTTAGGTGGAGTTTACCACAGACAGTCATTAACAGCTTGTACATGTCTTTTTGTTGGACATGTATTCTGGCCCCTTCTGTTTTTCCACTTTTACTCTCATTGGTTGTCTTAGGATAATTCTTGTTTAATTTTTATCATTATGTGTTAGGATGTTTGGGTATGTTTGTGTGTAAAGGTACCTAGGATAATTCCTCCCACTTACAGGAAAATGCCTTCAGCGCTAATCACTAGCCTCTAGAAAATGGAAGATATGCTAGGCGTAGTCACGGCATGGGCCCTGGGAGACATGTCATGACTAAGTGGTATCAGAGGAGGTTGGTTCTACCTTAAAGACTGAGATTTTGTGGCTTTGTTTCAGGGAAATAATGTTAAATGTTTTTAGTTCGACATTCAGAATTGGGGAGTCCAGAGTTGGTGTAGTTGTCGATGTATCCATACGCCAAGGCCATGAATCATACTTTTTGACTCTGTACATGAAAACACTTTTTTCATGCATCGTATCGAAATTGAGGGTGTTATCATGTCCTTATTGGGTCAGATTTAGATCACCACAAATAATCTATTGACTGTGGTTCATTTGATCTGTTTCTGAATGCCACCACACAGACATTTGTCTAGGATTCTGGTGCATAACCACGAGGATGATACAACTAGAGATGAGGTTCCAATACATGTACCAATATAGGATATGTCCCCACTGGTAGGTACATTGGTGTTGCCACCACCCATTTATCTATTGTTGCTACCGACGCTACCGATAGACGATGTACCCAGGCTTAGTGCCTTATTGAAGTTCCAGAGGTTGAGACCTCCCAGGTTCAAGGGTGAGATTGACCACCAGGTGGTTTAGGATTGGCTCGAGGTGGTTACAAAAGTCTTCCTCCTAGTGAGGACACCTCTCAAACAGAAGGTTATCTTAGCCGTGAGGCCTCTTTAGGGCTCGAAGGTGAGCTGGTGGAGCTTAACGATCCAGGAAAATGATAAGGTGACCCTCACCTGGATAGACATTGAGTGCCTCTTTAGTCAGTTATTATTTCTAGAAACATTGTGCTCATTTCATATACGAAAGCTACATCACCTATAGTAGTGTATCACGATAGTGGAAGAGTGCTCAGCCAGATTCACTGATCATTCTCACTACTCTATATACATGGTGCGAGACCCATCATTTCGAGCTCATGCTTTTGAGTAGGGACTGCACCATGAAATTAGGGTATCCATTTTCTCGCTTACCATCCCTAATAAAGCTGGGGTGGTAGAGCGATCTATAATCATATAGATCTTCATGGCAGAGCGGACACCAGTTACAGGAAATACCAGTAGACACTAGGCAATGGATCATTTGGGAGTGGGTAGCAGGAAGCTAACGCAAAGATACAATTAGTTCAATCCTGTCAACGAATGCCCCTAGGACATAGGATTGGTGGTGTGAGGCCCCCAAGGTAGAGGGAGCCGGTAGGTTAATATGGTGTGCTACTTGTATGGTGGTAAGGGACACATAGATCATGACTTCCTGACTCACAGTGCAGATGATTAGGAGATGCTCGAGGGACTGTTGAGGCAGAGGCAGAGTATCGAGTAGGGTGGTCTGTGGGAAGGTGGGTGTGGGAGGTGAGTAGGAATAGTTTCTGGTGGTGGAAGGAGGTTCGTGGTGCTACCAAAACCACCACGAGGTGGTCCAAAATTGGATCCAAAAACTGGGGGATACGAGCAATGCCAGCTTCAGGCAATGGAAGATTATGACTCGGACACTCCAGAGATGATTAGAGTAATGATCTATTTCTAATCCACCTTAGTGGCAGTTGTTAGCAACACATGTGTCATTTATACATTCCATGCAACATACATTTTTTGGAGCTTTGATATTCCAGTGGATCCGCTGGTTTGATCCTTACGATTAGAGACTCATGTGGAAGGGGATTGGACAATCACATACTAGTGTCGGCAGTGTCAGATACATCTTGGAGGTGAGATCTCTGGCTGTTATCTTATAGTAGTTGTGTCAAGGCCTTAAAATGTTATTCTAAGTATAGACTAGTTGTACAGAGTCCATTTTGAGATGGTCTGTATTGGGCGTATAGTGCATTGTGTCTGTAGAGATGGGACCAGGTATTCCATTACTGGAAAATTCATAACATTTAAAGCATTGGAAATACATTCGCAAAGAATAGTGAATCCAATCACTCACTAGTTCAATAGCCTAACCCTCATTGTGGTGGACGAAAAGAGTCCTCACATTCTTTTAGTGGTGGACTTGTACGAATACATCTCTATAGAGGATGTTCTGGTATTACCCCTTTATAGTAAAGTTGAATTATTCATTGAACTGTACCCTGACATGGCACCAATATCCACACCTACATATCAGATGGCTCCTACAAGGCTTTGTGAGTTAAGGGTAGAACTGAAGGATTTGTAGAGGAAGGGCTTCACGTGGCCCAATGTTTCACTATGGGCAGCCCCAGTATTATTTTCCAATAAGGAAGACATGATTTTGTAGTTGTGATTTGACTTCTGGCACCTAAATAAGGTGACCATGAAGAATAAGTATCCACTTCCAAGGACTAATGACCTCTTTGATCAGTTGAAGAGAGTGAGGTGGTTCTCAAAGATAGACCTCAGATCATGCTATCATCGGCTTCATGTACGGGATTGGGATGTACAAAAGACAGACTTTTGGTGTCGATATGTACAATATGAGTTATTGGTGATTCCTTTTGGTGTCACCAATGCCCCAAAAGTGTTCACAAGATTCATGAATAGGATCTTCCATCCTTACCTTAACTGGTTCGTTATGGTCTTTGTTGGTAAAATCCTAGTGTACTCAGCATCCAAGGAGGAGCACGCGACACACCTACAGATACTCTTGGATGCACTATGAGATCACCATCTTTATGTAAAGCTCTCAAAATGTCAGTTCCAGATTTGAGAGGTCCACTTTCTAGGAAATCATCATTTTTGAAGTTGGAGTTGTAGTGGATCCAGAAAAAATAGAGGTCATCATTTCCTGGAATCCACCTAGGAGCATGATTGAGGTGTGAAGTTTCATGGGATTGGAAGGATGCTACTAGAGATTCATGTCTAACTTTTCAATCGTAGTAGCACCCTTATCATATTTGACATAGAAGGGAAAACCCATTGTGGTGATGGATAAGTTATAGTATATTTTTTAGGAGTTTAGGTAGAGACTGATGAGTACCCCCTTATGAGACTACTAGAGGCGGGAATTGGGTACAAAGTATTTTATGACACATCAGGGACTGGTTTGGGTTGTGTCTTGATGCAGTACTAGGTAGGGAACTCCTATGGTTCAAAATAGTTCAGGCAGCCTGAGCAGAATTATGAGACCCATGACTTGGAGCTAGCAGCAGTGGTATTTTCATTAAATATGTGACGGCACTACTTGATGTAAGAGCGGTCTAACATCTACTCTGACCACAAAAGTCTCAGGTATATCTTCTCCAAAAAGGTATTGAACATGAGGTAGTGGTGGTGGCTATATTTCTTCCATGTGTATGACTTTGACATTGCCTATACACCTGGTAAGGAAAATGTGGTTGCAGACATGTTGAATAGGAGATCGGGATTGTAGTTTCTTGTGAAGTGTCAGAGTAGTTAGCTGTGATGCAGATATACTTCATGTATAGGGATAGAGGATCTTATCTTCAGTTGATGGATGTCACTCCCCCACTATTATAGTGAGTAAGGGAGGCATGACTTATAGATGTTGACTGCATGGATCTACGTTCTCATTTATCCTTAGGAAAATCTCCTGAAAGATATTCGATAGGTGGGGAGCATGTCATCATTTTCAAAGGGTTCACTGTTGAACCATTTTAATTGTTTGATGAGGTTCTGAGAGAGTTAGACACCTCCAATTTGGTGGTACATCAAAGAGTTGCAAATATTTACCTAGATCTTTGACATCAGTACCGGTGAACATGGATTAAGAAGGAAGAAGTTTGGTTCATTTCATGATTCCTCACTTGTCAAAAAGTGAAGGCAGAGCATTAGGTTCCCACAATCTTTACTCATCCTCTTGAGGTACCTTATTTTAAGCGGGATGGAATCTTGATGGACTCCGTGATTGGTTTATCCCACACATCCAGATAGAATGAGACCATCTTGGAAATTATTGATTGATTCACCAAGTCAACCCAATTATAACCCATCTAGGAGCAGGGTTCAGAAGAGAGCTTGTGATGCCTTTATGTTTAGGAGGCAGTGAGGCTTCATCAGTTTCCTTCGACAACCATGTCAGACTATGATGCTCACTTCAAACCCCAACTACGGAAGCGATTGTATGAGGAATTCATGACTCAGCTACATTTGATCATGGCATTAGATCTCCAAATGGATGCTCAGATGGAGAGGACTATTCATGATTTAGAGGACATGCTTCTTGATTTTATTGTAGACTTTAGTTTCAGTTGGGAGGATAACCTACCATTGGTGGCATTTGCATACAAAAACTACTACCACTACACCATTACTATGTTAGCGTTCGAGGAACTATATGGGAGACCTTGTAGGTCACTGTTAAGATGGACAGAGTTTGGGGATTCAGCACTCATGGGTCCCTAGTCAGTACGAGCTACCGCATATAATGTTCAGATCATTCAAGGGTGGATGAGGACTATACAAAGTAGACTGAAGTCTTATGATAATAGGAGTTGGAGGCCCTTGAAGTGGGAGGAATGAGACCCTGTGTTTCTTCAGGTCCCACCTCGACAAGGATTATATAGATTCTTTTGGGGCGACAAGTTGTCTCTGAGATTCGTCGGCCCTTTTTATGTTCTAGGTAGAGTTAGAAAGGTGGCGTACCACCTAACTCATCCCCCATATATGCATCAGGTGCATAATTTCTTTCATGTATCACTGTGGAGGAGATACGTACATGATCCATCACACGTCATTGACTGGGGAGAGTTTGACATTGACGATGGGGAGAAATTTTCAGAGTTCCTCATGAAGATTGAGGATCAACAAGAGTGTATACTTTGAGGATGGTTTATTCCGCTAGTAATCATTTGGTGGTAGCACGGGAATCTCCAGGAGAGAAATTGGGAGTGGGAGGCTCAAATCCAAGCTCAGTACCCCCTTTTTGGTGTTATTTAGGATTTTGGGGAGGTAGATCCTTATTTTGTAGAGAATGTAATGTCCTGGAAATTCCCTAAGAATTATTTCAAATTATATGGGATTATTTTAAGACTAGGTGCTTAGATGTCACTTGATTTCGAGGAATAGTGAGCCCAGAATAAGTGTTTGAACATTTTTTGGGTTTATTTAAAATAGCACATGTGTGCGGTTTGGGAGACTTTTAAATGGGTTCCCAAATAAAAAAACATACGACACTTTTGCATCTAGAATGATGAATTTACCTATAGAAAGACTTAATCTAGACCAGCATAGGTTGACAGAGAAAGCTATTTTTCAGAATTTTTAAGAAAAATATATTTAATATTTTTTAAAAAATATAAAATAAAACTTTTGTTTATATTATTCTAATTTCAAATTTCATTGGAACATAACAACATTTCAACCTAAGCGTAACAAAAATGTTGTTTCATAAAGGAAGCAGTGTAACGACACTATGACTCAACTTAACGGAAATGATGATACATATTTTCTCCATGTAATGGGTTAACCAAATATGGGATCATTGAAACAATCCAATATTTCATGGAACCCATGGAAATTGCGTGTTGGAGAGAGATCATCGATGATACACCACCACCGAATGGCTGAGGAACGATGAACAATAGCGGTATGATATTCACCAACGAATGATCAAAACTTGAGGCATGTGATTTATTCTAACTGAATTTTCTTTTTTCCCCACTTAAAGATTTGACCAATGAACGTGGTTCAAACCATGAATAGGTGACCCATGGATCGATCATTTATATGGAAGGGTTTTCGATCTCAAGGTTTTGAATCAAATTTATCCATGTTAGATTCTTAAATCTCCTCCCATTTTTTAAAAAAATTCTAACACTGAGGCATTAGGTTGACACAAACAAGGCCTAGATCCCTCCATTGGGGTCTTTATTATGTTCTTCATGAATATAAACATTGATCAATGGCATCAAAATCTTGGAGCATGTTGCAGTGACTTTGATGACACAAGTATCCCATAGGTGCTCGCAAATCAAAGAACGAACAACAAGAGCATGTCTTGTGGCCCAAAGAAGAAACTCTCAGTAGTACCATGATTGGGAGGTGATTTGCACAGGTGGTGCACCACGTGTGGGAGGTGGCACAAACCGGTGGCCCACTTTGGTGGTGGATGTCCCTGTGGCATTGGTCGTAGGGTGACGAAAGGGGCCACCAACAACTAACGGTGGTGGGTCCTCAATGGATGTGACAACAAGTTGTGTCATGTGGCCAATGGGCCATGGTCAATCAGGGCCATAGTAGGTGGGCCTCATGGCTACCCATGAGGTGGTCACGTGGAAAAACCTCCCTGTTACAGTGGGTCGGGCATGAGAAGGAGGTCCAGACCCCGGGCCTAGTGAGCCGGATCCACTACCCAGTGGGCCGACCTAGGGCCAGTCGTTACGGGCCGAGTCGGGTTGGATTCACACCGAGTTGGATCACGGTCTAGTCAGATCAGACTAAGACCCAACCAGCCCCCTTTTAGTAAAACGGTCATAACTTCCAAACCATTTGTCCGATTGACGAGTTGTTTACGACGTCGAGACCCGCATGACCAGACCATCCTTTCGTCATAATCCATGTTAGTTTTTGTGGAAGTTGAAATATTACTAATTTCTTAAGGAGTTTATTCACCAAGAATCAAGATCTCTAAAAGCATACCTCAGTGTCCCAACAGAAGAGCAAACCTCAGTGGCCCAGTAGATGAGTGAACCTCAATGGGCCAACAGATGAGTGGACGTTAGTGGCCAAGCATACAAGCGGGCCTCTGTGGCCTAGCAGACCACGATGACTCATTAGGGATGAGTCCCTCAAAATTATAAAATGTTCAGTATTACTAATGATGGTATTTGTTTAAATAAATTAGGTCATGCCTAAGTGAGGTGTCTCTAGTGACTCTCACTCTCAACTGTATGTCTTAGAGGCTACACTTCAAGTACCTCTTGGTTATTCCACTTTGTGCATACTTTCCTTCATGGTATTACCTTTTTATTTTGGGATCTTTACTGAATATAGTGTTACTAACCCCTACATGGGTTCCTCTCGCATGTGTTATGTCTTGTGTAGACGATAGACACCTCAATAGAGACCTTGGTTTTCCAGCACTAGGCGGTGCCTAGTGAGATCTGAAAAACAAAGCATACTTCAAGGACATCATGTAGAACCCCCTTAACCTACCGTTTTGGTAGTGTTTACCATAGAAGGACTTTAAGAGCTTGTACTTTTCTTTATTTTGGTCTTGTATTCTAGCCCCTCTATATCCAATTTTGTACTTTTACTCTCAATAGTTTTCTTAGTAGCATTCTTGTTTACTTTTCCGTATTGTGGGGTTGGATGTGTTTGTGCGTTGCATGCTTCTTTACACAAGAGAATTCCTCCCACTTAGAGAATAATGCCCACTATTCTAGTGGCGAGCCCATGGAAATTGGGGGGGAGGGTTTATGGTACTCACAACAGAGGACCCAGGGGATGGGTCGTGACATACTGACTCAGCGTCTTGGATTATTTGTCCCTTTCAGAGTCTCGGAAAGGTCCTTGTTTTCCTTCTTGTTAAATTATGTGGTTCCTGTAATTTTCATGAACATTAGTTACACAGTCTCCAATCCCCAATATTGGTGGATGTTTCATGTAGGGTATGGTATCCCCTAGTGATCCCTGGACATTGACCCCCTATATGTGTATTGAGATATGATATTTGTGATGAGTTGTAATCTGATCAAGTGTGTATATTATATGACCCTACCCAATTTTATTTATAGTTATACCTGATTAGTGTAACTTCTTAAATTACTACAATCAGTGGAAAATTAGATCATTGAGTTTTTTCTCCTCTATAAGAATTATATGGAACCTTCACGAAGGAATCCTGGGATAGTTTTACAGTTCAAATCATTAACTTGATACAGTGTTTCCATTTTTATTATATCTAGATATAATTTACAAAAATCATTCTCTCTATTTCACGTTATTTTATGATTCATTGCATAATACTGCACATAATACAACCCAGATGATTGAGAATTCAAGTGTCTTTGTAAATTAGGTACATTACATAGAAAAATAAAATTTTTAATATAACATATTTATTTAAAACCTCTTTAACATTTTCCAAATAATCCTTCGAACTTGAAAATCATGGCATATCATGGGGATATACATTAGAAAGGGTAAGATATAAATATTAGTGAGGGAATAAAAATGGAATAAGTTATATGTGTTAGAAAATAGGTATATAAATGGGGCACAAAAAATAGTAGCAATCATAAATATGAATAATGAGAAATGATATAACATGACAATCATAACATGGGAAATGTGGAAACAACTTAAAACACTGCATCATAAACAAAGCTAAAGGGTAAATAAATTAATAATTCATGGTGAAAAAACAACCATAAAGGAATTGGGTTCACTCTCTATCCCAACCAGACATATCATGATACTAAATATTATGCAATGCATTTGATTACTATATAAGTTCAGTCACACCCCTCACATTCATTTTATTCTCATGCTTATGTGTGCCACATAGATCATACAACATGGATTCATTCATCATCATAATTTATTCAAAAATCAAGGAATTCTTAACACAAGAATTTAATTTCCCAATAAATAATATTATATTCATAAAGGTAAATACCCTAGAATGAAAAATGGTAATTCTATTCACAACACGATTATTTTGTCATGGAAAATCATGTTGATGTTTCTGAAGCATAATGGTGTTACATAAAAATTCATAAAAATGGTTGATAAGAGTCAAATGGATCTATCATAATTTTTGCATAAAATTGGGTTTAATAGGGACATGGAAAGACATTTCCCAACATTTGTAAATGGAAATAGATTGCATAAGTTTATAAAGAAACAAAAATAAGGAATATAATATGAGGACCCCTTATGGAATTCCGGCATAGTAATGACTTAGTAAACTGTCCTAATAGGGGAGGATAAATGTTAAATCATTAAAATAGTATCAATTAGAAAATAAGTGAATGATTAGAAATTAATTTAAATATAAAAAATTGAAATTAATAGAACTAATTTAAAATATGGTTCTTTAATTTTAAAGGAGGAGATGAAGGTCCCTAACTTCAGTGTGTGACTCCAAATACACTTGAGTGGCTTCTTGAGAGCTTTGGGGAACCTTGGAAGGATTCTAGGGATTTTAGATTGGAGTATTTAGGTCCCCAAAGAAGTTTCAGTGATGATAAATTGGATATTTGGTGGGGTTATATAGAAAATTAGGGGGAATTTATTATCATTTCTCAAACATATGTTTTGGACTCTATATAATAAAATAAAAAATAAAACCTCCCCATTTTATTTCACTTATTTTCTACATTATGATTATTTAAAATTATTTTATAAGTCTAATGGCTGATACTAATAAAATAATACCCTTGCATATGTGGAGGTGAGTCACACCCTTAAAGAAATAATTTTAAAACCTCAAAAGTGCATAATAAATTTTAGAGGATTAATAATGTCTTGATAAGATAAATAAATTAAGACATAAATTACATTATTTTAAATGTAAAACATAAATTTGGTCATTTATCCCATTTATAGTAATTATTACACAACTTTGGAGTCATTATGATGTCAAAATACACAATGTATATTTATATGATATTTAATTTATACCTGAAAATTCGACAGTCTCAGAAAATTTTGAAAAATTTACCATTGTCTAATTATTACATATGGACTACAAAAATAATATTAATTTTAAATAAATAATTTTTTTAAAATTAAAATTTTCAAATTTAAAATATTAATCAACTTTTATTGAGAAATACTGGATTTTTGATAATAATAGTTGTTGAACCTTATTAAAAATTACATTTTCCCTAATAAAAATTATTTGATCATTTATATTTAATAAAGAAGTTTTAAATAATAATATGTTATTAAAATATTATTTTTTCCAAAGATACATTAACCCAGAAAAATAAATTCATTAATTTAATTTGAGTACTATCTAGAAATACAATTTTATTTTATTATATCAAAATAAAAACATAAATAAAGTTATCATAATAAGATTGTAATATATTCATCATTATATTAAAAAAAGTCATAATGATATGGTCTTGATAAATATACCTTTAATAAACTAGGAAAACCCCTAAGAGTAAGATGCATTATGCTAGCACTATCATGGAAAGGTTTGTCAAACATGGTTTGGGTCATGTTCTCGATCATCTTGAAATTCTATTTTAAACGGTTTCAATATTGATTAAGTTAAAGGATATAATATTATTCTTAGTAACGGTTAAGTAAAAGGAATTCTATATCCCTTTTAATCTATGATAAACTGTCTTCATATGGAACGATCGAACTGGTTGACTTCATCAATTCCTTAGTATGTGACAATTGGATTTGTAAAAACCCTATATTTATTCTTATCATGTGACCACTATTCAACAAAAATATTATAAATGGTAATAATACTTAATGGTATTTTAAAACCAATTGGATATAATATAATAAAATAGTTTCCTGTTTTTTCTATTGATATATTACTTAATAATACATTTAATTAAAACAAAGGGAGATATTATTTATAAAAGTCATGGTCATTACAATATTCCCCCCTTTAGAAATTTATCCATCCGATTTTTCATTTAACAAACTGAAATTGATGAGGATAACTCTTCTTCATCACCTCTTTTTGTTCCTATGTTGCTTCTTCAAACTTTTGGTTTCTCCATAGAACCTTGACAAAGTTCATTTTCATATATCAGAAAAGTTTTTCTCGGTGATCTAAGATCCTCACCATATAATTCTCATAAGAAAGGTCATTCTCCAACAGTACCCCCACAAGATTGAGTACATTGGAGGGGTATGGTATTTGTTAAATCAAGAGATAATCTTGAAATTCATCATATTCTTGAGATAGTATCAGTGGTAGTTCAAGTCGATAGACCCACACTCCGATGTGAACCAGGATCTCAAAGGGGATTATGTATCTTGCACTAGGCCTTCCCTTCTTCCCAAAATCTTAACTATTTATTCCATGGAGATATGTGAATGAATACCATGTCCCAAACATTAATCTTTATGTATCATCAATAATTTGATAGTATAACTATTTTTCTAACTTTGAGCAGCCTTGATGTGGTTTTGAATGGTCTTAACTATTTCCAAAATTTTATTCAACCATTTAAGGACCCTATAGTATTTATTCCAACAATTAAACCCAACTTGGAGGTTTTCTAAACCTATTACCATAAAGGGCCTCATAAGGGGGCCATTTTGATGCTCAAGTGAGAACTATAGTTGTAATATAACTCAACCAGTGGAGGATGTTGGTCCCATCCCCCTTTAAGTTCCCTAAACAAATCTTGAAACATGTATTATAGTGTATGAATAGTACTGTCATATTTTCCCTTAGTTTGAGGATGATAGGTCATACTAAAGTTCACCTCTGTGTTTAGATCATATTGGATACCTTTCTAGAACATGTAGGGAATGTCATATCACAATCAGATATAATCGATAGTTCTACTCCATGCAGTCTTACCACTTATCTAATATATATTTGTGTAATTTGATCGAGTGAGAAATCCAATTGAATTGAGATAAAGTTATATGTATTTATTAAATTATCTACAAAAACCCATATATAATTGCTTCCCCTATATGTTTTCATATGTCTATTGAAAAATTGTACGGTAATTTTCTCCCATTTAAATGTTGGTATAGGTAATGGTTTAACCATCACATTAAAAATATGAATTTCATCCATAACTCACTACAATACTAGAATCATTTATGTATATTCAGCGATATACTTTTTCATATTGTCCCACCAATAGTGGTCATGGATATCTTGATAGATCTTTGTGCATCCTCGGTGAATGAATAAATTTGAACTATTTGATTCATCCAATAGTTCATTATTTAACTTATTATTTGATGTAATACTTTTCCATGACACAAATCTCACAATTATATCCTTTTCAATTTTAAAAACTTATGATTTCCCCTTTCTCATGGATTCCACCTTCTTTTAAATTTCCACATAATTCTTTTGATCATCCTTTATTCCCTCCACGAGGGATTGTAGACTAATCGTTAGATAAAATATTGTTGATGTTCCTCAATTAATACCTCCAATTTCTATCCTTTGTAGGACTGTGAAGATTGGAACATTTTAAATTCTCATCAATGATATAGATATTGTATCTTTTCTACTTAGAGAATCTTCTACCTTATTTTCTTTACCAGGATTGTAGTTGATTGAGCAGTTATAGTACTTGATCAGCTTTATCTATCTTCCTTAGTTTATATTCAGAAATATTTTTGTTAATATATACTTGAGGATTTTCTAATCTATATATATTTAACACATATCCTCAAAGAAATAATTTTGACATATTTTCAAAGAAAATATCACATCATCCAACTCTATATCATGCGTTGGGAAGTTCCATTCATGAACATTCAACTGTTTTGAAGCATAGGCTTTGAATTTTTCATTTTCCATTAACAGACACCCTAATCCATTATTCCAAGTGTCACTAAACACCATGAAATGTTCTATACTTATGATAATACTGATAACATGTGTAGAAAAGGACTCATTTTAAACTCTTTTAATATCTCTTCATAGTCATCATTCTATGAAAAAACGATTCCCTTCCGAGTTAACTTGGTAAGAGGGTTTGAGAATCGCGAGAAATTTCTTAAAAATTGGTGATAATACCTTGTTAACCCAACGAAATTATGGATATCTATCAAAGATGATGGCCCTGACCATCATTAAATTTTAAAAATATTTTATTGGTCCATAGATATCCCATTTATTGTGTTGATATTCCCCTATAAAGAGACTTCATTCAACTAGAACTCCCATTTCCTCTACTGGGCATAAAGATTCTCCTTTCGAAGGGTCTATATCATAGTTCTTAAATGATCCTAATACTCCTCATTCCTTTTGGAGTATATTCTAATATATTTTATAAATACTACCAATTTTATTTGAGGTAATATTTAAAAATTTAATTCATCAAGTCCGTAAATATTTTTGGATCATGAGTGAGTATGAATGAAATCACTATGAACTCATTGTGCCCATACCTTATACAAAAATTGGTCTTGGGGATATATTGATTATTTTCCCTTACTTGATAATATCCTGACTGAAGATCCATCATGGAGAAGTATTTTTCTCTACAATTCTGATTGAATAATATATCAATCTATGAAAGATGATACTTTTTCTATATCGTGATCTTATTGAGCTCATGATAATTGATGAAAATGTGCATTGAACCATCCTTATTATTAGTGAAGAGTACTGGTGCACCACATGGTGAAACACATGGGCATATAAAACCTGTCTCCAGATTCTCCTATATTTGTTTCTTCAAATCCTCAAGTTCCACAACATCCATTCTATATGTAATCTTGTAAAATGGAAATTCCCCATGTATAACCTTGATTTAAAATTAAACATCTCTTCTAGGAGGAAGACTGGGAAATTCCTCGTGCAACACGTCAGCATATTCCCTTAAAATGCGCATGTCTTCAATGATAGATCTCCCTTTAGACTCAATAATTTTAGAAAGGTAAGATTTTTCATAGTGAAATAATATCCATTCTCGAGACGTTAGTTATAAAGAAGATTCATCTTCCTCCTTACACGTGTACATAATTAGTGGTCGATACACAAAATGTAATGTGATTAAATTCTCATGAAAATTTTTGTTGAATCATTATAGTGAAAGATAATCCATGCTCAAAATTAAATGAAATTATAACTATGGTAAAATGACAAGGTTCAATGGGAAGTTCATCCCACAAACACTGATTGGGGCAGAGTTGTATAATAGGGTTTCAATAATTTCTATTTTTGTTTTCACCAAAAGCTATACTTCCTTGCTTTGTGGTGGGGTTTGAATTGTTATACTAACCATTAATGATATGAAGGAATGTGCAGAACTCAAGTCAAAAAGTATGTTTACTGATCTTGAATAAATAACTAGCATACTTTTTACCACTTCTATGTCGAGATCCAATTCAGCGATAGTGATGGAAAACATTTTCCCTTTCTACCTAGGAGGTTGTTAGTTGTCTCCCAAAACCATTTATAATGGTCCTGGTCTTAACTTAAAATTTAATTATAATTTATTACATAAACTTACACTTAATAAAACCCATAATATTGAGAGTTCTAGAGTCTTTGGGACTTAGAAACATTGTGTGACAACTTAAGACATAAAATACAACATCTTTATTGAAAACATGGTTTACATGAACACATAAATTTTTCATACTTATCATTTCATGGGATAACCTGAGGAAATTCATAAAAATAGAGTGAGTTAAAAAGCCTTTTAGGGGAGTAAACATGGAATAAAATGATGGATATGATACAGGTTAGGAAATAGACATATTAAGAGAGCATAAGATAAACATGAATATAAAGGAACTATATAACATGATCATCATAACATGGAAATGTAGAAATAACTTAAAATAATGCATCATAAATATAAAGTAATCAGGTAACCCATGTCCCAACATGGTGGAAAAATTTCATAAAATGAATCAGGTAGAACCCTATCCCAACATGATGTATCATGATAATAAACATTACCTGATGAAATGGAGCACTATCAATGTGCACCCTTCATAATCATTTTAATCTCGTGCTTAAGTGTGCCATATAGATTATATGACATGGATTCATTCAACATCATAATTTATTCCATGATAATGGAATGTTTAATACATATAAGAAAGTATATAATCAATAATTATATATTCAAAAAGGTGAATACCCTTTAAAGGGAAATGGGTATGGTATTCACAACATTATTATTTTGGTATGGAAAATCGAACTGTAATTTTGGCAGCCTGACGGAATGACATAAAAATTTATAAAAATTATTGATGAGAGATAAATGGATATTTCATAAAATATACATTAAATTCATAGTAAGGGGTTCATATAAATACATTCCCAACACAAAGAATTTGGATAATAGAAGACATAACATAATAAAGAAACATGAAGAAAGAGGAGAAATGGAATAACTCTTATGAAGTTTCTGCATGGAAATAGGTGTACATGGGAGGGATTAATGAGAGAGAAAGGGGACTCCCATCATAAAAAAATAATAAGGGAAATATGAAGGAGGTGAAATAAAATACCCCATCATTTTTTATTTAAAAATAAAATGGTATTACAATATAAGGAAACATGGATAAAAATGAGAAAATGAAGGAACCCTTACCAGGATGTGTGATCCTAAAGACATTGTAGAGGCTTTTTGGGAGCTTGGTGGTGCCTTGGTAGGACTATAGGGATAATGGGGAAGAGGTTGGTCGAGCTTCAAATATCTTGAGTGAAGTTGAATGGGTGATTGGGTGGTATATATAGGAAAGGTGGGAGAATTATTTTTTTTGGACCCTACAGACTAAAATATTCAAAACCATAAAACATCCCATGATTTTTGCCCAAGGTTTCTAGAAATGGGAGTGGTATAAATTATTTTAAAAGTTAAAGGGTATAATTAATTAAAATATTTCCCTTTCTTATGTGGAGGTGAGTCACACTTTCAAGGAAATAATTTTAAAATATTAAAATATTTAATTTATCTTGGAGGATTCACTAAAACATTATAATATAAATAAAATAAACCCAAAATTATATTATTTTTTATTAATACATATATTTTTTCAAAAATACCCGTTATAATATTTTATTACATCACTATGGGATCATTATGAGGTTATAAAAAACATTATATATTTATACGGTATTTAATATTTACCCAAAAATTCGATTGTCTCAGAAAATTATAAAAAATTCATATTTGGATAATTTTGAAATCCTAATTTCATAAATAATATTCGTTTTATGTAAATAATTTTCTAAATATTTTAATTTTAATTTTTAAAATAAAAACCAACAATTATTGATAATTGACAGGTTTTGATAAAAACAACTTTTCAAACCTTAATAAAAATTCCAATTGAGTTCATAAAGATTATACAATAATTTATATTTAATAAACAAAATTTAATAATAATAATTAATGAATATAATATTTAATTCATCACAACAGATTTGTTAATTAATTTTGAATTTTTTAAGAAAATATTATTTGTCCTTTAAAAATCATTTATAAAATAACAATAATTGAATTAAAGTATATTCATTATTCTATAAAAAAATAATTCACTTGGTCATATTTCTTTGTTCTTGTCACATATCCCTTTATTACACTAGGATACACCCTAAGAGTAAGTTGTACGATGGTGGGGATTTCATGGGGTTGTTCAGTGAACACGGTTTTGGTCGTGATCTCGATGATTCTGAACTTATCCCGTAAATGGTTTTTCACATGCTTAAGTTGTTGGATATTGAATTGGTATTGGTCTAGGAAAAATCTCAGAAATGATATCTCCCTTGAAATCTCTGATAAATGGTCTTCATAGGTTACAATCATACTGGTTGAGGTCATCACTTACTTTGTCTATGCCAAAAGGAGGGCATGTGTAATCTATATCCATAAGAAATTTAATTAAAAGAAAGGTAATTTTGTCACTATCAATTTTGGTTGTTACAAAATTTACCCCTTGAGAAATTACACCCTCAATATTTCCTTTTCTCAAACTAAAATAGATGAGGGTAACTCTACTACATCACTTTCTTTGGATCCCAAGTCACTTCCTCAAACGTGTTATTTCTCCACAACACTTTGATTAGGGGAAATGTCCTATTTTGTAGAATATTTTCTCTATGATTTAAGAACTTCACCAGATTCTCCACATAGGATAGGTCATTATCCAATTGTACCACCACTAGATTGAGTACATATTATGGGTCTAGTATATACTTCCTTAAAAGTGATACATGGAAAAAATCTATCTTTCTTTAAGGTTTCAAAGGCGGTGGTCAAAAACATTGACATAATTTTAGCCAATTTCAGTTGGGATCCTAAAGATAAGGGCAAGAGGCATTGGGTTTCATGGGGTATGATGGCTCGTCTGGCGCAGGACGGTGGAATAAATATTTGTAGTCTTGAAGATACTCTTACATGTATGCCTGAAAAATTCGCATGGGATGTTCTGGAAAATCGCACGTTATGGGGAAGATCTATGCATGGAAATTTGGTGGGTGATAGGACATTGTTGAATATAAATTCCACTCCTTTCTGGTCAGGGATTAGTTTGATAATTGAATCTCTTGGATCCTTTGCTCGCTGGATTTTTGGGACGGGTGATATTTTGTCTTGCCATATCAATTGGAGTGGGGTGAATCTTTGGTATGCAGGATGCCCTGCTCCAAAAATATCCTTCAAGGAGGCATTTCAATTCCCTGCTCTTACCAGTTCTATTTTGGACAATGAAAAACAGACCCTTTTCAACCTCATCAAGTTATCCTCAGACCTGGATAATTGTGCCTTTACTCCTTCACCATGAGGTTTTTTCACAACAAAGGACTATCACCATACCTTGAATATGCAGGATACAGTGAATGCATGGAATAAATATCTCTAGGTTAAAACTATACCCACAAAGTATAATTTTCTATTCTGGAAGATTCTAAATGGTGTTGTTTCTATGGATGAAAATGTTAAACGATGTAGGATTTCCATTGTTCCCAGATGTGTTTGTTGTACTAGACATAAAGATGAAAACTCAGAGCATCTGTTCTTTGATAGTCAATGGGATCAAGTGGTGTGGGAGTATTTTGGACAGTTCGGTGCTATATCTTCTCCATCCATGGCTGGCCAGACTTTTCTTGATCGTTGGTGTCCTTGCTCAAGTTTGAGAGGCATTGAAAGAGTGGCTCGTACTATTATCCTTCATGCCGGTTGTTGCTGTTTATGGAAGGTAAGAAATCAACCAATATATGAGGGGGTGGTTTCTAATGGATGGTTTATTATCAGTAGGATCAGGAATTTATTCATAGATATCATCAGGACTTTAGGCAGATGGAGGGAGGCACCTTCTCTGCAAGAATTAATACAAGATTCATAGGTTTTATCTATGCAATGTGATCAACATCTGGGTAACTGGGTATGTTGGCACCGCCCTTCAAGGGGATTGAAACTCAATAGTTATGGCTCGTGTGTTGACGGTTTGATTCATGGGGGTGGTTTTGTACGTGATAGCGGTGGTTCTATCTTCCTGGCTTTCTCTGTTAAGCTCGAATAGGGTAACTCGCTTCTTGTTGAGGTAATGGCTTTTCTCACAAAACATAACATTTGTGAGCAGATTAATTTGGAGATTAATGAGGCTGAAACGGATTCTATGCTCTTGTATGAAGCCATTCATGGGAAGGGTATTATTCCTTGTTCGATATTGTATATCATTAGAAATGTCAGGGCATCATTGGTGGAGATACCAATGTTTCTCATGCATGGCGGGAGGGTAATAAAGCTGCGGACTACCTAGAATCGATGGACTTTCCTGGTATGGAGTGTTTATTCTTTCATGACATGTATAGTTTGAAGCTAGAGGGTGTTAACATAATTATATGAGACGCCCTCAATCTTTACTATTTTAAGACCCCATGATTCTCTTTTTCTCCGGTCTACCCTTATGGACCTTTTTTCCTTGAACATTCTCATTGTTATTCACGGTAAAAATTATATGAAGATGATACATGGAACACATCATGTACTTGAGACATGTTCTGGGGGAGTTCTAGGAAATAATCTAATTCTCTGATTTGATCAAGGATCTCAAAAGGTCCGATGTACCTTGGACTATGATTTCTCTTCTTCCCAAATCTCATTAATCTCCTCCATGCTGATATGCAGCGGAAAACCATATTTCCAACATCATCCTCTAGGTCTGAACGATGTTTTTCATCATAGTTCTTTTTTCAACTCTGAGCAGCTTTGATATGCTTCTATATGGTCTTAACCTTCTTCGCCATTTCTTCAACAATTTATGGACCTAGAAGTTTTCTCTCCCAAAAATCATCCCAACATGTTGATGTAATGCACCATTTTCCATAAAGGTCTTTATAGGGATCCATTTTGATTCTTTAGTGGAAACTATTGTTGTAAGAGAACTCAACTAGAAGAAGATGTTGATCCCATCCTACTTTAAAGTCCATTGATCATGCTCTCAATATGTCCTCAAGTGTTTAGATAGTCCTATAAAATTATAAATTACTTTAAGGATGATAAGTTGTACTGAAGTTCAACTAATTATTAAGATTATGTTCAAGACTCTTCCAGAACATAGAGGTGAATCTTGGATCTCGATTAGATACTATCGACAGTGGTACATAATTCATCCTTAACACTGATCAGTTGTATATCTATTCAAGATGATTCAATATGAAATCCACTTGAATCGAAATGAAATGTGAAGTATTTTTAAGACGATCCACTGCAACCCAAATATCATTGTTTCCTTTGGATGTCTTCAGACCTCTGGTGACAAAGCCCATTATGATGTTCTCCCATTCTCATGTCGACATGAGTAATGGTTTCATCATCCCCTTAGACTTTTACCTCTTAGCATTCACTTGATGACATACCAAAAACATTGGTGTATATTTATAAATCTACTTCTTCATGTTATCCTACCAATAGTGCTCTCGAATATCCCGATACATATTTGTGTTTCATGGGTGAATGGGGAAATTTGAAATATGTGAATTATCCAAAATATCTTTCTTTAAATCCACATTTAGTTGAACAAATAGCCCTGACCCAAAAATCACAATTCCTTGTTCATTAGCATTGAACTCTACAGATTTACCTATTTTGATAGCTTCTACTTTTTTTGAATTCCCACATCATATTTTTTTCCTTCTTTAACATTTCCAAAAGATATGATTGGGAAATCATTTGTTAAAGGATTGATGAAATTCCCTTATTTATAATTTCCATGTCTATGTTAATCAAACCTAAGAAGTTTGGATCCTTTTCAATTATAATCAATGATAGAATCATTGGTTCTTTTCTACATAGAACATTTTCCACCTTGTTCCCTTTCCCAAGGTGTAAATGGATTAATCATTAGTAATCCTTGATAATATCTAACCATCTTTGTTAGTGCATGTTCAGATCTTTCTGTGTGAATATATAATTGAGACAAGTGTAATCCATATAGATTTCCATATTTTCTCCCAAGAGATAATACTGCCATATTTTCACTGCAAAGATCACATCTACCAACTCCAAATCATGTGTTGGATTGTTTTTCTAATGAATTTTAAATAGCCTTGAGGCATAGGTGATGAATTTTTCATTTTGAATCAACACATATCCCATAACCTTCTTCGAATCATAACTGAATATTACAATAATCTCCTCACATTTTGATATATTGAGTATAGGGGAAGTGATAAGACTCTTCTTCAACTTTTAAAAGATTTATTCACATTTATAATTCAAGGAAAACATGAATACCTTCCGATTTATCTTGTTATGATGGTTGGAAAATCATGATAAATTTCCCACAAATCAGCAATAATATCCAACTAACCTCAGGAATCTACAGATATCCTCTATAGATGTCATCCATGGCCATCCCTCATTTTCTTTTGTTTTGGAAGGACCTATTGATATCCCATTGTATGTGATGATATTACCTAATAACAAGACTTACTTCAATGAGAACTCAAACTTTCTATACTTTTCAAAGATATTATATTTTCTCAAAGTCTCTAGTATAATGATTATACACATTTCATGATCCTCCTTGGTTTTGAATTATATTAGAATATTTTCTATAAAGATAGTCATAATTTTATTAAGGTAATATCTAAAGACTCTATTCATCAAGTCCAAGAATATTTTTGAAGCATTTGTGAGTTTGAAAAGAATTTCAATGAATTCATAGTGCATGTACCTTGTATAAAAATCATTCTTGGGGATATCCTCTTTCTCTACCCTTACTTGATAATATCCTTACTTCAAATCGATGTTGGAGAAGTATTGTGCTTCACTTAGTTGATAGAATAATTCATCAATTCCTGGAAAATCATACTTTTTCTTTATCATAATTTTTTTGAGCTCACAGAAACCACTACAAAGGCGCATTGACCCATCATTCTTAAATAAGAGGACTGGTGCACCCCCTGGTGAAGCACTTGGGCATATAAACCCTTTATCCCGGTTCTTCTATAGTTGTTTCATTAGCTCCTCAAGCTCCACAATATCTATTCTATATGGAGTCTTGGATATTGGAAACCCCACAGGTATAAGATCAATCTAGAATTCATCTTCTCTTCTAGAAGGAAGACAAGGGGATTATTCTGGAAACACATCAGTGAATTCTCTCACAACAGGAATGTCTTTGTGGATAGTTCCTTCTTTAGACATAGTTATATGAGAAAGATATGCATGCTTATAGGGAAGTAATATCCATTATTCGGATGATATTTCTAAATAATATCAATCCACCTCCTTTCACTTGAATATAATCGGGGGTTGATTCACTATATAGAGATTTATTTCCCTCTTGAAAACATTTATGTTGACTCTATAAATGGAAATCCAATACATGCCAATAATTGCATCAAATTCCAAAAAGGGAAGTATGATGAGGTTTTTTGGGAACTTCAATCCAAAAATTTTGAAAGGGGGGGTTATTTTCATGGGATGAAAAGACTGTCCCATTAACCATTCTCACGAAAATCTCTACTTCCATGACATGTGATGGTGTTTAGATCGTTCTACTAAACTTTTGTGAAAAAAAAGAATATAACCAGAATCAAAAAGTATGTTCACTATTCTTGAATGAATAACTAGCATACATGTCACCAGTTTTTTTTAGGATTCGCTTCAGTTGTAGTAATGGAAAAACATATCCCTTTCTACCTTAGAGGATTTTGGTTTCCTCTAAAAACCATTGTCTTAGGGCACTATTTCACAAAGTTTCCAACTTCTTTTCAGTTGGTGCAATGAAAAATGTTTTTAGGATCGAACAGAGCATTTGTCTCCTTAGTTGTAGAAGTAGTTTATTCTTGCTGGTAATCACTGGATAGGTTTCCTTCCTTCCTGAACCTAAATCATTTCCCCATCACCTTCTAGTAATTTAAATGGTTCTCCTTTTCACACCATTGTAAGGTGGGATGCTGGAATTTGTTATCATCATTAGATTTATCCATCAGACCACCATAATTAGAGTCTACTTTCTTCTCCTTATCCATATGATACCCCTGAGATTTTCCGATCTCCATATTGACTTTGAGGGAACATCAAACAGTCTCTTCATATTTTTCAATTTCATGGATTGTCGGGGATTTCCATAGTCTAGGATTTATGCCACCAAAGAAGCAGCCAACCTTGCATTTGGGGGTAACAAAAAAATCAGTGGTGTATTGTTCATGTATTGAAAAGTTTTTTCTTACTCCCTAAAAGATTTATCATCTACTTTATTGATTCTAAGGATATCTCTTTCCATATTAAGATGGAGGTTTTAGGGAAAACATTAATCAAAAAACTTTTTATAGAAATCCTTCCATCCCATTTCCTCAATCTCTTCCTCATGCTTCATATTATTGACAATGTCCACCATTGATCATATTAACCCTCCATATGATAACCATCCAGAAGAACATTCTCTTGTTCATAACATTGATCGATGGATAAGATCTTCTCAATAGATTTGATCAATTTTTCAGCTATTGAGGGATCAGATGATCCATTGAAAGTAGTAGCCTTTTGTTTCAGGTAAATATCTATTGTATCTTGTTATTTCTTAGGGGGTTGGGCGTTCTTCTTAACCCATGTTTCTATTCAAACATGGTTTAACAGAGAGAGTATCATTAAAAAGTTTTGAGTTCCCTCTACCATTGGTTGATCATCTCATTATAAACGTAATACCATTGACCTTCGCATCAGTTTTTACCTTGATTCCTCCTATTACCGTCCATTGGATAGTATAAAAGGAAAATTAGGGATATGTATTTTATATTATTAAACACATAAAGTGAAATCCAATGAAAAAACAGATAACTTATTAATTACATTCATTTCCTCAACCTATGAATTTCTAGTCTTCAATCTGATTTATCCATGATCTATGTACTAGCGTATATTCTTATGGAATCTTATCTTCTTACTCCAGTAATAATGGATCATAATAATCATATGAATTTACCAAAAAAATCACCTAGGAGTGTTGAACCAAGAGTGCATCAAGGCCCGTTGTCGTGCACTAGTTCTCGTTCGAGTCTAGATCAAAGTGGTGTTTTTTGGTTTTACCCCTATATACATCTGTTCCAAAGCCACCCCTACATGTTCATATCCAGACAGGGATGTAATTTCTCGATAAACCACTTTCTATACAATCGCAACAATTTAGGGATGTTTTTCTTATACCTAGAATTGTCCCTTAGTCTTTTTCTGGGGTTTTCTAATCCTAATACCGAAAATAACTAAACCTATACTTTGATACCAACTATAATGACACTAGTATTTATTTCACATTTAAACGAGATTTATTACATAAATATACACTTAATACAACCCATATGATAGATAGGTATAGTTTATTTGGGGCTTAGGGACATTACATGAAAACCTAATACATAAAATACAACATCTTAATTGAAATCTTCTTTTACATAACCACAAGATTCCTTCGTACTTAGCATTGCAAGGGATAACCAGAAGACATACATGAGAAAAGGGTGAGATACAAAGACCATTAAAGGAGTAAAAAAGGAATAGCATGAACAATGAAATACATGTTAGTAAATATGAATATTAATGGATCATAATAGAAAGACGAAAATCAAGGGACGATATAACATGGTCATCATAACATGGAAATGTGGAAATAACATAAAACATTGCATCATAAGCATAAAGGAATAAGGAAACCCCTATACCAAAGTGGTGGAAAAATGTCCTCAAATAAATCAATTAAAACTTTATCTGAACATGATGTATCGTGATTCTAAACACTACCCAATTCATAGAAGTGCTATTTGGGCACACCTTTCATAATCATTTCAATCTCATGCTTAAGTGTGCCACACTGATCATATAACATGGATTCATTCAAAATAAAAATATATTCAACAATAAAGGAAGTTTGAATAAATTCATTAATATATATAATAAAAAATTATATGTTCATAAATTCGAATACCCTTGAGAGAGAAACATGCATACTATTCGCTACATGATGATTTTTTATGGAAAATCGCAGTGCAATTCCAGCTGCCTAACAGCATGGCATAAAAACTCATAAAAATGGTTGACGAGAGATAAAGGGTTATTTTATAATATATTCATGAAATTTATAGTAATGGGTTAAAATAAATACATGTCCCAACATAAGTAATTTTGAAATTCAAGGCGTACCATAATAAAGAAACTTGAATAAAGAGAAGAAATTGAATAACTATTACAAAATTTTTATATGGTAACGAGTGTACATGGGAGGGATTAATGAGAGATAAATAGTTATCACATTATACAATAATAATAAGGGTATTGGGGGGTGCGAAAACATAACCCATCATTTTTAATTGAAGTAGTAAATGGTGTGACAATATAAGGAAACTTCGACAAAAATGGAAAAGGAAGGAACCCTTACATGGATGTGTGATCCCAAAGGCATGGGAGTGGCTTATTGAGAGCTTGGGGTGACTTGGAAGGACTCTAGGGAGTATTGGGAAGAGGTTGATCTAGATTCAAAGAGAATTTGGGAAAATAAATGCGTGCTTGGGTAGGTTTATAAAGGAAAGGTGGGGAATTATTTATTATTTTGGTTTTAGACCCTACATATTAACATATTCAAAACCAGAAACCATCCCATGGATTTTACCAATGTTTTATGGGAAATGGTAGTGGAATAAATTATTTCACAAGGTTAAGGGATGAAGATATCAAAATATTTCCCTTTCTTATGTGGAGTTGAGTCACACTTTTGAGGAAATTATTTTAAAATCATAAAATATTTCATATGCCTTGGAGGATTCATTGAGTCTTTATAAAATAAATAAAATAAACATAAAATTAAATGATTTATTATTAAAACATAAAATTGGAAGAATAAACCCTTTATGGTATTTTATTACACAACTATTGTGTCATTATGATGTCATAAAACACATTATATATTTATGTGGTATTTAATTTTTAACCAAAAATTCAATTATCTAAGAAAATTATGAAAAATTCATAGTTGGATAATTTCGATATCCTAATTAAAAATTAATATAAATTTTATCTAAATATTTTTCTAAATATGTGAATTTTCACTTCTATAATAAAAAATGACATTTATTAAAAATTGACAGGTTTTGATAAAAAAAAATTTCAAACCTGAAAAAAATATAATTAATATCATAAAAATTATACGATAATTTATATTTAATTAAATTAATTTAATAATAATATTTTATTAAATTATTATTTAATTCAAAAATCAATTAATTCATCAAAATAAATTTCTTAATTAAATTTCAATAGTAACCAAAAATGATATTTCTTCTTTAAAAATCATTTTCAAAGTAACAATATTAGAATGAAAGTATATTAATTATTTAATACAAAAATAATTCACATAATCTTACGGGTATGGTCTTCTTAAATATCCCCTTATTAAATCAGTACAAACCCTAATAGTAAACTGTGCGATGGGGGGCTTTTATGGGGTCATTCGGTGAACATGGTTGGGGTCATGATATCGATAGGCATAAACCTCTCCCATAAACGGTTTCACTCATACTTATGTTGTTTGATCTTGGATTGGTATTGGTCTAAAAAAATCCCAAATATTCTATCACCCTCAGATGCTCCGATAAATGGGCTTCATATGTTACGATCCTACTAGTTGAGGACATCACATCCTTTGTCTGTGCCAAAAGGATTTGTTAAGACCCTATAGTTATCCTAGACATGTGATCACTATTCAATATATATATTATGAATGGTAATGATACATAACATTAAATTAAATACAATTTGACATAATAAGATTTTGAGTTCATGTGTTTTTTATATCCATAACACATTTGATTAAAATAAAGGTTATCTTATTCATAAGTGTTTGGGTTGTTACACCTTTGGGGTCGTGAATTGGTTTTCGAACTTCCATGGTTCCTTCAAATAAAATAAATGGACAATGCATATATCTTTGACTGAAGTACTCTTTTATTCTGGCTCATTATTGGGTATATCCTATTGGAAATTTCTAGCTAGGTGTCCTTCCTTCCTTCACCTAAATCATTTCTTCATTCCCCTAAGGCAATTTTCAATGTGCTTCTTCCCACACCTTTTATAAGTGGGACATAGAAATTTCCCACCACCATTTGGTTTCACAATCAGAACTCCAGAATTAAATTCAACTTTACACTTTTAATCCCCTTGATACCCTAGAGATTTACCAATATGTATTTTAACTGTGAGGGTACATTGGACTATTTCATCATATCTATCAAAGTCATGGATTACCAGGGATTTTCATAAACTATCTGTAATCCCACCAAAGAAGTGTTCCACCTTGAATTCCAGGGTAATGAATAATCTGGAGGCGTATTATGAAAGTCTTGTGATGTTTTTCTTGTAAATCCTAATTGATTCATCGTCTTCATTCTAGAAGTAAAGGAAATACCTTTACATCCTAATATAAATATTTCAAAGAAAATATTTATCAAAAAACAATTCTATAATTCCATCCACTCTTTTGCTTCATTATCTTCTTCGGGGTCATATTCTGGATCAATTTCCACCACTGATCAGCTTCCCCTTCTATAGGATAAATTTCCATTATATGATTCTTTTTCTCAAAACATAGACAGATGTAAAAGATATTATCAATTTAGACGATTCACTAGTTAGTGATTAAAGGATCAAATGGTCCATTTAAGGTAGGAGTCCTTTTTCGAACGAAGGTATTGATTATGGATAGTTCTCTCTTAGGGGGGTTTGGATGCTTCTCTCGATCATGGTTTGTATTTAAAACCTGAGTTAGCTAAGAGTGTATCGTCATGATTTTGACAACTCCAACTCCTATTGGGTTTGAGATTTCTTTGGGGTAGTCTTTACATTCCATTCACATTGATTATTTATAAAGTCCTATCCTTAGATATTACATAATCTTGAAATAAGTTAATAATTCACATTTAGGTTCTTTTCTGGGTTAGATCATTAAATAATTAGTTCATAACTTATACATATCAACTTGAATATTACATGTAGACAATTATACTCAGTATCCAATTTTTCATAAAATAAAAATTCTTAAATACAATGAAACATGTTTAGTTCCTTGTCTTAAAGGTCATGAATTTTCATTCATCCCATACATGAGACTATTCCACTTTAAGTCCTATGAAAAACATTTAAAAAAATTGCATGATCATAAAAATCTTAGTAAGGGATACATAAAGAAGGAAAACTGTTAGTATTCAAAACAACATGTAAACAAATTTAAGCTAAAAGGACTTATTTAATTGCCTTCTTCCAAAATTAAGGCTTCTATGAGGAATATAAAAATGTTGAGAGATTTTTTGGGTAGAGGTTGGATGAGAAAATGGGTATTGATAGGTGTGATTAAAGGTTAAAGGTGGCTTTCTTTTATAAGAGGGTGGAGGGGCACTTTAAGAATGTTTAAAAGTAATATTTTATTATTAATTGATTTTAGAATTATAATAACCCAAAAGTGGTATATTTTAAAGATCACATCAAAAATGGGTCTAAATACTCTCATAAAATGGGGTTTAGACTATTTTAGATCACATATTTAACCTCATCTTTTAGCTTTAACCCTTAGTTAACTAATTTAACTTATACCATGTGTTCATGTATATTCATTCTATATGGTTAATATATTAACAATAAAAATCCATGAAAACATAAAGTGGTTCATTAATGACAGGTTCAAAATTATCTATTTCATTTGGGTGAATCATATATTTTTAGAACAATTATATCAGTTAATAAAATTTCATTTGTTTTAAAAACTCATTTATGTCAATTCTTATACTATTCATATCATGACTTTTTTAAAATCCATAACAACTTGATTAATTAAAAAATGTCATTAATTCAAATACAACAAGTCATAATAATCCATAAAATTCGTGGATGGAGAAAAAAGTTTCAATATAAATTTATTTTAATATTTATAATCTCATTTATTTAAATAATTCATTAAGAAGGTAATCACTACATCACCATTGTGTCATAAATAAATTTACTAATTTAATCTATAAAAATTATAAATAAAATACCATGTTGTAGAAAATATTTTTATATTTCTAATTAATATTTATAGACAAAATTATAACTTATATAACCCCATATAATTTTTTTACTATAAGATACATGCTTAGGTTTTATTTTCCTTAACTATATATTAAAAGTAATTAAATGTCATTTTCACACACAAGTGGATCCCTGGGGGCTAAAATTTATCCAAATATGCCCATAGTCGTACATATCTCATTAAATAGTGTTAGTACATGTGTTAGTTTAATTTAATATTATTCTAATCTTATTGTTTTCACATATTTACTAGATTTACCTTTTAACCAAGGAAAATAAAATATTTACTAAAGTAACTATTCATAATTTCTAAAAATAATAGTTACCTATTTACATGATTGGGAACCCCCCCCCTGATTCCAAATATGTATTAAATTTTTCAAATTCAAAACACGTAAGTTTCAGAAATTAATTTAAAATTAATTCCCATCGTTAAAACTAAAAAATGTTTTTTTAAGAAGTAAAAACTATCAAATTATTGAAAAATATAAATGTCCAATTTTAAAGAGAAGTTGAAAAAAATGACCAAAGTTGGATTAAATGGTAAAAAGATAATCTAATTACACTTTAAAAACAATTATAAATATAATATAAACATATAAATAAATCTGATGAAAAGACAGTTTTGACATAAAATGCATTATTTTTCACTATTCATTAAAAATGAACTTTATTAGAAAATACCAAAAATTTACCCAAAGTAAATTTTAATGTCTACTTCCAAATAAAAAGTTTATTTTTTCAAATGGAACATATAAAAGTGGCAAAAACTATATTTAAAAAGGGTTTCCCATCAAAAGGCAGTAAAACCGCCTTTAAAAAATATATGATTATTTATGCTTAAAATTGGATTCATTCTCATTTTAAGCCTCAAAATTTTATTGAATAAATGTGAAAACATTTAAAAACATGTTTAATCATAATATGTTTAGTTATTTTCATTCCATTCAATAAATCGTCTAGGCGTTAACGACCATTTAAAATAATAGTAATTTTATATTATTTTCCGGTATAACTCTACATTGTGTGCAATGTAAGATTTAAGAGAAATCCGTTGTTGTGTATTGAGTACACTATTATAAATATCATCCTCATTGATGTAAAATTAATATTATATTCATTAGTATTAATAGAAATCAAAATTATTATTCTATAAATTCATTGGTCATTACATCCTCCACCCTTGTTGGAATTGTATCCCTATAATTCTATTAACTTATCAAATAAGTGAGGGTATTTAACCCTCATAGCATTTTAAGATTCCCATGATTCCTCTCCAACCATATGGTTTTTTCACAAAACTCTTACATGATGAATTACCTTATTCTGTAACACCTTTTCTGTTTGGTCAGGTATCTAGACTAGTTGTTCCTCATATAAAAGATTCACATCCAACTGAATTACTTTTGGACTCAAAACATGAGATGGATCTGGCAAATACTTTCCAACATTGAAACATGAAAACCATTATGTACCTAAGATAAACATATAGGTAAATCCACTCTATAGGAAACTGATCCAACTTTCTCTAGGACTTCAAAGGGTCCAATGAACCTCAGACTCAACTTTCCCTTTTTGAAAAAATCATCAATCTTTTCCAAGGACAAACTTTCAGAAAGACATGATCACCTACCTCAAAAGAAATATCCTTCCTCCGATTATCATCATAACTTTTCTGCCTACTCTGATCTATTCTCAGGTTCTTCTTAATGAACTGAAATTATTCCTCCATCTCTTCTTTCAATTCTAGTCCGATCAACATTCATTCACCTACATTATCCCAAAATGCTGAAGTTCAACACCGATTTCTTTATAATTCCTCAAAAAGATCCAATGTATAGTGGAATGAAAACTATTATTATGAGAAAACTCAACCAAAGAAAGATGTTGGTCCCAACATCCCTGGTAATCCATTTAAGAATCACGTAGCATATCTTCCAATGTCTTAATTGTTCGTTCTCAATACCCTTCTAATTGAGGTTGAAAACCTATATTGAAATTTAATTCAGTACCCAACTACTTCTAAAGGCCCACCCAAAACATAAAAGTGAAGATGGGTTCATTATAAGATACAATATAGTGGGGAACTCCATTTAATCGGACTATCTATTTAAAATAAAATCGAGAAATTTAATCTTGAGACAAATTATCTCGAATCAGTAGGAAATGCATATATTTACTCAATCAATAAACAATTACCTAGATTTAATTATTACATCAATATGTCATCGATAATCCCACAATAAAGTCCATGGATATATTTTCCTATTTCCAATCTGGCACTGGTAAATTTTGAAGCATCCCTTTAAGTAACTGTCGCTCTAATTTAACCTATTGACAGGTCAAACACTTCACAATAAATTCAGCAATATCACTTTTCATTCCATCCCACTTGTAATACTTCTAAAGATCTCTGTACATCATAGTACTTTTGGGATTAACTAAAAATAAAGAACTATGAGCTTCACATAACAACTCTTTCTTCAACTATGAATTACAAGGAACACAAAATCTCTTCCCAAATCTCAAAATAAAATCATTATCAATGTTAAATTCAGGAAACTTACCCTTTTGAACCAACTCTACCTTTTTCTTCAACTCACTATATACCTTATATGCTTGCTTAATTATGTCTAATAGAGATGATTTCAATGACACCTAAAGCAAAATTGAGGAATTCCCTACATCAACAACTTCAATTACAAAATTCACAAATCATTAATCAAATGATATTATTCCAAATGTAACATGGTTATTGTAGCATTAAATTTTTAACTCAAAGCATAGACCACTTTATTTTCTTTTCCTATATTATAATGAATGGTGGAATCATAATCCCTGATAAATTCCAGCCATCTCCTCTGTCTCATGTTCAATTCTTTTTGAGTGAACAAATTCTTCAAACTTTTGTGGGCATTATATATTTCACATTTTACTCCATACCGATGATGCCTGCAATTTTTAAAAGAAAATAACCAAAGAAGTTAATTCCAAATCATTTGTAGTGTAATTTAAATCATGTGGTTTCAACTAAAGTGAATCATAAGCAATTACCTAATCATTCTTCATTAGGACACAAGCAAGTCCTTTCAACGAAGAATGACTTTAGATAAAAAAAATCACCATCTCCGTAAGGTAGTTCCAAAACTAGATCATTCACCAATCTTCTTTTAAATTTTGGAAAACAATCATCACATTCTTTTTTCAAGATGAACTTGACACCTTTTCTAGTTAACTTAATCTGTGGTATAGATAACATTGAAAAATTCTCAAAAAACCTTTTATAATTATTTCTTTATCTCTAAAAGTTCAATTTGAGGCATTTGATAAGGGGGTTCTGAAATTGCCTTAGAATTAGTAACTAGGTCAACAGTAAATTCAACTTATTGATCAGGTATAATACTCAGAAACTAATCAAAAAAACATCAAGATACTCATTTAATACTGGAACATCATTAATCTGAATAGCTCATTTGTTTTTAGGAATATGTCCAAGTTAACATTAATTTTCATCTTTTACTAGTTTATTAGATTCCTGATATGTTATCAAAATATAAGGGTTCATTCTTGTATTCAAACTAAAATTCTTTCTAAAAAGAAACTTATTTAGCTCTACTGTCAATATTAGAATGGTAAACAGAAATACAATCCATTCCCAAAATAACATCAAACTCTACTAGAGACAAAACATCAAGGATTGAAGGAAAATTCTTTCTACAAATAAGGATATGAAGATTCGTATAATTTCTTTTTGTCTCAACATTTTCCCTTTGTGTTTTTACCATTAGTTCTAGATTCATTTTTGGAGGTGGAATTCCAAATTTACCCAAAAATATCTCAAAATGAAAAAATTTGTAGACAATGAATCCAACAATATATTGGCATAATCTGAAAAACCCAAGTCCATGATACCACTTCATTTGATGGACCCACATCAACTGTAGTCGTAGAAAAAAAAATTCACCACCCTTATGCATTTGATCTTTCTAGTTTCTACCCGGGGTAATCAACTTTGGACACACATTGGCATAATGCCCAAACTCATTGCAACTAAAACATCTTACCAGTGGCTTTTCATTGCCTGCATGATCATCTTTCTTACAGTTACCAGAAATATGACCAGTCCTTCCACATCATAAGCACTTCCCAGACATTAATAAACATTATTTTGGATTCTTTCTACCACACTGCACACATGATAGAAATTTAATATTCTTACCACCAGGCTTCTTTGATGAATTCTTTCCCTTTTCCCTCAAACTGTACCACTTCTTTTTCTGTATCTCTTGGAACACCTGATCGTCAAAAAATCCATTTCTACATCCTTCATGGAACATCTGACAAATTTATCATAGATTTTGAATTTATGAAAATTTAATGCTCTTTGATATCATGACTTCAGTCCAAAGTTAAATCTATTTTTTTACTATCAAGATCTCGAATGAAATTTGGAGCATACCATTCCAGTCGAGTGAAATTTTCTTCGTAAGCAACCACTAAGTCATCCTCCTTCCTCAATTACAAGAATTATTTTTCCACCCTATTTTGAACCACCTTAGTAAAATATATCTCAAGAAACATAACTTTGAATTCATCCCAACCAAGAGCATCAATCTCTTCACTCCCCTTGATATTTTTAACCATTGACCACCATTAATCTGCTTCTCCTTCAAAATGATAAACATCAAGAATAACCTTTTGATTTTCTGTATAACCCATGACATCAAAAATATTTTCCAGTGCTCTGATCCACCCTTCATCTTGTATAGGGTCAAAAGATCCTCTAAATTATGGGGGATATTGCCTCCTGAAATAATAAACTATAGACATGTTCCTCCGGGGTTGATCTATTTGATCTCATGAATGTATACCACCACCATTTATATCCTAATCAAAATGATTTATTACAACAACAAACTATTCAGATCCGATTCCAACCATCTTGGGATGCTGATTTGGAAGGTTTTTCTCTTATTTATGCCTTCCTAACAATGTTTCATTATTTTCTCTGTGTAAAATCATTCATAAAAAACATATCATAGATGAAGAAACATGGTAATATTCAAATACTATATCATTTCAATTTGACCATATATTAAAAATTATGGATATTCTATTAACAAAATTCTAACTCATAAAGTTATCTAAACTGACCTCTGATACCAACAATAAGGCCTCATCCTTAAACATTACATAATCTTGAATTAATTAATAATTCACATTGAGGATATTTTCAGGTATAGATATTTATAGAATTAGGTCATGACCTATAGATAACAACTTTAATATTACATGTAGACACCTTTACTCAGTATCCATTATTTTCATAAAATAAAAAATCATAAAAAAAGAATCATGTTTAGTTCCATGTTTTAAACAACATGAATTTTCCATGATCCCATAATTGACCCTATTTTACTTTAAGTCATGTGAAAAACATATCAAAATCATGGTATGAGCATAAAAATCTTTGTAAGGGATACATAAAGAAGGAAAACTATTATTTTTCAAAACAACATGTAACCATGAGTACTTTATCATAAAGTAATACCTTTCACTTTTAGGAAGTAGTAAATACTCTTCACTGAATAAAAGCACATTGCTTAACATTTTGTAACCAAAATATTACAATAAAACGCATATAAAGCACACATAACATATAAAAGGTAAACTTGGGACATATACTTAAAGGGAATAACCATACGGTGGACTTACCCAAATCATTATTACAAATGGAATAGCCACACGGCTGACTTTCGTACCCAATGCATTGGAGGTTATAATGTAACCACCTATCCTTGGTTTATCATGGAACCACCCTTAATTTGGTTTATCATGTAACCACCCATCAAATTTCCAAGTTCCATTATATAATCATCAAACATGAAATATTTAAAATATCAATATTTCAAACATAAAATTTCATTTCAAATCATAAGAATTAATTTCCAGATATAGAAATAATAAATCCACTTTCAAAAAAAATTCAATACTAAAATATTTAAAAATGGTATATCGTATTTATCTTCCATTTAAAAACATCACGGCTCGTTAAGGAATCCATATATCAAATAATGATTGCAGTGGTGGAAAAGTCGTTGTCGTCACATACGTTAAAAACATTCATTTTTTCATTTAGCAAAACCCTTCATGGAAAAAGGATTCCCTTTGAATGAATGTAAAGTTCAAAGGGTCTTATACACTGTATAAAATAAAGTCGTGCATAAATAAAATTATACCTTAATGAAAGTAGATAGAGACGTAATCTCTTACCACATGTTCGTACTTTCATTAATTTCTTAAATAATAAAACAAAAAGTTATTTTATACTTTCTTCAGATCATCTTTGAATTTTATTATTCCTTTTGTATAACTTATTACCTTTATATAACAATTAGTTGATTATTTTATTTTATATCGTACATTTTGTCAACATTCGGAACTTGAGGCAAAAATGAACTTGTTATAATAATTAATTGTCTATGTGGTCAAAATTCTATTATCATTCGAATGATATGAATGATATAGATCTCATATATATCGTATATATCCAGTATATATGTATTTAAAATATTCCATATAATTTTGATGTAAGAAACCTAATGCAAGATTCATGGAGATGGTAAGCCGTATGTAGGCATGAATGATTCTTTCATTTCTTTTTCCTATTTAAAGGAATGAAATATAAATGATACATAGGAATATTATAATTTCTGTATAATATGTAGGTTTTATATGTTATATACGTTCATTAATTCCATACTTTATACATTCAAGGAATATCATGACTTACATAAGTTCATTAATTCCATCCTTTTTGGTTCAATGTATAGCATGAACGAGTCATATTACTTTTAGAGGGTGGTAGTCTACACTCCCACAAATGGAATTATCGTATATATACAACATGAAAAGAAAAAAATATTTGTTCTAAATGAGAATTAACGAAGTATAGAGACAAAATAAATATATTATATATCATATATAATTAAACTTATATCATAGTGGCCACTATAAGAGGTGGTAGGAGGAGATTGAACAATCATCAATTCGTGAGGCAATATTTCACCATACACCAAAACAGTATGTTCTATACCCATTAGATGGACCTGTGTGTAATTGTAATTTTAATCATTCTCATAAAAACAACCTATTATGTTGATTATATTGGTATTTTTATAAAATAATTGAATAAAGATACCTTAGGGGGTTGGAGAAGGAAAATAAAATAAAGAATCTTGAGAGAAGACATTACCTAAAATTGGGTAAATCCTTTTGATTTAAGCTAAAATGCCTTCTTTAATTGCCTTCTACCCAATGTAAGGCTTCTAAAAGGAAGATATGGATATTTGGATATTATTTGGGCATCGGTTGGATGGTTCAAGTGGGCCTGAGAGGTGTCAGTAAGGGTTAGTGGTAGTATCCTTTTATAAGAGGGAGGAGAGGAACTTTTGAAAAGTTTGAAAGTATTATTTTATTATTATTATATTTTCGAATTATAATAACAACAAAGTGATATATATAGAATATCATATGAGGATTGGTCAAACTCCTCTCATCCAATGTGTTTGAGACATGTTTAGGTCATAAATGCAACATTATCTTTTAGCATTAACACTTAGTTAACTAATTTATCTTTAACCATGTATTCTTGTATATTCATACTATATGGTTAAAATATTTACTATACAAGGCCAATTAAACCACATGTGGTTAATTAATGAGATTTTAAAAATTATATAATTCATTTTTCCGAATCTAATATTTTTATGATTGTTATATAATTTAATAAAATATCATTTGTTTTAAAAACACTTTTATGTCAATTTTTATACTATTCATATCATGACTTTTTAAAAAAACCATAAAAAATTATTAATTCAAAAAAAAATCATTAATTTAAATATAATAAGTCATAATAATCAATAAAATTAGTTTATGTCACAAAAAGTTTAAAATAAATTTATTTTAATATTTATAATCTCATTTATTTTAATCGTTCATTAATAAGGTAATCACTACATCACCATTATCTCAAAAATAAATTTATTTATTTAATCTCTAAAATTTATAAATAAAATACCATAATTTAGATAGTCTTTGTATATTTCTAATTATTATTTATTGTTTAAAATATAACTTATATAACTCCATATAAATTTTTTTACTAAAAGATACATGTTTAAGTTATATTTTCCTTAACATTAAATTAATAGAAATTAAATGTCATTTTCACACACAAAAGGCTCCATAGGGTCCACAAATCGACCCAAAAGTACCCATGGTCATAAATATCTCATAACATAGGGTTATTACCTGTGCTGGGGTAATTTATTATTATAATAATATTATCTTTTACCCTGATTTAAAATATTTACCCTTTAACCAAGGTAAATAAAATATTTAATGATATTACTATTCATAATGTCTAGAAATAAAAGTTGCATTTTTAAGAAATTAATACCTCATGATTCCAAATATGTAATCCATTTCCCCAAATTAAAAATACAAAAGTTTCGGAAATTAATTTAAAATTAATTCCTATTGTCAAAACCCAAATGAGTGTTTTTAAGAAGTAAAAACTACCAAATGATTGATATGTATTTTTGCCCAATTTAAAAGTTAAATTACCTAGAATGAACAAAATTAGATTAAATTGTAAAAAAAATAATCTGGTTACAATTTTCAACAAATTAAAAAGTTAAACTAACCATATAAATAAATAAGAAAAAAAAGATTAGTCATAAAATGTAGTATTTTTTACTATTCATTAAAAATGAACATTATCAGAAAAATACAAAAAATTTAACTAAATTAAATTTTGATTTCCATCTTCTAAATAAGATTTTTATTTTATCAAGTGGATCATATAAAAGTGACAAAAACTATATTTAAAAAGGTTTCTCCATCAAAAGGCGGTAAAACTACCTTTAAAAAATATTAGAGTATTTATACTTAAAATTGGATTCATTCTTAATTTAATCCTCAAAATTTTATTGGATAAATTTAATAACATTTTAAAAATATTTTTAATCATAATGTGGTTAGTTATTTTCATTCTCAAAAATAAAATGGCTAGGTGTTAACTACCATTTAACATAATAATATTGTTATATTATTTTTTGGTATAACTCAACATTGTGTGCAACGTTAGATTTTGGAGAGATCCATTGTTTCATGTTGAGTAAGATATTAGAAAAAAGAATCCCCTTTAATATAATATTAATATCGTATTCATAAATATTAATATAAATGAAAAATAATTATTCTATAAATACCTGAGTTATAACATTATTAACTTGATTCCTCCTTTTTTGGCCATAGGCTAGAATAAAAGAAAAATTAAGGATGAGTATTTCTAATCTATTAAATGGGTAAAGGGGAATTCAATAATATTAAAGTGAGAAATTATAAATAACATATATTTACTAAATTTATGAATTTTTATTCTTCAATCTATGTTATCTATGATCTATTTCCTAACATATATTCTTATGGGAAATTTTTCATTCCCTTAATAATAATTTGTAATTAAATTGTGAATTTACCAATACATATCCACTGAGAGTGTCACACCAAGTGTGTAACAAGACTAAATGTCATGTAACTGGTTACTCTGAGTCAGTTCTGACACACCTTGATGGAGTTATTACCCCGAGGTATATCTGTTCTAGAACCACATCCACTTGTAGTATCCAGATTGGGATGTATTTTCATAATAAAACACGTACACTATACTAACCAAAATTTAGGTATATTTTCTTATACTTTTCCTTATCCCTATGGCCTTCTCTATAGTTTTATAATCTTAATCCCATAAAATATAAACCTTTACTTTGATACCTACAATAACAACCCTTCTCTTTATTTCACATTATTATATGATTTATTACATAATGCTGAATTTAATACAACAGAGATGAAGGATATGTATAGTGTATTTGGGAATTAGGAAAATTACACAACAACATAAAATAGGGAATACAACATATTTATTGATAAATTATTTAACATGGTCAAAATACTCTTTTAGACATAAAACTACATGGGATAACCAGGGGAAATACATAAGAAAGGGTTGTGCTATATAACCTAGAAAGTTAAAAAAACATGTAATAATTGGTACATCTTAGAATGTAGGAATATCAATGGGGCACCAATAGAGTAGGAATTGTAAACATGAAAAATGAGACCTTATATTTTATGATATTCATTCCATGGGATATGTGGAAACAACTTAAAAAACTACATCATAAATATAGGTCAGGGATAAATATTACAAGAATTCATGGTGTAAAAACCCCATTAATGAGTCAGGTTCACTCATTTTCCCAACATGATGTATCATGATACTAAATGTTTCCTAGATTATTGGATCACTATATAATTATGGATTCACCTGTCATATTCATTTAATCCTCAGGCTTAAAGCCTACCACATTAATCATACAACAAGGATTCATTCATCACAAAAATTTATTACGAGATCATGAAATATGAAATAAATACATGTAAGCCCACAATAAATAATTATATGTTCCCTAATTGAAAATTTGGTATAGTATTCACTGCACAATTATTTTGTAATTGAAAATAATGGTGAAATTTCACCATCATGGTTGTGTTACTTATAAATTCATATAAATTGATGAAGAGAGAAAAAGGGATCTATCATCTTTTTGGAAAAAAAATGGGAAGAAATAGTGACATGGAAAAACATGTCCCAATTTTAGTAAATGGAAATAGATTTCATAAGTTAATAAAGAACCTTTAGTAAAGAATATAAGGTGAGGATACCTTATAAAATTTGGATATTGTAATGGATTGGGTAAGGGTACAAATGAGGGAGGATAAATGATCGCTAATTCAAATAAATTCAATTGGAAAGTAAGGTAATCATTTCACAAAAAATGAAAATATTACCAATTAAAATTAAAATTATTAATTTTAAAAAGGTGTTTGAATTTTAAAGGAGTATAGGAAGGTCCCTTACTTGAGTGTGTGACTCTAATTTCGTGGGAGGAACATATTGAGATCTTTGGGGCTCTTTGAGAGGAATATAGGGAGTGTAGTAAATAAAATTTATGTGATCCAAGGAGTTTTACTGAAGAGAATGGTGTATTGGGTAGTTCTATATAGGATATTAGGAGTAATTGTTTACCATTTCTGAAACATAGGTTTTGGAATCTATATTATGACAACCCTACATTTTATTACACAATAAAACATAATTTATTAAATAAACTTCACTTGATACAACATTAAAGATCAAGAGGTATAGTGACTTTGGGGATTAGGATCATTACATAACTACTTAAAACTTGAAATACAACATCTTTATTGAAAACTTCTTTTACATGACCACTACATTCCCTCATACATAGCATTGCATGGGATAACCTGAGGATATGCATAAGAAATGGGTGGGCCATAAAGCCCAATAATGGAATAATAACAGAATAACATGTGGAATACAATACATGTTATACAATAGGAAGATCAATATATTACAAGAGAATTATAAACATAAAGTAATGATAAATCATGATAATCATAACATGGAAATGTGGCAACAACACTTAACATGGAATTAGCATGACCCAGGGCTCATTGCACAGGGAGAATAAGTAAACCCTCATTGCACATGGAGCACGATTAAACCCTCAATTCACTTGAATTAGCATGAGTAAACACCCATTTAACTTGATGTATCAAGATACTATACTTTACCAATTGCATTGGATCATTATAAGGGCGCAAACCTCTTAAACATTTCATTTCTTATGAAAGTGTGCCACATGGATCATAAAACATTGAATCACTTAACCTAATCTTTTATTCCATGATAAAAGAATGTGTATTAAATATCTGAAACACTTTAATCAAAAAGTGAATGTGTATAAATGTAAATTCCCTTGATAGAGAAATGTTCATGGTATTCAATACACAATGACTTTGGTTTGAAAAACGTAGTGCAATTTCGGCAGCATAACGACGGGACATAAGAACTCGTAAAAATGGTTGATGAAAGAGAGATGGGTGTCTCATAATATTTAAATGTCATGTAATGTAATGGGGTCATATTGATACATGTCCCAACAAATTTAATAGAATTTAGATTCATGATAAATAGAATTGTTTGAATGTAAATGAGGAGAGATAAATTCCTTTCGGAATTTCGGTATAGTAACCGGGGTACATGGGAGGAATTTAATGAGAGAGAAAGGGGTCTACCATCATTCAAACATAAAAAGGGAAGTATGGGGGAAGTGAGAAACCATAACCCAACTTTTATAATTGAAATTAAAAGGTCATAACAATTTAAATAATATTAGAAAAATGAGAAAGGAAGAAAACCCCCTTATATGGAAGTGTACTTCCAAAGGCTTGAGAGAGGCTTGAGAGACGCCTCTTGGGAGCTTGGGGCACCTTTTGAGGATTCTAGAGAGAGGAGGGAAGATGTTGGACGAACTCCAAAGGCTTTCATTGAGGAGAAAGTGGGATCCTGGGTGAGTTTATATAGGAAAGGTGAGAGAATTCTTTATTATTCAGGTTTGGGACACCTCACATTAAACTAATACAAACCACAAATCAGCCCATGGTTTTTCCCATGGTTTTAGGAAAATTTAAGTGGAAAAATATATTTTATAATGCCAAAGTCCTAAGTTCTTAAAATAACAGGGTAGCATATGTGGAGGTGGTTCATACTCCCAAGGAAAACAATTTAAAAAGACAAAATGTTTAATAAGTCTTGAAGGGTTCACTAATGCTTTGTAAAATAAATAAAACAAACCCAAAATTACATTATTTTAATGTTAAAACATATATTTTTTGAAAAAAAGCTTATAATATTTTATTACATCATTATTGGGTCATTATGATGTCATAAAACACATTATATATTTAAAGGATATTAATTTTTTACTCGAAAATTTTACTATCTCAGAAAATTATGAAAAATTCACCGTTAGATAATTTAGACATCCTGATTCAAGAAATAATATTCATTTTATCTAAATAATTTTCTAAGTATGAAAATTTTCACTTTTAAAATAAAAACTTGCATTTATCGAAAATCCATGGTTTTTGAAAAAAATGGATTTCAAACCATAATAAAAATTACAATCGCATTCAAAAAATTATACGTTAATTTATTTTTAATAAAAATTAATTTAATAATAATAATAATTTTTTATGAAAATATTTTTAAAATTCAAAAATCCAATAATTCATCAAAATAGATTTATTAGTTGAACTTTAACTAAAAATACTATTTGAGCTTTAAAAACTATTTATAAGGTAACAATAACAAAATAAAAGTATATTCATTATTATATACAATAATAATGTACATAACCATAGTACTAGGGTCTTGTTACATAACCCCTTATAAGACCCGCATATGACCAAAGAGTAAGGTGTGCAATGGTGACAGACTCTTGCGGTGGCTCGGATAACATTGCTCGGGTGGTAATCTCTATCAACATCCACTTCTCTCATAGGAGGTACCGCTCAAGATTAACATATTCATGATCTTCTTGAGCTTGGTCAAGAGCACATTCCAATGACGCCATCTCCTTTTTGAGCTCTGACAAATGGGCTTCCTAAGGGGCACATCTACTAGATGAGTCCATCGCTTCCATTGTCTATGTAAATTGGATTTATTAATGCCCTATATTTATACAAATCATGTGATCACTGTTAAACGACTATATTAGCAATAGTCACTATTCTTAACATAAAACCAAAGAGATTGAAATTTTATATAAACATTTTACCTAATGAGACATTTAATTATATCGAGAGGGATTTTCATTAATGATAGTGTGGGTCATTATAATCTTCCCCTCTTAAGAAATTTCTCCCTCAAAATTTTCTTTTTCCATACTAAAACAGATGTGGGTAACTCTGCTTGTTCAATTCCTCTTATTCCCACATTTCTTCTTCAAACTTGTGGTTTCTCCATAACACCTTGACGAGGGGCATTGTCTTATTTCATAGAACTTTTTCTCTATGATCTAAGATCTTCACTGGTTTCTCCTTGTAAGAAAGATCATCCTCTAAATGTACCACCTCTAAAGAGAGTACATGGGAAGGTCTGATATGTACTTCCTGAAGAGGGATACATGAAAGACAGCATGTACTTTGGCCATGGTTGGTGGAAGTTCTAGTCGATAAGACATATCCCTGACACGATCAATAATGTCGAAGGAGATGATGTACCTTGGACATAACTTCCATTTATTTCCAAACCTCATGACCTTCTTCCAGGGAGATATACATAAAAATACCATGTCTCCAATATTAATCTCAAGATATCATCGACGGTTATCTGCATAACTCTTTTTTCGACTCTGGGCTGCCTTGATATGTTGTTGAATGGTTTTCACCTTCTCCACCATTTCTTCGGAAATTTCTAGTCCAAGAATCTTACACTCAGTGACCTCATCCCAACACACTGGTGTTCTACACCTTTTCCCATAAAGGGAGTCATATGGTGTCATTTGGATGCTCGAGTAGACACTATTATTATAAGAGAACTCAACCAGAGTAAGATGTTGATCACATCCTCCATTAATGTACATTGAGCATGCTCTCAACATGTACTCAAGTGTTTGGATAGTCCACTCGGATTGGCCATCAGTTTGATGATGATTGGATATATTGAAGTTTGGTTCATTATTCAAAGCATGTTGAAGACTCTTCCAAAACATAGAGGTGAATCTTGGATCTCCATCGGACACAATAGATAGTGGTACTCCGTGAATCCTTACCACTTCCTTGATATATATCCGGGACAGTTGATCCAATTAGAAATCATCCCAAATAGAAATGAATTGTGCAGTCTTTGTAAGAAGATCCACAACAAACCAGATTGCATTATTCCCTTTGGATGTCTTCAGAAGTCCAGTGACAAAGTCCATGGTGATGTTCTCTCATTTCCATTCTGGTATGGGCAATGGTTTCATCATCCCTGTATACTTCTACCTCTCTGACTTCACTTTCTGACACACTAGGCACTTTGATATATATTCAGTGATCTCCTTCTTCATATTATCCCACCAATAACGCTCTCAGAGATCTCGATACATCTTTGTGATTCCTGGGTGAATAGAGAAATTTGATCTATGTGCATCATCAAAAAGTTCCTTCTTCAGCTCCGGACTTGATGGAACACATAGTCATTTCCCAAATCTCTAAATTCCTTCTTTATAAACATTAAATTCTGAGGATTTCCCTTTTCCGATAGCTTCCACTTTTTCTAGAATTCCCACGTCATCCTTTTGATAATCCTTTAACCTTTCAAAAAGTGACGGCTGAGAAATAATTTTTGAAAGGATTGATGATGTTACCTTCTTTATGATTCTCATGTCCATCTTCATCAAATCTAAGAATATTATATCCTTTTCAATTCTAATCAATGATAGAATCACCAGGTCCTTTCTACTTAGGGAATCTGCCAAATTTTTTGCTTTCCCAGGGTGGTAATGGATTGAGAAGTCATTTTTTTGATCGGCACTAACAATCTTTGTTGGCACATGTTCAAATTTTTCTGTGTGAATATGTAAGGGCATGGACCTCTTCGGTCCATACATTGTAAAATTTTATGTGGTCAAACACGACGCGTGTTATAATACTAATTTTTGATAATAATAATTGATAATGGTGGCATGAAAAAATTTGGTGTTAATTAGATTAAATGGTTTTAATTTAATCATTGTGTAATAAAAGAAATAAAATTGAATGTATTTAATTCAATGAGGGGAGGTGCATGGTTTCATGTTGATTTATTTAAATTTTAATAAACAATAAATTATGTTTGTAATGGTCATCTAATGGGAGGCTGCTCGACATTGACGTAATGGTGGTCGGACAAGGTCAATGTGGCGAAGGTAAATAATAATTAATAATAATAATAATAATATTTGGTGATGAGTTAATAAATTTTAATTGGGGATTTGTTATTATTATTATACTAAATAATTATAATAATAATATTGGATTAAATTTTGAAAGATCAATTAATAAAGATTTGATGAGATTTAAAATTTGAATTCAATGCAATGAGATTTGAGATTTGAGGATAGATGAGAGATGTTATTATTTATGATAATTGTGTTAAAAAAATTATGAGAAAGGTTTAAAATGAAGGTTGAGGCGTGCCACATGGACTAAATGAAGGGGAGGCACCACTTTTGGGGAGTGAGTGAAAATTATGGAAGAATAAATGAGATTGGAGAGAGAAAGAGTTAAAGGAAATAAAGAATTAAAATTTTATGCAATAAAATAAATAAGTTAAAAAAGGAAATCAATCAAGGGGTGGGGTGTGGTTGACATGGATTCAAAGAAGAGCCTTTTGTTTTTGTGGGCGTGTATTTTGAAAATGAGGATTTAAGAAATTAAATTAAATTAAATTAAATTATATAATAATGTAATTATTAATTTTTTTGGGAAACCCATGTTTAGTCCATAACTTCTTCATGAGACCTCTATTTTATGAACCGTCAGTGGCAGTGCTACCGTGAATTCAAGACGGAAATTATGAGTCCAATATTGGATGTATTTTTTTGGGTTTTTGGATAGGGTACCCTAAACGCTTGTGAATTAATAGATTTAATATTATTGTTTAATCTTCGACCCATCATAACTCCCACCTGCAACATCCAATTGACATCTCGTCAGTGGCAATGTGATCCTGTCCTTAATATGATCAATTCAAGTCTAACATTGGATATTAAATTATGGTTCATGGATTGGGTCTACGAAACACACAATAATAATAATATTTTTATTATTACGGGATCTTATATCCAACGTATCTCCCTCATATGGTGTTGGAATGGTGAATTAACTATGACGTTGCTACCCTGAAATTATGAAAATAATTTTAAGACCAATGACGAATACCTTTTTATGACTCATGTCTCAGGTCAATAAAAAACTTTTTATTAATTTAAGCTATTATTATCATTAAACGCATGGAGACTGCGTGACGTGTTGTGTGTTGACCAGTCAAACAATGTAACAACTGTACGGTCACGTTGTGTATTCATTAATACACGTTGCGTACCATTTTACCTTTTCGTTGCCTATATAAGAGAGGGTCATGTGTTATTTACAGACCCCTCTTCTTCTCTGCACGACGATGCTTCCGGATGACACAGAATCCTTCCTCCTATATTCTTCATCTGGACTCTGATCGTTGATCTGTAGGTGACTACATGATCGTGTCAACAAGGTGAACATCGTGCACCTCATTCCCTTCCCTCTTCTTCGACTTCCTCTTCGCAGTTTTCTACTGAGGATATTGCTGATATTTTACGGGAATGATACTCTTTGATGAACGTCATCTTAATGGTATGTTCTACCCCGTTCTTATTTGTTCCTCAATCTCCTTTTTTTGTTCCTCCTTTCCATGCTATGACAAGTGACAACTTAAACCTTAATGGAATATCTCTTGGTTGTTAGTGAGGTTGTGCTACAGCATCCACGGGAGGACGTAGTCATTGGGAGGAGTGATCAAAATCCTCGTGGTGGTTGTTCTCGCAGAAGGACATCAAAACCTGTTCAGATAGGGACATTTCCTTTGTCTCTCTTTCTTTTGTGCAACATGAGGGGTGGGTATCCTCATGATTTTGTGAGATACGGTTGAACCGGTAAATAAAGATAATAACCGGTTAAAGAACGGGTTTGGGGAAATTCTATTGATATTGTTGTTTTATTTTTTCCATCAATGTTTATCCTTTGATTATGTTATGAATTTAATGGGCTTATGCCTACTGAAAATCACGGTCGTTGGGGTCCTTTGCTTGCGCAATTAAATGTTTCTTTATTTTCTGGATTATTTCGTGGATGAAATTTATAGTATTTGGTAATTGGTAAATCATATAAAGTTGGCTGATTAAATGAATACATGGAACCCTTGTATGATCTCCTCAGTTAAACTAAATGAAAGAATGAATTTGTCGGTGCTAGTTGGGGTTTAATTATGTGAAGGAGTGTTTCATGGGTTGTTGTGGAACGGGTTAGCAGCGGGGCTGCATTTGGCTAGGTTGTGGGTTGGCATTTATGATATGGTTGTTATGGGTAGTGGAGTTGTGGTAAAAGGTACCAAAGGGATGATGATGTGGTACGGGTATTGTTTCTGATGTGTTATGGTTATGGTGGTTGGTAGCAGGGATGTAAGGATGGGTTGTGCATATTAATAAAAGTGGAAGAGTTAACTAATGAATTTTGGGGCACGGTGGTTGATTAAATATAGAAAATTAATGGAATTGATTTGCTAACAAAAGAAAATGGTATTGTGTTGCTTGTATTTTCTCTAACATTATTTGTGGTTTGCAGGGATATGTTTTATTAAAGATTAATCTGGTTTGGTTGTTCTTAGTTGCTCGGTAGTCAAGGAACTGATAAACTAAAACTGTTGAAACATGAAAAGATTAATGGGGTTTGGGGATATTTATTATGTGCATACTTTTGAGGTAGCAGTGTCAAGGCATGTTCTTAGATCTTTTGTATAGAATCCTTAGGATGGGCTAAGTGGTTGATATAATTATATATATATGTACTTTTTTGGTTTCATTACGCACCCCACCCATGTTGAGCACTATGTTCTGAACACCAGTGGGACGGGAGGGTGAGATTCTCAAACATATAAAGGATGGCTGGTTACTATTCTTCCCTCTGCTCCATCTTCTAGGTTCTATATCCCAGGATCCTTCAGGCAGGTTATGTCAGATGTTTCCCAAGATTCTTCGGGATGAGGATTTTATATGTTCCCAAGTGTCTTCAGGATGAGATGTGATGTGGTTCTCAGGTGTCTTCGGGATGAAATGTGGTTATGGTCGAGGATTGAGTGCCGACAGGATACTATGATGGCTAAGGATTGAGTGCTGGCGGGATACTATGAGCTTCGTATGGCAAGGTTTCGGCACTAGATCGAGATTCGTATGGCTGGGTTGTGGCACCAGCTCAGGAAGAGGGGGAAGCGTCAGAGCGTTAGGCGTGAGGTATTGAGCAGTATTCAGTTGGAAGGTGGTGCGGGGTACCCATACTTTGATAATATTACTATACTACTCTATTGACTTGTGATATTTGGTGAGTGTGGCTTGTAAGGTTGGGTGGATAGATTCCTTGCTAGGTTTTGGTTCCTTCTATTTTCTCACGGGGCATTAGGATGTCTCCCCACCTATTGCTGAGAGCTTTAGGGTTTCTTACTGAGTATACTTGTATTCTCACCTTACGTTTACTTTCAGGTTTTTAGGAGGACTTCAGGGACCATGCGGGATCTTGCTAGTTGGGCGTTGGAGTTTGCTGGTTGCATATTTTTCTTTCTTTTTTTTTGGTATCATGCTTTTAATCTTTTCTTATACTTGTAATTTTGTTTCACTATTGTATAAAACATGCATATGGGTTTGGTTTTGGGTGTATTTTTATTTATTGTTCCTTTTTCTTTTTGTGTTTGACTTGTCCTATTTCCCAATCTTAAATAATAAAAAGGGTAATGCCTCCCATATTTGTGAAAACTCATACTCTTGGTTATAGTCTCCACTCCGGTGCCTACTGGAGGCGGGACTCAGGGGTCATTATCTCCCTTTCACCATTGAAAGCTCAGGAGGGGCATCTTTGATGGGAGGGGGTCATGGGAGAATATATACTTGAGGCTTTTGTGGTCAGTCTATATTTCACACATCTTTCCAAAGAGATAATGCCGCCAAATTTTCAAAGAAAATTTCGCTGTAGAAATCTCAAGGTAATGTGTTTTATAGTTCTGTTCATAATCATTCAATTGTCTTGAAGCATAGGCAATGAATTTGTCATTTTTCATCAACACAAATCCCAATCCCTTCTTCAAAGAATCACTGAATACCACAAATAGTTCTCCACTTGTGGGTAAAGTGAGCACATGCGTAGTGATAGGAATTTTCTTCAACTCCTTGAATCATTCTTCGCATTCGTCACTCCAAGAAAACATTAATACCTTCTAAGTTATCTTTGTAAGAGGGTTGGACAATCATGATAAATTTCTCACAAATCGTTAATAATATCCAGCTAAGCCCAAGAATTTGTGGATATATGTTACCAATGTTGGACTCGGACAACCCTCAATTGCATCTTTTTTGGAGGGATCTACAGATATCCCATTGCATTTGATGATATAGCCCTAGAATGAGTCCCCTTCAACCAGAAATCACACTTGTTGTACTTTGCATATAGATTCTCCTTCCACAAGGTCTCCAGTACAGTTCTTAGATGCTCCCCATGATCCTCCTTGGTTTTGGAGTATATTAGAATATAATCTATAAAGACTACCACAAATTTGTCGAGGTAATTTCTAAAGACTCAATTCATAAAGTCCATGAATATTTCTGGAGCATTAGTGAGTCCGAAAGGCATTACTATGAATTCATAGTGCATGTATCTTGTACGAAAAGCAGTCTTGGGGATATCTTCCTTCTCTACCTTTACTTGATAATATACTGACCACAAATCCACCTTAGAAAAGTATTGTGCTCCACGTAGCTGATCAAACAGGTCATCAATTCATGGGAGAGGATACATTTTCTTTATTATGATTTTTTTGAGCTCATGATAATCGATGCAAAGGCACATTGACCCATCCTTCTTCTTGATGAAGAGGACTGGTCCACCCCATGGTGAAGCACTTGGATGTACAAACCCTTTATCCATATTCCCCTATAGTTGTTTCCTTAGCTACTCAAGCTCAACAATAGCTATTATATATGGAGTCTTGGATATTGGCAACGCCCCAGGTATAAGATCAATTTAACATTAAACATCTCTTCTAGGAGGAAGAACAGGTAATTCTTCGGGAAGCACTTCAGCGAATTCCCTCACAATAGGCATGTCTTCTAGGATGCTTGCCTCCTTAGACTCAATCATCTAAGCCAGATACGCATACTCATAGGGTAGTAATATCCACGCTTGAGATGATGGAGATAAATAATATTCATATTCCTCCTTGAACTTGTGAGGAATCGGGTTCGATTCTCCACTTTGAGAGGGATTTACCACTCACAACAATTTATGTTGGCTTTATATAAGGAAATACAATCCATGCCAAGAATTTCATCAATTTGCACCATAGAGAGTATGACGAGGTTTTCTGGGAAGTTAAATCCACAGATTATGATAAAAGAAGAGTTATTTTCATGGGGTGAAATGATTTACCCATTTTTCGTACTCATCGACATCTCCACTTCCATGATTTGTGGTAGTGCTGGGATTGTTCTACTAAACATTCGAGATATAAAAGAATGCATAGAACCTAAATCAAAAAGTACATTCACTATTTTTGAATGAATAACTAGCGTACCTATCACCACTTCATTTTCAGAATTCACTTCGCCATTAGTGATGGCGAAATCTCACCCTTGCTGCCTTGGAGGTTATTGGTTGCCTTCGAAAACCCTTGGCTTAGGGCACTGATTTGAAATATTCCCTGGTTCTTTGCAGCTGTAGTAATCAACCTTGCGTTGAGGTTCAAACAGATCGTTTCTCTCCTCTGTCGCAGATGTGTGTCTTTCATGTCGATGGTAAATATCCAGGTGCCCTTCCCTTCCACACCTAAAACATTTAATCATCCCCTTCAGGAAATTTTTTGGGTGCTTCTTTCTGCACATTTGGCAAGCGGGGTGCTAGAACTTCTTAGCACCATTAGATTTATCCATCGGCCTACCAGAATTGAATTCCACATTATGTTTCTTATCCTCATGATACCCCTGAGATTATTTGATCCCTATTTCGACCTTGAGGGCACATCAAACAATTTCCTCATAGCTGTCAAAGTCACGAATCGCCAGTGCTTTCCGCAGGCTAGGTTTCAGCCCACCAAGGAAGCAGTCAATCTTGCATTCAAGGGTAACGACAAAGCCAAAAGCGTATCGTGAAAGGATTGTGAATTTTTCCACATGCGCTCCAATAGATTATTAGTGTTTTTTCTTGAGGAAAAGGAATTTCCTTTCCATATTAATCCATTAGGTGCAAAAAAAATATTAATCAAAAAACATCTTCCAGAAATCCTTCCAATCAACGCCTCGATCTCCTCCTCAGGATTCATATTTTTATCAACGTCCACCATTGATCAGCTTCACCCTCCATACGATAAGCATCCAGTAGAACCTTCTCTTGTTCACAACATAGAAGGATGGAAAAAATATTTTCAATGGAGTTTATCCATTGTTCAGCGATTGAGGGATCATATGATCCATTAAATATAGGTGGCCTTTCTCTCATGAAGCTCTCAATAGCAGCTTTTTCTTTATTGGGGGGGGGGGGTTGAACGTTCCTCTTGAACCATGTTTCTATTTAAAGCTTGAGTTAGCTGAGAGGGAAGCGTGAAAAATTTCACAATTCCTGCTCCCATTGGATTGTGCATCACATTAGTACAGTCATCACATTGATCTTCACACTGGTTGTTTTCCCGGGTCCTCCTATTACTTGCCATTGGCTAGAATAAAATGATAGTTAGGGTTAACACATAAAGTCTAATACAATGAAAAAACTGATGACATATAAATAAATTTTATTTTCTTATCAAATGAATCTATTGGATTCAGTCTATGTTATCCATGATCTACTTTCTAACATATATTATTAGGGAATTTTTTAGTCCCTTAATAATGGTTCATACTGAGCTTGTGAATTCACCAAAGCATATCTCCCAAGAGGGTCATAATCAAGAGTGCAGCAAGGCCCATTGTCGTGCACCAGTTCATGTTCGAGTCTAGCTCAAAGAGGTGTTTTCGTGTTTTAAACCATGGATACATCTATTCCAGAGCCACCTCTACCTGCTCGTATCCAGTCTGGGATGTATTTTCTTGATAAACCACTTACTCAATACTCACCAAAACATAGGGATGTTTTTATTATACATTGTCTTGTATCTAAGGCTTTACAATGGTTTCCTAATACTAATCCCAAAAATAACTAAACCTATCCCCTGATACCAACAATGATAACCTTGCTTTTTATTACACAATTAAACATAATTTATTAATCAAACTTCACTTGATACAACATAGAATACAGAGATGTCTAGTTTCATTGGGGATTATGATCATAACATAACAACATAAAACATGAAATAAAACATCTTTATTGAAAAATTCATTTACATTTCCACTACACTCCCTCGTACATAGCATTACATGGGATAACCTCAGGACTTTCATAAGAAAAGGATGAGCTATAAAGCCTAGTAAGGTAATAATCATGAAATAACATGAGGAATACAATACATGTTAGAAAATAGGCATATCAATAGAGCACAAGAGAATCATAAACATAGAGGCATGATAAATCATGATAATCATAACATAGAAATGTGGCAACAACACTCTACATGTAATTAGCATGAGCCAAGGCTCATTGCACATGGAGAATGAGTATACCCCCATTACAAATGGATAATGAGTATACCCTTGTTGAAATTGAATGAGAATGAGTAAACACCCGTATCACATGACGTATCCTGAAACTATACTTTACCTAATGCGTTGGAGTGCTATACGGGTTTACCCTTCTTAAACATTTCATTTCATCCATAAATGTGCCACATGGATCATTCAACATTGAAACATTCAACATAATCTTTTATTCCACAATAAACAAATGTGGAATACATACTTGAAACTATTTAAACAATAAGTAAATGTGTATATAGGTGAATACCCTTGATAGAGAAATTGGTATGGTATTCACTACACAATGACTTTGGCTTGGAAAAGCACGGTGCTATTTCAGCAGCATAACGGTGTGACATAAGAACTCATAAAAATAGTTGATGAGAGAGAAATGAGTGTCTCAACATATTTACATTGAATTGAAAGTAAGAGGTAATATAGATAAATGTCCCAAAAAATGTAATGGAATTTAGATTCATGATACAATAGAATTTCTTGAATGTAAATGAGGAGAGAGAAATTCCTTTCAGAATTTCGGCATAGTAACAGGTGTACATGGGAGGCATTTAATAACAGATAAATGAATCTTCGATCATTCAAACATAAATAATAAATTTTGGGGGAGGTTCGAAACCATTCCCCCAACATTTATAATTGAAACTAAAATGTCATAATAATTTAATGAATATTGGACAAAAAGGTGAAAGTATGAAAAACCCTTACTTGGAATTGTGCTTCCAAAGGCTTGAGAGAGGATTTAGAGAGGGTACTTGGGAGCTTGGGGTACCTTGGGAGGATTTTGGAGAGATTAGGGTAGATTTTGGAAGAACTACGAAGGCTTTGAGTGAGGAGGAAGTGGGAGATTGGGTGGGTTTATGTAGAAAAGGTGAGGGAATTCTTTATTATTTAGGTTTGGGACACCTCAAATTAAAATAATCCAAATTAGAAACCAGCCCATGGTTTTTGCCCATGGTTTTTGGAAAAGGTAATTGGAAAAAATATTTTATAAAACCAAAGTCCTAACTTCTTTAAATAATGGGGTAGCTTATGTGATGCTGAGTCACACTACTATGGAAAACAATTTAAAAATAAAAAATGTTTAATAATTCTTGAAGGGTCTACTAAAGCTTCATAAATTATATCAAACAAACCCAAAATCACATTATTTTAATGTTAAAACATATATTGTCCGAACATTACTTTTATATTATTTTATTACATCACTATTTGGTCATTATGATGTCATAAAACATATTGTCTATTTAAACGGTATTAAATTTTTACCCAGAAATTTGACTGTCACAGAAAATTATAAAAAATTCACCATTGGATAATTTCGACATCTTTATTATTGAAATAATATTCATTTTATCTAAATAATTCTCTAAATATGATAATTTCCACTTCTAAAATAAAAACTAACATTTATTGAAAATTCATGGATTTTTGACAAAAATGGATTTCAAGCCTTAATAAAAATTACAATCGCATTCATAAAATGGTAACATCATTTTTATTTAAAAAAAATTAATTTAATAATAATAATAATAATTTATTAAAAAGTTATTTAAATTCCAAAATCCATTATTTCATTAAAATAGATTTCTTAGTTGAACGTTAACTAAAAATACTATTTGATCATTAAAAACTATTTAAGAGGTAACAATAATAAAATGAAAGTATATTAATTATTATATAAAATGATAATATACATAACCATAGTACTAAGGTATTCATACATAACTCCTTATAACACCTGCATAAGACCGAAGAGTAAGGTGTGTGATGGTGACAGACTCTAGGAGTGGCTCGGATAACATTGCTCGGGTGGTAATCTCTATCAACTTCCACTTCACTCATAGGCAGTCCCGCTTGAGATTACAATATTCAACCTTGGCTTTAGATTGGTCAAGATCGAAGCCCAATGACGCCACCTCCTTTCTGAGCTCGTACAAATGGGCTTCGTATGGGGCATGTTACTAGATGAGGTCATCTCTTCCTTTTTCGGAGTAAATTGGATTTGTTAAAGCCCTATATTTATACTAATCATATGATCACTGTTCAATGGATATATTAGTAATGGTCGCAATTCATAATATAAAACCAAAGAAGATGAAATTTTATATAAACATTTTACATAAAAAGATTTTTAATTAGATCAAGTGGGATTTCAATTAATGAAAGTTTGGGTCGTTACACATATAATAAAACAAAAAAATACACAAACCATCAAATTTTTTATTCCAAATGAGAATTATTCTTATTATTATATAAGTAAAAGGTCCTAAATTCCATATATAATATCCTTGCTCATGTGGAGGTGATGTACACACTAAAAGAAATTATTTTGAAACATTAAAATATATTTTAAGCTATGGAGGATTCATAATGGCATTATAAGGTAAATAAAATATACTTAAAATCACACTATTTTAAAGGTAAAACAAATAGTTGGTAATGTATCACTATATATTAATTATTACTTTACTTTTTGGGTCATTATGATGTCATAATACATGAAGTATATTTATATGGTATTTAATTTTTACCCATAAATTCGACTGTCTCAGAAAATTCAAAAAAATTAACAATTGGATAAATTCAATATTATGATTCCAAAAATAATATTAATTTAATATGTGTAATTTTTCAAAAAATGTGAATTTTCACTTTTAAAATATTAATTGACATTTGTTGAGAAATTCTGAGTTTTTTGACAATAATTGTTTTTGAACCCTTTTAAAAATTACATTTTACTTCATAAAAATTGTATGATAATTTATATTAAATAAAAATTACTAAATATTAATAATTTTTTAAAATAATATTAATTTCAAAAATCCGTTAATTTTTTAAAATAAATTCCTTAATTGAATTTGAATACTATCCAAAAAATAGAAATTGAATTATATTATATCAAAATAAAAATCCTATATTATGTAACCATAATAGGTTTAAAATATATTAATCATTATATAAAAAATATTAAAAATGAGCATAATTCTATGGTCTTGATACATATCCCTTCAATACACGAGAAAAACCCCTAAGAGTAAGGTGCGTGATAGTGGGACTTTCAAGGGGATGTTTGTAAAACATGGTTTGGGTTGTCATCACGATGATCTTGAACTTCTTCCATAAATGGTCTCTCTCAAAATTAATTTTTTGGATATCATCTTGGTATTGGTCAATATCATAATCGAGAAATTATATCTCCCTCAAAATATTCGATAAATGGGATTTATAGGGTTCAATCCTATAGGTTGAGGTCATTACTTCCTTTTTTGTGTCAATTGGAATTTCTAAAACCCTATATTTTCACTAATCATTTGATCAATGTTAGATAGGTATATTGTCAATGGTAATGATACTTAACGGTTTTTTTAATCTAATTGGATATAATAAAACAAAATAAATTCATGTGTTTTCTATAACTATATTACTGAATAAGGCATTTAATAAAAACAAAATGGGACTTTTATTTATAATAGTTTTGGTCATCACATTCTTGTTATATGTGTTTTCAACATATACCTATGTGAAGATGACTATAACTCTTGATTATTTGTGCTTTGTTATTTTTGGTTTTCCTACTCGGTATTGTTATACTCACCCATGAATAGGCTATTCACACACATGTCATGAATTATGTTGATAACATAATGTTTTGTACAGTCCTTCATTGTCTAGGAGTATGTGGAGATAGTTTGGGATTGATAGAAATTGGTAACTACTGATATTGCATTTGAAAGTGGTCCCCTCTTTCTGAGTAGGTTGGAATTTAAATTCCATTTTGGTTGGTATTTTTTCCCCTTTTTATTCTTTCTATTAATATTTTTTCATACACTCGTTCTCTATTTTTAGATATATGCACTCATTTTTTTAGTGTATTTTATTTCAGAATTTTATATTGTCGGAGATGTGTGTTTCTATAGTTACTTAAATATAATGCCACTCATGTGTGGGATATTCCTTCTTGGAACTAGTATCCATCCCATGCCCTATTGGAGGATGTATATGGGTAGATGCATCTTTTTTCCATAACAGGTTAGGTCATAATAGAATGGTATCAGATCAATACCCACCCTAATGTGTTATGACACTACCTGGGTTTTGGATTGGTATTTTCAGTTTCTTTTGTATAGCTGTGAGGCTTCATTTGGTAACTATGGAAAAAGTTTTAAATTATTTATCATTTTTGATATCATGTCAGGGTTTCATGTTTTCGTTTAGCGACTGATGTATCCATTCATTAGGACCTAAATAACCTTCTTGTTGACTCAGAATATATAGGAACTAGTTATTGGAAAAACATTGGTTCATGAATCATATAGGAATGGGATGTGATTTAAATTTTCATCATATGTCAACTCTCTATATATACTCATTGACCATGTTATGTCTTAGTGACCTTTAATAAGTCTCTACGGTGATCATCATCTTGGGTTTCGAGCCAGTGTCATGTGTGTGACTGGATGTGTGATGGGGTTCCAGTTCAGGGACCCACTCAAGTGTTGTTTAATTTAGGTGAGCACCAAGAACTACTACCACCTTCTGAGTAGTGCATGGATCATTCTATGAATTAGGTAGATGATCATACGCATTTTGAGAATTTGATAACTCCATTAAGATAAAGTGATGGTATGAACATGAGTGGAAAGTTATGTGAGTTCTATTTATAAGAATTTTGTGTATCTATGATGAGACAGACCCTCAAATGATAGAGGTTTGGCTCAATATAGTGCCCCGGGTTTTCGGCGTATGTGAATCCTGACTGATTACATGGTTTCCTTTGTGACCCATTTTCTATGTGGAGCTGTATTTATCTCTTATTTAATCGGAAAAAGACACGCCTGGGATGAGTTTTAATCAAGGTTTTTTAAGATAGAAACAACCCAGGGTTTGTGGGGTGTAAGGCTCCCCTTATCATGTGGTTAAGCAATGACGCAAGCCTAGGGTGAAAATGTCTCCTTTGGATAAGATCACATAAAATTGTGGTCTCTCCAGGGGTTCATAATTACGGTGAATACGAGAGTCGATAAAACCCAGTGTGGGTGATGTTGACTTCACTTTGGACATGTGAGGATGAGTTACAATTCTCCCATTGAGACAACTTCTTGAGACGTATTTTAAATTTGTTTTCTAGAGTCATTTCCACCCAAACTGGATAGTTTCTAGGTGTGTGGGATGAGTTTCGTTGAATTTGTGTTTATGTTTGTTGTTGTACTAATGAATCATATCAGGCCCTGGTTGTGGTAAATTAAAGGTATAGTGAAAGAATGAGTTCAAATTGTTAGGATCTCATGGTGTCTTAAGTGTGGTTTGATGTATGATGTGTGTCTTCACTACCCCTATTGCAGTTCTCACATAGAGTTCTGAGCCACATTCCACATAGTGTATTACTTATTTGAGACCTAGTGATACCGGTGCAGTCATTTACTTAGACCTTTTCTTGGAGGCTCTTGAAAAAAGGATCAGTCATTACACACTTCTACCCACACATTGACCTAACTCAAGGAGGAGAGAGAGAGAGCCTCATGTTAAAATATTTCCATAGTGGATTTAGGACCCTATGATGTTTTCCTCATGTATATTGGTTCTTTACCATCCATGCTCAGATGATTTCTACCAATGAGCATTGTAATTAACCTGATTTTTGGCATGGATTTTTTATCCTTGGATAAATATTGATCCCAGCTAGGGAAGGATAAGCTCATTCGCATGATCTTATAGCCATTTTCTTATTGTTTCGATTTTATTTCTTAGAGTACAATATTCTATGAGATTTTAATTCTTGTAATGGAGGGTGAGTAAGTGTATGTCCTTCTTGAGGATGTGCTAGATTCACCTTTCCATTGAGAGTTTGTTTCTGTATGGACTTGCACCAGAGACAACCCGATATATATTCTAGTATATCTGATGACATAGGGTAGCTATAAGAGATAAAGTTTTAGTTTTAGGAATTTGTATAGCTGAGGGCTTTGTAAGACACAACACATTTTTCTTTGGAAACCTTGTATTGTTTTCTTGAGAGTAGGTAGATAGCATGAGGATGGATGCGAATTGGTTTCACCTGGACTAGATGGAAGGGGGAATGTATCCACTCTTAAAAATTGATGACCTCTTCTCCTTAAAGATGTTGGTTGAGTAGAACTCAAATTTTGACCTCGTGATGGGTAATCACCAACTCCAAGTATGAGGGGCAGATGTACTGAGTGTGGATTCATATATATGAGTGTGATAGTGGAACCTGGGATGTTTGAGGTAGTGTGAGCTAAAGGTAACCTCTAGGGATTGGTCATGGAAGTAGATGTTCATAGTAATATTTTCCATCTTCTATTGTCGAGTGGGGTGATGGGGTAGATTACCTCTTTGTATTTGACCCCTTATGGGTGAGGGTGGTGCAGTGTTTCTCTAGTTAATAGTTGTTTCCCATCTCTTCTTCTATGATCTAGATGAATACGAATCATTGGTGTTTATTGTGAGATGTTGTGGGACTGAATATCCATTGAATACATTCTCGATGAAAATTCATTGAAGGATGGAATCATATTATCCTTTTTCTAGGGGAGGATTTTGATTCTAGACATGATGAGAGAAAAGATACTAAGGAAGTGGTTTTCCCTTAACAATACATCTAGTGAAAGTGAGGATGTACCCTGATCTCTTTTCACTGGTTGGGATCCCAGGGGAGTTGCAATGAGTTTCTAATATGAACTATTGTTGTTTCGGTTGTCTATGGGAGATGAACAATAGATATTTTTAAGGAGTTTCGGAAACTGGTTCATGTAGGAGGTATTCTTCATTTTGGAAGTTCCATCAATAATCATTTCATACTGTGATGCTTACTTAAAAGCTTGATTATAGTGTTCCTATTAACACCAAGGCCACAGTAGTTTTGGGTTTTCATAGTGTTCTAAACATGTCATAGTTGAGGAGGTATGTCTATGGATCATTGTATGATATTGACCAGGTTAAGTTGGGTCATGAGTATGGAGGATCCTTTTTCATAGAATATATGACATAGAGAACTAGCAGTAAAAATAACTATTGTGGGTTCATGTTTTCCTTGTGTGTCTGTTTGTGACAACATAGAAAATCATTAGAAGCGGTCATGGGTGCGAGAGGCATAATTGGGGTCTTTTAATCCTTACCTTTAGCTAAGTTATGCTATTTAGGGATGAAAATATTTGATTGTGTGAATAATGTAATATTATAATTTTCTGATTAAGACTTTGGAAAATGTCACTAAATATTTATGGATTTACGTGCTAATATGACATTAGATTAGGGGGCCCAGTGTACCCAAAATTAATTTTTGATATTTAATAAATAAATTAAATGCAACGTATATGATGTTTTTCATAAAAAAGTTGAATAAATCATAGATGGAGGCTCATATTAGAAATCTAAGGTCACTATTGAGTTCAAAAAGTAGGTTTCATTATAGGCGCAACATAATCTTTGTCAGCGTAGCGAGTTTGTGAAAAAAGTTATTATAGGATCAAAATTAACAAAATAAATAAATAAATGATTTTGTTTTTATTTCATTCGATGTATCATCATGATTACACTTTAAATATACACCTATGGACCTTACCCCAGGGTTGGATGTTATACCCAAAAGAAAAAGCAGCCTTTCTAAAAAAGAATTTTTGACAAACAATGACATATTGGGATCAGACCAAGTATTGTTGCACCAATGGTGTCTGTGGATCTCATCAATGACAACAGCGTAGGAAAATTCTTCATCAACAATATACACAAGCTCTAAGTTGTAGGTTGTTTTGTTATCATTCCATCCAGTACTTTTATCCTAATAAAACATGAATCAATTCCCTAAACAAGGATTTATTGGCTCATTGACTATAGATTAAATTGATGGATTTATTTTTGTTTGTTCTTTATTTATCAATACTAATTTGTTTGTATTTACTATGATAACTTATCAAGGATAAAATGAAAATTGGTCGAGGCTCCTTATTAAAATTCTATATTTATGATTTTCTTTCCCCTTCTTCACACGTTCATCATAGGGGGTTATTTTGGACTTCAATTAGATGGATACATGATGAATGATCATTTCAAATTCTATATTTAGTGAAACAAATAGTTACCATAGTTTAGGTATGGATATTTGACTACTCTATTAGAGGATTAGATTATGACAGTAGATCCACATATGGATTAGGACTCATTATTCATGGTTTTGGTGTCCATTATCGAGTGGTGTGATGGTGGAAAAATCTTGGGAGATGGGAATGGCCAAAATTCAGCCGACGGTGGTGAATGGACTCAGAAGGATAGAGATCAGTGATTTTTGGGAAGTTTGACAATAGAGCAAAAGAAATTTAGAGGCACGAAGGAAGTTGTGTGAAAAAATTATGTAGGAACTATGAAAAATCTGACTAAATAACATGTTTCCCTATGAACACACATTGTGTATCCCCATTCATGTTATGGTAGGGATTCAGTGCAGAGAAAAATATCACACACCGTGTGGTCCATGCCAAAAAGAATGTGACCCTCAGCTAACCAACTGGGCATGTACAAGAGGTACCCGAGAAGGATGTAGAGTGAGGTTGATTTTCTGTTGGTCCATGTAACACACCATGTACACCCTGGTTGTTGGCTCGTCATGTATAAGGAGTACATGCCCAGGAAACCCTGAAGTCCTACACACCATATACACCAATCCACTTTTCATTCACTTTGGAAAGTATGTGGTCACATGCTATATGGAATTCCAAGTGATGTGATGACTCTTACATATCATTTACCATTAGGGGTTGTCATATACTGAGTAAAAGAACCTTTAATGTGAGTTATAGATATGGGAAGTACTAGGATTAGGGAGAAATTCCATATACCCCTAGTGACACGTCGTGTAGTCCTTTCAGGACATGTTTGATTCCTCATTATTTTTTGCTTAGATTTGTGGGGAGCTTGTGTAAGCTACCTCAGACCAGTAATAGTTGATTATGTTCCCACGTACTGTACATATATGGTTATGGAGTTTCATCACATTCCCATCATAGAGGGTCATCCCACTACTAATTCCTATGATTAGTGTAGTGTGGGTGAGTTCCCGTTTTCTCGAGTTAGTTAAATCTGACCAAATTTACTACTGACTCAGTGGCTTGAATCATGTATCACTTTGAGAGTCCAGGAATGGTACCCATTTCCATTAATTTTACATTAGATGGGGTTCTTGGAATTGGTGTGACCAATATTTACAAAGGTGTTGATCCCATATCTAAGATGATGTTTTTAGTAGGGTATGGTGTCCCCCTAGGGATCCCTGGCCATTGACCCCCAATCTATGTATCAATATATGTTCTTTCCATTGAGGTGTAGTCTTATTGAGTTTGTTTCTTGGAAGACCCCTCTCTGTTTTATCTATGTCTAGACCTAATAAGTGTGACCTCTATGATGAGTTCCATCAGTGGAATTTTAGCTCTTGGAGTGTATTCTCCTAGATGAGAATTGTATGGAACCTTGGATCAAGAATCCCAGTTTGGCTTTATAATTGTGATATTTATCTTGATATTGTGTTTCATTGTTTATTATATCATGATTTACTATTTATATGTATTATATACTTGTACCTTTACAGATATGACTATTACTCTTCATTCATTGTGATTTGTGATTTCTTGGTGTTGTTCTGGGTATTGCCATACTCACTCCTTCGTGGGATATTATTTTAGGATTCATGTCTTATGTAGCCAGTAGATCTTTTTTGGGGGCCCTTTTTGGAATGGGGGTAGGTTGATCTAGTTTGGGAATGATAGAATAAGGTGTTTCAGTGTTTAATTTGACATTATTTTCTACTATGTGAGAAGTTGGTACATTACTTTTCATTTTTGGTTAGGCTTTTATTTGGAACCTTTATATGATTTGTGGGTTTCTTGATATATTCATGAATTTTTTTGACTTGTTTAACATTTCAGCATTGGATTGTCTTTGGTGTGGAATAACATGGTGGGTGGTTATGTCTAGATTCAATGAAGGTTTATTCATCATTTTATGCAAAATCTTGGTTAGAGAATATTTACGACCCTGGGTTCCATATATTTAGTAAAATTTATTATGGTGGGGAGACCTCGAGGAAGTGGTCTCGATCTCCTAAGATATCATTGTGCTTTCATAGCTAGATGTATTTTCGATTTTGTGGATTTAGTAGGTGATCGATATTTAATACTTCTCTTGTTGGTCCATACACCTATTTACAACTAAGATGTATCATAATTTTAGACATTGATATTGGTTGTTGTGGATGACAGGGTAAATTGAGGATTTTTTACCATTATGTCTTACTTATTTACGATGTAAGGTGGAACACTAAAGACCTTCCAATTTTTTACAACCCTTACCCATTCTGACATGAAAATTGGATTATATATCCATGTATTTCACTATTGCTTTACCTTGTAATGCTAGTGGGAATTATGTTATTTGGGTGATCATTGATCAAATCATGAAATCGGTACATTTCCTCCCAATCAAGTAGACAACCAAGGTGAAATGGATTGGGTACTTATATGTCTGAGAGAATTTTAAAATTCAACGGGCTCCCTCTATGGATGTTTCGAATAGGTACCTTAGGTTCACATCAAGGTTTTGTAAAGGTTTGCAGGATGAGATGGGTTCCTAGTTGAAATTAAACACATCATATCATCCCTGGATTGATGGGTAGATAGAGAGAGCTATTTTTGTTCATGAGGATATGCTTTGGCCTTAAGCGCTTGTTTTTGGTGGTTCATGAGGGGAATATTTCCTTTGGATGTGTTTTTATAGAAAAATAGTTATTAGGACTCCCCCAATATGGTTCTAATCCTGGAATTGTATTGGAAACCATGTTTATCTCCATTATGTAAGACAGTGTTGGGAGTGCAGTACTTGGTTAGGAAGAGTCGTTTTCAAGGGATAATAGAGAGGGTTAAGGTCTTCTCGAATAGATTTATCACATCATAGAGTAATCAAAAATATTATGCAGACCATCATCATTTGTTTATTTGGGTTTTAGGTTAGTGATTAGTTATTTCTTACAGTTTTACTTTTCATGGGGCATTTTTGGTTGGGTAAGCTGGGTAAGTTGGAAAAATGGTTTTTGTCCCTTTATAGATCTTTAGATGATTGGTAATGGTGGACTATCGATGGAATTACCATTTTGTTTGAATTCCATACACAACATGTTTCATGTTTCCTAGATGAATAGGTATTTATCGGATCCTACCCAATTGACTGGATGGAAGGATTTCAATATTGATCCCAATATCATTGTGGTTGAGAAAATGGTTCATATTATAGATCATCAAGAGAATGTTTTTCATGGTAAAATGATTCCTTTGGTCTGGGTACTATAGATTTGCAGACATTATATTCATGAGTCATGGTAGCAAGAATTGTTGACGAAGCAGTAGTGGCATTTCATTTTTGTGATTATTGGATCTCGAGTACTTTCTAGGGACATAAGTTTCTTATGGTGGGTATATGATAACACCATGTTTTTTATTCAAGTATTCCTTGTCTTTGGTTTCTGGATTCCCTTTATGTTTGGGTTCATTAAAGGATTATTATAAATGGAGATAATTTACTATATAAAATGACCTAATGTTTTGGGATGTATAATTATTTGAATTAATATAGTCTAGTTATAATTGTTTCAAAGGATTTTTTGGGTTCTCTTTGAGCTTATAGATCACTGTTGTTGGTTTTGGATTTTGTATAGAACCTAAAGATTTTTCAATTTCTTAGATGAATTCATGTTTTGAAATGCGTACACGTCGTGTATGGGTTCCCTATAAGATGTAATAAATTAGATCATGGTGTGAAATTTTTATACATATTGAACCAATTTATCATCATTAATTAATCATAATATGGATTTTTAATCATAGGCAATGTGTTGTTTGGCGTATTTTATTAATTACTAAATTAACATCATGAAATGGTTTCACATTGTGAATTCTTCGGTGTTTTTGGTTTTAAACACATTTTACTTCAATTTGATATATAATTCATCCCAACATTCCCTCTTGACACATAGGATCTCTGCTAGCTGATTTTGGGGATATCCTATTCTTCTAGGTCATTCTTTTGAATATTAATAATCATCTTTTCTCTGTTTCATCTCTCTGGGTAATTGGTCTCTTCTTCTTTAATACCTTTGGTTGTAATAGTGGAAATGGCTACATTTTTTAGATTCATGATATATTAGTTTTTCTATTTATCCTTTGTATTTTCTTGTCACTAATTGTCTTTCAAGGGCCAATACATGGTTCTCAAACTCCGTTGTCAAAGGAAAAAAGGTTTCCATCATTCTGGAGTTAGGTGGATCTATGTAATTGAAGTTAATTCTTGAATTTCTATATATTCATTTATATTCCATTGAATCTTTCATTAGAATGGTTTTTTTAGTGAAAAGGAGTTTAATTAAATGTGATCAGGGTTTTGGAAATGGTTTTTTAAAAACATGGCACAAAGGGAACCTTCGGTGCGTGAGGAAATAGTAATTACTGGCCCTAGTGTCAGTGGCACTACTAGGGGTTATGTTTTTTATATCAACAGACTGTGGTAGGACTCAATATTTTTTGGAAACAAATTATTTTGGTTTAGTATTCTTTTATATCTAGTATTTATTCCCACATGCTAGATCCCAAATTTTGTGATTTGTGTTTTATACCAATTTTATTAAATGATGTTTCATTACATTGATATTTTCTCACATGATTAATTTACCTATTTTTATTTTATACTTGATATATTCCAGGATTTGCTGAATATGGTATGAATTTATAAAAAAGGGGTTGTTTAAAAATTTATCTAATATTGAAATTGTTTTATAAACTGGATTTGGTTTTATAACTAGAACCTTAATAAACATGATAATATAACTTTTATAGATTCTTTAGCGGTATCCTACTGGTATTTTTTATCACACACCAATTTTCCATTTGGGTAGTTGTATACAATGTTTCGTGTGACTCATAGAAATATAATGGCATCATGTAGCATGTCAGGCTCTCTTTTTGTCTATTTCATTTGTATCAGAATGGTTTGGAGGTGAAGGTTGGTCCCATGAATACGTGAGGGTCTTGTTTTTTATACTATTCATGTTTATCCATTTTGGATTGGGTTTTATAGATCCTTTTTATATATTTATTATGAATTATACTCGAGTTCGGTGTCTTTTATTAAATATATTAAAGGTTTTTTCATTATCTTTTTTATACCTCACTATGTGGAGTACCCCCTTAGTGACTTGTCTTGTTTCCATGTTCTTGTTCATTATAGGTTGCTTGCATTTTTTCTTTCCATGGAGTTTTGTCCATACCATTGGTACTCATTTTTACGGAATGTTTCATTCACCTTTTTTCTTTTGTTGTGTATATATATATATATTCCATGTATCATCTTTCTGGTTTGACAAAAAGTTTCACTCTTTGTTATTGTTTAATTCCTTGGTTCTAGCCGCCAACCTGTGGGAATCAGCAACACCCATCAAGTTTGTGGAAAATTGGTTTGGCTACAATTTTTGGATGGTATTCCTGGTTTTTTCATAATAAATTGGCATTAATGGTAGGCTTTTTCTCAAGTGTCCATGTTCTGGGATGTCTGGTAGACTAGATATTGCATTGTTGGGACTTGTGAGGTTCGTTATGGTGGGTGAATTTTCATAACCTTCAAGATGGGGAAAAAGGTTCCATGGTATATAATGATGTGTGTCTTGTCTGATGCATTTCGAAAATTGCCTCAGTTTTTTCAATCGGTTTTCTATTTTAATGTCAGATTATTCTATTGTATAATTATTTTCTTCTGATATAGTGTGTAGTAACATGCCTATGAGATGTCTTACATTGGATATACTAGAGGGTGTAGCATGAAATGACCCTTAAGGGAATCCTTCTCTAGATGAAAATATTATAGTGGCTATTATATGATATGTATGTGTTGCAGATCAAAATGCATCACAATTTCAGAACCCTATAATTAAGGCACATCCAGGAGATGTGCGAGATTTAGATCGATCTTGAGAGATCTCACACAAGTATCCCCCATACGTTATGGGTATGAAGGATGCCCAATATGGGGAGGAATTTATAGAGAAGATCTATTATGTATTTAACTTCCATGATCCATCTGATATTACTAGGTTGGTGTGGGGGGCATTAAAACTCAAGGGTCCCAACAAGCGGTGGAAGGATTATATAGTACAGAAAAAATCAGCACATGGGGTTGGATTGTAAGAGTTTCAAGACCATATATATTCACCAGTTTTTTTAGAGTCTCTAATTATTAAAAATTATCTTTAGTTCCTCTCTTTATATCAGAGGGAGTTCTTGGTGTTGGAGTACACCAATTGGTTTGTGGAACTGGTTCCTTTTTCTCCACATGTTGTGATGAATTATTAGCAATAGTCTCAAAAATACTTATAGGGTTTACGACCAAGTACCCAACAACGCGTTCTTAGGCTAAATATTTCCACATATTCTGAGAGAGTGGATGGGGTGAGGGTGTAGAAAATGGATATAGTGGTAAATATATATGGCTATTCCCCTTTCAATCACCCCTAGGGACAGTTTTAGTACTGCATAGGGGAAGAAACAGAAACGACAACCTAATCGTAAGAGAGGTGGAGATCATTCTTAATAGTGGGACTCCTCTAAATTGTAAAAGGAGTCCAACTATGTTCCCCTTAAATAAAATTAGTTTTGAAAGTGTGAAATCCTAGAATTATTTTAGCAAGTAAAATTACTCGCTAGTTAAGAATTTTAAAAGTTTAGTGGTCAGTCTAATTAAATGTTAATTATAGAAACTAAATTTGGAGAGTTACATTGACCTAAGATATTTATTTTAGATCATTATTAATTCTTGACAATTGTATCTGGGTTTTTGTTGGTACTAGGATGCGTCAAAGGCCAACAATAGTTTTTTTTGGGTGGGATAACTGGGGCACACAATTTGGAAAAACTGTGTGGATCCCCATGAGAAATTATGTGTCCTTATAGGTATAATGGAAACGGTTCATAATAACATTATGGAGGTGTGTACGGTTGTGAAACAACCCTACAATTTTTAGCATAGGTGATTTACATGTTTTCCACATGATTTGTAAAACTGTGCGGAAAACACATGTGAGGTAACACTTTGACCTATTGATATTTCACGGTCGGTGAATTATTAACCAAACCATGCATAAAACCATGCACATCATTTAAGGAGGAAAATATACATTTTTCCCTCCTCTCTAATAATTATTTCCTTTTTATTCCTCTCCCTCAAATGGGATTCTTCCATGAAATGTTGGAGATTCCTCATCCATCACCTAGGTGTACATATCAATTATTCATTTAAGCTAAGTTATTAAATCCTTCTATGGAGCTGGATGCATATCAGTAAGGATTAATCGCCTATTCCTTAATTTATTATTTTCTCCCATGATTCTAAGGGATAAATATGTGTGAGCTGATTTACACTATTTTCATGGAATTCTTCTAAATTGATGATTTATTCTGAATTAGGTCGAGTTAGAGGATATGATTGGATGTGTGATCATCAACCCACCCGAGGTTGATGGATTTTATCCTTCACCATGTATTGACGTTTTTTCAACGGTATGGATTTGAGCATGACATTGGGTAGACTGAGAAAGAACACATAATTTAAATGGTTGTATTTGTTAAATTTATTTGACTGTTTTACATTCCAATGGGCATGCTCCACAAGTTTACATATAGTATAATCTTGTGAGAGGCTTCAAACCATGGGAAAATTATGACATGATGTTTTTTTATTAAGATTGGGTGGTTTAATTTAATTATATTGAATTATTTTTTCCATGTGAATGAGACAGGCTTGCCAAAATATTGAGATATCATTGTCTATCTGTATTGAAGTGTTGTGATCGTCCGGATGGGAGTTTTCTCGTGTGTGTGTATGTGTGTGTGTGTGTGTGTGTGTGTATATATATATATTATAAGGTGATTTTGTTCCCCATGTTGGGTGGCATGGTCATCAGATTGAGGTGATGAGTTCATCAGGTTATGGGAATGGGTCATGTGATATTGGATATTGATGACCATTAGATTGAGTGACACATTCATAGGGTCACCAGTTGTAATATTATGTGTCTTAGGGATTTATTTGGGGATTTCCACTCACCTATTTTATCCAAAGCTCAGTTTGGAGTTCTGTCCAAAAATAAGGAATTAGATGATGAGATGGTATTGACCACCCACAGGGGTAGAGGCCTCTGTTAGATGCATATTATGATTATGGTTTGAGGTTATTTTTATAAAGATACATGGGGATGGTGAGGAGACATCAGTTTATAGTGTTGAGAGTGTTGGATGGGGGATGGTGCTCACTATGCTTGAGAACATTTTTCCATGACTACTTGGGAGAACATACATTTTAATTCCTTTTGATTTCGGCAATTGGTCTGGTTGTGTTATTATTTAGAGGACAAGTATCGCTCTACCTTTGATGTCATGCTTTGAGCCATTGGGTTTTTTTTACTGAGTTCCTCCAAAATGGGTACTTGATTGGGGTGTTCCTTCATGGAATCAGATATTGTGTGGAGACAAGGTGTCGGTTGGCATGAGGTTCCCAATGATTTTATTAGAGGTGCAACCTAAGGGTTCTTCTATACTAATGTACATCAAGGGATGCCTTGAGATATCTCTAAGTATAATATGTACAAAAATTATCAGCAATGGTTTAATAAAGTGAATGCTTCATTGGGGATATTGATCACAAGCGAATCGAGATATACATATGATGTTATGAAATGTTTTATTTCTTTTAGTATACACCTACATAATTATAGATGTAATATAGACACACGTTGGTGGTGAACTACTCATATTCTATCTCACATCCTACATGGGATCTTTATGATGCATGTAGACTTTATGGGTTTAAGTATAGGTAATGGTTTGGAATATCAATATAGATTACAGTATTTTATTTAGAATGGGATGGAAGGAATCATACCACAGTTTCTTCCATTAGGTGGAGTATACTTTTTTGTTTTCTTTTTTGCATCAGCCTGCTTATATATGTATACAAAGAGGTTAGCCATTGGAGAACCTTCTCATAATTTTCTTATATGGAATATCCTGTAATAATGTTCTATCTCATCATCTAATTTTTTTTGGTAGTGACGTTTGATTATGAAAATGTTTTATTTGATTTTGATTATTATTTTTACTTCAGCTGCTATTGCTTTTTCTTCTTCCATAGGTGGGTTACTGGTCGAATATTATTTGGTCATTACATTACCCATATTTATATTTATTTAGAACATTATTAAATCATAAATAAAGGTTGTAGTCTACCCACTATCACTTCTTTACAACCTAACTTCTAGATGTAATCTTTTTTTCATATGGGTAGGGAATCCTAATGCCCAATGGCACTTGGCCTTTATCAATGTTTGAGTGGATAAATGGTTCGGGTCACTAAAAATTAAATCAAGGGAGTTTATTTTACCTATTTGGGGTTTTAATATTGGGGATATGGTAGACTAGAGATTATGATGTTTTCAAAACTAGTTTTAGTACTCTTTTTTGTGTGCCTCTAGTCCAATACACAGAGAATGGACCAAGTTACAAGAGGTGCAAAATTGTTGTTATCCTTTTCTAATTTTATAGTCGATGTGATTTATACCTAAATTGGATTAATTTGGTATTATTATTACCTATTTTTATATGTGAATCATGACCTGGTATGGTAAGGGAGACGATTTACCCATGGACTGTCAAGGCAAGGGAGGTTTTTCTCTATTTTTCTTGATAAGAACCAAGGAATTAATTATGTATTCATGTGCCATGATGGAAAATGATTTGGGATATGTGAAACCTAGATGTGATATGGGATTGTAAGGGGTTTTCAGTTCATATGTAGAGAGACATGGTTTCCATTAGGGAGGGTAAATGTTGTGTGTTTATGCTTCCAAATACTACTACCCATATCTACATTTTATATATATATATGTGTGTGTGTGTGTGTGTTTGTGTTATTAATGGTTTCAGTCCATGGTATTGGAATTTAGTGCGATGACTAAAATATAGGATCCATGGGAGTGTTAGGTGAGTGATATTTCATTACTTCATGAGTGTCCACAGGTCGAGACCCCAAAGGGTTGGGATTAGGCTCCACATGGTCAGGGAGAGCATGATGTGAAAGTACCAGCTCAGGAATAGGTGGACCAGTAACCGGATTTGATAGATTTTGGGACATGTACTGACAAGTAGATTAGATTGAGTGTGTTTTGTTTCGTCCAAAATATTTATAGGGGGTTTTAAGGAGTAGATCCTCCTATGGAATATATGAACTACATTTCCAATGGTAGTACCCCCCACAATTTCATGGTGAGGGCGGTCCACGTGGGGAAAAGAACTAGATTGAGTCAATTAAGATGATCTTCGAGTAGCTTGAAACACCCCAAGTGTGGAGGGTGAAGATGGTAACATACATTCTCAGTGGAACGGCACAGCATTGGTGGTATGTGAAGGTTTAGGTGGGTAAACAAGAGGTAATGTCCTGAGAAGTTTTTGAGGGTATGTTCTTCAAGAACTTCTTTCTGGTGACACTGAGGGAAGAGATATCTCATATGTTCTAGATCCTACTATAAGGATACATAAATGTTATTGAATATACCATTAAATTCACCGATTTGTAATATTTCTCTCCTGGTATGGTGGGAAATGACACCTTAATGTTGAGGCATTTCAAGGATGGATTATGGTACTCTATTCAGGTGTACGTAAACATATACAGGTTAGCATCATTCTAAAAGGGGGTGAAACAGGAGATCATATCTAAGGGAAATTTGAAGGATCATTCAAATTAGTGTTGGGTGTTAGTGTTAGGTGATCTCAGTTGTGATAATTTGGATAGAAAGAAGTAAGTGATAGATGAGTATCAGTAGGGATTTGACCTAGATACTCAAGTGGACCACTAAGGAGTGAATCATAAACAGTGTGCTTATAGTGATGGAAACCAGGACATGTGAAGATGTAGTGAGATCAAGAATTCAAGGAGTACCAAGCATGTGGATAGGTTGAAAATCTTGATTGGTTCTACAATAAGCCTTCTCGGACACCCATTAGTTAGAGACTGGGTAAGAATCAAGGTTATAAGGTCATACCAGGAGCAGTATGAGGTGTTGGTAGCTATTATTAAGCTATGTATGGAGGTCATGGAAGAAATAGTGGGACCCAGTAGTTGGTACAGTTTTTAGTGGATAGTGTGTTATTAAATAGACGTTAGGCCTCATGTAGTTGAGCTTCAATCCATATGCATGCAGGTGATATTCTAGATGTAGAGTAGGCTAGGGAGAAATTTTTGGTTGGAGGTACATTTTGGGTGTGATCTTGGTTCATTTATTTTATTTTGTCTTGACCCTTCTATAAGAATGTTTGTTTTGTGTGTATGAGTTGCACATGATGTATCTATGGAATAACCAAGGACTAGTTAGTAGGTTTTCATTGTTTTGGATGCATTACATATATATGTGGTGTGTAGAAGCAAGATTTTCTTTGGGAATTGATTCCATGCAGGATTACTTGAGGTGGATTGGCATCTTCAATTTATTGCGATGTAATAATTATTTTAGGTGAGATGCCCCAAGACTGATTTTGAGCATCTGATGAGATAATAGAGCTCATATATTTCATGTTCTGCATAAACATGAGGTTGGAATCCAATGATATGAAAGACATGATGGGTATAGGGTAAGAAATAGGATCAACTGATGAAGTGCAATAGTGATGATTTATCACGGGAGGACCTTTAGTCTAGATAAGTTTAGTGAACCATTGGTTTTCTTGGACTTTTGGGTTGGGAAGTGACTCAGGTAATTAAGTCTTATGTATGGGAGCACCATGAGATAGTTGAACTGTGCTATTTTTCACTGAGGTAGTCGAGGGTACTTTTTTATAGATGGTAATATTCAATACCAACTATAGGCCTTGTTTTTTAAATAGGGTAAAAGCTATATTAAGGTGGATAGATTGTAACATACCATGTTTCTGGAGCAGTTCGAATTCATTGCCCGATTTGAATTTTCAATTTTCGGTGGTCAGGATATCTTCTTTCATGATTATAAAAAAATACATTTTAAAGGTTCCCATGACCTAAGGAAATTATTTTAAATTTTTATTAATTCTAAACCAATATATTGGGGTTTCAAATCCATCATACGTCAAAAACACATGTTTTCAAGCTGCACATACAAGGGTGCATAGTTTAGACAAATTGTGTGGCCACCCAAGAGAAAATGTGTGTCCCTCTTGGTCTACCTATCATTGTTTGGAAAACCATGATAGAGGGGGAACACATTCTTGGGAAAACTCTGCAGTTTCTAGTAGAGGTGATTAGGATAGTTTCGACATGGTTTGGAAAATCGGTCAGGACAACTGTGTGAGGTACCCCTTTAAACAGTGGGTGTCTCACAGTTGGTTCTTTATTATCCAAACCATGCGAGACAAATGTATGTCACATATAATGAGTAAAAATTATATTTTCATCTCTTTCATTAATTATTATTTCCCCTTTCGTCCTCTCCCTCGTGTGGGATACCACCAGGCATCGTGGGAGCTTTGTCCTCCCTCACCTAGGTGTTGACCTAGATTTTTCATCTCATCTCCACTCATGGATATGTCTGTGGTGTTGAATTTGTATCAGTACAAAACCAATTCCTCTAACTTTATTTCTTATTTTCTCTCTCTATACGGAGAACTGAACCTGTGGAAACCAATATACCATATATTTATTGTGTTCGTCAAAAACACTTATTTCTTCTCAATCATATTAAGATTTAGGGTAATATTGGACTCATTAGTGTATACCAACCTGAGGTTGGTGGTTTTTATATTTCAACTTTATTTTTTAAGGTTGTTTCACAGGTTCAGAATTGATCATGTTGTTTGTGTATTCTACGTGATACCCTATAATTAAAATGCTTTCCTTCTTAAAAATTGAATTGACCTCGTGATATGCCAATGTGAATTCTCCTCAAGTTAACAAATGGTTTGATTTAGAAAGATGATTCAACATTGGGAAAATTAAGCTTGAGTGTTGATTTATTTAAATATAGTTGTTTAATTTAATTATATTGAACTGTTTTTTCTATGGTAATGTGATGGGATCAACCATAGGATTGAGAGAGTATTGGGTATCTATTTTGAGACGATGTGATCATCAGGATGGATGTGGATCGATATATATAAATAATATGAATATTCTGAGGTGTAATTGATCACTAAGTCAGGTAACATAGTCATGGAATTGAGGTGATGAGGTCATCAAGTTAAGAGAATAGATCACATAATATTGGATGGTCATGGCCATTAGATTGAGTGACATGGTGTCAGGTGAAAGAAGTTCCAGATAATGTGTATAAGGGAATTATTTGATGATTTTTGTACACTCGTGTTGTCCATGTTCCATTTAGAGTCATGTAAACATAGTAGAAATCAAATGATGGGGTGGTATTGACCACACATGTCAGGAGAGGCCACCATTAGAATGTTACTTAGGATGGTGGTTCGAGGTGCTTTCCATAGAAATACATGGAGATGGGTAGGATACATCAATTCACAATGTTGAGCCTGTCTGTTGGGGACTACAACTCACAGTGATTAAGTCTAGTTCTCTAGGACTATTCGGTATGATGGACATTTCCCTTCCTTAGTAAAATCGTTATTAGGTTGATGGTGTAATTTTTTGGAGGTTATGTTTTGTTGTGCCTCAAAAATTGTGATTTGAACCGTCGGGGTTTCTTATTAGATAAGGTCCTATAGACTAGGTACTTGGTTAGGTATTTCCTTCATGACGTCAAGTATTATGAATCCATGAGGTGTCGATTTCCACATGCTGATAATTGATTTTATTAGATGTGAAATCTGAGGGTTCACCAAGAATGATTTGCATTAGGGGATGCCTTGGGATTTGAATAAGGATCATCTCCACTATAGTTAATGGTGATGGTTGAAGCAGGTGAATTATTTTGTGTAGTTGTTGAGAACAAGGGAATAAGGATATAAATATATGATCTGATGTGTTGATTTATTTCTATTAAAATACACCTGCATAATCAAAAATGTAAGATATGAATATGTTGTTGGTGCACAGCTAAGATTCTTTCTCAAACCCTAAACAACCCCTTTGGGAAATGTTTGGACATCATGGATTTGTGTACAGGTAAAGGATCATGCTCGGATGAGTGATATTAGTGGTCGAGTTTTCATGGGATGGATGGCATAGGACCACGGTTTCTTTCCTCAACTGGAGTTTCCTTTTTTTTTCTTTTTATATCAACATGCTGATATATGTATACATAGAGGTTTTCTATTAGGGAACCTTCTAATTATTCTCATGTTTGTTCTATCTTGTAGGAATTTTTTTTTAGTATATATAAATGGTATGTTATGATATGTGATTCTACAAATGGGTTATTCTGTTTTGATTATTATTATTTCTTGTACTATTTTTGCTTGTGATTTTTCCTTAGAAGGGTTACTAGTCTAGTTCCATTTGGTCTTTCCTTTCGGCACATTTATATTTATTTACACAATTATTATATCATCACAATAGGGTATAGTCTCCCCACTATCACCTATTTAAAACCTCATTTCTTTCCATAAACCATTCAATTATGGGTAGGTACACATAAGGACCAATGGACCTTATCCCATTATAGTGTTCGTATTGATAAACAGATAGGGGTGTTTTTGTAATGTATGGCACAACCGAGGTACTTGTCACGTAACCTTAAAGGAATTTAATTATTCATTCTATCATGTCCCTTTGCACAAGTTCTTATAAGATAAGTCAATTACCCATTATTTTCAAGGATATTTAGCTCCAAAGGCCACTTCAGTGGAGTCAGAGAAATCAAATTCCATACGGATTTGGAAAAAGGCCTCATGATTGAAGAAACATCACATAATTGATAAATTTCCAGAAGAGGTTTTCATGTTGTCGGTGATAGTAAGAGTTACCATATTTTTTGTATCTTCTATAGAAACTAATTTTTTTAATACGTTCCTCTCACTCATTTATGTAATCTCATTTTTTATGTGCTAAAACTCCCAACAGATCTCATGACATTTGTTTTAGAGCTTGTGACACCTCTTTGAAAGATTAAAGAGAAGGGGTTTTCATGTTTTTTTCTACGTATATCTAATATAATGTTCATATATAATTTTCTATTTCTAAATCTAGATATGCTCAGTGTCATTAACAAAATGGATTGAATAGATTCTTATTGGGAAAGATTGTTTGTTACTGTTGGTGTGTCTAACTGTTTGATGATGATGGGATATCTCAAGGGTTTCAGGAAGAATGGTAACTAAGGTCCAATGATTTTGGTACATCCCTAATGAGCACTGGATTTTTTTATACCATTGCATTTTATCCTGATGAAGTTCCCTATTTTTTTTATCTACCCTTGGTTGTTTGTTAATTCCCTAATGCCTTCCCAGCGGACTTATCTAGCCCTCCTCTATTAATTACGATATAGGTCATAATTGATCTCGTGTCATATAGAGATCTGATCATGATACCCTCTTATCATGTGGAACCTACCGTTCCAAATGAGATCAAATCAAGTTGGATGGTCTATTGGAGAAAGGTTTTTTTTCACCCTAGTGTTTCAATGTCCAAAGTCCATGGGCTCTTTTCCAAGAATTTTTATGGTTCACTTTTTTTTGGTTTGGAATATCAGAATTTGAAATGAGTGATTTTTATGAATTAGAATCATTTTCCCCGTGAGGGTAACTTGTTTGATTAGCTAATGGGAGGGAATTAGTTTTTAAAAATCATTATTTATTTAGGTTATCACCAGCTCAGTTTTTGGTAGTCAGATATTAAAAAGGTTTCTTGAAAGAGTAGCTGTGGGAATTATGAATATCTTTTGATGGGTTTTGGTATTACTAATACTCCAACAGTTTTTATGTCCCAGTTACACATTTGTTATTTTTTATTTGGATGATGCACTGGTTTATTCAAAATCTGAGCATGAGTATAAGTACCATTTGATCACATTTTACAAATCTATATAATTCAATGTCTTTATGGGAAAATATTTAAATGTAACTTCTAAATCAGTGAAGTTATTTTATTAGAGCTTGTGATTTCAGAACATGGGCTTTCAATTGATCTTGAAATGGTGAAGGATATCTTATCAAGGGAAGAGCTACAGAAATTCTTTGATATATTAAGTTTCCAAGGTATGGATGGATACTTTTTGTGGTTAATTAAGGATTTCAAAAATATGCTTCCATCCTTGATTACTTTTATTGGGAAAGGGATGATTTTCACATTGGATGAAAATGTAAAACTTACTTTAATGAGTTGAAATGTATTATGAAATTATCTCATGTTTTGATCTTGAAGAATCTAATTAAAGGGAATGTGATATAATGTGATTCTTATGTTATTGGTTTGGGTTATATGATTATACAATATGATCATGTTCCATCTAATGGAACTCATCAGATTCGAATGCATGAGACAAATTTCCCCACTCATTATTTGGAACATGTTTTAGTCAGTCATGGCGTCACTATCATTTTGGGGAGAATTTCATGGCATTATATGATAATAAGTGTTTGAGGTATATATTTTCTCATAAGGATAGGAATATCAACCATATGTTATTGGTATAATATCATTAGATGTATAACCTCGATGTCACCTATATCTCGGGGAAGGAAAATTCCATTATTGATACACTTAGTATGATGGTTCCCCCATGTCTTTTTTTAAATAAATGGAAGAGTAGAACCATATGGGGTTATTTTCTCAATTTCATATTGATTCATAGAAGGTTTATTCAAGTATAGTTTTGACTAGTGTTTATTTTTCATCATCTCTACTTGAGTCTACTCTATAGGGTCAACACCAACATGATTATTTCAAGGGAATAAAGGTAGATCGCCTAAATTATTTTTGTGTTCTCTGATCTGTCCTGGTGCTAGTTTTGAAAAGGGATGAGGTTTGTAATGACACTGTTGTTGGATTACAATGGACTCCCTAACAGAAGGATGTTATTTTTGTGTTTATTGATCAATTAAATAAATTAGATCATTTTATTTCATTTTGGGGACACCTCCAAATTAGAATATCTTGGAATGATATATATACGGCATAACCTAAAATTTCAAGGGTTTACCTATGAAACTATCTCAAACAGGGTTCCTGGGTTTACTTACACGTTTAAGAAGAGTCTCAGGAAGGTGATGGGGACTCGGGTTTGGTTGATAATAGCTTTACATCTACATAAGGGAAACATATATAGTGAAATATTCGTATTTTAGAGGATATTGTCCATATTTTCATCAAAGATTTCACTAGATTAGGAAACTACCATGTTGGAATAGTTTATTTTTTATATAATAAAATTTAGTAGGCACCAATAAGAATGGTTAACTTTGATTATTTCTTTGTTCTCCCATGTGGATCACTTCCTTGTGGGTTAGAAATTAGAGAGACCTCTCTCGTGGAACTATGTCTCATTCATTGGATAACAAAGTGGATTCAGAATATACATTGATGTTTGGTTACACAGGAAATTCAAACAATTTTATATACAGATCATCGATATTTTCCTCGAATGTTTTCCATTTTTGAGTAGGTTTTTTATGGTTTTCCCACGAATGGTCCATTGTCGGCATGAAAAATATTTAAATCAAGTTCAAATAAATTTTTACCATTTCAAATCACTAATATTATATGACCCAGACTTAAACAACAAATAATATTGAGTTTTAATCAACAATTCATTCACTTATATATGATGATATTTATGGTTTAGTGATTTTGAGAATCTGTTCATTATTATTATATAAATAATGTTGAATCATAAATGTGACACATCCACTTAGTATACATTTTACCAATAAAACAAAACATTCATGATATGTTTTTTTATTTCAAGACATATCTTCATAATTTTCATCTTTACACCATTATTGTCTCTACTCAGTCTTAAAAACCTATGAAAAAAATTAAACATAGTATTATCACAACAATTTTAGAAAGGTATATAAAAATAATGATAGAAATCTATTCATCCATGAGGATTTTCCTTTTAAATATAAAGTGGGGCTCGAAATAAACATTTCATTACTCAAGAAATAAACTTTTCTACCCAATAATTTTCATAAAATATTTTGGTAGAAATATAAAATTAAAATAATAAATCCTATAATGGTTTATTAGAAATCATTATAAACTTATGAATTGATTTTTTATAGAGTTATACTTTTCACACATAAGAAGAGACAAACACTTTCCCTTAAACAAAAACTCCTTAGATTAAATTGTTAAAACAAGATATCTCTATAAAAACCATACCAAGAATAAATAAATCTCATAAGAAACTTGCGGTATCATTTTCCATATCACTCTTATAAAATGAATAACCAATATGATCAACTTTATTAATAATTCTCCATATAACATAATCGTCACGCAATGCATTAGTGGGATATAATGGACCCCCATCTTTAGTTTATATTATAACCACCTGTCCTTGGTTTATAAAGGAACGCCTATCATTAAATTACAACATGAAAGATAATAATAATAAATAATTCATAAGAAAAATAACATAATCAAAATATATGAACTCTTGTATACTTATAAAAATATTCCCTACAAAAATAAGAAAAACATTTCCAGATACAAAGATATCCATTGCTTATAAAACCCCTTTTAAAAGTAACTAAAACTTAGCGAAGGATGGATTTTCATTGAGGAAAACGTGAAATCCTGTAAAGTAATCCTTTCATCAAAAAATGGTTATGGTAGTGGGAAAACCTTTTTATGTGGTATATGTTAAAATAGATCAATCCTTTATCATTTTTGTCAAAACGATATGTATAAAAATATCAAATATTATTTTTGAATACCTTTTAATGAAGATAAAAATAATAATAAATTTTAATTTATAATTAATTAATTTACATATATATATGTCAACAAAAAACAAGAAAAAATATGTAAATGGAAGAAAAAGTTTTATAAAATAATCCTTGAATACAGTTAAACTGATGTTTTTTAAGTAAAGCGTCCCTTTCCTCACATATGAATCATTACGTATATTATTTATATTAAAAAAATAATTTTATATTAATAATTTATTTCCTTGGGAACATTTTTCCATTTAGTTGTTCCTTTTATTTTATCTATTACCAAGTAATATTTAATTGCATAATCAATTTACTTAAAACTAGGCATTTAAACAATGTTTGGATCATACGTCCAAAATGACATTGGAATATTTAATCTGGTCAAATAAGTCATTATTCCATAATTTTAATAATAATTATTATAAAATAAAAATCATATTTATACATTAATTTAAATTTTAAAACTAATAATGATATATTGTCATGAAAATTGACCTATGTTACAATCATGAAGATAACATGTCATAAGTATGCAAGAGGAATGTTTCCATTTTTCAATGATCACTATGGGAAGAAGATAAGCTATATATTTTCTTTTCATTATGATAATTATATAAAAAATATCTAATTACATATTTAAATTAACTTATAAATATAATCCAATGATGTCGTGATGAAACACAAATCACATGGGTTTGTGGAGGTGGTAGTCCACACGTATGCATGAATGGAGTTATCATTTTTGATTAATGGAAAGATAAGAAATTAGATGATATATTATCATTAAAAATAATCAATATTTCTTAAATATAATTAATATATATTAAATCCATCATTAAATCCATTCGTGGTAGGTGGTGATGGAAAATGAATTACATCACTTCATGGGGTGGTTGTCTGCTGTACACGTTAATGACAGTTTTCACTCCCATTTTATAGTAGAAGGAGATGAATATAGATCAAGATATTAATATAACATCATCTAATTATGTGTTATATATTTATTTTATTATATCAGTATGTTTGAAAAAACATTGAAGGACATGGAGGAAGAAATGACATAAAAACATTCAGTTAAAATATATACCTATTCTCCAGAAAACCTCTTATGGTTTGCACCAAAATCATTCTTTATATGTTTTTAGGATCAAACTATGTTATTTGGGATGTGGGGAGGGATAAAATAATTAATTTGGGGATGTTTTTTATGAACAAAAATTCTTTTTATGTGTTAATTAAAGAGGAGAGGAGGTTCCAATTTATAAGAGAGGGGAGGGGAACACATGGAATTAATAAAAGTATTAAATTATAATAAATTTATTTTAATTGATAAATGGATAAAAAACTATATATTGAGAATATTGGGTTATTATTGTTATAAATAATCTTATAAAATGAAATTCTTCATTTTTACACTGTGTTTTTACCCTTATCTTTTCATTTTAACATCTTTTTAACACTTTTCATAATTATGAAAATAATAATTATCTTACACTTTAGGGGTCATGAAAGTAGCTATAAAATGTCTCTTAAATACACCATGGTTGTTATTTAAAAACAAATCCCATTAAATTGGTTGATGATATTACATTTTAGAATTTTAAACCATCTAATTAAATATTTTTAAACATTAAATATCAATAATATATTTTTTAGTAAAATTAATTTAATTTGACTTTGAAAACATCAAGAGAAAGTAATAATTAAAAAATAAACCTTTAGAAAGCCCTAATTATTTGGTACAAGTATAAAATTTCATGGGGAACTATTACTAAACCATATTTTACTACATTTAATATTTTTAAAATTATTTAGTTAATTTTTCTAATAATTGAAAAAAGTAAGTGTCATCATTCCATATGCATTTAAGATAAATATTTCATCACTAAAATTTATAAATAAATTATCATGATAAAATAATAATTTCTCTTCCAAATAACCATCTAGAACCAAACATAATTTGTTTTCATCCCTGAATAAATATATAGTAGTTATTAAAGAAATAAGGTGACATATTTTACTTTATAGTTTGGTTAAAGATTATAAACATCAAAATCAAAGACATTTGGCAAAAGAATGCAATATTTTGGAAACATGGATCAAATTATCGGAAATACACTCATCCAATAGGACACATGAAAGTGTTATGGTTATTTTTTAGTCCATGTCATATTATTTTTATCCTCAATTACCTAATTTCCCCTTATTTTTCTAACATTTATTTTTGACGGTAACTATTCAAAATGATAAAAAACAGAAGAGATCTATTTCACAAATTTGGAATAACTAATTCAAAATGTGTAATCTATTGGTCAGATTAAGACACTCAAGAGGGAGTGAATTTCATTCCTATAAAAAAATTTCAAACAAATTTATTTAAAATTTCTCCAATTTGAAATAAAAATAGTCGAGTCAACTAAAGGATCAGTTTATAAAATATTTTTTTATTCAAAGGATTTATCAAACAGTGATTAGTTCTCAATTAAAAAAATATGAATTATTATTTTCACTTTTGAAATTGATATACTAAAGATAATTTTATTAAAAATTCTATCTAAGATTAACTATCAATGTATAGTGAAGTTTTCTGATTTAAATAAACACAAATAGAGAAAACTAAAATTGAAAGAACACAGTGGAATTTAAACAAGAGGTTCAGTCTCAAGATGAGACTTAATCCCCTCCATTGGGAAATCACGTGTCGCCAAGAAGATTATATATATAAACATTGATTAACACCCTAGATCTCTGGAAACAACATCATACACAACTATCCAGGTCAACAAAACCTCTTCCATATTTTTTGTGGTGGTACAAAAATAGACAATCCATGCAGGGACCTCTTCCACTATTATCTAAGGGAACGTAATGTGAAAAAGATAGATTGTTATGATATCTATGTATCTTCCTGTTTTTCGTAAGATTTATTGTGTGTTCAAATAACATAGATAGACACAAATTACCCATGTTTTTAAAATACTACACAAGTAATGATAAACGAGTTGGAAATCTATGTATGTTATGAAATACAGTTTTCACCTTCTAGAAGTGCACCTTGAGTCGAATTCCAGAAATAGATAGAAAAATAGAGAATTTCAAGAGCTTTTGTCTTTTTTCCACGAAGGTATTTATTTTCTCAAGGATTTATTCTCCTCTCTTAGTTTGTTTCTTCAAAATTTTCTTCCCTTTGGGTTCTCAGCAGTATATTCTTATATCTAAAGCTTGTAGTTTTGGTGTTTTTCATTGGTTCATGACTTCATGACTTGTGTCTCTTACTTTTTTTTAGGTATTTTCTTTATACATTGTAGCCTATATAGAGCATGATATCAATCATATCATGGTACCTATTACCTCACACTATAGTCTAATATTGAATTAAATGTTGTCTACAAAGAAAGAAAAAAGTTCATTAAAATAATTAGATTTACTATGTTTCACAAATCTGACTGTTAGAATGAAATTTATATTTATAGGATAATTGAAGAATTGATGGTGTCTAAGAACAATGGCTTGGTCTGACGGTGTCTCTTAATAGTGACATGGAATGATGGTGTCTTGAAACGGTGACCTAGAACAATGTCTTGGACAGAACTTATTATTCTATTTAGAGGAGTGATTTGGGAACAATGATTCAAGATATAGTAACTGGATCGGGTGGTAGGTTGACTTGATGGTGACTTATTTCTGACATTAGGTTAACTTAGTGGTGACTCATGCTATCGGTAACTCATACATTGGGAAAATTATGGATTGACTCTGATGATATCTTCATGTGATGGTTACTAATAATTTGTAAAAAATTTGAATTGAGTCTGATAGTATCTTGATGTGACGGTGTATCATACATTGAGAAAATTATGCAAATCTGTTTACTATGGGTTGAATAATGGTGTCTTTTACTTTGTCAAAATTCAGTATATATGCTGACTGTGAGACACTTGATAGTGAGATATCTTAATAGTGAGTCTTCTTTAACAGTATCCCATACTTAGCCAGTTTTCTACCATTAGTGAGATGTCTAATAGTGAGTCCATCTTAATAGTGATTAATGATAATAGTGACCCATACTTTGTCCTATTTTACCAACCTATCTAATGATGTAAAATACTAACAAAACTGATTAACATTATATGTAAACATGAATAAACATAATTTAACATACTTTAACTTGATGAAGCATGATTTGTGAGCATTAAAGATAGAGAATTCCAACATAATCCATTTTTAATATTAAATTTATATAGGTGGTGGAAAATAATTTATGATTAAAATTCAATGAAAAACATTTTTTATGAAAAATGACTTTTTTATGTATAAAAATATTTATATACCAAATTCAACCATAAAATTGATTTAAATAAACATAATAATATTATTAATAATATAATATAACTATTTTTATATTTAAACTATATTGAAAAAATGTAACTTTGTACATTATTTAAAAAAATATAGTTTTCAATAGAATGTAGTATTTTTTACTCTTCATTTAAAAATAAATATTTTCAGAAAAGTTCCAATAAATTCACTATTTTATAATTATGACATGATGATTTTAAAAATGGTATCCTTTTTATAAGATAAAATTTATAAATATTCCAGGAATCAATTATAATATTATCTCACAAAAATCCATAAAATCATATTTTGAAGAAATTGTCTTTTGAGGCATAAAATTACCATATTGAAAATTTAATGCGTATATTAAAAGAATTAATCAATACATTAATATTCAATAATATATTAATATATATATATATATATCATAATATGGTCATTCCTATTCATTCACTCCAATTCAATAGTATGGTTAAAATAGTTATACTAAAATAATAAAAAAAATTATTGTTTAATCTTGGTGTTGTGTGTCGATATACTTTTGATAATAGTATTCTTTTCATAATTTGGGGGTGTTACCCCCCCCCCCCCACACACACACACACAATTTAAATAATTCTTTTTCCTTAACTTTAACATGATCTTGGAAATTTGAAAATTCCTTCATTAAAATACCATATCCTAAAAGTGGTTAATAAAACATCATATTGAAAAGTGTAAAATGGAAATAAAAAGGTCATCTGGAATAACACATAATCTGGTTTCCAAATATGAGAACATTAGTGGGAAAAGAAAATATTAACATATAAGAAAAGAATAATGTCCAAATAATGATCAAGAGTGACAGATGTCATCGATCATAAGAAAGTTAATAATCATAATAGAGATAATGATCACAAACCTATAACCCAAATAGGATTAAAAAGGTCTATCAGTTATTGTAAACAAAGTTTATAGGATAATATTTTTGTTTCAAATACCATTTCCAAAATTTAAGAAATTACAAAAAAATTATACGAAGAACATAAAGAATATATACTTTCTTGACAATCATAATTTCATCCTTTAATCAAATTTTCCACAATATCATATTTTTCTCCAAATGCTGGGTATTGAAAATACTTTTTTTAATGAAGAAAAAAAATCAACATCTAATATATCAATTAAATTCAATAAAAGATAAAAATAAATTCTTTATATCTTTATACATTTTCCAAAACCAAAATGATTAGCATAAGGTTTGATAAATTTTAAAATAAATATATATTCATAAAAAGAAATAATACATTAATATGGAATGATTTAAAAAAACTCCCAAGGTTCATCTTAGATCATTTTATAAATAACTAACCATAAAATTATTCAACAAATTCCCATAAAAATTTGAAACCCAAAAATTATATGGACTTGATCACATATTCTTCCTATATTTATCTCACTTTTATCTATAATTATTAGTAGTCACTCATAAATTCATATACCCAAAAATTTATGTTCCCTAAAAATATAATTCCTAAAAATGTTAATATTTTCCATGAATATCCAGAATTTCAATAAAGTCACATTAAAATCATACATTCATCACATGATAATTCAAAAATTATTCCTCAAATAATATCCCACATTATCTAATAATTTTTTGTATAACTTACTCATATAATGTTATAATAAAAAAAAATTGTGATCTTTATCTGAAATAAAATTAAAACTTAATCACTAAATAACTTTTCACATCCATGGTTAAAAATATGACGAAAAATATATTCCAAAATTGAAATAAAATTTAATAACCTCAACATTAAAGATAATTTCAACCGAAAAGTCCATCAATACGTTTAAACTTACATCCAAAAACTATAAAATAAAACAACCTAAAATAATATTTTCACTAAAATCTATAATAAACATTATGGTTATAAAACCATATGTGTCACCCAAAATAGTCTGTCATTTTAGATATCTATCAATGAAAACCTCAAAAAAAATGTGTAAATACATTTGAATATATGATTAATGTTGAACTTTTAAACTCGTGATGGTATCCATAACTCTTAATCTAACCACTCATAAAAGTATCCAATTATTAAAAGTTATTTAAACCCTTCCTCTGATTCCAACTATTAGGACTCGACCATAAAAATTATATAATATTTTTTTAAGTCAAGAATTTATTTCCCTACATTTTAGGATAATTACATATTATAGTGTTATAGAATTAGTCAATAATCATTATATAAAAAATATTACATCATAAATCTTACACTTACACTTAGTATTTATTTTTTTCCTACAGAAACACATTTAATATATAACATGTTTTCATTTCATGAAACATATTAAAAAAATTTATCTTGACCTCATAATTCTATATAATAATAATTAAAAAACTATGAAATAAATTTTATAATGTTGAATAAGAACCAAAATCTAAGAAAGGGACAAAAAAATAAAGAAAGAAACTAGTTAGTCCACATAGATTTTCTTCTTTTGGAAAAAAAGTTAGGTAGAAAGTAAACATTTTCTTTCTCAAGAAATAAACTTATCTTCAAATTCATATTCATAAAACATTTCATTATAAATCATACAATTAAAATAAAACCTATAATGTTTTCAATGAAAAAAACGATAATCTCATGAAAACATTTTTCAAAAAGTTATATTTTTGTCCCTTAAGAAGAATCAAATACTTTTATTTAAATTGAATCTCCTTAGGTTACACTGTGAAATCATGATATTTCTATGAAAAACGTACCAAGAATAAATAATTCCCCTAGGTAAATTTGACAACATATTCCATGTCATTCTTACGAATGGAATTATTATTATGGTCAACTTCCAAATTAATTCTTCAAAGAACATAATTATTTTCTAGTGCAATGGAGGTCTATAACAGACCCTCCTATCATAGGTTTATAAAAAACCACCCACCAATGGTTTATAACATAAAAAGTCATTGTTTTATAATGTAACTTCCTATCATCATAAAAAAAATTTATAACCATAACATAATCATAACACATGAAAAAATGTATACTTAAAAAAATATTCCTGTCACCCATATGAAAAACATTTCTAGATATCAAAATATCCATTACATTTAAAAACAATTTTAAAAAATTCCTAAAAAATAAAAAAGAGTTTTTTTATTAGAATAAAACATGAAATATATTAAAGTAATAAAAACAAAAAATAATTTTTAAGGTCATGGGAAAAACCATTGATGTATTATATGTTAAAATTAAACACTAATTTTTTCATTTTTTCAAAATGCCCTTTATGAAATAAATAAAAATATTTATTTGGAAAACCATTTAAATAAAGTAATAAATTAAATAAAATTACAATTATAATTCATTAATTTCCATATAAATACTTTAATAATATAATTGGAAAAATATGGACATGGAAGTAAAAAATTTATAATATAAATATTTAAAATATTTAAATTTATTTTTTAAAGTAATGTGCCCCATACCTCGAGTATGATTCAAAAATTACATTATTTTACATACCAAATATTAAAATAATTTTACTTATTTACTTAATTAAAAACCATTTTCATGTTTATTATTTATTTTAATTTATCTATCAATAAGTTATATTTAATTACATAATTTATTAATTTCACGTCAGATAATTGAATGATATTTGGATTGTATGTCCAAAATGGCTTCGGTTGATTGACTATGGTTAAAAGGTTATTATTAAATACTATATAGAATAAAAATAATGAAATAATTATATTATTTATACCCAAATTACTATTTTATAAACAACCATAAAAGTTGGTTATGAAAAATGAACTCCATTATAATCATGGAGAGTATATGACATACTTTCACTTGAGTAAGGTTTCCATTTTTCTACGATCATAATGGAAATAAGGAAAGGCGTTTTTATCATTATATAATGTTAACTACTTGATAAATACAAATTTTTTGTTTAAATAATATTATATAAATCATCTATTCAATGTGGTTATGAAAAATGAATCATATCACTTCATGGAGGTGGTAGTCCACACGTACGAATGAATGACATTATCATTATCAATGAATGGAATGGTAAGAAATTAAATCACATATTAACATTAAATAATGATAAATATGTAATTAATACCATCAATAAATATTGAATTCATCATTATATCCATCCTTGAGAGGTGGTTATGGAAAAATAATTACAATAATTCACGAGGTATTTTTTCGTACGGGACACTAATGGTTGAATTTTCAATTTGATTGGAGAAGTATATGGATATAGGTTATTCCAATATAATAGTAAAACATAATTATATGGGAGATACTTATGTTATTATATCATCATTTTTAAATTATTTTCGATAGAGGTGGAAGAACAAATAAAACTAAAACATTAATTTAATAGTAATACCACTTCTTCGAACAACCACTTAAGGTTTACAAAAAAATATTTTCTAGGATGGGTTTATGATTAAAAAAGTATTTATGATATGTTTAGGGATGTAATGAACTATCTAGGAGGGTATTTGTTTAAAAATAAGGCATTTTATGTGTGAAGAAAATACTATAGGAGGCTACCTTTTATAAGAGTGGGGAGAACACTCTTGAAATTAATTAAATTATTAAATAAATATCAAATAATTTTCTTGAAAAAATGGAATGAAAATGATATATTTTGAATATATGATTATTATTGGAAACAAATCTCGTAAAATACAATTTTTACAAGTTTTTCCAATGTTTTTTGCCTTATCTTTTCATTTTGATCATCGGTAAACCTTTTTGTCAATTACAGAAATAAATTTTTTTATTATTTCGAGGTTAATAAAGGTACTATAAAAAAAGTTACCATAAAATACACCATGGTTTTCCTTTTAGAAAATAACTCCCTCAACTAGCTAAAAATATTATTTTTAGGAAATTTAAACTATTTAATAAAATATTATTTAATATAAAATTTCCTTAATGACATTTTTAACACTATTTATTTAATTTGTCTTAGAAAAGAACAAGAAAAATATATAATTATTATATAAAACATTTAAACACAAAAAATATGTTATAATTATCTAAAAAATATAAGGAACACTATAAATCAATCATATTTTGCTATTTTAAAATTTTAAATGCATTTATTTTTTTATAATAATTGAATATATACTGTGTAGGAATTGCGTAAGAATTTAAGATAAACATTTCATCAAAATATTGAAATTAATTTACATGATTAAAAATAATTTATATTTTAAATAAAAATTTGGAAAAAAATATATGTAGTTTTTATACTTGTAAAAAAATATTGTATATATTACAATAAATAAAGTGACATTTCCTACAATCTTTCACTAAAAATTATAAGGGTAAATATTAATTAAATATGGAACTAGGTTACCATATTTTTAACATTGGATTTAAATATATGAATTAAACTCATCCAATAAGATGAAGAAAAGTGTTAGGGTCATTTTGTATCCTTATCATATTATTTTTCTTCCTAATTACCCGAGTTACCCATACAATGGTGAGAATAATTAACTATGGTTACTATTCATTAAAAAGGGACATATTTACCTAATTTAAAACTCATGATTCAAAATTTGGAATCTATTTTTTAATATTTAATGTATATAAGTAGAAGAAATTTACTTAACATTAAAACACAAAACACAATGAAGAACAGTTTCTCAGCATAAAAATCTTTTTGAGTATAAATGTGTTTTCATACCAAATTCACTTATAAAATTTATTTCAATAAAAATAATTGAATTATAAATACTATGATAGAACAATTTATTAAAACCATTTTAATAAAAAAATGGAACATTGTGAATTCTTGAAATAAAAATAAAATTTTAAATTAATATTAATATTTACCACTATTCACTAGTAAATCGTTCATTTCAGAAAAATAAAAGAAATTAAATATAAGATAATTTGGACATGTTAATTTCAAAAATGTTATTATTTTTATAAAATAAAATTTTAAAAACATTTAGAAATCAATTATAAAAATATATCACAAAAAGAAATAAAATTCATTTTTTGAAGAAAATGTATTTTGAAGAAATAAAATAACGCAATTAAAAATTGAGTTATTATTTCCTAATAATTAATCAATAAATATATAATAATTATGATATTTATATATATTTAATATTGTGTTTATTTTTATTCATACCTTCTAATTCAATTACTATGTTATAATGGTCATTTAAGAATAAAAATATTTTGCATTTTGTATAAGCTTGGTGTTGTGTGTTGTATACTATATCAAACAAGGTAATATTTTAAATATATAGGTTTGTTACATAGAGGGTTAGGTTGGGAGAATGTTTATAGGAATTACCAAATCAGATGACAGTTATTCATGGGGTTTTCTACATATTCCAACTCAAGAAGTACCATCCCAAACTATTTAATTTTTTATGTTAGAAAAAGATTGAGTTTTGTAAGAACCTGAATCTTTGTTTCAGGTACGCCTTTCAATTTCTGGAGTTTTTAAGAAAAAAAGATATTTCCTGAAAATTTTTAAGTACACCCCATGTACTCTTCTCCGGCTCGAAGACATGTGCTAGCTGTGCCCGGGCCACACACATGGTGTGTAGGGGTGACGTGGAGGCCCTTTTTGGCGGTGTACGGAAAGGCCTAGTACACGCCGTGTACTTTCTTTTTTTCATTAAACAGACCAGGGTCGCACCTGACGCACAGAAGCGTCTTCTTTTAGGTCATGTTCGTTCGAGAGCGTCGAGGATCCGCGAATCTTCGACGAACTCCCAAGTATCCATCTATTTTTCGATTCGAGGATGGTAGTTTGCGTTGGAATCACAGTGGTGAGTTATTACTACTACTTGAGCCCTATTTTCCAATTCCTCCTCCTTTTCAAGATATCGTGGTTTATGTGTTTCAGACGTTTTCTGAGATCTATGATGTTCTAAGGAGAATCTGTCATCTCTGTTCACGTATATCGATCTCTTAGGATCGAGGTAGGTGGTTTGTGCCTTTCTGTAGAAATTAGATGAGTATTTTGTTCAAATTCCACCAATACCCTTGAACGGGGTTTTGCGAGTTCCTATTTTACCCTTGTTGTATTGCCTGTTTTGCTTGATTTCTAGAGTAGATGTTTTTCCTGTGATTATGGTAGTTTTTACTGTACTCTGGATGTTTTCCATGATTGTTTTTCTAGTTTGGAATTTTTCCGGTTTCCATTCCTAGTTTTAGGATAGTGGAACTGTTGCTTTGTTATGTTGTTGAGCCTTATAATGATAGCCAAGTAGTTCTTGAGGTTTACTTGGATGATATGCACGCGCTGAGAATGTTAGTTTCACACAGGACATTGAGAACCTAGTGTAGCAGACCCTAGGGAGAATAGACATAAGGGCTTCTCGAGAGTGTCTTTTAATACGATGCGAGACCACAGGGGTAATTGACGATGAGTGCTTCCTCAGAGATTCTGTAGTTCCTTGACGCAGGACACAGGGTGAATGAGACGTTGAGTGCTTCCCTAGAGAGCCTTTAGCACGATATGAGACTATAGGGGGAATTTACGGTGAGTGCTTCCTCATAGAGTCTATCCTTAGCTAAACCAGAGGGGTGAGACTGTGTGTTCTTCCTACAGGGTTGCAAGTACTTTTAGGTTGAACCATAGGGGTTAGGCTGTGAGAGCAAGAAAGAGGGTTACCTATTTTCTTCTTGTTGATGGCTGTTTACTTGTGTACTTTATATGCTAGAACTGTGGACTGTGACTACTGTGTATATTCATGTTTACTGTTCCTACACTTTTCTTGCAAAGTATTCATTGATTGTTAGGCACAGATCTTTGGGTGGTTGCCTACTGGGACATTGTCTCACACCCTGTTTGGGCCATGCTTTTGGGCCCAATAAGATTATGTTGGTACAGGTATAGATTAGGAAATGCACCCTTCTACTTCAGGTTCTTGATTGCAATGGACTTGGAGAGCATGGGACCGAACCGTGGCTTGTGATGCTGAGGAGTTTACTTTGTTTTCTTTTGCACCTTTTTTTCAGTTGTACTTCAACACGTAGTTTTTTTTACTGCTTTTCATAGACATATGTACCAGGTTTCATCATTATTAGTTTATACATTGCTTCTGCCGTTTAGTTCAGTTTTTGTATGTGGTCTGTTGTTTCTGTTATTGTGTCTAGTTGTTCTTCTGTTGTATACTTTACCGAATGAGGGCATAGTTTCCCCACCGACTCACTGAGGCCCTCACTGCTAGTCGGCAGCCTCTGGAATTTGGGGAAATGCGCTTGAGATCATGTGGCAAACCGGGTACGGGGCACCAGTCGAGGGGCTCCGGATTCGGGTTGATACAAAGTGGTATCTGAGGGGTTCTTTTCTCTTTCTTTACTATTTGGAGACTTTAGCCAGGGATAGGATGGATTCGGTACATGGTATTAATCAGTTCTTGGGAGTATCTAACCCGTGTACAGGGAAAATCTATACTACCTTGTTAATTTCATTTTGCTGGTTTTGGGATTTTATGGTTGACATGATTTCACCTAGAGTGATTCACATGCCTTGTGTTGTTAACTCCTTGATGATTCCGGTTCTATTTCTATCGAAACCCAAGGAGAGGAGGGTATGCCATCTCATTCAACATATAGTCACTTGTATAAATCACATTCCATGCATTCTTTCCATGCCATCTAGGGTGCATTAGTGATTGCATGCTGTTGTGATAGACTTTGTGTAGATTATGCATGATGTTGTGATAGATGCTTGATAGAATCTATGCTACCTTGTTAGAGGATTGTTTGTTCCTACCTTGCTTAAATGAACACCAATGTTTTATTCGTGGGGAGTATGGGCCCTCAAGAATCGTAATTTTCCACTTCCTTGACTTGTTTTAAGTGTTTCTGGGCTTCTGTGCAGTTTCTAAGATACTACCCAGAAAAACCCAGAATACACGGTGTGTACTTTTTTGGATACACGTCGTGTAGTTTTCAGGCCGTGTCACTAACCATGTGAGCAGAAACATGGTATCCTGAAAATATATTCAAGATCACATCGTGTACGGTATGTACACGCCGTGTAGTTCGAAGCCATGTACCTGGTTGTGTCACTAACAACACAGGTCGGGGAAGCTCGAGTAGAACATGTCGTGTTGTAAAGGAACATTCCATGTAGTCCCGTCCAGGTACCCAGCCGTTTCATGAACAACACGGGTCGGTGTGACATTCTCTTCAACATGTTGTGCTGTCTTCGGAACATGCCGTGTAGTCTTGTTCAGGTACCCGGTCGTGTCACGAAAAACACGAGATAGTGTCACCTCAACCTATACACACCGTGTTTGTTCGGAACACTCCGTGTAAGGTTGAACCATGGATACGGCCATGTATTTAACAACACAGGCCACTTAATCCTTGTCTAGTACATGTCGTGTCAGATCAGAACATCCCGTGTAGTCTCAGGTTAAATCGGACCATGTGGGTTAGTCGTGTAAGGAGACTCAGGCAGGGAAATAGTTTTCAAGTACACGTCGTGTGTTGGATCAACACGCCATATAGGTTGAGGTGTTACATGACCTATATGGCAGGGGTATATTCCCATGTTAGTGACTTGGGAAGACACGCCGTGTAGTTTTTATACATTTCGTGTAGTTTTGTTTTGTAAACTTGTGGGTTTTACTTCCCCTATTCCCATTTTGTACTCTTGTGTTTCCGGTCCTTGTTTTTCTAATCTAAGGTGTGCTTTTGATCTTTCAGATATATGCCTTCGATATGTCCTCTGGTTGTACGTTTGTCGTCAGGAAGTAATCAGACGACAGATATGGCAGATCAGAGACTTCCAGTCGAACCTCCAGTCAAGCCAGCCTTGGCACCGGCTGTCATACTGGTTGCAGGCACTGATGCGAAGTTCAGGGAAGGTTTTCTAAAGATGATGAAGACCTTTCAGGGAGCACCGCCTCCTTCCATGACTATGGAAGACTTGACGTGGGTTTTCCAGCATCAGCATCCTCCTACGTTCTTGGGGGAAGGAGGACCTCAGGCAGTAGAGTCATGGCTGGAAGCCATGCTGACTATCTTAGAGCATCTGGAGATGCCTCTAGAGAGGCGGGTCTAGCTCTCTACCTACATGCTCCGAGACTCCGCCACGAGGTCATGGGACATGATCTCACAGGCGGGTGATCAGCAGTTTATGGCATGGGAGGATTTTCAGTGCATCTTTTATGACTACTTCTACCTATATACTCATAGGGCTGATCGAGCCCAGGAGTTCATGAGCTTAGAGAAGGGTACTCTTTATGTCATGGAGTATTCCTCTCGTTTCACCGAGTTGCAGCATTTCACACCCCTCCGGGATGGGAGTGGGGTGTTCTTAGCAAGGAAGTTCGAGGATGGTCTCAGGTGGGAGATCTGTTCACAGGTGAATATATTCTAGTTTACTTCCATCACTTCCATCATCAATCAGGCACTGATTGCGGAGCGCAGTCTGAGAGACTCTGGAGCTACGAGCCAGGGTGGTTCTGCTTCCAGAGCTAGTTTTCCTCCTGATGACAGCAAGAATCATCGTAGAGAGTCTACGCGTGGTGATCTGAGGAAGCGGGATGCATCGTCAGGCAGCCAGGTGGTATGCTACCGGTGTGGTCCGTCAGGGCACATGAGGCCGCAATGCTAGAGAGACCCCATGGAGTGTCGATCTTGCGGAAAGATGGGTCACCTTCAGCGTTTCTGCCAGTTTTTCTCACCTGCAGCGGGTGACCGGGGTTCTTCCATGACTCCTCATTCAGGAGAATCCCCACCAGTTTCTCACTAGTCGGGGAACTAGGTTTCTTCCCGCTGTTCAGGCCGAGGTAGTGGTCGAGGCTGTAGATGTCAGACACTAGTCCGTCATCACCAGCAGGGAGGTTCAGCTCAGAGTGTTCAGCCAGGGGCAAAGGGCCATGGTGCAGGCCAGTCTTTCACTGCGAAGTTGATCTATTTGGAGCAGGATCCCAGCCCTTCTACAGTTTGAGGTACGATTTTAGTATCCTCAGTTTTATCATCAGCTTGTTTTGATACTGGTTCTACGCATATTTTTATCTTTGTTGCTTCTGTGGAGAGCGTTCTCCTCTGTGTCTTTTCTTCTTCCGACTCATGGGCACTAGACACACCTTTGGGGACGATGACATCTATTGTACGCCAGTGTAGACAGTTCCCTCTCGAGGTTGCAGGGTATCGTTTCTCATGGGATTTTTATGTCCTAGAGATGATAGGATATGATGTCATTCTTGGGATAGACTGGTTGGTTCCCTTCCAGGAATTCATCAACTGTTATTGTCGTAGATTGATTTTCGTCTCACCAGAGGGTGAATCTTTTCTTTATAGAGGCGAATGGGATGTTCAGGTGAGTCGGGCAGGACTTGAGAATCACGGTCTAGGAAGGGTGACAACCCAGATTTCTAGTCTTTATCTATATGATCAGGGGACTTCGCAGTTGGACTTTCCTCCAGTGGTAGATCGTTCCAGGGATGTCTTTCCAAAGTCTTTTTGGGTTTGCCTCTAGAGCATGAGGTATACTTTTCTATTGAGCTTCTTCCAGGAGCAGCATTGGTGTCCATTCCTCCTTATAGGATGGCTACACCTGAGTTGTAGGAGCTCAAGAAGTGGTTGGAGGAGTTATAGGCAAAGGGTTTCATCTGACCCAGTACATCTCTCTGGGGTTCGCCTGTCTTGTTTGCGAAGAAGGCAGATGATACCCTTCGGCATTTTGTGGGTTATCGAAAGCTGAACCAGTTGATGATCAAGAACCGATATCCCTTGCCGAGGATCGATGACCTCTTTGATTAGATTCTTGGAGGCCGTGATTTCTCAAAGATAGAATTTAGGTCATGTTATCATCAGTTGTGTGTTAGACCATCAGATATACCTCTTTCCACCTTCAAGAGAAGGTATGGTCTATACAAGTATAAAGTCATGTTTTTCAGTCTCATGAACGTGCCTACAGTTTTCCTGGCACTAATGAACCGAGTGTTCCATCTTTACTTGGATTCCTTCGTCGTGGTCTTCGTGGATAATATCTTGGTGTACTCTCACACTCAACACGACCATTCCACACATCTTACGATCATTATTAGTAGACTAAGAGATCATCGGATTTATATTAAACTCTTGAAGTGCCACTTCTGGATGGATCAGATTCACTTCTTAGGTCATGTCATCTCAGAGGCAGGTGTATCTGTGGACCTAGAGAAAGTGAGAGCTGTAGTTTCCTGGGAGTAGCTGAAGAACGTTTTTGAGGTACGGAGTTTCCTAGGGCTGGCTGGACACTACAGACGCTTCATTCAGGATTTTTCACTCCTAGCAGCACCTTTGACCGGTCTGACCAAGAAGGGGACGAAGTTCATATGGTCGGATTCTTGTGAGACAGCCTTCTAGGAGCTGAAAGGAAGACTGACATCAACACCGATACTAGTCTTGCCAGAGCCAGGCAATAGCTACACTATTTATTATGATTCTTTGTGTATCGGACAAGGCACTGTGCTTATTCAGGGAGATGGATTCGTTGCTTACGGGTCTCGGCAACTGAGGCCATATGAGAGGAACTACCCTACGCATGATCTAGAGTTAGTAGTTGTTGTTCATGACATACACTGTTGGAGACACTATCTTATAGGAGAGCACTTTGTGGTATTCAATAACCACAAGAGTCTCAAGTATATCTTCACTCAGTGTGACATGAATCTGAGGTAGCGTAGGTGGGTCGAGCATCTTCAGTCTTTTGATTTCGAGCTTGCCTATACGTCAGGGAAGGGAAACGCAGTGGCAGATGCATTGAGCAGGAGAACTCAGATTTAGGTAGTTTAGGAGGCTAGTAGTGAGTGGCAGCTGATGGATCTGTTCTCTGAGATGCAGCTAGAGGTGCACGATAGATAGGGATAGACTTTCCTATCTTATGTAGTTGTTACCTCTACACTACTTTATCTGGTATGGATGAGGAAGCTATCAGAATTGGAAGGCCTAGTCTTGCGGGAGAGTGTGTCAGGAGAGGACCCTCTTCCTGGATGGACAGTGGTCGAGGATGAGATCTTGCATTTCTAGGGATGCGTATGAGTGCCAGCAAACATATGCGAGGAGGTGATGTGGGATTTTCATTCCTCAGTTTGGCCAGTTCATCGTGGTGTCACCAAGATGTATCGAGATCTTCATCGCCAGTACTGGTGGCCAGGTATGAAGAAATTTGTTACTAGTTTTTCATGAGATGCTCTACTTTTCAGCAGGTGAAGGCGGAGCATCAGCGACCAGTAGGCCTTTTACAATAGTTACCCATTACGGAGTGAAAGTGGAATGATGTTGCGATGGACTTCGTGACCGGGTTTCCGAGGTCGCCTCAGGGGAATGATGTTTTTTCGGTTGTCATCGACAGACTTACGAAGGTTTCTCACTTCTTACCGATCAAAGATACCTTCAGTGTCGATGATCTGGGATGACTGTAAATCAGAGAGATTGTTCATCTACATAGAGTTCCACACTGCATTGTTTTATAGAGGGATGCGTGTTTCACCTCTCGGCTCTGGAAGGGACTTCAAAAGGCATTGGGTACACAGGTACTTTTGAGTACAACATACCATCCCCATACTGATGGCCAGTCTAATCGCACGATCCAGGTGCTTGAGGATATGCTCCAAGAATTCATTCTAGACTTTGGCAGTTCTTGGGAGAAGCATATACCTCTGGTGGAGTTCTCCTACAACAACAATTTCAGGAGACCATTCATATGGCACCATACGAGGCTTTGTACGGTAGGCCATGCTGATCACCCTTATGTTGGCTGGAGGTAGGAGTGGCATCTTTGCTGGGACCTCATCTTGTTCAGGAAACCTCAGAGTAGATAGAATTTATTCGGAAGAGGATAAATATAGCACAGTCTCAGTATAAGTCTTATACTGATCAGCGGAGACGACCTCTAAAGTTTGAGGTTGGGGATCAGGTTTTTCTGTGTGTCGCACCGAGTTTGGGACACAAAAGGATTTGGAGGCAGGGTAAGCTTTCACTGCGGTACGTCGGGCCGTTTGAGGTTTTGGAGAGAGTTGGTCTGGTCACCTATCGGTTGTAGCTACCCCAGAGGTATCGTGCCATGCATGATGTCTTACACATCTCTCAGCTTCGATGTTACTTTTCAGACTTTCCTCGTGTCTTTCAGCCTGAGGAAGTTGAACTCGAAGCGGATGCATCGTTTCAGGAGCATCCCATCCGGATTTTCGATCATAGTTCGAAGGTTCTCCATGGGCGGTCCGTCCCTCTTGAACTGGTGCTATGGCAGCAAGGACGAGTACATGACAAGACCTGGGAGAGGGAGGCCGATGTACGATCATAGTGCCCAGAGCTGTTCAGGATTTCTTCCTCTACGCCTCGCTAGGGAAATTTGGGGACGAATTTATTTAATGGGGGAAGTTTGTAAGAACCCGGATCTTCATTTCAGGTATGCCTTTCCTTTTCTGGAGTTTTTAGGAAAAAAATTTGTTTCTGGAAAATTTTGAAGTACACGTCGTGTACTTTCTGAGTACACTCCATGTACTCTTCTACGGTTTGAAGCCATGTGCTAGTCTCACCCGGGCCACACACACGGTGTATAGGGGTGACATAGAGGCCATTTTTGGCAGAGTATGGAAGGACCTAGTACATGTCGTGTACTCTAAAAGTACATGTCGTGTCCTTTCTTTTTTATCATTAAATGGACCGAGGTCGCGCCTGATGCACAGAAGCGTCTTATTCTAGGTCTCGTTCATCCAAGGGCGCCGAGGATCCAAAAATCTTTGACGAGCTCCTTCCACTCCGTCCATTTTCCTATTCCAGCACGGTCATTTGCGTTGGAATCACAGTGGTGAGTTCTTCCATCATCTTGAGCCATGTTTACTAATTCCTCCTTCTTTTCCAAATATCGTGGTTTATGTGTTTCCTACGTTTTCTCAGATCTACAATGTTCTAAGGAGAATCCTTCTTCATTGTTCATGTATATCGATCTCCTAGGATCAAGGTAGGTGTTTTGTTCCTTTCTGTAGAAAGTCGATGAGTATTTTTCACAAATTCCACCAATACCCTTGAACGGGGTATTGTGGGTTCCTGTTTTTCCTTTTTTGTATTGCCTGCTGTGCTAGATTTCTAGAGTAGATGTTTTGCCTGTGATTATGGTATTTTTTACTATACTGTGGATGTTTTCCTTGTTTGTTTTTCTTTTTTGGATTGTTTTGCATTTTTTCGGTTTCCATGCCTAGTTGTAGGATAGTGGAACTGTTGATTTGTTATGCTGTTGAGCCTTAGAATGATAGCCAAGTAGTTCTTGACGTTTACTTTGACGATATATGTGTGCTGAGAATGTCAGTTTCACACAGGACTGTGAGAACCTAGTGTAGTAGACCACATGGAGAATAGAAGTAAGGGCTTCTTCAGAGTGACTTTTAATATGATGCAAGACCACAGGGGGAATTGACGATGAGTGCTTCCACAGAGAGTTTGTAGTTCCTCAACGCGGGCCACAGGGGGAATGAGACGTTGAGTGCTTCCCCAGAGAGCCTTTAGCACGATACGAGACTATAGGGGGAATTGACGGTGAGTGCTTCCTCAGAGAGTCTATCCTTAGCTGAACCAGAGGAGTGAGACTGTGTGTGCCTCTTAGAGGGTTACTAGAACTTATAGGTTGAACCATAGGGGTTAGGATGTGAGAGCTACCAAGAGGGTTACCTGTTTTCTTCTTGTTGCTGGTTGTTTACTTTTGTACTTTATATGCTAGAACTGTGGACTGTGACTGTTGTGTATTTTCCTTTTTACTGTTCCTGTACTTTTCTTCCCATGTATTCATTTATTGTTAGGCACAAATCATTGGGTGGTTTCCTACTGGGACATTGTCTCACACCCTATTTGGGCCATGCTTTTGGGCCCAAGGAGATTATGTTGTTGTAGTTATATATAAGGGCAAGCACCCTTCTACTTCAGTTTCTTGATTGCACTGGAGTTGGAAAGAAATGTACAGAGTTGTGGCTTGCGATGTTGAGGAGTTTACATTGTTTTATTTTTCACCTTTTTCAGTTGTACTTCAGCACGTTGGTTTGTTTAATTCTTTTCATAGACATATTCACCAGGTTGCATCATTATTAGTTTATACATTGCTTCCGTTGTTCAGTTCAGTTGTTGTATGTGGTTTATTTTTTCCATTATTGTGTTTGGTTGTTCTTCCGCTATATATGTTACCGAATGAGGGCATAGTTTCCCCCACAGACTCTCCAAGGCCCTCACTGCTAGTCGGTAGCCTCTGGCATTTGGGGAAATGCGCTTGAGGTCATGTGGTGAACCGGGTGCGGGGCACCAGTGGACGGGGCCCGGATTCAGGTCGTTACAAGTTGGAACTAGATGATTCTATTATGGTGAAACCACTAAGGATAGTGGGTTCTTGATTAAAGTAGTATTTGGAAATTCTATTCCATTTGTCATTTTTTGATGTATCATGGATCACACTCTCATTAAACTTGGGAGTATGAATCATTGTTGAGATAGTAGTGGCCTCACCACTTTCGGGAGTACCCTCCCTCTATATGACTTTAAATGGAAGAAAATTACAATAGAGTGGAGACTTTTCACATATATTGATATGAATGATCTGTTTTATGTTTTAATAGTTTGTTCCTTGGGTTATTAAGGTGTTTGATGTGAACTAGAAGATTTTTTAAGGGGGTTGTACAGGTTTTTTTATAAAAAACTAGTTTTGAACATGAATTTGATTAAAAACATGAGTTATTTAAGGAAGAATCTAGGAATTCCAAGTTTAAGGTATGAAATGGGTCAATTATGTGAAAGTAATTCAAATAATGAATTTTTATATCCATGATTTTTTTTAAAATAAGATGACACCTTTTTCAGTCTACATACAATATGGGAGATTCAGCATGTTAATCTCTTTTCCCAGATAGAAATTTATCAATTTCAATTAAAACTAAACTTGGTTTTTATAGGATAACTCCCATTCAAACTGTAGAACAACACCAAGGATCTTGTTTGATTCGATCTATTTCAAACAAGTCTATTACAATTTTGATCTATTTTTTGGTTTTTTTCCTTATTTTGGTAAATTGTGTACCTTCCCATCCAGTTTCCTTCATTTTTATTAGTTTTGGTGGTTTTATTGAGTTTCAATTTAGGTGTTTTCAATAAATTGATTATTATTTTTCAATAACTTCTACATTCCTTGTGTTATTATCTTTTAGGTTTTGTTCTAGGTGTCGGTTGTGGTGTAGTGTGGAGTATGAATATCTCAAGGAATGTGTTGGTCTAACATTTCTTCCAACATTTTTTCTTAGAGGGTTGGATTCTAAGATGTGGGAATCCTTATTATGGCCTCCATTTTTTGTTTCTTTTTTCATTCTTGTGTGTGTGGATCCTGTTACTATTGATGTGCAACATATGTTTGAGGTTGGTAGATTGGTCTCTATCATATGTTTGAGTTACATTGAGTTGCACATGGTTTTATAAATTTTTTTGTCAAATAATTTGAATTTTTGGTCTATTTTTTGAGTAAATTGGTTTTTGAGAATATGTAGTCTTCACCTTATTTTTTTAAAAGAAATGATATTTTCAAAGTAATGTGTAAAGGATTTATGAAATCAGTTTTAAAGAATTATTTTGATGAAATATTTTTGGTCAAGACTGTATTTTGAAATGTGATAATCCATTTTAAAATTATTTTATAATGTATCTTAATGTACACATTGGGTAATTAAAAAGAAGGTCTGGTATTTGGCCTTTTCCATTGGTATTTTCAGGGTTCAACTTCTAGGGTTTTCCTCTATACCATAGAAAAAGTGTCCAAGGAATGTGATCCTGGAATTATAGTGGGATCACTCTTGGGGTGTTCCTTTGTTTTCTAGGCCCTATATCCTAGGAACATCATCACACACTAGTCTTCCTACAAGTGATCTAGCTAGCCTTTCATGTTTTTATCTGAGTCATGTTTTTCAATTGTGATTTGTCTTTTAATGATTTGGATTTGATATACATATTTTTGATAAAATATAAGTGGTTTATTAGATTTTTAATTTGAAAAAATTTTATATATTTTTTTAAACTATGTGAAAATTTTCATTGTTTACATTGATTTTGATATAAAACTATTTAACTTCATGTCATTTAATTATTACATAAAAACGATTATATTAGGATTACTTTTCATAGAATTCATATGGAACACTTGGGTAGGATCATACTAGGCCTCTTTAACTCACAACCAACACATTTTCTCAAGAATTTATATATATTCTATAGTCATATAGTGAATTAAAAGACAAGGAGACATAGTGATGTAGTGATGTTTAGTTTAGATGGGTGTAGGTAGCTAGTGACGAGATGGTGGGGTGTCACCCATGTGTTACATGGAGTATTTTTTCTAGTTTAGTCATCCTTTGAGTTTTATTTCTACTTTTGGTATAATTTTATCCGTGGAATGTTTCTTTGGGGTTGTTCTTTTCATTTTATTTATATATTCCACATATCCTATTACAATTTCGGAGAAATCATTCCCTATTTTTGATTGTTCGATGCCCAGGTGTTAGTCGTTAGCCTATGGGGATCAGGAATTATGTTTATGTTAGAGGATAATTAGTTCTGGTACTAGTTTTAGAGGGTATTCATGGTTGGTTGATTTCACTCACTTACATCCTTTTTTGGTTATTCAAAAATAAGGTATTCAAATACATAGAAAAAAATTACATACTAAAATATATTATAATCATATGTACCTAATGCAGAAAATTTCAACATCTAAGGAAATTCCTTGAGCTGAGGAATGGTCAAAGTGTCATTTTATTCAAAAAAATAATATTCTCTTCTATAATAGTTAATAAATTTAATTAGTAATTTATGATGATTACTAAAATATATGGGGTAAAATAATTATAATTAACTTATTAGCCTCCCATAGTTTTGTTAACTCTCAATGACCCTCACCATTGGACTCAAAATATCATGTTGTATGGATAGTCTAGTGGAAGGGATCCCTATTTCCTATCTCATAACCCAAAGTTTGGAATGAAAAATAATTTACAGCTACTTAGGTAGCAGGCCATGATAACTGCAGGCTTTCAGATCATTGATCTATTGAGTGGACTCCCAAATCATTAAATCCATGCTCATATTTTCTCAACACATTCCCTATAAATATATTTAATAGACATTACACATTATGGTCAATATTAATTTTGTTAATTCTGTTGTAGTTAGTGTCGAAGATCAATCTTCTTCGTACATTCTATTACATGTATATTCATACACATGAACATTAAATGAATATCTTATCACATGTTTTTTATTCTTATGCATGAATTTAATGTGATGGTTTCATATATTATTTATCACATTAAAAAATAAATAATCATTTCACTACTATAATGACAACCATGAAACAAATGACAATATACCAAAATTTAAACCTATAGTCATGTTATGTGATCTAGTAGAACACATCAGAAGCATAATTTCATGTGTTACTACTCAAAAGAAAATAACAGTTCATCTCATGATGTTTTCAATTGATAATCTCTAATACCATAGTTAATGAGGATAGACCCTCTAGTAAGAGTTCATTATGTTTTCATGTCATAGGATAATCCTGTCAGTGAGCATGTGTAATTATCCTTAGACATTAATATTATTATAAATTTACATCATGAGTAATATACATAGTTTTATTAATATAAAATATGATTCCATTTTTTCATGGAGAATGTGGGTATATTGGGTATATCATGAGTGATATTATATTAAATAACATATTGAGAAACAATTTGTATCCTTCATATTAATAGAACTTCATATCCCATTCTATTGATTGAAATGAAACTTTTGAAACAAAATCTATGTTTATAGTGTGTGGATGGGTTCATTTCCCAAAGTTAATGAAAGGAACATCAGGAACATAGGATGATGACACACGTATGAAACCTTATTGATGAGATATAAATACAAAGGGATTATATTACATAGAAAGGATTTGTATGTGGTTATAGTCATTGTGACACTTAATTATTCCTCTTGAGTGGCCATACATGTTTTTATATGATGATATTAGACATTAGGCAATCATTCTTAATTCCACTGAGAAAACATCATAGAGCATCACACAGTTAGAGTTTCTATTGATCCTTGTAAAATAATATTTATATTTAATAGTTGGTATATATGTTGTTTTTTAGAATAGAAAACAATATTTAGAAAATGTTTTTTAATAAAAATATTAAATAAATTTTTATTCACCAGATTGTGAGTATGATATTCAGTAACTTATTTTTTTTAGATGAACAATATTTATTTAAATATTTATTCAATGTTTGATAAATATTAGTGAGGATAAGTGAAATGAGTATTGATTTTGGGTACATATATTTATTTACCATACTATAAAATTTCTAATTATATTTTCTGAAGGTACAAACATTTGTATATAGAAATGGTTATATATAAAAATGGTTGTACATAAAAAAAAATTAGATGAAAAAAAGTTAGATAAAATTTTTGTGGATAAGAATGGTTATAGATCACACCATCATAGATATATTCCATTGTAGAAAAAAATGACTATAGCCAAAAACTATTTTAGATACAAATTATTATAGATACAAACTTTTTTAGATATAAACTATTATAGATATAATATTTTGTGCACAACATCATCCATCCTAGATAATTATATCCAAAAGGGAAAATGGAACACCTCAAGGGTTTCTCTAAAGAATAGGAGAAGTGACCCTTCCCCACCATACTTTCCTACTGCATATATTAGAATTGATTCTTCCAACATAATGTAATTGTGGTAGTGATTAAGGTAGGAATACAAGACAGTGAATACTATTACTATAACACCTAGAGTGTCAGTAGTGATGATTCTAGATCAAGATAACACATCTGGATCACTACTAGATGGATTATACACATAGATCCTTAAATTTACACTACAATGAATTCCAATGATGTTTAGAGGATCAAGATATTCTATAAGTAAGGAATCTCATGGCTATGGTAGTTTTATTTTTATAAAAAAATATAAAAAAAATGTGAAAATATACACAATATGTTTTATCATTATTTATCATGGTTTCATTTAGTTTTTATCATCTTTCATCGAAATTTTTTCATGTACATGTATAATAACATGTTGATTCTGATAAAAGTCGTGTTTTTTCTAAGATAACTAATTGATTCTACTGTGACTTGAATATATATTCCATATCAAAGTGGTCACATTCAAAATAATTATTATTCATGAAAAGTAGAACAATTTATGCATTTAAAATTAGTTTATCATTTCTTTGATTTGTTCTTTAAAATATGAATGCAGTGATATTATCTTCTTCTTCTTTGTTCTCACCCTAATAATCAAAAAATGGAAATGAATATTTTAATAACATCAAAAATTCCCATCTAGAAATGATGATATTTTTTTATAGATAACACCATATCAAATAGCATGTAGCACATTATTACAACTCATGTTTCCATGTTCCTCACTAATTTAAATAGCCAAGAAGAACACCTAGTCCCTATATGTGTGTTGTGGATAAATAAAAAAGACTCATAAATGACTTGCAGTAGGCTTCTAAACCTTATATATCTTACCTTGTAAGATGAAACAAATAATAATTAATTATTACTTTAATATAAATAAACAAGAAACTATGTTTCTATAATGACCCATACTTTACATACATTGTTAATACTTCAAAATTGAATCATACTTATTACAACATATAACAAAACCACAAAAGGACCGTATAGGTATAGTGTCTTTAGAAACTGGGAAACATAAACAACTGGTTCATAAAGCGTCTACATTGTCTCCCATTTATTTCATCATATCTATAGTCCCTTTTGGCATATCTTACTTGATAACCTTCTTCCTGACCTGGGGAAAGAAAACATACAAAAGGGTGGGCTCAAATGATTAGTAAGGGTAAACAAAAGAAATATCAATCACATCATATACATAAGCACATAAATTTTGTAAATCTTAACCTGCAAAAGAGATTATAATTTCATAACATGGGATAAATTATGGAAGTGAAATGTAATCACAATAATCATAACATAAAACATGAAACTTTGTGGAATACACACATAATCATATAGAATCATATCTTATTAGTCCAGACTTATTGCCAAGACTATCTTAGTGGACAATGTCCATTTCTGAACCGAGTCACCCTCGTTTCAGTCCTGTTTCACTGAACTGGTATAACCTACCGTTCCATCCATGTCTATCTCATGAGATATAAAATCATTACCCAATACATTGGAGGGAGATATAGGTCCCACCCATCTCATAATGATACCATTCTTATGTGTGCCACAAAATCATAAATCATACATCATTGCATAACCCATGTAATACAAATGGGAATCTTAAACATCATGACATCATAAAACAATTCATATAAGATAAAGGAATTCATAAAAATAATTCCATCACAACATAATCAAATCAATGTAATAATAGGGATAAAAACAGAACCCTTTATTATCTTAGATGGAAAACACTTGAACTCCATTCTTGAGGAAAATATCCTTTCTTCTTCAAAAACATTTTTCCTTTCTTAACATGTCAGAAAACTTTAAGCTAAAAGAAGTTGATTAAAAATAAACTTGAAAACTTGTAAAGGAAGATTCTTGGAAATAATGTTTTAAAAATCCATTCATGTCGTATAAGTTAAAAAAACATTCTTCGTACTTTTGTCGGAAAAGTCAGAAAATACCTCGTACGAAAAACGAAAAAATATTCCTTTTATATCTTTTACTAAAAACTCACCAAAGGGTAAAATTGGATTTAAACAATTGTAGGTGAATGGAAATAATATTACATATTGAGGAAACATGGATGTGGATGATAAAATACACCCCAGTAAATACCAAAGCATAAACAATCTCGGATAAAAATGAGATTGTGATATTTCCCTCACCTTAGGTCCGATTTGCCTCATAAGTGTCTGAACCTCCTGTATAATGATATAAATAATGTTATTGACTTATTCCAGAATCATAATTATTTTTATGATATCATATATGGTCATTTTCTTAGCTTCTTAGTAGTAATATTTCATTGCTACTTGTTATTCGGGTGTTTATAACTTTTTGTTCTTATGCGTGTTTTGTCGAATAAATTATTATTCTTATATTTAGGCTATAGATACCTCATTTCCAGAATGGTATTAGTGTAATATATATCATATTAATTCATTCAATTAATTTATATAATTATTATGAAATTAAGATCATGTAGAACGAGTCGCATCACATCGTGGAGACGGTATTCCATACGTACGCATGAGTGATGATATCGTTCCTATGATCGTGGAATTGTATTGGAGTGTATGTATACTATTTCAGAATCAGTATCACTTTATAATAGTTATATAAAGTCATTATTTACACCATTATACCTATCCAGGTTAGGTGGTGGTGGAAAATAGATTACACCACAGCGTGGAGACGATATTCCGTACGTACGCACGCGCGGTGATTTCTTTTTCCGTGGGATGGATAGATGGTGAAATAGGGTTGTTTCATACTTATAATTACATATCAGTATATGAGTGATACTGATTTCATTACTTCATAATGAAACAACTAAATAAGAAGAAGTGGAAGAAGAAATAAAGATGAAAGAATCGGTAACGGACATTACCTCTTCTTTGAAGTGCTTCTTTGAGACCTTCTTTTAGGGCACTAAAATTGGTCTTTGAAGAAGACCAGGACCTCTAGGATGTCTCTAGGGAAGTGGAGAGGAGGAATTGGCAGGGGTTGGCCGAGCTTGAAGGCTCAAAGTGGTGTGAGGAAGAGGGGGAGGAGGTGCCCTTTTATAAGGGAGGAGAGGGGCACCTTTGGGAAAACTAAAAATATTATTTTATTATAAAGTCAATTTCGTTTTTAAATAGCTCAAAATTGATATATTTAGAATCTAAGGTGGGGATGGGTAGAAATCATCTCATCCAATAGAATTTAGACAAGTTTATGTTCCTATTTTAACCTTATCATTTAGATTTAACATTAAGTTAAATAATTTTACTTTTACCTTGTCTTCTTGTGTTCTTATACTATAAGGTTAATAAACTTACTATAAGTAGCCAAACGAACACCAAGATGTTTATTATTAATATATAAAACCTTATCTAAGTCATTTAGCCGAACCATATATTTTTAGGAATAAAATAACAATTACTAATATAATATTTGTTTTAAAAACTATTTTATGTCAATTTTGACACTATTTAGTAATTGATTTTTATGAAAATCATAACAGAATTATTAGTTCGAACAAAGTTAATTAAATAAATACTAACATATCATATTAACCTAGAAAATTATTTTAATTCATAAAAAGTCTCAAATTACATTTATTGTGGTGTTTATAACATTAATTATGTCAATATTTCATTAATAAGATAATTACTGCATCATCTTTGTGTCATAAATAAATTAAATTATATAATGTCTAAAAATTAAAAATAAAATTCAATTATGTATGAAATCTTTTTATCTTTCTAATTAATATTTATATTAGAATTTATCTTATGTATAACCCCATATTAAAAATTATTTACTTATTAAATTTTGATTTTAACTATTTTAACCCTTCTTTAAATAAATTAATAATAAATGTCCTAATCTAATCCATGTGGGCCTAAATGGTCATATTGTATTCCTAAGTTTGTTGTTTTGGTCTAATTACACTTGTCCAATAGAATTAGGACATGTGTTAGGGTAATAATAATATCATCTTTACCCTTAATTACCCTATTTACATTTAACCGTGGTAAAAAAAAGTAAAAAGTTACTATTCACCAAAAAATTATTTTCATCTCATTGAACCACATTTTACTTACTGACATGAACCGTGTCTCTCAGATTATTGAAATTCCACTCACAGAAGCTTTAAAATTAAGTTTTATGAAAAATTCAGTTTTTTAACTACCACTTAGTGGTTTCACTATTCATCAAAAATTGAAAGTTTTCAGAAAAATAACAAAATTTCACCCTAGGCTAATTTCGATATTCCGAATCCAAAAATGAAGTCCATTTTGAAAAATAAAATTTATAAAATTTGAAAAAGTGGTTATTACTATTCATAATGGCTAATTTTAATAATATTTTAATAGCATATCGTTGTTTAGTGAAACTCAGTATTGCGTACGACGCAAGCTATCGAGGAAGGTCGTGATTTCGTGTAAAGCAAGCCAAGCAAGTGTTGTGTAGAAAAATAATCCTTTGATGATTTATATAACATAAAAGTCTTGGGTATTACATTCTACCCCCCTTAAAATGAATTTCGCCTTCGAAATTCGTCACTTTATAACAAACAGATGAAGATACCTCTCCCTCATCATATCCTCAAGCTCCCATGTAGCTTCTTCTAATTGGTGGTTCCTCCATAAAACTTTCACCAATCGAGTGGTCTTGTTTCGTAGGAATTTTTTGCTACGATCCAGAATCTCTATCGGTTGTTCTTCATAAGAAAGATCTTTCTCCAGCAGTACAACTTCTGAGCTGAGTACATGTTAAGGATCAGGTATGTACTTTCTCAGGAGAGATACATGGAACACATCGTGCACTTGAGAGAGATTCGGTGGAAGCGCCAACCGGTAAGCTACCTTCCCAACACGATCCAGTATTTCGAAAGGACTGATATATCTAGGGCTCAACTTCCCCTTCTTTCCAAATCTCATAACCCTCTTCCAGGGAGATATTCGTAAGAACACTTTATCACCCACTTCAAACTCTAGGTCTTTTCTTCGGTTGTCGGCATAAATTTTCTGTCGACTCTGAGCTGCTCTTATGTGTTGTTGAATAGATCTGACCTTTTCTGCCATTTCATCAATGAGATCAGGTCCTAATAGCTTTCTTTCCCCAACTTTATCCCAGAAAGTTGGAGTCCTGCATTTATTTCCTTATAGAGCTTCATAAGGATCCATCTGAATACTAGAGTGAAAGCTATTATTATAAGAAAATTACACCAAAGGTAGGTGTTGATCCCAACCACCTTTGAAATCCATAGATCAATCTCTCAACATATCTTCTAGGGTTTGAATTGTTCTCTCAGACAGACCGTCTATCTGAGGATGATAAGCAGTGCTGAAACTCAACTCTGTATCCAGAGTATGCTGAAGACTTCGCCAGAACTTCGAGGTAAATATCGGATCGCGATCAGATATAATAGAAAGTGGTACTCCATGCAATCTTACCACTTCCTTTACATATATCCTAGCAAGCTGATCCAGAGAGAAATCCTCTCTAATAGCAATGAAGTGTGCAGACTTTGTAAGACGATCAACTTTGACCCAGATAGCATTATTGCCTTTGGATGTTTTAGGAAGTCCTGTGACAAATTCCATAGTGATGTTTTCCCATTTCCATTCGGGTATGGGTAATGGTTGTAACATCTCCTTAGACTTCTGTCTCTCAGCTTTAACTTGTTGACAAACCAAGCATCGAGAGACATATTCTGCAACATCTCTTTTCATGCCATCCCACCAGAAGTACTCTTTCATGTCCCTATACATCTTCGTGCTTCCAGGATGAATAGAGAATGAAGAACTATGAGCCTCATCCAGCAGCTCCTTCTTTAATTCGGGGATGGGAGGAACACAAACCCGATTCCTGAACATTATTATCCCATCACAATCAAGGTTGAATTCAGGAACATTTCTCACCTTCTTTTGTAACTCGACATCTTCTTTCTGTGCCTCTTTAATATTAACATGTATAGATGGTGGAACATTCATTTGAGAAAGATAAGATTTTTCTACTTCCATTATATTTCCAAGATCCATCCTTTGTAAATCCATAAATATTGGATCTTTTGTGATCCTCATCATGGATAAACTAACATGGTCTTGTCGATTTTATGCATCTACCACCTTGTTTTCTTTTCCAGGGTGGTAATGGATTGAGCAGTCATAATCCTTAATCAGCTCCAACTATCTTCTTTGGCGCATATTCATCTCCTTTTGTGTGAAAATATACTTTAAACTTTTATGATCAGTATAAATATCACACCTTTCACCATAAAGGTAATGCCTCCAAATCTTTAATGCAAAGATTACCGCAGCTAACTCCAAATCTTGTGTTGGGTAATTTTGCTCATGGATTTTCAACTGTCGTGAGGCATAAGATATCACCATATCATTTTGCATAAGAACACACCCCAATCCCTTCTTGGATGCATCACTATAGATCGCAAACCTTTCTCCACTACAAGGCAGTGTGAGCACAGGTGCACTGGATAACCTTCTTTTCAACTCCTTGAAATTCTCTTCACATTCTTCCGTCCAGACAAACTTAACTTTTTTCCGAGTCAACATGGTGAGTGGATTAGATAATCATGAAAAATCTTTCACAAAACATCGATAATATCCAGCCAAACCAAGAAACCTTCGGATCTCAGTTACTGTTGTTGGTCTCAACCATCTTTCAATAACCTCTGTTTTTTCTGGATCCACAGATATCCCCTCTTTTGAGATTATGTGATCCAAAAATGCAACTTTTTGAAGCCAAAATTCACACTTGGTAAATTTGGAATAAAGCTTATCCTTTATCAGGGTCTTCAATATAATTCTCAAGTGATCTTCATGTTCTTCCTTGCTCTTTGAATAGACAAGAATATCGTCTATAAAGACTACCACAAATTGATCAAGATCGTCTCTAAAGACTCTATTCATCAAATCCATGAAGATAGCAGGGGAATTAGTAAGACCAAATGGAATCACTATAAATTCATAGTGTCCATACCTTGTACGGAAAGCCGTCTTTGGTATATCCTCCCTTTTGACCCTTAATTGAAGATACCCTGAACGAAGATCAATCTTGGAAAAGTATTGAGCTCCTCGTAGTTGGTCAAATAATTCATCAATGCATGGGAGAGGATATTTGTTCTTGATAGTGATCTTGTTAAGTTCTCTATAATCAATGCAGAGCCTCATTGATCCATCTTTCTTCTTAACAAATAGAACAGGTGCTCCCCAAGGTGATGTACTAGGGAGTATGAATCCCTTATCAAGATTATCTTGGAGTTTCTTCTTCAATTCATGTAACTCAATTGGGGTCATTCTATAAGGTGTCTTTGAAATAGGCAATGCACCCGGTACGAGTTCTGTTGAAAACTCAACTTCACGATTCGGTGGAAGACCCGGTAATTCTTCCAGAAAGACAACATCAAACTCCCGTACAATGTTCATATTCTTAATCGTGAGTTTCTCACTAACCATTTGAGATAAATAACCTTCATTTAGTGGAATCAATACCCATAAAATGGAAGAAATTTCCACTGGAAGGTTATGTTCATCCTTGCATTGATAGACGATCATAGATTGATATAGAATATGAAATGTGACTTCCCTTCTTTGGCAATTGATATGAGCTCCATATAAAGAAATCCAATCCATGCCAAGAATCACATCAAATTCCACTATAGGAAGGATCACAAGATTTGCAGGAAGAACATTCCCACAAACTTTGATCGGAGAAGAATTATAAACTTTTGATGCGACTGTTGTGCCATTAGGTGTTGTCACAGCTAACTCAACATCTAATTGTTGAGGTAATATGGTGGTACCCTTAGAAAATTCTTCAGAAATAAAAGAGTGGATGGATCCAGAATCAAATAAAACATTTGCTACTTTAGAGTGGATGGTAAGTGTACCTTTCACAACATCGTTATCGTACTCCACATCGCTAATAGAAATTGCATGTGACATTCCTTTGTCTTTAGGCTTAAGAGTTTGTTGACGTCGACCATCATCATCAAGCCTTGGATTAGGGTATTTATTGGCATAATGTCCCATCTTCTTGCACTTGAAACATTGAAGTGTAGTAGGTTCATTCTGTGTATCCCTTCCTTTGTTTGCATCGTTAGAAGTCTTCTTCCCATAATCGCGGCATTAAAATGCCCGATGACCTTCCTTTCCACATTTGAAACATTTACTTGTCCCTTTAAGACAACTCCCTCCATGTTTCTTTCCACACATTGAGCATAAGGGAAATCTCATCTTCATTTCAGTGAGCTCTTTAGATTTTCCTTTGAATTCCATTTTCCTCTTCTTATCAAACCCATATGAATGATTGGTTACTCCAATCTCCATCTCGACTTTGAGAGAACATCGAATGATTTCCTCGTAGCTATTGAAGTCCCTTATGGCTAACGCCCTTCGAAGACTTGATTTTAAGCCACTAAAGAATCGATCGATCTTACTCTCAGGTTGGATAATAATACCAGAAGCGTACCTTGCAAGTCTTGTAAAATTTGCTTCATAGGTACCAACAGATTCATCATCCTTTTGCTTCATTTCAAGAAACTCTTTCTCCATCTTTGTTTGGAGAATACGAGGGAAGTACTTATTGAAAAATAAGTTCTTGAACTCATCCCATTCCATGGACTCAATTTCATCCCTTTTCCTCGTATTCTTAATAAGATTCCACTATTGATCAGCATCTCCTTTCATACGATACACTGCTAGGATGACTTTATCATGTTCAGAACATTGAAGAACTAAAAATATCTTTTTAGTAGTACTAATCCATTGTTCAGCAACTAATGGATCAGTAGACCCGCTGAAAGAAGGTGGGCGCTGCCTCATGAAGGATTCAACAGAATGTTGTTCCTTACTTTGCTCGTTTGGAAGTCCTGCATGATTCATAGCTTGAGAAAGTTTTGTGAGCATGGCTACAAGATTTTTCATTCCAGCTCCCATAACGTTTGGTTGCTCAGGGGGATAATCATTGCATTGCCCGTCACATTCCGCATTAACACGGTTCCTTCGGGTTCCAGCCATTGACTAAAACCAAGAAGAATAGTGTGAGAAACACTAATTATAATATGAAAAACCACATAATCAAGAATAAAATTTCATACATAAGGTCTTATCATAGGTTATTCATGGCCATTTCTAAAACACTAATATTGTGTTCTATGCTTAGACTCATCCTTAGGGTTCTTACTAAGTCTTTTACATCCTAGTTTCCAAAGGTTGAATATACCTTTCCTCTGATACCAACTATAACGACCCATACTTTACATACATTGTTAATACTTCAAAATTGAAGCATACTTATTACAACATATAACAAAACCACGAAAGGACTGTATAGGTATAGTGTCTTTAGAAACTGGGAAACATAAACAACTGGTTCATAAAGCGTCTACACTGTCTCCCATTTATTTCATCATATCTATTGTCCCTTTTGGAATATCTTACTTAATAACCTTCTTCCTGACCTGGGGAAAGAAAACATACAAAAGGGTGAGCTCAAATGCCCAGTAAGGGTAAACAAAAGAAATATCAATCACATTGTATACATAAGCACATATCTTTTTGAAATCTTAACCTGCAAAAGAGATCATAATTTCATAACATGGGATAAATCATGGCAGTGAAATGTAATCACAATAGTTATAACTTAAAACATGAAACTTTTTGGCATACACACATAATCATAGAGAATCATATCTTATTAGTCCAGACTTATTGCCAAGACTATCTTAGTGGACAAAGTCCATTTCTGAACCGAGTCACCCTCATTTCAGTCTTGTTTCACTAAACCGGTATAACCTACCGTTCCAGCCATGTCTATCTCATGAGATAGAAAATCTTTACCTAATGTATTGGAGGGAGATATAGGTCCCACCCATCTCATAATGATACCATTCTTATGTGTGCCACAAAATCATAAATCATATATCATTGCATAACCCATGTAATACAAATGGGAATCTTAAACATCATGACATCATAAAACAATTCATATAAGATGAAGGAATTCATAAAAATAATTCCATCACAACATAATCAAATCAATGTAATAATAGGGATAAAAACAGAACCCTTTATTATCTTATATGGAAAACACTTGAACTCCATTCTTGAGGAAAATATCCTTTCTTCTTCAAAAACATTTTTCCTTTCTTAACATGTCATACAACTTTAAACTAAAAGAAGTTGATTAAAAATAAACTTGAAAACCTGTTAAGGAAGCTTCTTGGAAGTAATGTTTTAAAAATCCATTTATGCCGTATAAGTTAAAAAAACAATCTTCGTACTTTTTTCGGAAAAGTCAAAAAATACCTCTTACGAAAAACGAAAAAATATTCATTTTATATCTTTTAATAAAAACTCACCAAAGGGTAAAATTGGATTTAAACAATTGTAGGTGAATGGAAATAATATTAGATATTGAAGAAACATGGATGTGGATGATAAAATACACCCCAGTAAATACCAAAGTATAAACACTCTCGGATAAAAATGAGATTGTGATATTTCCCTCACCTTAGGTCCGGTTTGCCTCGTAAGTGTCCGAACCTCCTGTATAATGATTTAAATAATGTTATTGACTTATTCTAGAATCATACTTATTTTTATGATATCATATATGGTCATTTTCTTTGCTTCTTAGTATTAATATTTCATTGCTACTTGTTATTCGGGTGTTTATAACTTTTTGTTCTTATGCGTGTTTTGTCGAATAAATTCTTATTCTTATATTTAGGTTATAGATACCTCATTTCCAGAATGGTATTAGTGTAATATATACCATATTCATTCATTCAATTCATTTATATAATCATTATGAAATGAAGATCATGTAGAACGAGCCACATCACATCGTGGAGACGGTATTCCGTACGTACGCACGAGTGATGATATCGTTCCTATGATCATGGAATTGTATTAGAGTGTATTTATACTATTTAATAATTATTATCACTTTATAATAGTCATATAAAGTCATTATTTACACCGTTATACCTATCCAATTAAGGTGGTGGTGGAAAATAGATTACACCACGGCGTGGAGACGGTATTCCGTACGTACGCACGCGCGGTGATTTCTTTTCCCGTAGGATGGATAGATGGTGAAATAGGGTTGTTTCATACTTATAATAACATATCCGTATATGAGTGATACTGATGTTATTACTTCATAATGAAACAACTAAAGAAGAAGAAGTGGAAGAAGAAATAAAGATGAAAGAATCGGTAACGGACATTACCTCTTCTTTGAAGTGCTTCTTTGAGACCTTCTTTTAGGGCACTAAAATTGGTCTTTTAAGAAGACCAGGACCTCTAGGATGTCTCTAGGGAAGTGTATAAGAGGAATTGGCAGGGGTTGGCCGAGCTTGAAGGCTCAAAGTGGTGTGAGGAAGAAGGGGAGGAGGTTCCCTTTTATAAGGGAGGAGAGGGGCAGCTTTGGGAAAACTAAAAATATTATTTTATTATAAAGTCAAGTTCGGTTTTAAATAGCTCCAAATTGATATATTTCGAAGATAAGGTGGGGATGGGTCTAAATACTCTCATAAAATAGAATTTAGACAAGTTTAGGTTCCTATTTTAACCTTATCATTTAGATTTAACATTAAGTTAAATAATTTTACTTTTACCGTGTCTTCTTGTGTTCTTATACTATAAGGTTAATAAACTTACTATAAGCCTCCAAATGAACCCCAAGTTGTTTATTATTAATATATATAACCTTATATAAGTCATTTGGCCGAACCTTAGATTTTCAGGAATAAAATAACAATTACTAATATAATATTTGTTTTAAAAACTATTTTATGTCAATTTTGACACTATTTAGTAATTGATTTTTGTGAAAATCATAACAGAATTATTAGTTCAAACCAAGTTAATTAAATAAATACTAATATGTCATAGTAACCTATAAAATTATTGGAATTCATAAAAAGTCTCAAATTACATTTAGTTTGGTGATTATAACATTAATTATGTCAATATTTCATTAATAAGATAATTACTGCATCATCTTTGTGTCATAAATAAATTACATTATTTAATGTCTAAAAATTACAAATAAAATACCATTTGGTAGGAAATATTTTTATATTTCTAATGAATATTTATAGTCTAATTTATCTTATGTATAACTCCATATTAAAAATTATTTACTTATTAAACTTTGATTTTAACTATTTTAACCCTTCTTTAAATAAATTAATAATAAATGTCCTAATCTAATCCAAGTGGGCCTAAATTGTCATATTTTATTCCTAAGTTTGTTTTTCTGGTCGAATTACACTTGTCCAATAGAATTAGGACATGTGTTAGGGTAATAATAATATCATCTTTACCCTTAATTACCCTATTTACTTTTAACCGTGGTAAAAAAAAGTAAAAAGTTATTATTCACCAAAAAATTATTTTCATCTCATTGAACCAAATTTTACTTACTGAAATCATCCGTGTCTCTCAGATTTTTGAAATTCCACTTACAGAAGCGGTAAAATTAAGTTTTATGAACAAATCAGTTTTTTAACTACCACTTAGTGGTTTCACTATTCATCAAAAATTGAAAGTTTTCAGAAAAATACCAAAATTTCACCCTAGGCTAATTTAGATATTCCAAATCCAAAAATGATGTCCATTTTGAAAAATTAAATTTATAAAATTTCAAAAAGTGGTTATTACTATTCATAACGGCCAGTTTTAATAATATTTTAATAGCATATCGTTTTTTAGTGAAACTCGGTATTGCGTACGACACAAGCTATCGAGGAATGTCGCGATTTCGTGTAAAGCAAGCCAAGCAAGTATTGTGTAGAAAAAGATTCCTTTGATGATATATATAACATAAAAGTCTCGGGTGTTACAGTTTCCTTTATTAATAGTTCATGTTTTTTGATAGGTTATATGTATATTAAATGTTTAACTAATTTCTTCATAATTTTTCTAAATTACAAGATTTTTATGGTCTTCACACAGTACGCACACCACATGCATTAAAATCACTATATTCCATATACTTTTACATGTGTTTGTGTGTCATTTATTAATAGTGGACACCTTTAAATTATGGAACATGTCATATATTCTAAATTCACTATAAGTACATAGTACATGATAATTACTATGTTAGATAGTTCGGATAATTAAATTCTATGTTATTGATAAATTTTTATTAAAATTAATAAAGTTGATATGTTTAAAATTATATGGGATGGGAATTCCCTAGAATCTTTGGTATAAGAATTATGATAAATGAATCGATTAATTAATAAATATGAATAATTAATTCAAGTATGTTTTATCTTGTTTATGAAAAATTGAAATGGATACTATTTTTGTAAATGTGTATTTGCTCAATATTTGGAAGATCATGAGCTTTGAGGAACCTATGTATGAGTATGGATTCATTTAATTAAATTATTTCATGATTTTTTACAAATTCTTATTATTAAATAAAAATTATACCCTAGTTTTCATCCCTCTATATATATTATATAATTTTCTACACGCCTATAATTTCTTTTATGTGAACCACCATTTTATAGTCCCCATTTCCTATTTGTAATGTAAATGCATTGCAGGGATCGATCTCTGAAGTGCATGCAGTTCCTTCATGATAATATTGAGGTGAAACCAACCTAGTTGATATAAATGAAAAATGTTGAATTTTTAAACTAAATACTAGACCGGATCAGATAATTTTTCACCCAATGTTAATGGTTTTTTATTGTTCTCTTAATAAAAAATTTTCTAGATAAAATCTATTTATTATTCCACATGTGTATTCTATATAATAAATGGTTACTAATTCTATTTTATGGTTGTTATGTGGAAATAATTAAATTGAATGAATTAAATTGAAATCATGGTCCTATAGAATAAAATACTTGGATTATATATAAAAACTTATTTTATAAAAAACATTATCAATTAGTAATTTACAATCCATTAACATAAACAAATTTTTTTTTGCATAATAAAAAACAATAAATAAAATAAAAAGTATAAAAATCATTAAATAATCTAACTTGAGCTATAACCATGTTTATATTATTATTTTGGCCTTCATCAAGGAACTATTAATTATCCATATGTCATAACAAAGTTAATTGGTTTACTTATTCAAATTTGTATTAGGTTTAACGGTGATAGTTTGTTTAATAAAAATATGGAGGCAATTGTTCAAGAAATATATGTTTACATTTATGGATTTAGGATTCCACTCAATCTTTCAAGGAGATTATAATTTTATTTTGGTGATACTACTTAAAAATCACATTATTATAGTTTTCATGGCCTCCTTTTGGATTATAAAATAGTAAATAGGGATCTATTCCACTAGACTCTTTATACACTGGAAATTATGAATCCAATGATGCGGGATAGTGGTTTTTATAAAATTTTACAAGGCTTATAATTAAATTTATTTAACCTTTCATATTTTCATAATAATTTCATATTATTGTTTATTATTTCATTATATTATAGTTAAATGGAATTTTTATTGGATATATTATTAATTTAATCAATTTTGGATAAATACCATCTCCTTACTATCAGTATTTTATAGGAATGGTAAATTGATTTTCACATTTTATTATTACATTAATGTATGTATTATGTGCTAGAAACTCCATTCTATAATCCACTTATATGATGAGCCAGATGTTTAGTGTTGGATGCTTTCATACGCAACTAACTAACTCAAGAAAAATCATGGAATAATTGACTCTTATAGAATTATTACAAATATATGTGATATTTGTGAGGATAAATCTGGATAAGAATGGTTAGAGATAGAAACCGAACTCTTCATGAGTAAACATATAGAATGTGAACCAGCTGAACCTCGCATAGTTAAGTTGATTTTCTATATTGAGAATCTATATATTCTAGGGTTTCCATTGCTTGAAGAATTGAACATTGATCTTATTCTGGAATCATTCCCTATTATAATCTCTTTTTTTATGAATTTATGTGTGAAAAATATTGATAATTCCATTTCAAATATTCTTACTATGCTTCAATATGCTGATAAGAACCTGAACCATGAAAATCCTCAGATTCGTATAGTGAAAAAGAGGAAGGGAAATGTGAAAATATCTAATATTATCACTAAGTCCAAGTCTTCTTCTAAAAACTGTTCCAGTTGAAGTATGATAAACATAAAATCAAGGGAATATGATTTTATTTTCTTTTCTTGTGGTGAGAAGGCCCAATGGATGAAAAATTGTACTTGGATAAAGAAAAAAGGGGAAATGTCAGGTGCATTCATTATTGATGGAAATATGTTAGTTTCTATAAACATGGAATTAAACACAAAATTTTGTAATCATATATTTATTCAAATATTGTTACCTAGTATATTCTTAAGGATTCCCTTGGTTGATGTGGTTCTATGAGTATCCAAAAAATTAAGACATCCTACCATGGCTATTGGAGACTACCACCTATTATTATTTAGTAGAATATTTTTTTAAATAGATTTTTAGTGTGTTCCATCTGTTACCAAAACATTATTTATGTTTCCAGACTTGACATGGATAAAATTACTTTAAAATTTGGGAATAAATGATTATTATTTTATAATGATATCATTTTTATGGAATTAAATATTTAAACAAGAATAAATATTCTTGTATTACAAAAACCAAGTAATGGAAATTTATAATGAACCAGGTTTGCAAGAATCCTATCACATCTAGTAGTGGAATAACCAACATGGTCATGTAAATGAAAATTTATTGACATGATTACCCGAATATGGATATTTAAATTCTTCTTATCTAAACCCAATCAGTATATGTCAGTATTTTTTATATAATAAAATTGAAAAATCCCCATTTAGTGGAATTGGTGAAAGTCCCACAGAGCTTCTTGAGTTGGATCATACTGATGTGTACGGACAATTTCTAGTTAAAGAATGGGATGGATACTCGTATATATAGATTTTACTAAATAATTTATTACAATTGTATATGTCTACTTAATCGGTTATAAGTCTGATTCTATCAATCAAATCAAGGAATATAATAATAAATTTGAGAATCAAGATGGTTATAAAATTAAAAAACACTTCTCAGACCATGGTTGAGAATATATCAACCAAGTGTTCATTTATTTTCTATGGGATAAAGGGATTTTATCAATAATCACTCCTCCTTATACACCTTTAAGGCATAACTGGCTATAAAATAGTTTAAATAGAGTCACAGAATAAAATATGATGAAACCTTTTCCGTGGATTCTATGTTGAAATCCATCATAATTATTCTATAAATAGCATCTCAGTATTACTATGGAATTTGGAATATGGATTTCAAAACAACCTTCCTTAAAGGGAAACTTATTAAATATGTCTATATAAAAAATAGAATGATATGTGACTCAAATTAATTCTAATAAGAAATGGATGTTTTATATATCCATTTATGGATTGAATCAGAAACTAGGGTCATAGAATGTTCATTTTAATAAACCAATAATGAAATTTTGATTAATAAATAATGAATGAGATACTTGTGTCTATTATTTGATTAATGGGACTACAATAATTTTCTTTAATGTATATGTTGATGAAATATTACTCATTATAAATGTAATACTAGTGTTAAAGAGTGTTAAGAATTGGTTTAACTCATGCTTCATCAGAAAATAATTAGGTGAAGCAATATATATTCTTGGGATCCAGATCAATCACGATATATCTAAGAGGCTCCTTTGACTAAGTTAAAGTACATTTATTGATAATTTACTCAATATAATCATTATAGATCAATGTAAGAGTGTATTATTTATAATGTTTTATTCCATTAGTCTTCTAAGAAAATATGTTATCAAAAATATGGAGGAGAGACAAAAAGTAGAAACAATTCTGTTTGAATCAATGATTGGTAAATTCATATATTTTATTCTATATAATGGGATCTATATTAAGTAAAACTTAAGTGAGGTAATACAATATCAAGTGTACCTAGGTATATAATGTGTTATGATTCATCCATTGGATAGAAATCATGATTATCCTAAATTATATAAGATCCATTGAGGATAAATTCATATTTTATATAGGAGATGAGGACCTAGTCAACAAGGGTAATTATATACTAATATAAATATATATCAAGATGATCTAATTTCATAATTGGGATACATCTTCACACACAATAAAGGTTTTATGAGAAGGAACATGTTAAAAAAATGTGGTTACATAGGTTAAAGTAGAGTCTGAGTATATTGTAGATTCTAACAAAACAAATGATATAGTTTAGATATGGAACTTCATAAAATATCTTGACATAGTTCCTAGTAGTAATCGGCCTACCACACCATACAATGATAATATTGTAGCATTGATTCTTGTAAACAAGTTATGGTCATATCAAGGGACGAATACATACTTTGGAAATATCAATCTTGAAAAAAAAATCATTGAGTGGTATCAGCACAGTAAGTAGAGTTTCAATGAAAGACACCATGGTGGACCAACTGACTAAATTAGTATCTCATAAGAAGCATAGATATCATGCGAGTTCTAGAAAACTTATGTTTTTAGTAGTTGTCTCTTATATAAGTTGGTGTCTGTTGGATTTGGTATCCTAGAACAAACTTCTTTATACTTTAGATAACATGTATATACACATAATTTAATATTAAATGAATATCTTATCATGTTTTTTGTTCATTTTTTAACCTTAATGTGATAATGTCACAAAGTATATGTCACATTAAATAGTTCATAAATATTTCCCTATTATGATGAGAACCATGATATAAATTGATGATATAATAAAACATAAAATTGCAGTCATGTGACATCTTTTGATGGGAAAGACATGATGCATATTGTATGGTGAGAATACTCATAATTGGATAACACTTCTTATCATGAAGTTTAACATTGATATTATTCATGTCTAGAGAGTATGAGAATAAACACATCATAAGGAATTCCACGTGTTTTAATTTCATTTGATATTCCAATAAGTGATAATGTGTAATGACAAATATACGTTAATATTACAAATAATTCATATAATTTGTCTTGTATGTACATGTATTTCTATAAACCATGACTCCATATATTTATATTGATGTTTGGTAAAATGTGTGTGTCATGAGTGGTATGTTACTAAGGAATAATTCAAGAAAGTATTTATCTCTTATAACATTAAGGAATTTGATATCTTGGCCCTTTAATTGAAATTAAACTATCAAATTAAATGTATTTTCCATGGTCTGTAAATTTTTCCATTTCAGGAAATCAAATAAAGATATATTAGGCATATAGGTTAAAGACATGAGTGCACAATCTTTATCGATTATATATTGAGATAAAAGGATTATATTGCACAATAAGCATTTTTATAAACTTTTCTTCATTGTGACATCAACATATTCCTATTGGAAGTTTTTTTGTGTCACTAGATGTTGATATTGGACATTAGGCTAGCTAGTGTAATGCTCCAAATGGGGAAACCTAAAGTGTCATACACTTCTTGTTTCCATTGATCTTAGTAAAATATTGTCCATATTTAACTAAGGAAATAAATATTATTTTCCTGACTGAAAATTATTATTTATTCTGTATTTAGTCATCATAAATAGTAAATAAATATTTATTCTATGAATAGTGAGTATAATATATATAAATATATATTTATTTATTTATTGAAAAAATAATATTTATTTAAATATTTATTCGATTTTTAATAAATAATTAGGAGGATGAGCGGATCTAGTATTGAGACTAATGATAAATATTTATTTAAAATATGGTAAAATAATACTAATTATTTCTTACATTAGTTTATCCCATGAAGAAAAATAATAATATTTTTATTTTTCATGAAATGGGGAACTTTTGGGGTTAATATATTGTAAAGGGGATATATACAATTAATAAATTTTTTAACCCCAAACCTATGATTATAAATAGTTGGGTATATCTTTTGTAGAAAAAAGTTTTATAGACACAAATGGTTATAGATACAAATAGTTATAGATACAAACCATTTTACATGAAGACTATTGTTGACACAAATAGTTAAATATACAGATGAGAATAAATACACACTATTATAGATACAATACACTGTAGATACAAATTGTTTTAGAGACAAACCATTCTATATAGAAACCATTATAAGAACAAACTATCATAAATGAAAACTTCTTTTGATACAATTTATTGTGAACAACATTATCCAGCTTATAGAATTACCCCAAAAAAGGAAAATTGAATTTCTCTAGGGTTTACGAAGATGATTTATACTATCATGCTAGAACACATAATTTCATCTTAGATTCCTTAAATATTAATGGAACATATCTAGATAACTACTCGAGTGATTATACACTTTGATCATAAACTAGAAATGATAAAGAAACCACAAAGTGTTTTTAAAATGAACTTATTCTTTGAGGAAATTATATCAAGGCAGATTCGGAACATTAGTAGCATTGGAAAATAGTCATAGGTGACCCTGGTTTGTGTGGAACTACTAGGGGTGACTTTTTTTAAATCTAAATATTTTTGTAGGAATAAATATATTTTGGAACCAATTTTTTTTGGATTAGTCTTGATTTATATCTTGTACATATTCTTATAGGTAAGATCCCAAATAGTGTGCTTTGTATTTTATACCTTTTTTATTGCATGATATTTTATTTCATGGGTATTTTCTCACCTGTTTTATTTATAGATGATATATTTCAGGATTTAGTGAATATGGTATTCATTTATTGGAAATAAAGGGGTTGTCTACAAGTGGACTTATTCATGAAAATTATTTATTAACTGGATTTTTAAGGATAAAACTTGTGCATTATTGATTTCAGAACTTTTATAGATTATTTATTGGTATCCTACTAAGATTTGTGCCCACACAATAATTTTTCCTTTAGTCAATCATAGACCTTGTCTTATAGGACTCAGGTAAAGGGAAGGGAATCATGAATAATTTCAGAATCTCTTGTCATTTATTTCCACCATTAAGGGATGGTTTGGAGGTCATCTCAAGTCACATAGACACTTACTGGTCTTGTTTTTATACAATTCTAGTTTAAACAGTTTTACCTGGGTTGTATAGATCTTGTTATAACTCTTTATTCATCATTTTACTATTGTTTTGTGTATTTTTTTTGTTATATTAAATGTTGGTTCTTCTATCACTGTTATACCTGATGACATGGAAGACCCCCTTAGTGACTTGTTTAGTTGGCATGGGATGGTATGTTACAAATTGTAATCATAGGGATGCTCATCCTAATGTGTGTTAACACTACCTCAATTTGGTTTTATATCTTTTGTAGACATGATTTAGGACCATCAGAATTTAGATAGTAATCATTGGAGGGTTCCTAGCTAGCTCACATAAGTGTCTAAACTCTAGTTACCATGGGTAGCAGGAAAAGTTTTACCCTGTTTTATACATGGTATTTAAGGTAATTTGAATGATTTGTAGGGGAATTTTTCTAATGGAAATGTTATTTTCTAAAAGTTTATCATTTCTTTAATGTAATTCATAACTGCTTTAAATTCATTATTTTATAAATATTTTTATCATCACATGTAGTTATTCAAATGATTCTGGAATCAGTTCGTAGCTAATTGGTTTTGTATTGATTTTTAGAGAATGTCTCCTTAATTATCAATTCCAAATCCAAGATAGGATAATGCAAAATAGGATCTATTAGAAAATCCTCCCTTGGAACCTTCGATTGTTTAAGAATACATTTTCATAATTCAAACTCTAAGTCATGTTGTTATCGGGTACCCCAGATGTGTAGTGGAACATGAATCTGAATTTACTAAACTACATCCACCCATCTTCTATAGTGATAAAGCACTCTAGGGATCTAAATAGTGGATTTATTATATTGGGAGGATCATAAACTTCATGTAGACTTCTATGGACTTTAAGGTGGGTTTTTTTATTTATTTGATTTAAGGAATGGGGAGGTGATGGTGGGACACAATTGTGCAAGATAAGTTTCATGATGATCTTATCAAGGATTATTTCAAGAAAATATTAATTTAGTAATTGTATAATGAGATGTAATGTGTAGAGAATACCTAGGATTTTATATCCTTAGAATAGAGATAGAATACAATTCTATATTATTTTTCCTATTTTGCTGAGTTGGTGTATTTGGAACCAAATCTAGTCACCAATGAGTACTTGATTGCTCAGAGGTTTGAGTTGGGACTGAGGCCAGATATACAGTTGATATTGATTCTCGTGGGTCTTCCAAACTTTTTATAGGTAGTTAATAAGTCATCATTAGAAGATCCTAAAATATTTCAAAAAATATTTTTGATATGATCTTCTGTTGGTACCATCGTTATTTAAGGTGTATCTTATTACAAGAAAAGGAAGTTGAAAGGTTTCCAATTTTCTTCAAGAATTGTTTCAGGGGATATTATTGGATAGAATTAGGTTATTTTCTTTTAGTGAAGAAATACTACTTATACCATGCCTAATTGTGTTGGGGATCACAATTCTTTTCATTTTTATGGAAAATCTGGTCATCTATAGCATTTTTATAGTTTGTCCCATGGAAGTAAGGATGGATCCAAACTCACAAATGGCTCATAGGATTGTACAAAAACTTACTAGGGTGGTGGTACATAACCACAAGCCAAATTGGATGTTTATGTTCCTTGGAAATATCAAGGAGGAGTTGAGACTAGATTTATTTATAGAGTTGAGTATGCACCTGAGTAATCTGAATTAGGACAAGACACAGTTAGAGGTAAGGTGTTTATTTCATATTCTATTTTTCTAAAATTATTTTATACGGATTCTAAAATTATATCATATCATAAATTTATTTTATGTGTTGTGATTTTATTTAGAGATTATTCCACTATTTTTGGATCATTTTAATCATTTGGGAAATAGTTATGGGTATGGTTTCATGTGCCCAGTGTGTCAAGTAATAATAGAGTATGTGGTAGCATCGGACATCTTGGTTATCACTATTGAACTCATGAACATGATTATAAACATAGATTAGATTATTAGTTTTAATGTCTTATTTTTTTCAAGTATGTCTATGGAATATTTATATGAATATTTTACAATCTAGGCCATGAGATGGTGTGAGATTCTGAGGACCGGTGTTCCCGAAATTATTTTTTGAAATATATCAAATATCATGCATGTTCATTTTTTTTTTGGAAAATGTGGAATAACACTAAGAGTGGGGATCACATAAAAAACCCAAGGGAACCGTTGATTTCAGAATTTGGGCTTTACTCTACGTGTAACATAATCATTGTCGGTGTGGGGAATTTGTGAAAACATTGTTTCAGTCATGGAATTAATAAAATAATAAAATAAAATAATTCATTATATTTTTTTGATGCAGAGACCTGCTTACTATTTAAATATACAATAATGGAGTTTGTCTCAAAGTTGGATTCTCAACCAAGGAAACCTAGAAGATGTTAAATGATAGAGCTTTTGGAGGACAACAATGGATCAATATTAGATCATGGATCATTGTACAAGTAGTGTTCATAGATCTCCTCAAATATTAAATCTCTAGACCATTCTTCATTAATAATAAATCCAAAATCATGGAAGGATGTTTATTTATGATTATTCCATACCATTATTTTATTCGAACTGAATTCAGATTAATTCCATGATTAATAATGGATTCGTGTATTGAATGTATATTAAATTTATGGATTTAATTTGTTTTTTCATTATTTATCTATAAATATTCATTCATCATTCCTATGAAAACAAATCATGGAGAAAATGGAAAAACAAATTTCATGTTCATTCCTTACTTTCTTGTTTTATGCATTTCTATCCCTATTCTAATTATGTTTAACATTGGTATTTATTTCGACTTGTTACTCGATTGATACTCAATGAATGATCATTTCACGTTCACTCTTTAGAACAATGGATTGATAACATTAGTTTTTTATGAAGTTTTCATGATGAGATAGTGGGACATAACTATGGATGTGGATCCATAGATAGATCGGTACTCGTTCATAATTATTTTGGCATGTGGTACTGATGATACTTGACATTGGCTAATTCCTGAGGAATGGGAATGGACGGAATCCAGATGATGGGGGTGAATGTACTTGTAAAAATCAAAAAGGAATTATATTCGATGAGTTTGATGTCATATCTAAAGGAATCAGGGGTGTGGAGGCATACGCGTGAATAAATTCCTTGTTTTCTGTGAATGATCCAACTACATGGCATGTAGTCTTTTGAGAAAGTGTCATGTAACCCCTTTCATGCGGTACTAGGGTTTTACTGCTGAGAAACATATCACATTTCTCGTGGTCCACACCATACATTATGTGACCCTAAGATGAATAGATCAGCCTCTAAAATGTGTACTCACCCAGGAGGCTGAGTTTAGTTGCATGTTGTGTGGTCTATTCCACACATCATGTACCCCTAAGAAGATGTATTAGCATGTAAATGGAGTTTATTCCAAATAAAATATTTCATCCTGCATGTGATGTACGACTATATACATTTCTTTTACTTGGGAAAGTATATGGACATGAGCTAGATGGAATGTTGAAAGATAAGATGAATCTTGCATGTTATTGACCATTAAAACACATCATGCACTGGGGAAAATTACATATCATGTGAGTGTGATACATAGGAAAAACCAGTCTTAGTGTTACATTATGCCAAACCTGAGGTACATGTCTTGTATTCCTTTTTGTATTGGTTTTTTTCCTCATTATTCTTAGAATATATCCATTGTGAACTTGTGTGAGTGTAAATTCTTGTATTTTTTAACCGAGTAAAAACATGAAAGGTTTTGAACATTTTCATTGTAACGACAGGTTAGTTTTTGAAACCAAGATTCAGGATGTAGTTTTGTGAGTTGGGATATTTTAAACATGTTTATATTAGGCTTCTGTAGGGGATTAAGGAGTTTTTGGACGGATGACTGGGTTTCAGGATCGTCGTATGAGGGAGTTATGTTCACACGGGCTGTTCATGGTTATTCAAACTCTATGGGTCATCCGTGCATGATAAAACAGGTGTCAAGAAGTGGATTCATGGTCTTTGCACAGTATATTGGACCATCCGAGTCAAACCATGTGGTTTACCCAGTTGTGAGTTTTGGGTTAAAATTATTTGATTAAATTCCAAGAATAGGGGGATTAATTAAAGGTTGTGAAATGGGAGTTTTATTTAATTAAATTGAAGGTTAAGAAGAATTAAATAAATTTATGTAATATGGGGGTTCATTTTAATTAAATTTGAGGTTTATAGAATTTAATTAAATTATGTTGAACGGTATAATTTATTAAATTAACTTTGGTTGAAAGGAATTTAATAAAAATATGCATTTAAATGTGGAGTTGTGGTTTATCAAATAGGGGTAATAAAAGATGTTTCTAAAAGTGGAGTTGCGGTATATTAAATAGGTATAATAAATTGTATTCTTAAATATAGAGTTGGGGTTTATCTAAGAGGTGTCTTAATTAATAGATAACAATAACAATATAGTAGTTATTATTATTTATTATTATTGTTATATTTGTATTTATAATAAATTTAGGGATTTAATTTATTTTTTGAGGGAGATGAGATGGGGGAGGCCCACCCCATTCTTCTCCTACATGAGGTACGACCCCCTTTTTCTCCCATGGTTTTGGCACACCAACCCTATCTCCCATATCATATCCATGTTCTAGATTCATCTGGTTCCTTCACAAAAGTTGTCCATCTCTTTGATGTGATCCTTTATCCTTGAGTTTTTTTTCTTTACATTTGTTGTTTCATCTCTCTGTTTCCCAGTCTTCATTAGGCTAAAACCCTATATTTGGGTTTATTCAGTTTCATCTTTTCTTTTAGTTCTAGGTGGTGTGAAAGATGTCTCTAGACCCATTTTTTTGTATTCCAATGACCTCCACCAAAGGTGAAGTGGTTCAGCTCAATTAAGTTCACCACCATCATTTTTTGGTAAGTAAATATACCCAATACATGGTTTCACACCCCCTTGAATGAGTTTGATATGGTTTATTTAAGTTGTGGTTAATTAATTGGGTGTGAGTTGGTCCATGACACACTAATTGTGTGTTCTAGTGTTATTGTTAGGGTGTTTCGATCAAATTTCATGGGGGTGAGCATTTATATAGAAGTGTGTGTGTGTGTGTGTGTGTGTGTGTGTGAGGGAGTAGTGGATTGGACTTAGAAATCATGGTTTGTCCATTCTATGAGGTAGGGTTCTCAACATCTCTTAATTAATAAAATGTAGTTTTTTTGATTTTCTTATTTTGATAAAATTAACTGCAATGTTTGAAAAAAAAATATTATTGGTGGGACGAGATACAAAATTTTGAATTAATTATATACTTCCAGGTTTAAATTGAGATAATTAGTTGGGGGATTAATTATGAGATATAAAATTGGTAAAGAAAAAAATTACTTATGAATTAATTATGTGATTTCAGATAATAATTACTGAGGGGATAATTATGAGACATTAAATCGGTTAAGGTGAGAAAATTAATTATAAATTAATTATGTGATTTGATATAATAATTATCAGGTTATTATTTATAACATAACAAATTGGTTAAGTTGAGATAATTAATTATGAATTAATTATGTTCTTTAAGATTAAAATTAATAAAACCATTAACTACGAGGTATTAAATTGGTTATGTTGAGACAATTAATTATGAATTAATTTTGTGTTATGAGATAGTAATATAGATAATTAATCAGGAGACTGATTATGAGATTTTGATTTGGGTCTAAGATGAGGTAATTAATTTGTCAATTAATTACATGATATAGAGATGTATGGGTGGAGATAATTTATTTAAGAATTAATTATGTGGTATTGACATTGTTGCTTGGAGACTAGTTAATTGTTGAATTAACTAGATTAATTATTGTGATAAGTTAATTTTTTTGCTTACTAAATAAATTATTTTGTTTAACCAATTGTTGCATTTGTAATGAGATTTATGATGATAATTATTTGATGAATTAATTATCTTATAAAGCTGTGAATGGTAACATGGACATTCATGGGAGCATGTGTATGGAATGGTAACATGGACATTCATGGGTGCGGGAATATAGAATGGTAGAACGAATGTATTTGGTGCATGTGTATGGAATGGTAACGTGAACATTCATGGGTCTATGAGTATGGAATGGTAACCAGGACATTCATGGGTGTGTGAGAATGGAATGGTAACATGGAAATTCATGATGCATGAGTATGGAATGGTAACATGGAAAATCCCGAGTGCGTGAGTATGGAATGCTAACGTCGATATCTATGGTGTATGAGTATGGAATGATAAAATGAACATTCCTGGGTGTGTGAGTAGGGAATGGTAACATTGACATTTTTGGGTGCGTGAGCATGCAATGATAACTTGGACATTCGAGTGTGTGTGAGTTATGTAATGATAATGTCATTCAAATGGGTGAAATATAATAATTGTAAAATTATATTTCTTTTGTGTGGTTAAAAAATAATATCAAATAATGTGATAAACAGTTCATTATACATCATTTATATATATATATTTCTTATTCAGAATCTTATCCTTGTCATGAGATGAAGTAGGTATCATTGTCTGGTGTCCCTTTATAACTTGTATGGATTTTTGGTTATTTATTTAATTCTATTATTTCAACGATATTCTTGTATGTACTTTAACATTATATTATTTTCTAGATTAAGCTAGACACAAGTGGTACCAGACTACTGAGATTTATATCTCACACCTTATTCGGGATTCCATTGCACTGGGGTACCCAAGTAGACTCTAAATTTTTACAGGTCCTTGGAAATTTCATGTTGATTTTTTCTTGTACCTGGGAGTTAGGAGAAAAGGACTGCGAGGGAGCTCAAGATTCTAATAGAGATTGTCCTTGGGGCTTTGTACCTTTTCATTTTTTTCCTATACTGAGATATAAAGAATGTTGATTTGTTTACTACATTCACATTTGTACCACAATGACATGTATACATTTTATAAAATGGAATTTGACATTTTCTTTATTGAGTTGATATTACAATTGAATTCCACATCATTAGTTATGTCTTTATACTACTTATGATGTTTTGATCTATTTATATATTTTTATATGGCTGTGAAAACTCTAATATAAAGGTATAGTCTACCCACTAACTATCTGTACACTTTCAATTCTAGTCGCAAAACTATGGCATATGGGGAGGCGCACATGAGGTCATATGGCGACTGGTCCGGCTACTGGTTCGATGGAAAGTAGGGTCGGGACGTTAAAATGTGATATATGAGGGAGGTTTTTATTTCCTTCTCATTTTTCTTTCTTTTTTGGGTTGGTAGATAGGAGACTATGAATGTCTTGGTGCTCGGTTAATAGTCCTTCTTGGGACTGATCACCTCATGTATGGGGAATTACCATGTGTCAAGGGATGGGAATTAGTGTTTATACTATCTGAGGTTACAGATGATATGATTTGACATGAAGTTACTATTGTATTTTTCCATTGCTTATTGATTTTTAGAATATTGAAATTTTTCCTTCTCTTGATATGGAGTGGATTTTTCATAACATGCATCATCTTAGGAACATAGATATTCACTTGTCATGCATATAGCATGCCCTTTGTTGCATTATTAGGATGTATACTAATTTTGATTGTGTGCCTTAGGTCTAATTACATGATTTGAATTTCTTAAGCATGGGTGCTTGTATAACATGTTTTGATGATTATATTCCATGATTCCTCTATTATTATCATGTTTTGATGTTGTTCCAAGCTTCTGTGTGATATAATTTCATCGTGTTACTGCTTATGATAACATGATAGAGATATTTTTATGTTTAAATGGTTTCATAAGTATAAAATTGATCGGATTCATTTACGAAGGGATCCATTTTACTCTTTAAGGTGTATGGGTGACTTATAATGGGGAAAAGGGTAATTTATGTATTCAAACAACTAAAAAAGAGCTTCTCAAGTTAATATTTCAAATGGAAAATTATATGTTATAAATGGGAGACAAATGCCAGTGGTAAGGTTTATGGAAGCCTAATCAATTGGTAGAGGTCCACCCATGTGACTGATCCTTATATAACCCTAGACTATTGGAAATGGTAGTAAATGTAAAACTGTTGAATTTTTTTAAAATAATTTTTTTGGGGTTGATTTTTTGAATAACCTGGATTGAATAAATGGGAACCTCGGAGGTCACCTCTTTGTTAAAAGGAATTTAGATGTCATATTTCTTGTTTAAAATGAATTGACACTGAATGTTAAATGTAAAAGAGGAAGTTTGTTATGTCTTTACTATTTTCCCATGGGGAATTTTTTGAAGACCAAGTTCCTTATTAAGGAATAGAACTTGTGGGTTCATTAAAATATTTCAAATGTTTAGAGGTTGAAATGAATATTGAAATGACTAAAATAAAGAGGGGATTTTGAGCCTACTAATTTATGTTTTGCATTACCAATAGATAGGGTTTATGTGTATACATTGTAAGGAAATTTCACATGGTAGTTAGCACACTTAGATCTTCAGTTTCTTTACTTCCACTATGAGATTTTTGATGTTGGTGTGGTTAAAGTGTTGTTTTCCTTAGTAGAAATTTTTTATTTTATTGAATGGCTACCTTGTTATGAGGGATAGTCTAGGTATCATGAATCTTGATAGGTGAATAATTGTTAGGGAATTCTTGGCTCAGCAGTTCATACATGCCTTAGGCATGGTCATCCGTTAAATAAGTCCTTGGGTAACTCTATAGTAGAGTGTTTGGGGTGCAAAGTTAAGTTCATCCCACAACTCGGGAGGACTTTTTGGGACTCAAGTGTTTTCTCATGCAAACACATTTAAAATTTTTGGCTTTCATTCGATTTTTTAACATGGTGATCGTGGTTTGCAGAACGTCACACGTGCATTTAATATGTTTCTAAACTACTGCACGTATGAGTGACTGGTCTTTTCTGTCAATAACATGGACACTCTAAAGGTGGGTAGTGTCACATCGGTTTTGGTGTACGTGTCGATGCTTTCCTTGAAACATGACCTTGATGTTTTTAGTGGTGTGAAAAAATGTTTGGAAATTCCGTTAGTTTGGGTTGAATTTAAATGGTTATATTTTAATGAATAAGGATGCCTTAGGTGGAATAGTCATTGGGTTTTGGTCGATGATGTGTCGGCAGGTGAAGCCAATACTTTTGGTAAAGAGTTGAATGATAGTAGCTTGATTGATCTATTGGTGACCTAGTTTTACCTTTAGTGTGCTCTTCTTAATGAGACAATCATGTCTCCAATCATGGCCTCCTTTTGGAGACACCGAGACAACATCATTTATACATCATGATAAAGTTTTAAATGTCATTGGGATTCGTATAGTGGATGTTATCATGGTTGTAAGCAGGATGCATGATTGTTTGGGTTACACCTTTATTTCTGCTAGGGAATGATAGTTTTTGAAATATCCAAGTGATGGATTGGATTGGGAAGGTCACCAAATGTTTGGTGAGGACTTTTTCTTATATGTGTTTGGTGATGGAATCATTTTAAAGTCACATCATCGGTTTAAGGTAGATTGTGGTTTTTATGGGTTGGAAATTTCTTTCATGGAAGGAATTGTGGTTTGGGAGTTTTATAGATAAATGATAAAACTATTGGTGGAAATCACGAATGGGTGGATGGTTAAATAGAAGACAATGGTATCATGTCTCTAGTTGTGTAGGATCGCTTAAACACTGATTTGATGTTTGGGATGGATTTTTAGATTTTTCTTGGGTTTTTAATGTCTTAATCCATTGGGATTGTGAAATGGTTATAGATTTTTTGGGAGTTGGAAACGCAACACAGATGTTCAAATGAGACATCATGACCTTGGTGGGTTGGATGATTGGGTAATAGTTCCAAATGGATTTTCAGGGATGATAAGTTTTTAAGGTGGGTAGATTGTAACGTCCTGTGTTTTTTAATTGGATTAAAAATCAAAAGTTTTGTAAATTTTTTGTTGTAACGATGGGTCTGTTTTTAAAACCAATCTTCAAGATGAAGTTTCATGTGTAGGGATCTATTAAACGTGTTTATATCGGGCTTGGGTAAAGTCATGAGGATTTTTCAGATGGATGGATGGATTTCGGGAGTATCGAACCAGGTAGTTACGTTCACATGAGATGTGCACGGTTAGTCAAACCATGTGGGTCAGTCTTGTGTGATAAAATAGGTGTCGAGTAGCAGACCCAAGAACTACACACAATCTTTTAGACCATGTAGTTTACCCGATTGCGAGTTTTGAGTTAAAATTATTTAATTAATTTCCATTATGAAGGGAATTTAATTAAATGTTGTGAAATTGGTTTTTTATTTAACTAAATTCAATATTAAGATAAATTTAATTAATTAATGAAAAATGGGAGTCTCTTTTAATTAGATTTTAGGTTAACAGAATTTAATTAAATGATTATGAATTGGATAATTTAGTAAATTAACTTTGGTTGAAATGAATTTAATTAAATGATGTGTTTAAATGAGGAGTTAGGGCATATCAAATATTTGTTATAAATGATGTGTTTAAATGGAGAGTTGTGGTTTATCAAAGAGGTGTAATAAATGGTCTATTTAAATAGGGAGGTGCACCCTATTCTTATCCTACGTGAAGCGTGGCCCCCCCTTTACTCATATGGTTGAGGCACAACACACCTATCTCCCAGCTCCTCTCTGCATGCCAGATTCATCTGATTCATTCATGAATGTTGTCTTTCCTAGTGAGGTGATTCCTCCATCCATTTCATTGTTCAAATCAGTTGTTTCAGTTCTCCATCACCCAATATACATTAGGCTAAAACCATATATATGGGTTTAATTTAGTTTCTTTTTTCTTCCAGTTCTAGGTGGTGTGAAAGATATCTAGGGAGTCGTTGGTCTGTATTCTGATGATCTCCACAGAAGGTTAAGTTTGTCACCTTGATTTGGTTCATTATCGTCATTTTTGGGCAAGGCCATATACACAAAATTGTTTTTTCACCCCTTTAATTATGTGAATATTGTTTATTTGAGTTATGGTTAATTAATTGGGTGTGTGTTGGTCCCTACACTCTAATTTTGGGTTCTAGTATTGTTGTCAGGGAGTTGCGATCCTTTTTCAAGTGAGAAAGCATTTATGTTTAGTTGTGTGTGTTCGAGAAAGCAGCGACATTGAGTTAGAAAGCATGGCTTGGCCATTCATTGAGATAGGGTTCTAAATTTTTCTTAAATAATATAATGACATTTTAATGATTTATTGCTTTTGATAAAGTTGACTGCAAAGTTTGAAAAAATTATTTATTGGTGGGATGAGATAATTAATAATCAATTAATTATTTTTTTTTGAGGTTGAAATTGAGATAATTAGTTGGGGATTAATTATGAGATATTAAATTGGTTAAGATGAAAAAATTATTTATGAATTAATTATGTTCTTTGATATATTAATTTTTGTCGGATTAATTATGAGATATTAAATTGGTTAAGATGAGATAATTAATTATAAATTAATTATGTTCTTTGAGATAATAATTATCGGGGGATTAATTAAGAGATATAAAATTGGTTAAGTTGAGAAAATTAATTATGAATTAATTATGTTATTTTATATGATAATTAATCTAAAGATTAATTATGAGATATTTAATTGGTTAGGATGAGATAATTAATTATGAATTAATTATGTGTTATGAGATTTTAAAATAGATAATTAATCAGGAGATTAATTATGAGATTTTGATTTCGGGATAAGTTTAGATAACTAATTTGTGAATTAATTACGTTATATTGAGATGAATGCATAAAGATAATTAATTTTTGATTTTATTATTTGATATTGACATAGTTACCTTGTGACTAGTGAATTGTTGGATTAACTAGAGTAATTATTTTGATAATTTAATTGTTGAGTTATCTAAATGACTTGTTTTTTTAACTAATTATTGAATTATTAATGAGATTGATGATGATAATTATTTTCAGAATTAATTATATTATGATGCGGTGACTGAAAACATAGAAATTCATGGGTGTGTGAGTATGGAATGGTAACCTGGACATTCATGGGTTCATGAGTATGGAATTGTAACATGGATATTCATGGTGAGTGAGTATGAATTGGTTACATGGACATTCATGGGTGTGTGAGTATGGAATGGTAATGTGGACATTCATGAGTCTGTGAGTATGGATTGGTAACATGCATATTCATAGTGCGTGAGTATGGAATGGTAACAGTTACATTCATTGGTGCGTGAGTATAGAATGGTAACAAGGCCATTCGTGGGGTGTGAGTATATAATGCTAACGTGGGAATTCATTGGTGTATGATTATGGAATGGTAACATGGAAATTTTTGGGTGTCTGAGCATGGAATGATAACTTTAAAATTCAAGTGTGTTCGAGTTATGAAATGTTAACATCATTAAAATGGGTGAAATATAAGAATGGTAACATGACCACTCTTTTATGTGGTTAAAAAAATAATAATAAATAATTTTATAATGATTTCATTACACTTTATATATATATATATATTGTTCCAATTCTAAATCTTATTCCGTCTAGGGTCTAAAGTAAGTATCATTGTCTAGTGTCCCTTTAGAACCTGGACGGTTTTTCGGTTATTTATTCAATTTTGTTATTGCTTTGATGTACTTTTATGTTGTTTAATTTTATTTCATTTTATAGATTAATCTAGACTCTTGTGGTCCGGGCCTACTGAAATTTATATCTAACACCATATTCGGGCCACCATTATAATGGGGTACCTGAGAGGACTCTTCTTGTTTACTAGTCCTTGAAGATTGATTGTTGTTGTTTTCTTGAACTTGAGAGTTAGGAGCAATGGACTGAGAAAGAGATTGATATGATCATGGAGATTTCCCTTATGTATTTGGGAATTTTCATTTTTTCTATACAGATATGTAAAGCATGCTTATTTGTTTACTTCTCTCAGATATATACCACCATGACAAGCATACATTGTATAAACTAGAGTTGTCCATTTTCATTATTGAGTTGGTATTACAATTGACTTCAAATGAATTAGTTATTGATTTATACTTATTATGTTGTTATAATCTATTTATATATTGTTATACAACTGTGAAAACACTGATATGAAGGTATAGACTCCCCACTAACTATCCTTACACCCTCGATGCAATTCAACAGCCTCTAGTGTATGGGGAGGTGTGTTTGTCATCATATGGTGACCGGTCCACCAACTGGTAAAATGGTAAGCTGGGTCAGTATTTTATAGGGAGCTACCTTATAAAAGTATCAGTTGATTATGTTCCCCTAGTCTACACCAATGTGGGTTCAATTTGGAATCACGTTCCCATCATCGTGTTCCCTCCGAGAGGCCCAAAGATATCCTCATTTTCCATCCTATTACCATAAATGGGGTTATAGGAATTTTCATGAAAAAAAATTGCATGGAAACCAATCCCCTATCTATGAGAATGTCTCTAGTAGGTGTTGGTGTCCCACCAAAGATCGCTCGACATTGACCCCCTAACTGTTTATCGATATCTAATGTTTCTGATGATGTTTAATATGATCAAGTGTATATCTCAGATAATCCCTCCTAGTTTTATTCATGTGTAGACCTGATGAGTGTAATCTCTGTGATGAATGTTTCTAGTGTAATTTTATCTCATGGATTGTGTTCTACTTAATGAGAATTGAATTTAACCTTAGGAAAGTAATCCAAGGATAGATTTATAGTTCTGACCTTTACTTCGAGATTGGGTGTCCTTATTGAGTATATCTGGATTTTATTTATAACAACCATTATCTTTATTTTATATTATTACAAGATTTATTACATAATACTACACTTAATACAACCTAGATGACCAAGAAGCCTATTTTATTATAAATTTGGTACATTACATAAAAAATAGTGATCAAAACATATATTTTAAAAACATATTTAACATGCTAAAAATGCTCCTTCGAACCTAAAACTGCATGGGATGTCATGGGGACATACATAATAAAGATGTGTCCTATAATATAGTGTAAGGAAATAAAAACAGCATAAGTGATACATGTTAGACAATAGGCATATCAATGGGGCACAAAAAGAGTAGGCATCATAAACACAAACAATGAAACATGATATGGAATAATAATCAAAACATGGGAAATGTGGCCACAACATCAAAAATTATATCATAAAAATAGGCCAAGGATAAATCCCCAAGAACTCATTGTGTAAAAATTCACTTAAATGAATCCGGTTCACATTGTTTCCCTACATGAACTATCATGATACTAAAAATTACCCAATGCATTGGGTCTCTATATTATTATGGGATCACCCATCACTTCATTTCATTCTCATTCTCAAGTACGCCACATAGATTGTACATCATGGATTCATTCATAATAATAATTTATTCAAAAATTATGGAATGTTTAATACATATATGTACATCCCCAATCAATAGTGATTTTTTCATAAAGGTAAATACCCCTGATATAAAAATGGGTATGATAGTCACCAAAAAAAATTGGCATGGAAGATCATGGTAAAATTTTGTCATCATAATGGTGTTACTTAAAAATTAATAAAATGGTTTCCTGAGAGTTAAAGGTATATATAATCCTTTGGAAATGAATTGGGAAGAAATATTGAAATGTAAATAGATTGTCTATGTACATAAAGAAACTTGAATAAATAAGAGAACGTGAGAATCTCTTATGAAATTTCAGTGTTCTAACAGCTTAGGTAAGGGTCAAATTATAGAAGATAATCCCCCATTCAGATAAAATCAATTTTATAGTAATGTAATCATTATAAATCAATGAAAATATAACTAATTGAAATTAAACAAACTAATTAAAAGGATGTGCTTTAATTTGATCAGAGGAGAGGAAGGTCCCTTACTCTAGTGTGTGACACCAAATGCATGGTATTAGCTTATTCAGAGAATGGGGGAACCTTAGAAGGACTATTGGGAGTTTAGTTTAGAGTATGGAATCTCTCCAAAGATTTTAAGTGAATATAAATATGATCTTGGGTGTGTTTATATAGGAAATAATTGGCAATTCCTTATCATTTCTCAAACAAATGTTTTGTTCTCTATATAATAAAATAACCAAAACCACATAACATCTCATGGTTTTTCCCATGAATTATACCAAATAGGAGTTCTTATCAATATTTTATGATTCCAGGGCCTAAAACTAATAAAATAATATCCCTTCTTATGTGGAGGTGAGTCACACTCTTGAAGAAATAATTTTAAAGCGTTAAAATATATGATATGTTTTAGAGGATTTATAATGGATTTATTGGATAAAAAAAATTCAAATAACATTATTTTAAATGTAACAAAATATATTTTTTAATATATCCCATTTATAGTAATTATAAATCACATGTGGGTCATTATGATTTCATAATACACAAAGTAAATTTATACGGTATTTAATTTTTTCCCAAAAATTTGACTATCATGGAAAATTATGAAAAATTCTCCATTGGGATATTTTCAACATTATGATTCCAAAAAAAAATTAATATTATTTACATGATTCTCTTAATATGTGAATTTTTAATTTTAAAACAATAATGGACATTTATTGAGAAATACTATGTTTTTTTATAATAAAAGTTTTTTAACCCTTTATAAAATTACTTTTGAATTCCTAGAAGTTGTCTGATAATTTAAATTTAATAAACATTATTTAGTAATAATATTTTGTTAATGTATTATTTATTTCAAATATAAATTAATTTATCAAAATAAATACTTTAATTGAATATGAATACTATCTAAAAATATAATTTTTATTCTATTATGTTGAAATAAAAATTATTTAAAAAGTAACCATAACAGGATGAAAATATATTCATCATTCTATAAAAATAGTTTACCTAATAATAGTTATATGGTCTTGATACATATCCCTTTGATACACCACCAAACATTGTAAGAGTAAGATGTGTGATGGTGGGACCTTCATGGGGCGGTTTACTGAACATGGTTTCAGTCACGATCTTTATGTGCTTTAACTTCTCTAATAAATAGTTTTTCTCATGCCTAAGTTGTCAGATCTTAGCTTGGGTATGGTCAAGGGTGAATAATAGAAATTATGAATCCCTTAAATGATCTGATAAATGTTCTTCATAGGGTAAGACCCTACTAGTTAAGGTCATCACTTCCTTTTTTTGTTTCAATTGTATTTTTGAAAAAACAATATTTATATTAATCATCTAGTCATTGTTCAATGGATATATTATCAATCGTAATGATTCTTAAAGGTCATTTAAATTCAGTTAAATCTAATAAAACAAAATAAGTACATGTGTTTTCCATAACCATATTAAATAATTATACATTTATTTAAAACAAAATAGGAATTTTATTTATGGAAGTTTTAGTCATTACAATCATCCTCCCATTAGAAATTTTACCCTTGAAATTTTCTTTTCCCACACTAAAAACGATTAGGGTAACTCTTCTTCATCACCTCCTCTAGGTCCCACCTTACTTCTTCAAAATTTTGGTTTCTCCATCGCAACATCACAAAGTGCATTGTATTTTTTCATAGAACTTTTTCTCTATAACCTAAGATCTTCAACAGATGCTCCTCATAACAAAGGTCGTTATCCAATGGTACCACCTCTAGCTTTACTACATGTGAGGGGTATGGTATGTAGATCCACAAGAGAGGTACTTAGAATATATCATGTACTTTATATAGGGTCGGTGGAAGTTCTATTCAATATTCCCCTGATCAAATGTTCTCAAAGATCTCAAAGTGGTCGATGTATCATGGACTAGGCTTTCACTTCTTCCAAAATCTCATCACATTCTTCTCTGTAGATATGCAAATGATTACCATGTATCCAACAAAAAACTCTAGGTATCTTCAACAATTGTTATCATAACACTTTTAGAGACTCTATGAATCCTTGATGTGATTTTGAATTTTATTAAACATTTACATAATTTCCACATCAATTTTAGGACCTTGATGTTTTTTCCCCAACTTTATCCCAAGATGAATTTTTTATACTCGTCTTCCAAAAACGTATTCATATGGGCTATTTTCATTCTCGATTGAAAACAGTGGTAGTTAGAGAAATCAACTAGTGAGAGATATTGGTCCCATCCTATTTTGAAGTCCATAGAACACTCATTCTAAATGTCTTCCCATTTATGAAAAGATTGTTCATATTGGACATCAGTTTCACGATGATAGGTCATAATGAAGTTCAGATTAGTGTTTAGAGCATGTTAGAGAATTTTCAAAAATATAGATATGATCTCATATCTCAATCGGCTACAATTGATAGTTCTAATCCATGCAGCCTTACCACTTCTCTGATGTATATCCCTATAAGTTGATCTAGAGATACGTCCTTGGAAATTACTATAAAGTGAGATGTATTTTTAAGATGATCCACAACAACCCATATCGCATTGTTTCCCCTAGATTTTTTCATTTGATTGGAGAAAAATTCCATGGTGATGATCTCTGATTTCAATGTTGGTATAGGTAATGGTTACATCACCCCCTTAGACTTTTGATTTTCACCCCTCACTCACTGGAACACAAGCAAACTTTATGTATATTCAGTTATCTTCTTCTTCACATTGTTCCACACATATATCTTGATACATCAATTTTAATCCTGGGAGTCTCGATAAAATTTCATTTTTTGCATCATCCCACAGTTCCTTTCTTAACTCAGGATTTTATGGAACACATTGTCATGACCCAAATGTCACAATTCCTTCTTTGAAAATTTTAAACTTTGAGGATTTCTCCTTTCACTTGGCTTCCACATTTTTCTAAATTTCTATATCATTTTTTGGAACATCCATTATTATCTCCAAGAGGGATGGTAGAGAAATCATTTGAGTAATTATTGATGATATTCCTTAATTAATTACTCTCATTTACATCCTTTACAGGTCAAGGAATATTATATCCTTTTCAATTCTTGTGAATGATATAGATATAAGATCTTTTCAACATAGAGCATCTACCACTCTGTTTTATTTACAAGGATAGTAGTGGATTGAGTATTCATAGTCCTTGATCAGCTATAACCATCTTACTTGGCACTTATTTAGATATTTATATGTGAATATATCCCTGAGGATTTTTTTTATTCGTATATATTTCACATTTCTCCTCAAAGAGATAATGCCTTCATATTTTTAATGCGAAGATCCAAACATCTAACTTCACATTATGAATTGGGTAGTACTGCTCATGAAATTTCAACTACCTTGAATCATAGGCTATGAATTTTTCATTTTTCATTAACACACATCCCAATCCCTTCTTCTTATAATCACTGAACACCGCAAAAGTTCTCTAATTATGGGTAGTGTGAGCACAACTGTAGTGATAATCCTTCTTTTGAACTCCTTTAATATCTCTTCCAATTCATCATTCAAATAAAAATTTACTCCCTTATATGTTATCTTGGTAAGAGGGTTTGATAATCTTGAAAAAATTCCCAAAAATTGATGACAATACCTAGCTAGACAAAATAAACTATGGATATCAATCATAGATATTTGTCTAATCCATCCTTAAATTGAGTCTATCTTTTAAGGGTATATAGATATCTCATTTCTTGTGATTATATTCCCAAATAAAGGGACTTAATTCAACTAGAAATTACATTTTCTATACTTTTCATAAAGCTACTCCTTTCATAGAGTTTATTGAAAAGTGCTCAAATTCTCCTCATGCTCCTCCTTTATTTCGGAGTATATTAGAATATCAGTTACAAATACTACAAAAAAATAGTTGAGGTAATTTTTAAAGACACTATTCATCAAGTCAGATTTTTGGAGCATTAGTGAGTACAAATGGCTTTACTATGAACTCATATTTCTCGTACCTTGCATGAAAAGTGGCCTTTGAGATATCTTAAATCTTCACCCTTTATTGATAATATCCGAACTAAATATCCAAGTTGGAAAAGTATTGTTCTCTGCCTAGCTAATTAAACATGTCATAAATCTGAGGTAGAGTATACTTTTTCATTATCATGATCCTTTTTATCTCACGATAATCGATAAAATGTGCATTGATTCATCCATCCACATGATGAAGAGGACTGGTTCACCCCATGGTGAAACACTTGGGAGTATGAACCCTTTATCAGGATTATCCTATACTTTTTTCATCAACTACTCAGGTTCTACAGTATCCATTCATTATGGAATCCTGGATAATCGAAACACCCCATGTATAATAATGATTGAAAATTCAACCTCCCATCTAGGATGAAGACTATGAAATTCCTATGGAATCACACGAGAGTATTCCATCACAATGGGAATGTATTCAAGGATTATTCTCTCATTAGACTCAATAATTTGAGCAAGATACACTTGCTCTCTGGGAAATAATATCCATCCTTGAGATATTGGTTCTAAATAAGATCCATCCTCATCTTTACACATGTACATAATTGGGGTTTGATTCTCAATACAGAATTTTATTTCCTTGTCATGGAAATCTATGTTGTCTCTGTATAGGGAAATCCAATCAATTCCTAGAATTGAATAAAATTCCAATAAAGGGAGTATAAAAAGGTTTTATAGGGATATCATCCCACAAAAATTGACAAGGAAGGAGTTATATACTTGGGATTCAATAATTTCCCCATTTTTCATTTTCATCGACATCCTTACTTCAGTTCATTGAAGTGGTTTCTGTTAAATATTCATGATATGAAAAAATGGTTAGAACTAGAATCAAAATGTAAATTCTATATTATTGAATGAATAACTAGCATACTTTCCACCACTTCATTTTCGGGATCCACTTTAGTGGTAGTGATGGAAAATCTTGATCTTGATACCTTGGAGGTTGTTGGTTGTCTCCAAAAACCATTGGCTTAGTGAATTATTTTGTAAAGTGACATGATTTCTTCTAGTTGAATCAATAGACAACACATTGATGGTTGACCAGAGCATTCCTTTACTGCTACGGATTAGTTGGTTTCTCCTATCAGCAATTACTATCTAGGTTCCCTTCCTTCTAACACCTAAATCATTTCTTCATTCCCCTAAAAAAATTTAACGGGTGCTTCTTCCCACACCATTCAAAAGTAGTATGTGGAAATTTATTTCCACCATTAAATTTCTCTATCAGACCTCCAGAATAAAATTCAACTTTATGCTTCTTATCCCCGTGATACCCTTGCGATTCTCTTTTATCCATTATAACTTTGAGGGAACATAAAAAAAATTTCATATCTATCAAAGTTATGTATCATATAATAGTATTTACCCTACAATAGAAGTGTTCAAACTTGAATTCAGGGGTAATGATAAATATGGAGTCATATCTTACAGGTCATGTAACGTTTTCCACATATCCCCCTATAGATTTTTAATCATTTTTCTTGGGGGTAATAAAATTCCATTAAATTCCAAGACAGAGAGTGAATGGAAAATATTTATCAAAAATATAGGAATTCCTTCCAGTCCATTACTTCATTATCATCCTCAGGCTTCGTATTCTTAGTCATATTCCACCACTAATCAGATTCTCCCTCTATATGATAAAAATCCAGTAGAACCTTCTCTTTCTCAAAACATAGAAGATTGATAAGATATTCTCAATGGATTGATCCATTTTTCATTGATTAAGAAATTAGATGATCTATTGAAATTATGTGGCCTTTTTCGTATGAATATCTTGATATTGGCATGTTATATATTATGGGGGTTCGGATACTCTTCTTGATAAATGTTTCTATTCATAACATGATACATCTGAGAGAGTATCTCCATAAAGCTTGTGATTCCTACTCCCATCTGGTTTGGCATCTGGTTGGGGAAGTCATCAGATTTCCCTTCACAATGAATCTTATCCCAATTCATTCTTTTTTCAACCATTGTCTAGAATAAAAGGAAAATTAAGGATGAGTACTTCTAATATTTTAAATACATAAAGGAGATTTGAATATCACCAAATGGATAACTTATAAATTACATTTATTTCCTTAAAATATGAATTTTTAGGCTTCAATTTATGTTATCCATGATATATTTCCTAACATAAATTCTTATGGGAATTTTTTTGTTCTCCTAATATTCGTTTGTAATGAGATTATGAATTTAACAAAGAATATTTCCCATGAGTTTCAAAACAAGTGCATGGTAAGGCCCATTTTCATGCACCAGGATACCATGACTCATCCCCGGCACACCCTGTCATTGTTATTTCCCCTATAATATATGTTCTAGAACCACTTCCACCTGTAGTGTCTATATAGGGATTTATTTTCTTGATAACCCAAGTACTTAATACTTATCAAATTTTAGGTACTATTTCTTATACTTATTATTATCCCTAAACCTATCACTAGGGTTTTCTAATCTTAATCCAAAAAATAACTAAACATTTCCTCTCATACCAAATATAAAAACCCTTCTCTTTATTTCACATTGTTACAAAATTAATTACATAATACTATATTTAATATAACCCGGATGATCAAGAAGTCTAGGGTCATTTGGAATTATGTACATTACATAACAACATTAAAAAAATACAACATTATTATGGAATTATTTTTTAACATGCTCGAAATACTCCTTCGAAATTAAAACTGCACGGGATAACTTGGGGATATACATAAGAAATGGATGTTCTATAAATCCCAATAAGGGAATAAACATGAAATAAGTGATACATACTATAAAATAGTCATATCAATGGGGAACAATATTAGGAATCATAAACATGAATAATGAGACATGATATATCATCATAGTCATAAAATTAGAAATTTGGAAATAACTTAAAACACTGCATCATAAACCAAGTTAAAGGATAAATTTGCCAAGAATTAATGGTGGAAAAATTCAAATAAAGGAATCAGGTTGACACCCTATCACAACATGATGTATCATTACACAAAACATTACCCAATTAATTGTAGTGAAATTTAATTCTAGGTGCACCCATAACATTAATGTAACAGCCCAAGATTTTATAAAAAAATATTCTTTTTAATTTTATTAATGTCTTGTGTTGTACGCTACACCAAAAGGAGCTTGCACAACACGCATCCTTGACTTGCCTTGCATTACACGCAATCGCGACCTTCCTCGATAGCGTGTGTAATACGCAATACCGAGTTTCACTAAACAACAATATGCTATTAAAATATTATTAAAACTAGCCGTTATGAATAGTAATAACCACTTTTTAAAATTCTTTAAATCTTATATTTCAAAATGAACTTCATTTTTGGATTCGGAGTATCGAATTTAGCCTAAGGTGAAATTTTGGTAATTTTCGGATAACTTTCATATTCCGATGAATAGTGAAAATTACTAAATTATAATTAAAAAACAACTTTTTTAATCGAAATAATTAATAGTGATAAATTATTAATTTGAGTAGTTTTAAAGTATATTTAGAATATATTTTTACAATTTAATACAATGTTGGTTATTGAATGTAATTTCACATTTAAACCAGACATAAACAAGTGTCAATCTTTTGATAGATATTGTTTCCTAAAAACACGCTATTTGTTTTAACAGCGGGATTTAATTATAAAATTAATTAATGAAACTTCTATGTTATGAATTTGGTAAAATAGACTTCATTTTTGAATTCGGAATATGAAATATAGCTTAGGATGAAATTTTGGCATTTTTCTGAAAACCTTCAATTTTTGATGAATAGTGAAACCACTAAGTGGTAGGTTAAAAACTGAATTTTGCATAAAACTTAATTTTACCGCTTCTGTGAATGGAATTTCGAAAATCCGAGAGACACGGTTAATATCAAGGACTAAAATGTGGTTCAATGAGATGAAAATAATTTTTTGGTGAATAGTAACTTTTTACTTTTTTTTACCGCGGTTAATAGTAAATAAGGTAACTAAGGGTAAATATGATATTACTATTACCCTAACACATGTCCTAATTCTATTGGACAAGTGTAATTCGACCAAAAACAAACTTAGGAATAAAATATGACCATTTAGGCCCACTTGGATTAGATTAGGACATTTATTATTAATTTATTTAAAGAAGGGTTAAAATAGTTAAAATCAAAGTTTAATAAGTAAATCATTTTTAATATGGGGTTATACATAAGATAAATTCGATTGTAAATATTCATTAGAAATCTAAAAAGATTTCCTACATGATGGTAGTTTATTTGTAATTTTTAGACATCAAATAATTTAATTTATTTATGACACAACGATGATGCAGTAATTATCTTATTAATGAAATATTGACATAATTGATGTTATAAGCACCAAAATAAATGTAATTTGAGATTTTTTATGAATTCCACTAATTTTCTAGGTTACTATGATATATTAATGTTGATTTAATCAACTTGGTTCGAACATTTAATTCTGTTATGACTTTCACAAAAATCATATATCAAATAGTGTCAAAATTGACACAAAATAGTTTTTAAATCAAATATTATATTACTAATTGTTATTTTATTCCTAAAAATCTAAGGTTCGGCCAAATGACTTAGCTAAGGATATATATATTAATAATAAACAATTTGGGGTTCGTTTGGAATGTTATAGTAAGTGTATTAACCATATAGTGAAAGAAAACAAAAAGACACGGTAAAAGTTAAATTATTTAACTTAGAGTTAAATCTAATTGATAAGGTTTAAAATAAGATCCAAACATGTCTAAATTTGATTGGTTGATGAGATTACAACCCTATCTCATCTAATCTTCGAATATGAGTCATTGTTGGAGGTTTTTAAGTGGGGTTAGATTTATTATAAATTAATATTTTTAAGAATTCCTAAGGTGCCCCTCTCCTCCCTTATAAAAGGACACCTCCTCCCCCTCCTCCTCACACCAAATTGAGCACTCAAGCTCGGCCAACCCCTGCCATTTTCTCCTCTCCACTTCCCTAGTATCATCCTAGAGGTCCTGGTCTTCTTAAAAGACCAATTTTAGTTCCCTAAAAGGAGGTCTCAAAGAAGCACTTCAAAGAAGAGGTAATATCCATTACCGATCTTTTTCAATTTCTTTCTTCTTCAACTTATTCTTCTTTAGTTGTTTCATGATAAAGTAATAACATCAGTATTTCTTATATACTGATATGTTATTATAAATATGAAACAACTCTAATTAACCTTCTAACCATCCTACGGAAAAAGGAAATCATCGCGCGTGCGTACGTACGGAATACCGTCTCCACGTCGTGGTGTAATCTATTTTCCACCACCACCTTAATAGGATGGGTATAAAGGTGTAATGAGTAACTATATATGATTATTATAAAGTGATATTGATACTGAAATAGTATACATACACTTAAACACAATTCCACGCCCATGGGAACGATATCATCGCTCGTGCGTACGTACGGACTACCGTCTCCACGACGCGATGAGATTCATTTTCAATGATTAACCATTAATGAATGATTATAAAGTATATATAATAAGTTCTAATGAAATATATTACATAATAATGATACTGGAATTATGTATATTTATATGTATGTCATCTACTTAATTCCATTCAATTCAATAAGGAAACGAAAACAGCGTTCATGCGTACGTACGGACTACCGTCTCCATGAACAGTGTATTTCATTCCATTAACAATATATTATATATATATATGTATATTCTGAATATATATTATATATAAATCATGTTTTACATTCTGGATATAAGTAATCATGATCCAAGTAATCATATTAATAATTACAAGTTAAAAACACGAACGACAAATAAGACGATTTTACCCAAAATGCTACTTTAACATGAATTTACAAAAGACCGGGTAATATAAAGCCATAAGAGAACCATATATGATATCATAACAATGAATATGATTATGTAATAAGTCAATAACATTATGTAAATCATTATACAGTAGGTTCGGACACGTACAAAGCAAGTCGGACCTAAGGTAAGGGAAAATATCACAATCTCATTTTTATTCGAGATTGTTTATTCGTAAGTATTTACTGGGGTGTATTTTATCATCCACATCCATGTTCCCTCAATATGTAATATTGTTTCCATCCACTTTCAATAGTTTAAATCCAATTTTTACCCTTAGGTGAGTTTTTAGTAAAGAATATGAAAGGAATCTTTTGTCGTTTTTCCGTACGAGGTACTTTTTGACTTTTCCGACAAAAGTACGAAGAATGTTTTTTTTAACTTATACGGCACGAACGGATTTTTACGGCTTTATAAAGCCTTATTTTAATGAACCTTCCTCCAAAATATTTCATGACTATTTTTAATAAAATCTCTTTCTTTTAAAATTGTATGATGTTTTGTGAAAAGAAATTGATTTTGAAGAAGAAAGGATATTTTCCTCAAGAATTCATTTCAAGTGTTTTATCAAAATTATTTTCCATCTAAGATAATAAAGGGTTCTGTTTCTATCCATATTTTTACATTGATTTGACTATGTTGTGATGGAATTATGTTTATGAATTCCTTTATCTTATATGAATGGTTTTATGATGTCATGTTGTTTAAGAATCCCATTTTTTATTACATGGGTTATGCAATGATGTATGATTTATGATTTTGTGGCACACATAAGAATGGTATCATTATGAGATGGGTGGGACCTATATCTCCCTCCAATGCATTGGGTAAAGATTTCATATCTCATGAGATAGACATGGCTGGAATGGTAGGTTATACCGGTTCAGTGAAACAGGACTGAAACGAGGATTACTCGATTCAGAAAGGGACTTTGTCCACTAAGATAGTCTTGGCAATGAGTCTTGACTAACAAGAAATGATTCTCTATGATTATGTGTGTATGCCACAATGAGTAATGTTTTAAGTAAGGGTTTCATTTTCACTACTATGATTTATCCCATGTTATGAAATTATGCTCTCTTTTGCAGGTTAAGATTTCCAAAAATGTTATGTTCTTATGAAAATTATGTGATTGATATTTATTTTGTTTACCCTTACTGAGCATTTGAGCTCACCCTTTTATGTTTTCTTTTCCCCAGGATATAAAGAAAGGTTTTAGGTAAAAAAAAAGATCTTTATGGGAGATGTTGAAGATCTTTCACCACGTTTAGAAGATTACGTTCCAAGTTTCCAAAGACACTAAACTATTACGATCCTTGTGTGTGTGTTTTTGTTATGTACTAAGTATTCCGCAAAAGTAATGTAATGTCCATGTACGTCAAGCTTCGGGTCTCTACAGTTGGTATCAGAGGAAAGGTTTAGTCAACCTTTGGAAACTAGGATGCGAAAACGTTAGTGAGATCCCTAGAGATATTTCTAAGGTATGTCTAGGGATGTCTCTAAGGTTAAGTATACGTATAGGTTATAGTCCTAGAATTGCGCTAACGATCTTCGAATTTAACCTAAGATGTTAGATATTGAGGGTACTAACCCTTTATTATGTTGTTTTCCCTAGCATGATTTTTGCCTCTCACACTATTCTTTTGGGGTTTTAGACGATGGCTGGAACCCGAAGGAACCGTGTTGATCAATGCAATGGACAATGCAATGATTGTCCCCCTGAGCAACCAAACGATATGGGAGCTGGAATGCAAAATCTTGTAGCCATGCTCACACAACTTTCTCAAGCTATGAATCATGCAGGACTTCCAAACGAGCAAAGGAAGGAGCCACATTCTGTTGAATCCTTCATGAGGCAGCGTCCGCCTTCTTTCAGTGGGTCTACTGATCCATTAGTTGCTGAACAATGGATTAGTACTACTGAAAAGATATTTTCAGTTCTTCAATGTTCTGAACATGATAAAGTCATCTTAGCAGTATATCGTTTGGAAGGTGAAGCTGATCAATGGTGGAATCTTATCAAGAATACGAGGCCAAGAGATGAAATTGAGTCCATGGAATGGGACGAGTTCAAGAACTTGTTTTTCAGTAAGTACTTCCCTCGTATTCTTCGAACAAAGATGGAGAAAGAGTTTCTTGAACTGAAGCAAAGGGACGATGAATCTGTTGGTACCTATGAAGCAAATTTTACAAGACTTGCAAGGTATGCTTCTGGTATTATCATCCAACCTGAATGTAAAGTTGATCGATTTTTCAGTGGCTTAAAACCAAGTCTTCGAAGGGCATTAGCTATAAGAGACTTCAGTAGCTATGAAGAAATTGTGCGTTGTGCTATCAAGGTAGAAATGGAAGTTGGTGTTACATATCCATCTCATGGTTTTGACAAGAAACGAAAGATGGAGTTCAAGGAGAAATCTCAGAATAATGGTGAAAAAAAGATGAATGTTTCCTTATGCACAAAGTGTGGAAAGAAGCATGGTGGAGATTGTCTTAAAGGGACTAGAAAATGTTATAAGTGTGGAAAAGAAGGTCATCGAGCAGCTGAGTGTCGAAGTAATGGAAAAAGGGATTCTAATGAAGTGAATAAAGCAAACACTGCAGAGAACGCACAACCAACACTTCAATGCTTCAAGTGCAAGGAGATGGGACATTATGCCAATAAATGCCCTAATCCAAGGGTTAGTGATGATCGGCATGAGCAACCGCTTAAGGCAAAGGACAAAGGGAAGTCACATGCGATCACTATTGGCAATGTTGAATATGACAACGATGTGTTGGAATGATTAAGTTTTTATGTAATGGGATTCCAAAATAATGTTGTATCATGGAATATTGGAATATTTATGTATTGGTCTAATGTGGTATTCAAAGTGATTGAGATATTATGCGCATAATGAAGGGAAAACGAGAAAATGAAATGTTTAATAGTATTCATGAGCTCATGATTGATATAAGGACTAAGTGATATCATGGTTTGAGTATATAGAATTTTGAGGATTTTGGTATGTGGAAAGTATTAACTTTTAACTGCACTCATGTTTTCACTAAGGTATTCAAGAGAATAAACGATTAAGGACTTTGAATGTTTGGAATGTGACCAACAAGACATATCTTATGATATGTGGGGATCAACGACAGTATTAAATCTCTGGTAATCGTTGTCACTATATTATGAGATTGGACTGCAGTATTATGTATAAGCCTAAAGATTAGACTGGATTATGTTGGACATAAGTTAGTATTGTTTAAGGATAGAAGATTTTCGATATTATTGATGGGATGTTATAGTAACGTAGTTTTAGAAAAAGGGACAACCTACCGGACGGGCGACAGCCCATCGCTTCGGACAAGGCTGTAGGAATCGAACCCACAACCGAAGTGCGACTGGCCTTTATCGCCTACCACTGACCTACAGGAAGTCCCTGTTTAGTAGAAACTAGTTTTATTATATTAAGCAGTATGATATATGAAGTATAAGTCCATTTTAGGAACCATATATGATTAATCTCACTATAGATCGATTTATGCATATAATTTTTGCTAACCTTTTGTTTGAGACAGATGGAATGACCCGTCATTCTATCACATGATCTGCTAACACTTCACGAATAACAAATTCAACTTCATTTATTTAAGAGATGAAGTGGAAATTGTTCAAGGCACGAACAACAGTGAGATTGTACCAAAATAAAGTAAGTATTTATTCTAATTCAAATTTTCAACTTTAGGGGAAATGATCTTGAAAACCAAAAATGTTGTCCTAGTGATCTTATACCTGATGAATCAGATGGTACCTTATATCATCACAAATCTATGGATTTGTGATTACTGGCTTTTCCATAGCCATGTTCTCTACCACTCTCCATCAGAACATGATGGTTAGATTTCTCTTCCATATCCATATTTTCACCTATGTGGAAACCCAATGATTAGTTTATTTGGGTAACCGTTACGTTTCATACTTTTGTTTTTAAAGATTGGTTTTGATATTCCTTTTTACGATGTGGGTTTGTATTAAAGAAACTTTCGAATAGTAAACCATTTATAACCCCGACGAATTTCGAGGGCGAAATTCATTTTAAGGGGGGTAGAATGTAACAGCCCAAGATTTTATAAAAAAATATTCTTTTTAATTTTATTAATGTCTTGTGTTGTACGCTACACCAAAAGGAGCTTGCACAACACGCATCCTTGACTTGCCTTGCATTACACGCAATCGCGACCTTCCTCGATAGCGTGTGTAATACGCAATACCGAGTTTCACTAAACAACAATATGCTATTAAAATATTATTAAAACTAGCTGTTATGAATAGTAATAACCACTTTTTAAAATTCTTTAAATCTTATATTTCAAAATGAACTTCATTTTTGGATTCGGAGTATCGAATTTAGCCTAAGGTGAAATTTTGGTAATTTTCGGATAACTTTCATATTCCGATGAATAGTGAAAATTACTAAATTATAATTAAAAAACAACTTTTTTAATCGAAATAATTAATAGTGATAAATTATTAATTTGAGTAGTTTTAAAGTATATTTAGAATATATTTTTACAATTTAATACAATGTTGGTTATTGAATGTAATTTCACATTTAAACCAGACATAAACAAGTGTCAATCTTTTGATAGATATTGTTTCTTAAAAACACGCTATATGTTTTAACAGCGGGATTTAATTATAAAATTAATTAATGAAACTTCTATGTTATGAATTTGGTAAAATAGACTTCATTTTTGAATTCGGAATATGAAATATAGCTTAGGATGAAATTTTGGCATTTTTCTGAAAACCTTCAATTTTTGATGAATAGTGAAACCACTAAGTGGTAGGTTAAAAACTGAATTTTGCATAAAACTTAATTTTACCGCTTCTGTGAATGGAATTTCGAAAATCCGAGAGACACGGTTAATATCAAGGACTAAAATTTGGTTCAATGAGATGAAAATAATTTTTTGGTGAATAGTAACTTTTTACTTTTTTTTACCGCGGTTAATAGTAAATAAGGTAACTAAGGGTAAATATGATATTACTATTACCCTAACACATGTCCTAATTCTATTGGACAAGTGTAATTCGACCAAAAACAAACTTAGGAATAAAATATGACCATTTAGGCCCACTTGGATTAGATTAGGACATTTATTATTAATTTATTTAAAGAAGGGTTAAAATAGTTAAAATCAAAGTTTAATAAGTAAATCATTTTTAATATGGGGTTATACATAAGATAAATTCGATTGTAAATATTCATTAGAAATATAAAAAGATTTCCTACATGATGGTATTTTATTTGTAATTTTTAGACATCAAATAATTTAATTTATTTATGACACAACGATGATGCAGTAATTATCTTATTAATGAAATATTGACATAATTGATGTTATAAGCACCAAAATAAATGTAATTTGAGATTTTTTATGAATTCCACTAATTTTCTAGGTTACTATGATATATTAATGTTGATTTAATCAACTTGGTTCGAACATTTAATTCTGTTATGACTTTCACAAAAATCATATATCAAATAGTGTCAAAATTGACACAAAATAGTTTTTAAATCAAATATTATATTACTAATTGTTATTTTATTCCTAAAAATCTAAGGTTCGGCCAAATGACTTAGATAAGGATATATATATTAATAATAAACAATTTGGGGTTCGTTTGGAATGTTATAGTAAGTGTATTAACCATATAGTGAAAGAAAACAAAAAGACACGGTAAAAGTTAAATTATTTAACTTAGAGTTAAATCTAATTGATAAGGTTTAAAATAAGATCCAAACATGTCTAAATTTGATTGGTTGATGAGATTACAACCATATCTCATCTAATCTTCGAATATGAGTCATTTTTGGAGGTTTTTAAGCGGGGTTAGATTTATTATAAATTAATATTTTTAAGAATTCCTAAGGTGTCCCTCTCCTCCCTTATAAAAGGACACCTCCTCCCCCTCCTCCTCACACCAAATTGAGCACTCAAGCTCGGCCAACCCCTGCCATTTTCTCCTCTACACTTCCCTAGTATCATCCTAGAGGTCCTGGTCTTCTTAAAAGACCAATTTGAGTTCCCTAAAAGGAGGTCTCAAAGAAGCACTTCAAAGAAGAGGTAATATCCATTACCGATCTTTTTCAATTTCTTTCTTCTTCAACTTATTCTTCTTTAGTTGTTTCATGATAAAGTAATAACATCAGTATTTCTTATATACTGATATGTTATTATAAATATGAAACAACTCTAATTAACCTTCTAACCATCCTACGGAAAAAGGAAATCACCGCGCGTGCGTACGTACGGAATACCGTCTCCACGTCGTGGTGTAATCTATTTTCCGCCACCACCTTAATAGGATGGGTATAAAGGTGTAATGAGTAACTATATATGATTATTATAAAGTTATATTGATACTGAAATAGTATACATACACTTAAACACAATTCCACGACCATGGGAACGATATCATCGCTCGTGCGTACGTACGGACTACCGTCTCCACGACGCGATGAGATTCATTTTCAATGATTAACCATTAATGAATGATTATAAAGTATATATAATAAGTTCTAATGAAATATATTACATAATAATGATACTGGAATTATGTATATTTATATGTATGTCATCTACTTAATTCCATTCAATTCAATAAGGAAACGAAAACAGCGTTCATGCGTACGTACGGACTACCGTCTCCATGAACGGTGTATTTCATTCCATTAACAATATATTATATATATATGTATATTCTGAATATATATTATATATAAATCATGTTTTACATTCTGGATATAAGTAATCATGATCCAAGTAATCATATTAATAATTACAAGTTAAAAACACGAACGACAAATAAGACGATTTTACCCAAAATGCTACTTTAACATGAATTTACAAAAGACCGGGTAATATAAAGCCATAAGAGAACCATATATGATATCAAAACAATGAATATGATTCTGTAATAAGTCAATAACATTATGTAAATCATTATACAGGAGGTTCGGACACGTACAAAGCAAGTCGGACCTAAGGTAAGGGAAAATATCACAATCTCATTTTTATTCGAGATTGTTTATTCGTAAGTATTTACTGGGGTGTATTTTATCATCCACATCCATGTTCCCTCAATATGTAATATTGTTTCCATCCACTTTCAATAGTTTAAATCCAATTTTTACCCTTAGGTGAGTTTTTAGTAAAGAATATGAAAGGAATCTTTTGTCGTTTTTCCGTACGAGGTACTTTTTGACTTTTCTGACAAAAGTACGAAGAATGTTTTTTTTAACTTATACGGCACGAACGGATTTTTACGGTTTTATAAAGCCTTATTTTCATGAACCTTCCTCCAAAATATTTCATGACTATTTTTAATAAAATCTCTTTCTTTTAAAATTGTATGATGTTTTGTGAAAAGAAATTGATTTTGAAGAAGAAAGGATATTTTCCTCAAGAATTCATTTCAAGTGTTTTATCAAAATTATTTTCCATCTAAGATAATAAAGGGTTCTGTTTCTATCCATATTTTTACATTGATTTGACTATGTTGTGATGGAATTATGTTTATGAATTCCTTTATCTTATATGAATGGTTTTATGATGTCATGTTGTTTAAGAATCCCATTTTTTATTACATGGGTTATGCAATGATGTATGATTTATGATTTTGTGGCACACATAAGAATGGTATCATTATGAGATGGGTGGGACCTATATATCCCTCCAATGCATTGGGTAAAGATTTCATATCTCATGAGATAGACATGGCTGGAATGGTAGGTTATACCGGTTCAGTGAAACAGGACTGAAACGAGGATTACTCGATTCAGAAAGGGACTTTGTCCACTAAGATAGTCTTGGCAATGAGTCTTGACTAACAAGAAATGATTCTCTATGATTATGTGTGTATGCCACAATGAGTAATGTTTTAAGTAAGGGTTTCATTTTCACTACTATGATTTATCCCATGTTATGAAATTATGCTCTCTTTTGCAGGTTAAGATTTCCAAAAATGTTATGTTCTTATGAAAATTATGTGATTGATATTTATTTTGTTTACCCTTACTGAGCATTTGAGCTCAACCTTTTATGTTTTCTTTTCCCCAGGATATAAAGAAAGGTTTTAGGTAAAAAAAAAGATCTTTATGGGAGATGTTGAAGATCTTTCACCACGTTTAGAAGATTACGTTCCAAGTTTCCAAAGACACTAAACTATTACGATCCTTGTGTGTGTGTTTTTGTTATGTACTAAGTATTCCGCAAAAGTAATGTAATGTCCATGTACGTCAAGCTTCGGGTCTCTACAGTTGGTATCAGAGGAAAGGTTTAGTCAACCTTTGGAAACTAGGATGCGAAAACGTTAGTGAGATCCCTAGAGATATTTCTAAGGTATGTCTAGGGATGTCTCTAAGGTTAAGTATACGTATAGGTTATAGTCCTAGAATTGCGCTAACGATCTTCGAATTTAACCTAAGATGTTAGATATTGAGGGTACTAACCCTTTATTATGTTGTTTTCCCTAGCATGATATTTGCCTCTCACACTATTCTTTTGGGGTTTTAGACGATGGATGGAACCTGAAGGAACCGTGTTGATCAATGCAATGGACAATGCAATGATTGTCCCCCTGAGCAACCAAACGATATGGGAGCTGGAATGCAAAATCTTGTAGCCATGCTCACACAACTTTCTCAAGCTATGAATCATGCAGGACTTCCAAACGAGCAAAGGAAGGAGCCACATTCTGTTGAATCCTTCATGAGGCAGCGTCCGCCTTCTTTCAGTGGGTCTACTGATCCATTAGTTGCTGAACAATGGATTAGTACTACTGAAAAGATATTTTCAGTTCTTCAATGTTCTGAACATGATAAAGTCATCTTAGCAGTATATCGTTTGGAAGGTGAAGCTGATCAATGGTGGAATCTTATCAAGAATACGAGGCCAAGAGATGAAATTGAGTCCATGGAATGGGACGAGTTCAAGAACTTGTTTTTCAGTAAGTACTTCCCTCGTATTCTTCGAACAAAGATGGAGAAAGAGTTTCTTGAACTGAAGCAAAGGGACGATGATTCTGTTGGTACCTATGAAGCAAATTTTACAAGACTTGCAAGGTATGCTTCTGGTATTATCATCCAACCTGAATGTAAAGTTGATCGATTTTTCAGTGGCTTAAAACCAAGTCTTCGAAGGGCATTAGCTATAAGAGACTTCAGTAGCTATGAAGAAATTGTGCGTTGTGCTATCAAGGTAGAAATGGAAGTTGGTGTTACATATCCATCTCATGGTTTTGACAAGAAACGAAAGATGGAGTTCAAGGAGAAATCTCAGAATAATGGTGAAAAGAAGATGAATGTTTCCTTATGCACAAAGTGTGGAAAGAAGCATGGTGGAGATTGTCTTAAAGGGACTAGAAAATGTTATAAGTGTGGAAAAGAAGGTCATCGAGCAGCTGAGTGTCGAAGTAATGGAAAAAGGGATTCTAATGAAGTGAATAAAGCAAACACTGCAGAGAACGCACAACCAACACTTCAATGCTTCAAGTGCAAGGAGATGGGACATTATGCCAATAAATGCCCTAATCCAAGGGTTAGTGATGATCGGCATGAGCAACCGCTTAAGGCAAAGGACAAAGGGAAGTCACATGCGATCACTATTGGCAATGTTGAATATGACAACGATGTGGTGGAATGATTAAGTTTTTATGTAATGGGATTCCAAAATAATGTTGTATCATGGAATATTGGAATATTTATGTATTGGTCTAATGTGGTATTCAAAGTGATTGAGATATTATGCGCATAATGAAGGGAAAACGAGAAAATGAAATGTTTAATAGTATTCATGAGCTCATGATTGATATAAGGACTAAGTGATATCATGGTTTGAGTATATAGAATTTTGAGGATTTTGGTATGTGGAAAGTGTTAACTTTTAACTGCACTCATGTTTTCACTAAGGTATTCAAGAGAATAAACGATTAAGGACTTTGAATGTTTGGAATGTGACCAACAAGACATATCTTATGATATGTGGGGATCAACGACAGTATTAAATCTCTGGTAATCGTTGTCACTATATTATGAGATTGGACTGCAGTATTATGTATAAGCCTAAAGATTAGACTGGATTATGTTGGACATAAGTTAGTATTGTTTAAGGATAGAAGATTTTCGATATTATTGATGGGATGTTATAGTAACGTAGTTTTAGAAAAAGGGACAACCTACCGGACGGGCGACAGCCCATCGCTTCGGACAAGGCTGTAGGAATCGAACCCACAACCGAAGTGCGACTGGCCTTTATCGCCTACCACTGACCTACAGGAAGTCCCTGTTTAGTAGAAACTAGTTTTATTATATTAATCAGTATGATATATGAAGTATAAGTCCATTTTAGGAACCATATATGATTAATCTCACTATAGATCGATTTATGCATATAATTTTTGCTAACCTTTTGTTTGAGACAGATGGAATGACCCGTCATTCTATCACATGATCTGCTAACACTTCACGAATAACAAATTCAACTTCATTTATTTAAGAGATGAAGTGGAAATTGTTCAAGGCACGAACAACAGTGAGATTGTACCAAAATAAAGTAAGTATTTATTCTAATTCAAATTTTCAACTTTAGGGGAAATGATCTTGAAAACCAAAAATGTTGTCCTAGTGATCTTATACCTGATGAATCATATGGTACCTTATATCATCACAAATCTATGGATTTGTGATTACTGGCTTTTCCATAGCCATGTTCTCTACCACTCTCCATCAGAACATGATGGTTAGATTTCTCTTCCATATCCATATTTTCACCTATGTGGAAACCCAATGATTAGTTTATTTGGGTAACCGTTACGTTTCATACTTTTGTTTTTAAAGATTGGTTTTGATATTCCTTTTTACGATGTGGGTTTCTATTAAAGAAACTTTCGAATAGTAAACCATTTATAACCCCGACGAATTTCGAGGGCGAAATTCATTTTAAGGGGGGTAGAATGTAACAGCCCAAGATTTTATAAAAAAATATTCTTTTTAATTTTATTAATGTCTTGTGTTGTACGCTACACCAAAAGGAGCTTGCACAACATGCATCCTTGACTTGCCTTGCATTACACGCAATCGCGACCTTCCTCGATAGCGTGTGTAATACGCAATACCGAGTTTCACTAAACAACAATATGCTATTAAAATATTATTAAAACTAGCCGTTATGAATAGTAATAACCACTTTTTAAAATTCTTTAAATCTTATATTTCAAAATGAACTTCATTTTTGGATTCGGAGTATCGAATTTAGCCTAAGGTGAAATTTTGGTAATTTTCGGATAACTTTCATATTCCGATGAATAGTGAAAATTACTAAATTATAATTAAAAAACAACTTTTTTAATCGAAATAATTAATAGTGATAAATTATTAATTTGAGTAGTTTTAAAGTATATTTAGAATATATTTTTACAATTTAATACAATGTTGGTTATTGAATGTAATTTCACATTTAAACCAGACATAAACAAGTGTCAAAATTTTGATAGATATTGTTTCTTAAAAACACGCTATTTGTTTTAACAGCGGGATTTAATTATAAAATTAATTAATGAAACTTCTATGTTATGAATTTGGTAAAATAGACTTCATTTTTGAATTCGGAATATGAAATATAGCTTAGGATGAAATTTTGGCATTTTTCTGAAAACCTTCAATTTTTGATGAATAGTGAAACCACTAAGTGGTAGGTTAAAAACTGAATTTTGCATAAAACATAATTTTACCGCTTCTGTGAATGGAATTTCGAAAATCCGAGAGACACGGTTAATATCAAGGACTAAAATGTGATTCAATGAGATGAAAATAATTTTTTGGTGAATAGTAACTTTTTACTTTTTTTTACCGCGGTTAATAGTAAATAAGGTAACTAAGGGTAAATATGATATTACTATTACCCTAACACATGTCCTAATTCTATTGGACAAGTGTAATTCGACCAAAAACAAACTTAGGAATAAAATATGACCATTTAGGCCCACTTGGATTAGATTAGAACATTTATTATTAATTTATTTAAAGAAGGGTTAAAATAGTTAAAATCAAAGTTTAATAAGTAAATCATTTTTAATATGGGGTTATACATAAGATAAATTCTATTGTAAATATTCATTAGAAATCTAAAAAGATTTCCTACATGATGGTATTTTATTTGTAATTTTTATACATCAAATAATTTAATTTATTTATGACACAACGATGATGCAGTAATTATCTTATTAATGAAATATTGACATAATTGATGTTATAAGCACCAAAATAAATGTAATTTGAGATTTTTTATGAATTACACTAATTTTCTAGGTTACTATGATATATTAATGTTGATTTAATCAACTTGGTTCGAACATTTAATTCTGTTATGACTTTCACAAAAATCATATATCAAATAGTGTCAAAATTGACACAAAATAGTTTTTAAATCAAATATTATATTACTAATTGTTATTTTATTCCTAAAAATCTAAGGTTCGGCCAAATGACTTAGATAAGGATATATATATTAATAATAAACAATTTGGGGTTCGTTTGGAATGTTATAGTAAGTGTATTAACCATATAGTGAAAGAAAACAAAAAGACACGGTAAAAGTTAAATTATTTAACTTAGAGATAAATCTAATTGATAAGGTTTAAAATAAGATCCAAACATGTCTAAATTTGATTGGTTGATGAGATTACAACCCTATCTCATCTAATCTTCGAATATGAGTCATTTTTGGAGGTTTTTAAGTGGGGTTAGATTTATTATAAATTAATATTTTTAAGAATTCCTAAGGTGCCCCTCTCCTCCCTTATAAAAGGACACCTCCTCCCCCTCCTCCTCACACCAAATTGAGCACTCAAGCTCGGCCAACCCCTGCCATTTTCTCCTCTACACTTCCCTAGTATCATCCTAGAGGTCCTGGTCTTCTTAAAAGACCAATTTTAGTTCCCTAAAAGGAGGTCTCAAAGAAGCACTTCAAAGAAGAGGTAATATCCATTACCGATCTTTTTCAATTTCTTTCTTCTTCAACTTATTCTTCTTTAGTTGTTTCATGATAAAGTAATAGCATCAGTATTTCTTATATACTGATATGTTATTATAAATATGAAACAACTCTAATTAACCTTCTAACCATCCTACGGAAAAAGGAAATCACCGCGCGTGCGTACGTACGGAATACCGTCTCCACGTCGTGGTGTAATCTATTTTCCGCCACCACCTTAATAGGATGGGTATAAAGGTGTAATGAGTAACTATATATGATTATTATAAAGTGATATTGATACTGAAATAGTATACATACACTTAAACACAATTCCACAACCATGGGAACGATATCATCGCTCGTGCGTACGTACGGACTACCGTCTCCACGACGCGATGAGATTCATTTTCAATGATTAACCATTAATGAATGATTATAAAGTATATATAATAAGTTCTAATGAAATATATTACATAATAATGATACTGGAATTATGTATATTTATATGTATGTCATCTACTTAATTCCATTCAATTCAATAAGGAAACGAAAACAGCGTTCATGCGTACGTACGGACTACCGTCTCCATGAACGGTGTATTTCATTCCATTAACAATATATTATATATATATGTATATTCTGAATATATATTATATATAAATCATGTTTTACATTCTGGATATAAGTAATCATGATCCAAGTAATCATATTAATAATTACAAGTTAAAAACACGAACGACAAATAAGACGATTTTACCCAAAATGCTACTTTAACATGAATTTACAAAAGACCGGGTAATATAAAGCCATAAGAGAACCATATATGATATCATAACAATGAATATGATTCTGTAATAAGTCAATAACATTATGTAAATCATTATACAGGAGGTTCGGACACGTACAAAGCAAGTCGGACCTAAGGTAAGGGAAAATATCACAATCTCATTTTTATTCGAGATTGTTTATTCGTAAGTATTTACTGGGGTGTATTTTATCATCCACATCCATGTTCCCTCAATATGTAATATTGTTTCCATCCACTTTCAATAGTTTAAATCCAATTTTTACCCTTAGGTGAGTTTTTAGTAAAGAATATGAAAGGAATCTTTTGTCGTTTTTCCGTACGAGGTACTTTTTGACTTTTCCGACAAAAGTACGAAGAATGTTTTTTTTAACTTATACGGCACGAACGGATTTTTACGGTTTTATAAAGCCTTATTTTCATGAACCTTCCTCCAAAATATTTCATGACTATTTTTAATAAAATCTCTTTCTTTTAAAATTGTATGATGTTTTGTGAAAAGAAATTGATTTTGAAGAAGAAAGGATATTTTCCTCAAGAATTCATTTCAAGTGTTTTATCAAAATTATTTTCCATCTAAGATAATAAAGGGTTCTGTTTCTATCCATATTTTTACATTGATTTGACTATGTTGTGATGGAATTATGTTTATGAATTCCTTTATCTTATATGAATGGTTTTATGATGTCATGTTGTTTAAGAATCCCATTTTTTATTACATGGGTTATGCAATGATGTATGATTTATGATTTTGTGGCACACATAAGAATGGTATCATTATGAGATGGGTGGGACCTATATCTCCCTCCAATGCATTGGGTAAAGATTTCATATCTCATGAGATAGACATGGCTGGAATGGTAGGTTATACCGGTTCAGTGAAACAGGACTGAAACGAGGATTACTCGATTCAGAAAGGGACTTTGTCCACTAAGATAGTCTTGGCAATGAGTCTTGACTAACAAGAAATGATTCTCTATGATTATGTGTGTATGCCACAATGAGTAATGTTTTAAGTAAGGGTTTCATTTTCACTACTATGATTTATCCCATGTTATGAAATTATGCTCTCTTTTGCAGGTTAAGATTTCCAAAAATGTTATGTTCTTATGAAAATTATGTGATTGATATTTATTTTGTTTACCCTTACTGAGCATTTGAGCTCACCCTTTTATGTTTTCTTTTCCCCAGGATATAAAGAAAGGTTTTAGGTAAAAAAAAGATCTTTATGGGAGATGTTGAAGATCTTTCACCACGTTTAGAAGATTACGTTCCAAGTTTCCAAAGACACTAAACTATTACGATCCTTGTGTGTGTGTTTTTGTTATGTACTAAGTATTCCGAAAAAGTAATGTAATGTCCATGTACGTCAAGCTTCGGGTCTCTACAGTTGGTATCAGAGGAAAGGTTTAGTCAACCTTTGGAAACTAGGATGCGAAAACGTTAGTGAGATCCCTAGAGATATTTCTAAGGTATGTCTAGGGATGTCTCTAAGGTTAAGTATACGTATAGGTTATAGTCCTAGAATTGCGCTAACGATCTTCGAATTTAACCTAAGATGTTAGATATTGAGGGTACTAACCCTTTATTATGTTGTTTTCCCTAGCATGATTTTTGCCTCTCACACTATTCTTTTGGGGTTTTAGACTATGGCTGGAACCCGAAGGAACCGTGTTGATCAATGCAATGGACAATGCAATGATTGTCCCCCTGAGCAACCAAACGATATGGGAGCTGGAATGCAAAATCTTGTAGCCATGCTCACACAACTTTCTCAAGCTATGAATCATGCAGGACTTCCAAACGAGCAAAGGAAGGAGCCACATTCTGTTGAATCCTTCATGAGGCAGCGTCCGCCTTCTTTCAGTGGGTCTACTGATCCATTAGTTGCTGAACAATGGATTAGTACTACTGAAAAGATATTTTCAGTTCTTCAATGTTCTGAACATGATAAAGTCATCTTAGCAGTATATCGTTTGGAAGGTGAAGCTGATCAATGGTGGAATCTTATCAAGAATACGAGGCCAAGAGATGAAATTGAGTCCATGGAATGGGACGAGTTCAAGAACTTGTTTTTCAGTAAGTACTTCCCTCGTATTCTTCGAACAAAGATGGAGAAAGAGTTTCTTGAACTGAAGCAAAGGGACGATGAATCTGTTGGTACCTATGAAGCAAATTTTACAAGACTTGCAAGGTATGCTTCTGGTATTATCATCCAACATGAATGTAAAGTTGATCGATTTTTCAGTGGCTTAAAACCAAGTCTTCGAAGGGAATTAGCTATAAGAGACTTCAGTAGCTATGAAGAAATTGTGCGTTGTGCTATCAAGGTAGAAATGGAAGTTGGTGTTACATATCCATCTCATGGTTTTGACAAGAAACGAAAGATGGAGTTCAAGGAGAAATCTCAGAATAATGGTGAAAAGAAGATGAATGTTTCCTTATGCACAAAGTGTGGAAAGAAGCATGGTGGAGATTGTCTTAAAGGGACTAGAAAATGTTATAAGTGTGGAAAAGAAGGTCATCGAGCAGCTGAGTGTCGAAGTAATGGAAAAAGAGATTCTAATGAAGTGAATAAAGCAAACACTGCAGAGAACGCACAACCAACACTTCAATGCTTCAAGTGCAAGGAGATGGGACATTATGCCAATAAATGCCCTAATCCAAGGGTTAGTGATGATCGGCATGAGCAACCGCTTAAGGCAAAGGACAAAGGGAAGTCACATGCGATCACTATTGGCAATGTTGAATATGACAACGATGTGGTGGAATGATTAAGTTTTTATGTAATGGGATTCCAAAATAATGTTGTATCATGGAATATTGGAATATTTATGTATTGGTCTAATGTGGTATTCAAAGTGATTGAGATATTATGCGCATAATGAAGGGAAAATGAGAAAATGAAATGTTTAATAGTATTCATGAGCTCATGATTGATATAAGGACTAAGTGATATCATGGTTTGAGTATATAGAATTTTGAGGATTTTGGTATGTGGAAAGTGTTAACTTTTAACTGCACTCATGTTTTCACTAAGGTATTCAAGAGAATAAACGATTAAGGACTTTGAATGTTTGGAATGTGACCAACAAGACATATCTTATGATATGTGGGGATCAACGACAGTATTAAATCTCTGGTAATCGTTGTCACTATATTATGAGATTGGACTGCAGTATTATGTATAAGCCTAAAGATTAGACTGGATTATGTTGGACATAAGTTAGTATTGTTTAAGGATAGAAGATTTTCGATATTATTGATGGGATGTTATAGTAAAGTAGTTTTAGAAAAAGGGACAACCTATCGGACGGGCGACAGCCCATCGCTTCGGACAAGGCTGTAGGAATCGAACCCACAACCGAAGTGCGACTGGCCTTTATCGCCTACCACTGACCTACAGGAAGTCCCTGTTTAGTAGAAACTAGTTTTATTATATTAAGCAGTATGATATATGAAGTATAAGTCCATTTTAGGAACCATATATGATTAATCTCACTATAGATCGATTTATGCATATAATTTTTGCTAACCTTTTGTTTGAGACAGATGGAATGACCCGTCATTCTATCACATGATCTGCTAACACTTCACGAATAACAAATTCAACTTCATTTATTTAAGAGATGAAGTGGAAATTGTTCAAGGCACGAACAACAGTGAGATTGTACCAAAATAAAGTAAGTATTTATTCTAATTCAAATTTTCAACTTTAGGGGAAATGATCTTGAAAACCAAAAATGTTGTCCTAGTGATCTTATACCTGATGAATCAGATGGTACCTTATATCATCACAAATCTATGGATTTGTGATTACTGGCTTTTCCATATCCATGTTCTCTACCACTCTCCATCAGAACATGATGGTTAGATTTCTCTTCCATATCCATATTTTCACCTATGTGGAAACCCAATGATTAGTTTATTTGGGTAACCGTTACGTTTCATACTTTTGTTTTTAAATATTGGTTTTGATATTCCTTTTTACGATGTGGGTTTCTATTAAAGAAACTTTCGAATAGTAAACCATTTATAACCCCGACGAATTTCGAGGGCGAAATTCATTTTAAGGGGGGTAGAATGTAACAGCCCAAGATTTTATAAAAAAATATTCTTTTTAATTTTATTAATGTCTTGTGTTGTACGCTACACCAAAAGGAGCTTGCACAACACGCATCCTTGACTTGCCTTGCATTACACGCAATCGCGACCTTCCTCGATAGCGTGTGTAATACGCAATACCGAGTTTCACTAAACAACAATATGCTATTAAAATATTATTAAAACTAGCCGTTATGAATAGTAATAACCACTTTTTAAAATTCTTTAAATCTTATATTTCAAAATGAACTTCATTTTTGGATTCGGAGTATCGAATTTAGCCTAAGGTGAAATTTTGGTAATTTTCGGATAACTTTCATATTCCGATGAATAGTGAAAATTACTAAATTATAATTAAAAAACAACTTTTTTAATCGAAATAATTAATAGTGATAAATTATTAATTTGAGTAGTTTTAAAGTATATTTAGAATATATTTTTACAATTTAATACAATGTTGGTTATTGAATGTAATTTCACATTTAAACCAGACATAAACAAGTGTCAATCTTTTGATAGATATTGTTTCTTAAAAACACGCTATTTGTTTTAACAGCGGGATTTAATTATAAAATTAATTAATGAAACTTCTATGTTATGAATTTGGTAAAATAGAATTCATTTTTGAATTCGGAATATGAAATATAGCTTAGGATGAAATTTTGGCATTTTTCTGAAAACCTTCAATTTTTGATGAATAGTGAAACCACTAAGTGGTAGGTTAAAAACTGAATTTTTCATAAAACTTAATTTTACCGCTTCTGTGAATGGAATTTCGAAAATCCGAGAGACACGGTTAATATCAAGGACTAAAATGTGGTTCAATGAGATGAAAATAATTTTTTGGTGAATAGTAACTTTTTACTTTTTTTTACCGCGGTTAATAGTAAATAAGGTAACTAAGGGTAAATATGATATTACTATTACCCTAACACATGTCCTAATTCTATTGGACAAGTGTAATTCGACCAAAAACAAACTTAGGAATAAAATATGACCATTTAGGCCCACTTGGATTAGATTAGGACATTTATTATTAATTTATTTAAAGAAGGGTTAAAATAGTTAAAATCAAAGTTTAATAAGTAAATCATTTTTAATATGGGGTTATACATAAGATAAATTCGATTGTAAATATTCATTAGAAATCTAAAAAGATTTCCTACATGATGGTATTTTATTTGTAATTTTTAGACATCAAATAATTTAATTTATTTATGACACAACGATGATGCAGTAATTATCTTATTAATGAAATATTGACATAATTGATGTTATAAGCACCAAAATAAATGTAATTTGAGATTTTTTATGAATTCCACTAATTTTCTAGGTTACTATGATATATTAATGTTGATTTAATCAACTTGGTTCGAACATTTAATTCTGTTATGACTTTCACAAAAATCATATATCAAATAGTGTCAAAATTGACACAAAATAGTTTTTAAATCAAATATTATATTACTAATTGTTATTTTATTCCTAAAAATCTAAGGTTCGGCCAAATGACTTAGATAAAGATATATATATTAATAATAAACAATTTGGGGTTCGTTTGGAATGTTATAGTAAGTGTATTAACCATATAGTGAAAGAAAACAAAAAGACACGGTAAAAGTTAAATTATTTAACTTAGAGTTAAATCTAATTGATAAGGTTTAAAATAAGATCCAAACATGTCTAAATTTGATTGGTTGATGAGATTACAACCCTATCTCATCTAATCTTCGAATATGAGTCATTTTTTGAGGTTTTTAAGTGGGGTTAGATTTATTATAAATTAATATTTTTAAGAATTCCTAAGGTGCCCCTCTCCTCCCTTATAAAAGGACACCTCCTCCCCCTCCTCCTCACACCAAATTGAGCACTCAAGCTCGGCCAACCCCTGCCATTTTCTCCTCTACACTTCCCTAGTATCATCCTAGAGGTCCTGGTCTTCTTAAAAGACCAATTTTAGTTCCCTAAAAGGAGGTATCAAAGAAGCACTTCAAAGAAGAGGTAATATCCATTACCGATCTTTTTCAATTTCTTTCTTCTTCAACTTATTATTCTTTAGTTGTTTCATGATAAAGTAATAACATCAGTATTTCTTATATACTGATATGTTATTATAAATATGAAACAACTCTAATTAACCTTCTAACCATCCTACGGAAAAAGGAAATCACCGCGCGTGCGTACGTACGGAATACCGTCCCCACGCCGTGGTGTAATCTATTTTCTGCCACCACCTTAATAGGATGGGTATAAAGGTGTAATGAGTAACTATATATGATTATTATAAAGTGATATTGATACTGAAATAGTATACATACACTTAAACACAATTCCACGACCATGGGAACGATATCATCGCTCGTGCGTACGTACGGACTACTGTCTCCACGACGCGATGAGATTCATTTTCAATGATTAACCATTAATGAATGATTATAAAGTATATATAATAAGTTCTAATGAAATATATTACATAATAATGATACTGGAATTATGTATATTTATATGTATGTCATCTACTTAATTCCATTCAATTCAATAAGGAAACGAAAACAGCGTTCATGCGTACGTACGGACTACCGTCTCCATGAACGGTGTATTTCATTCCATTAACAATATATTATATATATATGTATATTATGAATATATATTTTATATAAATCATGTTTTACATTCTGGATATAAGTAATCATGATCCAAGTAATCATATTAATAATTACAAGTTAAAAACACGAACGACAAATAAGACGATTTTACCCAAAATGCTACTTTAACATGAATTTACAAAAGACCGGGTAATATAAAGCCATAAGAGAACCATATATGATATCATAACAATGAATATGATTCTGTAATAAGTCAATAACATTATGTAAATCATTATACAGGAGGTTCAGACACGTACAAAGCAAGTCGGACCTAAGGTAAGGGAAAATATCACAATCTCATTTTTATTCGAGATTTTTTATTCGTAAGTATTTACTGGGGTGTATTTTATCATCCACATCCATGTTCCCTCAATATGTAATATTGTTTCCATCCACTTGCAATAGTTTAAATCCAATTTTTACCCTTAGGTGAGTTTTTAGTAAAGAATATGAAAGGAATCTTTTGTCGTTTTTCCGTACGAGGTACTTTTTGACTTTTCCGACAAAAGTACGAAGAATGTTTTTTTTAACTTATACGGCACGAACGGATTTTTACGGTTTTATAAAGCCTTATTTTCATGAACCTTCCTCCAAAATATTTCATGATTATTTTTAATAAAATCTCTTTCTTTTAAAATTGTATGATGTTTTGTGAAAAGAAATTGATTTTGAAGAAGAAAGGATATTTTCCTCAAGAATTCATTTCAAGTGTTTTATCAAAATTATTTTCCATCTAAGATAATAAAGGGTTCTGTTTCTATCCATATTTTTACATTGATTTGACTATGTTGTGATGGAATTATGTTTATGAATTCCTTTATCTTATATGAATGGTTTTATGATGTCATGTTGTTTAAGAATCCCATTTTTTATTACATGGGTTATGCAATGATGTATGATTTATGATTTTGTGGCACACATAAGAATGGTATCATTATGAGATGGGTGGGACCTATATCTCCCTCCAATGCATTGGGTAAAGATTTCATATCTCATGAGATAGACATGGCTGGAATGGTAGGTTATACCGGTTTAGTGAAACAGGACTGAAACGAGGATTACTCGATTCAGAAAGGGACTTTGTCCTCTAAGATAGTCTTGGCAATGAGTCTTGACTAACAAGAAATGATTCTCTATGATTATGTGTGTATGCCACAATGAGTAATGTTTTAAGTAAGGGTTTCATTTTCACTACTATGATTTATCCCATGTTATGAAATTATGCTCTCTTTTGCAGGTTAAGATTTCCAAAAATGTTATGTTCTTATGAAAATTATGTGATTGATATTTATTTTGTTTACCCTTACTGAGCATTTGAGCTCACCCTTTTATGTTTTCTTTTCCCCAGGATATAAAGAAAGGTTTTAGGTAAAAAAAAGATCTTTATGGGAGATGTTGAAGATCTTTCACCACGTTTAGAAGATTACGTTCCAAGTTTCCAAAGACACTAAACTATTACGATCCTTGTGTGTGTGTTTTTGTTATGTACTAAGTATTCCGCAAAAGTAATGTAATGTCCATGTACGTCAAGCTTCGGGTCTCTACAATTAATTTCATTCACATGATTATGTTTTCTACATAGATCAAGCCACATGGATTAATTCATTATAAAATTTTATTTACAAGATCATGGAATATTATATAAATACATTTATGTCCCGAATAAAAATTTATATGATCTATTATAGAAAAACAGGTATAGTATTCACAAAAAATTTATTTTGGAATGAAAAATCATTGTGAAATTTCAGCATCAAACCAGTGTAACTTAAAAATTCATAAAAACATTTTTGAGAGAGAAAGGGATCTCCCATAAATTTTAAAAACAATGTGGTATGTTAAAGGTAAATGTAAAGAAATTTCCCAATATTAAGAAATAGAAAGATATTTCATATGTTCATAAATAAACTTAAGTATAGAAGACAAGCTGAGGATCCCTTGCGATAATTTGGAATAGTAATACATTTGGTAAGGGTCCAAATAAGGGAGGATCAAAGATACTTCATTAAAATTAAGTCAATTGGAAATTAATGTAATGTGTATAAAAAATTAAAATATAACCCATTGAAATTAAAAGTACTAATTTCAAAGAAGGTGAATGAGTTTGAAATGATGAGAGGAAGGTCCATTACTTGAGTTTGTCACTCAAATTGCTTAGGAGGGAATTATTGAAAGCATATGGGAACCATATGAGGACTATAAGAAGTGTATGATAGAGTATTTAAGTTCTTAAATTTATTTTAGTGAAGACAAATAGTGGCTTGTATGGTTTTATATCGGATATTAAGGGGTGTTCTTTATCATTTCTCAAATGTAGGTTTTAGACTCTTTATAATAAAATTTCAAAATCCACGAACCATCCAATTATTTTTTTCACATGTTTTATACCAAATGGGAGTGGATATAATTATTTTATAAGTAAATGGTTTGAAATTAAAAAATTAAAAAAATTTCTTATGCAGAGGTGAGTCACGCTCTAAAAGAAAGGATTTTAAAAACATAAAATAAAATATAAGTTTTGGAGGATTCATAATTTCATTATAAGATAAATCCAATAAACAAAAAATAAAATTATTTCAGGGTTAAAAAATATATTTTTTCATGGATCCAATTTATAGTAATTATTAATTCCTTTTTTGATCATTATTATGTCATAATACACAAACTATATTTATATAGTATTTAATTTTTAACTAAAAATTTAGTTGTCTTGGAAAATTATGTGAAATTAACTGTTAAATAATTTAGAAATTATGATTCTAAAAATAATATTCATTCTATCTAATTAATTTTCTAAACATTCAAATTTTCTCTTTTAAAATAGTGATAGACATAAATTGAGAAAAACTGGGTATTGATAGTAACAATTTTTGAAACCTTTTAAAAATTAAATTTGAATTCATAAAATTATCTTATCATTTATATTTAATAAAAATAATTTAATATTAATAATTTATTAAGATATTAATTATTTCAAAAATCCATTAATTCCTAAAAATAAATTCATTATTTTATTTTGAATATTATCAAAAAAATGAAAATTTTATTTTATTATATTGAAATAAAAATAATTTATCATGTAACTGTAATAGGACGAAAATTTATTAATAATTATATAAAAAATTATGTACAGAATCATAATTATATGGTCTTGATACATATCCCTTTAATACACTAGAAACTCCCTTAAGAGTAAGGTACAGGATGGTGGGACTATCATGGGGCGGTTCAGAGAATATGGTTTGGGTCATGATCAAGATGAGCTTGAACTTATCTCATAAATGGATTATATCATGATGAAGTTGTTAGGTCTTAAATTTTGACTTTTCTAGGATAATGCCTAGAAATTTTATCTCCCTTGAAATCTCTAGTAAATGGGAATAATAGGGTGTGACCCTAATGGTTGAGGCCATCACTTCCCTTGTATGTGTCAGATGGATTTGTTAAAACCCCGTACTTTTACAAATCATATGATAATTGTTCAAATGATATACTATCAATGGTAATGACACATAACAATCTTTTAAATCCAACTGTATAAAAAAACAATGTATGTTCATGTTTTTTCTATAATTTTATTATATAATAAAATGTTTAATTGAAACAAATGGGGAATTTTCTTTATAATAGTCAGGGTCATTACATTTTTGCTATATGTGTTGTAGACATATACCTATATAGAGATGCCTGTAAGTCATGATGATTTGTGATTATTGATTTATTGGTGTCCTAATGGGTATTTTTATACTCATCCCAACATGGTCTATTCCCATAGGTTTTGTGTCTTTTGTAGATAATATATCTTTTTTTGGAGACATCGGTGGTCTATGAGTAGGTGGAGCAAGTTTGGTAATGCCATACTATGTTTCATTCTGATATTTAATTTCAAATTAGCCCCTCTATGTGAGTAGGTGGAACTTTACTTTTAGAATTTGGTTGGGATAGTATTTGGACCCATTTTACGCTTTCAAGTACACTTTTATCATACTTTGGTTGTGGTTTTTTAGATTTATGCATGTATTTTTTTCAGTAGTCTTATATTCCAACATTTTATAGGCTTGAGTGTGTGTGTGTGTGTGGTTGCATAAGAATTATGCCTCCCCAGTGTGTGACATTCCTTCTTTGAACTAGTCTACATCCCATGGACTATAGGAGGCAGAATTAGGATAGTTTCATCTTGGGCCTTATTGGGTCAGGTAATGATAGAATTTTATTTGAAAAGTACCTATGGAATCCCGCCTTTTTATTATAGTACCTTCCATTACAATTTACAAATAGATGATCTTCAAAGTCTAGTGTCCTGTAAATCAGGAAAAATATACATGAAAACAACATAAATAATTCTTCTGATACACTTGTAAGGATTCATCCAAATTTCAACCTAAGAAAAATTATTACATCTCATAACCTGGAGACAAACATCGAAGGAAAGGGTGAGAAGAAGGCCCAGTAAGGAAGACAAGTGAAACAGTATACATGTGATCTTGAGATATATCAATAATAACATGTAGATAAAGAGGCATATAATAATAATAACATGCAAAAATTACTTGAAAATGTGCCTAAAACATTTAATTTAGACATTAATGAATATATAACCGTGGTCCATACCTAAGTATTCATACAAATTACCAAGGTTATTCACCAAGGTATCGTGAAAATTTTCATCTCTAGAGATTAAACTCTTTACCCAATACATTGGATTCAAATCAAGTCTCACCCTTAATATGTATTTATATTCATGTGAGACACATATATTGTAAACAAAAATTTCAAAAATAACCGAGAAATAATAAAATATATGGGTTTCATTTCAAAATCGTGACGTTTTAAAAAGTTCATGAAATCTTGATCATTATGTCTGTTATAACCCCTACAAAGGAATGTGGGCTTCATGTATATAAATTCCAGAAAAAATATATATCATTTTTGTGTCTTTATTAATACCCATAGAAACCAAATTGTTTTTTTAATTCAAATAAATAAAATAATATATTTTCTTGAGAAAAAGAAAGAGACATTTTGAGACGAAAATTCTGCAGCATAACGGTTATACAAAATGGTTTTAGAAAATATTGAAAAGAGAGGGGAAAAGGGTCAACCACTCATCAATAAATCATAATATAGTATGGGTACATAATAATAAAAAAAATAATGGTATGGATATTTGAATGAAATACTACATGAAAAAGAGACTTTAAAGAAAAGAGAAGATGTGATTTCCTTTACGAAAATATTCGGCAGCCTAACGGCGTCACTTGAAATTTAGATAAATAAGTTGATGACAGTGAAAATGGTCTCTCATAATTTGTACATAAAATTTTCATCAATTAAGACATAGAATAACATACCCCAACATAATAATATGGAAACTATAAGACATAACATAAAGGAATTCATGACTAAAAGAGGAGGGTGAAAGGTTCCCTTACCTTACAGTGTAACATTGACATCTCAAAGGTTGGGACCTCGGGGGGATTGAGGGAACATTGGGAGGACTTCTTGGGAGGTAAAAAGACCATTTCTTCTTTTATAAGTAATTTTGAATGAAATTAATGATTTAATGTTTTGGTATTTATACCAATAGTGAGGGAATATTTGATTAATTTCCAAGGGACGCCTCATTGATGGTATTTTCAAAACCATGGGCTTTCCCATGGTATTTTCCTATGGTATTGGACACCTGGGACACTCATAATTTGTCTTACTATTCACAAGTTTTCCAAAATTATTAAATCATGATTACATCATTTATGATGTCATTAAAAACACTAAAACCCAAAACTGTATTTTTTACTATTCACCGAAAAACAAAACATTTTATAAAAATATCATAAATTCACCCTAACCTAATATCAAGGATCTAAATTCAAAAATAAACACTATTTTATGAAAAAATTATAATTATAAGCTATTTAATTTGTAATTAAAAACACTATTTATAGGAAAAATACTAATACTAAACTAATAATTTATGAAATAGTTATTTACTAATGCAATAATATCACATTACCAAACAAGATGCCTAAATTATTTTTATATTTTATAAAGTGAGATTACTATTATATAGGTCACATTACTATTCATAAGGGTAATATTACTATTCATAATTTACTATTCACTAAAAATGAAGTTGATCTTATTATAACCTAAATTTCTTTCTGGTCATAATTGTGGAAGACCACTTTTTTAAAATCATTTCACATTATTAATTATATAAAGTATAAAAAAATATTTTAAAATACCATTTTTCTAATATTAATCCTTAATATTGAATTTCTATAAATTCACCTATATTTATCTAGATATTTGAAATTCAAAAATTTCACCATAAGAGGAAATAAAAATTTTATTTATACAAACGGATTACACAAAGTAACTAAGTCCTCGATACATATCCCCATTATAACACCTGAAAAGGAACTAAGAGTAAGGTGTGCAATGGTGATTGAATCTTGGGGCCTCTCAGAAAACATTTCCCAAGTATAGATTTCTATCATCTTGAACTTCTCCCTTCAGCAATTATGTTCAAGGTTTACATTTTTAAGCTCAGCTTGGGCTTCGTCCAAAGCAAAGCCTAGTAATGCAACCACTTTCCTAATCTCTGACAGATGGGATTTGTATGGCATGAGTCTACTGGATGAGGCCATCGACTCTTCTTTTTGTATTTAGTAACCATGATCATTTTTATTTATAAACAATAATCATAATGTTAAGAGTATAGATTCCAACAATCATATTGACCAATGGTCATATAAAAATCAAAACTCCCCCCTAAAGAAATTTTTTCCACAAAATTTTAACTCGTACCCTTAGAAGATAAAAGGTGTGAGTACTTCTGTCTCATAGACTCGTTGGTTTCCCGTGTGGCCTCTTAACACTTGTGGTTCCTCCACAACACCTTAACAAGTTGGGTAGTGTTCTTTCATAGAACCTTGTATCTATTACCCAAGATCTCCATCGGCTGCTCCTTATAAGAGTGTTCATGTTTTAGTTATACCACCTCTTTATTTACTATATGTTAAGGGTCAGTTATATACTTCTTCAAGATGGATATGTGGAAAACATCATGATCTTCTGCTGATTTGGAGGAAGTGCAGGTTGATAGGCCACTTCTCCCTTGTGATAAAGGATTTCATAAGGTCCAATGTACCTAGGTATGAGCTTCCCTTTCTTCCCAAACCTCATGACTCTCTTCCAAGGTAAAATTCGAAGAAATACATTGTCACCAACATCAAACTCCAAGTCCCTTCGACGGTTGTTAGCATATCTATTTTTCATACTCTGAGAATCCTTAATGTGTTTCTGGGTTGCAAGGAGCTTTTCTGTCATCTCTGTCACAAGATCAGGCCCAAGAAGCTTTCTCTCACTAGCTTTGTCCCATCAAGTTGAAGATTGACAATGCTTCCCATATAGAGCTTCATAGGGTTCCATTTTAATTATCGAGTGGAAGTTGTTTTTGTAAGAGAACTCAACTAAATGTAGATTTTGATCCCATCCACCTTTAAATTCCATTAATAATGTTCTCATCTTGTCCCTGAGTGTTTGATAGTCTTTTTAGATTGGAAATCAGTTTGGGGGTGACATGACATACTAGAATTAAATTTGGTACTCAGAACATGTTGAAGACTTATATAGAATTTTGATGTGAACCTTGGATCATGATTAGATATGATAGAAAGTGGAACTCCATGTATCTTGACCACTTCCTTTATGTAAATTCTAGTATGTTAATCAAGAGAGAAATCTTCTTGAATAGAGATAAAATGGTCAGTCTTGGTGAGTCAGTCCATACTAACCCATATTGTATTGTTTAATTTGGAAGTTCTCAGGAGACCAGTGACAAATTCCATTGTGATATTATCCCAATTCCATGCTGGTATAGGTAGTGGTTGTAATACCCCTTTAGGAAGTTGTCACTCTTCCTTCACTTGCTGACAAACCAAGAACCTTGTATCGTAGTCAGCAATCTTCCTCTTCATATTATCCCATCAAAAATGATCATGAAGGTCTTTATACATTTTTGTACTTCTAGGATGTATAGTGAATGTAGAGTTATGAGCTTTATCCATTGGTTCCTTCTTTATTTCTAGAATAGATGGAACACATAGTCCTTTACCAAATATCATTACACCATCTTGATCAGTATTGAACCCAAGAAAATTTTCATCCTTCACAGCCTCAAACTTCTTCTGAAACAAAGGATATTCTTTCAATGATTTCTTGATCTTCACGAGTAATGATGGTTGAGAAATCATTTGGGTTAGGTTTAATGATTTCCCTTCCATTATAATTCACATGTCCAGCTTTACTAGGTCATTGTTCAAATGATATCTTTGAATCTTCATCACGAACAGAACTATTGGGTCTTTCATGCTTAATGCATCAGCAATGTGGTTTTCTCTTCTGGGATGATAAGGAATTGAACAATTATATTCTTTAAGAAGTTTCAACCTTCTCCTTTATCTCATTTTCAATTCTTTTTTTGTGAAAATAAACTTTAAACCTTTATGGTATGTGTATATATCATCTTTATCCCCATTAAGATAGTTCAACAATATCTTTAGGGGAAAACGATCTCAGCCAGCTCCAGATCATGCGTAGGATAGTTCTACTCACGAGTCTTCAACTTCCAAGATGCATAATAATTTCCTTTGTCATTTTTCATGAGGATTCACCCAATCCATTTCAGAGATGCATCGCTAAAAATAACAAATTTTTCTCCACTTTAGGGAAGAGTTAACACAGGATTCACCTCTTGGAAGCTTTCCTCACACTCCTTTGTCCGGATGAACTTGACCCATTTTCGAGTTAACTTGGTTAATGGGTTATAATGTCATGAAATTTTTTCCTCAAGCCTCCTATAATATCTTGCTAATCCAAGGAAACTATAAATCTCAATTATTTTTATAAGCTGAGGCCACTCCCCTACAACTTTTTTCTTTACAGGGTCAACCACGATTCCTTCATCGGTAAAAATGTTCCCCAAGAAAGTAAATTGTTTTAACCAGAATTCACATTTTATGAACTTTACAAAAACCTTCCCCTTCCCTAGAGTTTCCAAATAACCCTTATATGATCCCAATGCTCCTCAAGACTTTTGCAATATATAAGAATATAATTAATAAAAACTAGCACAAATTAATCAAGAAAGTATTCAAAGACTATATTCATCAAATCCATAAAAATAGAAGGTTAATTAGTCATTATGAAGGCCATAATAATAAACTCATAATGTCCACATCATGATCGAAAGGTTGTTTTTGTAATATCTTATTTCTTCACCCTCAATTGATGATAACCTGATCAAAGATCAATCTCGGAGAAGAATTGATCCCGATGCAGTTGGTCAAATAATTCACCAATTCTTGGAAGAGGGTATATGTCCTTCACTATGATCATGTTCATTTCTTTATAATAAATACCTAACGGCATCGATCCATCCTTCGTCTTCACGAAGAGAATAGTTGATCCCTAAGGAGACACAATCGGTAGGATAAACCCTTTCTCCAAAATAAATAAAAGTTGTTTCATTAATTACTCCAGCTCCACATTTCCCATCCTATATGGGGTCTTTGATATCAGATGAGATCCAGGTACGAGTTCAAAGGAGAACTCTACCGCTCTTTATGGGGGAGGTTTAGGTAACTCCTCAGGGAATACATCAATGTATTCCTTGAAAATTGGGACATTTTCTATCCATAAACCCTCACTTACTTATTCTTCTTCGTCGATCAAATCCAAAAATATGGATATAGGAGGTTCTTCTAGACAATGATCAGTTTAAGATTTCTCGCCTTGGAAGATATCTTTTGGTTTTACATTCAAGGATACTGAGATTTCCTTCATTCTTCATTTGATCTTATCATTATACTTTGAGATTTAGTATATCCCTAGTATAATGTCGAATTCCAGCATGGGAATGATTAATATATTTGCGATAAAATTTTGCTCACAAAAGTAAATACTACAGTTTCTAAATAATGACGATGCTTGGATAATCCCACCAAGAGTCTTGACTGATTACTCTACTTATTGAAAATAGGGGGATGACTCCAAATTCATGCAAAATATCAAGAAATAAAGGAATTACTAGAACCAAAATCAATAAAAAATACTTGAGTGCTTTGATAGAACATCCAGAGCACCTACCACTACATCATTTGGTGCTTCAACATCAGCCGTAGTGATTGAAAAAGTACGACCATGTTCCCTTGGCTGTTGTTGAGGATGATGGTGATGCCCCTCTACCACCCTCAGATTTGGATAGTGATTGGAAAAGTGCCCAAGTTTTCCACACTTATAGAATTAGAAAACAGGTATTTCCTACACTATCTTCCCTTTGTTATTAGTGTTTGGGAGTTGAGGATTCTCCTCACTATGAGAATTTTGTGAAATATGGCCATTTTTCTACACTTTTATCACTTCTCACTTCTGAGCAGGAAGTTCCTTGAATGATTCTTCCCACATTTATTACACGTCGAACGTTTCACCTTCTTTCCTCTACTTCCCTGATCAATGTCTTCCCAAATATTGGTCCCATAGATCTTTTATTTTCATTGGATTTATAAGACCATTTCGTCTCACCAAACACCAGTTCGACTTTTATCGCATTCCGCATGATCTTTTCATAGGTATCATAGTCTTGGTTGGCTATATTCTTCTGCATATGAGTTATCAGTCCACTGAAGAATCTATCAACCTTACCATTTGGATCCATGAGAAAGCTAGAGGTGTAACATGAAATTCATGTGAAGTTCATCTCGTAGCTTCCAACAGATTCATTCTCCTTCTACTTCAGCTCGAGAAACTCCTTCTCCATTTTTGTTCTAATGGAATGAGGGAAATTATTTTTGAATAATATCGGTCTAAACTCTTCACACTCCATATATTCAAACTCCACTCTTGGAATCATTTTTTTAATTAGTTCCTGCCACTAATCAGCTTCTCCCTCTATGCAGTAAACGGCCAGGGTGACCTATCGTTCTGAACAGTGGAGCACAAAATATATCTTCTTTATAGAGCTGATCAACTATTCAGAAATCAATGGGTTGGTAAATCCACTAAAGTTTGTTGGTCATTGATGCATAAAGGACTCAACAGAATGGTGTTCCCTTCATGGTGATATTTTTTTATCAGATTGATTCAAGTTATTTCCCAAAACTTGAGTGAGTTGGTTCATCATTCTCATGAAAGTTTCCATTATGTCTTTCATTGGTGGGATGTCAGCACATGGTCCATTACGGTCAACATTTTCATGGTTCCTCCTATTCCCTGTCATTTTATTGAAGAATAAAACCTTAGTGAGAAACTTTTTTCATTTCCAAATGTTTTAACTATAAAGGATTTTTATATCTTAAAACATTATGCTTAAACATATTATTCCTAAACAACAATTACATTTTTCTATAAATCCTTCATAATGATTCATAAAAAGCTTATGATTAACTAGACATATCCCCAGGAAGTGTCAAACCAAGAGTGAAACAAGGCCCATTTTCATGTAAAAAGAAACCCCAGGTCAAGCCCAAAACTCCTTGTTGGAGTTTTCACTCCTAGGTATATCTGTACAAGAGCCACATCCTCTTATTTGTATCAATACAGGGATTTATTTGTTTGGAAACCACTTACTTAAAATTTCAACAAAATAACATGAAGTTTTCTAATATTTAAACATTTCTATAGGGTTCTTCCTAATGTTTTCAGTGCATAATTTTCCATAAATAACTAACATATCCTTTGATACTAACTATAGAATCACTCCATTTTATTATATAATTTTTCATTACAATTTTCAAATAGAGAATCTTGAAAGTCTAGTGTCTTGGAAATCCGGACAATATAAATGAAAAAAAACATAAATAATTATTCTAATGCACTTTTAACACTTTATCATAAGTTCATCCTAATAAAAATTACTACATCTCATTACCAGGAGACATACTTGAATGGAAAGGGTGAGCATAAGGCCTAGTAAGGAAAACAAGTGAAACAGTATACAAGTGATCTTTAGCGAAATCAATAAGAACATGGAGATAAAGTGGCATATAATAATTATAATAAAAACATGAAACATAACTTTAAAATTTGTCTACAGTATTTAATTTATAAATTCATGAACATATCACCAAGTTCCATCCCCAAGGTGTCATAAAAATTACCAAGGTATCGTGAATCTTATTATCTCTAGAGATTAAATTAAATACCCATTTCATTGGAGTTATATTAGGGTTCACTCTTAATATGACTTTATTTTCATTTGATCCACATATATCATAAACCAAAAAATCATAAATAACCAAAAAAATAATAAAATATATGGGTTTCATTTCAAAATCATGTTGTTTTTAAAAATGCTTAAAATCGTGATCATTATGTCTTTTACAACCCATCGAAAAGGAATGAGGGTTTCATGTATGTAAATTCTAGAATCAAATATATAATTTTCAGGTCCTTATTAATACCCATAGAAATCAAATGTTTTTTTCAATTCACATAATTAAAATAAGAGAATTTCTTGAGAAAAAGAGAGATATATTTTGATATGAAAATTCTACAGCATAATGGCTATACAACTTGGTTTTAGAAAATTTTTAAAAGAGAGGGGAGAAGGTTCAAAAACTCATAAATAACTCATATTATATTATAGGTATAGAATATGTAAGAAACAATATCATTTTATGGATATTTTAATTAAATACGACATGACAAAGAGACTTGAAAGAAAATAGAAGATGTGATTTCCTTTACAAAATTATTCGGCAGCCTAACAGCGTCGCATAAAATTCCGAAAAATAAGTTGATGAGAGTGGAAGGGGTCTCTCATAATTTTTTCATAAAATGGACCGCAACGAGTACATATAATAACATACCCCAACATACTAATATGGAAACTATAAGACATAACAAAAAGGAAGTCATGACTAAAAGAGGTGGGTGAAAGGTTCCCTTACATTGAAGAGTAACTTCAAAAGCTTGAAGGTTGGGACCTTGGGGGATTGAGGGAACTCTGGGAGGACACCTTGGGAGGTAAAATAACCATATCTTCTTTCAAGATGAATTTGGAATGAAATTATTTATGGGATGGCTTGGTATTTATATCAAAAGTGGGGGAATATTTTATTAATTTCCAAGGGACAACTCATTGGTTGTATTTCAAAAACTATGGGATTGACCATGGTATTTTCCCATGTTTTTAGACACCTAGGACACCTCATAACATATCTTACTATTCAAAAGTTCACCATAATTATTACAACATGATTTCATCATTTATGATATCATTAAACACATGAAACCTAAAACTATATTATTCACTATTCACCGAAAAACAAAACATTTGATAAATATCCTATTAACTCACCCTAACCTAATATCAATGATCTGAATTCAAAAATTAACTCCATTTTATGAAAATAATTTTCTAATTATAAGATATTTAATTTATATGTAAAAACACTATTTACCCAAACATACTATTAATTAACAAATAATTTCTGAAACTGTTATTTACTAATTCCATAATATCACATTACCAAACAAGATGCCTAAATTATTTTTATACTTTCTTAATTGAGGTAACTTTTCATAGGTCACATTACTATTAATAAGGGTAATATTACTATTCATAATTTAATATTAACCAAAAATTAATTTGATCTTATTAGAATCTAAATTTCATGCAAGTCACAATTGTAGAAGATCATCTTTGAAAATAATTTCACATTATTGATTATTTAAAGTATAAAAAAATTTAAATTACTTTTTTTCCAATATTCATCAATAATATGGAATTTCTATAAATTAATCCTATATTTATCTAGATATTTTAAATTCACAAATTTCACCATAATAAGAAATAACCATTTTATTTATTCAAAAGGATTACACGATGTAACTAAGGCATTGTTCCATATCCCCTAATAACACCTACATAGGACATAAGAGTAAGGTGTTCAATGGTGATAGAATCTTATGGCGTCTCGGACAACATTTCTCGAGTGGTGATTTCTATCATCTTGAACATCTCCCTTTGGGGATTATGTTCAAGCTTCACATGTTGAAGCTCAGCTTGGGCATGGTCCAGAGCAAAGCCTAGTGACACAACCTCCTTCCCAAGCACTAACAGATGGGCTTCGAGTGACCTGAGTCTATTGGATGAGGCCATCGACTCATTTTTTCTGTATTAAGTAACCATGATCATTTGTATTAATAAACATTAATCATAATGTTAAGAGTATATTTTCTAATGTTCATATTGACTAATGGTCATATAACAGTCATAACCCACCGATATCATTTTAATTATACTCACTTCATTAATTAAAGGATGTGGGCTTTTTGAGTAAAAAATAAAATAACACACAAAATTAGGAATCATATATTATTAAAATGATCAGGTTGTTACAGTACCCATCCTGAAGTGTTATGACACTACCTGAATTTAGGAATAGATTTTCAAGTTTCTTTTTTCTAGTTGGGAGGCATGGTTTGGGAACTAGGGTGATAGTCGTAATGTATTTTGAGATTGTCTCATGGGCTTGGGTGACTAGTGCTGGTGTGGTGACCGACATATCCATTCACCAGGATATTGATAACCTACCTATTGACTCAGTATAGTAGGCGCTAGTTGTTCACATAACATTAATACATGTATCATATAGTAATGTGTTGGGATTTACATTTCCTTCTTGATTTGGATCTCCATATATAATCATTGAACACCATACATCTTTATTACCTTCAATATGTCTCTACATTGATTTCTATCTAGGATTTCAAGATAGTTTCTTGTTGACAACCATATGAGTGGTAAGGTTTTGGTCTAGGTACCCTCTCATTTGTCATTACTTCTAGGGAGAACCAAGCTGAGTTACCACCTTCTGAGCATCACATGGATCACTATGTGGATTAGGTAGATGATGGTTCATGTGTTGAGCAGTTAATAAATCTAGTAGGGTAAGGCGATGGTACACTCAGAATAGGTGTGTTACATGAGTTCCAGTGATGGGGATTGTTGTGGCACTTTGATGGAGACAGACCCTCAAATTATAGAGGTTTGACTCAAGGTAGTGTCCAGGGTTTTCAGAATATGTGAACCTAGATCAGTTGGACAGTAGAATTTGTGAATCGTTTTCTATGGAGATCAACATTTGGATTTGGTAGTATCAAAATAAGAAGCACATCAGCTAAGTTTACAGCATAGGTTTTGATATTGATACCACCCAGGTTTCTTAGGGAGCCAACATCTTCCTTCTCGTATGGTTGAGGAATCACATAGCCTGTGGATAAAATGTCCCACTTGCATTGGATACCTTATAATGAGAACGCTTTTAAGGATACTTATATATAGTGATGAACAATTTAGTAAAAACCTATTTTGGTGATATTGGCACGACTTTACACATGTGAGGGAGAGGTACAATTCCCACATTGAGAAGCTTTCTAGAGACACGATTCAAAATTGTGTTAGAGAGTCAGTGCCACCCAAAAAGAATATTATTGAAGTGTGTTAGATGCGTTTATTTGAATTACGTGTTTAAGTACGTTGATGTACTAATGTGTTGATGTAGGCCATGTTTGTGGTGAAAAAAGAGGGATATGGAAGGAAAGAGTTCCAATTGATGTGGGCTCAATGTGTCTTGATTATAGTTTGAGGTACGATGTGTGTCTTCACTAGCCCTGTTGCAATTCTCATATAGTGTTATGAGATACTTTCCCTACATTGTATTTCCTATTTGAGTCCCAGTGATACTGGTGTAGTATTTTGCTCAGAACTTATGTGGGAGGCTCTTGAAAAGAGGATTAGTGATTTCATGCTTCTACCAACAGTGTGACCTAACTCTGGGAGGAGAGAGAGAGAACCTCAAGTGTAAATATTTCTATAGTGGAATTGGGAACCTATGATGTTTTCCTCCATATATACTCATTCCTTACCATCAACACTAAGATTATTTATACTAGTGAAAATTACAATACCCCCAATTTTCTGGAATAGATTTTTTATACTTCTATAATAACATATCCCCGGTAGGGAAGGATAATCTCATTCATAATAGGTTATATCCATTTACTTAATAGATGACATGTAATACCCTTGGAGTAATAGATTCTATGATCTTTTAGTTTCGTTGATTGAGGAGCGTTGTATGGAACCTTTGGGATGGAATCATAGGATGGTATTATATTAGTGGTCTTTACCTTGATACTATATATCCTTGTTTAGTATATCTATATTTTATAGTTATGTGTGTTTTATACATGTACTTTTGTAGAGATAACTATTACTCTTGATACTTTTTGATTTGTGATTATGGGGTTTCCTTTTCGGTTTTGTTATATTCACCCCTGCATTTGATATGCCTTCATGTACCATGTCTTATACAAAAAATGACCTTTTTGGAATCCTTAGTGGAATGGGTGTAAGTGGAGCTAGTTTGGTCTAGATAGACCAAGGTGTAATCTGATGTTTCATTTGATAGTAGCCTCCTATGGGTGAGAAGATGGATCTATACATTTCAGCATTGGTTGAGATGGTATTTGGAACCTTGTTAAACTATTTGGGTTTTTAGATATATGCATGCATTATTTTGAGATGTTTTACATTTCAACATTGTATATAATTGGATGTGTCTGTGTTCATATAGGTACTTAACACTAATTCCTCCCAAGTGTGTGATATGCCCTGTTTGTGCAAGTCGCAAGCCCCTGGCCTGTTGGAGGTGGTCTTGGGTAGATGTATCTTGAGCCCCATTGGGTCAGATTGTCGCATTAGTGTTAACAAACAGATAGACTTTTATTATCACTGAGTAGATTTCTTATCTTCTGATGTGGTAACATGTGTTTTTTAGGGTGATTACATCACTAGATCAGGAATATAAAGACATGTTCATCCTCATTCTAGGGTAATCTCATGCCCATTTTTAGGGATGTTTCTTTATTTTGTTGACCCTTGTTTGGGAGACATCTACCAATAGTATTGTGTGTGTGTGTGCCCTGATGTCTTTTTAGATAATATTTCTTATTGACCACCATAGAGAGAGGTTGAGTTTACAACTGACCTTCCCTAATGAATGATCCCCGTTTATATATCATATTACTATATGGTGCCTACTGAGTTGGTCAAACTTAAGATCCAGCTCACGAATCATGAGGCTAATGTATATATTTTCCCAAAGAGTCACAATGGTATTCACCAATCCTCTTTTCTTTGAAGTCATACGGGAGCCTCATACTTCATATTGACCATCATAAATTGAATCAAGTGACTTCCAAGATGAAGTATCCCTTATACAAGATTGATGATATTTTTTATTAGGATAGAGGGGCTTGTTGGTTTTCAATGATTTTCATGTGGTTAGGGTACCACCAAGAAGGTTATAGAATAGGATGTACCTAAGAGGAAATTTAATATCCAGTATGGTCATTTGTAGTTTTTTGGATATTCCATTCAGACTAACTAACACTTCTATAGTGTTTAAAGAATTGGTTTTCTAGATATTTCATTGGTTCTTGGTCTCTATTGTAGTGGTGTTCATGAAGGATATTTTGGTTTACTACAAGTTAGATGTTGAGAAAATAGACCATATGGATATCATTATTAGAACATTTATGGAACAACATCTATATGGTTATCTTTCGCAAGGTGATTTTTCCTTCAATAAGTAAATTTTATGTTCCATGTTATATCTAAGAGGGAAATCTCAAAGGATCATAAAAGGGTTGAGGTAGAAATTTCATTGGAGTATCCCATAAGTGTGTTTGAGATCCAAAAAAATCTTGTTGTTGACTAGTTTTTATAGGTGGTTTATTTTTGGATTCTATAAGAATTTATCTTTGATGACATCTTTAATCCATAAGGGTGTAATTTTTTTTTGGAATGAAAAGTGTCAATGATATTTTGAGGAACTAAAGATAAGAATTACTTCAACTCTAGTTTTGATTCTACTTGAACCATGTTTGGGTTATGATGTTTTTTTATAAGGATTCTATCATGGATTTGGGTGTGTGTTAATGCAGGGGAGACTAGTGGTAGCCTATAGCTATTGATAGTTACACCCTCATGAGAAGAACTAACATACCAATGATATTCACATGGAATTGGTTATGAATTATATAAAAAATTGAATCACTATCTCTTTGCGTATTGCTTAATAGTTTATTATAATCATAAGATCCTAAAATGTATTTTTACTCATAGGGATTTAACTTGTGATGGTGATTTTGGGTGGATTCCCTTCATGATTTTTTCTTTGTATTGCTTATACTCCTAGAAAAGGTAATGGGTTTTTTGATGAACATATAAAGAAATTACGAAAAAAATCAAATAAAGAATCCATGGAATAGTGGGAATTGATTAGATCATTTACTGAGATGATATTAGGAATGGAATAATATGGTGGATGGTAATGTCTAGCTTCAATGAAGTTTGACTCATTGTTTTATTAGAAATTATGGTTTGAGAATATTTTTGAACCTGAATTTCAGAGTATTAGTAAAATCCATTATGGTGGAGAGACCTTTGGTGAGTGGTCTCATTCTCCTAGTAGATATTTTTGCTTTCATAGCTAGATGGTTTTTCTTAGTTTTCTAAGGTCGAAGTTTATGGATATTTGAAACTTTTCTTGTTGTTACACATTGTAATTTACTACCAAGATGTATCATGATTTGGGACATTGATATTGGAGGCTGGGGATAAGAGGTTCAATTGAGGATTTTGTATCATTGTGACATGCTTATTAGAGAGTTGAGGTGGAACACGAGACACCTTCTGGTTTTTTATAGACCTTTACCATTCCAATATTTATATTGGATGATATTTCCATGGATTTCATCAATGGTTTACCACATAATTATAGTGGGAAAGATTAAATTTGTATTATTATTGATCATTTCACAAAAAAGGTACATTTCCTCCAAATAAAGAAGACTACGGAGGTGAAACATCTTGCTTACTTATATGTATGAGATATTTTGAAACAACATGGGGTTCCCTATATAGTTGTTTTTGAATAGTACTTAAGGTTTACACCGAGGTTTTGGAAATGTTTATAAGAGGTGATGGGTTCCCAGTTGAAAATAATCAAAACATATAATTTAGATATATATTGATAGATAGATAGAGCTATTCTGGTTCTTGTGGATATGCTCGAGTCTTGTGTGTTTGATTCTGGTGGTTTTTGAGAAACAAAACTCCATTAGTTTATTTTTTCAATAAAAATAGTTATTAGGCCTCAATCGTGAAGGATCTCTTCAAGGAATTGTATTTTTAACCATGTATATATCACTTATGTTGGGAAGAGTTGGGAGAGATCTCCTTGGTCTATCTCAGTATTTTTCAAGGGATAAGGGATGTGGTGTAGTTTATCTTGAAGAGATTTATCAGTTTATAGAGTCATCATAAATCCTATGCAGACCATCGTCATCAGTTTTTTGGTTTTCAGGTAGGTGATCTGGTATTTCTTATAGTTTCACCTTTCCAACAACATTGTCACTTGGGTAAGTAGGGTAAGTTGGTACAACGGTTTTTGGGTATCATTGAGTTCATTGTAAGACTAGGAACGGTGGCATATCAGTTGGAATTGTTGTCTATTTTGACTTAAATCCACAACATTTTTCATGTTTTTTAGAAGAAGATGTATTGACTAGATCCTAAAAAAGTGATTGGATGAGAGGATGAAATTCTTGAGCCTGAAATCATTAGCGTTGGTCAAATAGTTCATATTATGGATCGTTGAGAGAAAGTGATTCATGGTAAAATGATTCCTTTGGTCTAGGTGTACTAAAAGTGTTGATCAGATAGCCACAATACATAGTAGTGGGAATTGTTGATGATGTAGTAGTAGGATTCACTTTATCTAATTCTTGGATCTTGATGAATTTAAGTGGAAAATAGTTTTATAGTGGGGACATTATAAAACCTTGTTTTATTGATTTAGTAATTCCTTGTCATTTGTTTTTTGTTTCCCTTTTTTTAGGTTCATTCCATGATTCTAGGAAATGGAGAGACCTTTCTGGGGAAATGACCTAATGTTTTGGGTTCTATGTTGATTTGATTTAATATAGTCCAATTATAAATGTGACAATGGATTTTAAGGGTAATCCCTGATCTCATAGAACAACATTTTTGGTTTGGGATTTTTCTCAAAACCTAAAATATTTTCTATCTGATGAATGAATTCAAGGTACAAAAAGGTTACATACCATGTATTGGTTACCTAAAATATGTCATGAATATTCTTAAGGTGTTAAATCATTATATATAGTGAATCAAGTTCATTTCATGAATTAATAAAAGAAATATTTTTAATCTGAGGTTATGTGTTTTTTGTCATATTTTATTAAGTAATAATTTCACATCATGAACTGGTTACATGTTTTTAATTGTTTGTTGTTTTCTGTTATAAACACAATTTACTTCTATTTTATGTTTAATTTATCCACAACCTTCCATTTCAAGACCTAGGAGCTCTCCTAAATAAATTTTGGGATCTCCTCTCCTTCTGGATCTTTAGTTTAGTGATTGATAATCATCGATGTTGTAGGGAATCTCTATTGGTAAGTGGTCTCTTCTCATTCAATTATATTGGTCGTCGAATTATCAATGGATAAATTATTGTTTTATATCCCTGGTTGATTATTTTTTTATATTTTGGATTTGTATTTTCTTGTCATTTTTTTTCTTCCAAAGAAAAATCCACGGTTTCTCAAGCTCCATTGTCGAAGGTGGATTGGTTTCCATCATACTTGAGTTAGGTGGATCAATGTATATGATTCTAATTCTTGGATTTATATATTTTCTTGTTGATTCCTATGGATATTTCATTGGAATGGTTTTTACCTGGTTAAAATGGTTCATATTAAATGTGATTATGGTTTCGAAAGTGGTTTTTAACAAACATGTCACATTGGAACCTTGGGTGTTTTTGGAAATACAAATTGGTGACACTAGTGTGTGTGGCACCACTTGGGGTTACTTTTATGATATCGACAGATTATTATAGAACTTGGTACCGGTTGTTAATAAATTTTTTTTGGTTGAGTATTCTTTTATGTCTATTATATATTCCCATATGCTAGATACCAAATTGTGTGATTTGCCTTTTATACCTAGTTTATCACATGACGATTTATTTCAGGGATATTTTCTCACATGATTAATATATATATTTTTATTTTCTAGCTAAAATATTCCAAGATTTTTTGAATATGTTATGAATTTACTCAAAAAAGGGGTTTTTTAAAAATTTATTTTTTTGTTAAAATTATTTATAAACTAGATGTTTTTAAATCTAGAACCTACACCAACATGATAATAAAACTTGTATAAATTCTTAAGTGTTATCCAACTGATCTTTGTGCCCATGCCCTAATTTTTTGTTTTTCTAGTTGTAGACCATATTTTTCAAGACTCATGTAAAGATAAGGGAATCATGTAACATGTCAGATTCTCTTTTTGTTTGTCTCCTTCATAGTGGAATGGTTTGAAGGTGGTGGTTGGTCATAAGAAGACTTGATGGTCTTATTTTTTATACTATTCTTGTTTATCCTTTTTTATTAGGTTATATGTATCGTTTTTTATCTTTATTATGAATTTTACTCTTGTTTTCTGTCTTGTCTTTATTATATTCATGACTTGTACCATTATTTTCGTTATACCTCATCGCATGGCAGACTCGTTCGGTGACTTGTCTAGTTGATCTGGGATGGTTCGTTATAGGTTGTATCCATTTTATATTTTCAATGATTTGGATCCCTTACATTGATACTATTTTTTACTGTACATTTATTGTGTGTTTCTATTTCCATTGTGTGTATATATATATATCATTTATCTTGTTTCAAGTTAGAAAAAAAATTTCCCTCTTTGTTTTTTCAATGCCCATGTGCTAGTCGCCAACCTGTGGGGATCAGGAACACCCTTGGAGTTAGTGGAAAATTGGTTTAAGAAATAGTTTTGGATGGTATTCAAGTTTGTTTCATTATAACTTGGTATTAATGATAGGTTTTTCTTCAAGATTTCTGGTCTTGGGTTGTCTGGAATACATGATATTTGGTAGTTGGGACTTGAGAGGTTGGATATAATGAGTTAATGTCCAGAACATGCTATGATGAGACATAAGTTTCCATGGGATATAGGGATGTGTGTATAATATTATTATTTTTGACATTTTTCTCAATTTTTTCTTTTATTTTTGTAGTTTAAACAGATATTATTCTATTTTATAATCATTTCCTTCTATTTTAGTGTGTAGTAACATGCATCTGAGATGACTTCCATGGAATATATAAAAGGGTGTGGTGCGAAATAACCCTCAAAGGAATTTTTCCCTATATCATAATCTTATAGAGGTTATTATATGGGTCATTATTGTCATGTATAAAAATGCATGAGGAGTTTCGAACCCTATAGTTGAGGTGCATCTAGGAGATGAGGGGGTGTAAATCGATCTAGATAGTTCCTATAATAGAATCCCCCATCCTTTAAGGGAATAAACGATCCCCAAGAGCGGGAGGAATGGATGGAGAAAAACGATTAGGTATTCAACTTCTTGGAGAAACGTGAGATTATTAGGTTGATGTGGGTGACGTTCATACTTGAGAGTCCCAACAAGTGGTGGAGGGATTCAATAGTATATGAAAATAATTATATGGAGTTGGATTGGAAGGGTTTCAAGACACACTAAATTCATCAGTTTTTTTAAGAGTGTCTCATGATTGAAAAGTGTCTTCAGTTCATTTCTTTTCATCAAATAGGGAAATTAGTGTTATAGTACACCAATTGGTTGGTGGAGCAGGTTATTTTTTTTCTCCAGAGGTGGTGATTAATGATTAGAAAAAGGCTTAAAAATACCTATTGGGTTTACATCCAGGTACCCGATCACATGTTCTTATGCTAAATAATTCCATATATTAAGATATAGTGGATGTCATGATAAGGGAGGAAATGGATATAGTGGGAAAAATTGTTGTATAAACCCTTTCTCTTCCACCAGGTGGTAGTTTCAATGCAATGTATTGGAATAAAAGGATGTGGCGTGATAATATTAAGGCATGTAGAGGTTGTTCTCAGAAGTGTGACTCTTATAAACAATCAATGATATCAAAAAATGTTCCCCTTAATTACAATCAGTTTTGAAAGTGTAAATTCAAGAATTTTTTGAGTGGTTTGAATTACACGCTCCTTATGAATTTGAAAAGGTTGGCAGTTGGGAAAAATTCTTTATTGATTATCAGAAATAAATTACCAGAGTTACCTTGATCCAAGGAATTTATTTTAGATAATTATTAATTCTCAAAAAGTGTCTCTAAGTATGGATGGTTTTCGAATGAATCGAAGACTGAAAACCCAAGATTATGGAGTGAAAAAATTGGGGAACACAGTTTGGACAAACCATAAGGCCTCCCAATAGAAACTATGTGGCCCTCTGGGTATACTTGAAACAGTTTGGAAACCCATGATGTAGGGTGTGAATGGTTTTTTCAAACCACATTATTTTTTAGTAGAGTTTATTTACAATGTTTCTACATGGTTTGGGAAACTATGTGGGAAAACCATGGTAAATACCCCTCTAGATAGTGGGAGTTTCATGAATGGCGTACAATTAACCAAACTATGAAGTCCAACCATGTGCCACATTAAAATGTGAAAAATTCAATTTTTCTCACTTCTCTTATTTATTCTTTACTCTTTATTCCTCTCCCTCTAATGGGATTCTTCCATATGATGTGGGAGATTTCTTCTCCCTCACCTACGTGTTGAGGACAATTATTCATTTGAGATCCACTATTTAATATTTCTATAGCATTGGATGCATTCAGAAAGGTTCCAAATCCTCATCTTTAATTTCTTTTTTCCTCTTACCATTGGCAGTGAAAAATTTGTGCGAGCTGATTTACCCTATTTTCATAGTGTTCATACAAAATGATGATTATTATGAATCAACTTAGGTTAGAGGATAAGACTAGTTGTGGGAGCATCTACCAGCCCGAGGTAGGTGGCTCTTATCTTTCTCTATGTTTTGAGGTCTTTTAACAAATTGATTTGACCTTATGACATGCCAATGGTCATGATCCAAAATTTTATAAATGGTGTAATCTGGTGAGGGTATTCAATCCTTGGGGAAATTAGGAAATTGTGTTGATTTATTTATATTGGGTTCTTAATTTAATTATATTTAATTATTGGTTCCGTGGGAACAACACGGGCTCAACCAAAGGATTGAGATAGCATTGGCTATTTGTATTGATGTGATGTGATCATCGGGATGGGATTGGCCTGATATACATATACATATATATATATATATATTCTAAGGTGATGTTAATCTCTGGGTTAGGTGACATTCTCATCGTATTGAGGTGATGAGTTCATTAGGTTATCATAATGGATCATGTGATATTTGATGTTGATGATCATTAAATTGATCAAAACGTAGACAGCATCACATGGTGTTAGATTATGTGTCTTAAGTACTTTTTTGGTGATTTACACTCACCCGTGTTGGCCAATGCATCACTTGGATTCATGTTTTCATTATAGGAATCGGATGATGTGGTGGTATTGACCACCTGTGTGGGTATAGTCCTCCATTAGATGTATCTTAATATGATGGTTGGATGTTCTTACCATATAAATTCATGGGGATACTGATGATCCATCAGTACAAAGTGATGAGAGTATTGGTTGGAGACTGAGGCTCACCATTCTTGAGGCCATTTTTCTAAGACTATTTTGACCATGATATATTTTTTTCCATAAGATATTTATTATTGATCCTACAATGTTATTATTTGGAGGATATGTATCTCTCTATCTTGGGAATCATGATTTGATCTGATGGTTTTTCTTATTAATTGATATCCTTGGGACTTGGTACTTGATAGGGGTGTTCCTTCATGGTGTCAAATATTGTGTGTAAATGCGGTGTTAGTTTTCATGAGGTTCTTCGTGATTTATCTAGTGGTGTAACTAAGGGTTCACCGGGGTTAATTTACATTAGAGGATGCCTTGTGATTTGGCTAAAGATCCCCTGTACTACAGTTACCAGTAATGGTTGAAACAAGTGAATTATTAATTGTGGATATTGATCAAAAGGGAGTCATGATATATATATATATATATGACATGATTTGATTCTTTAATTATTTTAGTATAAACCTATGTAATCACATATACAAGATAGGAACACATTGGTGGTGGCCTTCTAAGATTATTTCTCACACTCTACAAGGTCTCTTTAGAATGCATGTAGACTATATGGATTTATATATATATAATGGTATGGGATTAGGGGATAGATCTTAGTGGGTGATTTATAAAGGGATGTATGGAATGGGAACCTAGGTTCTTGCCTTATCGGGAGTTTCCTTTTTCTCTTTGTATCAGCATGCTTATATATGTTTTCAAAGAGATCATCCATTTTTGACCCTTCTGATTATTGTCTTGTTATAATATCTTGTTTTCATGTTCTATTTCAGTGTATACAAATTTTATGTTGTAATTTTTCATTATTCAAATGTTTTATTTGAGTTTCATTATTATTATTTCTTATACTGGTATTTCTTGTTCTTCTTCCATAGGTGGGTTACTGGTCTAGTATTGTAAGGCCTTTCCTTTTCGCTAATTTATATTTATTTAAAACATTATTATATTATCACCATAGGGTATAGTCTCCCCACTATCATATATTTACACCCTCTCTGTTATTAATCATCCTTTGGTATAGGGGAGGTGTTCCTGAGGCCAAGTGACACAAGGATCGTAGCACTATTTGAGTGAATAAATGGGTCGATGCACTATAAATGGTATCAAAGGTGTTTATTTTATCTCTTTTTGGGTATTAATATTTGGGAAATGGTAGAATGGAGATTAGTATGTGGGTAGAACTGGGTTTATGACTCAGGTTAGGGTGCCTCCATCCCCATTCTTGGGGAATGGAACAAGTTTCCCATGATGGGAAATTATTGTTCTCGATTGCTCATTTAAAGTTGATATGCTTTCCACATAAGGTGATGCACTTTGGTTTTATTATTATAAATTTTGATATGTGACTCATGACCTATTATAGTAATGGAGATGATTTAAAATTTTCATGTCATGGTAAGTGAGGTTTTTCTCTATTTTTCTTGATAGGCACATAAGAATTGATTATGTTTTCATGTTCTATGATGGAAAATTCTTTGTGATGTGTGATTTCTGTATCTGATATGGGTGGGTGAGGGGATAAGAGGTCTTAATGGAGATTTCAGTATGAGATATTTTGGTTCCAAGTGAGTGTGCCCAGGTTGAGACCCCTGAGGGTCGTGGTGATGCTCTGGAGGGTCAACTGAAAGAGCACTGTCTTGGGCGCCCTCAAATGATTAGAATGATTTTGGGGTACTTAGGTGCAACAGAGTGGCTGACCAAGGTCGTCTCTCAAAGGAGGAAGTGAATTAAAACAATTTTTAGAGGTATTATAGAAGTAAAATAAAAGAGAATAAAAACACTACTTGAAAGGATGGGGGTGGTTGTTCATAGTTTATGAATCTAAAAGAATTTTGCTGTAAGAAGATTGTATTTTTTTTGTTTTTAGTTTTGAAATGAAGTTTGATTAAAATGACACAACAAAAAGATGTTTGTTTAGACAATATTTAAAAGACGTAATCGATCTAACTCTACCTCTTCAATCATTTATTAATCATTATCATTTAAATTAATATTCACTTAATTATGATCCCTTAATTTGTTAAATCCTGAACCCTACGATAATTAACTTTACCACGAAGATTGAAGTGAATTTAACCTTAGGCTAACTTCGGAACATGCAATCACAACACCCGGCTTTGATTGATGTTCTAAAATTAGCTTATGGTCAGTGGTAAATTAGGGCACATAACCACTCTGGAAATGAGGATTAATTGAGTTTATGGATTATATTTGAACTCTACAAATTGATCCCGTGTGGTATTGAATTACCGGTTAATGTTGCGCTCTCACAGTTCACACAATTCCCGACCTCGTGTGTTTTGTGTTAACTATTAAATTGCATGCTTAGTTTCATTTAAATTAAAAACTCAATTAATAGATCATAATATGTGAATTAAAATAGCTCATTGATTCAAAATAAATGAAGAAGGATAGAGGTCGATTGATTACTAAAAAGAACTACTCTTCCATGGGTGGTGTAGTCATCGTGGAGACGTTTTGCATAAGCAACGGATTAAAAGGGTAGAACCCAATCTTGTCTCCACTCTTGATTCCAACCCAATTAAGAAGATTAAGAGAAGAAGAATAGGGATGAACACAGAAGATTATTTGAAAAAAATTCAAGAAACAAACATGAAAGAAAAGAAATACAAAGAAGAGGTGAGAGAGGAGAGCCTTTTTAGAAGAGAGGTTTTCACAAAGGTTTACTTCTTCCAAGAGTTGTGAGGGGCTCCCAAGAGACACCCTTTCGGCCACTCCTTCCCAAAGCCTCGACCAGCTCTCTCAAAGAGTTAAAACCCTCTTTAAATAGAGTTTGTGATGGCTAGGGATACATAACTTTTTAAGTGTGAAATGAAAAACTCGGCCAAATATTTTATTCCAACTTGAACCGCCCATTTGACCTCCAAAACGCGTGAATTGACCAGCCTTACAGAAGTATGATTTGTGCCAAATCATGGCCCCGAGCTTTGCTCAAAATTTGGGCTCAATCCAAGCCCGTATGTAGAAGATATGGCCTACATATATAACCATGTCCATTCTGCCGAGTTCAGCCCACCATTGGATTAATGGCTCATTTACTCCATCCAAATGCACTCTTTAGCTCTAGTGTCCTGAATGCCAGTTGTATAAAATAAAGTTAGGAACACTGTTACAATATTTTAAATTCAAATAATAAATATAAAAATATTTATCTTCGAAATACTACAGTGCACTATTAAGGGTAAAACTGGAATTTTCACCAAATTTTCAAATGATTGATCAAATCCCAAATATTTTATAAATAAACATATTTAACACAATGTGAGGAAATTATTTCATTTATTATCAATAAAATAGTGTTTTATCAACTCCCCCACACTTACCCTTTTGCACACCTGGGCAAAACCTCATATCAAGTAAACATCAATATCAAATCAAAACCAATTTTAAAACACATATCCTTAAGATCAATCAATTTCACACCAAGAATCAAAAGATATCATGCCTCATAAAAAACCTTATTTTAAGTTCTCCATTTATATCATTCAATATATTTCCACTTCATTTATCCGCCAATGCACAAAACACTTACCTCGCTTGAATTTTCTCTCATCACTCAAATATCAATTTTTTTGAAATGTCTTTCTCATCCAAACTCATACAAGGGTCACCATAGGCTTGATAGATTCCTACATCGCTACCTGATGTGAGTCAAGGATATATTTTTATCATGAGGAATTTTCAGGGTTGTTCTGTGGCTTTCGGTTGGTAGGATTAAGATGTGAAAAACTATGAGGCTGATTGAGGAGGGCTTGACTCTTTTGAAGAAAAATTGCATTAATCTAATTTTCACTTAAATATGGTCTTCACTTCAATCCCCATAGTATCAATTCAACTCCATCATCATGAAAATTCATGAAAGGTTTACACCATTCATCATTTCAGCATATAAAATGTCAATATTCTCATACATGATTTTCTTGAAAGCTCCAGATGGGCACAGCTTTCCACCTCAATTAGAAGCTCCAGAAAAGGCACAGCTTCACTTGTCATGAAAGCTCCAGAAAAGGCACAGCTTTCAATATAATGACTTTCTTTAGCAGCAAACACATCTCTTAAGAATTTAATTTTCCACCCAAAGTATCACAAAATGTGGTGGAAAAACCCAAGACAACTTCCCCCACACTTAAGCTCAACTAGATTATGGAATTTCACTTCAAGAGTTGGTTGGATAGGGAAAATTGGCTTGTAATGTGGCTTAACCTAACAGGTTGTGCATGGATTATAAGGGATACAAGGATTAAATATTCAAGGTAGGCCATTATAAAAAATGATTCTTTGAAATAGGGGCTTTAATACCAAACAAATGCCTCAATAATTTAAACATATGTACCTTAAACCCTCAAGTTTTGACAGGAATAGATCAAATTCTGGTTAAATCAAGCATGGTTTGGTTCTCTCAAGAAGTGAGGTGAATGTAAAGAATATGAAAATAATGGTTTAGATGCCTCATAGGAAAGTGATTTCAAATATAAAGACAGTGAGATTGGCATGGGATTAAAAATTCAGCGTACTTTTCATGAAATTACTAAATATTTGAACTTGAAACAAAGTCATTTCAGCATTCATTTAAGCTTAGTTTCAAGAGGTAAATTGTTTCACTTATTGATATGGATTTAAAAATGATGATGAGAATCATTTCAGCCCAAATGTTTCAAAAACACACAGAAAATTGTAAAATAAACACACAAATTTTGAAAAACACACAATTTTTTTTTGTTTTTGTTTTTGAAGAGGAAAGCAATTGAAATTACTAAACTAAAAGGTTCCCTCCCCCACACTTAAAATATTTCATTGTCTTCAATGTGAACCTCTGAGATGATATATGCACATGAAATGTATAATTTTTAAATAGGACAAATAATATAAAAGTGAAAGGGTTAGGAACAGCCCGATGTGATCAAGTGATGATGGGGTCATGCAGTGTGATAAAATCCACTGCATCAGTAGGATGTCCCTCAATGTATCTCTTCAAATGTTTCCCATTGACTGTAAAGCTCCTTCCAGTGTCCTCTTGTGTGATCTCCACTGCACCATAAGGAAAAACATTAGACACAATATAAGGACCTAACCATCTGGAATGCAACTTACCAGTAATCAACTTCAGTCGTTAACTATAGAGAAGGACTTTCTCTCCAACATGAAACTCCCTTTGTTGGATCATTTTGTCATGAGCTGCTTTTGATCTTTCCTTGTAGAGCCTTGAGTTCTCATATGATGACAGTCGAATCTCCTCAAGCTCTTGAATTTGCAACTTCCTTTGAATTCCAACTTGGGCCAAATCCATGTTACATTTCTTTATAGCCCAATTTACCCGATGCTCGACTTCCACGGGGAGATGACACGCTTTCCCAAAAACAATCTGAAATGGGGACATACCAATGGGGGTCTTGTATGATGTCCTATAAGCCCACAATGCATCATCCAAGCGCTTGCTCCAATCCTTCCTATTTGGCTGCATGGTTTTCTCCAAGATTTGTTTCAACTCACGATTTGAAACCACAACCTGACCATTTTTTTGGGGGTGGTATGGTGTTGATGTTTTGTGTGTCACCCCATAATTTCGAACGAGGGAAGCAAAATTCCTATTGAAAAAGTGTGTCCCTTGGTCACTGATGATGGCCTTTGGTACTCCAAACCTGTAGAAAATTTGAGCCTTGACAAAATCCACTACAACATGAGAATCGTCAGTCCCGGTGGCCTTGGCCTCCACCCATTTACTCACATAATCGACAGCAACCATAATATACAAAAATCCAAATCAACTTGGAAAAGGACCCATAAAATCAATGCCCCATACATCAAAAATCTCATAGAATAGTATGGGTTGTTGGGGCATCTCATGTCTCTTATAAATGTTCCCAGTGTGTTGGCAACGAGTGCATGACTTACAAAACACATGGGCATCATGGAATAAACTAGGCCAATATAATCCAGAGTCCAAAACTTTCCTAGCTATCTGTTGGGGTCCAAAGTGTCCACCATATGCAAGTGTATGACAGAATTTCAAAACAGACTCAAACTCATGATCAGGAATACACCTCCTAATAACTTGGTCACTACACATGCGCCAGAGGTAAGGATCATCCCACACATAAAACCTAGACTCACTTTTTAATTTTTGGACTTGATGCTTCTTCAAATTTGTTGGGATTTCAGAGGAAACGATGTAATTAACTAAATCAGCATACCAAGGATGCGTACCTGAGATGGTATAGAGATTTTCATCGGGGAAAGTGTCCTGAAGTGGTACCTGGTCCAAGGTGTCATCCTATAGTGTGTGAGTAAGCCTACTCATGTGGTCCGCCACCAAATTCTCTAATCCCTTCTTATCCTTTATCTCAATATCAAATTCCTGAAGAAGGATCATCCAACGGATAAGTCTTGGATTTGCATCTGGCTTCTTTAAGAGGTACCTCAAAGCTATATGGTCAGAAAAAACAACTACTTTAGAGCCCAATAAATATGAACAAAATTTATCTAAAGAAAATATGACAGCAAGATACTCCTTTTCTGTGGTTGTGTAATTTGATTGGGTTGAATCTAGTGTCCTTGATGCATAGGAGATCACATGTGAACGCCCCTCCACCCTCTGAGATAAGACATCTCCAACCGCGAAGTTGGAGGCGTCACACATAAGCTCAAAAGGAATCTCCCACCTTGGGGGTTGTATGATAGGTGGAGTGGTCAGATGTTGTTTTAGCTCATCTAATGAATTCCTTCAAGAAACATCAAACACAAAATCAGAATCCTTTTGATGTAATCTTGACATAGGAAGAGAAATCTTACTAAAATCTTTGATGAAGCGCCGATAAAATCATGCATGACCTAGGAAAGATCTAACATCACGCACACATGAAGGATATGGTAAGGATGAAATAATATCTACCTTTGATCTATCAACCTCTATCCCCTGTTTTGACACTACATACCCTAATACAATTCCATGCTCTACCATGAAATGACACCTTTCAAAGTTCAGGACGAGATTCTTCTCAATACAACGATTCAACACCTTTCCCAAACTAATTAGAAATTCATCAAATGAAGACCCATACACTGTAAAATCATCCTTAAATACCTCCATGAAGGTCTCAATAAAATCAGAAAAAATACTCACCATACATATTTGGAAGGTACCTGGGGAGTTGAAAAGTCCAAATGGCATCCTCCGGTAGGCAAATGTGCCAAAGGGACAGGTGAATGTAGTCTTCTCCTGATCCTCTGGAGCTATAGGAACCTGAAAATATCCAAGAAATCCATCCAAGAAACAATAGTGTGTTTTCCCAGCTAGTCTCTCGAGCATTTGATAAATAAATGGGAGGGGGAAATGGTCCTTGCGAGTGGTCTGATTTAGTTTCCTATAATCAATACACACACACCAACTGTTTTGCACCCTCATTGGAACTAAATCATCTTTCTCATTTTTAACAACAGTAAAACCAGTTTTCTTAGGCACAACCTGAATTGGACATACCCACTTTGAATCTGAAATGGGAAAGATTATACCTGCCTCAAGCAATTTCTCAACTTCCTTTTTAACAACTTCCAGGAGGGTGGGATTGAGTCTCCTTTGTGGTTGTCTCACCGGTTTAGCCCCATCCTCCATGAGAATCCTATGCATGAAAATGGAGGGGCTAATACCTGATATGTCATCCAAGGTCCACCCAATCGCCCTGATGTTCTCCCTCAATATATTCAAAAGCTTTTCTTCATGTTCAAAAGGGAGATTGTAAGAATTGATAACAGGTAATCTCTCACCACTCAACAAGTATGAGTATTTCATATTTGGTGGCAATGGCTTGAGTTCTAATGAAGGAGGGTGTAGTATGGATGGAGACATTGAAGGAACTGAAATATGTGCACAAAGAGCATAAGTATTAGAATAGTCATCATCAAAATCATAGAATAAAGCATCAAATCCATCAGCATACTCAACAGCCATTTCATAATCAGAGTGAACATGATCAAAATTAGAATATGAATCCACATCAAAATCAAATCCAAGATAGGATTGTGTATCAGAAAGATGTGAGGAAGTGCTCTTAGACATCAAACTTGAACCAATACTCATAATATCCCTAAGCATAGGACAATCAAATTCTATGGATTTTTTATTTGGTGGTTCAAAATGGGATATAACAAAAGCAGAATGGTCCTATGAGGGGTACTTCATGGAATCCATAACATTAAATATCACAACCTCATCTCCAAACTCCATGGAAAGTGTACCCTCATTGACATTTATGATAGTTTTTTCAGTTTTGAGGAAGGGTCTACCTAAGATAATGGGGGCATGAGAACTTACCTGATCATCCTCCATGTTAAGAACATAGAAATCTGATGGAAAGATCATGTCTCTTACCCAGACAAGTACATCCTCAAGGACTCCCGCTGGATATGTCGTAGCTCTATTCTCCAATTGCACCACTACTCTTGTTGGCTTCAACTCACCAACCTGCAAGGAAGAGAATACAGAGTGAGGCATCACATTTATGGAAGCTCCAAAATCACAAAGAGCATCAGAGAAGTGCAACTCCCCTATGGTACATGGGATGGTGAATGTCCCGGGATCCTTGCACTTTGTTGGCATTGCTAGAGTTGGTGTAATGAGTGCCGAAACATTCCTTCCAAGGTTGATCCTCTCATTCCCCTTGAGCCCTCTTTGATTGGTGCAGAGTTCTTTTAAGAATTTGGCATACCTTGGGATTTTCTTAATGGCTTCAAGTAGAGGAATGTTGATCTCCACACACTTGAATGTGTCCAAAACCTCCTTTTTCATTGCTTCTTCAGCCATCTTCTTGGTTTGAACAACCCTGTTTGGAAAAGGAAGGGGTTTAGGAGGAACATCATCAATATTTTTCTTACCTTTATCTTTCTCCTTGGATTTCTCATCATTTGTTTTGGAATGCGGCTTCTCTAGAGTTGGGGTGAATCCCGGTGGAATGGTAGGTACAGACGTATCGTTCATTTGCTTCCCACTTCTCAATGTTATGGAACTAACATTCCCCTTTGTATTTTGAGTGGGTTGGGAAGGTAGATTTCTGGAATTATTACTTACAAGTTCATGGAGGGCGGTGGCAATCTGGCTCATTTGAGACTTCAACTCCCTCAGCTCCTAACTTTGACTCTTCACCTCATTCTGTTGATTAAGAACAATTTTCTTCAAAAGATCATCAGTATTAGAATCTACCTTTGGTGGAGGATTCCCTTGTTGCTAACTTGCTGATGCTTGGGCTTCAAATCTCCTTTGGGGTTGTTGGAAACTCTGCTGGTAAGGCGGAGGCTGCTGGTAGTTTGGTTGAAAAGGGGGCCTCTGTTGTTGTCCAGAGCCATACCTCATGTCCGGTTGATCTTTCCACCCTTGGTTGTATGTTGGAGCAAATGAATCAAACTTCTTTTGGGGATATGGTTGTTGTTGCTGCTGAAATGGTCTCCCTGGGAATACTGTTGCGCAATCCTCTGTCTCTTGTAGTTGTGGGCAACAGTCAGTTGGGTGGCTTGTCTCAGTGCAAATGCCACAAGGCCTTGAGGAGAGGGTAGAGATGTCTTTTGTGCCAAAGCAATTTGCCTCACCATAGTTGTCAATTCTTCTAACTTGGTATCAATCAAATGACTCTCAAGAGAAGAAGGACTTTCCTGATGTACTCCCCTGACATGTGGTGTACCTCTATCACCAAATTGTTGGGAGTTTTGGGCCATCTTGTCGATCAACGCACGTGCAGCTACTGGTGTCTTTTCCACCAATGCTCCTCCAGCCGAAGCATCTACCATGCTTCTCTCTATATGTGTGAGTCCTTCATAGAAGTACTGGATGAGTAATTTCTCACTGATTTGGTGATGTGCGCAGCTTGCACACAACTTCTTTAATCGCTCCCAGTACACATACATTGACTCCTCTTGGGCTTGCTTGAACCCTGATATCTCCTTTCGAATGGATTTTGTCCTTGATGCTGGAAAAAATCTCTAATTGGTCGAAATAATTACTTGTCTCCCCGCCAACGGCGCCAATTTGAAAGAGCTCTGTCGTGGGCGCCCTCAAATTATTAGTATGATTTTGGGGTACTTAGGTGCAGCAGAGTGGCTGACCAAGGTCGTCTCTCAAAGGAGGAAGTGAATTAAAACAATTTTTAGAGGTATTCTAGAAGTAAAATAAAAGAGAATAAAAACACTAATTGAAAGGATGGGGGTGTTTGTTCATAGTTTATGAATCTAGAAGAAGTTTTCTGGAATAAGATTGTATTTTTTTGTTTTTAGTTTTGAAATGAAGTTTGATTAAAATGACACAACAAAAAGATGTTTGTTTAGACAATATTTAACAGATGTAATCGATCTAACTCTTCCTCTTCAATCATTTATTAATCATTATCATTTAAATTAATATTAACTTAATTATGATCCCTTAATTTGTTAAATCCCGAACCCTACGAGAATTAACTTTACCACGAAGATTGAAGTGAATTTAACCTATGGCTAACTTCGGAACATGCAATCGCAACACCCTGCTTTGATTGATGTTCTAAAATTAGCTTATGGTCAGTGGTAAATTAAGTCACATAACCACTCTGGAAATGAGGATTAATTGAGTATAGGGATTATATTTGAACTCTACAAATTGATCTCGTGTGGTTTTGAATTACCGGTTAAGGTTGCGCTCTCACAGTTCACACAATTCCCGACCTCGCGTGTTTTGTGTTAACTATTAAATTGCTTGATTAGTTTAATTTAAATTTAAAACTCAATTAATAGATCATAATATGTGAATTACAGTAGCTCATTGATTCAAAATAAATGAAGAAGGATAGAGGTCGATTGATTACTAAAAAGAACTACTCTTCCATGGGTGGTGTAGTCATCGTGGAGACGTTTTGCATAAGCAACGGATTGAAAGGGTAGAACCCAATCTTGTCTCCACTCTTGATTCCAACCCAATTAAGAAGATTAATAGAAGAAGAAAAGGGATGAACATAGAAGATTATTTGAAGAAAAAATTCAAGAAACAAACATGAACGAAAAGAAATACAAAGAAGAGGTGAGAGAGGAGAGCCTTTTTGGAAGAGAGGTTCGCACAAAGGCTTACATCTTCCAAGAGTTGTGAGGGGCTCCCAAGAGACACCCTTTCGTCCACACCTTCCCAAAGCCTCTACCATCCCTCTAAAAGAGTTAAAAACCCCTTTAAATAGATTTTGTGAGGGCTAGGGATACATAACTTTTTATGTGTGAAATGAAAAACTCGGACAAATATTTTATTCCATCTTTCACCGCCCATTTGACCTCAAAAACGCGTAAATTGATCGGCCTTCCAGAAGTCTGATTTGTGCCAAGTCACGTCCCCGAGCGTTGCCCAAACTTTGGGCTCAATCTAAGCCTGTATGTAGAAGATATGGCCCAAATATAGAACTCGTGTCCATTCTGCCGAGTCCAGCCCACCATTGGATTAATGGAACATTTATTCTATTAAAATGCACTCTTTAGCTCTAGTGTCCTGAATTAAAGTTGTATAAAATGACTTTAGGAACACTGTTACAAAATTTCAAATTCAAATAATAAATATAAAAATATTTATCTTTGAAATACTACAGTGCACTATTAAGGGTAAAACTGGAATTTTTACCAAATTATCAAATGAATGATCAAATCCCAAATATTTTATAAATAAACATATTTAACACAATGTGAGGAAATTATTTCATTTATTATCAATAAAATATTCAATAAAATAGTGTTTTATCATCAACCATACCATGTTCCACAATTATAGGCACATGTATAGGTGGTTCATCCACTAGATTTGATATATTTTCAGTTGTGGCTTGAAAAGTGACTTAGCGTGAGTCTAGTATTTTCATCCTGAGGATTTATAGGGGAGCTCAGGGAGTGTATCCTTATATAGAATACCTAACTCAAGATTTCTAGTTGCAGTATCCACCATTATTTGAGGTCGAGGGTAGTCCACAGTTGGAATATAACTGGATCAAATCAATGAAGATGATCTTCGAGTAGCTTGAGAAATCCCTAGGGAAGTGGGTGAAGATAGTGAATTACATGATCAAAGGATAGTCAGCACATTTTTGGGATGTGTAGGTTTAAGCGGTCATATAAAAGAGACTGGCCTAAAATTATTTTGAGGCTAGGATCATTGAGCACTTATTTTTGGTGAAGTTGAGGTAATAGAGAGCTTGTAAGTTATTGATCATGCCCTAGGGAGACATGTATGTCATGGAATATGCTGATACCTTCACTATGTTGTCTCCTTTCTCACCCAGTTTGGTGGATCATGACACCTCAAGGGTGAGGCATTTTGTGTATAGTTTTTGTCACTCCATTCGGGTGCAAGTAAATATCTTAAAGTTATCCTCATTCTCAAAGGGGGTGAATCCTGAGCACATATCCAATGAAAATTTGATGGATCGGTATTATTCAAGCCAAGTGACATCATCATGTGATTTCATCTATGACAATTTGGACAGAAAGGAGTGAGGGAGAGATGCTTATTAGTAAGGTATTCATGCTAGTGAATTAATCAGACCATCGAGGAGTGGATTGTCGGTAGTGTGCTTTCGGTACGGAAAACCAAGAAATGTGAATCTGCAGTGAGAGTGGGAACTGAAATAGTTTCAATCATGTGAATAGGTTGGTAATCCTGAAAGGTAATCTAGGAATCCTTCTCAGATATCAACCAATCAGGGACAGGGGTAGACTCAAGTTTATGAGGTCGGAACGGGAGTGGTATGATATGCTAGTAGTTAGTATTATGTAACACATGGAGGTCTTAGAAGAGATAGGGGAACCTAGTAGTGGGGTCAGTGGATGGTCACTGGTGTCATACCATAGGGAGGCTAGGCCCCGGGTAGTCGAACTTCAGGCCAGATGCTTGTAGGGGAGCTACCTGGTGAAAAGTAATACAATGATCGGATTACAGTTGTAGGTATGACGTGGGTGTGATTGTGGTTAATTTATTTTATTTTGGCATTAAAATTTTATTGGAATTTCTATTTTTGTTGCATGAGCTGCATTGCATTTATCTATGGACTAACCAAAGGCTAGTTTTTTGGTTTTCATCTTTTTGGATGACTATTATATATAAGTTGTGTGGCACTAGGATTTTCTATGTGCATCGATGCCATAAGGGATTACTTGAGTTGTATAGGAATATAGGAATCATTGCGATGTGGGACTTCTTTGAGGTTTGAGGCATCGTGATTGGTTTTGAGAATCTGATGAGATACATGACCTCATTGGTTTCATGTGCGGTATGGACATGAGGTTTGAATTTAATGAGATGTGAGATGTGATGGGTGTGAGGTAATACATAGGAGCACCTGATGTGGTGTAGGAGTGACGATGCATTATATGAGGATCTTAATTCTAGGGATGGTCAGTGCACCATTGGTTTTCATTGATTTTTGGGTCGGTAAGTGAATCTGGTGGGTAAGTCCTATGTTGGGGAGCTCCTTAAGAGAGTTGACCTATGTAGTTTTTGACCGGGGTAGTCTAGGGAAAATTTACGTAGATGTGTACATTTGGTACCAAATATATGTTATATTTTATAAATTAGGACAAGATATGTTAAGTTGTAGAGATTGTAACATACCAAGTTTCTGGTGTGGGTCATATTTGTTTCCCATTATGAATTTTCAATGTTTGGTAGTTGAGATAAATTTTTTATTGACTATCGAACAAAATTCCAATGATTCCCATGGCCTAAGGAATTTTTTGAGATAATTCATATTTCTTAAAAATTGTATTTGGATTTTGGTTGGGTTTCAGTTGAATTGGAGGCCAAAAATCCATGTTTTCAAGGTACGCAAAATGGGATGCAAGGTTTAGACAAATTGGGCGACCTCCCCAGAGAAACTGTGTGTCCCTCCATGTTTTCCATAAATGGTTTTGGAGACCTGTACTAGAGGGGGTGCATAGTTTTTTGGAACCTGTATAGTTTTTAGAAGAGTTTATTGGCATGGTTTCAGCACAATTTGGAAAATGGTGTGGGACAACTTTGCGAGGTACCCCTTTGGATAGTGGGTGTCACATGGTTAGAACATGGTGAGTTAAAACGTGTTAGAAAAATGGGCACATCATTTAAAGAGTAAAAATTAAAATTTTCACCTCATCATTTTTTTATTATTTCTCCTTTATTTATCATCCTTAAGTGGGCTTCTTCCAAGAATTGTGGGAGGATCCTCCTCCGTCACCTAGGCGTTGTGCTTGATTCTTCATTTCAACTCTATTATTTGATCCGTTTATGGAAATGAATGTGTATTGGTAAGGATCAAACTCCTCCCCCTTAATTTATTATTTTATATTTCCATAAAGATTTCTAAACCCATGCAAGCTGATTTACCCTATTTTTCTGGTGTTCCTATAGAACACTGATTTTTCCTAATCGGTCAAGTTAGAGGATAAAATTAGACGTGAGATTTTAGAGACCCAAAACCTGACATACATGGACATTACATTACTTTTTCGGAATACTTAATAGATAACAAAAACAGACACACAAGGACTGTAATAATTTAGTGTCTTTGGAAACTTGGAACATAATCTTCTTATCGTGGTGAAAGATCTTCAACATCTCCCATAAAGATCTTCCCGTTTTTTTCTTACCTAAAACCTTTCTTTATATCCTGGGGAAAACAAAACATATAAAGAGTGATCTCAAATGCTTATTAAGGGTAAGCATGAATAAAATAAAACAAATCATATACATTTTAACTTAGAAACATGAACATAATGTTTAAACATCAAAAACTTGAGCAATGACATAAAACATGGAAGTACATAAGGCATAGATCATAAAGAAACATTAAGCAAGATAAAATAGCATGGGAGTATAACATGTAATTGTAGCAACCATTCAGTAGATGTCATGATTTCCATAGTATCCAAGGCATTGCGGCCAAGACCATCTTAGTGGACAAAGTCCCTTTCTGAATCGAGTTCACTCCTCGTTTTAACACTGAACCGGATTAACATACCATTCCAGACTTGTCTATCTCATGAGATATAAATCTTAACCCAATGCATTGGACGGAGATATAGGCCCCACCCATCTCATATTGAAATAATTCTTACGTGTGCCACAAAAAAATCATAAATCATTCATCATAACCGAAAGAATAAATTGGGTTTCATAAACATCATTCCATCATAACATAATCCATATAAAACAAATGGATATCATTTCATCATAAGAAAATTGAAACCAGATAAATCTTAGATACATTATACTTGAACCATAAACATATGAAATAATGTCATCTTAGATGTAAAATGATTTTGATAAAACACTTGAAATGAATTCTTGAGGAAAATATCCTTTCTTTTTCAAAATCAATTTCTTTTCACAAAACATCATGAAATTTTAAAAGAAAAGGATTTTGTTGAAAATAGTCATGAAATATTTTGGAGTAAGCTTCATGAAAATAAGGCTTTATAAAACCGTAGAAAATCCTTTCAAGCTGTATACGTTAAAAAAACATTCTTCTCATACTTTTGTTGGAGAAGTCAAAAAAGTACCTTGTAACGTAAACAAAAGAATGATTACTTACATACCATGTAGTAAAAGCCAAAAATGGGTAAAAAGACTATAAACATACATGAAAAAACTTTTATAAAACATGGACATGGATGATATAAATAACCCCAGTAAATACTTACGAATAAGAAATCTCGGATAAAAATGAGATTATCAAAATTATCCCTTACCTTAGGTCTGATATGCTTTGTACGTATCCAAACCTCCTGTATAATGATTTAAATAATGTCATTTACTTATTAAAGAATCATATTCATTTTTATTATATCATATATGGTTCAATTATGAATTTATATTACCTGTTCTTTTGTAAATTCATGTAAAAGTAGCATTTTGGGTAAAATCGTTTCATTTGTCGTTCGTGTTTTAACTTGTAATTATACATATGATTACTTAGATCATGATTACTTAAATCCATAATGTAAAAAATGAATTATATATAATATATATTCTGAATATACATATATATAATAGATCGATAAATGGAAAGAAATACACCATTCATAGAGACGGTAGGCAGTATGTACGCATGAATGTTGTTTTCGTTTCCTTATTGAATTGAATGGAATTAAGTAGATGACATAAATATATATATATATATACATAAATTCAGTAGAATTATTCTTTCATATATTTCATGATTACTTATTATATATACTTTATAATCAATCTTGAATGGTTAACATGGAGAGTGAATCTCATCGCGTCTTGGAGATGGTAGGCCGTACGTACGCACGAGCGATGATATCATTCCCAAGATCGTGGAATTATATTAAAGTGTATGAATAATATTATAGAATCAATATTACTTTACAATAATCATATATATTCATTACTTTCACCATTATACCCATCCAAGTAAGGTGGTGGTGGAAAATAGATTACACCACAGCGTGGAGACGGTATTCCGTATTTACGCACGCGCGGTGATTTCATTTTCCGTAGGATGGATAGATGGTGAAATATGGTTGTTTAATACTTATAATAACATATAAGTATATGAGTGATACTGATGTTATTACCTCATAATGAAACAACTAAAAAAGAATAAGTGGAAGAATAAATAAAGTTGATAGAATCGGTAACGGACATTACCTCTTCTTTGAAGCGCCTCTTTGAAACCTCCACTTAGGGCACTAAAATTGGTCTTTGAAGAAGACCAGGACCTCTAGGATGTTTCTAGTTATGTGGAGAAGGTAATTTGGCAGGGGTTGGATAAGATTTAAGGCTCAAAATTGTGTGAGGAAGAGAGGGAGGAGGTGCCCTTTTATAAGGGAGGAGAGGTGCACCTTTGAAAAACTAAAAATATTATTTTATAATAAAGTCATATTCGGTTTTTAATAGCCCCAAATTGATTTATTTAGAAGCTAAGGTGGGTATGGGTCGAAATACTCTCATAAAATAGAATTTGGACAAGTTTATGTCATTATATTAACCTTATCTTTTAGTTTTAACTCTTAGTTAATTAGATTAACATTTACCATGTCACTGTGTATTTTTATATTATATAGTTAATAAACATACCATATACATCCAAGAGTCCACCAAATGGTACATTAATGATACACATATAATTATATAATTATATTGGAAGAACTTTAGATTTTTAGGAATATAATAACAATTAATAATATAATATTTGTTTTAAAAACTATTTTATGTCAATTTTGATACTATTTGGTAATTGATTTTTGTGAAAATCATAACAGAAAGATTAGTTCGAAAAAAGTTAATCACATCAATACTAACATGTCATATTAACATTGAAACTTATTTTAATTCATAAAAATTCTCAAATTACATTTATTTGGGTATTTATAACATCAATTATGTCAATATTTCATTAATAAGGTAATTACTGCATCATCATTGTGTCATAAATAAATTAAATTATTTATTGTCTAAAAATTACAAATAAAATACCATTATGTAGGAAATATATTTATATTTACAATGAATATTGATAGTCTAAAATATAATTTATGTAACCCATTATAATAATTAATTACTATAATATTTTTGTTAAAGTCAATTTTGTCTTTACATTAAATTAATTAATCCAAATTGTCATTGTCACTACCAAGTGGCTCAATGGGGTCCCAAAATCGACCCAAGGATGCCCATGGTCGGCCAATACTCATCCAATAAGGTTACGACAATTGTCAAGGTAATTTTGAATTATTATAATATTCTTTTAACATTGAATTACCTTATTTACCTTTAACTATAGTAAATAAAAATTACCGTAGTTACTATTCATAATTTAAAAAAAAAGTAACCTATTTACATAATTTGGACCCACTGATTCCAAAAATGGATTCCATTTTTCAAAATTCAAAACACCTAAGTTTTAGTAATTAATTTAAAAGTAATCCCGTTGTTAAGCAAACGGGTTTTAAAAGTTAAAACATTGCCAAAGATTGAAATGTTTTACCTATGAATTCAATGTAAAATTAATGTGAATGACATACATTATATTAAATGGTAAAAATATATTCTATTAAACTTTAAAAACATTCAATATTATAATTTAACAATATAATGTTTTGTAATGAAAAAATTTGTTTTTAATTAAAATATAGCGTGTTTTTACTATTCATTGAAATATGAATGTTATCAGAATAATATGAAAAATTTATCCAAAGTAAATTTTTATATCCTGATTCTAAGGAAGAATTTTATTTTTTCAGATTGAACTTATAAACTTTTCAAAAACTAGATTTAAATTGGGTGCGCCATCAAAAGGCGGCAAAACTGCATTTTTTGAAAAATACTTATTTTACCCAAAAAAATTATTTTGTTCTTATACCATGTTCTATAAAATCAGTAAGATGAATAATAATGTTATAAATTTCAAACATTAGTTAATACTATTCATAACGGATAGTTCATAATAATATTATAATAATATATCATTGTTTAGTAAAACCTGGTATTGCGTACAACACACGCTATCGAGGAAGGTCGCGATTGCGTGTAATGCAAGCCAAGTCAGGGTTGCGTGTTGAGAAAGAATCTTATGTTGTTTCGTATAACAGAATCCAACCATATTTCATTTATAAATTGAATATATATATATATATATATATATATACACTCAATGTTTCTTAGAATTACTACTATCAAAATTTTCTGTAACATGATCCAAGAATAGTGTTGTGTATACTGCAAGCTCATACGGTGTTGCGTATAGCGCAAGGTAATATTGTTGTATCTTACAACACAAGACATCAATGAAATTAAAATAATATTTTTTCATAAAATCTCGGGGTGTTTCATTCTACCCCCCTTAAAATGAATTTCTCCCTCGAAATTCGTCGGGGTTATAAATAATTTACTATTTATATAAACCCACATCATAAAAAGGAATACTAAAACATAATTTTAAAAACTAAAGTATGAAATGTAACAATTACCCCAAGAAACTCATCACTGGGTTTCCATATAGGATAACATAGGTGAAAGTATGGATACGGAAGAAAAATATAACCATCAAGGGTGGTAGAGGACATGGCTATGAAAAATCCAACAATCACAAAGCCATAAATTTGTGATGATCTAAGGTACCATTTGATTCATTGGATATAAGAGCACTAGGACAACATTTTTGGTTTTCAAGATCATTTAACTAAATTTGATGAATTAAAATAAATACTTACATGAATTTGGTATAATCTCAATGTTGTTCGTGAATTGAACAATTTCCACTTCATCTCTTAAAGAAATAAGTTGAATTTGTTATTCTTGAAGCATTAGCAGATCATGTGATAGAATGATGGGTCATTCCATCTATTTCAAACAAAAGGTTAGAAAAACTTATCAAATATACAAAAGTCCATCTATAGTGAGATTAATAATATATGGTTCTTAAAATGGACTTATACTTCATATATCATACTGCTTAATATAATAAAACTTGTTTCTACTAAATAGGGACTTTGTGTAGGCCAATGGTAGGCGATAAAGGTCAGTCAGACTTCAGGTTGTGGGTTCGATTCCCACAGCCTTGTCCGACGCGATGGGCTATCGTCCATCCTGCGGGTTGTCCTTTTTCTAAAACTACATTACTATAACATCCCATCAATAATATTGAAAAAACTTCTATCCTTAAACAATGCTAGCTTATATCCAACATAATCTATTCCAATCTTTAGGCTTATCCAAAATACTGTTGTCCAATCTCATATTATAGTGAAAATGACTACCAAAGAGTTCATATAACAAGCATGTTAATACCATCATTGATCCCCATATATCATAAGATATGTCTTGTTGGTCACATTCCAAACGTTTGAACGCCTTAATCATGTATTCTCTTGAAAATGAATACCCATTGAATCTTATTGAAAACATGAGTGTTGTCAAAAGTTAACTCTTTCCACATACCAAAACACCAAAATTCTATATACTCAAACCATGATATAACAATTTCATTATATCAGTCATGAGCTCAAGAATACTGTCAAACATTTCATTTTCTCCTTATCCCTTCATTATGTGCATATCATCTTCTTTCCAAAAATATCTCATTCACTTTCCATGGTTACCGATGCCATATTTTTATGGAAAACCACAATGGACAAATATATAGGTAATCCAATATACCATAAAAGTACCTAAACAACATTATTTTTGAATACCAATATATAAACACTTCAAACCATCCTCTTCAGTGATTTTCATGGAATAAGTCCTTCCTTGATTTAGATGTAACCTCTTAGGTCAGGGCATTGAGTTGTGTAATGCCCATGTTCTCCATAGATAAGACATTGAACTCCATAACAGTCTATCACTCTCGGACCCTTTTCTCCACACAGATAACATTTGTCCCCCCATTTGAGGTATTCTTCAAGGTTCTTCTTACCTTCTTTGGAAATCTCAATCTTCCTTTATTTATGCTTGTCACTATGTGAACATGAATAAAATTCCATCTTCCTCTTATTTGATGACTTAGGAATACCACAAAATTTCACCTTGTTAATCATATATCGAAATGACTGATTCAGCATAATCATAATATCTTTCTCTCTAGGCATCATGCAATTTCGTTTCTCATAGTCACCAATTTGTCCATTGGTTTCAATGTTGACCGAATTCCTTCTGGTTCCCTCCATTGATTGAAACATAAAAAGAATTCTGTGAGTGGCAAAAATCATGCTAGGGAAAACAACATAATAAAGGGGGAGTACCTTCAATATATAACATATTAGTTTTAATTCTAAAATCATTAAAGAAATTGTAGGACTATAACCTATACGTATACTTAACCTTAGGGACATCCCTAGACATAACTTAAAAATATCTCTATGGATATCACTAAAGTTCTAGCATCCTAGTTTCCAAAGGTTGACTAAACCTTTCCTCTGATACCAACTGTAGAGACCCAAAACATGACGTACATGGACATTACATTACTTTTGCGGAATACTTAATACATAACAAAAATAGATACACAAGGACCATAATATTTTAGTGTCTTTGGAAACATGTAACATAATCTTCTAATCGTGGTGAAAGATCTTCAACATCTCCCATAAAGATCTTCCCCTTTTTTTCTTACCTAAAACCTTTCTTTATATCTTGGGGAAAAGAAAACATATAAAGGGTGAGCTCAAATGCTCATTAAGGGTAATCATGGATAAAATAAAACAAATCATATACATTTGAACTTAAAAACATGAACATAATGTTTAAACATCAAAAGCTTGAGCAATGACATAAAACATGGAAGTACGTAAGGTATAGATCCTAAAGAAACATTAATCATGATAAAATAGCATGAGAGTAAAACATGTAATTGTGGAAACCATTCATCACATGTCATGATTTCCATAGTAGCCAAGGAATTGCTTCCAAGACCATCTTGGTGGACAAAGTCCCTTTCTGAATCGAGCTCACACCTCGTTTCAGTCGTGTAACACTGAACTGGATTAACTTTCCATTCCAACCATGTCTATCTCATGAGATATAAATCATAACCCAATGCATTGGAGGGATATATAGGTCCCACACATCTCATATTGAAATCATTCTTACGTGTACCACAAAACAATCATAAATCATTCATCATAACCCAAAGAATAAATTGGGTTTCATAAACATCATTCCATCATAACACAATCCATATAAAACAAATGGATATCATTTCATCATAAGAAAATTGAAACCATTTAAATCATAGATACATTATACTTGAACCATACACATATCAAATAATGTCATCATAGATGTAAAATGATTTTGATAAAACACTTGAAATGAATTCTTGAGGAAAATATCCTTTCTTCTTCAAAATCAAATTCTTTTCACAAAACATCATGCAATTTTAAACTAATAGGATTTTGTTGAAAATAGTCACAAAATATTTTGGAGGAATCTTCATGAAAACAAGGCTTTATAAAACAGTAAAAATCCTTTCATGCCGTATACGTTAAAAAACATTCTTCTCGTACTTTTGTCAGAAAAGTCAAAAAAGTACCTCATAACGTAAACAAAAGAAATATTCCTTACATACCATGTAGTAAAAGTCAAAAATGGGTAAAAAGGACTTTAAAAATACATGAAAAACTTTTATAAATCATAAACATGGATGATATAAATAACCCCAGTAAATACTTACGAATAAGAAATATTAAATAAAAATGAGATTTGCAAAATTATCCCTTACCTTAGGTCTGATATGCTTCGTACGTATCCAAATAAACTACGATTATGTAGGAAATCTTATTATCTTTCTAATTAATATTTATAGTTAAAAATATAATTTATGTAACCCCTTATAAGAATTAATTACTGAAAGATTTTTGTTAATGTCAATTTTGTCTTTACATTAAATTAATTAATCCAAATTGCCATTGTCACTAACAAGTGGCTCAATGGGGTCCCAAAATCGACCCAAGGATGCCCATGGTCGGCCACTACTCATCCAATAAGTTTAGGACAAGTTTCAAGGTAATTTTGAATTATTATAATATTCTTTTAACATTGAATTACCCTATTTACCTTTAACGGTAGTAAATAAAAATTACGGTAGTTAGTATTCATAATATCAAAAAAAATAAAAGTAACCTATTAACATAATTTGGACCCATTGATTCCAAATATTTAATCCATTTTTCAAAATTCAAAACACAGAAGTTTCAGTAATTAATTTAAAATTAATCCCGTTGTTAAGCAAACAGATTTTAAAAGTTAAAACATTGCCAAAGATTGAAATGTTTTTAACTATGAATTCAATGTAAAATTAATGATAATGACATAAATTATATTAAATGGTAAAAATATATTCTATTTATACTTTAAAAAAATTCAATATTATAATTTAACCATATATAGTATTGCGATGAAAAAAGTTGTTTTTAATTAAAATATAGCGTGTTTTTACTATTCATTAAAATATGAAAGTTATCAAAATAATATGAAATTTTTATCCAAAGTAAATTTTTATATCCTGATTCTAAGGAAGAACTTTATTTTGTCAAATTTAACTTATAAACTTGGCAAAAACTAGATTTAAAGTGGGTACGCCATCAAAAGGCGGCAAAACTGTATTTTTTTTAGAAATACTTATTTTACCCAAAAAAATATTTTGTTCTTATACCATGTTCTAGAAAATGTGTAAGATGAATAATAATGTTATAAAATTCAAATTTTAGTTAATATTATTCATAACGTCTAGTTCTTAATAATATTATAATAATATATCGTTGTTTAGTAAAACCTGGTATTGCGTACAACACACGCTATCGAGGAAGGTCGCGATTGTGTGTAATGCAAGCCAAGTCAGGGATGCGTGTTGTGCAAGACTCTCCCGTTGTTTCATATAACAAAATCCAACCATATTTCATTTATACATTGAATATATATATATATATATACACTCAATGTTTCTTAGAATAACTACTATCAAAATTGTCTGTAACATGATCCAAGAATTTAGTTGTGTATACTGCAAGCTCATACGGAGTTGCGTATAGCGCAAGGTAATCTTGTTGTAGCTTAAAAAACAAGACATCACTGAAATTAAAAGAATATTTTTTCATAAAATCTCGGGGTGTTACAGAGATCATCTAGTAACCCTAGGTAGGTGGATTTTGTCTTTCTATATGTTTTTCTAATTGTTTTGGGGGTGTGGAATTGAGCAAGTTATTTGGGTATTCCAAGAGAGTCCCTATAATTTAATTAGTTATCCTTTATAAAATTGAATTGAACTTGTGAGATGTCAATTGGAATTTTCCTCAAGTTTACAAATGGTTTGAGCCAAAGATATTCTTCATGCCGTGGAAAAATTAGGCCATGTTGGTGATTTATTTAAATTGATTTGTTAAATTTAATTATATTTAATTGTTGGTATGATGGGAATTTGGTGGGATCGACCTAAGGATTGAGATCATTTTGACTATCTATTTTGAGTTGATGTGATAATTCAGATGGGTTTAGATCAAGATATATAAATATTCTAACGTAATGTTGATCACCATGTTTAGTAACATGGTCATCAAATTGAGGTGATGAGGTCATTAGGGTACGGTCATGGCTTGTTTGATATTGGATGGTGATGAGAATCAAATTTAGTGACAAGGTAGCAGGGGCACGAGGTGTCATATGATGTGTCTTAGGGACTTATTTGGTTATTTCTACTCACTTGTGTTGGCCATGTTCCATTTATATTCATGTGAACATAGTAAAAATAATATAATGAGGTGGTGTTGACCACCCATGTAGGTAGATGCCTCCATTATATGCGACTTAGTATGATGGATGGAGGTGCTTTCTGTAGAAATCGATGACGATGGTGAGGATCCATCGATTGACAGTGTTGAGACTATCAGTTAGGGACTGAAGCATGATGGGCTAAAGTCTGTCAGGATATGACTATTTGGGAGGATGGAAATCATTATTCCTCAAGATGTTCGATGTTGATCCAATGGTTTTATTATTTGGTGTCTAGGTATCGTTGTGCATGTGACATCATGATTTGACCAAACAAGGTTTCTTATGAGTTAGTTTCCTTAGGACCAGGTACTTAACATGGGTTTTCCTCCATGATGTCGAATATTGTGTGATGATGAGGTGTTGGTTGGAACAAGGTGCTGAGTGATTTTATAAGTGGTGAAACCTGAGGGTTCTCTTAGACAGATTTACAATTGGGGATTCCTTGGTCTTCATCTTAGGATCCTCCACACTATAGTTACTGATGATGGATGAAGTTGGTGAATGCTTCCTTGTAACTATTGAGAACAAGGTAAGTTGGATATATTTATATGATGGGATGTGATGCTTAATTGTTTTTAGTATACACCTGTTTAATCACAAATGTATGATAGGCATACTTTGGTGGTGGCCTACTGATATTTTTTCTCATACACTACACGGGCCCTTTGGGATGTGTGTAGACGTTATGGGTTTGTGTAAAGGTGATAGTTTAGGCTCAGGAGATAGATCTTAGTGGTTCAGTTAGAATCTGATGGTTGGCATGGGACCATTATGTCTTTCCTTAGTTGTAGTTTCCATTTTATTTTATCTTTGAATCCTCGTTATTATATATGTATACATAGAGGTTGGTTATTGTCCACCCTTCTAATTATCATCACGTATGTAATTTCTTTAGTGCATGTTCTATTTTAGTATCTACAAATGGTTTGTTGTTATGTTAGATTCTATAAATGGTTTATTTGAGTTTCATTATTTTTATTTCTTCTATTTTTATTGTGTGTGCTTCCCCCATGGGAGGGTTACTAGTATAGTGTCATTTGTTCTTTCCTTTTTGATTATATATCTTTTAATACAATTATTATATCACCACTAGAGGGTGTAGTCTCCCCAGAATCAACCCTTTACACCCTATTTTCTTTATAACATCCTTTGAAGTATTGGGAGTCTCACCTAAGACCCAGGGGAACTCGCCCCATATCATTTTTCTTGTGGATAAATGGGTTGGGGTGCTACATCAAAGTAGGGTACAACTGATGTACTTGACCTCCACCCCTAAAGACTTCTAATGCTAATGAATTCCATGGTATTTTACAGAGGTTCCTCCAGGATAATTAAATTCCCCATTATGTTCAATGAACATAATCTCCAAAGGCCACTATGGTGGAGCTAGAAGATTCAATTTTTATAAGGCTTTTTCAATTGGCCTCAAGAGTGAAGCATGTTCACAGAGTTGATGAGTTTCCAGTAGGGGTTGACATGTTCTGAATGATAATGATAGGTAACATATTTGTTGCATCATCTATAGAAACTAAATTTTTGATATATGTTTCACTCACCCATTTATATAATCCCATTTATTTTATTTTATAAAACATCAAAGGAATCTCATGATCTTTTTTTAGATCTAGTAACACCAATATGAAAGAGTAAGGAGTATGGGTTGTGATGTTTGTCTTCTATTACATCGATTGTTACCACAATGTTAGTCTAGAATTTCCTCGTTCTCAAAATGGATATGTTCAGTGTCATCATTGAAATAGATTTCATATATTCATATCATCCTAAGATTGTTTGTTAACATTGGCATGTTTCATTATTTGATGTTGATGGGATCTCATATGGGTTTCTAGGAGAGTGGAATCTGAGGTTCGATAATGTCAGCCCATCCTACATAGATCATTGGTGTTTGTTTTTATACCATTTAATTTGAGCCTAATGATGTATCGTATTTTTCTAATCTAGCCATTGTTTTTAGGTAATTATCAGATGTCTTCTTAGATGACTTATCTGGACCACCAACACAAATGGATTTAGAGTTTAAAATTGATTTGGTGTCAGGTAAAAATATGATCTTGATACCCTCTTATCATATGGAGCCTATTTCACTAAGAGATCTTAATATCATGTTGGATTATCTGATTGAGAAATGTTTTCTCACCTAATCGTTCGATGTCCATAGTCCCCGTGCTCTTTTCCAACAAGAATAATAGTTCACCTCGTATGGTCCTGGAGTGTTAGAATTTTAAACCAATGAATGTTAAGTATAATTATCCTTTTCCCCGTGATCATTACTTATTTGATTAGATAAATGTGGAAGAGTGGTTTTTGAAAATCAATCCTTAGTTTGGTTATTATCTGCTCTGTGTTTGGGAATCAGATATTCCAAATGCCAATTTTAGGAGAGGGTATGGCCATTATGACTATTTTTGATGTATTTTGGTACGAATAGTGATCCTATAGTTTTTATTTCTCTGTTACACATTTTTTATTGTATATTTTGATGATATACTGGTTTATTCAAAATTTGAGCATGAGGGTAAGTAGCATTGGAATATCATTTTCTAAATCTATACTAGTCACTGCCTTTGTGGGAAACTATTAAAATATAAGTTCTAGATCAAAGATGTGATTTTCTTAGTGTATATGATTTCACAACATTGACTTTCAATTGATCTTGATATGGTGAAGGATATCTTTTCATGGGAAGAGCTATATAACTTCTTTAAGATATGGTGTTTCCTAGGTACAGCTAGATACTTTTGGTGGTGCATTGAGGATTTCTCGAAGTTGGCATCACCCTTAACTACTCCTACCATGAAAGGGGTGAATTTCACATGGGATGCAAAATGTAAAACATTCATTGATATGTTGAAATGGATTCAGAAATAATATCATATTCTAATCTTTCATAATCATTTTAAAAGTTATGTGATATACAGTGATGCTTGTGGGTTTTTTTAGGTAGTATGATTATATAGGATGATCATATTCCAACATAAAAAACTCATCAGGTTCAAAAAAATGAGAAAATTTTCTCCACGCTTTATTTTGATCTTGTAGTAGTTATGCATGCACATAAATGTTATAGGAACTATAATTTTGGGGAGGGGCTCATGGTATTATCTAAAAATAAGATATTGAGATATATATTTTTTTAGAAGTACATGAATCTCAATCATATGTGATGGACATAATACCATCAAATGTTTAAAATCAACATCACCTATACCTCAGGGAAGGCGATTGTCATCATTTATTCTCTTATCATAAAGGTTCCTCCATGTGTTGTTTTGAAATCAATGGAATACTGGAGCCTTTAGGGGATATTCTCTCAATTCCATATGGACTAATATAAGTTTTATTTTTTTATGGTTCTAACTAGTGTTTAGTTATAATCATATATCCCTGATTATATACTACAAGGTTAACAGTAGAATATTGAGTTCAAGGGAATATGAGAAACCCTTAATGGTGGGGAGACTAATTCTCTTTAGTCTCTCCCATCTCATGGTATTCTCTACTTATTATATTGGTTTTTGATCCCATTATCTTTGAGGAATTCATGCTTTCCTAATGGTCATAGTTCTTCATGGATCATTCACCTTGGAACAATAAAAAATTTTATGACATGAGACTATGTTTTTAGTGGTTGGTTATGAATTGTATCATCACTGGTTAAATGTCATGTTGTATCACCTTATAGTTGATAAAGGTATATTAGCTAAATTATTATGTTGTTCTCTGAATACTTTAGGTTCCATCTTTGAAATGGGATGAGTTTTCCATAGACATTGTTCTCAGGTTACCATCGACTCCCTGAGTGAAGAATGTAATCTATGTGGTGATTGATATGTTTATGAAATTATCTCATTTTCTTCCACTATGAGACACCTCAAAATTTGATTATCTTTGTAAGATATACATCTATAGGACATTATGTTTTATGGTGTCACCTCTATTACTTTCTCAAAAAGGGATCCCAAGTTTTCTTCTAGGTTCATGAAGAGTCTTTAAGAGGTTATGTGGACTCATTTTAGGTTGATCATATCCTTCCATCAACATAAGTATACACATATGGGGGGAAATATTCAGATTTAAGAGGATATTATCAATTTTTTCATCTTATATTTTTATGGATATTGTCAGAACCATGTGGGAATAGATTATTTTTCAAACAATAACATTTACAAAGAGCCAATAATAATGGATCTCTATGAGTCATTTTACGATCTCCCGTGTAGATCACCTCTTTGTTGGTCAGAGGTGGGAGAGGCCTCTATTTTGGAACTGAATCTCATTAAGGGGACATAAAAGAGGATTCATGACAGACATCTATTCTTGTATACACCTAAATGTCAAAAAAATGTATGTACATCATCAGTATTCTCCTTTAATGTTTTCTATTGGTGACTTTCTTTTCTTGAAAGTTTCTCCTAGATAGGGACATGGTTGGATTATGATATAGGTAAATATACCTACATGATATTTTGTAACATTTTAGATCACTGAACATGGAATTAACTATCTTTAAATAATACATAATATTGATTTTTAAGTAAAAAATTCATTTTATTACATCTGAGGATATTTATGGTATTTTATTTTAGAGAATCAAGCCGTAATCCCAACATAAATAATATTACATAATAAACTACCACCACTTAGTATCCATAAATTTACCAAAAAAAAAAATTCTTTATGATATAAATTTTTTCTGTAATGTAATATATTCATAATTTTCATATTCTCCCCATAGTCATCTCTAATGATTCATAAAAACCTCTGAAAAAAACATGTTTTTCTCATAAAAATATCATCAAGGGATATAAAATGAATGATAGAAACATATTAATCCATAAAAATTTTCCTTTCTCAAAATAAATTTTCACTCAACATAAATATTATATTACTCAATAAATAATCTTCTCCTCCCATAAATTTCTATAAAAAAATTCATTAATAAGATTAAATAAAAAAATAAAAATGATAAATGTTTCTTTGAAAACATGATAATCTCATGAAATATTTTTCATAAAGTTGTACTTTTCACCCTTAATAATTGAAAAATGTTTTCCTTTAAATATAAACCCAATAGATTCCCTTATTAAATCATTAAATTTCTATAAAAACCATACCAATAATAAATAAATCATATGGGTAACCTGGGAAATCAATTTAAACATCACTCTTACAAATAGAATTTCTAATATGACCAACTTTCTAAATAATTATCCAAATAAAAAAATCATCACCCTATGCATTGGAGGGTTATAATGGACCCATCCATCCTTAGTTTATAATGTAACGACATATCCTTGTTTTATAAAGGAACCTCATATTCATGGTTTATAACAAAACAACTAATCATCATAAATAATTCAAAATAAAAATAACATAATCACAATGTTTCAACTCTTGAATACTTATAAAAATATCCCTTATACCCATAAGAAAACCATTTTCATATATTGAAAAATTGATTCCTTTTAAAACTAATTTTAAAAGTACCTAGAACATAGGGAAGTTGGGTTTTTCTATGAAGAAAACATGAAATATTTTAATGTTATCCTTAAATAAAATAACAGTTATGGTGGTGGGAAAAACTTTTGAGGCTTTATATGTTAAAATAGATCAATCATTTAGCTTTTTTCTGATAATGATCTGTATAAAATATGTGAATATTTATTTTTAAAATTGATTAGTGAAATTAAAAAATTAAAATAAAATTTTAATTATAATTAATGAACTTATATATTAATATTTCAATAAAAACATAAAAAACATGTAAATGTAATAAAAATATTTAGAAAATGAATCTTGAAAACATTTAAAATGATTATTTTAAAGTAAAGTATCCTTTACCTCCAGTATGTATCATCACGTTTGTTATGTATCTTACTAAATAAGAAATTTATTTAAATTATTTACTTTATTAAGAAACTTTGTCAAGTTTATTATTCCTTTTTTTATTACTAAGTTAAATTTAATTACTTATTCAATTAAGTTCATGTTGAACATTTTAACAATATTTGGATCATACATCCTAAATGACATCGGTATGTTGAATCTAGTCAAATAGGTCATTATTAAATAAATTGAAATCATAATAATTATGAAATTATTATTATATTGATACATTAATTACAAATTTTAAACTAACTATTGAATAGTGTTATAAAAAATTATACTACATTACAATCACGATGATGGCATGTCATAAGTATGCAAGAGTAACATTTCCATTTTTTAAGGATCATGGTCGGCAGAAGATAAGAAATATTTTATCTTTACATAATGAAAATTATATCAAAAATTTCTTATTACATATTTGAATAAACTTATATATATCATCTATATGATGTCATGATGAAATACAAATTGCATCACTTTGTTGAGGTGGTATTCCACACGTATACAAGAGTGAAGTAATCATTTTCAATGGATGGAAAGGTAAGAAAGTTGATGATATATTACAATTAAGTTATTTTATTTTATTTTACTTCTACAACCCCCTAAACTCTCTTTATTCATTTATTTTATAATGAAATAAGTATCCTCAATATACTAGGTTTTTTTATGAGAATTATTCTAACTACACTTACACGCACCTCTATTTAATGGGTAAAGAACATAATGTTTTCGTGGACGGTGAACTACTTCCTTATGAAATGATGATTGTTCAATCTCCTACTACCACCTCTTATAGTGGGAATTATAATAGAAATATAACTATATATGATATTTATGATATTTATTTTATCTATAATCTTATTTAATTCTCTTTTATAGAATAACTTTATTCTTTTCAGGTTGTATGTATACAATAATTTCATTTGAGGAAGTGCAGACTACCGCACCCTCAAAGTGATATGACTCATTCATACCATACATGGAATGTATAAAGGATTGTTTTAATGAATATACATAAAGTATATAAAATATTATATTATACTGGAATAATAATATACCTATGTATCATTTGGTTTTCATTTCTTTTATAATAAAAAAATGAAATGGAAGTAGCGTTCATGCATATGTATGGATTATCGTCTCCATGAACGTGATGAGATTAATTCCCCATCCTAACAATTTAAGAATAACTTTCATTTGATTATTAAAAATAATTTTTATGAATATAATATCATTCTGGATATGAATCGAATATATTCTATCCATAACAAACATGGATTATGTAACAGAACATATAAAGGAAAATCGAATTAGTTAACACATGAAATAATGATAATACTAAAATATTATAACAAAATAAATATTAGAAGATCATATATGATATCATATATACGTATGTGGTTATATTATAATTTAATAATAAGGATTTAACTACTATACATGTGGTTAACGTACCCTTGACCCAAGAAAAGTACAAGTTAAGGGTTAATTTCACAATATCTTTATTATCCAAGGTTATTTTTACGTAAATATCTACTGAGACCTCTTTATCATCCACATCCATGTTTCTTAAAAATGTATAACAAAACATTTTTACTATTTACTAGACTATGGTTTAAAGTCATTTATACCCTTGTTTGAATTTTTATAAAATGGTTTGAAAAGAATCTTTTTTTCCTTTTCCAAACAATGTACTTTATGGCCTATTTCGAAAAATTAAGGTAGGAATGTTTTTTAGACTTATACGGTAGGTACAGTTATTCTCTACTGTTATAACACCTTTGAATCTTCTCTTACAAGCTTATAATAATATTTTCAAATCAAATTTTTTCTTTTATAATTACATTACATTTAAATTATTTCAAAATAGAATGACATATTTCTCTCAAATAATTTTGATTTCATCTATCTAAACATACTTTAATGGATTTTATTCTTTTTTGAAGTTTATTTTTTACAATACAAATCTTTCATATTGTATTGAAGGTTTTGTGATATGTTTGACTGTGGATGTGTTATTTTTATACCATTCATGGTTTATAGTTAACATATTAAAATTTTGTATGCTAGTTTTAATATGAATATTTATGTTATATTTCATCATTTTCCTATGAGGAATGCATTGGACTTAGTATGTGACAGGTGGAGCCCATTATAGCTCCTCAATGCATTAGTAGATCTAATGAGAAAAACTAGTATCATGGAAAAAGGCCTTGAAAAAATTTTATTTCTAGTCTTGGAAAGATGCATTGACTATGTGGTTATGATGTCCAGCATTATGCATTCCATTATTATCGAATTATCTATTTATATGACATAAGATTATTCGACTAGTAGAATATCCATATGAATATGTAAATGAAATTATTTGATTTATCTTTTCCATATTATGATGATATTTAATTTTAAAAAACTTTTGTTTTAGTTTTATACATTACCTTAAATGTTTGTGCTTATATATGATAGTTTCCACTAATTGTTATCCCTACCGAGCATCTGAACTCACCCCTTTCTTAAGTTTTATTTGTCCCAGGATGCGAAGAAGTATATTATTACTGAACTGTAGGGATAGTCTAAGGGATATGAATGTGGTCAATGGAGACAATTTTTTTGTTGTTTTTCATTTTATAATGTAATTTAAAACTTATGAATGTATCTATTACTTCCAAGGCTACTAAACTAATTGGTATTTTGAGACTTCATCTTTTGTGATTGTGTCAATGTTATGTAATAATGCATCGACTCTGGGTAACTAGGGTAAGGGTGTTACACGGTGCACCCCATGGGTGGCCCTAGACTATTATAACCATCCTCAATACATCACATGGGGGTCATGAGGGGTATAAATAATTTATTAGGTAACCATATCACCTAATTTTACTCAAAGTAACAAATAATAAACGAGATGGAAGAAAGATCACAACACATATGCACAAATCTATAAAAAAACTATGGGATATAACTTGTAGACACCTTACCAAGGATCAGAAAATGAATGGCATATTAATAGTATTTTTAGATCCTAATCTAAACCCCTTTGAAGTCCAAACCTAGGTTCCATAGGAAAAAAGAAGGTTTTAGAGATTTGGAAGAAGATGGGAGAAACTACGAACCCTAATTCGGAAAATAGAATTAATGGATATGTAATACATACATGGAGCTAAGATATTAATCTAAAGTCCCTACAAATGGCCTTGAATCTAAGGATAATGGCCCTTTGTAAGATTAGGTAATCTGAGTCCATCACTAGAGTTACAAGGGTGGTATTTGGGGAGAAAATCAGGTAGGAACATAAGAATCAGGAAGTGCCAATTTTTTAAAATATTCAACTTTAATGGCGCAGACTGTTTACCCGCACAATATTCCAAACCTTGAAAAATACAATATCCCTAGAAATTTGGGATCCACAGTTTCTTGGGGAAGTCGTCATTGGTTAGAAAATGTGCACCAATGGTGTGATATACCACTATCCAAGGTTGCACAGTTTTACTGGGAAGGTTGTGCGGTTTACTTAACAGTGTGCCTTGAACAGGTTGGGTCGGTTCCAATTCCTTTCATGTATCAAGCCCACAAAACACCCTCGAGTTCCTTTATACTCCCACAAAATATTTAATTAACAAAACAATATATTAAAATCAAAAATTTAAACTTGGACATGCCCCAATGAAAACCAGGATCTTACAAAGGTTGGTTTGATGTTTTAGATATATGATTATTTATTTGGACTTGTTCTGGTAGTTAAATTTAATATTAAAAATGGGAGGAATTTTTTCTTAATTCATATGAATGAAATTAAGAAATATATATGTAAGTAAACAATTTTTTTTAATATTTTCTGAAATTTTAGTGAAATTGTGAATGTTTTGGATTTGATGTGGTTAAACGAAAAAAATTATAATAAGAAATAGGAGAACAATTGTTTTAAGAATGATTTGAAAATTAGTGGAAAGGATGGAAGATAAGACATCTTTATTTAGGAAAAATGTAAAGTTAAGAGGATGGGGTCAAATTAGCATAATCTTTCACCATCATAGGGAAAACCAAAATCATTATTTTAGTTCTTATTCTTACCCATTCCTAGTATAGTGACACATGCATTTTACACATATTATTATATTATTTTTAAACATAAATATCTAAGTTCCCTGAAAATAAAATATTAATTATTATTTTTTCTACAAACATTAATCAATCAAAACGCATAAATATAATAATTACCCATGGAGAGAAAATGGGTTCAATTATCTTTCCATATATCATAATTAAATGAAATTTCATAATGAATAATCTTGAGAGATAAAAAAAATGTAATGAATTACACTATATAAGTAATCAATAATAATATAGTTATATATCTAGGAGACCTATATAAGTAATTTAGAAGGATTATATAACATTAATTAGATATAAAATATAGGTTATAGAGAGAATCGTCATAACCCAAAGACAAGGGTGGTTTAGATTGATCCCTTACCTCGAGCTTTATTCTTCACGTACTTTATTTATCTTCATAAATAATAAAATTATGTTAATTATTTACATTTTTATAACCTTATAAAATTTTATTATTTCTATTATTTCATTTTTTGTCACGTTATATTCAATGACTTAATAATTTAGTATCATATCGGATGTTTTGACGATGCTCATCTCATATGTAAAAAATCACTTTGGATTGTTCATTTAGGCAACATCGATTATTATTTAATCACCTCTAGAATAATTAAAACAATAAAATAAATATAATTTTTATAAAATAATTATATTTATAAACCCAATCCTCAAATATGGTTATGAATTATAAACTATGTTACAAACATGGAGATGATAAGTCATGAGTATGTGTGAGAAACATTTCCATTTTTCAACAAAAATGATGGAAAGAAGGTAACTAATATTCTATAATTTTAAAATGATAATTATATCATAAATATAATATTTTTTCTTTAAACACACATATATATATCATTCATGTGACTCAGTAATGAAACAAGAATCACATATCTTCGTGGAGGTGGTAATCCACATGTACGCACGAACAATGTTATCATTTTTCTAGGAATGGAAAGGTAAAAAATATATGATATATTAAATTTACATAATGATAAATAATTAATGAATATCATACGTATACACTAAATCCATAATCATAAATATTATTTATATGATGTGATGGAAAATGAATTACATTTGTTTCTGAGGTGATAGTCCACCGTACAAATAAACAATGGTTTAGTTACACATTTTCTTAAATAGGATACAGATTTAGGGTATGAAATTAAAAAAAAGTATCTTATTATATGTGAGGTACTTGTTTTGTTATATAATTATGGTTGAATAATATTTAAAGGATGTCAAATAAGAAATAAATTAAAATCTCTTGATTAAGAACTATACCTCTTCTTTGGACAACCTCTTGAGGTTTACACCAAAAGCATCCATGAATTGATTTTATGATAAAAAATGAATCTAGGGAATGGGAAAAGATATAATGAAGTTATGTTGTTAGGTTATTATGGATTAAATAGGTCTTCAAGTTTGGAGAGGAGATGATATGAGGAATCCTTTCATAAGTGGTGGGAGAGAACCCAATAGGAATTTTCTTAGAAGAAATCAAAATGATAAATTCTTTCCCAAGAAAAATGATTAAAATTTTAAATAGACTCAAATGAGGGGTAGTATAATTTCTAATTATCTCTATAAAATAGTATTTATACATGTTAAATTGGAAAAACTACCCTTATTTGTTGGTTTAACCTGTCAGTAAACTTGTTTTAACCTTAACCGAAATATTCAATTTTTAGAGTTTTTCGTATTCATTGTCCAAAAAAATTAAGTTCACCTTATTTTATAATATTAATTATGTGTATTAATAATATGTAATACATTATATAAAATTAAAATCAAATAACTTGTATAATTTAATTTCAAAATAAAATGGGTATAACTTTTTGAAAAATGATTATTCAAGAAATGTATTTTTCATGAATTAGATGATTCAATATTAACTCTATAACTATTAATAATCATTATATGAATTTAAATTCATATATATATATATATATAATATATTAATTTAATTTAAATAATTCCTCATTAAGGTTTATTTTCAATAATTAAAATGATGAAATAGTATGCACTTAAAAATAGTTCTTAGAAAATTGTGTTTTCAAGCCTAAAAATAAACTTATACTAAAATATGATATAAATATGATTATAATAAAATTAACTAGAGTATGTATAACTAAATAATTATTATTTTAATTTAAAATTAAATTCAAATAACAATGGTTCTTTTATGTTACTTAATTTACTTAAAATAAATGACAATTTAACAAAAATCGATATTTTTCACTATTCACAGATAAAAAAATATTTTTTGAAAAATATCAAAATTTCACCATAAATTAATATTAAAAATATGATTCCAAGTTCTTAAACCCTGTGAACCATAAAATTTCAAAAAAAATATAAAATATTTGTTTTATATTCTCCCAAAAAGTAATAAATATATTTTTGACAAAAAAACATATTTTTGAAGCATATAAAGACTTTACTAAAAATTTAGTACTAATATACAAATATATTTTACTTATAAAAAATATTCATATATAATTTTAAAACAAAATTATTACTAAGTTATGCAGATAATTTTAATATCTAGATTATGACTGTGAAATTTAAGTAATAAGATTTCATTTGGGCTCGGTGTTGCATGATGCATACACTGTCGAACATAGTTTTATTTTCAATAAAAATAAGGGTGTTACACCTAGGGTAGCTTACACCTTAGTTGGGAGTTACTAGGTTCCCCAAGCCACAGTATCACCATCCTACTCTTTTGACTTTTACTTTTTATAGTGGTTCATCTACTTTACTTTTTTTTACCATGAGTGAAAGTCTAAGAAAGTTTTTTTTTATTTTATAATGATTTTTTTTAATTTGGTGTGGAATGATTAAATGTTTTATTAATAAATTATGTTATATATATTGTTAAAAAATTAATCATGATGTGGCTATTAATCTTAAAATATCATCATAAAGAATGATTTAAATGTTATGTTTTTCTTTAATATGATTTATTTTATTTAATAAAAACATGTGGTAAGTGATGATAATATGAATTGTCTCAATTGGATAAACTAGTGAATTAAAATGATAAAATGTTTTATATAATTTTGTAGTGAATATTAAATTATATGATAATTCGTGATATAAACAATATTAATTGTTTTATTTTGTGGTCTATTATTATTGTCATAAATTGGTTAAAAGGGTTACTTTTATAAGTGTTATCTAAAAGCGCTGATAATTATAGATATTTATCTGTGTTATCCAAGGGGCTGACAAAAACATTCAATAAAAAATATTATTCATATATGTAATATTATCATATTTTTATTCAAAAAAATGTATATTTGTATACATTCAAAAAAAATAAGGTTTACAATTATTATAAATGTTATATATTAATATATATATTTTTTAATAATTCATGTATTTGTATATTTATTTTTAAAAAGTATTCATATAATTAAATATATATATATATATTAAATGAATATAAAATTATAATAAATATATTTATTATATTTATAATTATGTATACATATAATTATATATATTAATATATATATGTAATTATAAAAATATATATAATTCTAAAAATATATATAAATTTGTAAATATATTTATAAATAAGTACAATTATTTATAAGAAAAAATATGGTTTCACTACTTAGGAGTCTCTCTCATGGGCAATGCAATAGCGATTTGGGTTAAATATGATCACAAATGGATTTTCAAAGGGTATGTGCATCTGAAATGGATAAACTCATCACTGGAGGATGTGCTTCCATTAAATGGGAAATGGACTATGAATATTAGAATGCAACAGCTCTGGTTCAACTCATGAATTAAGGTAAAAGTTTAAATCTCATAATTTTTTCATCGAATCATATTTCTAAAATTGGAAAAAAAATTAAAAAAGGGAAATGTTATTAGAGCCTTTGTGTGAAAGGAGGTTTTCTTGGATCATATTGATTCATGTTGACACTTGATTATTTCTAGACTTATTCTTTTGAATAATGGTCAATTTTGGAAAACCCCAGATCTTATTTGAAGACTATCTTCATTCTGAAGTTTTTTTGATTGTAAATGTATTCTGCTCGATAGGTGATTCTTTCACATACATATTCCAAAAGAGTAATTTAAGAGAAATTCATAGGGATTTTGAATGGTCTCTTTGAAGCCTCACTCTTTGAGAATTATTTAATGGATTTTTAATTTCAACCCACATAAAACACTTTTTCCCTAGTTTGGGTTAATATTTTTTTGTTGAATTCGATCTTTTGGCACTTGGATATCATATTAGATATTGTATCTTCAATAGTAGTTCCAATTAAAACGGATAAGGAAACAGAGCGACCTATTAATGGCTAATTCACTAGAGTACATGTAGAGGTGGACCTAAATAAAACTCTTACTAACAAGGTGATACTCTCATATGATTCTGATGAACTGACATTGAAAATTACCAATAAAAATTAACTCACATTTTGTTTTGAATGTATGATCATTGGTCACTCATTAGACTCTTTCCAAAGGTCTAGGGTTTTCTCATTTTCAAGAAAATTATGGACGAGTTATCTATCTTCATAAAGAAGAAGAAGTAAAGTCATGATTCATAGGTTGATGAAGTTATTGAGTCCAAGAGTATTGGTTACACTGATATATATTTTAGTGTGTAGGGTAAAGTTGAGGTGGATATACTCATTCAATCTCTCATGGTCAGGTTATTTCTTCTCCTTCTACAAAGAAACTAGTTGTTTCTTCAAAAAAATATGAAAGTAATCTGGATTGTAGTTTGATTTTTAATACTAAAGTAGAAAAGAGGAAAAATTATGGTGGTGCAGATGTTATTGGTTTTCTCAAGGTGAAACAAACTAGTGGAGTAAATGCAGTTGTCAAGGAGGGCACCACATTCAAGGACTCATTGGTTGGGTGCCCCATGACAATGGGTATTAACATTCAACTCAAGAGATTCACAATGAGGATGGTGATTTCTAATGTGATGAGAAAATGGAGACCCTTTGTGAAGAAGATACATAAGAATAGACCAGTCAGTTGGTGATGCATGAGGGAATGGTTTACTCAATGAGCTGTAAGGGAAAATAGAAAATTTATGCGGATTTTTCATCAAAAACTAAAAACTTCTCTCTAACTATGGTTGGAAAAATAGTTAGGGGGTAAATTTGTGGGCTTGAAAAGGAAATGGTTTTGTTGACATGTGTCCTTCGGAAAGATCCATATTACACCAAGATATTCACTTTTCATCCATTTTTGTTTTTGTAGGAAGTGTTACTCTTGCTGATTTCAATTGGTGTATGGAGGCTTCTATAAACACCATGGATGGAATTAAAACATCATAATCCAACATATTGGATGAATAAGGATTTCAATTTGTGAATACTAGGAACATAAAATTTTCTGAACTTTATTAGGCTTCACCTATTGTTTCTTCTGATGAGTTGGATTTAGACCCTTTGGTTATACCTCTTCCAATGGAACCTGCATCAGGAAGCCACATATGCAATAAGGCCAGTCTAGGCTGTCAATTTATTCCATAAGAAAATATCAAAAATGTATATGGCACACAGGAAACAACAATCAATGTCTCGAAAACAACATTTTTGTAGTTCCAGATACTTCTGATGATATGCATGATGGTGGAAAACTAACCCCCACTAATAAATCCTATGAAGATAACATAGTTGGTGACACTTATGAAAAGGTAGTGTACCAATCAGTTATTGGGGGAACAGACCTAGAGGAAAGTGACATGGAAAGCCACTTGAAACAGGCTAAGACCTGGAGGAGAGGATGACACACTGTAGGTTGAGGTCATGGGTGTGGTCGGATTAACGGGAATGAAATACATGATGATGAGTGAAGGATTGACATTAAAATTAGAGAAAAATTGGTCTTTGGTTTCATTTTGACGAGGGCAATATTATCATGTCTATCCACATCTTCTTCTTTCATTGTTTTTATATATTTAAATAGAGGGGCGTTGTACCTTCCTTTTAAAAAAATTATATATTATTTATAAATATATTTATTGATAATTATTACTATAAATATATATATTTATTTAAATAAATGTAAAATTTTTATACAAATATTTATTATATTTATAATTATATGTATTTAAATATTAATAGATAAATATATATAGTTATGTAATTATATATATTTATATGAACATATTATAAATTATATACAAATATGAATAAATTTATTTATTTATAGTTAAAATTATAAATACATATATATATATATAATTATAAAATTAATATAAATATATATAAACAACAAATATATTTATTATATTTATAATTATAGAGACTTATATATTAATAAATATATATATAATTAAATAAATATATATAATTTTGTATATATATATAATTTTATAAATTTATTTATAATTACATACAAGTATTTCAAAATATATTTATTTATAATTATAATTATAAATATATATATATATATAAGATTTATACTACAATTATTATATATATGTAGATATTATATATAAATACGGTTTATATAACATTTAATAAAAAAAGAATCTTATTTTCATAATATTATATATAAAAAATTATAAAATTTATATTACTTAAAATGTTTATTAGTTTTTTATATAAAAAAAATTAAAAAATGGATGCATATAATTAATATAAATATGATATATATATATATATATATATTCACAATTCAACCAATTATATAAATTTAAATGATGTATTATTAAAATGTGATATTTGAACTTATATATTTATATCAATGTCTATGTGCACATTTGTGTATGCATGATTTTTTTTCTGTGTGTCTTGCATAGGTGTGTATATAGATGTGGTATGTAAATTAATTTATGCATGTGTATATATATATATATATATATATGCTCATGTATGTGCGATGAGAATATGAATATAAAATGTGACCATGTATAAATATTTTTTTAAAAAAGGCTAGGGAAAAAGTACCTTTTAATGAAATAAAAAATGAGATAAGAAAGGGGAGGAAAGATTATGTAAGATAAGGCATCACTTCCCTCATAAAAAATAGTTACATTCCAAGATTCTTCCTTATTTTTACCTGAATCTTGTGTTCTTCTTCATGCAAGGCATTCTAATCAATTCCTCGACCACAACCACATACACGACCCCTAGTACAATACTCTTTTTTGCTTTTCGCTAGATAGAGAAGGGTCTTGATGTTAGAACCATCAAAATACACATCCTCTAGGTGAGTTCCCTCCTTCTTAGCAACCTATTTGACATGACCAAACACTCTTCCATGAAATTTTGGATGACGTCTATGTCTCCATGACATGACAATTTTCCAAGTCTCTTCCAATTTTTCCTCCCCCATTTCAAGCCTATAATTTTTTATACGGTCAATTCCATAGTAACCAAGTCCATTAAGGAGTCACCATAATTAATTAAATATTTTTCATGCTCCTTCCTCTATGCATGTGATTTTTTTCCTTGCGATGGTGTGATTAGAAACCATCACCTAGTTGTTCATCAACACATCCATCTCATTATGAGTATCAAAATCATTCAATGTTTGAATCATTTTTTTTTCATAGGAATCCCTTGGGAGTCCTACTATTGGATTATGGTTGGAATAATAGGAACATGTTAATCTTCTGAAGTTATATCCATTGGGGTTTTATAAACACCACCACATGGTTTAATTTCTATTTTCCTTGAAACCTCATTATCTGGCTGAAAAACTCCAAATAATTTTATGTAAAACTCTACCTATCCTTTTTATGATTTAGAAAAAAAAAATATTTACTAAGAGGGAGAGCTAGTCTTCTTGCCTACTAGGTCCTACTCATCCCCCTTAATATAAGTCACTCGGAAATAAATTTGTTGCTTCCCTTTTCTAATTTCCTAAGGAAATATATTATTCATGAATGCTCTTTATGTGAGTCATATTTTTGTGAATCATATTCCATGGAATCATTGTCATCCAATGAAGTCTTTTCCAAGATTTCCTTCAAAAGTCACATTGTATACTACCAATAAGTGGGAATAGAAAATGAATTAAATATTACCCTTTTCTTCCTCTCAATAATATCCAACCAATAATTCTTCTTTATGCTAGATTAAATCTCATGGAAAGCCTGATGTGTATTGAATTCAGAGTTATGTAGAGCCCCCAAAGCTCTACTATCAGGAATGACATCTACTGCTTCAGCTACTGTCCTAAAAGTATCAACCTATTGAGTTCTATCTAGCCTCAGGCAGTCGAGAAATTCATCATCCACATGAATTATCTTTCTTCCATTGTTTTGGTGAAGAATTTATTCAGAATTTAGATGAATCTATGAATCACCAACAACTCCACATTCAAGAATAACAAATTCTTATACATTTGGGGCTACCTTAGAAATGTATTATATGACATTAACATGATGTACTTAAAACCATTTCTTAATATGCTTATCTTCAAATCCATCATTTAACACATGATATTTCAATCTCATCTTACTAGCATCATGACATTCCTATTGAGGAAGATGAGGCTAAAACTATGCAGTTGAAATCTTACCTATTTTTTTACATGAATTCTTGTCATGTACATGAGCAAATAAATAATTGAAGACAATCACAACAAGAAAATTGGCCTATTAATTTTTTTGAAAATCATGGTAATAGGTCCCAAAATCATGGGCATTGCCGACGGACAAGGTTTTCCTAAATTGTGGTTGTTATCGTCAAGGTAGTAGGGCCCGACCTATTTCCATGGTTCTTAAAACTTTGGCAATAGCTCTAATCGTTACCCACCATCATAGTTGATCTATGAACATGGTCTAAACCATGGTCATATGTGTTATTACTATGGTTGGAAACTGTGTATGTGGCCCAAAAATAATATGTCACCACCAGGATAAGATCTTTATACCAAGCCTATAGAATTGAACCGTGTAATCACTACCGGATGCAAATATTCTAGAATATAAATATATATTATGTTATATATATTGTAAATAATTGTGGTGGTAGCCTAAAATCCATGGAAATAGAGTTACCCTCTCTATTTTCTACAGGAAAATTTTCTCAAACGCAAGGGTAGGAGACCTATAGCCATAGTATTACAAATCATGGCTATAGACCTTGTAAAAATGGCATATAACCTATGTTTTAAAAATCATGGGTATAAGCCAGACAACTGTGGCTATAGGTATGTGTAAATAGCCCAATTTTCTGCTTCATAATTGATCTCCTATAATGGATAATTTCATGTCGAATAACATTTCAATCCAAGAATAATTTTTGAACTCTCTCATAACTAATCTTAAAATTCAATTCATTATCTCCAATGGATCGAAAGACTAGGTCCATAAATGTATAATCCAAATTAACATCTATAAAAAAGACACCAAAGTGGATAAATCTAGCCACTTTTGTTTCCTTATCCAAATTTTTTGGACCACCAAACAACATGGCTATGTAATAGATGTTATTTTGTTTCTATAGAACCCTATTAAAATAGTAACTTTGACCCATAGTTGTACTATAGAGTTACTTACTTCTATCAGATTGAATTTTCTATCTCATTCACCAATGAGAAGAAAATCACTATTGAAGGAGATATTATTGAATCCCTATGCATTCATCAACAAATAATTATAAGAGAAGAGAGGATGACAGAACCTATGGCCCCGTGAAATGTATTTTTAGTTCGTAAAGCCACAGATTACCAAAATCCTCACAACCATATCCTCGATATTCAAAGGTTCAGAACCCCTGTGTAAAATTAATCTAGAAATAATGGAGTGATATTTGATTTATAGCCTCTTTGAAACCGCAATCGGATCTACCTTCACATGATCAATTCTTCTTTTCTGATGGATGGAACCCGAGGCTAGTCCCTTGTAGAGAGAGAAAGTGTGTCTAAATACAACTTTATCCATCGTAAGAAACTCCCTGCGGATAATTTTCTGATTCCCCATTCCATCACCAAATGGCCCTTTGGTGTCAAATCTCCCATTTGTGAGAAATAGTTCAGCCGAAGGGAGAAGAGAAGGGGTTTCAATACCAAAGAAACCCTAATCTCTAGGTTTTGTTGCGAGAAACTCTCACCACCAATCCATTTTTCGAATGTGTCCATGTATATATGTATGGAATGTACTTTGTTAATGTAATTGTACCTCTAAGCACTTAATATATATATATATATATACTTATATAGTAATAAATATATATATAATTATAAAAATATATATAACTACATAAATATATTTATAAATATGTTCAAATATTTATAAATATATTCATTTATAATTATAATTTTATATAAATATATAAATATATTTAAATAATTTTAAAATTAAGGAAAATATATTTAAATAATAAATATATTTATCATATTAATATAGATAATTACATAAATATACTTATAATTATATTAAAATTAATTATAAGTTCATTTATTTATAATTATAAATATAAATAAATATACATATATTTAAGTAATTATAAAATTATAGTAAACATATTTAAATAATAAATATACTTATTATATTTATAATTATATATACATATATATTAATAAATAGATATATATATATATTATTATATATACATATATATTATTATAATTATATTTATATATATATATAATTATATTTATTTATATAATAATAAGAAAATATATATTTATCTAAATATATATAATTATAATAATATATTAAAAAATATATAATTATATTTATAATTATATTTGTTAATAATTATAATTACTAATATATATATATATAAAGAATTATAAAATTGTAATAAATCTATTTTAATAACAAATATATTTATAATTATATATAAATACTTTTTAAATATATTATTTGACTATTATAATTATAAAAAATAAATTGCGTGTAAGGGTAACACTCACCTCCCACTAGGAGTCACCAGAGGCCCGAAGCGGAATGCACATTCCCCGTAAAGATACATTGAGGTTGGGGGTTCAAAACTCATGGAGCGCAAGTACTGTAGAAGCAATATAATGGTACTATAGAAGATCTATAGGTACGACCGAACTGTAGCACCAACAAAACTGTATTAATTACTGTAGTGGTGGCAGTACTATAGAATGTACTATAGCAGTATGGGTAATATAGCATAACTATTCATTGGTGGGCCATTGGGCCAAAAATATGGGCCTACAAGCCATGTATTGGACTTTCATACACACCGAGGCTATGATCCATTAAATAAGCATCGCACCCACTTGGTCTATTGGTCATTTAGTGAATAAATAAGGCTTGATGAGTGGGTTATCCCCTTGGAGGAACTATGGCCTACCTTTTCGACCTATGTGTGAGGTGTGTGTGTGTGTTTGATTGTAATTTTACCCAAAATCACCTAATATATATAAATAAATCAATATATATTTAAATAATTATAAAATTATAATAAATATATATATTATATTTATAAATATATATATTTTTATTTTTATATATATATTTATATAATTATATATTATTATATATATATAGATATAATTAAATAAAAAAATTATAATCATATATAAATATTTTTAAAATATATTTATTTATAAATATAATTATAAATAATTAAAAAATTAAAAAATAATAACAAATATATTTAAATAATAAATATTTTTTTTATATTTATAATATATGTAATTATATATCAATTTATATATTTATCTATATTTATATATATTTATATAAATATATATATATGTTGTTTGGGGGTACAATTGTATTAAAAACACACACACCACACACATAGGCCATACCCCCCCAAGGGATAGCCCATCCATCAACTCTTATTTATTCAGTACTTCGCGTGACGGTCCAGTGATTATGAAGCAAATTACATGGCCCAAAGGCCCATAAAGAGGCTTAAAAGACTAGTGTAGCGTCGTGTCTGATTCCCCATCTGTATGTGTCAGGCATGCTTTACCACCTGTTCGCATCTTGCATGTGTCACCATCTGCCTATGTCATGCCTCCATCAATGGCTTCCAACAGAAATTCACCCCTCCCCCCAGATTTCATCTCTAGTCTGATAAAGGATTACGGCGAGCCTTTATCACTTTGTCAAGCCCCCAACTACTCTTTATATAAATATATTTATAATTATATACATGTATTTTTAAATGTATTTATTTATAATTATATTTTTAAATAACTAAATATATAATTAAATCATTATAAATTATATTTAAACGATAAATATATTTATTTATAATTAAATTTATAAAGAAATACTTATAATTCTGTAAATATTTATTAATAATTATGGAAATTTAAATTTTTTGGTGTAAAAATGATTCTTGTAGTAATAGAATAATTGATTTAATTATAGTTTATTCATAAACCTACTTTTTTTTACCATATAGATTGATTTTGCACCTTAATTAACCAATTAGACCATGTTTGAGCTATTGACAGTAGGTCACATAAGCTGAATAGAAAGATTATTTGACTACATGACTTCTAATTATAATTTATAAAGCATGTACTTCAATAAATTGGGAATAGTGATTCATCTAATAAAATCTTTTTACATGACCTGTTACATCCTAATACCAGATATAAGGGTCATCCTGCAGTTACATAACATTCCAATTGAAAATTATAATTCTTTCCCTTTTAACTTGGGAATGCTTATTCATCTAACTAGACCATGATATATATATATATATATATATATATATGAAAAGACAAGAATGTAAAAAATCAAACAAAATGAATACCATTCAATGGGGATTCCAGTTGCAATGTAAACTGTGTTTTCCTCTAAACTTTGCAATTGAAACTTCATATACCAGGACCTCTCCTATGTCATGTGATACCTTGACTCTGTCCAGAAATTAGTAGTGGATGCTAGGAAATGTCTCTTGTGGTATGTTATAATCATCCTTATCACCTAGACCTTTCTTTAGGAGAAGGTAGAGAGGGGTGACCTCTATTAACGAATGATATATACATGTCCTATCATGTTATATGTGTTCTTATCTGTTATCATATCTTATATGAGGAGTTCATTTTTAAAATATAGAGTTATGAAACCTTGGTGTCTTCAAGTTAGGTACCAGGAGTGTGGTGAGAACCTTGATCTGGAGGTTTGGTTCCCTAAGTCACCTTTAATACCTATTATAATGCCACCTACGACACATATTTCTCTTCCTAATCTTGTCATTGATGCCCATTTCTGAGAGAGATTCCTATAATTTATATAGAATGTTCAAGGACCGCTATGATCTTCCTTAAATATGGAAATGTTTACATGATAATTTCAGTAGAAACAACCTCCCACTTTCTTGGGGGATGTTGTTCCTTAGGCTACTGAGTCTTTGTAAGAGGCCATGTTATCCATATTCATGCATTTAAAGATGACTTCGGAGTGGCGGGTCAACCTAAAGTCTTATATGATTTTTAATTATACCATTTGATTGTGCGATGTGATAACTCATGTTGGTTTCCATCGGTGTATGGTCTGGGATGATCTCTAGAGAGCCTTCTATGATTACTTCTTCCCAGAAATTATAGGAGCTAACAACCTTATGAAGTTTATGTAGAATCAATAAGGAACTCTATCTTTTTTAAATATTTATATTGTTTTATCAAGATTCAACACTTCACACTGATACTTTTTAGTGATAATTTTATGACAGTGGTATGTTTTTAGGATTGTCTAGTATACACCATCTGATCATTGGTGAATGTATTTCTACGGACCATCATTTCTAAGATAGTAAATGAGGATATCAATACTAAGTGGAACTAGAAGGAATATGATGGTGTGGGTCATATTAGTTCAATACCAAGCTTAGTAAGTTGTTCTTTGAGAGGCAGGAAGAGTCTCTTCCAGTATAGTTGTGGTGGTATAAGAATTCATGTGACACCAACTAATAGTTACATGGTGTGTCACTAGTGAAGGAATATATGGAATACGAATCTTCATTATCCCATTATTCTCATTTAATTCCAATGATAATGAAATTTGGGAAATCTTATCTCTTCTACAGGATTTCATCATTTGTACCTGGTAAGAGAGGATCCATATCAGCTCTGCCTTTAGGATTAGGATCTGTAGCACCTCATCAGGTAGGTAGATAGAGTATTAATCACCGATCAGGCTAAGGATGTGGTAATAGACAAGGTAGAAAAGCTTTATATATGTATCTCTAGAAGAGTGGGCAAACCCTGTGTAGTCATGTTATATCTTTGGTTTGTAAATCTATCCATATCCATGAAATGTCGCCTACACCAGAGAAGAAAAGTGTTCGGAATTCAATAGTTTGAGCTAATATTATATTAGCCTCTACGCCAATTTCAAATTTATTTGATATAGGCACATCTCATTCTTTAATATCCATAGAAATCAATGAAATTGTGTGGTTAGAGATAGAATACATCTCTAGAATAATGAACCTCTCCATGCAATTGGGAATTTGATCTAAGATCTTGCACAATGTAGGGAATTCCCCCTTGAGATAAGTGGTTATATTATTAAATAAAAATTACTTTTCATTAAGATGAAAAGGTTCGACATCCAACTCAGGTTAGACTAGTAAATTTCTTATCATGATCATGCTATTTTTTATTACAGAAGGGTTTCATTCACATCATCTTAGGGTCGTGCCTATATTCACAATGGTGAGTGGGGTGTCTTGGAAAGTCGATATTGAATGGAGTATCATGGGTTGGGTGGAGTGAAAACCCAGACATCTAGTATCTTTATATGTTATCAGGGAATGTCAACAATGGAATTAAATTCTATTTTGGATCATTTCAGGGATATTTTCCAAAAAAAATATTGATTACCATTTGTAAGAGAGGTGTATTCCAAAATTGAACTAGTTCTAGGAGGAATGTGAGTTTACATTATTCCATATATTGTGGCACTTAATAAGCTCCAAGAATAAAATAATTAGCCAGAGGGTTTGAAAGATAAGGTTTTTATACAACACAATACTTCCCCAAGTGGTTCACCTATACTTTATAGTAAGATGGAAAATTGTATCCACATATTGTGAATGGATTATTGAAAATTGAATCAAATTACAGTGAATAATAGGTATCTCTTACCTTTTATTGAAAAACTCTTTGACCAACATTAGGGTGTAAGGGTTTTCTCCAAGATCAATTTGAGGATGGGTTATTATCATGTATGATTATGATCTTCGAACAAAGTAACACCAGATATAGAAGTCATCAGAAACATGAATTTTTTGAATAGATACATAATTGGTCTCATATCTATTGGCATTAAGTTCAAGATCTATAAAGAAAAATGTTTTTTTCAATGTTGGTCGATGTAGTTAAAAAAATTCATAATGTTATTGAAGAGGTTGATTGAAGATAGTAATGTCATGTGTTATAAATTCTTAAAATTTCTAACCTATATCTAGACGATTCTATGGATGTTTCAAAATATCTCAACGTCTTGAAAGAGTCATGGTATAAGTAGAAGATTGTGTTTTTAGATTTATTAGTTATTCATTTTGAAAAACCTGAGGTGGAAAAGTTATTGGTTTTTAGAGAGACTGATAAATAAAATATATATATTCCTTTCGAAAAGAATTGAAGGTAGAAATTATTGATTGATGGAGGGTTTCCTTTTTGTAATCAGAGAAATAAAGAAGTTATTTAGGTACTGGTCCATCAGAAACGATGTTCCTTTGATTAATCATATTAACATTGAGAAGGAAAATAAATCAGATTGACTGTGAGAATGAAATTCAATCAGACTAACTCTGAGAAGGTAAATGAATCAGACTAACTCTCAGAAATAAATTCAATTGGACTAAATCAGAGAAGTAAATTTAATCATAAAAACTCTGATGAGAAACCCCATTTTTGAATAAGATGAAGAATTTCCATCATAATGAGCTGAGGATGTTACATTATAATGAGATGATGAAGTTTCATAGTATTAAGCTAAGGATGTTCCAAAAAAATGAAGAATGTTTAAGAAGTCTGAGAATTATGATTACATATAAGACTCAAGAAGATTCAAGAAGGTCATGGAATAGTTGAGAAGTTTTTATGTGGTCAAACATGAAGTCAAAATTTGAGTATATTTTAGAGGTTTTGAATTTGAGTAATAAGGAAAAGTTTTTCCACTTCCCTCCTTTTCCATTTTGGTATGCCTATGAAAATGCACATAACATTGATAATATTTAAATTTTTTCAAGAAAAAAAGGGGGAGCGATGCATAGTTTGAGTAAATATTTTTTTATACATAAATTGATCTTGTTAGAAGATAATACAACTAATAGTTTTCTAGTAAGACATGGTAATATCAGACTAAGGAAGATAGGATTGCGAAATTGAGTAGTTTTTTAGAACATATTTGTTGTACTGAGTCCATAAGACCTATCCCCCTCAGACTGCGAGAATCAGACCAATCCAAATTTGACTGAGGTTCCGAATTGAGATTTTGTGGATCATATTGAACAAATTATTTATACGTTGATTGTGGGTTATTATTTGTAAAAAAAAATTAAATAGATGTAATTCATTATAATATTTCCTATTAAGAGATAGAAGGTGCCTAACGAGATTTGAATCAATCTGTATTCAGTCCGTCAAAATAGTGAATTTCCATAATCACGTGGGAGTTGATATGGAAATGATGTAGGTTCTTACACTAAGGTTGATCCTTGTAAATCTCATGTGAATTACTTTATTTCAAACTTTTTAATGAATGATTCTTTACTAAAATATTATAACTTTATAATCTTTCACAAGTATTTGGGGTTATGTTTTAAAAGTAATAAAACTTATAGAAAGTGAACAATTGATCCCCCCCCCCATCTCTATTATTATACGATCCCTTAGAACATCATTTATTATAAATGGTAGGTTCCTTTGTAAAATCATTAACATAGATAATATTAGATCTAACAGCAGTAGAGTAATACGTATATTTGATGGGAAAAAATAGTATGGATGGAAAAATAGGATGATTCTTTATCTTCTGTCTCTTGTCTTGGAATTTTTTGATGCTGTTATAATTAGGTTTCAATATTTTGAGAAATATTATTTAATGGATTTTTATGATAATAGAAATATTTAAGTTTAGGGAAAATCTAGAAATTCAATTCTTATGTCTCTATCAAAAATATTATATAAATTTTGTGGCTCTCAAAATGTTAAAGAGTATGTGGGGAAAGTTGCAATATATTTTTGAAGTGAATACTAAAGTGAATGAAGCAAAGATAAAAACCTTTTCTAGTATGTTTAAAGACATTATAATGAGAGATGTAGAAAATATTAATCAATACATTATCTTAGAAAATAAAATTGTTTGAAAATCGAAGGATTTGGAGAAGTTTTGGAAGATTCTTCAACTATTAAGAAACTCATGGGAAACTTTTCATATATATTTTATTCGAAAATTTCCTCTTTATATTTTAAAGATCATTTAGCTCTTGATATATTGCAAAAATTTATTATTTCTAATGAAATTATAAAATCCCCAATTCTTAAAAAGATTATGAATTATGAAATTACTTTTGAATCTATATAAAAACAAAAGATTAAAGATATTAAAGCTATCCATCCTTCTAATTCTAGTGATAATTAGAATGATGAGTTAGACGATAAAATCAGGTCTTTTATATCTAAAAACTATCAAATATGATGAGGAAATTATATAGGTAAAGTTCCTCTAAAATATTTTGAGTGTGCTGGAATTTGAAAATTTTCTATGAATTATCCCAAGAAGGATGTTGGAGAATTCCAAGATGATTATTATGAAAAGAATCTATAGAAAATGTGGAAAAATTCTAACGAAGAAAAGGAATCCAACAAATATAAGAAAAAGTTTGCTAGGAATAAGAGAAGTATATTGAGAAAGAAAGATAAATCAGTCTCAACTGAAAACAATTATATAGAAGAATTAAATTCAAAAAAGGATAGAAAATTCAATACAAAAGTTAATAAAACATAATACTTCTTACATTATGAAGAATAATGTGGTGAATAATCTTAAAAAATATCAAATTAGAATAGATCATGTTTCATGTCATTTAAAAAACATATCACTCAACAAAGATATAAGAATGATAAATAAATATAGTGGAAAAGTTTTTAAAGGTGAAAAAGATTTTTTCAAGAAAGTAGAAGAATAAATCCAAATTATTTTAACTTAAAAACTTAAAGTTTTTGAACAGGGAAAAATGGTTGATGTTCTCAGTAATAAGTTTATAGCTTAGGAAGAGGAAGACAACAAGTCCTAATAAGAACTTATTAAATACAATATTACCTTAAAAAATACTAATGAAAACATCAAAAAAGCTTCAAAAGTAAAATCTAAAACATCTAAAAATTAGAAAGATCAAATAAAAAATCATGTGAAATCCTCACCCACCAAAAATAGTGTTTCATATGATCTTTATAATACTTGAAGTGTTAAGACAAGTGCTTGGAAATTCTTTAATTATGAATGGATATGATAAACCAATCACATCTAAATTTTATAAAAACTCCATTAGTAGTAATTTTTGTTCATGCCCAAATTATTTTGAAGTAGGAAGAAGTCATCAACCATAATTAATTTTCTACATAGAAAGATCTTAATTTAATATAAAATAAATATTTGTTGGTTTTTTCTAGTATTGTGGAATATATTGGAACATAACATAGAATTTTTTTGGTAAAACTTGACTCTTCCATGAAGAATATTTGAAAAGGTGAAACTAGTGGTGGAAGAATAATGCACAAGATTCCTAACCCACATGAAGTTAGAAAAGAAAAATCTCAAGATGTTATAATCATTCCAATGAAAATTTAGCTAGATTTTTGAGATAATTTTGTTGAAAATGTGATCAACCCAGTCAATTTGTCAAATAATATACGTCTAATCTTCTAAGACATGTTTTTATGCAAGAAAATAAAAGGAAAATGGAAATAATAAATTTTAAGAAAGACCTTTTGTTGTTGAGACCGCCTTGAATCACTATAATGAAGGATGTCATGTACCAATGAATAATATGGTAAAGATTTAACTACATCAACTATATCCAATTCCATATTTATAAAGTATCTGACCTACAAAGTCTTATATCCAATGCAACTGACCAAGGAATCATCTATGTTTCCATGGAGTGAATTCATAGAAAATCAGAATAATATAGACCAATATGGTCCAGTACTATGGTTAATTGATCAAGGAAAAATAATCAATTAAACAAACTGAGTCCATAAAAAAATTGGTATAATATGTACCTACATAGGATAAAACCCCAGGATATTGACCAAGACATCCTCTGTGAGACCACAAAGTGAATGCATATCAAACATGGTAAACGGTGACATTTTTTTATATCCTTTTAAATCAAAAACTCTCAAAAGTTTCATCCAGGGAAGTTCTTCTTATCATCCCTATCATATAACTTTTCATGTTAGTCTCATCGGCCAAAATCCAAGAGTCACCTCTAGTAACCATAGTTTCATTAATAAAAACTAATTGAATAATAAGTAAATAAGTGAGGGTACAAAAATTCCTAAACCCACCACTATTTTCACTGTATCTCAAGATTTCATGTTTGGTATGGGTTCAAAGGTTAAAAATACTATCATCACTACATAAACCCCTAATACACTATCTCAGGGCTAGATCAATGTCGGTGCACCCATTGGGTACCTTGTGGGAAATACAAAGAGATGAATCATACTATGGATCTTCTAGGACAACATATAAGTACAGGCATAACTCTAATGGGAATCCATAAAGATTAATAAAATTAGGCATCCTGTATGGGATCTTGTAGGTAAAATCATAAGTGGAGGCATCCCAAAGGGGACCATTGTCCACAATGATAAGTCGCAATATTAATTAACTAGCACACAGGGGTTGTTAGTGACTTCATACATTCATCCATTCAATTTCCAACTAAATAATTTAATTTAACCATTCATTGGGATAAATATAAATAGGGTTTCCACCCTCATGGGAAACCCAACCAAACACATACTATAAAACATGCATAAATACTCTAGGTTAGGTATGATGGACAACCTACCATTAGAAAACAATCCATAAATTTTTCAAATTCTAGAAATAGCTTCCAAGTCCTTTCTAATCTCAATTGAGTTGGGTTGGGTCCTATCCCACAGTAAAACCACAAAAAATAATTAATTATAAAAACATTATAATTAATTAATTTAATCCAAAAAAATTTAATTTAAAAACCCATTTTATTTAAAATAATCACAACACCCAAAATCTTACTAGCCAATCAAAACACACATAAATAAATAAACCACACTCACTAAAAACAAATAGTTCATATTCAACCTCAAATTGGGTATAATCCCCAATAAACAATGTTAAAGCCCCATTTAAAAACTTTTAATTAAGGTTTTAAGTTTATAAAATCCCAACGGTGACATACCTTTACAAACCAGTACACTATGAGGTGCAGGGAATCTCTTAGTTCATCCTCTTCAAAGGTAGAGTGAAAAATCCAAAATCAATATCTTATTAAACTATGAACAAGTGTAATTGGGAATTAAAATCCCAAACCAGTGGATGAAATGTTAGACAAAGCTCATGAAAATTATAACAAAGGATGAGGGAGTTAAAAATAAACCTCAAGGATTAGAATTCACCTAAAAGTATCCAACTTTGATAAATAATGGGAAAGAAATCCCATATATAATGGGAGGAAGAGAGTTTCATTTATAGGGGAGAAACATGGTGGGGGAAAAAGGTAAATCCCTTTAAGTAATGGAGGGGTAAAAAAATTTTGAAACTTTTTATGAGCAATATAATTTTCCCACACAGTTATACAAATAATGCACAAACCATGGGGTTAGAAATTCATATTCCACATATCTCACAAGGTTGAATCACACAATTTAATGGAATGTGTTCCAACGAAACACTTATACTGTCTGAGGAAATATCTAACTCATATGGTTGTAGAACATGGTTAGTTAAACCATGTGCCAACCAAGAAACATTTCTGTAGAAAATTCCAAAAACTCTATAGGGTTTCCCCTAGCCTATCGCATGGATTGTCAAATAGTGAACATACACAAATTGGCCCCCATTGTTAGGATGCATGGTTTATAACGACCCATACTTTACATACATTGTTAATACTTCAAAATTGAATCATACTTATGACAACATATAACAAAACCATGAAAGGACCGTATAGGTATAGTGTCTTTAGAAACTGGGAAACATAAACAACTGGTTCATAAAGTGTCTACACTGTCTCCCATTTATTTCATCATATCTATAGTCCCTTTTGGAATATCTTACTTAATAACATTATTCATGGCCTGGGGAAAGAAAAAATACAAAAGGGTGATCTCAAATGCTCAGTAAGGGTAAACAAAAGAAATATCAATCACATCATATTCATAAGAACATATCTTTTGGAAATCTTAAGCTGAAAAAGAGAGAATAATTTCATAACATGGGATAAATCATAGTAGTGAAATGGAATCCCAATAATCATAACATAAAACATGAAACTTTGTGGCATACACACATAATCATAGAGAATCATTTCTTATTAGTCAAGACTCATTGACAGGACTATCTTAGTGGACAAAGTCCATTTCTGAACCGAGTTCACTCCTCGTTTCAGTCCTGTTTCACGGAACCGGTATAACCTACCGTTCCAGCCATGTCTATCTCATGAGATATAAAATCTTTACCCAATTCATTGTAGGGAAATATAGGTCCCACCCATCTCATAATGATATCATTCTTATGTGTTCCACAAAATCATAAATCATACATCATTGCATAACCCATGTAATAAAAATGGGAATCTTAAACATTGTGACATCTTCAAACAATTCATATAAGATAAAGGAATTCATAAAAATAATTTCATCACAACATAATCAAATCAATGTAATAATAGGGATATAAAAAGAACCCTATATTATCATAGATGTAAAATAATTTTGATAAAACACTTGAACTCCATTCTTGAGGAAAATATCCTTTCAAATTCAAAAACATTTTCCTTTCATAAAATGTCATACAATTTTAAACTAAAAGAAGTTGATTAAAAATAAACATGAAAACTTGTAAAGGAATGTTCTTGGAAATAATGTTTTAAAAATCCATTCATGTCGTATAAGTTAAAAAAACAGTCTTCTCGTACTTTTTTCGGAAAAGTCAAAAAGTACCTCGTACGAAAAACGACAAAAGATTCCTATCATATATTTTAATAAAAACTCACCGAAGGTTAAAATTGAATATAAACTATTGTAGAAGGATATAAATATTACATATTGAGGAAACATTGATGTGGATGATAAAATACACACCAGTAAATTCAAAAGTATAACCAATCTCGGATAAAAATGAGATTGTGATATTTCCCTTACCTTAGGTCCGATTTGCTTTTTAAGTGTCCGAAACTCCTATATAATGATTTAAATAATGTTATTGAATTATTCCAGAATCATTATTATTGTTATGATATCATATATGGTCATATTCTTAGCTTCTTATTAATAATATTTCATTACTACTTGTTATTCGGGTGTTTATTACTTTTTGTTCTTATGTGTGTTTTTGTCGAATAAATTCTTATTCTTCTATTTAGGTTATAGAAACCTCATTTACAGAATGTTATTATAGTAATATATATCATATTCATTCATTAAATTCATTTATATAATCATTCTTAAATGAAGATCATGCAGAACGAGTCGCATCACATCGTGGAGACGGTATTCCGTACGTACGCACGAGTGATAATATCGTTCCTATGATCGTGGAATTGTATTGGAGTGTATGTATACTATTTCAGAATCAATATCACTTCATAATAGTCATATATAGTCATTATTTACACCATTATACCCATCCAAGTAATGTGGTGGTGGAAAATAGATCACACCATGGTGTGGAGACGGTATTCCGTACGTACGCACGCGCGGTGATTTCTTTTTCCGTAGGATGGATAGATGTTGAAATAGGGTTATTTCATAATTATAATACTATATCAGTATGTGAGTAATACTGATGTTATTAATTCATAATGAAACAACTAAAGAAGAAGAAGTGGAAGAAGAAATAAAGATGAAGGAATCGGTAACGGACATTACCTCTTCTTTGAAGTTCTTCTTTGAGACCTCCTTTTATGACACTAAAATAGGTCTTTGAAGAAGACCAGAACCTCTAGGATGTTTCTGGGGAGGTGGAGAGGAGAAATTGGCAGGGGTTGGCCGAGCTTGAATGCTCAAAGTGGTGTGAAGAAGAGGGGGAGGAGGTTCCCTTTTATAAGGGAGGAGAGGGGCACCATTGGAATAACTAAAAATATTATTTTATTATAAAGTCAAATTCGGTTTTTAATAGCTCAAAATTGATATATTTAGAAGCTAAGGTGGGTAGGGGTAGAAATCATCTCATCCAATAGAATTTATACAAGTCTAGGTATCAATTTTAACCTTATCATTTAGATTTAACTTTAAGTTAGATAATTTAACTTTTACCGTTTCTTCTTGTTTTCTTACACTATAAGGTTAATAAACTTACCATATCAAGACAAAAGAACCCCAAGTTGTTTATGATTAATATATATAACCTTATCTAAGTCATTTGGCCGAACTATAGATTTTTAGTAATCAGATAACAATTAGTAATATAATATTTGTTTTAAAAACTATTTTATGTCAATTTTGACACTATTTAGTAATTGATTTTTGTGAAAATCATAACAGAATGATTAGTTCAAACCAAGTTACTTAAAGAAATACTAACATGTCATATTAACCTCTAAAATTAGTATAATTCATAAAAAGTCTCAAATTACATTTATTTGGGTATTTATAACATCAATTATGTCAATATGTCATTAATAAGATAATTACTGCATCATCATTGTGTCATAAATAAATTAAATTATTTAATGTATAAAAATTACAAATAAAATAATATTATGTAGGAAATCTTTTTAGATTTCTAATTAATATTTATAGTCGAATATAGATTATGTATAACCCCATATTAAAAATTATTTACTTATTAATCTTTGATTTTAACTATTTTCACCCTTCTTTAAATAAATTAATAACAAATGTCCTAATCTAATCCAAGTGGGCCTAAATGGTCATATTTTATTCCTAAGGTTGTTTTTGGTCGAATTACACTTGTCCAATAGAATTAGGACATGTGTTAGGGTAATAATAATATCATTTTTACCCTTAATTACCCTATTTACTTTTAATCGTGGTAAAAAAAGTAAAAAGTTACTATTCACCAAAAAAATTATTTTCATCTCATTGAACAACATTTTACTTACTAACATGAACCGTGTCTCTCGGATTTTCGAAATTCCACTCACAGAAGCGGTAAAATTATGTTTTATGAAAAATTTAGTTTTTTAACTACCACTTAGTGGTTTCACTATTAATCAAAAATTGAATGTTTTCAGAAAAATACCAAAATTTCACCCTAGGATAATTTCGATATTCTGAATCCAAAAATGAAGTCCATTTTGAAAAATAAAATTTATAAAATTTCAAAAGGTGGTTATTACTATTCATAACGGTTATTTTTAATAATATTTTAATAGCATATCATTGTTTAGTGAAACTTGGTATTGCGTATGACGCAAGCTATCGAGGAAGTTTGTGGTTGCGTGTAAAGCAAGCCAAGACAGTGTTAGTGAAAGATTCCTTTGATGATTTATATAACATAAAAACTAAATATTTCACAAAAAAGTCTTGGGTGTTACATTCTACCCCCCTTAAAATGAATTTCTGCCTCAAAATTCGTCACTTTTTAACAAAAAGATTAGGATACCTCTCCCTCATCATATCCTCAAGCTCCCATGTAGCTTCTTTTAATTGGTGGTTCCTGCATAAAACTTTCACCAATCGAGTGGTCTTGCTTTGTAGGACTTTTTTGCTATGATCCAGAATCTCTATCGGCTGTTCTTCATAAGTAATATCTTGCTCCAGCGGTACAACTTATGAGCTAAGTACATGTGAAGGATTAGGTATGTACTTTCTCAGGAGAGATACATGGAACACATCGTGAACTTGAGAGAGATTCGGTGGAAGCTCCAATCGGTAATCTACCTTCCCATCACGGTCCAGTATTTCGAAAGGACCGATATATCTAGGGCTTGACTTCCCCTTCTTTCCAAATCTCATGACTCTCTTCCAGGGAGATATACATAAGAACACTTTATCACCCACTTCAAACTCTTGGTCTTTTCTTCGGTTGTCAGCATAACTTTTCTGTCGACTCTAAGCTGCTCTTATGTGTTGTTGAATATATCTGACCTTTTCTACCATTTCGTCAACAAGATCAGGTCCTAATAGCTTTATTTCCCCAACTTCATCTCATCAAGTTGGAGTCATGAATTTCTTTCCATAGAGAGCTTCATAAGGAGCCATCTGAATACTGGAGTGAAAGCTATTATTATAAGAAAATTCCACCAAAGGTATGTGTTGATCCCAACCACCTTTGAAATCCATAGGGAAAGCTCTCAACATATCTTCTAGGGTTTGAATTGTTCTCTCAGACTGACCGTCTGTCTGAGGATGATAAGCAGTGCTGAAACTCAACTCTGTATCCAGAGAATGCTGAAGACTTCTCTATAACTTTGAGGTAAATCTCGGATCCCGATCAGATATAATAGAAAGTGGTACTCCATGCAATCTTACCACTTCCTTTAAATATATCCTGGCAAGCTGATCTAGAGAGAAATCCTCTCTAATAGCAATGAAGTGTGCAGACTTGGTAAGATGATCAACTATGACCCAGATTGCATTATTGCCTTTGGATGTTTTAGGAAGTCCTATGACAAAGTCCATAGTGATGTTTTCCCATTTCCATTCGGGTATGGTTAATGGTTGTAACATCCCCTTAGACTTCTGTCTCTCAGCTTTAACTTGCTGACAAAAAAAGCATCGAGAGACATATTCAGCAACATCTCTTTTCATTCCATCCCACCAGAAGTACTCTTTCAGGTTTCTATACATATTTGTGCTTCCAGTATGAATAGAGAATGAAGAACTATGAGCCTCATCCAGCAGCTCCTTCTTTAATTCCGGGATGGGAGTAACACAAACCCGATTCCTGAACATTATTATCCCATCACAATCAAGGTTGAATTCAAGAACCTTTCTCACCTTCTTTTGTAACTCGACATCTTCTTTCTGTGCCTCTTTAATCTTCACATGTATAGATGGTTGAACATTCATTTGAGAAAGATAAGATTTTTCCCCTTCCATTATAATTCCAAGATCTATCCTTTGTAAATCCATAAATATTGGATCTTTTGTGATCCTCATCATGGATAAATTGGCATGGTCTTGTCGACTTAATGCATCTGCCACCTTGTTTTCTTTCCCATGGTGGTAATGGATTGAGCAGACATAATCCTTAATCAGCTCCAACCATCTTCTTTGACGCATATTCAGCTCCTTTTGTGTGAAAATATACTTTAAACTTTTATGATCAGTATAAATGTCACAACTTTCTCCATAAAGATAATGCTTCCAAATCTTTAATGCAAAGATTACCACAGCTAACTCCAAATCATGTGTTGGGTAATTTTGCTCATAGATTTTCAACTGTCGTGAGGTATAAGCTATCACCATATCATTTTGCATAAGAACACACCTCAATACCTTCTTGGATGCATCACTATAGATCACAAACCTTTCTCCACTACAAGGCAGTGTGAGCACAGGTGCACTGGATAACCTTCTTTTCAACTCCTTGAAATTCTCTTCACATTCCTCTATCCAGATAAACTTAACTCCTTTCCGAGTCAACATGGTGATTGGATTAGATAATCGTGAAAAATCATTCACAAAACGTCGATAATATCCAGCCAAACCAAGAAAAATTAGGATCTCAGTCACTATTGTTGGTCTCGACCATCTTTCGATAACCTCTTTTTTTGCTGGATCCACAGATATCCCCTCTTTTGAGATTATGTGACCCAAAAATGAAACTTTTTGAAGCCAAAATTCACACTTGGTAAATTTGGCATAAATCTTCTCCTTTCTCAGGGTCTTCAATATAATTCTCAAGTGATCTTCATGTTCTTCCTTGCTCTTTGAATAGACAAGAATATCGTCTATAAAGACTACCACAAATTGATCAAGATAGTGTCTAAAGACTCTATTCATCAGATCCATGAAGATAGCAGGGGCATTAGTAAGACCAAACGGCATCACTATAAATTCATAGTGTCCATACCTTGTACGGAAAGCTGTCTTTGGTATATCCTCCATTTTGACCCTTAATTGATGATACCATGAACGAAGATCAATCTTGGAAAAGTATTGAGCTCCTCGTAGTTGGTCAAATAAGTCATCAATGCGTGGGAGAGGATATTTGTTCTTGATAGTGATCTCGTTAAGTTCTCGATAATCAATGAAGAGTCTCATTGATCCATCTTTCTTTTTAACAAATAGAACAGGTGCTCCCCAAGGTAATGCACTAGGGTGTATGAATCCCTTATCAAGATTCTCTTGGAGTTGCTTCTTCAATTCCTACAACTCAATTGGGGCCATTCTATAAGGTGTCTTTGAAATAGGCAAAGCACCCGGTATGAGTTCTATTGAAAACACAACTTCACGATTTGGTGGAAGACCTAGTAATTCCTCCGAAAAGCCATCATCAAACTCCCGAACAGTGGACATATTCTTAATCTTGAGTTTCTCACCAACCATTTGAGATAAATAACCTTCATTTAGAGGAATCAAGACCCATAAGGTAGAAGGAATTTCCACCGGAAGGTTATGTTCATCCTTGCATTGATAGACGATCATAGATTGATCTGGAATATGAAATGTGACTTCCCTTCTTTGGCAATTGATATGAGCTCCATATAAAGAAAGCCATTCCATGCCAAGAATCACATCAAATTCCACTATAGGAAGGATCAAAAGATTTGTAGGAAGCATATTCCCACAAACATCGATTAGAGAAGAATTATAAACTTTTGATGCGACTGTTGTGCCATTAGGTGTTGTCACAGCTAACTCAACATCTAATTTTTGAGGTAATACAGTGATACCATTAGAAAATTCTTCAGAAATAAAAGAGTGGGTGGATCCAGAATCAAATAAAACATTTGATACTTTAGAGTGGATGGTAAGTGTACCTTTCACCACATCGTTATCGTACTCCACATCGCTGCTAGAAATTGCATGTGACTTTCCTTTGTCTTTAGCCTTAAGAGTTTGTTGATGTCGACCATCATCATCAACCCTTGGATTAGGGCATTTATTGGCATAATGTCACATCTCCTTACACTTGAAACATTGAAGTGTATTACGTTCATTCTGTGTATCCCTTCCTTTGTATCTTTAGACATCTTCTTCCCATCATCGCGGCATTCAAATGCCCGATGACCTCCTTTCCACATTTGAAACATTTACTTGTCCCTTTAAGACAACTCCCTATATGTTTCTTTCCACACTTTGAGCATAAGGGAAATCTCATCTTCTTTTCAGTGTGCTCTTTAGATTTTCCTTTGAATTCCATTTTCCTCTTCTTATCAAACCCATATGACTGATGGGTTACTCCAATCTCCATCTCGACTTTGAGAACACATTGAATGATTTCCTCGTAGCTATTGAAGTCCCTTATGGCTAACGCCCTTCGAAGACTTGGTTTTAAGCCACTAAATAATAGATCGATCTTACTCTCATGTTGGATAATAATACCAGAAGCGTACCTTGCAAGCCTTGTAAAATTTGCTTCATAGGTACCAACAGATTCATCATCCTTTTTCTTCAGTTCAAGAAACTCTTTCTCCATCTTTGTTCGGAGAATACGAGGAAAGTACTTATTGAAAAATAAGTTCTTGAACTCGTCCCATTCCATGGACTCAATTTCATCCCTTTGCCTCGTATTCTTAATAAGATTCCACCATTGATCAGCATCACCTTCTAAACGATACACTGCTAAGATGAATTTATCATGCTCAGAACATTGAATAACTGAAAATGTCTTTTCAGTAGTACTAATCCATTGTTCAGCAACTAATAGATCAGTAGACCCGCTGAATGAAGGTGGACGTTGTCTCATGAAGGATTCAACAGAATGTTTCTCCTTCCTTTGCTCATTTGGAAGTCCTGCATGATTCATAGCTTGAGAAAGTTGTGTGAGCATGGCTATAAGATTTCACATTCTAGCTCCCATAATGTTTGGTTGCTCATGGGGACAATCATTGCATTGCCTGTCGCATTCCGCATTAACACAGTTCCTTCGGGTTCCATCCATTGACTAAAACCAAGAATAATAGTGTGAGCAACACTAATTATAATAGGAAAACCACATAATCAAGAATAAAATTTAACACTTAAGTTATTATCCTAGGTTATTCATGGACATTTATAAAACACTAAGATTGTGTTCTATGCTTAGAAATATCCTTAGGTTTCTTACTAAGGCTTTCACATCCTAGTTTTCAAAGGTTGACTATACCTTTCCTCTGATACCAACTATAACGACCCATTCTTTACATAAATTGTTAACACTTCAAAATTGAAGCATACTTATTACAACATATAAAAAACCCTGAAAGGACCGTATAGGTATAGTGTCTTTAGAAACTAGGAAACATAAACAACTGGTTCATAAACGGTGAGCTCAAATTCTCAGTAAGGGCAAACAAAATAAATATCAATCACATCATATTAATAAGAACATAACTTTTGGAAATATTAACCTGCAAAAGAGAGAATAATTTCATAACATGGGATAAATCATAGTAGTGAAATGGAATCCAAATAATCATAACATAAAACATGAAACTTTTTGGCATACACACATAATCATAGAGAGTCATTTCTTATTAGTCAAGACTCATTTCCAAGACTATCTTAGTGGACAAAGTCCATTTCTGAACCGACTTCACTCCTCGTTTCAGTCCTGCTTCACTGAACCGGTATAACCTACCATTCCAGCCATGTCTATCTCATGAGATATAAAATCTTTACCCAATTCATTGGAGGGAGATATAGGTCCCACCCATCTCATAATTATACCATTCTTATGTGTTCCACAAAATCATAAATCATACATCATTGCATAACCCATGTAATAAAAATGGGAATCTTAAACATCATGACATCATCAAACAATTCATATAAGATAAAGGAATTCATAAAAATAATTTCATCACAACATAATCAAATCAATGTAATAATAGGGATATAAAAAGAACTCTATATTATCATATATGTAAAATAATTTTGATAAAACACTTGAACTCCATTCTTGAGGAAAATATCCTTTCAAATTCAAAAACATTTTCCTTTCTTAACATGTCATACAATTTTAAATTAAAAGAAGTTTATTAAAAATAAACTTGAAAACTTGTAAAGGAATCTTCTTGGAAATAATGTTTTAAAAATCCATTCATGCCGTATAAGTTCAAAAAATAGTCTTCTCGTACTTTTTTCGGAAAAGTCAAAAAGTACCTCGTACGAAAAACGACAAAAGATTCCTTTCATATCTTTTAATAAAAACTCACCGAAGGGTAAAATTGAATATAAAATATTTTAGAAGGATATAAATATTAAATATTGAGGAAACATTGATGTGGATGATAAAATACACCCTAGTAAATTCCAAAGTATAAACAATCTCGGATAAAAATGAGATTGTGATATTTCCCTTACCTTAGCTCCGATTTGCTTCGTAAGTGTCGGAACCTCGTGTATAATTATTTAAATAATTTTATTGAATTATTCCAGAATCATAATTGTTGTTATGATATCATATATGGTCATATTCTTAGCTTCTTATTAGTAATATTTCATTACTACTTGTTATTCGGGTGTTTATTACTTTTTGTTCTTATGCGTGTTTTTTCAAATAAATTCTCATTCTTATCTTTAGGTTATAGAAACCTCCTTTCCCTAATGGTATTAATGTAATATATATCATATTCATTCATTCAAGTCATTTATATAATCATTATGAAATGAAGATCTTGTAGAACGAGTCGCATCACATCGTGGAGACGGTATTCCAAACGTACGCACGAGTGATGATATCGTTCCTATGATTGTGGAATTGTATTGGAGTGTATGTATACTATTATAGAATAAATATCACTTTATAATAGTCATATATAGTCATTATTTACACCATTATACCCATCCAAGTAAGGTGGTGGTGGAAAATAGAATACACCACGGCGTGGAGACGGTATTCCGTACGTACGCACGCGCGGTGATTTATTTTTCCGTTGGATGGATAGATGGTGAAATAGGGTTGTTTCATACTTATAATAACATATAATTATGTGAGTGATACTGATGTTATTACTTCATAATGAAACAACTAAAGAAGAATAAGTGGAAGAAGAAATAAAGATGAAAGAATCGGTAACAGACATTACCTCTTCTTTGAAGTGATACTTTGAGACCTCCTTTTAGGGCACTAAAATAGGTCTTTGAAGAAGACCATAACCTCTAGGATGTTTCTAGGGAAGTGTAGAGGAGAAAATTTAAGGTGTTGGCCAAGCTTGAAGGCTCAAAGTGGTGTGAGGAAGAGGGGGACGAGGTGCCCTTTTATAAGGGAGGAGAGGGGCACCTTTGGAATAACTAAAAATATTATTTTATTATAAAGTCAAATTAGGTTTTTAATAGATCAAAATTGATATATTTCGAAAATAAGGTGGGTAGGGGTCAAAATCCTCTCATAAAATAGAAATTGGAAAAGTTTAGGTATCAAATTTAACCTTATCATTTAGAAAATACTTTAGGTTAGATAATTTAACTTTTATCGTGTCTTCTTGTTTTCTTACACTATAACGTTAATAAACATACCATATCAAGAAAAACAAACACCAAGTTGTTTAATATTAATATATATAACCTTATCTAAGTCATTTGTCCGAACCTTATATTTTTAGGAATAAAATAACAATTAGTAATATAATATTTGTTTTAAAAACAATTTTATGTCAATTTTGACACTATTTAGTAATTGATTTTTTTGAAAATCATAACAGAATGATTAGTTCTAAAAAAAGTTACTTAAATCAATACTAGCATGTCATATTAACCTAGAAAATTTGTTTAATTCATAAAAAGTCTCAAATTACATTTGTTTGGGTATTTATAACATCAATTATGTCAATATTTCATTAAAAAGATAATTACTGCACCATCATTGTGTCATAAATAAATTAAATTATTTAATTTCTAAAAATTACCAATAAAATACCATTATGTAGGAAATATTTTTAGATTTATAATGAATATTTAGAGTCGAATTTATCTTATGTATAACCCCATATTAAAAATGATTTACTTATTAAACATCGATTTTAACTATTTTGACCCTTCTTTAAATAAATTAATAATAAATGTCCTAATCTAATCCAAGTGGGCCTAAATGGTCATATTTTATTCCTAATGTTGTTTTTGGTCGAATTAATCTTGTCCAATAGAATTAGGACATGTGTTAGGGTAATAATAATATCATTTTTACCCTTAATTACCCTATTTACTTTTAACCGTGGTAAAAAATAGTAAAAAGTTACTATTCACCAAAAAAATTGTTTTCATCTAATTGAACCACATTTTACTTACTAACATCAACCGTGTCTCTCGGATTTTCAAAATTCCACTCACAGAAGCGGTAAAATTATGTTTTATGAAAAATACAGTTTTTTAACTACAACTTAGTGGTTTCACTATTCATCAAAAATTGAAAGTTTTCAGAAAAATACCAAAATTTCACCCTAAGCTAATTTCGATATTCCGAATCCAAAAATGAAGTCCATTTTCAAAAATAAAATTTATAAAATTTCAAAAAGTGGTTATTACTATTCATAACAGCCAGTTTTAATAATATTTTAATAGCATATCATTGTTTAGTGAAACTCAGTATTGCGTACGACACAAGCTATTGAGGAAGGTTGTGGTTGCGTGTAAAGCAAGCCAAGCCAGTGTTAGTGAAAGATTCCTTTGATGATTTATATAACATAAATACAAAATATTTCACATAAAAGTCTCGGGTGTTACATGGTTAGCACTAACCATGCGACAATAACTACACCTTTCCAAAACTCTACTTTTGGGCACTGATCCCCCATGATTCTACCAAAAGCTACTATTTATTACCCAAGCTTCATTACACATCTAGAAACATTATCAATAGGCATTACATCATTTGAATTCCCATTCCAAATATTCAATCAAGATTTGACCCATCTAGTAATTGAAAATTCAAAATCATTTTGAAATTTCCAACTCAAAAAATCAAAGTATCTTACAGCCTCCCCAAAATAAAAATAATAATCCCTAATAATCCTTAGTTGGTATCAAAATATATAACCTGGCCTACTTAGGTCATGAATTATGTTATAAAGGACACATTACATTTCTGAATGCCCAACATGCCTTAAATCACTACTTTAATCATACTATGCTAACCACCAAAACCAAGACAACACTTATAACCATTATATGAATAATAAGTTGGAACTTACCGGAGCTCATTGAATACTAATTATGATCACTTCATCTCCTGACAAATCAAATAGCTGATGGCGCTCCCCACCATAGGGTCTTTCTCTTTAATGGCCAATTCCATGTCATGATACTACAACTATTGGAATTACCTATAGAGATGTGTCCCTGGAATCCAAAAAATGCTCCTACTATGTTTATTAGGATAAATCATCACATCACACATGAGGATACTATAATCGATCCTCAATTAGATCTAATGGTCGAACTCCAATCCGCTAAGATCAAGCTAGGCGTGTTGACTTGACCTTTAAAATCCCTTGGTTGACCTCTAATCTATAGTCATCTCATCATAATGGAATTCTTTTTGTCATTCCCAACTAACTAAATTCAACAACAAAAAATAATCCAAGTCGAACCATATTCTTTTGAATATTATTGGAAAATATTGGCTTCAGAAGAAGATGTTTCACCAAAAGTTGATCTGATGACTTTATCCCAAGGCATATCGATATTGTTTTGAAAACACACACTGAATATTATAACTAAATTTTCATGAATATTTCTTTTAGAAATAACCTATATTAAAAACTATCAATGTGTCATAACATAAGTACTAAAAAAATACTTGATCCAAAACCATTGGATCATCAAAAGCAACTCTAGGCATAAAGCCAGCACTCAGACATTACCCAAGTCTATATTTAAATTTCTAAATGAAATTTACTAAGAGATCTATACATACTTTGATAAATTTATTTAATGGAATATAATAACCAAAATTATGGTATAACAACAAGTATTAAGATCCCATGACCATTCTCATGTGAGGTTTGCGAACTAGTGATTAACGTCACATTCCCCACCTTAGGAGAATCATTTTCATCGCTCTAATGAAAATATAACCCAATCACTACATTTTATGCCATATAACTACTAGACATAAAACAATTCACAGATTATAACCCATTCACCCCAAGAGTTAACATAAAAATCACCCTCAACTTATTCCCGCTCCCTGAGAATAATTTCCATGATACTAGTTGAAATTAAATACAAAAAGAAGATTCACCACCCTTAGATGTCCAATGGTGTATTATTCACCGTCTATAATACTTTTAAGCCTCTAATAGATCACACATAAATAGGTTTCTCATCAAACTAAAAAATAAAGTTTGATGTGGACCAGTCTATAGCCAATGCTCTCTCAACCTTCTCAAGATGATGTTAATATATAGAAATGATCATATCTAAACTAGGAGTACACTAAGATTCCATTGATAGGTGTGTATTTTGACTTTGAGCCATGATCACATCAAACCAGATATAAATTTACTCACCATGTATCTGAAAAATTCATGTTTAGGTTCATCCATGGGTCAACCAACTCATGGTATGTGGTTTATTATGAATTTCACCTCTACCAAAGAGATAAATTCCTCATTTAAGTTGAAAAATTAGGAAACAATACTGTAGTACTTCTTTTATACAATTATTTAGCGGTTCACACAAGTTCATTTAATATTTAAACAATACCATGTGTAACTTATGTTTACCAAAAATTACAACAATGTATGTGTACAATCCCACACCACTCGATCATCTTCACTTGACTCACACTTCCACAAGTCATTAACTAACAAGTATAACCAGATCATGCAACATGATATGTCTTATTTAACATGCCATGATCTCCCTTGTTACTCTTCTTAAAAATAATAAACCTCATCTTTTGTATGATTATGTCCACAACTGATTGTCATGCAGTTTTCATTTAAGAGATATAAGCGTCACCCATGAAATTAACTGTCGACTAGGCTAGGCACATGAATAGTCAGGTGCATAGAAGATGGTATTAAAACACAAGCACCCTAGGTTCTTTATAAAAAACCAAAGGCATCACCCTACCTATATCATAAAACAATAGAACTAACCATAGATTAGTGTCAACAAGAGAATACAACCAAACTCACTTCCTAAAAAGGAATAAAAAATCTGGATCCAAACAAACTCATAGGTTTCCCCCAATCAAAATTAAATGTCAATCTACATCGTACTGAGCCTAAACATTGGACCTCTAATCCTTCCCCCTAACCCTATCAATCATGTCTCACAAATAATTCACTAGGTTTAACCACCTAGACCAAAGGTCAAACATATTCAAGGAAACATCTCACAAGGATTCATCCTCACACCTGTCTTGGAATATGGAATCTAACACACCTATTGACTCTCTCTCTCTCTAAAAGAGGTTGGGAAAACATCTATCTATGAGGGTTAAATAATGTCAATAATCAGCCAACTATGGACCTCTTCCTCACTGATCATCCTCACAAGGTATTTCCCCCAAGTTTATCATGATATAATTTTGAAATAAAAGATGAACTAAAACTCATAAGGAATCTTTATACGATAATACCCACTCAAGGTCTAATTCACTATAATCGTTTAGGTTCCTATCAGCATCATACTAATTGAATCGACTAGATCACCTAAAATGAATTCCTCAACTACAGAATTTGTATATAGGATTATTTTATTGAAAAATGTCCAAATAGGCTATGGAATTTAAAGATTTTTTTATGGAAACCCTTTAGATGTCGAGGGGTATTTTAGAAAACTTGTGGGAATTTTGTTGTGTGTAAAAAAAATTTGAAATGTGAATTTAAAATTAAAAAATCAGTATGTATGAGAATAATTTTTCTTGAATTTTTCATGTTGGTCAGGGTGACCTAAATGATTTACATGTGTGATCGTTTTATGTATTTTTTTTTGTTTAGAAACCTCTATGTGAGGTTAGTGGGTGTGTGTGTGATTATCTTTATGTGATGTACAAATAGTAACTAATGCCTCTATGGGATACGTTTTGGTACATTCAATAGTTAATTGGTAGAGCCCCAATGGTTGAATCATGTATTTGTAAGGTGTATCATGTTTTCTCCATGTTGATTCTTATGGAGGGATCAGGATAAATTCTTGTCAGAGCCTCTTGTAGCGGGATTATGGGATGGATGTTTGGTGGTATCCATTATGTTGGGCTTGTGAGACTGAAATTTTTAGAGAGTCATGTGTGGAATTCATTTAGAGTTTTAATGTTTGGCTTGATGTGTGGGATAGGTGCGATAGATCATGAACTTCTTCATGTGACTATATATTTAATAGTTAGTGCTTAGATATCACAAAAATATGTAGAGGGGAAGGATTAGATTTATTGATTGTCCTTGTATACTCAAATATTCCTTCATGAGAATGGTGAGTAACACTATGGTTGATTAATTACTTGAATGAATCATAAGAGTGTGATACTTTGTTTTTAAATACCACCAAGGATGATTTTTCATTGGGAAAATAGCTTGTTGAGGGGGTGTTGCCAGTGGCTTAAATTGGTAAGCTAAGTCTGGTGAGATGTGTCTTACTAAAGTTGAGTCATAACTATGTGTTCAAATTCTACAAGAGTACGAAAATATTGAGAATTGATAGAAACATGTGGTGATTCCTAAATTAGAGAGACATTATGCCATTTATAATGTGTTTTGGGTGGTATATAAGTGTACCCCAAGATTATTATTGAGTGATAAGTCATGTGTGGGCTGGTGACAAGCTTGGTTTTGATGAAGGGATGATGAGTATGTTATTATGGGGCCTTGGATGATAATAATGATTTTCCAATAGTGTAATGAGAACATGGATTGATCGGGTTCTATGACACAGTCAATCTAGGGATTGAAACTTGATAGGATACTAAAGGGGTGATATGGCTAATGTTGGAGCATCAGGTGTAGGTAGTTGGTCTTGGTGATGTGACCCTTGGTTGAGGGAGGATAAAATATGTTTTAGGTCATTTGATGGATGGTTGTTATAAAATTTTGAGACCAGTTGATCAATGAGGTTAAGTTCAGAAAACATTTTAGTGAATGTTGAGTTAGACTTGGTTGCGGAATCATGTAGAGTTTGAGCACTGGCCTTGAGCCTGAGATTTTTTGAAGTGATCAAAGTGAGAGTTATATAAATGGTACATAAGCACTCAAAGTATAACATAATGCTATTTCTGGTTATTTTTTGTTTTAATTATTCCATGGAACCAAATTTTGTGTTTATACTATACTGTTTGTACTTTTATAGTCATATGACACCTTCAGAGCTAATCATGAAGATCGGAAGGTGTTGGTAATGTGTCGGTTGTTGAGGAAAATTGGTTTCAATGAAAGTTGTCTAGGGAGAGACCAACTGATGATGTCATGTGAAATCAGTTTTCATGAGTTAGAATTTGTACTAGGATCATTTTTTGGATGTCGTTTGGTTGGTTTGAGGATCAAACCAAATGTTTTGGAAGATATTTGATGTCTCTGGGATTGGAGAAAAGTTGTGTAGTGAAGGTATATTGGGGAATAGGGATGGAACATGGTGAGTTCCCAAAAAAAATCATGACTGTGATCGGTTGGGTCACTTGGTTCGAGCTTCATCACGGCTTTTTGAGTATGAGAAACATTGTAGTGGGGATTTTGTAATGACCTGCATCCTTATAGGTTGAAAAATTATGAGTGAAATTAATTTTTCACATTTTATGGGTGGATTATTTTGAGATATGATTTTAAGAGAGGAATCTTGAACCTTTGAACATAACAATTGTTTGCTTCTACATGTAACACGAAACTAAAGGGAGGTAATGGGTGTTCATAGGGGTGTCAGAGTATTGATCCAGCCTTCAGACTATTAAATTTTCAGTAATAGGCTACCAGTAGTTGGTGGCCAGGATAGTGAGTTGGGAACACTATAAGAACCCATAGGCTTGTTAGTGGGGTCTGGGAAACCTCATTTTAATGAGGGGGTTTTGGAATCTTCTAGGGGTTCCAATTTTTAACCCCATTGGGTTTTCCTCCTCAATATATGAAAATAAATGTGGGAGATACCCTTTTGGATCCCCCTTGCTATCCCTTGTAGTACCTTGAATCCATGTGATTTTGAAGGGATTCGATGGGTGATTTTGAGGTAAGGTATCCTAATTTCTTTCCTTTGTTCCTCCCAAATTTTTTTTTTAATTTTTTATTCAAATCTCTAGGGTTTTGGAGGAAAATATTTCCTCAGACCATGGTGAAAGCATTGTACCTTAAGGGGATTTTATGTGTGTCTTGTAGAGGACATCATGAGAGGTTTAAATCAAGATATCTCTCACCATTTTCCATGATGAATGTTTTATTGTGTTTTTATGAAGGTTTTACGATGAATTTGAGTTTATTTGGACATTTATTAGAGTTTTTAAATTGGGGATTCTCCTTATAATAGTCATGGGTGCGTTGGGAGTGAAGTGTTCAAGGTTACTCATGATTCTAGCATCACTGGATTTCTCGGTGATTTTGGTGCCTAATATTACAAAATGGAATTTTCATTAAAATTAATTAACTAATCAATTTATGATGTTGATGGTTTTGGTAGGTACTCGTTGGATTTTTAGAGGTAGTAATGGACCTCAGATGTATTTGGTAGATCGTAAAGTCCTCTTGAATGAAGATGGTGCTTGGAAAAGCTTATGCGGTGAGCATTCAAGTAGTGATGTAAAGTAAATTGATTTGGTTTGAGGTAGGGTACCTTGACCTTATTGTATCTCTTTTAAAATTGTTTATTTTTGTTTTTGTTTAAATATTAGTGTAACTATATTCATTCTTAGTGTTTTTTTGTGTTTTCTCTAATAACATTAACTCATGGTGTAAAAATGTTATATTGAACACAATGGAAGTGATGGACCCTAAGGGGTTAGACTTGTCTAAGGGACCTAAGCAGATTCTTGCATGTGGGACTAGGTACAGAGGGATTGGTCCATGGATGCTATGTTGGTGAGTAATTGGATGGTTTGTATGACATGTTTTCTATCTTATGTGTGTGTTTACTTCATGTTCATGTGACCCCATTGAGTGCACAATGATAGGTTAGGATAAATGTTGACGACCTCCCCAAAAAACTATGGGGATGGGTGAGTGTGATTGATTGTGGACTACAAAGATCCTAAAAGGATGGACTACCATTATTGATTGTGGATTCCCCATTGCCTATGGGGATGGTTTGTTGTGAAGGATGGTGACCTTCATAGAACCTTCATGGATGGTTTATTGTGTTTGATGACCTCTCTTGACTCTATATTGATGAATCATGGTGACTTGATGGAACTCACTAAGTTCAAAAGGAGGTGTTGGGATACTTGATGAGGTTGTGACCTGAGATACAAGCACGAGTCGTGGGATACATGTGTTATAGACGTCCTAACAAAAATTATTTATTTAACATTGCCAAGAAAGTTAGTTTATGGTTTACGGTATGATGAGAAATTTTTGTATTGAGCTTAAATAGGTATTGTACAGTTTATGGTACGAGGTAGATCCTATCATAGTTCTAAAGTTGGTAATTTTGTATATGAATGTGATTTGTGTTTCTAGGTGGGTATTTTTCATGAACATGACTTCACATTATATACATTTAATGGATGTGATTCAACTTGGTCATAAGATGACTAATTTTGGTTAAGGTACTAAGGATACCTACTGGGTCATTGAACCCAACCCTATCTATGTACATGATATGGGTTCCCATGTACATATGTAAACATTCATGATTTCAATTAGAACATGGGTATCACATGGTTCTAGGATAATGGTATAGGTTTTAGATTCAAGGACTTTAGGGATACTTGAAGAAGGAATGTGAGTTTGGTAAGTGGCTATGTATTTATTTTCCAATTATTATTCATCATGTACCAACCAGTGTTCTAATTGATATACATGATGATATATTTAATTATGTTTATCCATTTTTTACATTTTTTAGGGTTGATTCACCATATAGATTTTATTTATTTCTATTATTTAATGTGGTGGCCCATTGGACTCCCATTTTTATCTATATTTTCTGGGACATTAGCTATATGAATGGGTCATTCTGAATTTTCTATAGATTTAGGAATGACCACTGAGACTCATTATAAAGGGCACAATCTCCAAAAAAAAAATTTAGGACCACTATTTAAGTAGTTATCCACTATAAAATAGGGTGATCCTAAGATGATGTGGTGACACTGATTCGGGCACTAATTAGGCATCTTGGGCTGAGGAATTACAATTATTACAATTGATATACCATAATGATTTATTTCAAAATTTTATATTCTAGAATACAAGATAGCCTCATGGGCCCATGTTTTATATATATGGGTTTTGGGTAAGTCTATTATATATATGATGATGAATAATTTCAAGTACATTCAAGCATAACCCTTATTAATTTATATTTGAGGGAATATTTTCTACAATACTATTCTATACCATCACTAGTAGTCAGCGGTCGATGGAATACAAGGTGACATGATTGAGGTCAATTAGAATCACCAAAAACATCAGCGTTCATGGTGGAATTATATATCATCCAAAAATGATCAACCCACTATCCAATTTATCTTAAATTATCATAAAATGATGAATAGATAATTAGGGATTCTTCACTCACTCTGTAACTAATGATGTAAAATATATCTAGTACAAACAAATCCTCTTATAATCTATGGGAACATCCAAGTACAACTCATCTAGAAAGGAAATCAATATCCAGTCCATATTTTCCTCTTTCACCATATATGGATGGTATTTTCTATTGAGTTCATCAAAAACAAATTTCCTTTTCAAAGGCATATAAAGGATTTCAAAATAAATTGATTATAGATACACTACCCACTATCATCACCATAAGTTTGGATCCCATGAAGAAAATATACAGTGGAATATTTTTTATTCGATGTATATCACAATCTACTATATAAATATATATAGCCTCCATAATTTCATAAAATTCAACATAACTATCAATTATCGGATGAATAATTCTTTTTAAGTAGTTAAATTTGTTAAGGAAAATAGGCCACTACATGATTGTCTTAAAAAATTATATATCCAAGACCCAATGAATTTTCATCATAATAAACATAAATATATTAACCAAACTCTTGAAAGATCATTGTGTGAGTACTGTTAATAGTATTATTTCACTTATAAAATGTTATCTCACATTAATCAAACTAAATGAAATTTAAATTATTCTTTATCAATTATTTCAAGGGATAAGCTTCTAAAAATTTATCTAGTATAGTGTATAGAATTTTCGAAAAATATTTGAATCTAAACACATTCATGGTTATTTTACTTGAAATCATTGCCTCTATCATTTCATGATCTATGGATATTATATCCCACAAAATCACATGCTCTAGGAATTTGACTTCTCAAATCCAAATAATACACTTTGAGAGTTCTTATAGTATTAATTCTCCCTTAACTTCTCTAACACAATCCAAATATTCTTATTGTAACCTTCATAATATCTAACATTTACAATAATTATATTCATAAAAACACCATGAATGATTCTAAAAGTGTTAAAATATTTTTTTCTATGTTCATGAAAATGGAATGTGTTTTATTAAAAAATAGAATGACTATATATTAAAATATACCACACTAAATTTCGAATATAGTATTTAGAATGTATTTATTCCCATTTTTAGTTGATGGTAACTATATTATAGATCAATTAATGAAAATGTATTTATCACCTTTTATCATATCAAATAAATCATTATTCTCAAAATATATATATTGATTTATAATGACTACCTTATTTAGATTTTGGTATCCCACACATAACCATTGAATTCGATAACCTTTATTAAAAAAAAGAATTTGAGAACCCCATGGGGAAGTTCTAGATCAAACGAATACCTTTCCTCATGCTCCTAGGGATGAATTTTAAATTCCATTAGTTCCAATGGATCTATTTGATATGGTGTAATTGAGATCAAATCTGGTCCAAGAAATAGCTCATCAGGAACTACACCTCTTATTTTGGATGTAGTCCGAAAAAATATATAGGGAAGACATTAGGAATGATTTTTGTCATTAGATATAATATCCTTTTTCCCCATCATTAAATATCCCATGCATCAGACTTACTATTAGAGAGATGGTATATCTAACAGGTCCATCTATTTTCATGCCCATAAATCATTAACTTCCCACACCCTTATAAGATTAGTTTTAACTATAACTAGAGGGGAGAAAGAAACCCGCCATTAATATTAGAAAATATTGGTTCTAAACAATGTTAGATAGTCTATATCGAATATAACATCCTTTATATTCATTTCAAGGGTGATAAAATGATTTAAATATCGATAATTTATAACCATTATATCATAATATAATAATTTCATATTCCTTTAGTTATTTTACTAAATTGGTATCAATACTAATAAAAATTGGACACACAAACCCATAATCCTATGAGATACACCAATCACAATGAAATAAAGGAATGAGAATTTTTATATAAAATAAATCATATATGAGAGTAAATTTGACTTAAATAGTTCTAATAATAATAAGTGAAACTTCACGAGTATTAGTTGTAGATTTCCTGGATGCAAAACACTACCAGTTCCATCTGAATAACCCCATGATTGTGATTTCCTCCTAAATGGGGATGCCAAAAAAATAGCACCATATATCTCTCATGGATCCTTGAATTTGTTTTCTTACTAATGGACAACTTCCCCAATTGATTTTCCTCCTAATTATATAAGAGATAACTGAGTCCAATAAGGTTATTACTTAAATATTTCTAGCGGATTTATCAAAATAAATCTAGTGAAAAACATACTGAATACATATATTACATTACTTTTCCTTAAGGAGATAATTGGGTTTAGTGTTTCTTGGAAATCCACATTGGTTTCATATAATTAGAGGTTTCCGAAGTCTAGGATAAAAAATAATGCCTAAACTATTACTACATAGAAATGATATTCACTCACTTATATCAGATTCGTTATCTTTATTCTATTAAGGAATCCTCTATCTATGATTTGGCTTGGGAGAAAACCACCAGTCACCTAACATCCAATAGAGACAATATCAACAAATACAATCTTTTCCACAACCTCTAAAAAGAAAATATGTTTGAATAAAATCACATAAGTCTATGAGTATTATTTTAGTACCATCTCAAATAATAAGTCTTTAAAAACTTAATCCACAAACATGTAAGAAATGAAATAAAGAAAATAGGTCAACTAGAATTTCACCTCAAGAATATTATCTCCCCTTTCATGAGTTAAATAAATTCTTGACCATTAATATAAAATAAATTATTGAGGTACAATTATACATCAAACATGTCTTTAAATCCATTCCCAGTTAACCCAAATCCTTCTTCGATATTACCATAACATCCAACCAGTGAGAGAAATATCCTTTAAGGATAAAAGTGAGAAATCATACCATATATTTTTAAATGATTTCATTAATATAAAAAATATAATAGATTTATTTTATCCATTACACCACTTATTATGTCCACACAGCACCCAAAATGGTTATGGGATGATGAAGAAAAATGTATCTCATAACAACTATAGTAGTGGATTCCCATATAAGAAACATCTCCTCTCTAACTTCTAATTTTATTCTAACCAATATAGGTTATATGGATTAATGGAAATCCTATAGGGTTTCACTAATGGATTTTTTTCGGTGTTCTATAAGGTTTTATGACCAAAATTTAAGTAGAAAATAAAAATAGAACAACATTGAAAGGATAGATACCAGTATCAATTTAATATAAATGGTCCTAATAAAACCCCAACTCCCCTCTTTCCTTCTCAATTATCTTGTTCATATAACATTTAAAACATAAAAAAATAAATTTCAAAATTAGTATTCGAATAATAAACATAAATATCTAAATATGAATGAGAATAAATTTAATTTATTACTAAATTAAATCACTTTAAGTTTATATTAATTTAGTATTCACTAGTATATTAGTATAGAAATATTTTTATTATTCGCACTTATAGGGGCTTTGTTAAAGGCTGTTTCCTCCACTTTTTCGGGAATGGCTTGGAGATTGAGGCGGAATTATGGGCAATGATTAAGGCTATCTGGTATTCCTCTATCCAGGGTTGGATGAATATATGGATGGAGTCTGATTCTCTTTTGGTAGTTGATATTCTTAGAAATCACTCAAGGAATTCCCCTTGGATGATTCTTTCTGTCTGGGATGATTGTATTCAGATTTTGGAGCAGGTTTGTTTAGTTGTCACTCATGTTTATAGGGAGGCAAATAAAGTTGTTGATGTGTTATCCTAGTGTGCTATTGAGGAGGCTTGTTCTATATAGTATTTTGTTTCTCCAACCTTCTGTTGTGGCTTGGTTGCTACTAATGCATGTGGTGATGTGTAAACATGTTTTTCCTGATTCCATGTGTCTTTCATTTTGATGTATTTACTTTTTTTATTAATTAAATTTTCCTTGGAGTGGGCTTGCCTGCTCCTGGGTCTTCTGATTAAATATTGTTATGATTATTTTTTTGATGTTTAAATATATATAAATCCCTAAATAGTTACAATAAAAACAATAAAATCATCAATAATCATTCAATATAATTATTTATTATATATTCTTATCATTAATGCATGATAATCTAACTAAATAATTCTAAATGTAAAAAAATTTAAAACTACACTAATGCTCCCCAAATAAAAAAATATTCTACTATAATTAAGATGAAAATAAATATTTATTACTTATTTAATGAGTCTGAATAGTCCCACCTCTTATATATCCTTGATTGAACTACTTGATACAAATCAAATATAAAATTTTAATGACCTGGTCCAAATAACATTGTTCAACCAAAATCAACACAAAACATCACATGTGATTCTTGATCGCCGATGGTTATCATAAATGATAACAAAAAAATAAAATAATGTGCTATGTAATGGAACCTCACAATTCAATCATCCATCAGACTCCCAAACAAGCTCAAAACATACCTGAAGGTTTCCATATCCTCCCAAGATGATGACAAGCACCATAAGCATCTAAACTATTCATTAGGGTTGATTTTTTTTCTTAATTTTGAGTTAAATCCCAATGTTTAATCTCTCAAAAATCCATCATGACCCATATGTAAGTTGTACATCCACAAAAAAAAAGTAACAAGAAAAAAATAAACATGTAGCATATATAAATAGTTTAAACAAAATAAATACCTCTACTAACCTCTAGAACCCCCTTCAAAAAACCCACCAATAGTTGTCTTTCCTCACCCCCCCCCCCCACCAACATATATAAAGAAACTCTGATAAAGTAAATAAAATAGAAAAATTTATATTTTTGTCGAGAGACAATTAAAAACAAATAAAACAAAACAACTAACAAAGCTCCATGTGAATCCACTACTCACTATCCAAAATCAAACAAACATGCTATAATAGAATACAAGAGCCAAACTAGAACCTAAACCTAAAATGAAAAATAGAAGTGATCATAAAAATTCTATATTTTCTACTAGACACCTCACTGTATGCTTAACCTATAATAAGATATCCACACCCAATATATTTTAAATATTCATTTAGAAAATATATTTTTATACGCGATCACTTTAAAGATAAATATCAAGTCTGATCCATTTTTTATAAATCTTATTCTTATTTCCTATGAAGTGAAAAAATCACTTTAAAAAATAGTACCTCAGACTATGAATATTTTATTAAACAACAATTTGGAAATCGATTATCAAATTTATTATATAATGATGACAATATTTTAAATCGAAATATAATTCAAATATAAATATATGCCCACAAGGACAAAATAATTAGAATTACCTTGGGAACCTAGAAGTTCAGGGGAACAAACTTGGATATGGCTATATAACTACTATAATATAATACCAATTTTATATATCTAACAACGTACCCTAACTCCTGGTATCACCATACCTAGTCTAACTGAGGGGCATAATTCCCAATGTAGAATATAGTATGTCTTAGGGACACTAGTCAGAGCATGATACTAAACTATTGGATCATGTATACCTAGAGTTACCATAATACTAAACAAGGATTCACATTATATTTTAAATGTAGGTGATCATTTTAACTGTAAATAATTAAACATGAATTCTTAATAAAAATAGGATAACAATCATTTTTACCCACCTCTGAACCCTCCTCGTGGAATTATCCCCCTTTTACTAAGTTTATTAAATAGATAAACTTCACTTTCATTGGTATTTCATAACATAAAATAAAAATATGATTTTCATAAACAAAATAAAATTTAAATATCCCATGGTTTCTTCAATTTCAATAAAATATTTTAAAGCTTTCAATAGTGCCTTATCATCACACATAAAGCATTAGAGTTATAAAAAAAACCTTTTAATCATTTACATAAAATTGATGAATATAAAAATCATTTTACTACTTTAGGATTTCATTTATAAAATATCACGTGAAAAAGAGATTTGGGTTTTGAAATTAAATTCCCAAAAATTAATTTATCCTTACACACATATGCATCTAAATATATTGGTTCTTCTCATACAAATGTTCATATTCACACATCCATGTGTAAATATTTCCATCAATATACCTATATAAATTTTTATTCATATGTTTATAAAAGAAAAAAATGGAATAAAATATTTATAAAATGGGTTATGATGTAAAATATATTTTTTATAATATATATATATATATAATCAATAAACAATTGAAATTCCACTTTAAACTGCCAAACATAACTGTTGAGTCAAAATAATACTTTTTAAAATAAAATTAAAAACCATGATTTATTCATTAATTTTGAAAAACTTTTTAAAATCCATTTTTTCATTTTATAATAAATTTACTATGTTCAATTGTTAACAAATAAAGTTGAAACCTTACTTTAATTGAAAATTCATTTGCATTATAAGGAGACCAATTGAAACATAGTTTCCTCTTGTAGATAAATTCATAAACAAATTCAATTAAAATATTAGTCATTTTGAACACAATTAAATGTCAAGAAATAAATGGTTCGGAAATTAAATATTAAAACCTGGGGTGAATTTCCCACAAACCAATCAATACAAGTCATTCCAAATAAGTGTGGTGTTATACCACAATGAGAAGTAAATAATAGTCCCTATAGACTCAAATTTAACCCAGAAAGAAGGAAATATGCCATAAAAATTGATCCAATGGGATACCCGTACTCACCAAAATTATAAACGGGTAAGAATTAGAGAGAAGTATTAGGAAAGTGATAGATAAGAGGAATAATAAGTGATTACCTTGATAATATGGCCTTAAATCAAGAAACAAATCCATAGATTGGCTTAAGGAAGGATGGGAAATAAAAGGTTAGATGTTCCTAGGGTAGTATGATCTAAGAGTTGGAGAAAAGTTGGTTTAAGGGATAAAACTAAATAAGGGAGAAAATCTAGATTCCCATTTTTTATGTCTGAGAAATGTTCACAGTTTGGCCTCATGATTTTCCAAACAAATAATTAACTATATAGGGCCCAATGGAATCACTCGATACTTCACATGGTTTGGATGTACATTTTTTGAAACCATGCGCCTACTATGAAAAATGGATAAGATAAATTTTAGACCAAACTCACACAGTTTTCACATGATTAGTACTAACCATGCATTAATCATGTGACATATAGACATTCATAAAAAATTAAAACATTATCAAAATAAAATTTTGAAACCTCTAAAAATTAAAATGAATAAATAAAAAAAATATGGTGAAAGTGTGATAATTATCTCCATACTAAAACTTCCATCCCGTAGAAATTCCTAGTTGATTATGTTGAGAAAGGATGAAAAATTGGTTCAACCCTTCCAAGAACAATTCGATTCAATTTTTTTCAAAAACCCAGGAACACCCTAATGACCAACACAACGGGGTCTCCAATACTGATCCACACAACAAATACCATTGTCCAAATTCATTTCCCAATTAACCCCAATAATTTAAGCCATGATTCAGACAATCTACTTTCACCACAAACATTGTGAACACTCTAAGTCCCCAACTTCATCACACAAGTGGATGATGATAGACTCAAATTCATCTACAAAAGAAAATAAATGTTAAAAAAACTCAAAAAAAAATTAAATTAATTGATTAGATTTAATAACCATATGTATAAATAAATTACTCCATAGTGAAATGTCAATAATGGTGGTCTACCCCCCCCCCCCCATATTTAAAATTTCTCTGGGATAAAAATTCTCAAAAAAAAACAAACCATCACTTTCCAAACTAAAGGAGTGTCTTATATAAAATAGGTCCATCAAAAACATCTAAAACTAAAATAAACCTCCAAAAACAAGGAAAAATCATAACTAATGATATTGTGATTTATAAATTTATATAATTAAACACTCTAAAGATAGTATTTTAAATAGGTACAAACAATTATTAGGTTACAAAGAGGGACTATCTAATGTCTAAAACTAAAATAGAAACATCCAACTCTGGTATAGTTACATGTTTAGAAATTTCCACTAGAGGTGAATACTAACTTAAAATTCTCATCGAATGAAATATTTTTCATCCCATATAAAAACAAATTCCTCACCAATAAAGTATGATGTATAGAGTATTTAAAATTCTACACCATGATATAAAAGGAGAAATAATAAGGTTTTATAGATCAAATTAAAACACCAATTCACACAAAATAAAATAATAACATAGCTCGACCTACCACCCCACCTCGATTATAGGCATGATCAATGACAGGATATTTCGCACTAACCTCCTAAGGAACATAATCAAAATGGAATCCCCAATGTATAGTATTTCAACAACCCTATGGGACTTTATGTGAGGAATAATTCAAATAAATAAAGGAAAGACCCATTAAAATTCCAAACTCAAAGAATAAATAAATAAACACAATTCTCAAAGTAAAATTGAAAACAAATAGAATAAATCTCATGAATATAATAATAAATGAAATATTTATAAATCATTTTTAACCACACAAAAAAAATTCTAAAAATACTCACTAGTCCTAAAAATTCAATTTCAAAACCCATTATAATGATCCCTCTCGAACATCAAAAATGTCAACACATTTTTTTAAATACATTTTTTTTGGAAATTTCCAATTTTAAATTATTCCATGTTTACACATTTTAAATTCAAGACCTATTTAAATTCTACTTAAAAAATATTTTAAAAGCATCATACACTCATCAATAGATACAATTTAATTTTACAAAACATCAAGTTCATTTAAATTCCTCTTTCAGGAAACATTATAGAATTTTTAGAAAAAAATAATTAATTTAAAACAAAAACATCCATTTTTAGTACCAATAATAAATCACAACATCAACACTCCATGAAATATTAAATTAATCTATCAAAACAAAATATATACATAACATAATGGAATTTAAAATTTAAAAGTGAACCAAAATATAATTGTTTTGGGAAATGGGGCACACACCGCATGACCACACGGGTTGACAGGCCAGTTCCAAGATAATCACAACCACTTTGAGTTTTAAATAAACATGCATAATTTCTATAAAAGAAATTCACATATTTCGATCATGGACTTAAATTCAACTACATTTTCACTCCAACCATGGAAAATCCTCTAAAGGACCCAAAAACATCAATATCATCCCAAATATGATCAATAAAAATAAAATTAAATCTGAACTTAATGAATAAATATCAAAACTAAAGACTTAACCCAACAAAAAATAATAACTAGAGGATCATAGAAAATAAGAGTTGATCAAACCCTTTATACACATATCTCTCATGTTCTAAAATCCCCATATCCATTCTACCTTAACCACCAAAATAACAAAGGGATCTTTGATAGTATTTTTCAAAGGCCAACTTGGGTTATCTATCCATTATACATCCAAACCATTCTAATACATACCTATGGGGAATCCCTTATTCCCTTGGGATAGTAGTAAGCACTATAGGCATATAAAATGATCATTAGTGATGATTTATCCCTTAAATAATTGTTAAGGAAGAACTTTTTTCAATAAAAAAATATGGAATGAACTATATGTAATTCATACTTATACACCATATCAGATAAGAAAAAAATAAATAAATATGTTAAGGTATAAATAGTTTAAACAAAACCAATATCTATGTCAAAACCTAATTCACTCCCCAATAGAAATAGCCACCACTATATTCCATTCCATATCCTCCACATATATAAGTCATCTATGATAATGTAAATAAAAGTAGTAAAGGAAAATATGGTTAGGAAGAAAAATTTATCAAAATAAAATCAAAACAACTAACATACCTCCATGTGACTCTACTAGTCACCGTCCAAACTGAAACATAAATTCTTTATAATCATGTAAGATCCAAACTAGAACTTGAGTAAAAAATGTAAAATATGCATGAGAATAAAAATACCCAGAAGTTTACCACCCACCACACCAAATGGTTAACCGCTAAAAAGATATCAATTTTCAAACTAGTTTGACTATATATTAATAGAATATATTTTTTTAGGTGATCACATAAATGTTAAAAATCAAGTCAGATTTATTATTTTATAAATTTTTAAATTTATTTTTATTAAATGAAAATGATCACTTTAAAAAATGGTATACCCGCCCATGCCTCCTTTTTTAAAAAAACATTTTGAAATCATATTTTAAATTCATATTAAAATAAATAAAATAGTTAAAAGGAAATATAAATCAAACAAAAATAAATACCAGCAAGGATAAAATAAATAATGTTTCCAAGGGAAACTTGGAGCATGGGGGAGGGGGGAACTATGACATAGTTATATAAATACTATAATATAGTACTAACGATGGATATTTAACAACATACTCTAACACCCTATATTTCCATACCTTTTCTAACTGAGGATAATGATCCCATAAGAAAAACATAGTCTATCTAAGGGACACTAGTCACAGTGTTATACTAAATGAGTAAAGCATGTACACCAAGAGTTTTGACCAAACTATCCAAATATTATCATGAAATTTAAATATAGGTGAGAATTTTAAATATAAATAAATAAACATGTGATCATGATAGTATAAGTAAAATAATAAATTTTCCTCACCCTTGAACCCTCCTCGTGGAATTATTTACTTTTTATAAAGTTAATTAAACAAATAAACTTCCCTTACATGGGTCTTTCATCATGAAATATAGAAAGAAAATCATATTATTCCAAAAAAATATAGGGGTATATCCCATAGGATTTATATTTCAATAAAATATTCTAAAGTCCAAAACATGACTTGACTTCACACATAATGATTAAGAATTGTAAAACCAACATTTTAACCATTTACATGACATTGGGGAAAAACTAAGGTATTTAACTAGTTTAGGATTCCATTTTTAGAACATCACTTGAAAATGAGGTTTTGGTTATTAAATCAAATTCACAATCCTTACACACTACTCACACACATATGCATCTAAATATATAGGTAGTTCTTACCCAAAGTCAGATATTCACACATCCTTGTGTGAATATGTACATCAACGTATCTTTAGACATGTTTATGAATATGTGTGTAAATTTAAAAGATGGTAAAAAATAATTATAACATAGATTATAATATACAAAACATAGTTTTACAATATGTATAAATATATATAAATATATATTGAGTCGCTAAACTGTTGAAATTATTCTTTAAAAAACCAAACATAAATCTTGATTCCAAACAGACGTTTTTGAAATATAATAAAAACCATATATTCATAAATAATTTTGAAACACCTTTTCAAAATCCATTATTTCATTTTATTATAATTTTTTGTATGTGAAAGTTTTCAAGTATAGTTCAAACATAATTTACATGAAAATCCCTATGAATTCTAAGGAATCAATGTGAAACATGGTTTCCCTTTGAAAATAAATTCAAAAACACATAAAATGAAAATATTAGGAATTTAAAACCTAATTAAAAATGAAAAAAATTAATTTTTCTAAGATTAAAAATTTAAACATGGGGAGAACCTACTCAAATCGAAGAAACCATGGAGTTTACTACAAGAATTGTGATAACCATCATAAAAATGAAATATTAATCCTTATCCTAATTATATATTAAAATAAGGAAATACATTACAAAAATAAAGTCAAGGGACTACCTTAAGTTGTCACGACCATAACCAGTAAGAAAATGAGAGGAAGAGAGAGAGTAAGCGAGTGAGATAGGAGTGGGATACTAATTTATTAACTTGATAATATAACCATTAAAAATAAATAAAATACATGGATTTACCTAATCTTGGAGGTTAAATTAAACAGGAGGCATACTCAGGGTCATGTGATCCAAGAGGGAATGAAAAGAGGGATTGAGGGTAAGAAAAGATGGGAGAAATTGTAAATTCCCATTTTCTTAGTTTGGGAAAACCATATAGTTTCTAAACCATGAGCTAACCATGTGAGGCTCGCTAAACTAATTTATAACCTCTGAGGTTTTATCTTCATGGTTTTTGGAAAATTTAAGCTAACCATGTAAAATGGATCTATTAAATTTCAAATCCAACCTATATAGTTTATGTATGGTTAGCAATAAACATGCACAAACAATGTGATAGAAATAATTTTTTTAAAATTTAAAAAATTGTAAATATTAAAGACCCACCCTATAAAACAAAAATTGAAATAAATAAGTAACTTTATAATAAAAAATCGATTTGTGACAATGGAAGAAATATTCCTTCAATATATAGACATTTCACACATTATGGTATGGATCCATCTTTTATGTTGTGATCCTTCGATCCAAAAAAAAAACCTATATATATTATAGCGTACTCAGGTGTTTCCTTCTTGAATATGGGTAAAAAAGTATCCTCTTAAAATTCTTGGATAACTTGTATAGGTTACATGAGGTTGATAAACTTTTTGATTATCATGTATATATTATTTTATTTATATCTCAGGGTTATATTCATTATTTTAGAGCTCATAATTATTAACATTAAGATAAGAATGCATACATTGGGATCATAACCATTGAACTCTAATGGATAGATATTTTATAAAAAAATTCTCCAACCCAGTAAAAACTCTTGTGTCATGTATTTTCAATCTCTATATAACTCATGTAATTGATTTTATCCATTCATGATCTTACATAGTAATAAGTGATGAGAAATTGATTTAAATGTTTTTGGTTCTGGTAAACTTTGATTCAACCCCCTCCCCCCATACCCCACTAAGTGGTGGTTTACTCCCACCTAATCAAATAATTTGGTATCATAGCTTAGTTAAAAAAATTACAATTTATTTTTACAAGAATCCGAGTTTTTTCTTTATTCCTTTGATTAAAAGATCTATAGAAATAATGAACACCATGAATAATGTGTAATTTTCCATTTTCAATGGAATGGGATTCCATATATAGAATAATTTTTCTAGGATATTCATGATATCATTGAGAATTGTGTATATATTCTAACAGTTGGGATAGTTAATACTTTGATTCAGAATAAGAACACTGAATTTGATGAGAGTGTGAAATGAATTACTCTTATCTCACTCATAGAAGTATTTGGCATTATTAATCAATTAAAAAATAGTGAATGTAATTAAAAATCCATAATATCACCAAGGGATACGATAAGGTAATGTAGTTAGAGTTATAAACTTGTTAGTATTCATTTGATGATATATGAAATGGGGAAGATGAGTTGGTGAATGAGTTTTGTTTTCAGGAGAAAATAATTATTAGAAAAATTTAAAGTAATAAATAAGATGACGAGGATTCAACCATGGTAAAAAATTTGATGAAAATCCTCTCTAATAAGTTAGATGTAAACATTTTATCCCAAAAGGATCAAGATTTTTATGAGTGAACATCTAATAAGTTCAACAATTTCTTGATTTCCAAGTATATGACTTGAGGGTCAGTCTTGATAAGGAATGGTGAATCTAAAAAATGATAAATTCATAGCATTAAAAGGTTCAAAAAATTTTCCTACTAGGTAGTTTTGTGAGTATAAAATCAATATTGAGAATGATTTAATTAATTTTAAAAAACCATTACTCTTTTAAAAATATATAAACTGATGAAATGGTAAATATAATGGGAAATTTTCTTTTTTGTGTGTTTTAATTGTATAAATATTTAGAAATTTTCTACTAGTTTCACCAAGAATGGTGATCAATAATGAGAATTGTCAGTCTAAAAGATCATATAGGATAATAATTGTCACAAACCAACCCAATGGGTCTTGCTCCGTGACTCCCCAAGCCAGCCTCCAATTGGAAAAGGGCTGGAGACCAGCGCTGAGTAGGATATCACACATATGGGAGGTATTAGCCTAAGTTACCTATACACACACACCCACATACACCTCCATGCAATAGCGCAGAGACATATATAAATACTGGAAAGAAATGCATGCATACATCAAACCCACAACCAGAGTACAGAAAAAGTAGAAAAGGGAAAAATATGGTCTACCGAAAGAAAACTACAAAAGGGTCCAACCTGCTCAGAAGGAGGGAAAACTGCCAAAAACACCTGCAACTAAGCTCCTCAGCACACCTCTAGTAAAATCCAAGGTTGTTCATGAACACTAAGCTCTGCCTGCTTCGGGTCCTCATGGAACTCCATCGAAAGGCCTATGGTCTGCACAAGACACAAACATTTGCGGGAAAATCTTGTTCATGGGTGAGTATATAAAATACCCTGTAGGCACCCCAAAACCCGCAAAATGAAAGGGAGCAACTGAAGGAAACAGTCATCTCATCCCAGCCAGAGGGAACCCAAATAAGAGAGAAACTCCATCTTGAGACCATCCTCAGCTAAACACAACTAGTCATCATAGATCAGGAGTATTCCCATACATATACCATGAGAAATCTAGATATACTCAACACGCATCAAGCCTCATGAGGTTCCACCATCGTAACCTGCGACAGGTACATAACTAGGAGAACACACTCCATGAGTTCTTTCATCCCAGATGACACTCGTCCGAGAGATTTACGCTCATCGAATATCATCACTGAGAACATCACATTGAAAAGGTGGAAACACCAAACTCCATGGATTGGGGATCACTCCTAGGGTCCTCCAGCGGATACAACAACCCGATCTGGTGCTCCACAGATCACGTCACTAAAATAGAGGATTATCGCCTGAGTAAAGGTGGTCATGATGATACCAAAACCCTATCTGGTATAACTCGTGATGTAGGGGATCGAACCGACGATGCACCAACCCTATCGAAACCATAAGCTATGTAGGGTATCGTGTAACCAATGACGCAGCAACCCTACTAAACATTACTTTCTAAGTAGGGTATCGTATAACCAACGATGCCACAACCCTACTATGCATGGCTCACAATGTAGGGGATCATATTCCCGATGATGACTCAAACCCTATGGGATTAACTTTCTAGGTATGGGATCGCTACCCATAGATAAGAGATCACAGCGATACAGAGAACCCGATCCAGGGAAGCGATGCTAGAGGATCCCACACTGAACCCGCCGGAGGGATGACGCAACTCTAAAAGAAATTCAGCTTATCGAGGGGATCACAAACCTATACGGAGGTAGTAATGCCACACGAACCCTCATAAAAATAAACCAAGGGAGTAAAATCAACCACTATTGGTCCAAACATCACTAACTCGAGCGACTGGCATCATCACAACATTGTTCACCTCCTAGGCCTATATCGAGGCCACCATAGTGATCTACGCGGAAAAATAGGCAAGGTAGTCTATTCATTTTCCCCGAACGGTCTTGTGAAGCTTAAGTCATAAAAACACAGCATACGCCTGGTAGCCACCTCGTGGGGCCCACGCCTCGACCCCAAAATTAGAAGGGTAGATTTCACCATTGCAATCCCCTCCAAAAAACATTCAGAAAAAGGGGTTCAAACACTCCAAACGGATGTCAGGTGAAAAAGAGACATTTCATCACCAGGCCATGTGGGGCCCAAACCCTCTCTTAAACCCAAACACTGAAAGGAGCTTCTCAAAAAGTCTGCACGAGAACTATGATAATGCTTCCAATGACAGGGCGTCAGTCGGACGTCCAACTCGTGAGGTACGTCCGTTGCAAGTTTTAATAATAATTTATTAATATTAAAGAAAAGTGTTTCGGGTCACCCACCCTCGTTCGAAGAACCCAAAAACCCTGAAACCCAATTCGAAAAGGTTTTCTCTATGATATAAACCCATGGCCGTTGATGGCACGTTAATCGGACGCGCCGTTTAAAAGTTACGCCACCTTGAACAGAAGGGGCCCAAATTGGGCCGGTCCACTCCGACCGACCCCGTCCACACTATCAGCCAGCGGCCCAGCTAGGGGTCTGGACCAGCTCGCCGCGGCCTGTCTCACTTGCATCGGGCCACATTTTCTGGTTCTTTTAAATAGACCGACCATCCTGGATAGTCTCTCTGCATGCACCAAGGACCCGCAAGAGGCGGCTGATGTCTCTTCACCCCCTGATGTCAGCGCCTCGGGGCCTCCTCCTACCGGCTAAGCACGATAGGCCCGCCTCCTGGACTGGTCGGCGCTACATCGCCCGATGCTGCCATGCCAGCGGCCTCCCTCACCACCTCTCCACCTCTCCACTGGCGCCCCTGAAGCCGCCTCATCTATGACAGCCGCACGCGATGCTTTCGTCCCACTCTGAAGCCCTGACCGCCCCTCGCCTGAGCGTCGTGCTACCGGCCGCCCCTTCTGATGCCCTAACCCCTCCAGAAACCACTTGTCCACTATCCACCTTCCACTGGCCCTCCGAACTCTACCTCATCCTAACGTACCACGATGAATGACCCCGATCGACGCCACCACCCATCCATGGGTCGCCTGCTACCGCTGCACCCTCTGGTCGGCTCCACAGTTGTGCAACCCCGATCTCCGGCCACCTCCCTTGCCAGATCTGGGGATTCTGTTATCCACCACAACCACTCTGGCAGCCCAATTTCAAATCTGAAGGAGGATTAGGAATCCTCAAGATGAGGCCTCCATAGCTCCTAGCCTTGATCGACGATCCATCAAAGTTTTGGCATGTCTGAAATTTTGGTCGAAGAATGACGAAGAACGCGTCGAACACGGGATTTAGAATGGGACTCGGACGGTGGCCATATTCATTCGTCCAGCGTCCCAATTCTAAAATTATAGAATTAAAATGACCGATTTGAAAAAAAACTCAATAAATTGATGAAGGATAGGAAAATCAAGAGAAATCCCACCTCAATCCGGTCGTTCGTCTTTGGTGACGCACCTTCTACGATCCCAATTCGATCCGCTAGAGTTCGCACCTCAATCCGGTGAAGAACGGAAAAGTACGCTGAAGAACGCCAAAGAACAGTTGAGGGAAAGAGACCGAGAGAGAGAGAGTGAGAGAAGGGAAATTATGGATTTCCCTTAATTCCAATACTTAAGTGGAATTTATAAACTCTCTGAAACTCTACCGACGGGAAGGGATTCTGAAACCTCCGCACCCACATATATTATATCACTCCTAGAAAAAACACTCTATTTCAAACTCAACAGAAGTCTCTGATTTTCATTCGGAGGCTTCTTTTGAAATTTATTTTAAAATAATGCCAGTGATAAAAATCACTAAGTCTTTATTTCAAAATGATGATTTTTTCCCTGGGTGACATCTCTCACAACAGGCTCGTGCCCGAAACTTTTACACCCCGCCTAAGGTAAACGGCACTCTCTTGACGCAATTGTGCCCTCGTATTTCATATCCGAGCTACCGTTTAAGAGATAATACACCCCCACCATGTGCATAGTATAAAAATTCTTAAAACTTTTATAAAATTAATTTCGGGCACAATGGGCTTCAGAATCGCAGGCTGTCTTCATGCCTAACTCTATAATTTTTCATAGAAATATTCCAAAGTCTGACAAGGCCAAACCACAAGTCGCTACAATAATGGTAGAAAATAATCATAGAAGATTTAATGTATCGTTTTTCCATGTAAATATATTTAATATATCTAATAATATTTTTGGACTTAGGCACTGAGATGGCATGAAATTATAAGGCTCGATGAGCTAGGAAATAGTATAAAAAAATTAAACATATTATATCATGCATACACAGTTTTTCGGAAATAAGGGATTAACTCCCTAATGGAGATTCAGATCAGAAATATGATACCTTTACCGAGTCTATAATATAGGATTTACCATACACAAAATATAATATTTTTCCACTTTGGGTGTTTTGATTAATGTTGACATGGTCCAAATAATAAAATAAATTTATTTGTTTATTTATTTTGTTTTTTTGTGACACAACGACCTAATATACACTATAAATATATGATTATTCCAAATCCTTAGGTTAGTTTCATAACCCCAATATTTATAGGGAGGGAGTTGTAGAATCATTCATTGATGGCCAACATTGAATTGTGATATGATGATTGTAGTGCCAACAGAGTTCTCATATCTCACCAGTGAAAACAAAACAAAGTTTTTATTCACCAAGTATTGATCCTAGAAATAACTTGGGTGTTTTATTTATTTAGATTTATCCTATTTTGATATCCCATGTTGAATTTGAACCAATTCTCCTAGAAAAAATTGTTATACAGATCGATATTCTATTTTGGTTGATAATTTTCATCCTCATGTATTATGATTTGATCTAATTATTTATTTGATCCTATTAGGTCATCATTCCTATGACATAAAATCAAGGATAACATGAAAATTGGTTGATTATTATTTATGAGGTTTCTGTTTTATTTATTTCTCACCCTATTATTCACATAATTCATCGTCATTAATTCTTTATCCTATGGTTCGAGAACTGCCCAAAAAGTAATCCTTGTAAAACCAGCCTTCAGTAAAATTTATTAATAGCATGGGTTCATGTTTGAGAAAGATAGTGATATCAAGAATAAAAAATATGATGATGGATCGAGATAAGATAAGCATTTATTTTTTTTCAATTTGGAATGTGGTGATGGATCTGTATGATGGTGGATATTTCCAAGTGGATTATGTGGCTAAAATTCAGCCACTGGTGACAGCAGGGCTTGGAAAACCTCATATTTTATGGTTATCCATGGATTTAGGGGCATAAATAATGATTTTATATTCATGGATAGAAACACATGATTGATGTGATATTTTTGGAAAATCCGAAGTTACACACTATGAAGTCCTAAGAATACATATTTTTTAGACCCCGTATGTGGTTTTAAGCGTTTCATGTAGAGATAAGTATAAAATTCTACATAAGGTGACCTGGTGACTCAGCGTGAACCACCAATGTACATGGGCACTAACATGGAAATATACACAGGAACCACAAGAGTACATGGGCATGACCTGGGGTACTCAGATAAGGTCGTCTACCTGAATATAGTGTGGTACATGGGCATGAGAAATGTTCTTTGGAATATCCTAGAGTACACATGCATCGAATGGATCACAGGGAAACACTCAGGGAAATAAATATATGTCGTATACTACTAGTACATGTCATGTACTTCCCCCATTATTTCATGAGGCACATGTTCAACTCAGTTTAGAGCATTATCAGTTTAATATGTTCCTTATGTCCATCCCTACAGGGGTATATTTAATTATTACATCCTCACCATATGATAGTTATCCCCTCTATGGTTTGGTTTTGGATAGAGTTTTTAAGAATACCTCCATGAGACCTGGGATTTGATCCTATATCATATCATCAACACTATGTGGGGTTAAATGTATTTTTGTGACCAATATACATGGAAATTGATCCCCTTCTTAGTGGGTTATCCCATTTAGGGTTTTCAGTGCCCCTCATGGTCTTGGGTGTGATTCCCTATATGTGTATCGATGTCTTTGGAATTCCGAAACATACTTCCTCTTAGGAAGACCCCACAATCATGACCTATCGGATGAGCACCATCAGTGATATATGGCTCATGGGGTGAGGTCTCCTAGAACAGTGTTATATTATATCTCAATCAATAATCCTAGGTTGGCATTGTAGTTGTGACCTTACCCTGATACATAGTGTCTATTATCAATATATCTGGATGTTATTATTGCACATCTCATATTCTTATTTACATGACCATATGAAGATATAAATACACTCTTGATAATTTATGTTTTGTGATTTTTTGTTTTACAATTGGGTATTGTTATACTAACCCAAGCATGGGATCCGCCCACACATTTCATGTCTTATATAGATGATAGGTCATTTTATGGGGTCCTTAGAGGACAAACAGCAGATGGGTTATAGCAAGGCTAGATAGACCGTGGTTCATATCAGGTGTTTCATTTAAATAGAGTATCATCCATAAAGTAGGTTTGATTTATTTTTTAGTTTTCTGGGGTTTTATTTGGAACGTTATGCTTTCCAATGTTATTGAAAAACATTTTTTGTGGGATTTAGATGTATAACTAAATTTGTATCAGTTGTATTTTTCTTTCAATATCGTATAGGCATGGATATGTCTGTGTTTACACAGGAACCATAGGCAAAGGACTCCCATGTTTGTGATATGCATACTCATCGCTTATATCAATCCCCTATCCAACTGGAGGTTGCATTGGGGTTTCATAATCGGCTCATCGCCAGCCAAGCGGTAACCAAAAGGTTAGGTCAAGACAAAGTAGTATCAAAGTGTGAGTTCATCTTAGGACCTACAATAGATGATTATTTAGCTAAGGGGATTAGATTGGGATTTATGTTAATAGTGTTAGAGTGTTTCAATTTTGGATCTTAGGCTTGGGATTTTAGTGTTGGTGTAGTGGAAGATGTGTCAATTCACCAAGACACTGATAACCTACTTGTTAACTTAGTTTATTTTGGAACTAGTTTCATGGAAAAACATCAGTACATGAATCATAAAATAATGGGTTGTGGTTCCATGCCCTTACTGTCCTATCTCCCAATAGATACTCTTTATCGTGGTACATATTGTCTATTTTATGATTCCTCTATAATGGCTTCTATCTGAGATTCTATAGTTAGATCGTGAGTGTGATCCACTGAGTGATCATGCTGTGATAGAGGGACATATTCAGAAGTTGATTCCTCTGGGTGGTTTTCTAACCACAACCTGCCCTTTGAGCAGTTGATTATGTTGGAAGCCCTGAGGGATGAGGTTTATAGGATGAACTCACTTCATGTATTTTAGTTATAGAAACCCTAAGGTTTTGAGGAGATCTATACTATGAGGTAGATGACGAATAGATAGAGGTATTTATGTAAGTATTTCACCTTCTTAGGATGAATATATACCAAATGTTGTTTCTAGAGGTGATCTTTTTCATGGCTCCATAGGGTAGCGATGGGGACTAGTGAATATCTCATATGATGATATGAATATTTCATGGAAATATTATGTGTGAATTTTCCAAGAGTAGTTTTCTCCAGGTACATTTGGGGTAGTGAATTTCTAGGGTCTTCAATAACTTCAGTATGAAAGCACAAATAGGGAATACTATTTGTCGAGGTTCACTAACCTATCAAGATACTCGATGGATATGGTTCATGATATTTTCTTTCAATAATGTACCTTTAGGAGTGGCCTACATTTGGATATTCATTCTAGTGTGATGCTTCTTTAAAATCCCACATGTAATAGGGTACCGAAGTGTACATGGGAAGTAAAGAGATTTCTGGTCTAGAAGAGGTCGACAGTGGGTGCCACTGGTGGGAAAATAGAAGCTGAGACTTGGGAAGTAGGTATTGGACGGTATATTTAGGGATTCAGATGTGAGATAAATTTCATAATGTGTTTTGGGGATGGAGGACCTATCCTTCGGAGATATCATAATGGTTTTATTTAGACTCGGTAGTGTCGGTGCTACTCCTGTGATGGTTGGGGACATCTCATGTAGGATGGTCTAACCCGTCGTACATGTTATAGAGAGATGGTAAATAGACCCTCAGGTAGAGGTAATTATAAGAATAAGTAGTTCCATAGGTATGTGAAAGTGGTATAAGAGTAGGGAGAGTATCTAGAGGTGGTAGAAAATTTTACCTTTTACCACTGCCACACCCAGGTGGCCCTATCTAGGATCAAAGAGTGGGTGGTCATGGGCTATGAAAACTATAGGTGGTGGTGGCCTTTAACCATGACACTCTAGATATGATTAGAGGTATGACCCATGGCTTTTCTACCTTATCTCTTTTGTTTATAGACAAAGTCTAAAGCCACACTTTTATTTCTGGGTGCCTTGTTTAAAACCTCAATATTCTAGTAAAGTCCTTGGATCAAACCCTACAATTGGATACTTTGACCTGTGGGGATTCAATGATCACACACTAATGCTAACAGATTGACCTGAAACTCGGATGAGAGAGATTTATATGGTTTCTCTTTATAGTAAATATGAGACCTTATGATTTCAACTTTAGTATGAAATGGCTATCCACAGTTCATGCCCATGTTGACTATTTCAAGTTGAGGATGTAGTGAATCTAGGGTGAAAAATTGAGGCTTTCTGTATTGAGTGATAAGGAAACCCTGGAATAGTACGATGGTATCTTACATAGGAGGTTGGATCTAATTAAATACCAATTAGCTAGTATTACCTTTGGATTAGTGGATGATATAGGATTGTGGCTTCCTATAGTGGTGGTGGGGTATGAGGACATCTTTTCTGAGAATATTTTGGTTGTATATTTCCACTGAGAGACAGAATAATACATTTAATTTCATATAGGTACTGCCTTAATTTCTAAACAATCATATCAAATTGATCTCTTAGAGTATTTTGAGATAAAGGTGAAGTTGGCGGACTTGTAGAGGAAGGGATTTTTTAGACTCATTGTGTCACACAGGGAAACACTAGTGTTATTTTCAAAAAATGTATATGGGATCTTGAGGTTTTGTGTGAATTTACATTTGCTAAACCCAGTGACCAAGAATAATAAGTATCCATATCTATGGTTTGATGGCATCTTCTATCATTTAATAGGGGATAGATGGTTCATAATGATTTACCTTGGATTAGGTTATCACCAGCTTCGAGTACGAGACATAGATATACCAAAGATGACATTACTATGTCACTACAACCATTAAAAGTAATTGGTGATCCATTTATAATATAAGAAAACCCCATAAATGTTCGTGGGACTCATTAACTGGATCTTTTTTTCTTTACTCGATTAGATTGTATTGGTCTTAATTGATCATATCTTTTTGTACTCGAAATCCAAGGAGCATGAATGAAACTTTTAGATGGTCCTAGAAAGACTTTGAGATCCCCACCTTAATATAAATATCATAAAGTGTTTGTTTTGGATTCAAGAATTCCACTTTATAGGAAATTTCATCTAAGAGGAGGGATTAGTAGTGGACCCAGTTAAGGTTGAGGTGGAGTTATCTTGGGAACCACACAAGATTATGATGAAGGTACAAAGCTTCCTAAGGTCAGTGAGCTACAATATGAGATTCGGTCTTGATTTTTTCAGGATATTGATAAATTTAACTACTTTCACATGAAAGGGATGGAATTGTATTTGGAATGAGAGGTACCTATAGGATTTTTAGGAGTTTCAGTATAGGTTGATGAGTGCTCCCATATTGAAACTGCCAGAGGAGGGTGTCAAGTATAGCGTTTTGTGGTTCATCGGGGAATATACTTGGTTATATTCTGATACATAGGTAGTTGGTGATTGTATATGGGTCTTGAATGTTGATACTAAATGACTAGAACTATGCAACCCACAATCTGAAGCTCGATGTGGTCGTATTTACCCTAAATATATGGTGAGCCTACCTTATGGGTTAGTGGTTTATCATCTATCCTGACCATAAAAGCCTTAAGTAAATTTTACTATAGAATTATCCTAATATTAGAAAGTGGTGATAGCTATAATTCCTCTAATATTTAGACTTAGAGATTGTCTATGCTCCCCTAAAGGGGAACTTGGGGGGGCATATTCTCTCAGTAGGAGATCTTTTTCATAGTTGTTGACTGAGGTGTTGGGGTATTGGCCTTGTGGTAGTTTTCTTTGTATAAAATGGATGGTGCAACATATCTATAGTCAATGGTAATTACCCCATGGAATATATATATATATATATATGGGGGATCACCATGGGGATACCAACTGTAAGACCTTATATACTCAGATTTCCATTGGATGTTCTGCTAATGGAATTTTTGAATGTAGGGTGGGTATCACCCATTTTTTAGGATGAAAAATGGTATAAGTGATGTTGTGTGAGGAGCTTCTAAGGGGGTTTCATACATGACCCTTGGTGTTTCATCCAAGTGTGGTAAATATATACCAAGAACTTCATTATCAGTTCAAGGGGATAGGGATGAAGAAGTATTTATCATAGTTCATCTCATTATACCACACTTTTTAGTGGTTGAAGACTGGGAATCAGGTTCTAGAAGGTTTAGCTGAACCTCTTGAGGTGTTAGAGTTGATATAGAATGGTATATTTATAGACTTCATGATGGGTCTACCATGAATGTAGAGAGGTAAATATTCCTTATTAGTGATCTTATAATGACTCACTAAGTCATCCCACATCCAAGCTATCTGAAAGTAGAGTTTAGTAGAAAACCTGAGATGCCATTATCTGCAACATAATGTTCAGGTTTATGGAGTTCCCTCGACAATCGTTTCATACCCTGATTCTATATTCACATCACAATAATAGAGATGATTTTAGGAGACTTGTGGGACTTAGTTTCACTTGATAAAGGTGTTCCACCACTAGACTAATAGCCAGAATGAGCATATCATTCAGTTTCTAGGGGACATTGTACATGATTTCATATGGCACATTGATCATAGCTGGGAGGATCACCAAACCATGGTAGAGTTTTCCTACAACAACAGCTTACATTCAACCATTGGTATGGAACCATTAGAGGCCTTGTATGGGAGACCATGCAGGTCACCACTATGTTGGGCTAATCCTAGTGAGTCATCACATATAGAACCAAAGTAGGTGAAATCTATAACAGAAAAGGTTCATATCATCCAAGAGTAGATAAATACTATAATAATCCATTAGAAGTATTATGTGGACTAATTACAGAGGACTTTGGTATTTGGTGAGGGAGACCATGTGTTTCGGAAGGCCTCACCACGATGTGGATTTTAGAAATTTGGTCATGCAAAAAGTTTTTTTTGCAATTCATTGGATCTTTCCAGATATGGATTAGGGTTAGAAAGGTGTCATACCACCTAGACCTACTATTAAAGATAGACAGATTACAAAACATATTCCATTTATTGTAGCTAATGAGGTATGTTCATGACATGTATTATGTTTTCAAATGGGTTTAACTATAAAATGATCAATGAGCTACCTTTTTAGAGATCCTCATAGAGATTGAGGATCAGTAGTAGAATATCATTCATTGGTGAACATTATAAAAAATCTTGGCATATACTCTGAACAACACATGCCATTTATAACCCCTTCTATAGAGAAAGGTTTTACATGTATATATAAGTATCATACACTATTTTAAGTAACCTAACGACTCCATGTGTACGTCAAGGTACATGGGAATAGACGGAGCCATGTACATGGGAATAGAAAAAGTACATTGGAATGACTTAGGGAACCAGGAAACAGCCAGGTACCCAGACATGGCTTTGTACATTGGCATGACCAAATTACACGATCATATCCTGGAGTAAACAAGATAAATGGAGCACATGGGAAGACCAGATATATAAAATACAAATTGGGTACTACTATTACATTATATGTAATATTTTCTAGAATCATTTAGGACCTTGTTGTCTTCAATTTGAATTGGAATCAGATGTTTTTTCCCTTCTTCCATCCCTATGTGGGAATAGAAATGAATTTTTTCATCACCATAGGATTATAAACCTGTCTTCGGGTTGGATTTAGATAGAGTTTTCATGAATCTATCTAGGAGGCCTGAGGTGGGATCATCTATCTTATATTCTATCTTATTTTGGGTTGAAGGTATTGGTGTGACTAGTATACAAAGTCATTGATCTCCTACATAGAATTTTAATCCACTTAGGGTTTGGGGTGTCCCCCATATCCATAGGTCTCATCCTCTATATATGTTTGTGTCTCTTCATACTTTTAATGGACACATAAACCTGGTGAAACCTAATGAGAAATACTTCTTGGATGATTTCGATTAGTGATATCTAGATTTTGGATTGAGATCTCCTATATAATAATTATCTTATATCTCAAGCAGTAATCTTGGGATGGCTTTCCATCTGTGTAATTACCCTGAGATTCATCTTATATAGTGAGTATATCTATTTGTTATTATTATATGTCTTATATTCAAATTGACATTACCTTGTGATGGGCTGATTACTCTCTTTATGCTTTATGTTTGTTTATTTAAAGTTTTCCTATTAGGTATTGTTATTCTCACCCCTATATGGGATATGTCTAAAAATACCGTGCATTTTATAGAAGATGGCCCATTCGATAAGGTCCATGTAGGACCATGAGAAAAAGTGGCATAGTTAGTCTAGAAAAAGCATGTTTCAGAATAGGGGTTGTATTTGAATTTACTCCCCTCTCTCTCGTAGGTTAGACTTCTTTTCTAATTTTTGTGGGCTTGGATTTAGCCATTTATTATTTCTAGTGTTATTTTCAATACACAAACTACAGTATTTAAAGGTATGCATGAATTGGTATCAATTGTATTCATCTTTCATAATTGTATGGGCTGAGAGATGTTTGTGGGAATAAAGGTATGTTAGGCTAATGCCTCCCAAGGGTGAGATATTCCTACTCAATGATTGTCCCAAGCCCCTAGCCTATTGGAGGCAAGCTTGGGAGTCAAACTTGGCTTATCATCAGACAGAAAGGCCATGATGGGTTAGGTGGTGACATTATAAGAAGGAATTTTAAAGAAAAAGGAAAGGTTCATGTATCAAGGAAATAAAATTTTCATAAAAAATCTACATCTTGTGATGAGGAAAGAAAAAAATAATGATGACTACTAATACAAAGAAGGCCCTATATTTTTCATGACTAAAAAATATCATCTAATGAACCCTCTATAAAATAAAATGTATTAATGAAGAAGAGAGAAATTAACAAAGGAAAACCAAAGTGTTTATATTGAGGATGAAGCTTTAGGTGCCTTTAAAGGAAAACAAGAATATTGAGAGAGACAAGAAGGAATTTAAAATAGAGTGATTCATTAAATAAATATCTTGATGGATTAAAACCCAAGGTTCCAATCTATATGGAAATTGATTTCACAAGTAATATTACTTATCTAAATTAAATAAATGATGAAAATTACAAGATTCTCAGTATGACAATGGATAACCTTAATGAAAACGGGTAAGAAGTGAAGGATCTTAAGTAGAAGTAGTGTGTTGTTGAAAATTCCTTGAATGAATTCCAATAAGTGAAGTTAAAATTTTATATCAAAGAAATATGTGTATAATGTATGGGATTTCATAAATAAATATATCTAATATTTTTTAATTATAAGTATTAATTTTTTTCATTTTTCTTAAAACAGGAAAAATTATATAGTAAAGTCACTAATAAAAAACTGAATATGATAAGATAAACCTATTTTCATTATATATTTAAATTAAAATAAAAATTAATTTTATAAACTAAAGATATTAAATTTGGAATAATTTAACAAATTAATAAAATTGAATTTCATGACTAACGGATGTAAATAAAAAGTTCTTATATAAAAAATAAATATATTATCCATATAATAGTCATTTGGTTTTATTTTTTAATTCATCAAAAAAACTATATTTTATGAATAATGAATGAAAATAATATATTTTAATTCATAGTATCCAAAAAAATTGTACATATAATAATTTTAATTTATAAGAAAAAATTAATAAGATATGAAATATATATATTGTTTTAAAAACATAATTTTATAATTACAAAATGAATGTATATTGGTCCTTCATTTACCGTATAAACTTTGAATATATATTTATCCTAATTAAGTAAAAATTAAGTCAAAACATTTTTATATATATTAATACCATTTTAAATTTTATATTAGTTGTACAAAAATATATGATCTTGTTAAATTCTATTAAGTTTATAAAAATATCATTCATTGAGAAATCATGACTTTATAATGAATTATGGATTCTATTTATCATATTTATGTACTAATAATATATTAATTAGTAAATGTATATTTATAAAAAATATTTATTAACCCTTGAATAATAATGCAATTTATTTTATATTTTTTAGAATAATAATTATTTCTTTAAATGGGTTTTATAAAATAAATTTTTTTAAATTAATAATTATTTGATACTAAATTTCATATATTCGTATTTAAATTTTCATATGATCATTTTAATAAATATTTACAAAATAGAGTCTAATTTTATTATACATGACATAATCTTCCTGTAATTTTAAATTATAAACATAGAAAATAGTATAATAAGTTTTTATATAAAATTTAAAATTTATATTTAATTTCACATGCATCGGATGAAAAAATAAGTGTATAAATTATATTTTTACACTACCATTCATGAGTAATTTATATAATGAACCAACCTACATCAACCTGAAACATCATCCATGTATGATCGACATAAGATAGAGAGCTAAAAAACCACATAGGTCTCATGTATTACCGAATAACAAACACAGTAAAAATGAGAGTAAGTGTATATATTCAAGAGACATAAAACATTTATCCCAAATAGATAAAACAGAAATTAAATCAAGACAAGTTAGAAGTTGAACCACCATGTGTCCATCCTTCAGCACTAAACAGTCCCACAACAAAGGCAATAAAAACTAAGAGAAGCTGATGAACTGCATAATGCCCTTCCCTTTACCTAAATCTTGAAAAACCATATCTATAAATGATCCAAATAAAAAGTAGAGTGTGAGAGTAAGGCCCATAAGGATTTTACCAATGAATATATATAGATCCTAATTCCATGAAAATATTAGTTCTACCGTTATAAAAATTCAGTTTATAATGAATTTCTGAAAGATAAACCATTTTGAAAAAAAATACTTTGGTTTTCATAAGAAAATTAAATATTTACAACAATAATGAACATGACAATTATATGATAGAATGAATGATAGGATGTAAAAATCAATCATGGATACACCCTAAGATAAACAAGTGAGCAACCAACCTTTAAATATACCATCATGTGTAAAACCAATTGTAAAAAACAAAGCAAAAAATTTGAAATCTAAACTATGGGAATGCATAATCAAACAAAACAATGTTAAAACAATAATCTTGAAATCTTGTGAATCTAACCAATATTGGGTCCTATCGCATTCTATTAATATCAAACTTGTAGTGGTATTACACACAATAAATTAATAAGTCCATCGACTGATGAACCCAAGGTTCATAATGTTCCAAATTTACCCAAAAAACATTTCAGAAACATTACAAATACTTATAAAACATTTTCATAGGGAATAATTGCTACTTATAATCTTTAAAATCCACTATTGAGTCAAAATTTCTTTTAATTAATTACATCAAACACATATATTCCACAAAACTATTTTTAAATAAAACCCCCTTTCAAATATAGATTTCATGAAGAAAATACACCTTGATATAAAATCCATCCTTTTCATAAAATAAATCAAAGGAATTGTATAATAATATCAAGTAATACTGGAACTAAAACCTTTATATAGAGACACCTACCTGATTAATGAAGGAAAACTAGTCTCCATTAAAAAAAGAAATTGGGAAAAATTAGATGAGGTCCTCGCGAGAATAAATCCATAAGAAACATCCTCAAACCTCTATAAAACCCCTTAGATCTAGAATCCACATACCATTCTAGTTTCAATTAGATAATAGGAGAAGCTATATAGCAATTGTCTAAAAAGAAGAGATAAAACATGATCAAAACAGAATATTCCTTGAAGTGATCAATTAAGAATGAAGGAATTACATAAAGAATCTTGGGGAAGAATCCTATAATGTATTGGGGAAGATTTATTTGAATCAAAATAAATATTACAGGTTATTATACATAAAAACATTCAAGGTAAAAGAGATAATTTCCAAATTTTTAGAGTTTTGGATCAAAGTGTGTGGTTAGGATGCATGGTTAGACATATCATGCCTATATCATTTAAAAAACAAGGTGCATAGTTTATTAGAAATGAGATACACATTTTATTAAAACTATTCTCACGCCATGTGACCCCCCTAAAACACCACCAAAACACCCTCATGATATCCTTGGATATTTTAAAAGTTTTACTAACCTTTCTCAAAGCATGAAAAATTCCACTCGAACCTCACAAATCCATACCGCACCATTACCGCGTGGTTAATATTAACTATGTTCCCTAATCTTATGCCTGTCATATCTTCCCCAAAAATAAATTTTTTCAACCATATATTCTCATAAATATCTATAAATTCCCTACATATAAACCAATCCCGAAAAAGGTATACCTATGACCTATACGGTATCATAATTCTTACCACCATGAAATATTTATATCCCCAAAAATTGGTTGAGATTATAAACTAAAAAAGTGAGAAGGAGCCTATATCCTCATCAATAATTGTTGATCCCACATTTCGTGAATATCTTGACCACACTACTATAGTACACAAACCTAAGGAATTTTTCCACTATGAAATACCTTATCTTGGTGATCTGTAATCTGTAATCTGTAATCTGAACCGATTTCTCAACTATAGTGGTGGAAGGCACATGATCAATATATTCCCATTCAACCCCATAATAGGGGTCTATTTGATACCTCATCAACTGGTAAATGTAAAACACATCATGAATCAATGCCAAAGTAGATATAAAGTCAAAGTCATATTACACAATTCCAAGTCACTCCACAATATCCAAGTGCACAACAAACATCGGTAAAACTTTCCAATCTTACCCAAAAAAAGGTGTCCCAAGCAAGGTAAAACTAAAAGAAAGACCATATCAACAAACTCAAACTCAATATCCATTATATGATAGTCTTCATAAGATTTTTGATACCTCTATGTCATGACCAATCTCTTCTAGATTGACTTCACCCTTTTTAATTTCCTAAAAAAGGTTCGTTCCAACCAAGGACCAATCTTAATAATCTGGAAATCACAAATCATATCTATTTGGTCACACAATCAATTCATTAAAGGGATCTATCTTAATATAATACTGATAACTTTTTTTATAATAAAATTCAACTATAGGATGATTCTTTTCCCCAGAACCATCAAAATCAAACACACATGCATGGACTATATCCCCAAGAATCTAAACAGTTCTCTTCATTTTACCATCCATTATTTGATAATATTTCATGCTTAATTTTAAAATAAAACTCATAACCTCTTGATAAAAATTCCAAAACCTATATTTAAATCATGATTCTCTGTTAAAAAATCATATATAGAACCCCATGAAGTTTCATAACCTCTCAAACATATAAGTTTGTAATCTTCTCCACCTTGATCATCTCCTTAATAGGAAGGAAATTTTTTATTTCATAAGTTAATAAAAGATCACTCAAACCAAATCCTTTTGATTATGATTCCATGGTAAAAAATTAAGAATTATATATAAATAGCATCCCACTTCTTTACAAGAACTGGAAAGGGATTAAACTGACTAGCAGGTCTATGGTGTTCTACCTTAATTCACTAATAAGTAGGGCATTATGACACAAAGTATGCAATCAACGACCTCATTCCTGACCATCAATACTAATGTATCTGATCATGATATATCATAATAGTCCAAGGATGTAAGAACCATCAAGACCAATGTCCATCTTCCATCAATTCCTACCTCATAGATATATTAACAACCAAGCTACCTCAGAAACACAAAGTGCCAATGGGAGATAGATACTACTCACTTAGTGTCTCCCACCTATATATTATTTTACTAAAATTATGGAAATCATTTTCCATTATCATTTTGTGATGAATATGACCATTAAATGATAATTCAACCTTTACAAAAGCTAAAAACACCAACCCACCACCATCTTCCATTCCTGGGATAATGTTATTAAAAAACTCATTAGAGATTATTCCTCTACAAATTTCATCAAGGATTGAGTTAAGAATTTCCTACTCAAATAATCAATGACAGAATTCACTTTCATATGAGCATAATAAATTTCAAAATCAAAATTATTGATATACTCAAACTAGTTTCATTTTCTCAATTTTATATCCCTTGAAGTAAAAATATACTTCAAAGTGTTATGATTAGAATATACAATAAACCACTCTCTAATGAGATAGTGGCACCATGTTTTGAGTACACAAATAACCACTTCCAACACATGATCATGGATAGGGTAGTTCTTCTCATGAAGGCACAACTAGTGATAACCATAGATCACCACCTCCTTTCCCTGCTTCCAGACACACCCCAAACCCATTCTAGAAGCATCACGGGACACATCATAAATTGAACACGGTTTCGGAAGAATCAGAACAGGATCTAAAGACAAATTTACCTTTAGTTTCTCAAAATATCTTTGACAATTTTCATTCCACTCAAAATTTACACCCTTGTGGGTCAAATATGTCATCATATATGTAATCACAGAAAATTCTTGAAATAACTGCCTATAATAACCAGCCAATCCAAAGAAACACTTGATATAAAACATATTTCTTTAATATTACAATGAAATTATAGCCTAAATATCTTCAAGATCCATTGAGATGCCCCTCTCAGATATAACATGCCCGAGAAACTTCACTTCTTAGATACATAATTCTCACTTTGAAATCTTACCATACAAGACATGTTCCCTCAAGATTATGAGGATAAAATACAAATGATCTTTGTTCTCCTATTATGACCTGTAGTACAACAAAATATCCTCTGTGAAAATGATAATGAACAACTATAACAACATATGAAGGTATCTATTCATCAAAACCATAAACACCATAAGACCATTAGTAAGAATTAAAAGAACAACTAGAAACTCAAATTCCCATACAGAATCATAAAATCTGCCTTAAGTATACCCTATTCTCATATTTTCAATTGGTGATACCCTAACTAGAGTTAAATATTTAAAAAATAATGTTCTTATATGAGTTTATAAAAGAGATAAAAAAACTTGTATAGGGATATTTTTTCTTAATGGTCACTTGATTTATATTTCGATAATGACTGAAAATTATAAGCATCCCAATTTCCTTCTTGGGAAATAAGATATGCGAAGCACAAGGTAACATGATTGGATGAATAAATACTTTAGACTAAAGGCCCACAAGATTTAATCAAAGTTCTATTAACTCAATAAGTATCATGTGATATGATGGCATCGAATTGGGAGTCACATAAGGGAGTAGTTAAATAGTGAACTCAACCTGTCTCTATGGTGGTAAATTAGAAAAATCACTTGTAAACACCTTAAGATAACTAATCACCACCATTGGAAGTGGACTTCTCAAGTAGAATATAATAAAATCAATGAAAATCCTTGATAACTAGTAGTATATCACCATATCATAAGGAATTTGAGGCCCCGCTCTCCCAGATTTAGAATCCCACTCACCCAGAAAGATATGAGTGGATCCATTCAGGATATATAAATTGAATACAATAATGATGAAAGTTTATTTGGGAATTAATTGTGATAATCCAATCCATGTCAATAATCAGTTCATATATATTAAGGATGAGGAATAATAAGTCTCAAACCACTTCCAAGTTGGAAATAATCACCTCACATGTGGGACATTTAAAACATTTATGAGACCTCTTTCCAAGTGACATTTAAAGATCCAAAAACAATAGAATAACTTTTCAACATAGTCCCAATGTGTATATTAACTTTGAAGATATAAAATAATGATAAAAAATTGTATCAAATAAAGCAGTCACTATAGAGGAGTAAATAAACACAATGCATTTCACAGTACCTGGTCCTACCACAGATTCCACTAAAGCATGCTCCACTTCATAAAGGAATCTAGTATCATATCCTTCTTAAGAAATCTTATCCACTTTAACATACCACTTTTCCTAACACCCAACACCATTGGAAGAATTAGTATGAGCCTGTAAACCCTTTGTGAAAGTGGATCTCACCTTACTTCCTTAGTACAACCATCCAAAAAATGACTGAGTTGAATAGATTTTCCACAAAAATGAAAGGTTATACAAACTTCCATATAGTTTTACTTAGTATTACATTACCTTAAAAATAGAAAAAAAATAACCTATTTTTTCTTAATGAAGCCCCTAAAACTATCCCCAAAGAAAACTGATCACCTTTGTGTTTCAACTTCTAGACAGAATACACTGTCTAGCTAAAAATAGCAGCAACCTAAGCTCTGCCTAAACAAGATTTTCTAGAAATTTATAACTCTTTAATGGTATCCTTGTTAACTACCTTTATGAAGTCCCCAAGTCATAATATAATTAGTATCAAATGAGTATCATCACTCGGAACTATATTAACCCTCTGAGATTTAAAGAAATCATTAGTAACAAGATCAGGTTCAAGGTGCACTAACTTAGTTAAATAAGTGTAATGATCGAAAGCCATACACCCCATGCTATAAGGTCATAAATTAATATGTCTTTACAACCAAGAAAATTTTTGGATAATACTACTGGTTTAATATTTTCTTGAAATAATTCTATGTAAGATAGTTGTACAACTAAGCTTTCATGATACAGTCCCATCATCTCCTTTCTGATCCACCAAATATTTTAAGTGAAAAAACCATACATAGAGTCCCCATGATTTTAAAAAAACTTTAAAAAACTATCAATATGTTCAATAAATTTCTTATATTCCTTGGGTCATTTATCGCCGAATAATATTTGGGGATTACTCTTATTGAAATTTGACTTATGATCTAATGTTCATCCCTGGTGTCCACCACCCACTTGACCCAGACTCTAAATAGTGTATATTACAGCCTCAAAAAAATAAGGGTCCACTAGACTATTTGACTATTGAATTTTTCTCACAACATTGACACTTATATTTATTTGATAACTTCTATAAGGCGTTGTAAAAAAAATAAGAAAATAATAATTGTTTTTAGAATAATTCTAGAATCAAAAACCAAATTCAAGAATCCATATCAATGTTATGAAATAATAATAATTGAAGGTAATCATGAATTATTTTAATGAAAGAGAAAAAATAAAATTGAATATTTTCATTATAATAAACTCAAATTACAATTCATTTTGAAAAACTAAAACACCAATTCCCGATATTTGGAAAAATACATGACCACCCATGGAAACTCAATTTCAGACTCCGATGTGAGCTTTCTAGGAACCCTGCCATACTTAATAACAAAATTAAAATGATACTAACTCTTCTCCTACATAGACCAAGAACTAAACCTAGGATGTTTCGTAAAAGTTTATGCTGGTTAATTCCTTTGATACCTTTTTGTGAAGAACCATCTTGGGTCAACCATAAACGTCACCTGAGTAGGCTAGCCACAATGTAGTGAGCAACAAAAAACTATATGTCTCAGGTATAATTGAATAAAAAAATAATACAATGAAAATGAATATTAAATATTCATGAGACATAAAACATTAATCTCAATGGGATAATCCTAAAAGTAAAATGAGACAATCCATAAGTATACCTCCTTGTGACAATATTTTTCCACAAAATAGTCACACTATAAAATTGATGAAAACCAACCAAAGAAGTTGAAGTACATGAATCCATTTTCTTTACCTATATCTCAAAAAATCAAATCTACAAATTTCCAAATGAAAATTTTGGTTTAAGAAAAAAAACCAGTATGGTTTCACCAAAGAATCTATATAGATTATAATACCATGAAAATGTTAGTTCTGGTTTTAAAATAAAATCCTACTTATAAACAATTTATGAAAGACAAAAAAAATTGGAAAATATAAATCTGTTTTCACAAGAACCTTTGATAATCACAAAAAAATATAAAAGTACTCTAAATAAATTATGATATGATAATAAAAACAATCATTGATACACCATAAGCTAAACAAGTGAAAACCCATCCATTAAATATACCATCATGTGTGAAAATAATAATAAATTAAAAATCATTATATTTGGGATCTAGACTATGGAAATATGTACTTGGACATAAAAAAATAAAAACACAAAGTTAGGAATCATTTGAATCCAAAAAATATCGAATCTTTTTATAGTCTATCAGTATAAAACCTCTAGTGGTATTACAAAAACTAAATTGACAAGTTTGTTTCCCAAAAAATCCCATGTTTTAAAATGTGAAAAATTTACCAAAACCATTTTAAAACATTTTTCATTATTTATTGAACATTAATATTATGAATCAATACCATTTCTATGATTAAAATCTATTTTTAATTCAAATCTTTCTATAAGGAGTTTCATCAAACACATAGTGTGTGAAAGCCTATTTTCAAAGAAGACCCACTTTAAAAACATATATTTTATAAAGAAAATAAACCATGATATCAAATACATAATTTTCATAAAATCATCCAAAGTAATTTTGCAAGAACATCAAGTAATTCATGAATCAAAACCTTTGTGTAGAGATGCCTACCAAAATAATGGTGGAAAACAAGTCTCCCCTGAAAATAGATATTGGGACTGTGTATATCAGGTACTCATGAGCCTATATTCATAAGAAACAACCTCAAATATCTTTCAAACCCATTAGATCTAGAATCCACAACCCATTCAGGTTCCATCATGACACCATGAGAAGAGCTCTTGAGAGGATCTAAGAAAAAGAGAGAGTACCATATCAAAACAAAACATAACTTGAAGAGATAAATCAATAATTAAAAAAATTTCATCAATAATACAAGGTTTGAATCCTCTAGAACACTAGCGGAGTTTTAGTGAAATACAAATGAATATTAGGGTGATTAGACATTGAAATGATCAAGGGAAAAGAGGTAATTTCACCATTTTAAATGTTCCCATCATGTAACATGGTAAAAAAAATAGCGTTCCAACCATGTTTGTCCTATTTTATTTGAAAAATATGACACAAAGTTCCCTAGAGATGATCCACATGGTTTTTTCAAACTGTTATCAAGCCAAGTGACACACCTAGGAAACCACCAAGACACACACATAGTCTCCTTGGAAATTTGAACAGCTTGAATAACTACAATAATCCATGAAAAATGTCATTATAACCTCAAAAACCCTAGCATCATAGTAATCACATGGTCTATACAAATCATTTACCCTAACCATACACATACCCTATCTTGTCCAAAAATCCAAGAATTCAACACCCACTTATTAGAAACCTCTAGAATGACACTAGACATAAGCCATGATCAAACTACGGATTACTTATGACCAAGAGGTAATCACAATTTTTAACATTGAGTAGTATTTTATTAAATGTTCAAAATAATTTTACTATATTTATAAACTATTACAAAACTCTATGTGCACATTTTCAAACACGAACCATTTCTTATATATGTTATTTAACTTATTTTTCACTAAAACGATTTTATAACATATTTTATAATTTTAATTTTGAGATTAAAATATCATAATTTGAGGCCATTTTTTATATAATTGAGATCACTTTGATTAATAACTTCACTAGATCAATAATGTGGTTATTGTAATAGTAATATAGTTGTTTTATGTAATTTGTTTCGCACAAAAAACTGTTTTTAATATTATTTATTTTAAACAAAAAATTACCATATTTAGAATATAAATTGGATAAAATGGATTTCATATATTTAGTATATACATTAAAATTGTCCTAGGAGTGAAATTTGGTAATTTTTTATAAAAATAGTAAAATATATAAAAAATAGTGAAATTCGATGGAATATGGTAAATATAACATCAAATATATAATCCTAACTCAACTAAAACAAAACTTTTTTATTAAACTATTTTGGGCACAAATAATTATATTAGATCACTAAGGGGTAAGGTATAACATTAGTGAGAGGTTGAGTACTTAAAGAAATGGAAAAAATAAAACAGGCATTACATTAATCCACGAAATTCCACTCACCACACCCATAAATCGCCACCCCTCTTCCCATTAATACCACATCATTTTCAAATTTCTCCCATAATATATCTCTCAAATATCCATTACTTTGAATCGTGAAATAAAATTGTGGTTAGAAGATTTTGTTCTTTGAAAAAAATCATAAATAATTCGACGGTCTCTATTCCCGCCATTTCACATTCATATTGCAATCAATTTACGATAAACTCTTATAAAAATCCTTTTCAATTGATGATATGTATTTATTTTTAGTATAATATCGCCCCATTTATCTTTTATCTATTAAATATAATATGACCCAACCACATCAACCTTCTTATAAATCTTTTACAAGCCATTGTAAGGGTTCTGATTTCGCCCACTTCATTTGCTATTTCTATTGATTTTGTTGTACTCTAATGTAAACTTTCACTTCATGTTCTTATATGCTTCTATAGCCTTTTATTATCACCCCTAGATCTATTATCAATTTCATTATATCTAAATCTCTCTTATATTACATTTTTTATGATCCATTACCATGTGAAATTAGGGGTCCCTCTTCTCTCTCTTTTAAACCCATATTAAAATAACTGTTATGACATCCTTCTTGGTTTCTAATACTTTAATACAATTTTGTTTTAATATCATTATATGTAATATTATTAAGATATATTATCCATGTGAGTACTAATTTCAGTCAAATTCATCTTTGTTCATAATTCATTATCACACTTGAATATATTATAGGCCATAAATTATTTATTCAAATCCTTAATTATTCCATATGCTATTTAATGACCTAAATTTCTAGACCTTGTATAACTAATGTTATGTTTGATAACTTTCATCACACACTACATCAAATATAAATGAAACAAAAAAACTAAAATAACACTATTTATAAAGATAAAATAAACCCTAATATGGTAAACTATAAAATTTTATTACCTTTAGAAGACAAACAATTAATATTAGTTAATTTTGAAAAAGGCTATTTTCAATAAAAGTCATTTTCTTAAAATTATGAATATTCATTTAAAAACTAAATTTATACAAAATAATATAAATTTTATAAAATATTATTCATTCAAAATTCCTTACCTTAAAATTTTCCTAGAATGAACTTTTTTTATTTTTCATGAAAATATGGAATTTTAGTCAAAAAATACCATTTTTGTGAAAATTATATTTTATTTGATTTTATCATTATATAAAAATATCATAAAAGATTAAAAAAATTATGAAATAAAATATTTATCTATTTAATAACATTATGTATTTTAATGTATTCCTTTATCTTATAAATCCCAGGTCCAACATTTTTAGAAATAAATTAAAATGTTTCTTTAATAAATATTGTTTTCAGTCCTTTCTTATAATTAAGTTTTTTATGGTGAAATTAGTGTTTTCCACACTTAAAAGGGCATCTATATATCAATTGTTTTTATAAAAAACCAATTTATGTCATAAAAATTATTATCTATGATAATTCTATATTGTACATGAATTTTTAACCATAAAATAAACTTTTTCTTAAAAAACAATTCTACCCGTTATGTACATTTATTTTAAAATTTAAATTTCAACCTATTAAAATTTATATTTACTAAATTTTTCTAAAAAATTTAAATTGGAAATTTCAAATTATTTAAAATGAATAATATTATTTTTTTCCTTAAAATTAATTATTAACGTTGAAAATTAATTACCAAGGTAAAATTAAATTAGGGTAAAAGTTAAAAAATGGATGAAAAAAAATCTCTAAATCACTCAAGGTTTTCCCAAAAATGAGTTTTTCAGGTGATTTTGGACCCAAAATAACTTTTCCCTCCTCTTTTATCCATTTTTTTCATTTACCCCTTAATAGTAACTTTACATTATTTAAAATGTAATGGTCACTTCAAAAACATCCATTCTCTTCACTTATAAAAAGAAAAATCTTAAACCACTTCAAGACTCACAAATCATTAGATATTTTTTTAATCTTCTATTTTTCTCTTACTGTAACTCTCTCTCACTTCCATGATCTTTTTTCACCTTTTTTTTGCATAAGGCCTTCATTTCCACGTATTTTTACAATAGAGAACTCAAGATTCCAATGTGTCTATCACTTTCTCTTAGCCTTTTATTTTACTCTAATCCTTCATAAAAAAAATATTAACATATTAATATAATTATATCGATATAATTATTATTATTAAATTTTATTATATTAATTTTAAAACAACAATTCCATCCTTTCCTTTCACTAAGAAGAAAATAACATTAATCGTGTGTGCATGCGGACTACCACCTCTGATAAGTATTGTTGTTCATTTTTCATCACTGCATCTCATGGATTTTAAAAAGGCTGAATTTGATTAATATTAATTTTTTTTATAAAAAACTTATAACTTTAATATGAATATTTATCGTATTCCATATTTTCATCTATTTGCTGAGAAATTGGATCGTTAATTGTGCATGAGAGTGGAAAACCGCTTCCATGGAAAGATGCATCATGTTTTTTCCTACGACTGTCTTTGATAGTATTCAATTAAATTTAATGAATATTTATGATATATATAATTAATATATATAATGAATATTTTTATTTAAATATAACACAATAATTACCTGTTCTAATGAGGTAATCCATCGATATTGGTAGATAACTCAAATTCAGTTTATCATTATTTTCATATTCATGAAACATGACTAAAACTCATATGTAATGGGATTATAACAATATACGTATATGTAAAACATAAATTCAAATACCATTAATTTTTTTTAAATGATTATATTTTGGATAAAAAGGAAAATTGACACTTATTTTTTGAACCCAGTTTAAAATGGTAAATATTATTAACACATGATGTTGAAAAAATATTATAACAATATACTACAAGAAGATAATTGTTATTAATGAAGTGTATAAATATAAATTTATATATATAACATTACTAAAATAGTAAATTAATATTTTTATTTTGGTGATAAAGGTGTTTAAAACACTTCCTTGCAAATCAAGGCTAAAGGTAAGCGATTAGTTAACTTAAACTTCTTCATTTGAGTTATACACTTTCTCTTTGATTTCATTTTCACAATGTTCACTAAATTTCCCATTTTAACAATTTTCCTCTATTTAAATTTATTTAAAAAGTTTTTTTTGATCAAAATACATTTCCATGAATGTTTTTATTATCACTTGTTTTCCTTTTAATAAAACAAATGAGACTTTTTAAAAAGAGACTTATGGCTAGGAATTTTACAATGATGAATAAAAATGTTTTCAAAAATCACTTTTCATGATTTGGATTTCATTATATTCAAATGATATATCTCTAATGGAGTTATGTTTCATGTTTCACCCTATATTTTTAAATTATGTGATTACTTTGGGTGATCAAATTTTTCGTATCAAATGAATTAAATCATGTAATTATTTTATACCATTTATAATTTTTATAAAACCCGTTTTATTTCCCTGGATTATTTATGATGTTAAAGGTGAATTATCTTTAAGTGGAACATATGATTACAGATGAATAATGGTAGGGATCCCATATCACCCTCAAATTCATTGGTTAGGGGTGTAAATCTAACGAGATAGGTATTCATGAATATGTTTTAGTTCCTTATAAGCATGGGAATTGATGGTGCAGTTCATGAAATCACTCTTTCCAAATAGTAATATTTGTCCCATAGTTAAGGGATGTTATTAATTATTATTTTATTCTCTCACCATTCAAGTTTAATGTAAAATTCTTCTACTTTAATGTTTTATCTATTATATTTTTATCTTGAACTTTTATGTATTTACTTTCTTATTCCAAGCCGAGTGAGGATCACTTTTTTTATTGTTATCAGTCATAAGGTTTTGATATTTTTATTATTCTCATGTTTTTACTTTTTCTTATTAAATCACCAGGGATGAAATGTTTATTCACCCATTACTAAGCATTTGAAGTCACCCATTTCTTATTTTTTCATTCCCTAGGTTATGAGGATGAGTTTTCCAAATGATATGTCTATAAGTGGGTCTAGTATACTGCCTTTAAGAAAAAATGACTGTGTTTTTTGTAAAATAAGATTATTATGTAGCTTATTAGAGAAGGAATTGAAACTATCAGCCCTTAGGATATTATTATTTATTAAATTTAAATTTTGAATTCATGTAATGGATGTAAAATAATAGCATTTTTATCCAAGGTCTCAATATATTAGAAGTATTATGGATTTATTGTCACTAATAAGTGTCTTTATCTAATGAACGATTATAGAGATGCATCTAATAGATAATATATTAGTTATCAAGTGGATTAATCTCAATTTTATCAATTTTTTAATTTTCCATCATTGAATGTCAACTTAGATGTATTACTCAAGGAAATTTTGAATCATTAATTTATATCGAATATGTTTGATTACATACACCATAATTGGATGGCACTTATCCACAGTAGCTTTGGTCCCCAGCCATTTCAATTAAATTTATTTTATTGACTGAACAAAACAATCACCATAATCATTATATGTACAAGATAACTAAGATTTGACATTCATCACCAAAAAATGGTGCTTATTAAGATATTTAAAATACCTAATTATCTTTAATAAGTTTCAAGATAATTCACCAAGAAATTCTTATTAATTACTTCAATAAGATAATATATTTTCATGACAATAGATTCATGCAACATATACAGTGTAGGTACCATATATATATTCTAATGAGATTTTTATTCACCTAGCTAGTTATACAATTCAATTGAATAGGGAATTCAATTGACTTTATCATATGCCCATTTATCTTATATAGTGTGATTACCCTATATATAATTAATTTTATTGAAATGTATTTTCCTAGATATCCATACCATTCATTTATTAGAGAAATCTATTGAAATACTTACATAATCCTTTATTCTTTATAGTAAAATCTTAGAGTAAAAGCTTCATAGAGAAAGTATGATAAGTATTTATAAGTTATTCATTATTAAACCTTATGTCATTTATCTCATATAGACTAGTTGTATATGATGGAATGAATTTGAATTTTATGTCATTAAAAAGACCTTTAATTATATGTCCCCTCAGTGCAATAATAGGTCTCATGGAAAAACTAAGATAAGGTAATGGTAGTGTCCTTTTATTTTGTATATAATGTCTTGGCATAAGGCCTTGATGGTATATTTATAATTTCTAACATTCTTCATTCCTATAAATTCCATTATAACACCTCAATAGTTCAATATGTTATTCTCCATTAAATTAATATTATGCTCATCAATGTCTATCATATGAAATATCAAGATGAAATGAATAGTTATATACTATAGAAATATAATTATTTAAATTTTACAATTATAACCTAGTCATAAGTTTTTTGGGTGTGAATAAGAGTAACTAAATTATGAAATATATACTGAAAATTTTTCTTTATTCAAATTTATTTATTAGTGATTAGGAAATATGTAATGAATTTTGAATAACAATAATTAAGTCAAATAAGTACCAAAAACATTCAAAGTTTTAAAATGTCGTTTTTTCTATAAATGTGGGGTGTCCTTATATTTTACGTTTTCATTTAAAACATAAATTTATAATTTTAATAATTTTTATTTAAAAAGAAAAATATATTATTTTTGATATCCTCATATCAAACATAACATAAGGTGAATTTTGGTGATATTTATGAAAATATTGATTTTTAGGTAAATAATTGAAAATAATATTTTTTATAAAAACTCCAATTCATTATAAAGTATACAAAAAATATAATTTTTATTTATATTAAAGTGAAAATAGTCTTATTTTATTAATAATAATCTAATTAATTCAATGGGAATCAAAAAATCAAGTTTTTTGTATATAATCATTTTTCTCTTTAAAACGGGTATTTTTTTTAAAACTATTATTATACATTTGACATACTTATATTAAAATTAATATTTAATATTCCTAAAAATTAAATACTATAAAATGGATTCCATATTATGAATCATGATATTAAAATTATTTTATAAGTTCAATTTCATTATTAATAATAATGAATTGTGATCATGTCTTAAATTTATCACCACAATAAAGGCTAAAATAAGTGAAAAGTAATAAATTGAGGCTTAAAGACCCAACATATCATAAAACATAATATTAAAATTATTTTATGAAGTTATGATCAACCACCCTTGGTATTATCTTCACTAATGGTCAAATTTGGATCCACATGCTATAAATATGACATCCCTCGCAAATAGTTTTTATGATGGGCCCGTCGTCCCATCGCAGTATATATATATATATATATATAACGGTCTGCGACAGGCCCGTTGCAAAAAAAGTATTTTCGATGGGTAAGTAGTCCTGTCGCAAATATGTTATTTAAAAATATTTAGTTAGACTATTTGTGACGGGGTCCCATCATAAAAGGTCATATCGCAATTAATAAATTAATTTAAAAAAAATAAATTTATTAAAATTATGATTAATGAAAAAATAATATTACTATTATTAAAAAAATATTAAAATTCTCTATATTCACAAAAAAATCATAAAATATTATTATTTTTATTATTATTAGTAAATAAACAAACATTAAAAAATATAATACTAAAAATATATATTTAGTAAAATATTATTATTATTATTAAAATAATAAATAAGAAAATAAATATTAAAATTCTCAATATTCACAAAAAAATATAAAAAAATTATAAAATATTAAAAATTAAATTATGTAATATTTTCAACGATATAAAAGATGAAAAATGTAAATAATTCATATTAAAATTTTAAATTCAAATGTTTTTAACATAAAAAAATCACTGTGCGGGTCGTCTTCTGGAGGAGGTGGAGGAGCTGAAGAAGCTGCTAGAGGAAACTCCATCCCTAAATTACGAGTCAGACGGTGCATGTACTTCATCTGCTAATGATGCTACTTCTGCCATTGATTCATCCCCTCCTCATGCTACTACTGCTGCTGCTGCCATCGATGCATCTGCTCCTCGTGATGCTGCTCCTATTGCTGCTGCCGCCGACACATCTCTTCTTGCTGCTTCTGTAAAGTCTCTATAAGCTCAGTCGGAGCTCACAACTGCTCCTAATACGGTGAGCCAAAAGATGATTCCTCTCCACGATATCCTCTCGAGCTGGATGCCGAAATCACAACTGTATCATAATAAGTACAGAGAGTCAAATGAGAGCTGATACCAACTACTCTGCCCTTCTCAAAGCCATATTGAGTCTACTCTATCCATACCGCCTCATCGAAGTGGTGCGCACTAGTCTGCTCAGTCATCTCATCCTAACCCTCAGCCTATGTCTAAGAGGTCACAGCCTCATATGACTCCTTCAATTCCAATTTAAAATTAAAATTGAGAAAATATTATATGTAGATAATTGTCAAACTGAAAAAGTAATACTAACCATAATCGGACGCTGCTGATCACCTCTAATCTCTCCAGTGGCTGGATCACTGTACATCCTCTAATAAATGTCGAACTTCGTAATATCGGGATGCTCGATTTCCTACAGAAATATAAAATAAACAGTTTATATTTAAAGTTATATAAAATATATAAAAAATATACTTACCAGATGATCTCTATGAGAACTGAATGAACGGCTACCATCTCGATGCGCCACCTCTTGTCTCCCCTGGTTCTGCCGTCCCACAAAATATCTCCTCTAAAGTCCACCACCCAACCAGTGTAAACATAATCCATCCCAAATGTGAGATGAAATGTACTCTCGCCAGTGGGCTCTACACGACTCATCAAATTCTGTCACTCCTTCTTTCTTAAGGGTTGTCCTTCTCAAATTGTGCAAAAACTGACTGAAACGGTCACGCATAGAAACATATCATGCCGTGTGGAGAGCATCACGCATGATATAATCGATATGATATCATAAAACATACAAATAATTTATAATATCTAGTTGTTAATAAAATAAATTTCAAAATAAGTATTATTTATTTATGTGCCATCCAATGATGGAACATGTCGCCTCACAAATCAATGGGAATCTGTTCCCATGTGATCTATGGATAAGAAAAATAATTGCACAATATAGAACTCCCCTATCCAATAGCTAAATGCTCAAAACTATGAAAAAGTAATAAATAATCAAAAAATTAGTATATATATAAATAAATTAATGAAATCTAACTAAAATAAACAGGTTACTATACATCCGTGTGCATGGATCGAAACCAAGACGTGGACGTCGCTCGGGGATAGGGTCATGAATCATCAGTCGTGCAAGACTATGCCCCCTACGCATACCTCTTGAACCACCAGTTAGCTGAGGGTCATATGATCCCACACCCTCATCATCCAAAGGTAGCTCAGCATCCTCTAACTCATGCAATAGATCAGAGTCCATCTGAAACACAAAATGATTATTGTTAGAATATTGTTAAGAATAACTATTATATATAGATTTATATTAGATATGATTATAACCATCATTTAACTATATCAATGTTCATCTTCATCCTCTTCTCCAAAGCTGTCAATGTCAATTTCTTCATCTTCCCCCTCAGCATCATCAATATCCATATGATTTTCAGTTTCAGTATCTCTTTTTATTTCAAATTCATTTGTAACATCATTAACATCTTCATCACCATAAATCCTTAATTGTGGGGGTGTCATCATCGATATTTACATCTCTTTATGAAGCAGATAGATTTTGAGCAGTCTCTTGAAAAATTTCAATTCCTTAAACTTCAGTGGAACCACATTCAGTTTGAGTAAACTGATTTTCCCAAGATTTCATTTTTATTTTGCCCCACCAATCGCTCAAGTCTCTTGAAGTAGCACAGTAATTTGTGTAATAAATATGATGTGCATGTTGAGCCAGTAAGAATGGTTCATTTACTGCAAGAATACTTTTATATTTAATATCAACGATTCCATGAGTCAGATGAACATGCAAGCCTGTCTCAGTATCCAACCACTGACATTTATACATTGTTATGTAATAATGTACTAAATAACATAGCTCAATAATTTCATCCAAAATGACATAAAAGTCAACTTCAGTTTCTCTATGATGTGGTCCTCTCAAGAAAACTTCACTGTTCATTGTTTTTTTATTCCCCGTATGCATGTGTATGAAATATAAAACCATTCACTACATGTGCATTATAATATTTAACCATTTGGGATAGTGGGTTACTCAATATACATAGTTGCTTATCAATTTTACCAGTATATTAAGACACCTGAAAATTTTTAAATCAATTATCAATATAATAAATAATAAATGGAATTGATATTAAACAATCAATCATTTATGTTACCAGTTTTTGAAACTATTGAGTAAAAAAAATTGTGTTCTTCAAGAGCAGCTGTTGTAATTTGTGGAAGTTGTTTCTTGATATGATTGTCATATAACCAAAAAATTAAATAATTTTAAATACTATAACATAAATTATAGAATATGTGATTAACGCACTCACAGGAAAAATGATGTCATTTCTTCTTAGTTGAGCATCACATATGTATGAGCTCTGTGATGTTCATCATCTGAAAGTCATCATTCATGAACTCCACCTAAACCAAGATTTGGATGATTAAAAACTATTAATTGATTTTCCATTTCATTATTAACATTCTCTTTGTTTCTTCCCGTGTGATTTTTTTTTAGGGATATTGAGATTCAAAATAATGAGAGCAGAAAAATGTCGTTTCCTCTTTCAAATATGCTTCAGCAATTGAGCCTTCAACTGATTCTTTGTTACGTAGTTTTTCTGTCAATTTCTGCATGCATCTCTCAAATGGGTACATCCATCGAAACTGCACTGGACCTCCACATTTAGCTTCATGTGGAAAATGTAATATCAGATGTTCCATTGAGTCAAAGAAAGCTGGTGGAAAGATTTTTTCTAGTTTACATATAATTAATACAGCATCTTCTTCCAGTTTTCATATCACATCATAGTTTTTTGTCACTACACAAATGTCTCAAAAAAATATGATAGGTCTGTTATTTAATCCCAAATCATAGAATTAAACAAACCTCTGAATCCAATAGGCATAAGTCTTCCTATTATAACATGATAATAATGATTTTATAATCCAGTAATATAACCATTATTAACACATCTTCCCAAATTGGAAGCATATCCATCTGGAAGTCTCAAATCTGCAATCCACTAACAAAATAATAAGCGACTCTCTTTGGACAGAGTATAAGATACTTTTGGCTTCATTAACCTCTGTGATCTGACATTTTCAAATAGTTCATGTTTTGGTCACCTTCAAATTTGGGCAAGATCTAATCATACCTTTACAGTATCTTTGGTCTTGACTAATGTATCCAAAACTGTATGAAATAAATTATCAAAATAGTTCTTATCAATATGCATAACATCCAACATGTGGCGGACCAACAAATAAGACCAATACGAAAGATCCCAAAAAATGCTTCATTTTATCCTATTATGTTATTTTCCAAAGACATGAATTTCTTGTTGGTTTACTGTTGGTCCAAATGTGATGGGGGATAATGAAAATAAAACTGATTTTAACTCTGTACCTAAGATCATCTTTGGAGGTTCATCCCTTTCAATTGTACATTTTCTGAAATGCGATTTGTTCCTCCGAAAAGGATGATCAGTTGGAAGAAATATACGGTGACAATCAAAATAGAATTTTTTTTTTCTATTGATGCACACAAAGGATTTGTTTTCATTCATACAGTAAGGACATGATTTCGGACCTTGTGTACTCCAACCAGATAACATGCCATATGCCAGAAAGTCACTAATCGTCCACATCAATGCATCGTTTAATATGAAATTTTGATTCATAGAAACATTATATGTATTAAAACCATTACTCCACATTGCATTTAACTCATCAATCAATGGTTTCAAATAAACATCTATATTCTTTTTCGGATGTCCTGGGTTTAATACAGTCAAAAAGATATAAGTCTCTCTCATCAACATCCATGGAGGCAAATTGTACGGAGTTATAAAGATAGGCCAACATGAATACTGAACACCATATGAACCAAATGGACAGAAATAGTCAATAGAAAGACCCAATCGCATGTTTCAGGCTTCTATAGCCAAAGACGGACACAGACGGTCAAAATGATTCCATGAATCACCATCAGATGGATGATTCAAGCTTTTATCTGTTGAAATATTGGTTTTGTGCCAAGATATCATTGATGCTATGTTTTGAGACAGAAATAAATGCTGCAACTTGGGTGTAAGGAGGAAATATCTCGACTATTTCACTAGAATCAATCTAGAATTCCCTGGTTGAGCTTCTTTACACCTCGATTGTCCACAAGTGGGACAACTATCAAATGACTCATTTTCACCAGAATATAAGATGCAATCATTTTGAAACGCATGAATCTTCTGATAACTAAGGCCCGGTGTAGAGACCCGAAGCTTATCGTACATGGACATTACATTACTTTTGCGGAATACTTAGTACATAACAAAAACACACACACAAGGATTGTAATAGTTTAGTGTCTTTGGAAACTCTGAACGTAATCTTCTAATCGTGGTGAAAGATCTTCAATATCTCCCATAGAGATCTTCCCCTTTTTTTACCTAAAAACCTTTCTTTATATCCTGGGGAAAAGAAAACATAAAAGGGTGAGCTCAAATGCTCAGTAAGGGTAAACAAAAGGAATATCAATCACATCATATACATAAGAACATAGCTTTTGGAAATCTTAACCTGCAAAAGAGCTCATAATATCATAACATGGGATAAATCATAGAAGTGAAAATGAGATCCCCATAATCATAACATGAAACTTGAAACTTTGTGGCATGCACACATAATCATGGAAAATCATTTCTTGTTAGTAATGACTCATTTCCAAGACTATCTTAGTGGACAAAGTCCCTTTCTGAACCGAGTTCACTCCTCGTTTCAGTCCTGTATCACTGAACCGAAATAACCTTCCGTTCCAGCCATGTCTATCTCATGAGATATAAAATCTTTACCCAATTAATTGGAGGGAGATATAGGTCCCACCCATCTTATAATGAATCCTTTCTTATGTGTGCCACATAATCATAAAACATGCATCATCGCATAACACATGTAACAAAAATGGGATTCTTGAAACATCATGACATCATAAATCAAATCATATAAGATAAATGAATTCATAAAAATATTTCCATCACAACATAATCAAACCAATGTAATAATAGGGATAAAAACAGAACCCTTTATGATCTTAGATGGAAAATAATTTTGATAAAACACTTGATCTCCATTCTTGAGGAAAATATCCTTTCTCCTTCAAAAACACTTTTCTTTTCTTAACATGTCATACAATTATAAACTAAAAGAAGTTGATCAAAAAGAAACTTGAAAACATGTAAATGAAGCTTCTTGGAAATAATGTTTTAAAAATCCATTCATGCCGTATAAGTTAAAAAAAACATTCTTCGTACTTTTGTCGGAAAAGTCAAAAAGTACCTCGTAAGAAAAACGACAAAAGATTCCTTTCATATCTTTTACAAAAACTTACCGAAGGGTAAAATTGGATATTAACTATTGTAGAAGGATGGAAATAATATTACATATTGAGGAAACATGGATTTGGATGATAAAATACACCCCAGTAAATACTTACGAATAATCAATCTCGGATAAAAATGAGATTGTGATATTTCCCTTACCTTAGGTCCGACTTGCTTTGTAAGTGTCCGAACCTCCTGTATAATGATTTAAATCATGTTATTGACTTATTACAGAATCATATTCATTGTTATGATATCATATATGGTTCACTTATGACATTATATTACCCGTTCTTTTGTAAATTCCATGTTAAAGAAGCGTTTTGGGTAAAATCGTTTCATTTATTGTAGGTGTTTTGACTTATTGTTCTTGACATCATTATTACTTATATCATGATTTACTCACTTCCAGAATATAAAATATGATTTATATATCATATATATTCAGTATATATATATATATAATAGGTAGATAAATAAAATGAAAAACACCGTTCATGGAGACGGTAGTCCGTACGTACGCATGAACGCTGTTTTCCTTTCCTTATTGTCTTGAAATGGAAGTAAGTAGATGACATACATATGTATATATATACATAAATCCAGTAGCTTTATAATGTCATATATTTCATTATTATTTCTTATATATACATTATAATCATTCTTAAATGGTTAACATGGAGAATGAATCTCATCGCGTCGTGGAGACGGTATTCCGTACGTACGCACGAGCGATGATATCATTTATATAAATATTTAATTGAATTGGAGTGGATTATACAATATATCAGAATCAATATGATGTTGTAATAACTATGTATAGTTATTCTTTACACCATTATACCCATCCATGTAAGGTGGTGGTGGAAAATAGATTACACCACGGCGTGGAGACGGTATTCCGTACGTACGCACGCGTGGTGATTTCTTTTTCCGTAGGATGGATAGATGGTGAAATAGGGTTGTTTCATACTTATAATAACATATCAGTATATGAGTGATACTGATGTTATTACTTCATAATGAAACAACCTAAGAAGAAGAAGTGGAAGAAGAAATAAAGATGAAAGAATTGGTAACGGTAATTACCTCTTCTTTGAAGTGCCTCTTTGAATCCTCCACTTAGGGAACTAAGATTGGTCTTTGAAGAAGACCAGGACCTATAGGATTATTCTAGGGAAGTGTAGAGGAGAAAATGGCAGGGGTTGGCCGAGCATGAGTGCTCAATTTGGGGTGAGGAGGAGGGGGAGGAGGTGTCCTTTTATAAGGGAGGAGAGGGGCACCTTAGGAATATCTCAAAATATTATTTTATATTAAAGTCAAAATGAGTTTATAATGGTTCCAAAGGGTCTTATTTCTAAGCTAAAGTGGGGATGGATCAAAATCCTATCAACCAATAAGATTTAGACAAGTTTAGGTTATTATTTTAACCTTATCAATTAGATTTAATTCTAAGTTAAACAATTTAACTTTTACCGTGTCTTTTTGTTTTCTTACATTATATGGTTAATAAACTTACTATAACATGCCAAACGAACCCCAAATTGTATATTATGAATACATATATCCTTATATAAGTCATTTGGCCGAACCTTAGATTTTTAGGAATAAAATAACAATTAATAATATAATATTTGATTTAAAAACTATTTTGTGTCAATTTTGACACTATTTGATACATGATTTTTGTGAAAGTCATAACAGAATTATATGTTCGAACCAAGTTGATTATATCAACACTAATATATCATAGTAACCTAGAAAATTAGTGTAATTCATAAAAAGTCTTGAATTACATTTATTTTGGTATTTATATTATCAATTATGTCAATATTTCATTAATAAGATAATTACTGCATCATCTTTGTGTCATAAATAAATTAAATTATTGGATTTCTAAAAATTACAAATAAAATACCATCATGTAGGAAATCTTTTTAGCTTTCTAATGAATATTTACAATCGAATTTATCTTATGTATAACCCCATATTAAAAATGATTTACTTATTAAACGTTGATTTTAACTATTTTAACCCTTCTTTAAATAAATTAATAATAAATGTCCTAATCTAATCCAAGTGGGCCTAAATGGTCATATTTTATTCCTACGTTTGTTTTTGGTCGAATTACACTTGTCCAATAGAATTAGGACATGTGTTAGGGTAATATTAATATCATATTTACCCTTAGTTACCCTATTTACTATTAACCGCGGTAAAAAAAGTAAAAAGTTACTATTCAAAAAATTATTTTCATCTCATTGAACCACATTTTAGTCCTTGATATTAACCGTGTCTCTCGGATTTTCGAAATTCCATTCACAGAAGCGGTAAAATTATGTTTTATGCAAAATTCAGTTTTTAACCTACCACTTAGTGGTTTCACTATTCATCAAAAATTGAAAGTTTTCAGAAAAATACCAAAATTTCACCCTAGGCTAATTTCGGTATTCCGAATCCAAAAATGAAGTACATTTTGAAAAATAAAATTTATAAAATTTCAAAAAGTGGTTATTACTATTCATAACGGCTAGTTTTGATAATATTTTAATAGCATATCGTTGTTTAGTGAAACTCGGTATTGCGTACTACACACGCTATCGAGGAAGGTTGTGATTGCATGGTAAGTCAAGGATATGTGTTGTGCGAGCTCCTTTTGGTGTAGTGTACAATACAAGACATTCATAAAATTAAAAAGAATAGTTTTCGTAAAATCTTGGGCTGTTACATTCTACCCCCCTTAAAATGAATTTCGCCCTCGAAATTCGTCGGGGTTATAAATAGTTTACTATTCAAAAGTTTCTTTAATAGAAAACCACATCGTAAAAATGAATACCAAAACTTGTCTTTAAAAACTAAAGTATGAAATGTAACGATTACCCAAATAAACTAATCACTGGGTTTCCACATAGATGAAAATATGGATATGGAAGAGAAATCTAACCATCATGTTCTGATGGAGAGTGGTAGAGAACATGGCTATGGAAAATCCAGTAATCACAAATCCATAAATTTGTGACGATCTAAGGTACCATCCGATTCATCAGGTATAAGATCACTATGACAACATTTTTGGTTTTCAAGATCATTTCCCTAAAGTTGAAAATTAGAATAAATACTTTCATTATTTTGGTAAAATCTCAATGTTGTTCATGACTTGAACAATTTCCACTTCATCTCTTAAATAAATGAAGTTGAATTTTTTTTATTCATGAAGTGTTAGTAGATTATGTGATAGAATGACGGGTCATTCCATCTGTCTCAAACAAAAGGTTAAAAATTATATACATAAGTCGGTCTATAGTGAGATTAATCATATATGGTTCCTAAAATGGACTTATACTTCATATATCATACTGCTTAATATAATAAAACTAGTCTCTACTAAACAGGGACTTCATGTAGGCCAGTGGTAGGCGATAAAGGCCAGTCGCACTTCGGTTGTGGGTTCGATTCCCACAGCCTTGTCTGACGCGATGGGTTGTCGCCCGTCCTGCAGGTTGTCCTTTTTCTAAAACTACATTACTATAACATCCCATCAATAATATTGAAAAAACTTCTATCCTTAAACAATACTAACTTATGTCCAACATAATCCATTCCAATATTTAGGCTTATCCATAATACTGCAGTCCACTCTCATAACATAGTGAAAACGATTACCAGAGATTTAACACCATCGTCGATCCCCATATATCATAAGATATGTTTTGTTGGTCACTTTCCAAACATTCAAAGTCCTTAATCATGTATTCTCTTGAATACCTTAGTGAAAACATGAATGCAGTTAAAAGTTAACACTTTCGACATACCAAAATCCTCAAAATTCTATATACTCAAACCATGATATCACTCAGTCCTTATATCAATCATGAGCTCATGAATACTATTAAACATTTCATTTTCTCGTCTTCATTATGCGCATATCATCTTATTTCCAAAAAATATCTCAATCACTTTGAATACCACATCAATAAATATTGCAATACTCAATGATACAACATTATTTTGGAATCCCATTACATAAACACTTAATCATTCCACCACATCGTTGTCATATTCAACATTGCCAATAGTGATCGCATGTGATTTCCCTTTGTCCTTTGCCTTCAGTGGTTGCTCATGTTGATCATCACTAACCCTTGGATTAGGGAAATTATTAGCATAATGCCCCATTTCCTTGCACTTGAAGCATTGAAGTGTTGGTGGTGCGTTCTCTGCAGTGTTTGCTTTATTCACATCATTAGAAACCCTTTTTCCATTACTTCGACACTCAGCTGCTCGATGACCTTCTTTTCCACACTTAAAACATTTTCTAGTCCCTTTAAGACAATCTCCACCATGCTTCTTTCCACACTTTGTGCATAAGGAAACATTCATCTTCTTTTCATCATTATTCTGAGATTTCTCCTTGAACTCCATCTTTCATTTCTTGTCAAAACCATGAGATGGATATGTAACACCAACTTCCATTTCTATTTTGATAGCACAACGCACAATTTCTTCATAGCTACTGAAGTCTCTTATATCTAATGCCCTTTGAAGACTTGGTTTTAAGCCACTGAAAAATCGATCAACTTTACTTTCAGGTTGGATGATAATACCAGAAGCATACCTTGAAAGTCTTGTAAAATTTGCTTCATAGGTACCAACAGATTCATCGTCCCTTTGCTTCAGTTCAAGAAACTCTTTCTCCATCTTTGTTCGAAGAATACGAGGGAAGTACTTACTGAAAAACAAGTTCTTGAACTCGTCCCATTGCATGGACTCAATTTCATCTCTTGGCCTCGTATTCTTGATAAGATTCCACCATTGATCAGCTTCACCTTCCAAACGATATACTGCTAAGATGACTTTATCATGTTCAGAACATTGAAAAACTGAAAATATCTTTTCAGTAGTACTGATCCATTGTTCAGCCACAAGTGGATCAGAAGACCCACTGAAAGAAGGTGGACGTTGCCTCATGAAGGACTCAATAGAATATTGTTCCCTTCTCTGCTCATTTGGAAGTCCAGAATGATTCATAGCTTGTGTAAGTATAGCAATAAGATTTTTCACTCCATCTCCCATAACATTTGTTTGTTCAGGAGGGCAATCATTGCATTTTCCATTGCATTTATCAACACGGTTCCTTCGGGTTCCAGCCATCGTCTAAAACCCAAAAAGAATAGTGTGAGAGGCAAAAATCATGCTAGGGAAAACAACATAATAAAGGGGGAGTACCTTCAATATCCAACATCTTAGGTTTAATTCTATGATCGTTAGCGTAATTCTATTAGTATAACCTATACGTATACTTATCCCTAGGGACATCCCTAGACATACCTTAGAAATATCTCTAGGGATCTCACTAACATTTTCGCATCCTAGTTTCCAAAGGTTGACAAAACCTTTCCTCTGATACCAACTGTAGAGACCCGAAGCTTATCGTACATGGACATTACATTAATTTTGCGGAATACTTAGTACATAACAAAAACACACACACAAGTATCGTAATAGTTTAGTGTCTTTGGAAACTCGGAACGTAATCTTCTAATCGTGGTGAAAGATCTTCAATATCTCCCATAAAGATCTTCCCCTTTTTTTTACCTAAAAACCTTTCTTTATATCCTGGGGAAAAGAAAACATAAAAGGGTGAGCTCAAATGCTCAGTAAGGGTAAACAAAAGGAATATCAATCACATCATATACATAAGAACATAGCTTTTGGAAATCTTAACCTGCAAAAGAGCTCATAATATCATAACATGGGATAAATCATAGAAGTGAAAATGAGATCCCCATAATCATAACATGAAACTTGAAACTTTATGGCATGCACACATAATCATGGAAAATCATTTCTTGTTAGTCATGACTCATTTCTAAGACTTCTTAGTGGACAAAGTCCCTTTCTGAACCGAGTTCACTCCTCGTTTCAGTCCTGTATCACTGAACCGAAATAACCTTCCGTTCCAGCCATGTCTATCTCATGAGATATAAAATCTTTACCCAATGCATTGGAGGGAGATATAGGTCCCACCCATCTTATAATGAATCCTTTCCTATGTGTGCCACATAATCATAAAACATACATCATCGCATAACACATGTAACAAAAATGGGATTCTTGAAACATCATGACATCATAAATCAACTCATATAAGATAAATGAATTCATAAAAATATTTCCATCACAACATAATCAAACCAATGTAATAATAGGGATAAAAACAGAACCCTTTATGATCTTAGATGGAAAATAATTTTTATAAAACACTTGATCTCCATTCTTGAGGAAAATATCCTTTCTCCTTCAAAAACACTTTTCTTTTCTTAACATGTCATACAATTATAAACTAAAAGAAGTTGATCAAAAAGAAACTTGAAAACATGTAAATGAAGCTTCTTGGAAATAATGTTTTAAAAATCCATTCATTCCGTATAAGTTAAAAAAACATTCTTCGTACTTTTGTCGGAAAAGTCAAAAAGTACCTCGTAAGAAAAACGACAAAAGATTCCTTTTATATCTTTTAAAAAAACTTACCGAAGGGTAAAATTGGATATTAACTATTGTAGAAGGATGGAAATAATATTACATATTGAGGAAACATGGATTTGGATGATAAAATACACCCCAGTAAATACTTACGAATAATCAATCTCGGATAAAAATGAGATTGTGTCATTTCCCTTACCTTAGGTCCGACTTGCTTTGTAAGTGTCCGAACCTCCTGTATAATAATTTAAATCATGTTATTGACTTATTACAGAATCATATTCATTTTTATGATATCATATATGGTTCACTTATGACATTATATTACCCGTTCTTTTGTAAATTCCATGTTAAAGAAGCGTTTTGGGTAAAATCGTTTCATTTATTGTAGGTGTTTTGACTTGTTGTTCTTGACATCATTATTACTTATATCATGATTTACTCACTTCCAGAATATAAAATATGATTTATATGTCATATATATTCAGTATATATATATATATAATAGGTAGATAAATAAAATGAAAAACACCGTTCATGGAGACGGTAGTCCGTACGTACGCATGAACGCTGTTTTCCTTTCCTTATTGTCTTGAAATGGAAGTAAGTAGATGACATACATATGTATATATATACATAAATCCAGTATCTTTATAATGTCATATATTTCATTATTATTTCTCATATATACATTATAATCATTCTTAAATGGTTAACATGGAGAATGAATCTCATCGCGTCGTGGAGACGGTATTCCGTACGTACGCACGAGCGATGATACCATTTCTATAAATATTGAATTGAATTTGAGTGGATTATACAATATATCAGAATCAATATGATTTTTTAATAACTATGTATAGTTATTCTTTACACCATTATACCCATCCATGTAAGGTGGTGGTGGAAAATAGATTACACCACGGCGTGGAGACGGTATTCCGTACGTACGCACGCGTGGTGATTTCTTTTTCCGTAGGATGGATAGATGGTTAAATAGGGTTGTTTCATACTTATAATAACATATCAGTATATGAGTGATACTGATGTTATTACTTCATAATGAAACAACCTAAGAAGAAGAAGTGGAAGAAGAAATAAAGATGAAAGAATTGGTAACGGTAATTACCTCTTCTTTGAAGTGCCTCTTTGAATCCTCCACTTAGGGAACTAAGATTGGTCTTTGAAAAAGACCAGGACCTCTAGGATTATTCTAGGGAATTGTAGAGGAGAAAATGTCAGGGGTTGGCCGAGCTTGAGTGCTCAATTTGGTGTGAGGAGGAGGGGGAGGAGGTGTCCTTTTATAAGGGAGGAGAGGGGCACCTTAGGAATATCTCAAAATATTATTTTATATTAAAGTCAAAATCGGTTTTATATGGTTCCAAAGGGTCTTATTTCGAAGCTAAAGTGGGGATGGATCGAAATAGTATCAACCAATAAGATTTAGACAAGTTTAGGTTATTATTTTAACCTTATCAATTAGATTTAATTCTAAGTTAAATAATTTAACTTTTACCGTGTCTTTTTGTTTTCTTACATTATATGGTTAATAAACTTACTATAACATGCCAAACGAACCCCAAATTGTATATTATTAATACATATATCCTTATATAAGTTATTTGGCCGAACCTTAGATTTTTAGGAATAAAATAACAATTAATAATATAATATTTGATTTAAAAACTATTTTGTGTCAATTTTGACACTATTTGATACATGATTTTTGTGAAAGTCATAACATAATTATATGTTCGAACCAAGTTGATTATATCAACACTAATATATCATAGTAACCTAGAAAATTAGTGGAATTCATAAAAAGTCTTGAATTACATTTATTTTGGTATTTATATTATCAATTATGTCAATATTTCATTAATAAGATAATTACTGCATCATCTTTGTGTCATAAATAAATTAAATTATTTGATTTATAAAAATTACAAATAAAATACCATCATGTAGGAAATCCTTTTATCTTTCTAATGAATATTTAAAATCGAATTTATCTTATGTATAACCCCATATTAAAAATGACTTACTTATTAAACTTTGATTTTAACTATTTTAACCCTTCTTTAAATAAATTAATAATAAATGTCCTAATCTAATCCAAGTGGGCCTAAATGGTCATATTTTATTCCTAAGTTTGTTTTTGGTCGAATTACACTTGTCCAATAGAATTAGGACATGTGTTAGGGTAATATTAATATCATATTTACCCTTAGTTACCCTATTTACTATTAACCGCGGTAAAAAAAGTAAAAAGTTACTATTCAAAAAATTATTTTCATCTCATTGAACCACATTTTAGTCCTTGATATTAACCGTGTCTCTCGGATTTTCGAAATTCCATTCACAGAAGCGGTAAAATTAAGTTTTATGCAAAATTCAGTTTTTAACCTACCACTTAGTGGTTTCACTATTCATCAAAAATTGAAAGTTTTCAGAAAAATACCAAAACTTCACCCTAGGCTAATTTCGGTATTCCGAATCCAAAAATGAAGTCCATTTTGAAAAATAAAATTTATAAAATTTCAAAAAGTGGTTATTACTATTCATAACGGCTAGTTTTGATAATATTTTAATAGCATATCGTTGTTTAGTGAAACTCGGTATTGCGTACTACACACGCTATCGAGGAAGGTTGCGATTGCAAGGCAAGTCAAGGATACGTGTTGTGAGAGCTCCTTTTGGTGTAGCGTACAACACAAGACATTAATAAAATTAAAAAGAATAGTTTTCATAAAATCTCGGGCTGTTACACCCAGATTACGAATCATCCTCTTGCTCTCATAGTAATTTGCAGGCAACACATTTCCTTTAGGTGACATTGTTTTAACCAAAGAGAATATCTAATCAAAATAGTCGTTTGACATTACATTATCTGATTTAATAGACATAAATTTTCCAATTGCTTCTAATTTTCTTATCTTGCAACCAGGATATAATGCATCCTCAGCCGACCACAACAACTCATAAAATTCAGATGATGACAACTCAGGAGTTAAATCCATATCATCATGAGTTTCAGTTTGTTGCCCAGATGGACCTGCAACATCGAGTACTAAATTTTGAAACCGTGATAGATCTGGAATCACGTTATTAGGATCTTTTCTAGAACAGCGTTCACCGTTTTGATACCAAAAAACATAATTAGGTTGAAAACCAAACCGCAAGAGATATCCCCCAACCTTGTCAAATGTGTCAAACATTCTCAGAGCACATTTTTTAAAAGGACACTTAATTGTGCCTTCTGAAACATATTCTGGTTTTGATGATGCAAATGCTAAGAAAGATTCAACACCCTCAATATACATAGGATTTAAACCAGAACCATTTGGATTTCTGAGCTAATTAATCCAATCATGATCGTCCAATAATGACTGATGTCGACTTCCTTGTTCCATATTTTTCTAGATAAAATATTAAATCATCACTGTTTTTGAATAATTTGAAATTATAAAAACATTATTTGAAAAAAGAAGATAAATAATTACAACTAATTAATAATTACCATTAATTAAGGGAGACACAATTTCCAATGGATTGACGGTAACTCTTTTTTCTGATATCTCATTTAATTGCATCTTTCTCACTCTAATTATAGCTAATTATTGATAATTATTGCAAATTATTTCTAATTATTCCTAATTATTACTAATTATTATTGATTATATCTAATTATTACTAATTATCCTTAATTATTCCTAATTATTCCTAATTATTACTAATTATTGCTAATTATTCCAAATTATTCCTAATTGTTACAAATTATTACAAATTATTACAAATTATTACTAATTATTACTAATTATTACTAATTATTACTAATTACTGCAATTTATTACTAATTATTTCAGTTTATTACTAATTATTACTAATTATTACAATTTATTACAATTTCTTACTAATTTAGCAATACTTAGAAATACGTAGCAAAATGAAAGATGGTTTAATAATGAAGGGAAATTTGGTAATCATTATTGTGGAGATGATTACAAATTTTCCCTTCATTATCCAATCCATTTTCGTTTACTAATTATTAATAATTATATCTAATTATTAATAATTATATCTCATTATTAATAATTATATATAATTATTACTAATTATATCAAATTATTTCTAATTATATCTATTTATTACTAATAATATCTAATTATTACTAATTATATCTAATTATTACTAATTATATCTAATTATTACTAATTATATCTAATTATTACTAATTATATCTAATTATTACTAATTATTTCTAATTATATCTAATTATTACTAATTATATCTAATTATTACTAATTATTACTAATTATATCTAATTAACACTAATTATTTATAATTATCACTAACAATATCAATTTATTACTAAAAATAAATATAAATAAAAATCAATTGAAATCTAATTTAATTACAACTATTAAACAACAATTAAAATTAACATAAAAAAATAAAATAAATATTAAAAATAAAATATAATTACCTTAAACTTTGATATTCTGAAGATATTGGCGCCCTCCAATTGCTCTCGTATAAAAAAATTTAACTAAAAGAAATTTTTTCCTTAAAACTGAAAAATGAAAAGAGAGAAAGAAGAAAACCTGAGTGATTTGGGAAAAAACGGATGAGGGTATATATAGGTTAGATTAGTTGCGACGGGGTTATTTGTGACGGGAAATCCGTCGCAAATGGTGGTATATGCAACGGGGCCCGTCGCAAATACCGTCGCACGCATTAATTATAGTTTGCGGTTAAAAGGGTATTTGTGATGGGGCCCATCACAAATAGTTCCGGCCAACACTCTTAGTTGCGATGGAGTTATTTCGGATGGGAAACCCATCAAAAATGGTTTTATTTTCCACGGCGCCCGTCGCAAATACCCTCGTGCACATTAATTACAGTCAGCGGTTAAAAGGGTATTTGCGAAGGGGCCCATTGCAAATAGTTCCTGCCGACACTCTTTTCATGATGGGATGACATCCCATCTCGAAAATCTATAAACTGACACCAGGTATTTGCCGCCCATTTAACCGGGGCCCGTTGCAAATAGTTCCTACTGACACTCTTTTCGCGACGGGACGACATCCCGTTGAAAAAAGCTATTAACCGTCGTTGGGTATTTGCGACGGGAACCGTCGCAAATACTCTTGCGTGGTTTGGTGCGCAATCCGTGCAGTTTGGCGCGCAAGTCGTGCAGTTTGGCGCACAAGTCACGCCAAACTATTTGCGACGGGCGACATCTCCCTGTCGTAAATAATATTCGTGCGGTTTGGCGCACAAGTCGCGCCAAACTATTTGCGACAGGAGATGAAAACCCGTTGAAAATAATTTGTTATTTACGATGGGGAAATTTCTCCATCGCAAATAACTTCCAGTATGGGTTATTTGCGACGGGATTTATTTCCATTGCAAATAACCCGTCTCAAATATTTATTTTTCATGTAGCGCCTTTTATATTAATAAAATTATATATCCAAAAATTTCACTTTCCCTAACTTATTATAATTTCATGATGATTAATTATATATAAATACAATATGGATGAATCCATATGATAGATTTTAATATTCATACACAATATTTATGATAGAAATATTTTATGATGATATAATTACCTAGAATGCTTATGCATTGTTGATGCAACGCCTAGGTAATCTGGTGAGAAAAATAACTTTAAAAATATTAAATTTAATTTTTTTTTGATAATTTAGATAATTTAGGTATTTCATTATTTTTATTAATAAAAATAAAATTTTAATAAATATAGTAAACATTTAAATACAAACTCTGTTATTATCTTCTTGTCTTTAAAGTAAAATTATGGGAAGTGTTCCTGAAATTAATTTAATGATAATTATTGTTAAATAATATCATATAAAATGAATTAAATGACATAAAAATCATATAATTGTTTAAGTGGATATAAAAAGGGTTTATAGAACTGGTTATTTCTGATTTTTGAACAACTTATAATTTTTAAATATCATTTCTGATCGTAAAATTATATTTAATTACGAAAACACAATTGATTTTTTCCTATAAAAGGGAACTTAATATAACCCATACAAATAGACATATGTTTTTAGAATTATCTCAAATATATAAAAAAAATCCCTCTCTAATTTTCTTAATATCAATTTAAAAGTGGTGTTTCAAAGATTGATAAAAGGGTTTCCAAGCCACTTTAACCTTTCTTAACTATGGTTCAATATCTTGAAACCATAGTAAACATTCACTTATTTTGATACATTGATTCCTTTTATTTTTCATTTGAAAATATTTTATCAATTAATTATGGGTGAAAAATTATTAACTCTAAAATTACTCTCTTCCATAATTATTTATTATGTCAAAATGTGGGTTTTAAAAAGATAGGCTTTTATTTCAATTATAGACTTAATTTTTAAATAAAGAAATTAATGAGTCAAAAACTTATCCTAAATAAATATTTTATGAATTATATTTTATATTTTATAAAACTTTTATATTTACAATGTTTCCATTATTTTTAACACTTTCAAAAACATCACTCACTGTGGTGGTTTTACAAAACCTATGTGAACACTAATATTTTATTGAATTTAAGTCTATTATGGATATATTTAAATATTAATTTTATGGTTTAATATAAAATTAATTTTTAATTAATTTTTAATAATTGTTATATAATGGTAAATTATCCATTTTAACAATGGATGTAAATGTAAACAAACATGGTTATTTCCAACAATCAAAAATATAACTTTTAAGGAAGGTTTTTAGGGTGGAACCAATTTGATGACCTATTGAACTTCCATATTTATATAATGATATAGAACTCATTTTTTTATTCCAAATAACTTTATTAAACCATTTTTATAAGATCACTGATCGTTATTATAGAATCATATAGATGTGATCTTCTAATTACATTACTTAATGAAAATATTTAATTAAAATACGTTCCGTTGACCTTTTAGGTTTCGATTTTTAGACTATGAGGATGAAAAATTAACTAAAAAATCATAACCTTTTGAATAATGGAAATTTTTTCCCATATAATAGAAAATTAATAATCCATAACCAGTCCTCATCATCTCCCAAAAATTACCTATATAATAATCACATATAGATAATATATACTTTTATTACCTTCAAAACCTAGGGTATAAAAACATTAAAAAGGGTTAGCTCAGATGCTTAATAACGAAAAAAATCTCTTCTATCAACCAAAAAATATAAATGAGAATTAGATGAATATATGAGTATAATTAAGATAAATAAGGAAGTCATACCCAATAAATCTTTCATCATAATTCAGGACATAAAGATTTTAATATCATAGTACATGAATCAAAATGGTATAGAAACATGATCTAATAAACCTGGTCTATGAGAGCATAATAATGTGAATATTTCTTAGAAATGTAGAATTCCCCTGAAACATAGAAAAAAATAACTTTGGAATAAACATAATAATATAGAAATTTTAACATTATGAAGAAAAAAATGACCATGCTTTATCATACGAACAAACAAAAGCATCATGATTTATACTGTGAATAAAAAAAATTGGACACCTCATGTTGTGGGAAGAAAAATTTATGCTTTATGTTAAGAGAAAAAAAAATTGTTCATTCTTGGTATTGTAAATAAAAAAATCAAGCTTCATTTTGTTAAAAAGTAAAATCTTTATGCTTCATATTATGAAAATACAAAATATCCACACTTAATATCCTTGTATAGTTAGATATAAACACTAAAAAATAATTGGAGGGTTATATACTACCCCAATTATCATGAAAAAACCTTTATGACCCACTAAAATAGAACTTGAGTCATCCTTGACATGGCTAGAAGGGAGTTACCCTTCCTCATGGGCTGACTTAGGTTCTAGTTTAGTGGATTATTCTGGATGGTTTGTGAATATTGGTATCAAAGTAGGTTGTGTCTCTTCTAGTGTTTCATTATGCGGTTTAGGATGTATTGGTAGATAGAAGATAGAATTTTTCGCAATCGATCTGTGGGTTAGGAGTGAGTTCCTGGCATGCTCTCAACATAGTGATCCTTAAGTTACCATGGTGGATTCTAAAAAGTGTATTTGAGGAATTAATTAATCTAACACTAGACTTTTCCTAAACTATAATATGATATTTATATTCCCAATTTGAGTTCTAACAGATAGTGTTGATGTTCATGTGTCTCTTGAATGGTATTTACTTATTTTCTATTTCTTTTTTGTAGTTCCAGGCCCTTAAGAAGAATTTTGAGTAGGCTTTAGGAGGTATAATATAAGGAACCACAATAAGAAAACCCCCCAATCGGCCAAAACATACTAGATGAGGTAGTGGTCAAGGACTAAGCTTTGGACCAAGGGGCCACACATACCCCTGGTCTGGAAAAAGAGGTGGAACCTCTAAAGGAAAATAGTAGTGAACATGACTTGGGGGTTCTTTGTTAAAAACCACCATAATTTTAGGTAATGAGTAATCCTTATGAGGAAAAATATTATTACATAAAGATTGAATGACTCTTTGAGTTATTATAGAAGTGGAATAAGGACTCAGGTTGGAAATATTTGAAGTCCATTTTATAGAGTAATTATAACTAGAATTTATAGTACCAGAAAAGTTTATGGATTTTCTCAACCTTCACCAAGTTGATTAGATTGTGACTCAATATTCCAATCATTTTGTTCAACTTTCATAGTTTTCACCTTAGTTGTTGTCGAATGAGAAGTTGAAGCTTAGTCCTTGACCACTACCTCATCTAGTATGTTTTGGTCGATTGGGGGGTCCATGATATAAAATTATATTTTCATTAACTGTAGTGTCTAAAAATGGTCCACTAACTTGTTTTCAATGTGGTAATATTGGGCACACAGATAATTTTTGAATGGAGGCATCAAAGATTTATTGATCATGTAGAATGCCAAGTAACATGTCGAGGTTTTTTCATGTTTTTTACTCCACCACATAGTGTTATGGGATCATCAGAACTGAGAGGATCTATGGTGAAGTCATGTTGTTTCAGGAACAATGTGATTTCATCCATAGGTATCAAGAATAAATAAACTTTACATAATTAAAGAGTCTCTAGTGGGAACTCATGTGGGTCCTAGGATAGTGAGAGGTTGTATTTCTATTACTTAATTTTAGTGACAACATTATTTGAAAATGGTTCCTCCATTCCTCTCATATCAACTAGATTTATATACTTATTGAATATTTCAATGGATCTCATGACATATGTGATGGAAATTTCAACATATCTTTAGTTGTATAGGAATTAGGGTCTCAAATTCCCCTATTTTGCTTTATCTCTTTTCAAAATCAATCCCATTTTGGACTTTTTAGTTCCCTATAACACACTACTTTGTACTTTAGAATACTTGTAAATTTAAATAATTAAATATTAATATTAATATATTATCACAAAATTATTTTTATTCAACATGACATTAATATGATAATGTACTTGAGTATCTATCACATAGATAAGGTCATAACAGTTCTCCTCTATGATAAGAACCTTGAGAGGTTATAGTCGTATCAATTAAATAATGTTTTGTGGTTGGATAACATAATATGATGGTAAAAATAATATATAGGATGAGTGGTGAGAATACTTGTAAGTGAATGAGGATTCTTCAAATAAATTTTTTATTTGGTAATCTTAAATATGGGAGTTATGAGCGTAGACCCTCAGAAGGAATTCTACATGTTTTAGTGTCATCAGATACACCTATCTAAGAGCATGTGTGATAGTCATTATACTTTAATATTATCATTGGTGCATGTCATGAATTTTTCACTTAGATTTTATGAAAAAACCATCACTCCATATGTTGAAGGGAAGTAGGGTACATTGGGTGTGTCGTGATTAAAATTTCATTAATGGATAAGTCGATGAATGATTTTTTCCATTCCATATTTATGGGCATTGATATCTCAGCCCTTTGATTGAAATATAACTCTCACCTAAATTCAATGGTCATGGTGTATCTATGTGTTTATTTAAAGTATTTAAAGAAATATGTATCAAGAATATAAGTTGATGACACTATCATGAAACCTGCTTGATTAGATATTATGACAAATGGATTATTTTACAGAGTGACTATTCATTTGTGGTTTTCAGCGTTGATAAATTTACTTAATTCTCTTGGTTCTTTGACCAGTTGCTTGATAGTAATCTTGGACATTAGGAAAACCCACCTAATTCCAATGAGAAATAATCCTAGAGAGTCACACACAATGTTTTTCTGTTTATCTTGATTTAATTATATTTTAATTTAATTAATGAAATAAATATTATTCTCAAGACTGAGGAAAAATTTTATTCAAGTTATATTAATCACATAAATTAAATAAATATTTATTCACCTGTATGTGAATATATATTTATATATATATATTGAATATTTAAAATGTATTTATTCTTTAGTATATGAATGAAATATTTATTTATGAAAAAAAATATTTGGGTATTCGATTAATAACGACGAGCTTGAAGGAACAAAGAGTGAATCTGGTGATAAATAATAATTTACAAGTGAGTAAATATTATATATCATTTACTCGAGATGGTTCATGGCGAAAACGAATATTAGTATTATTATTTTGTGTCTCGGGGTTTTTTAAATGTTTTCATATTTTTTAAGGGTCAACATGCAATTAAACAACATTCTAACCTAAAAACTGCCTCTATAAATTGATCATTATGGATATTGGGTAGTAAATCGAAAAAAACAATTGTTGTGCCCAGTGAATTATCTTTCAACTTTTATATCTCTTTCCTGCTCAAGAATAAGAATGAAAGAGATATTTCTTCAAGACTAAAGAATGAGCGATCAATAATTAATGATGCAAGATAATTTATTTTCTACACTAGCACCCAGAAATCAATTGTCATTACTCTGAGATAAAAGAGGTATGTATACATCACCTCTAGATGGATTTTACACTTATATCCTCACATCACAAAAAATTTAATCTGAAAACAGTCTTTCATAAGATCAACAACATCATCAAATAAATTATCCAAAGACAATGTGTTTATTTTATTCATATATAAATTAATTAATTAATAATTTAACATGAAATATCTTTGTTTGGGGTTTCGGGAAACCAAATATTAAAACAAGTTTTATTATATCACCCGCCACTGCATGCATCTATTGTGCCTAAAAATAACAAGTGGTATCATAGTGATAATTTAAAAATTTATAATCATTTATTTTATTATTGATCTATGTGAAATTATGGTTAGATTTTAATTTCATGTTATTTATTCTTAAATATTATTTGAATTAAAATGATTTGAGGAATTAATCATGTTAGTGTTTAATTTTATTAAATGTCTAATAATAGATGAAGAACAACCAAAGATGCTACCTGGAACTACCAAATTTTGATCAGTATGACGCGGTAACCTGGAATGTACTCGTAAGTACAAATCGTGTACCCTAGTGCACTGCATCTAGATGTGCCAAGGGATACATATCATGCCACATAGTTATTACATGAATAGTATGTTGTGTGTTGACCATATAACATGGAAATAGTTTTTTGATTACAATGTATGTAACGACATACATATCGTGTAGTAAAAATGGGTTAGGGGTGTAAGTCACATAATTTTTGTGGTCACAATACATGATCAAACCTTATGAGACTGATAATGCGGAGAATTTATGACATACATGATGTGTGTGTACTGTACACATCATGTAGTTCATCAATTACTATATCCTATATAAAAACTGAGTTATCTAGACTAATATCATCAAATATACATGGTTTGTAGTTAGATTCCATGTGTCTTGTAGTCTCTCAGCCGAGAACACACCCGGTCTTTTAGAAGGTTTCTCGAGCACGTGGCATTCGGATCACACAATGTGTGGCTAGAATTTACACAACATATAATCAACTGAGATATATTCCAAATTCCTTGGTGAGTATCTCAGGTATATGGAAAGAAAAAACCTAGCGTGTAGTAGGTATGTACACTATATGTAGTTCAGATGAGCCAAGAGGTTGAATCCCCATGCATGTGACCCGGATAAAAAACAACAGAGGTAAAAGGTGTGTAGATGGTTAGTACATGCTTTATACTCTCACATTAAGGTACATAATTTACAATAACATTAAACTAAAAACTTTCATCATTAAAACCTTATTTTATATAATGTGACACCATTGTGTGTTTGATAATTTAATAATGGTTCTACATATTTTTTAATGATCAATTAATTTATTGTAATAAATATTTCATTATTGGATTTTGCATTTATGTTTCACTAATTCCATAAATAATGGGTATATCTAATTATGTTTGGATGATATTTAAGATAAAATGTTATTAATTAATTGATGGATTGATTGATGCAATTGGGTTCATTCTAATAATAAAGAACAAATAAATAAATGAACACTGGACAATTACTATGGTGCATTCATTGCACATATGACTGACCATGAGATAGAAAAAGATCTATGTATGTGTTCAAATTTATTTCATTTAATTTATTTCTTGGGTTTCAAAATATTTAATTCGAAATTAAATGATGGCATGTGAGTCATACCTCCCCCCATTATTATGTTAGACCTACGTGTCCAAGAATATTTTTGTAATCCCCTTTAACCAATCATTTGGTTCCCTCACCTAAATGTGAGTAACAAATACATATAACTAATAAAGAATCCCAAGGCGTGTGGAGGTAGTTAAAGATGTACACATAATGATTACAACTAGGTGATACATAGGTATTAAGGTAGAATGTTGTAACTCATGTGAAGAACAAGAAATGGAGTTATTCCCCTCGGTCATAGGTTGATTTAGTGTCCCCTTATAAAATTTACAATTAGATAATCTCAAGATCTGGTAATTTACTTTATTTATTTATTTATTTATATTTATATATTACTTATTTTAGTTATGAAGGGCTTCAATCACATAAATAAATGAATTAATGTGAAAATAAGGAATTTAGATAAATGGATTATTCATAAATCTTTTATCTAAAACGGTTAATTAATTGATTGAAATCAATTTAATATACACAAGATATATAAAGTTTAAAATAAGAAAAAATTTATGCACAATAAATTAAAGTCCCTCAAATAAATATTAAGTTGGACTTGGCCTTTAATTACTCGATTAGAAATAAACCCAATAGATCTACATGTATACACAACCCTTGCTGGGACATATACTTTAATAAGGAGATTTACTATGATGGTTTTGGGTTTAATTTATAATTTTACATCAAGAGGATTATCACTTTCCATACTAGTCTTAATTTGGAGGAAAGTGCTGAGTAAATCCATGTTGGGATTTTAGAATTTGTGAATCCACTCAAGGGATCAGGGAGCTGTAAGACCATAATTAGAAAAGAACTTTCTACCTAAATACCTTAAAATAGTTTTACAAACCCTTTAAATGGTTATGCAAAGGGGGATATAGATCTATTTCACTATAATGTCCTAGAAACTAGACATTTCAAGTTCAATAGTGAGGTCTGTTGAGACTTTATAAATTATGGGGGAACTAATAAAATTAAATTATTATTATTTCTCCAAAAATTTGTAATCAAGTAAAGTAGTTATCATTTTTTTAAGTATTTTAGAAAAAATGTTAAGAAAAACTATTAAATAAGTGAAATAATACATTAACATAGGGTATGTTCTTAAAAATATAAATTTTAAGATGTGGTACAGTCTTTTACATGATGAATTATTATCATAAAAAATTTATTATGTGTTGGAATCCCCTATTCATGTTCTATCACCCCAGAGGTGAGAAAAAGGGAAAGGGAAACCTACCATAGATATGTTTAGGATTCTTCTTATGTTTTTTGTATTATATTATCAACTATGATTATAGAGTTGAAGAAACATCATAAAGAAATGGATTCTTACACAATAATAACACATCTCAATTCTCTTGAGAAATATAAGGAAAGTCATGAAGTAAATAAGAATTTGTATGTGCTACATCTATGTAAACTAGAAGATAGAAATCAATATACTTATCAAGCCTTTAAAATATTGGGGTTTATTGATTGATTAAAATATTGGGTTTCCACATGGATAATAAATTATCCATTAATATTATTTTATTATCCTTACCATCAAGATTATCATTATTTTTTCAATCCCAAATAAACAAAATGGATAAGTCACTAAGAAAATTTTTTCCCAAACTTCACCAAGTACATAAGGATCGATTGAAACCAGTTTCTCCACTACTTATGGTAAAAAATTTAAATTACAAGGATAAAGATCCTATAGAAATATAAATTTAGAATATCCTTTAAAACATAATTCAAATATACAATGTATTTGAGGGAATAATAATAAAGAGGAGGTTATTTTCTTCCTAAGTGGAAATCTTAGACATTAGAAAATAAATTACAATGAATTGAAGAAGAAAGAGCTTCATCAACCTCAGGTATGTTTATCAAGTTTCTATTACTTAATTTTATATTAAATGCAATATAATTATAGAATTCATGTATTTAAATACAATAAATGAGAAATAATATAAGGTTTATAGAGTGATATAAAAACCTGATAGTAAATGGAGACTCTTATATATATCAAGGGGATCTCTCTAATTCTCATTTTTATATGGACTGATTCAAGATTTCAAAAAGTTTTACCAAAACATTTATATTGGTGTATATCTAGAAAAAATGAGGCATTATTTCACATTTGGAAAAAATGTTGTTATGGTACTTTAAATTCTAAACAATTAGTTTAATAACTCTTGAATCACATATATCAATTTCAATGAATGATGAATATAAATTATAAGACCCTTACCTCATTGTTGCAAGATAATTATTTTTCAATAAAACTAAATGTAGCTAACTTTTTTATTACATTCAAAGTGATTTTAGTCTCAATTGAGAAAAAGTACCGGATATACGTAAAATATATTTTTAATTTTTAAGATAAATAAACCTTTATACAAAAATATTTGTCAAAAATATTTTACAATTGGTTAACAATGGTTATATGAACTATTATAAAGTTGAAGGTACTTTCATATACTTCTTATGATTCCATTAAGAAATTTTTAAAATTATCAATGAAGTAAATGAGTGCACTTGGTAAAGATATAGGAATCTCTGAGCTATATTTTAGAAGAACATCTTATATAAGTAATAATTGATCAGACATATGGAGTAAAGGTTGTCCCTAACTCACATTTCCTTATATTCACTGATGAATTAATGATAATAAAAGGAAGATTATTGATGATTATTTTATATAGTGAAAATATTTCATTATACCATCGGAGACATATTTAGAAAATATAGGTGAAACAATTATCCATATTCCAACTATATTGTCTAATGGATATCAATTAATTATGATATGCTACGAATATATTGAGACACTACCATAAGTTTATGTCAAAATACATTTTTTAAAAGATGGTCTCAGCTATAAATGAACATTTAAACACTAAGGTGCGTCTATATTAATGATCATATGGCTACTAAGGATATTAGAATCTAGTAAAGATAGACTATATTTAAAAAAATTAATCATATCTCTTTGAAGATACTGGGATAAGACTTAACTTCTATGGTTTAATACTTTGGATACACATAAGTTGGCATAGGAATACTAGAATCTACTGAGTTTAGTGGGTGGAGTGGTTAAAAATACACATTGTATGTAATAATATATAACCAAAGAGTATGTTTATGTTCTCCATAGTGGTTGATATATATTTTATTCTTTTGGAATAATGATTCTTATAAATAAGCAGCAAATGATAATATGCCAGGACAGACAACTGATGGATTATGTATATAAAGATTTTAGGATTCTATATTTTGAATGTTTCTAAGACATGATACTTCTAGTGAGTGTTCAATAGAAACTATAAATGGATGATATAAAATCATAAAAATATTTCATATTAGGACATTTAAAGGTTTAGTCTATGTCAAAACTTATTCACCACTCCTCATGGCTTGAATATTTTTAAAATTCCACCTATCAAAGAATATTTCTATGATCTTCATATTATTATATTGATTTTCAATGGAACCTCAAATAGAGGAATCATTATATAATATTTCTATATGACATGACCAAAAAATGTTATGGTATATGTCTACTAAGCATAACTAAATGGGTTTATGACATCAAAAAATTTCGATAAGATATGAAAACTTTATATATTCACAAATGAATACTTATTTCACAATGATCATACAAAAATAATTTGTAAATGAATGAGTGATATGTGTTGTTAACCGGTTAGTTGGAGTAATATATTTTTTAAGATAAATATGTAGATAGCATATGGGGAAAATTTGTGTCTTACCAGTTTTTAATGACTATGGAATGAAATTACAACATGTTTGACTTAATGTAAAAATAATTTTTTTGGTAATAATATCTATAAAAATGGAACTATGTGTTTTCTTAATCTAGTTGTAGTACATAGAAAAATAATTTATTGAAAAATAAAATTTCAAACAATTCTAGGAGGAATTTTTATTGGCATATAATCCTTCAATTAGAACATACATGAGAATTGCATATGATTATGGATATTAAAATACTTTAACTAGCTTAATTGCTATGAATTCATCTCATGTTCCATTATATGTAATTATGTTTGATATTACTGATGCATAAATAATAATAGGTGAATATAAAATAAATCCAACCAAACTTCATAAACTTTTAGTCAGAACTATCATAATATACTTTGAAAAGTAAAACTATAGTGTTCATGGTGTCTAAATAATTGAGAATACGGGTGATCAAGGGAATTAAAAACTTATTTTAATTTATTTCAATTTAATCTAATGACAATGATAAGTCTATATTAATATACAATAAAAACTTATTACATCCATTGGTTTCCATATCTTTGATATTCGGGAACGTTACAACTTATAATACAGCTTAAGAAGTAGTTTAGCAATGTCCTCTTTCAATTAGAAATTGGATCTAGTGAAAGTGGGAGTCTATTGGAGTTGGTCCCTAGAACAAACTATTATGTACTTTAGATTAATTTTAAATTCAAATAATTTTATATTAATAAAATTATATTATCAGATATTTATTGTTATTATACATAACATAGATGTGATAATGACCTCGAGTTTCTATCACATTAAAAAGGTCATAGTAGTTTCGTGTTATGATGAGAACCTTGAGATGCTATGGAGATATTTATTAAATAATATTATATGGTTGGATAACATACAATTATGGGACACATAGTAAATTTGATTTCAGGTGAGATTACTCATAAGAGTATAAGGCATCATCTCAAGAAGATCTCACTTAGTAATATTTGGGATGGGAGATAAAGGGAACAAACTCACCAGTAGGAATTCTGCATGTTTTGGTGTTATTGGATATTCCAACCTATAGGTGTATATAGTGGTCCTTAGAATTTAATATTATCATTGGTGCATTTCATGACTCGTGCACTTAGATATACTGACAAAAACCACCACACCAAATGTTGGCAGGAAGTGGGGTACCTTGAGTGTTTCATAATTGAACTTCCATTAGTGGATAAGTCAAGGAAGGAATTGACCCTTCTATCTTTATGGGATTTGACATCCAATTATTTTTATTGAAATATAAATATCATCTAATTTTCATGGCCATGGTGTATCGATGTGTTTATTTAAGATGTTAAAGAAAGACATATCGATCATATAGGTTGATGCACTTTCATGCAACATTCTTGATGATATATTGTGAAAAATGAATTATATTACATAGTGATCATTCGTATGTGGTTGTTGATATTGAAAAATTATGTTCCTTATCATAGGTTCCTTAAACCATTACTAGAAAATAATCTTGGACTTTAGGAAATCCCAACTAATTCCATTGAGAAAAAATACTATAGAGTCACGCAATAAGTGTTTTCATTGATCACTATTAAATTATATTAAAATTAAATTCATGGAATAAATATTATTCTCATGAATAAAGAATTATTTATTCAAGTTATCCTCATTTCACAAATTAAGTAAATATTTATTCATCGGTAACTAACAAAAAATAAATTCATTTATATTTTATTAAATATTTAATAAATATTTATTCATTGATATGTGAATGAAATATTAATTTATGAATAAAAATATTTATGTAGGTATTAAATAAATACTAAAGAGTTAAAACAAACCAAGACTTTGTCAAGTAATAAATAATAATTTACAAGTCATTAAATATAAATTATTGTTAGTGCAAGATTTCACACAACGCAAAATAATAATATTATTATTATTTTGTGCCAAGGGGTTTATTAAAGGTTCTGTTTAAGGTTTATCATGTAATTAAACAATATTATAACCTAATCACTACCTCTATAAATAGCTTATTGTGGATATTTTGTATCAAATTCAAAAAAAATTGAATTGTTGAGAATAATTAATTCTCTTTCAACTCCTCTATCTCTATCCCTCTCAATAATGACTATGTGAGAAATATTTCCTCGATACTGAAGAATAAGAAATCAAGAATGAATGATGCAAGAAAATCGATTCACCATTCTAGCACCCAAAAATAAATTGGTGTTACGTAAAGATCAAATGAGAATGTGTGGATCACTGATATAGGGATTATACACTTGGATATTCACATTTAAATAAAGGAAATATGAAAAGGTTCTTCTTGAACATCAAAAATTTCATCGAAGAAAAGATACTAACACAAGGTATTCATTTTCTTCACATCTAAATAAATTGTTTAAAATTTTAATTCGAAAGATCCACACTCAGGGTTTTATGAAACTAAATATTAAAATAATTTTTATTATATCCCCCAAAAAACACGATATCATTACTCATGGTACCAAAATTTTATTTACAGAATGCATTGGTTGGTTATTCACAAATCTTGAATTGATTTTTATCATCATCGGGTGTCACTTACTACCCTTGATAAAGATTTTCATGTATTCTACTGAGAATGGGACATGAGATATAGTTTATCTAGGAATCATATTCCTTTGATGTGTTAGATTATATCCTTTATGTTGTTGATCTAGATTTGGAAGCCTCTTATAGTGAAATTCTTTCGGTATCTATTGAATTTATTAATGTTTTTCCATTGGAATTTTATGTTATTCCACCATAGAGGAAGGTGGAGTTCAATCTCGAATTGGTGTTGGGTACATAGCGAATATATATTCCCTCATACCAAATGGATCTAGCTGAACTAAATTAACTAATTAATTAGTTGGGTGACTTGATGTCTAAAGGCTTCATTTGATACAATGTGTTGCCTTCAGAAGCACTATTTCTTTTCACCAAGAATGTCGATATAACTATTTTAAGAAGCTCAATCGGGTTATAGTCAAGAATAAGAATTTTTTTCATCCATTGATGAGTTATTTGATAAACTAAAAGGGGTGAAGTCGTTTCTATGATTGATATTTAGTCTAGGTACTACTATCTTTGGGTCAAGGACTCCAAAATTCCAAATACTATATTCCAGGGAAGGTACAACCACTTTGAGTACCCTTTTGTATCATTCAACCTGACCAAAGAAATTTCTGTATTTATTCCACTGATTAGTAGTATTTTTCCCCGGTATCTCGACTCTTACATTTTGGTATTTATAGATAACATCTGGTTTATTCAAGTACTGAGGAGTAACATGTACTTCATTTGAGACTAGTTATGTATATCTTGTGGAATCACTAACTTTATGACAAGTTGTAAAAGTTATAATTATAGTTTTGGGATGTGAAGTTCTTACGTCTTGTGGTCTTAGAACCTAATATCTTAGTTGATCCTGGAAATGTAAAGTTTTTTATGCCATGGGAGGAACCATAGAGTGCCTTTAAGATTGAGAGCTTCATAGAATAGTAAGATATTATCATTAGTTTGTGAATGATTTCTCTAATATAGCGTCTATGTCGACAAAACTCTCTAAAAAAGGAGTGAATTTTATTTTGGGTTTGAAATTTTTTACTTCCTTCAATGAGTTAAAGTATTTTTCGACTTCATCTCCAAAGATGAATCTTCAAGAGCTCCAGAAAGACTGCATAATATTTTGTGATAATTTAAATTTGGGTTTTGGGATACATTATCATATAGGTTGATCATCTGGTGTATTAGTTTTCTTGTAAGCTTTCTCCAAATGGGAAAAACTTTAACACCCATATCATAATTATAAATTTAATTAAAATAATTTTAGTTGTTATCATTATTATTCTTGATTTAATGAGAATTGTTGTGTTTTATTTAAAATGCACTAAAGATAAAGATATATATTTTATTCAAACATGGAAATATTACAATGATACAAGGGATTCCAACTACTCAAGAAAACTAATCACAAGACCTAAAAGAATAAATAGAAGACCACCCAACATCACAATTATATAGATTAAGTAACCTTCATCCCACAAATCCACCAAAAAAAATAGTCAAAAGAATTTCAAAAATACACAGAGTCAAATGAATGTAGAGCATCATCCTCTTAAAATAAGAAATTTTCTTGATCATTTGAAAACCTTGAATGGGTATTTCTACAGCTTAAAATGACCGTTATAAGTAGTCGTTGGGGTTTTCATGTCACCGTTGATGGTTTATGGCCTTCGAGTATTCAAGTGCTAAATGCATTAAATGATTTAAAATAATTTTTTTGGTTAAATAAAATTTAGGGTTTTAATTGTGGGTTATTATTCAATGTTTGGTTTTTAAAATGTAAAACATGGGTATTCATGTTCTTTAAATCATTGGTGTTTTAATGGTGGGGGTTTCAAAAGAATGTAAGATGAATTTTAATTTATCATCATTTAATGCTTTTATAATATCCATAAAGATAAAAATAATCGGAGACTAATATATATGAAAATAAGAAAATAAATATTTCTATATTTTTTAATGTATATGTAATAAATTTTTTACAAAAAAATGTCTAAGGTACCCACTAGATGAGGGTGGCGTTATAGGCAAGCCATCAAGGCCCAGGTGGGAGCTTAGCATAGAGCTTGAGTAGTATTGGAGTATAAGGTCCCCATGAGTGTGTGCTTCTATCATCGAGAGATGGTACCACATACTGAGCCTTATATGGCGGTCTTAAAACCAGTTGGGTTTCAATATATGACACAGAAGTTTCCACAGTACGAGATCTCAACCATAGGATCTCTCTGTGAGGGATCTTGACCGTCTACACCAATACACTGTTTGAGTCATAGGGCCACAGATTAACACCATACGTTTTTGCATACCATTTAATCTGACCGCATTAGATCTATAATGCCCAAAAATTTTAAAACTCGTACATCCACCATGGCCATTTGATCAAAGAAGTGATCTAATCTCATCTTTCCATCATTTTAAAATGTTCTAGATTAATCCGGCTTATCTGATCAAATCCACAGACACATCCAATCAATCTGTTGATTAGCCGTATGACCCCCCCCCCCCCCCTTGTTAAATTTTTTTAGGGTTAATATTAACCCTTATCTCAGACTGGATTCAGTCCGAAAAGTCCATTCTTTCGTCAGTCTTCTTCCTCATAGATCCACATCAGTCCCCATCTATCCTTATAGTCGGCCGACCCTCTCCATCCCCTCTTTCTTTTGATATAATCATTCCTTTCTTGTTTTGATCCTTTAAGTCTCGGCCCTTTGATTAATTTCCAAAAATGGTGTTATTTAAAACCAAACATAAGAGTCAATCACTCGGATCCTCCTCCTAGTTTCATTTTTATAATTTTAGGGTGTCAATTAACCCGATTGAATGTTGAATTTAAATTAATTAACACTCTTTTATTATATTTTTTCCATTCAGATCAATAATTTGAAACATCGGTTTTTTTAAAATCCCACTTTTCACCCAAATGGTTACTCAAAATTTCTCTATGTCAAGTCTCTCTCTCTCTCTCTCTCTCTGGGTTCTAGAAACTCTCATCCCACTTCTAAGTTGAATCAAGTAAGGTAATTTTATGATTTTCATTTTATTTTCATAATGTATTTATATATAGTTATATGTGTATATATATTCATGTAAAACCATATTTTTCTAACCCAAATTTCATTTATGACCATGCCTTCTTGTTTTAAATGTCTTTTTTATCTAATATCTAACAATTTTAAGGGAATGATTTTGATTATCAAGAAAGGATTTTTTTTAACAAGGAATCATGTGTGTGTGTTTGTGTGTATGTATATAAAAAAATAACCCAACAATTTTAATGTTTATATTTATATTATGGATAAGGGTTCTTTTTCCTTCAACTATATTTCTAAATATCTATGTTTATTTTAAAATTATTATCGTTTTAAAACATGTTGTATAAACACATATAAGTGTTTATATATATATAATTCTATATACATATACACAAATATATGTATTTAAGTATAAATAACTCAATCCTAGTTAGTCCTCCTTATCTATTTAAAAATTATTATGATTTCAATATCTAATGTATTTAAAACCATATAGACACTTAGTTTTTCTCAAATTTCATGGGATAAACTTTTCATTTTATGTAAAATTATTGAATGAGTTACCATTTTCGGTGTGTACTTACATATGCATCATCTGACATGTCATAAATGAATAGTAATGTCCATAACCTAGTTCATTCGTGACATTAAAATCATTAACTATGTGATCATTCATGCATTTGACACATGTGTTTAGAAATTATGGTTCTTAATTTATAAAAAGGTTTTCAAGCATGATATTATCCATAAAAGACATTATAAACATTATTCTAAATTTCATTGACACTCATCTGAGTGAATTAATACTATGTAGTTATTTCAAAATTGTTTTGGGATGAAAATAAAAAATGTAGGAATATGATAAAATGTTTTCATAAATGGCACTAGTGAATTAAGGGATGTTGCGGGGAGTAAAATCGTAAGTCTAAGTTAAGACCTGTGGCCTTATGTAAAGGATTTTAGAAATGTACTGTGAAGTATTGTTAATGTCCCATAGAAAAATTAATATTTTTTAAGGAGAATCCCCATTGGATTTTCATGCATAATTATTTTTCAAAATACTATTTTTGTATGCAAATATATTCAAATAATTTTGAGAAACTGTTAATAGTATGTTTATAAAATTTTCAAGAAGTACTGAAAGGGTTTTTGTTAATTGTTTAGAAACCCCTTACTGGGAATTTTGTGTTCACCCTATATATTTAAAATTATTCTTATAGGCTTATTGGAGGTGCTATGATGAATTTCTGATGAGTAAGTATTTCGATGATGTTACTCTACTTAATGTTTATTAAAAAAATTATATTTATATTTGAACGTAATATTGGATTCTAATTCTAAAAAACCTGGTCTATTAAAAGATCCTTTGTTTTGTATAGTGTTGTGTATTTATTCAAGTATCTATTATTTAAAAACAATTACACAGCATTTGTGAAGGGATAAACCCAGGATTTGGGTTTGGGTCCCTACAGTGGGTATTAGAGGAATGTCCTAGTGAACATAGGAAAATCAGAATAAAACTACTCATTTAAGTATGTTTTCTTAAATAAAATTTATTATGTACATTTTCTGATGGAAGGTGAGGATTCACCAACTAACCTCTTTTCTCTTTCTACTAAGCTGGTCGAGACCATAACATTCAAATCATATCCAGATGCTTCCCAACCTTTTTTAATCCTACATCAGTCTTGAAAACACCTCTATTGAGTGTCAAGCAACCCAAATGTCCTTCAACTCCACTAAGGACCAAGTCATGTATAATACTTTATATTGCATCCACAACTTGAATATTATTCACGTAAAGGAAATTACAACGAAGGCCTATTTCTATGCTTCACCCTGTCTTATACTTATCTGGCCATAGAAAAGTTTTGAGAAGCTGTAGAGGTGGGTAACCCCCATACAGCCTATCTTTTTCAAGTTATGAGTGTAAGATTGTATGGAAGACTTTATGATATCTTGTTTTTACAAAACAAAGTTATCTGACTAGTCTATCAAAACCAAGTCCATTCAAATATATCTGAACTTTACACCTCCTGGTCTACTCTCTTGAGGACTCACTACTGTCAATATGAGTTAAAATCTAGCTGATTGAGGTGAATTTGGGGAAATGAAATTGAAAAATATAAAAATTAAATGGGATCAACCGGACCAGAATAAATTACCAAGAAAGTCTCCAACAGTGGGGGACCAGGTGAAGGGACATCGGGGATGATGTCAGAAAGTTGGTATTGGTTGAAGTGTATGAGTATAATATAATTTAAAGGGTAAAATTATGTTCATGGCGGGATATTGTAATGTCATGAAATTAATTATAAATTTAATAATAATGATTTTATTTATTATCATTATTATTCTTTCATTAATGTGAAATTTTGTGATTAATTTCGAATATGATAAAGATAAAGAGAAAATTTTTATTCAAACTCGGAAATATTACCTTAATACAATGGATTACAAATACTCAAGAAAACATATCGCAGTACCTAAAAATAAATAAAAGGCCTCCCAACATCACAATAAGACTGATTAAGTAACATTAGTCCCTTGAATCCACCAAAACCAAAAAAAATAGTGAGAATAGTAACCAAAATACAAAGAGTCAAAGGAATATAGAGAACCATCCTCCTAAAACAATAAATGTTATTGATCCTTTTAATACCTTAAATGGGTATTTATATGGCTTAAAATGACATTTATAAGTAGTCATTGGGGTTTTCAAGTGACCATTGATGTTTTATGGTCATTGGGTACTTTAAGTGTTAAATGCTTTAAATGTTTTAAAATAAATTTTTTTGTTAAATAAAATTAAGTGTTTTATTTATTGTTTATTTTTTAATGTTCGGTTTTTAAAATGTAAAACATGGGTATTCATGTTATTTAAAACATTGGTGTTTTAATGGTAGGGTTTCTAAAAGAATATAAGATGAATTTTAATTTATCAACATTTAATGTTTTTATAATTACCATAGAGATAAAAATAATGGGATATTAATATATATAAAAATAATAAAATAAATATTTCTATATTTTCTAATGTATATGTAATAATTTTTTACTAAAAAAGGAAAATGTACCCACAATCTGAGGAATGCCATATAGGCAAAGCCCTCAAGGCCCAGATAGATGCTTAGTAGAGTGCTCGAGCAGTATTGGAGTGAAATCTAGTGGGCACAGGGTGATCCAGGTTGCACATTGGCATGGGAGAGGTTGTGTATAGTTGGTCTAAGGCCCTCGGTCTGGCTCCCATGTGTAAGGACCCAATGATTGTGTGCTTGTTTCATCAGAAGATGGCACCACACACTGAGCCTTATATGGTGGTCCCAAAACCAGTTGGGTTTCTATGTGGCATGTGGAATTTTCCACAGTACATGATATCAGTCATAGGATCTTGCCGCGTGAGATCCTGACCATCATTACTGATACACAGTTCAAGACCCAGTGTTGCTGATTAACACCTTGTGTTATTGGAGTTCTTCTGATCTGACCGTGTTAGATCTGGACCACTTAACCTTTTTAAATCTGATGGATACATCACAGTCATTTGATCACAAACATTATCTAATCTCATTCATCTGTCATTTTAAAACACACAGGTTCAATCCAGGTCTTATGATTGGATCCTAAGATGCATCCCATTCATCCATTGATAATCCACATAACCCCCCATGTTAAATTTTTTTAGGTTTAATGTCAACCCTTAGATCAGACCGAAGTCAATCTGAATTGTCCATTCATTGTTATTTCACCTTCCTTGTGGAGACACACCAGTCCCCATCCAAACTTGTTGTCATGAACCAACCCGGGTCGACCCTGAACCGGTCACCCGAGTCGGTCCGCGACATGGCCCGAAGGGCATTCCCGATCCCCACGGGCTAGCAACTAGTGACGGGCATCAAAAGTAAATAGGTGGGAACGATTTAGCCCAAAATAAAAATAAATTAAGCAGCAGAAACAAATGGTACAAATGAAAATGAAGAAAGAGCAGCCAACAATGCCACTAACCTGACCACGACTAAAACTCCACGTGACCCCTTGGTTCACCTTCCAATACCACAACCAACATCGCTCAAGGCGAAAAACAGAATTTGGAACCTGCAACAGAACTAAAAACAAGAAAACACTATAGGCATGAGTATTAAAACTCAGTAGGTAGGCCCGACTAATTCTATTCCCAATGCACATACCAATAAATAAAGAATTTACCAATTCCAAGTTTGAACTAAATTATATAAAATATGGTTTCCACACACATTAATTTCTAAAACAAGTAACAATCCATTGCCCTTTTTAATTTAGAACAAGTTTAATGTTGAAAGAAATAGGTGCATTGCATTTTTAAAACATTTTGCGAACAATTTAGAAATCCAAACTTTAGTTTTAGTCAAAAGGAGAATCACACACAACACACACTATGGGTAATGGTAAAAGTGGCACACATGGTTCAGCAACCGAACTCGACCTCTCAATAATCCGCCACACACAAATAAACACTAAAAGAAACATGGGTCGAACCTAGGAGATCGTGAACAATCCAGAACGTACTATACATGTGACTCATCCTGAATGCATGCCATAACTCGATGACATCATAACCCCCATAATACTACTCTGAATATCCCTTCATGGCCTAACAGAGGGTCCCAATCCCCATAGCAGCAATAACTCAGTATTCCCCTGCTATGGGGCCACTAGCCTGTGCGTGGTCTAAACTAGTGCAGCAATCGTTCTCAGAATATTCACTCAATATGCCAGGTTCCCATGTCAACACAAGAAATAAAAAAGGGGTGTGTCCACAATGTAAATCAAGAAGTCACAATGCACTAACATCACATACAGCTCATGCAATCAATGCACACAAAATATCACCCCTGAATGGGTTTTCCAAAATAATTTATTCTATTAAATTGCCAAACGGGCCTTCACAAATTTTAAAACAAAACCTCATTTCTCGAAAAAAACCCAAAACACTTTTTCAGAAGAAATCATTTATCTTTAAAACTAGAAGTACGTTTTAAATTCCATGAATTATGTTTAAACGCCAAATGGGCACTCTTTCAAAATTGGGTGTCCGCCCATCAAGAAAATGTTCTAGGTGTTCGGTATAAAATAAACGGTTCTTTTCACAATAAATAATCATTTAAAATTTAATTATCTAATATTATTTATAATTCATTAAAATTAACAAAAACATCAATCAATTAATAAATTCTAAATTTAAAGGTGATGCAATGGGAGACCTACCTCGGCTCGCAGTCCAAACATAGTGGCGTGTCGCGCCTCGCACAGACGCACAAACATGTGCATGTCAACGACCACAATATCACTAGGTTACCTCACAAACGCGCTGCAACAAAAGCACAATAACTAAAATTACACAAACATAGACTTAAACCAACCCAAAAGAGTTAACAACGCGAAAGAACCACCTTGACACATTTTCAAAACACCACTCGCACCATCGACACTATTTACAAAACCACTTCAAAATTTATTGAACAAATTCAAAGAGAAACCATAGCTTTACATGCCCAAAAACATTTCAAAACCACTTTTTATAATTAATGCTCACTCATAACATGTCTTATCAAAACCTTCAGCACTTGGACTGCTATATAAACTAATTGCATTACAAAATAAAAATACACTGCATGACAAAACTCATTTTGAAACCATGCACACACTATTTAAAAAAAACCGTAAACAAAAAGTTCTACCCCTGCAATCAAGCACGCCTCAAAATATTCACAAAACACAAACCGCACCACATTTTACATCTAGAAAAAAGGGCGCAAAAGCTACTGGAACATTTAAACACACACTTAGTGTGCACACTTTAACCAAAACAACACAATTTTCACCAAACAAGGCATAAACTACAATCCTTGCATACCAAATAAATTTTCCAAATGTTGCATAGAAATACCTAGCATTTATATAAGGTGTGAATTGCAAACAAAAGATGCAACTAAAATTATGAAACCAAGAGCAAGAGATACCTACTTCAAAACCATGGCGTAAAGAAAACAAAATTTTGAAAACATTTCACGTGAAACTTAAAACATTAAACCGATGAAATAAAATTGTAAACCGAAAGACCCAACGAGATCAGTAGAACAACGAGAGTGAAAAGGAGGTTATAGTTTATACCGAAGGGGAAAAAAATTGTGTCGGCAAGGGGGAGGTGCGGCGGCGATGACGGGGAGAAGAGGGGGGGGGTCGCGCGGCGGTTGTGCCGTAGGAGAGGGGATCACCCGGCGAGGCGGCTGGGTGAGCGGTCGTGTGCGGGGGAAAGGGGCACCGGCGAGGATGCAGGGGCCTGCAAGGGGAGACCCGATGCTGGGGAGCGCAGCAGCGGCGAGGGCGCGAGGGCCGGCGAAACATCGCGCGGGATGGGTGAAGGGAGTAACAGGGGTAGAAGGGGGTTGGTTCGGGTGGCGGTAGCTGGAACAGGAGGTCGGCGCGGCGGAAGGTGGTCGGGACGACGGGGTGAGGCCGGGACCGACAAAGAGGAGGGGAGCGGGACGGCGAGTGGGTGGGGTTGCCGGCGACAGGGTTCTGGTCACGCGGGGGAGCCGGGACACCGAGAAGCCAGGGAGGCCGAGTTCGGGTCACCGGTCACTGGCCGGGGGGGCGCGCGGAAGCCGGGGGTTGCGTGGGGCGGCGACAGGAGGCCGGTAGGGGGGTGTGCGGGGCGGAGTGGCGACGGAAGGTGGAAGAAGGCGGCGGGGGAGGGCTCACGCAGTGGCCAAAGGGAAAGGGAATGGAGGGGGCGGCCCGTGGGTAGATTAGGGTTTAGATGGTTTTATTTTTTTATTTTTTTTCATTTTAATATAATAACAATTAAGATAATAACTAATACAATAAAAATAAAAATAATCATAATAAAATTAACAATAACAAGATATTAATAATTAAAATTACCTACAATAAAAATAATAACTATTTTCAGGATAATAAAATAAAAATTACGATGAGAAATTAATCTCAATATCTTTAATACAATAGTAATAATAATAATAATAACAATAACAAAAAAGAGTAATAAAATAAAAAAAGATATTTCATGACATGGGCCAACTGCGTGGCAACCGCCAACCGTGCGGTGGCCGCGCACGGGTCCGAAACCAACTAAAAACATTAAACTTAAAAAAAATTAAATCGGGACTCAACCCAAACCTCGGAGCGAGAACCCAAAACTAAGATATATTAAAATTGAAAATTACTTTAAAAAGTTGGGGTGCGACACTTGTAGTTTCCCAACCCTCTCCATACCCTCTTTATATTGATAAAATCTTTCCATTCTCATCATGATCCATTTAGTCTCGTCTCTTTGATTAATTTCAAAAAGTGGTGTTATTTTAAACCAAAAATCACCATCCATGACTTGGATCCTCCTAATCATCTCATTTTTATAATTTTAGGGTATCAGTTAACCATTTTTCACAATGAATTTTCGCTAATTAACACTTTTATTTTATTATCTTTAGTCTATTCTGAAAAGTAATTTGAAACTTTGGTTTTTTTTAAACCCCACTTTGCACCCAAATGGCTACTCAAAATTTCTCTCTGCCAAGTCTCTCTCTCTCTATCAGTTCTAGGAACTCTAACCCACTTCTAAGCTGAATTAACAAAGGGAATTTTATGATTTTTATTTTATTTGGAAAATGTATATATATATAGTTATATATGTATATATATTCATGTAAAACCATATTTTCCTAACACAAATTTCATTTTTTACAGCGCCTTCTTGTTTTAAATGTCTTTTTTCCTAATATCTAACAATTTCAGGGGTATGATTTTGATTATCATGAAAGGATGTTTTTTATCAAAGAATCACATGTGTGTATATACATACACATATACACACATATATAACTCAAAACTTTTAGTGATTTTATCTATATTCTTGATAAGGGTTCTTTTTCCTTGAATCATATTTCTAAATATCTATGATTATTTTGAAATTATCATGGCATTAAAAGTTTTTATATAAACCTATATAAGTGTGTGTGTGTGTGTCTATATATATATAGTTTTATATATACTATACACATATATATTTATTTAATTATAAACAACTTATTTTAGTTAGTCCTCCACATCTATTTAAAAATTATGATGATGTTTTCTCTCTAATTAATTTAAACCCTATAGACACTTAGATTTTCAAAAATTTCAAGGAAAAACTTGCAATTTCTTTTTGAAATTATGGAATGAGTTATCATTTCATGTGTGTACTTACATATGAACCATCTAACGTTTTTTACTTGAATAGGAATGGCCATCACCAAATTTATTCATGACATTGTCAGCATTAATTATGTGATCATCTATTCATTTAACCCATGTATTTAAAAATTACGGTTCTTAATTTCGAAAACATTTTCAAGCATGGGATTCTCTCAAAATTACTTTAGAAACTTCTATGAAAATTTCAATGACACTTATCTTAGTTAATTAACACTATGTAGTTATTTGGAAATTTTTTGGGGATGGAAATTGGAATGGTAGGACTATGAGAATATGTTTTCAAACATGTCACTGGTGAATTAAGGGATTTTAGAGGGAGTGAACCCGTAATTCTAATTTAAGACATGTAGCCTTATGTAATGGTTTTTAGACATGGACTATGAATTATTGTTAATGTCCCACATAAAAAATAATATTTTTAAAGGACTATTCCCAATGGATTTTCATGTATAATTATTTTTAAAAAATATTGTTTTTGTATGTAAATGTATTTAACTATTTTTGAGAAAATATTTTGAGTGTGTTTATAAAATTTTCAAGAAATACTAATAGGGTTTTTTCAATTATTTCGAAACCCATTATTGGGAATTTTGTGCCCACCCTATATATTTAAAATTATTTTTACAAGTTTAGTGGAAGTGCTATAATAAATTTCTCATGTGGAAGTGTTGCTCTGATATTATTTTGCTTAATGTTTATTAAAATTTGACCATTTATATTTGAATGTAATTTTGGTTTCTAATTCTCCCAAACATGGTCTAGTAAAAGATCCTCTATTGTATGTAATGAAATGTATATATTCAAGTATCTTTTATTTAAACAATTACACTGAATTTAAAAAGGGCTGAACTCGAGATTTGTTTTAAGGTCTTTAAAAGAAATATCCCACACATGATCTAGAACTCACAATTGTGATGCACAATATTTAGAGTTCATAGCAAAAACTTGTCTTGGAAGGGTTTACCATTTACTCCAATCATAATATCTTTATTTATGTATTTTCAATGAAATATTTTAATCTATAAAAAAGGAGATGGTTGTATTACTCATAATATTTTGAAATTGACATTTCCTATAGCACTAGAAAAGGTAATGTTAGTGCAGACACTCTTAGTAGGAACATTTCATCCCATGCTTGGAAAGATTCATTAAAGGAGTGGAATATCATGGCACACTTTTCTCACATGCATATAGGAGTCTCAGAGGACTATGATGTGTTTATTATATCAAGTGTTTAGCTAAATTACATTCTTATTTCGATGATCCCCTGGGATTATTGTCTTGATGATAAGTTTCTAGGAATCATGAATTATTTATATGGTGGGGAGACCATCCGTGAATGGTATCTATCTCCATTGGGTATTCTTTTCTTTAGGGACCATTATTTTTATTTTTCCCTAATGAGAAAGTTTGTAATTCGGGTCTGTCATCATTCCCAATGGGTATTTCACCCAGGAATGACTAACAAGTTTAATGATATCAGCCGTCAATTCTAGTTTACATGTGTGAAATATGACATCACTAGTTAATTTCACAACATTATACTCGTTAATAGATAAAGGCTGAGCATCATAGTCAATCTGGTATGCTTAAAACCCTATCCATTTATACTTGGAAATTTTTTGTGTTAATGATAGATTTTATTTTTGAAGTTCCATATATTCATTGAGGAATGAATTTGATTTGGGATGTGATTGACTGATTGACCAAATCATCTCTCTGTATTCAAATTTTTGATACCATAAATGTTGGGAATTTAGGAAATATATATCAGTAAGAGATTATCAAGTCAGATGGAGTTTTCACTTCCATTATTTTCGATAGGGATTCTTATTTAACATATTAAATTTGGAGATACCTTTGGGAGGTGATGGGATCCTAGTTCAAGTTTATCATAACAAACCACACTCATATGGATGTTTAGACTATATGGGTTATACATATTCTTGATAAAATCCCTCATATTTGTATCCTAGACTTTGGAGGAGAATGGGATTTCTATTTGGGCATGATTGAGTTTTCCTTCAATAAATGAAACCATATTTCTATTAAAATGGAACTCCTTTAGGCCTTATAAATATCTACTCTTTTGGTCGAAGATAATCAATGTATTAGTGTAGCTTCAAGAGGATGAGATCGTAACGGAAGATTCATTACAGGGTTTCCTCCTACCACTACATCCTTCTTTCATCCCCGACCGGCTCAACTTCACTTACCATGGTCATCTATTCATGGCGGTGGCTCCCCTTTCACGGTGGTTCTTTCTGGATTGGTTGTCTCAGTGATACACATCTTTAGCCCTCATTCTTGCTTGACTCCTCCTTCGCTACATAGGGTTCCTCAGTGGTGCAGTGTCAGACCAGAGGTTGAACTCCACTTCCCCTGTATGTGGGAGATGATCCATCCACAGATGTATGCATTTGGTGGTTGGGAATGGCCTCTTTGGGCATTCTAGATGGCAGCAATGGGATCTTGATTTGGTTTGTGTTTGGGTTCCCTTCCGATGTTCTAGTGAACGTTTTATTAGTTCTTAATTTTTTCATCTGCTATTATTTTTTTTATGGATTTTGGGATGGGGTTTCGTGGTTTTCTTGGGTGTGATTCGATTCAGTGGTAGTGCTTCGGTAGAGGCAGGGTTGACTCCCACTTTTCATCTGTGAATCGCACGATTCTAGTGAAGTGTCTGTTTGATTTAGGATTAATACGGTTTGAGGTGAATTAGTTTTTGGTTTGACCATCAGTTTTTTTATATGTTTTTCTTGATGTTTTCCTACGGTCCGAAGTTAAACGTGTTGGCCTGGTAGATTCGATTTATATTTCTTTTCTTGGATGAGGCTTTTTTAATTTGAATTTTATGTGTTCTCTTGAGGCACTTCAGCCTTGGTTCATGATACATTGCATCCATTTTATTTTTAAGGGTCTATTCCAGAAGATGTTCAGATTTGATAGCATCCTCCTTTTCATTACTATCTAGAATTGGATATTTTGGGTGGGTATGAAATTTTCCATCGGTACCAGGCCCATGATTCCTTGCATGAGATATCTAACTGAGTAGCGATGGGAAGGTGGATGTTGATCATATTTTTTTTGTTTCTTCGATGGGGATTTTCCTTGCTTTTGAATTGGATTGTATTTGGTCTTGATGACCTTGGTCATAGAGGAATGGTTTTCCTTTACTTCTTTGATGTCGTCTTGGTTTCCAACTTTCTCCTCAAATGTTCTTTTGGAATAAAAATTTAATTTTTAGTCTTTTGGTCGAAGATTTGTGAAGCTTCCCTAGTGGGACAGAGCATGGTTTAAGAGACAATGGTGAAGATCCAAATGATTCATCAAAGGTTGGTGATAGATCAAAACTAGTATAAATTTTGTGTTGATCATTTTCAATGTCTTCTACAGTTATTAATTGTTGATTTGTAGTTATAGTGAGCCTCATCTCAGTTGGGTCAGGGACAACATGGAAAATAAGGGAAGTTGGAATCGTGATATGTTGGAACTTTTGAGGTTGTTGAGCAGATTTGGAAAGTGGAATAGAATTTGAACTTACAACCACAAATGAATTTGATACATAACAAAATTCAGATTTCATAGGTTAAAAAATATATTTTTGAATCGCCTCATTTTTTGAATTGGGAAGACCTTCATGTATAACCTGATATGACCATAACTATACATCATGTTCGTATTTTTTATTCTCATGTGAATGCCTTGTAGAATAAGTCCATTCCCTTGATATGGGTTCTATGGAACCATGGTTTTATTTCTCATGTGACATGGTAGTACATTATAGTGAAGGGAGAGTAGTGTCCCCATATATTTGGTGACCTGTCTTCTTGAAAATTCTTTCTCGAGAATAAAGTATTACAGTGGGTAGAATTTTAATATATCGACTCTTGTATTTAGGTACGATTTTTTGGTTTTCCTTGAACTTCTTTATTTTTATGTCAATTATTTGTTTTTATTAATTTTTTCTATCCCTTGAAGTTTTAGGGTGTTTTTGTTTCTTTTTTGAGAGTTCATAAGGTTACTAAGTGTTGGGATTTTGTGTGGACATAGGTCGATAGTTGAGAAAAAATATAGGCAATCTACTAATTCACCGGTAAGACCCACTGGCCATGTAGTCACATGATATCAGTGTAGGAATTCCAAAATCTAGTGGTTATAATCCCACCATCTAGTATATGGTTTTTCTAGAGGTTTAGGCATTCTCCCATCCACCATCGGCTAGCCAGTGGCAGCCAGTTGCAAGCCGGTGATGCCAATCTTGGAGGGTAAATATTTTTCAGTATCATAAATTAATTTCTAAAATCACTATTTTAATTCAAAAATCTCCCTCCTTTGATTCCATTCAATATACATGACATTGGAAGCTCTATTAAGGAATTTTTTTCCCATCCAAACAAGAATCTTTACAGATCAAAGTGATTATTGAAGCATTGGATCACCTTAGGTAAGTGTAACCTTGATCTGATTGTGAATTACCCTTTTCTTGTGTCTCTCCTTATTCCAAGGATATGGAACATTGTTTTCTTGATGAATCTATATCCTTGTTTGTGAATTTTGTTTCTATAATTCTCCATTGGTTGGTTTTATCCCTTTGTACCTCCATTTTTGAATCCCTTGTGGGTGATTGATGATACTGTGAATTGGGATAAGTGGTTTTTTTATCTAATATTTATCAATTTAAATAGTTTTTTATTTATTTAATTAAGATGGATTTTTAATTTATTTCCAAATAATGAATTTATATTATTGATTAAAAAATTTCAGATGTCGTGGTCTGAGATGAAACCGCATTGGAAACAGATTTTTAAATAAAACCTTGATTCTCATAAAATGTTTTTCCATTGAAATGAATACTTTTATGAATTAATTTGTTGATGATATATGAAGGGATGAAATGTTTTAAATTTTTTAATTAAGTTAATTGATTTTAAAGACATGATTTTTGATTAAAACAAATTGATGTTGGTTTTTGAAGTGAAATGACATATGTAAATTTTGATTTGGTGTCACTTGAACGATGATTTTTGAAACTAATTTAAGATGGATGATCAACCTATTGATTGATTATTTTGAAACCCATGGTAGAATTGGTAGTCAGGTGGGTAGTCCAGGACATTAATGAAATGGATTGATTATCTATCCTTAGTAGTAGATTTGATATGACAAGACTACAAAACGTTGATAAGGGTAGGGTGTTCATTCATTTGGGTGGACTCATATTCCCCTAGGTATGAGATAAAGGGAAGTGTTCACACCTAGATCTATATTTCATTGATAGTGTGAGGTTATATAACCCTTGATATTACTAACTTTAGGTCTTATAACCATTGAACTAGTACTAAAATGATTTATATATTCAATATTTTATAAAATTATTTATTCATGAAAGTTTTTATTGAGTAGCTTATTCATACTTGTTTTATGTAAATAATTTTTCTTGCCTATTTTATACTTTCCATTGAAATGATTTGAAAAAAAATAATTTAATATGAATTGTCGAATGAATTACCATTCCATGTTTTATTTAAAATTTATAATAATTGGGTTAGTGTTATACATATTCTTTTTGTGCCTTTGGCTGTGTGTAAATGTCATTTTTTCCGGTCCAAAAAATGGAAAATCACTACATGGAATTGGTGGGTATTCATTATAGTGTAACATTGGGAGTTTTTTATGAAAATTATAGTATGTGATCCATATATTATGATGAGATATTTGTGATTATGTCATCATTGGTCAATGTGATTTTTTATATTTCTATTTCATCTCAGGTTATATTGTTGAGTTTTTTTATACTTTTCCCTTGATAAATATGCTATCATACCAACTATTTATGGATTATTATATTCTTCTTGGTTTTTTTGTAATCCTTGTGGAAAATTTATTCCCCTTATTTTTATTCATGTCCACATGCTATTCATAGGCTAGTGAAAATCGGGAACAACCATCGGGACATGTCAGGGATGACTCAGGTTCCAACTTATTAAGTTATTTGGGTAAGTTACTAAGATATAAAGCCTTCACCAATTAATTGGAGAGATATATAGGAACCCACCCATCAATAATTCATAGATATATATGCCAATTGATGGAAAAAATTCATCATATCATAAAAACCCTATGGAAAAAAGAATGAGTTTCAAAAACCAATCAATAAAAGCACAAAACAAGATATTAAGAAATCAAAGGATATAAAAAATATCATTTACAAAAACAAATCATATCATTATAATATATATATTGTTATCAAAAAAACTCCATGAAAGATAAACCTTATAGAGTAAATAGAAGTGAAAATAAAAAAAATCATAAATCCTATTAAAAATATGAAGTGTAAATTACATTATAAAACATCTTTGTGTAGAAAAATAGAAGAATTTTTAAAACCATATTATAATGAGTTAAAAATAAAATACCTTTATGTGATAGAAATTTTATCAAAATAATTGGAGATTAAGAAAAAAAATTCATTTTGAAAGGATGGAAAACCTTTTGATTATTTCAAAATTCCTTTATTGAAAACCCAAATAATAAAAGAGGTAGTAAAATATCGATTTTAGAATAGGATAAGGGAAATACGAAATCCACATGAGTAAAAAGACATTTGGATTTCAAAATAATAAAGGAAAAAAATGGGAATAATGAACATGGAAATGGAGGAAACACCATATTTAATTGAGATGGTATGTTTTCTCAAAAATATAACACTTTTATGAGAAATAAATTTAGTGATACAAGATAATTTATTAAAAAATGATTTTTCCCCAATAAAAAATATAAAATATAAAATTAAATAATAAAAGGAACTAATTATCAAACATAGAATAATTCATCACAAGGAATAACATTTTATCTAAAATAAAGTAAATTTGAGTCAACCAAATCCCTTACGGATGTCATAATTCATAAATCAATGGAAATTCAAAAAGGTGTTATGTGGTAGAAATTTAAATCTATAGAAAACAAAGATAACTTTCTAAATAATACAATAAAAGTAAATAATATGCCCAAATTTTATAAAATATGTTCAATAAGAACAATCATAACTCAATGAATGAGAATTTAGTTTCAAAAAATACTTATAATAATTGTAATGTAAAAATAATAGGGTTTCTAAGAAATTGAAATTAAACTATCATGAAATGATATATATTAAATATAATTGTGATTAATATGGTATTGAATCAACAATATAATATAATTTATGTTCTTGAATATCAAACATGTCACATAGATTTGAAAATGATCACAAAGAAACCCTTACCTTGAATTCCCTCTTAGTTGATCGCACTCTAGCCTCCTCACTACTTGAATTATCTCCTTTGTGGAGGGGGTCAAGCCATTGAGAGATGGTATTTTGAGAAGTTGGGAATTGTTGAGGGTGTATTGGAATTTTAATGATATTTTTGTGTAAAATTTGGGACAAAATAAGTTGTTGGTGGTTTTTGGGGAAGATAGGAGAGGAGTTCCACTTTTATAAGTGAAAAGAGATGGTATTTTGGTAAATACCCAAAACTTTTCAATAATGGGAAGCCACTATCAATGAAAGTGCCACCAAAATTTATAAATAACGGAGATAAAAAGTGATATATTTAATCAAGGGCTCAACCACACATTTCCACAATTTTTTTAAACATTTATGGGGTCTTTTAATTTTTAATTTTTTACTTCTACTATTTTAGATTTTACTGTGGTAACTGGTTTTTACTTATGGTAACTTATAAATTGAGCCCAAAAATAAAATGGTCCTTTTAAAATAATTTGGACCGAATGATTAAAAATTTAAAATCAATTTTATAATATCAATTTTATAAAAACTATAAATATTAATTTTAGAATAATTAATGAATAATTTATTAAAAATAATTTCTTAAAAAATTCTATTTAAGATCTAAAATGTCAAATGTGAATTTGTAAATTAAAAAAAATTAAATTTTAAATTCACTTATAAATACATATGTGTTCTTATAAAAATGTTTCATTACTTTTCAATTCATACTTATAAATTAATAATTTCATAAAAGTAATGTTATTTGTAAAACATATATTTTTCACAATTCACCTAAAAATAAACGTTTTAAAAAAATCATCCTAATATAATATTGAAATTTTTAATCCAAAAATATATTTCTTTTTTGTCAAATTAAAATTATAAAATTTATATTTTATATTTTAAATTAAAATTCAATATATTAATAAAAACTATTTTATAAAAATTACCTTTTTAAACTTCAGGTTTTTTTAATCTTATTTTAAATAGATTTAAATATAAATGAATATTAATGTATTAATTTATAAATCAAAATGTTACCTATAATAATAAAATTTTAACTATTACTAATTTAATTTATTATGGAAACATATAATACCACCCTTTCTAAATATTTTTCGGAATCATCCTTTTTAAAATATTATTCAATTGAAATAATAATATATAATTATATTGATTGGTTATTATATTTTCATCTACTAATGATCATAAAATTCAAATAACTTTTTAATATTTCATGGTGTATCTTAGTTGGGTGTTGTGTTACTTAGGTATTGAGTGTGACATAAACTATCAAAAAGAATATTAATTTAAAGGGACCAAAATCTAGAGTCATTATATTATACCCCCTTAAATAAATTGTTCCCGTGAAATTTTAATGATTTTTCACTAATAAAAGTCATTGAGGGTAATCTTAACATATCTATCATTCATCATATAACTTATAGAATGAAATCTACCAAACCCTCTTAAGCTATACAAATTTACTTATATTTCTTCAAAAAACATAAATCATTCATACAATCATGTATCCCAATATATATATACCCTAATAATATATTCTCCATTGCATACCTTTCTCAAAACCATTTTATTCTCCAAGACATTAAACCCTATTAAAATCATATATTCCATCGAAAATTAAAAATATATTTAACTCAATACTTTCCATAATTTCACTAACAAAAGGTATGAAACGATGGAATATTACTGTTTTCATATCTCGTTCAGTGGAAATTTGGGATTTTACGGATTTCAAATGGGTATCACTTGAAAGATTATTTTTTCACATACATTTTTCCTCTGTGGAACTAAAGATTTGGGCATGGTGTATTGGGTCTATCAACATTATACCAGGAATACTAAGAATTCATGCTTGGAAGCTTAATTTCAATCTAGATGACTTTAAGGATACCTACACATTGGTTTGGATTAGAGTTTATGGACTTAATTGGGTATTATTTCTTGTTGAGATGTTGTTTGATATAGAATCGACCATTGGTATCTATAAGAATGGATTTATACTACTGAGTCGGTCAGCTATGGGAATTTTCCACATGTTTTGGTAAAGGTAGCTCTATGTTCTAAAATAATTGAAAATGTGGTTATATCCACACCAAAAAATAAAATTTTTCTTAGGATTGAATATGAGAAAACACATCCTTTTTGTATGCATTGTCGTATTACAGTTCATTAAAATTAGATATTTAGAAGGTATTTAGTTTGTTATAATTTTTAAACCAAGTCACATGATCTACAGCACTGTCGAAGAATTATTAAACCAGTGACTCCTATCCCTAACAAAGAGGAATAATCCAAAATAGTTCAGTCTGATTTCATTCAATATCATGAAAATTATATTAACCCCCTTAGACCTCTAGTAAATTAGATACTGAGGATCCCTATCTAAAGGACGGTCTTATTTCTCTTGAAGAGCATGATGATGTTTCTCCGATTCAAAAGATTAGTAAACCCCATTGTAATTGTGCAGATCTTGAGGATGAGGAGTAGCTGTCAGTTAAAGGAAATATTTGCAATGCAATTTTGAATGAGGTTTATTTTAAAGACATGCTCTCCAGGGGAATATCGGGTGAGGAGGAGATGGTTTCATTTGATAGTCTAGAAGACATAGACCATTCTTCTCAAATGGAATCTAATTTTAACTCGTGGAAAGAACAAATCATTGTGAATTCCAAGAGTACAAAGTGTAAAGAAAAGAGATAAATTGTAATATCTAAGAAGTCCCAAAGGGATGATCAATCTCACTACATGTCTACTCCTATATATTGTCCTTCCTCTTCAAATAAATTGGGTGGATTAGAAGGATCTATGGATAGAGAAACCAATTTGGAATTGGCCGCTTCACTTTTATCTCTTTTGAAGTGTGCTTCTAATGTAAACACTTGAAATTATTCTTTAGATTCTTCACTTTGTGAGCCACTACTGAATCAAGAAAATCATGTGTATTCACTTTATGAGGTCATGCATTCTTCTACAGATGTGGTCAACACTATCACTATTGATCCTTCTATTAAAATTACTTATACTTTATTTATTGATATCATTGTTCATCTGGAACTTGGTAAGTAGGAGAAGGTCCTTCCCTCAAATCAAGTGACTCATAACAACGATCCCCCAACTTCTCCCATATCACCCTATCCGTCCACATACCTTGTTAACAAGTCATTGGGAAATACCCCTAGTGGGATGATGTTGTATGCAGTTACTTCTATAACACCTGGTAAGAGCATGCATGGATGTAATGAGAAATATGGACAACCCTCCAACACATTGAGGGAACCTTCTCTACATTTTAAAAATTCTAGTTATGAAATAAATATTATTAGGGGAAATCAATAATTGCTACTATTAGAGAGAAACATGCTGTAAATGATATTTCCAAAGGTGGACCAACCTATTTTTCTAAATCGGAGATTAAATCCAAATCAGAAGCATCAAGATACATCCCCTCTCAAACTCAGTTGTCTAAGGTGAATAGGGATGTGTGTATTCATAATTTTTTTGACCTCCTTGCTTCTTCTAGCAGTGATGATGATGGGAAGAAAAGTGATGGGATGGATGGGAGTAATACCATGAAGGTTGGTGTTATTATTGAACACTTAGATGAAGATTATGATTAATGGGTGCAAGTCAAAACCTCGAGAAGGTGTTTTCACCCTCGCGACAGGGGTGGACGCATCACCCCTCATTGTATGAGTACACACTCAAAAGTGGGTTTATGTCTATTGTGTTTTTATATTATTTTGCATGCTCCTTCTAACACTTTTCCTTTCTTTTCTACTATAAAATAAAGTCCTTTGTGCCTCAACCTTTAAAAATACTATATATTTAACCATAAATTTTATTTTTCCACTAGTTCAAATATTTATACACTTGTCAATATATATTATAATCCCCAAAAATGATCTAAACACCTCCAAAAATATCATTAATACCTTTTTAATTAAATAAATAATCAATTTCAATGATATAAATATTATCTAACTCACTTTTCTTCAGATAAATAAACCCTTTATTACTTCAAAATCATGAACATATTAAACCTAATAATATTCAATGCTACAATTATGTGTTCTTAAATATTTAGCCCCAAAAAAAATTTCATAAAATCGCCCTATAAGGTTGTCGATTCCTTTTAATATATGATTCCAACCCATTAAATAAAATATACTAAAGAAAAATCTTTATATGTTTCACATATTTTTCAAAACACTTATATACTATAATATTATTGATAAATATCAATCGCTGATGAATATAAATAAGATTATCAATATTTAATTTCTAAAAATATATTGACCTCACTACATTAGGTAAGATAAGAAAACCTATATTTTCCATTATAACAATCATATACCAATATTATAAAACATTTAATTATGCTTCCTTATTTAGTTATAATGAAACGCCATGAAATTATAAAATAAGAAAAACAAATTTCATATCAGATACAACAAGCATCATTAAGCTTAAACAACCCACAAAATATATTTTTTAAATATAATTTCTTTGATAGCTTGTAGAACATGTAACTCGGAGTCAAAGTGAACCATAATATAGTATTCTATTATAACATAGCTCTTTAATTAGAGTACATGAATAGTAATAACTAAATTATAAAAATTATGGTTATCAATCTATTATAAATAAAATAAGAATCATTTAAAAGAAAAGGAAATGCTTTCACAAAAAAACTAATTTTTTTAAAAAGAGGTTTTGTCTTACTTAACGCACATTATTTAAAATTAATTTTTAACACTTTTAAAAAAATTATATGATAAAATCTAGTTAATAAATTAAAAAAAATATAAAAAATATCTTAGGGTTAATTTTTGAGACTTTTCTTAAATGTCTTATTTATCAATAAATAGTGACAAATACTAAATTTAAATTCAAAACTTCCTTTTCATTTTAATTGTTTATAAAGTTAAATTATATTTTTAATTGTTTTTAAAGTAAAATTTGTTAAATTATATATCAATTAATCCAATTTAGGTCATTTTAATAATTTTCATATTTAATTTTTATATAAAAACCTTGTAAACTAGTAAACATTTTCTCTTTGAAACCCCTTTTTCTCATGGTGTTTGCGGGATTAATTTTAAATTAGATTTTTCCACTACTGTGAAGGTAATTTATAAAAAATGAATAAATATTTTTAATAATAATTATCTATATTATATATTATGTTCAACTCAATTTTTTACCATAATGAATAGTAAATACAATAAAAATTATTTGCTGCAGTTAAGGTAAAAATGATTTTACAGGGGGTTAATGTAAACATATAAAGGTTAAAATGAATAATAAACTCATATAAAATCTATTTTATGGAAATATATTGACTTTATCATGTCTAAAAATATATAATAATCCATGTTTTACCCTTTTCCTATATGAAAATTTTGGTTACACCTTTTTCATTTCAAACATTCCAAATGCACCGCTCACCTCACATATAAAAGTTCACCCACTCTCCTCTCTTCTTAATACCATGAAGTACATTAGGTTCAGCCAATAACTACCCAAATAACTTCCAAAAATCTTTCAAGTTTTTCTATAATCCTTATTTTTTGGATAAATATAACCTAGGTAATATTATTTTGTGAACCTAATGAGGTTACCTAAAGAAGAGGTAACCTTCTTTAAAGAGTGTTTCTATTGTATTTCATCCTCCACATCTTTAAATTCTTATTAAAAATGATTATACAATAAAAAATATATATTAAAAAACTTATATGTTTTCATATTTAGATAATTACCTAAAACCACCTCTACTTCCATCAAATGGGTTATGAAATCCTCTATTTTGTGTATGGTGGACTACCGTATCATGAACTGATGTCATTATTTTTTCCATTACCACCTATCACGGATGGGTATGATGATGGATATAAAATATATATGATATTTATAATATAATTATAAAAATTTATTGATTATATAATCAATATCTCTTTACTTTCCATTCCATAGTGGATACGATGACACTGCTTGTCTGTACGGTGGACTACCAACTAATGAAGTGATGTGATTCATTTTTCACTAACACCTTACATAGAAGTTGGAAAGGAAAAAGTTAATGAATATATTTGATATATATAAAATAATTATGATATTATTGAAATATATAATTATTAAAATATAATATATATAATTTTATTTCTAACACTTAAAAATGATAACATCATTCGTCTACGTGTGGACTACCACCTTCAAGAAGTGTTGTGACTCTCATTTCATAACCATTACAGATGGATGATATATATAATAATACTTAAAGAGATAATAAGTTATTTATAATATTACTATAATTTGAAATATAAAATATTACTTACCACCTTTCCATAATGAAAGTTGAAAAATGGAAACATTACTTATGCGTACATGCAGTCTACGGCCTAACATCTCCATGATCGTAATGTACTTCATTTCCCAAAACCAATATTCATTATTATTATTAAAAAATAATTTATGTATAAATATGATAAGTATTTTATTACTATTAATCAATATATTATATAAATATATAATATGCATAAGAAATGGAACTTTCATAACAAAGAATGAATGAGAAAATAAGGCAATTAACACCCAAAAACCACGAGAATAATGAATGATTACAAACAAATGGGAAATAATAAGTTATAAAAGGATAATTTAATATATTATAAATATTAATATGGTTAATTAATAAGTTAATAACATATTTATAACAACTATATATGAGGTTAAATCACATTCAACTAAAATGAAGAGTGAGGTAAGGGATTTCTTAACTCAATTTCCATTCAATATTTTAAGCTTCTACTACATTGATTATGTCATGATAAGATTATGTGTGTAATTAAATTTGATTATTTTATGTTGTATTTGCAAATTTTTTATGTGGATTTACATTTTACACACATAATCATTTCATCAATTAATTCCCACTTCAATGGTATGACCTCTATAAGGGACTTCATCTCAAATTCCCTTCATTAAATAATATTCTATTCGTGTGAACATAATTTATTTTATATGGTTTATATACTACCCATTTGACATGTAATATTAGGAATCAATAATAATTAATTTTATTTTAAGCTTTAATTTTAATTATTTTATCCAAAGTAATCTGACATAAAAGTTACCAAGTTGTTAATAATTTCATAACATAATATCATTTCATTAGGTTATATTAATTATTCACTGTCTTTGATATTATATGGTTATGTGTGTATTAAATTTTTACTATATTATTTTTTACCGAAATTTTTTTATTTCAATTAAAATTTTATACACATAATCAATTCATTAGTTAATTCTAACTGCAATGTTATGATCTTTGCATGGATTTACATCCCAAGCTCATCTAAATAGTGATTTTTTATACTTGAATTCCCATTGAAGAAATTTATCTAATCATTGTTTATTAAACACTTTAATTTTCATCTCATTATTTATTAATGATATTTTCATGTAATTGAACTATTTTTCCACTCTTTGGTAATTAAAATAATAGATTAAAAAAATTAAGAAAATTTGACTTCATTTCTCTATTTGGTCATGAAAAATTTTCTTCCAAAACCAAGTTTTATAAAAAATTTCAAAAAGGTTTTTAACCTTTTAAAAATTATTTATTAAATTTATTTTTACCCATTTATAATTTAAAAAAATTGTTTTGAAATGAATTGTCATGTCGTTTTCACAAAAATCATATTTGGATTTTACAAAAAAAATGTGAAATGAATATTTTTTTAACATGTACGACATGAATCGAATTTTCTGTCATCATGAACACTCAAATGTTTTCAAACATCCTTTATAAGTTTCAAATATTATTTTCAAAGAAAATTATTTTATATTTTTTTGTGAAATTTTATTTTTAAAAATTGATTTTAAAAATGAAAATGATATTTTCCTCAATAATGTTTTTGAATATCTTTTTATGGTATTTATATTCATTGATAACAATTACCCTTTATTCTTAATCCACTGGATATATGTTGTATTTATGAAATCCATATTCTTCTATAGATTGTTTCTAATCATTTTGAGTAAGGAAAGAATTGACATTCACTTACCTGATTTATTTTTGTAGTCATTGACTTTCCATTTAAATATTCACTTAACTATGACCTATGGATATTAATTTTACAATAAATATACATATTATTTATCATAGATTTGTTTATTTCATAAACTTCATAACACTTATACATATGGTGTTCTCTTTTAAAAGTTGTTTTTTATCTTGGAAAATATGGAAAAATCTGTATTATCTACTCAATATAGATATTTGATGATAATTCACATTGTTCCTGAATTAAATATATTATTTGGTATATGAGGAATGTTTTTGACATGTAGAAAGGGTTAGAACCCAGTTATAGATATACCCTCGATGCATCGGTAGGTCTCATGAGACGAATCAGTAATCTAGCATTAAACCTATTTTTTACCAAGAGTTTAACGATATTTTAAAATGTATTGGTGGTAAAGGTATCATGTGACTATTATATAAAGTCCAATATTTAAGCATTTCCTTCATTAATAATTCAATTATTATTATCCATAATATTTTCAAAATGATATTATCTCGAGATGCATTTCATTCTCAGTTTATTGATTAAATGGAATGTGTTTTTTATCATTTACCATGCCATATTGATTACGCCTTATCTTATCATGATAGTCAAGTTATATACCTTTCTATTTTGATTATTATTGTTAATTAATGATAGCTTCCACTATACTTAACCCCAACTAAGATTTTTTTCTCACCCTTATTCTATTCCTGTTCCCTAAGATTCTATCAAGTGTCATATAATTTATGTTCAAGGATATCCAATAGGTAACTGTGATATTATTAAATAAATTATGTTATAATTTTTGAATTAAAATATATTTTAAGAATAAAGTATGTATCTAGTTTACCAAGAGTAATAAACTATTTGGTCCTTCAGGGTGTGATTCCTTGTATCTTATGTCATTGTACTAAACAAGACAACAACTCTAGTTTACTAGAGTTGGGGACATTATAGTTGGTATCAGTTTATTCTTAGTAGAAACCTAGGGAGATAGATTTATTAAAACATAGATTGGGGAAAGTAACCATATGATGTACTTTGAAGATAATTATAGATAAACTTATTAAAGATTTCGTAAGGTGTATATTATTTTTTTTCCAATAAATACATTCCTATCTTGATACTAAAAATGGATGTGGTCCTAGATAATATGTACCTAGGGGTAATAACTCTGAAAATGGAATATTTTGATTGACCCGATCATCACTTGGTTCATGAAAATGGGCCACACTTTACAAGTGGTTTGACACTCCCATGGGATATTCTTTGTATAATTCACATTTTCAATAAAAACCTTAAGAAGGATTTGAATAGATTTTGATAATGAATGGGATAGGTTAAACCTAAGGTTTATTATTTTTAAAATAATGTGTCTCTATGTAATTAGAAAATTGATTATGTGTGTAAAATCAGGGCATGAGGTAATGGATTTCCATGTAAAAAAGAAGAGTAAAATAAAAGGAAATAAATCACATCATTGGGATCGATTTATAGTTCATTGACTAAAATATGGAGAACCTAGTCATTATCTGAGTTGATTCCCTCTTATAATGGTAAAACCCCATAACAAGTATAAGGAAATAAAATAGATGAATTATTTATGTATTGGGGTTGAAGAATCAAATTTTAGAAGTATTTTTTTATCGATGGTATTTGGGTGATAATAATTAAAAAACGTATATCGATTGTGAAGCATATATTTATTTACTAAAGTAAGAGTTATGGATACCATCATGGGTTTACGAGTTTAAGATTCACTCAAATTTAAATGTATTAAACACCTTTTTACGTTGTATGTGATGGGAGTCTACCAAGATTAATTATATTTTGAGAGAAATTTTTAGCAACTATATGTTTTAATGGAGAAAATATTGGAGGAATAATTGCTTTACATTTTATAGACATAAGTTTAAAAGTATTCATAACTGTTAGGGTTAATGTACAAATTAATGGCATTGTAATATAAGTCAAATAAGATTATAAGACTTTGTGAAAAGGGTTATTTAAAGAATGATTTTATTTCAAGGATGTCCATAATATTTACTGGTAATGTTATAGGAATTATAATATTATAGTTTTATAAAAAGGGGAACACACATGTCGTGTAACAACCCATTATTTCCACCAAGGCCATGGGTCCTGAACCCACAGCAGAAGGATGATAAGGGTTTAGCACCTACCGCTAACCCACATGATGTCCTGGTTAATATTTCGTTGTTTTAGTAAAATGATTTGATGGATAAATATTAATGTTCAACCATTGGTGTTAATTTTGAAGTTTAAAGAATAATTTATTATATTGAATAACTTTTAATAACCATATTGGTTTTGAAAAATACATATAAATAGAAAAAAATGACTTTTCATGATATTATGGATCTTATGATCTGTTAGAAGTTAATTTTATTGATTCAAGAATAAAAATTCATATTTTATATCCATTTATTATAGTAATATATGAACTAGAAATTCATCAAACCACATACAAAGGATAAACTTTTTCCTATAGAAATATATCAAGTACAAATATGGTAAAGGAATTATAAAATTATTAGAAAAAGGATCTTAAAACAAAAACAAATATCCCATTACCTTCATATATGATTAATAAAATGGTCCTTTAAATCATCACAGATTTATGATTTTGAGTTCCTTCACTTTCCATTGATCACTCACTTTTCTTTATCAAAGACCTCTATCACTCTATATAATTATGTACACTTTTCTTCCATGTCTGTAAATTCCCTTTCCAAAAATGTTGTCTTTTGTAAAATCCTAGTTATGTTTTATTTCATATAAACTTTTTATTTCCCAATATATCTTATTAAGAGGATATTTTATTAACCCTAATTATGATGTAGTCTTTTCAACAATGGTATTTCCAAATGTCGAAGACTTCATTACCTAGATCAAGTTTAAATTGTGAGGAAGTAATTTATTTAAGGTGGGGAGAATATAACCCCGTGAAATTTTAAAATAATAAAATTGTATTCAATAGAATATGTGACATGAGACATCAAGTTTAAATCACCCATGAAATTTATTTCTTTAAATTTAATCTCTTTTATAGCTTACGGAACACACAACCCCAAGTCGAAGTTAACCGTAATATAATATAAAGTTATAAACCAGCTGTTGAATTTTTAAGAAACAACAGTACTAACTAAATTATTAAAATTGTGGTTTTATATCTATTATGAATAAAATAATATTAATTTAAAAGAAAAAATAATGTTTTCTGAAAAAATTATTTTTTCTAAAAGACGATTTAGTCGTGTTGTACGCACATAAATTAAAATTAATTTTTATCAATATTTTAAAATTAATTTGAAAAAATTCACCCACTTTTAGGGATCATAGTATCAATATTTTCTTAGGGTGATTTTTTTGGATTTTTCTGAAACGTTAAATTTTAATTGAATAGTGAAAATATTAAATTTTAATTGAAAACTGCCTTTTCATTTAAATTATTTATAAAGTTAAAATATATTTTGAATTAATTTTAAAATAAACTTAGTTAAATTTTATATCAAATAATCCCATTTAATTAATTATAATCATTTTCATGTTGAGCGTTTTTATAAAAACCTTGAAAATGTTTGAACATTTTCTCTTTGAAAGCTTGTTTTTAATCATGTCTACGAGATTAAATTTAAATTATTTTTTTCAAATTATGTGAATGTATTTTTGAAAAATTGATGAAATTTTATTAATAATCATAATTTATATTTTCTTATTATTTCAACTTAATTTTTTAAAATAATTAAGAGTAAAAATAGTAAAAATTATTTTCCACGGTTAAGGTAAAAATTGGTTTACTAGGGATTAAACTTAAAAGATAAGGGTTAAAATGGCATAAAAACTTATCTAAAATCTTATTTCTAACATATTTAGACCTTATAATGTATAATTATCTATAATACTTCATTTTTTACACATTGTTCAAGTAAAAAATGTTGGTAAACCATTTTCATTTCAAAAATTACAAGTGTGTCACTCACCTCACTTATAAAAGGCCACCCACTATCATATCCTATTCACATATTAAAAAATTCTTCATCAAAAAATACCAACCCGAATAACTTTCCTAATTCATTACCTCATCTTAGAAGACCTATTTTGGGCATAATTCTAACCCAGTAAATCTTTTTATGAAAAACTAAAGAGGTTACCCGAAGAAGATGTAACGTTCTTCGACGTGCGTTTTTATTTTATTTCTTCCTCGTCCTCCTTAAATTATTTTTAAACCATTATGATATAATAACCATAGTATCTTCCACATAATTATATTTTTTTTATTTTAATTTGGTGACCTAAAACAATCTCTGCATACATCAAATGGTTTATGAAGTCATCATTCATGTTTACGGTAGACTACCGCCTCACGAACTAATTTCATTCGTTTTTTCATTACCACCTCTCACGATTAGGTATGATAATGAATAAAAAGTAAATATATTATATATTTAAAATAATTATACATATTTATTAATTATATCATATATATACCTCTTTAATTTCCATTCTGAAGGGGATATAATATCGTCTCTGATAATTTGGAATGTGAGAGGGATGGGAGCTTCGGCAAAGAGCACCCTCCTGGAAAAGGAATTTAGAAAATCCAAGGCAATAGTGGTGGTCATGATCAAACCAAAACATGACGTTTCTAAACATTCTAATCTGGAAAAGAAGATGGGTTATCATTCCTGCGAGCAAGGGCTCCTAGGAAACTCTCATATTTGGATATGCTGGAAATGGCCTTCTAAGGTCAAATTGTCGGCCTTTCGCCACAGTGTATTAATACAAAAATATCCTTTAAAAGGGGTGAGGTGTTGTTTTCTTTTGTTTACTCTAGTAATTAGGTTCACTAAAGGCTTGATTTTTGGCACTTCTTGGGATCATTTCAGTGGGGCTCGCTCCCATGGTTTGTGGGCGGCGACTTCAATGCTATTATTGATCCATCAGAAAAGAAAGTGGGTTATACATTTCCCAATGGTGGGATGAAAAACTTTGGTGAATTCATCTCCTTGGTAGGGTTATTTTACTTGGGTTTCAATGTAAATTGATTTAGCTAGTGTAATAATCCTAGGGGCTCTAGTCTAATAAAGATTCGGCTGGATAGATGCTTTGCAAACCTTCAGGGTATAGACTCGTTCAGGCAGTCATCGATTACGCACCTCCCTCGCTCTTTATCCGGTCATGCACCACTTCTTGTGGAGTTGAGCAGGGATGTGTCTAATCACAATGATTTTCATTATTCTACTAATTGGCACTAGGATAGCAGCTTCATGGAAATGGTTAGGCATTTGTGGGGCGGTGAAGAGAACGATAGGTTCTGGCATGGTCTCTTAATTAGGTTCAAGTGTCTTAAGAAGGCCATTATCGAATGGATGACCCTCAGAACCAATGCTGGAATGGGAGTGGAAACCATTCAGGTGGAAATTTAAAGGTTAAAGGATGAGCTGCAGAACGACTGGGATGAGAACAAGTATTCTCTCCTCTGCGACAAACGAATTTTCCTTACGGAGAAACTACTTGATATTGAGAAGGATTACAAATCAAGATCTTGTGTGAGATGAATGAAGGAGGGAGACTGAAAAAACACCTAATTTCACACATACCTAAAAGAGAATATTAATATGAATATTAATATTTTTTTATTTAATGGTGTCTATACATTGGATGTGGAGGTTGATGGTCTCTTGTCTTTGGAATACTTTGAAGGAATGTTGGCTAGGGATGTGGACACAAACCACGGGGTTAACCATGATACCGTGGGGGTGGAGGCATTCTGGGAAGTTATGCCATAGCTTGTGAGGAACATTTATAATGATCACATATTTTTTATGACTAGTTAAGAGTCATGTCTTCATTTCAAAAAAGTACTCGGGTTGATTTTGTAGGGTTATTCAAGGAATATTGGGTTGCAAAAGGAGGAAGCTTCCTTTGATATCTCTTGGGGTTCCGCTCTCCCCAGGACGCATTAGAATCATCCATTTTGAGGACGTCACGAATCAGATTTTGGGGAGGATCATGAACTAGATGATCAAATTATTATCTTTTAGGGGGTGCATCATGCTTATCAACAATGTTCTTACCTCTATCATGATGCATGTTCTGTCTATTATCAAACCACCTAAGGGGACCAAAGTGAGAATGGACAAGGCCATGACAGCTTTCCTGTGGGAAGCCAACCATTCTAGTCATTGCCATTGGGCGGCATGGGGGTGTATGGAATGACCTGTGATTGAGGGCGTGGGGTTGCGCGACATCTTAGAAGACATGAAGGGAATGAAAGCAAGGCATGATTTGGACAACATTATTGGAACAAAATATCGTGTTTTATAATATTATCTTGATCGATGAGGTGGACAGATGCTACTACACGGGTTCAGCCTTGGGAAAATTCTCTATCCAGAAGTTTAGAATAAGAAGGAATGTGGAGAGTGCCTCTAAGAAGTGGGCCGCAAAATCCCTCTGTAAATAAATACCCACAAAAATGAATTTCTTCATTTTTCATCTTCGAAACAAGGCTTTACCCACATATGAAAACATTCAGAGGAGGGGTATCCACTAAGCCTCCCATTGATTCTGCTGTGTGAACCCAAGTAAGGAATCAGTCAACCATCTCTTCATACATAGTGACTGGGAGGTCGATATTTGGTCGCTTTGCTCCCCAAAACCACAGACTGGCACGCAGCACCCCTACATCCAAGGTCTCAAGTCCTCATGGCTCTATGGTGTTGAGAACAAGAGCATGGAATGCAAGTCCCATTCCATTATCCTAGATTCCATCTGCAGGACCATATGGGAGGCAAGGAATCAATCCCTACTAGAGGTAGTCAAAACTCGGCCCTGGTTTGTAACATTCTTAACAGACCTGTCATGTAAGGATATTTGGGGGAAGATGAATTGGTTGGATCCCTCTGACCCGCGGGCTAAGGATCAAAGTGTATAGTTTACTCAGTAATGGAGTCATGAGAGGTGGAGGAGTCATTCGTGACCCGAGCGGCTCCGTCCTCATGAAGTTCTAAATGTTTTATGGTTTGGGAACTTCCATGGGGGCAGAGGCATGGGCAATGATCACAGAACATCAAGTTTGCAGAGAGCATGGATTTCAGGTGTTGGAAGTGGAATTAGACTCAGACGTTCTAGTGAAGATGATCCAGGGGAGGTATGAGACTCCCTGGGATATTACCTACATTATTTGAAGGTGTGATATGGAGGCTCCTTTTGGTCAGTGCTTACATGACAGTTGGAGGGAATCCAATTTTGTTGCTAACGCGCTTTCAATATTTATACGTTCAGGAGAGGGGTTAACCATCTTCAATGGTCTAGGGTCTCTTCCACAGGAGTTTTAGATCGTTACGCAAGTGGATTCCCTTGGTTTACACTATTTCCGACCTCTTTGAGGTTTTGTTGTTGGAAGGTACAAGGACACTATTCCTAGATGATAATAAAAGATATGTTCCAGTTAGTCAAGTGATAAGATATTACAAAATGGTCATATATAATATTATTAATATTAATATGTTTCTTTAATAAGTTAATAACATGTTTAGAACCACTATATAGGATGGTAGAGCATGTCCATCCAAAAGGAAGCCTTAGGTAAGGAGTTTCTTTATTCAATTTCCATTCATTGGATTAAAATTATACTTCAATGATTATGCCATGTTATGATTATGTGTGTAATTACATTTGATTATTTTATTCTATATTAAAAAAATTTTATGTGGATTTACCTTTGATACAAAACATCAATTAATTGATTAATTTGCACTTTAGTTATATGATCTTTATAAGGACTTCATCTCAATTTCCCTTCATTGAGGAATATTTTATTGTTGTACACCAAATTTCTTTTATATGGTGTACATAATGCCCATTTGACATGTAATATCATGATTCGTTAATAATTCATGGTATTTTAAGCTAAAATTTTAATTATTTCATCCAGGGACATTTGACATAAAATTTTCCAAGTGGTAGAGAATTTCAATACTCAATCTATTTTCATTGGGTTATATCACCTCTTTTTTGTCTTTAATATTCTAGGGTTATTTTGTATTAACATTTTTCTAAATCATGTTCTATATCCATTTTTATTATGTGGAATTACTTTTTAAACACATAATAGATTCATTGGTAAATTCTCACTTCAACATTATTTTTTTGCAAGGCTTTATTTCACAATCTCATTTTAATCAAGATTGTTCATACTTATATTTTCATTCATGTAAATTATTTGATCATAATTAAATACACTCTTTATTTTTCTTCTCATCTATTTATTCATTATATTTTATAAATTAATATTACCATTTTCCACTCTTACGTTCATAAAATAATTGACAAAATGTTTTTAATAAAATCAGACTTCATTTCTCTCTTCAGTAGAAAAACTATTTTCTTCTAAAACCAATTTTCTAAAAAAAATTAACCTATTGAAAACTATTAATTAAACACAATTTTCCCTATTTTTTTCTTTCTAAAAAATGTTTTTAAATGAATCTTCAGGTATTTTTCAAATTAGTGATGATTTTTCTTTTTTCCAAAAAAAGTGAAAGGAATCTTTATTTTAATGTGTAAAGTAATAATAGAATTTCTAGCCATCATGACAACTCAAATGTTTTAAAATTTACTTTATAAGTATGAAATATTATTTTCACAAAAATTTGTTTTCAAAAAATTGTATCAACTTTTAGTTTTAAAAAGTGATTTACGAAATGAAAAGGGAATTATCCTAAAAAATATTTTAAAATATATTTTTATTGTATTTATATTCATAGATAATAACAACCCTTTATTCTTAATCTAATTGTTATTTTTATATTTATTCCATCTATATTATTCCTCTAGAAGTTTTATTAACATTTTTACCAAGTAAAGTATTAACATTCACTTTCTTGATTTATTTTTATAGTCACTAACTTTCCCTTGAAATAATAACTTACCTGTGAGTTGTGGACATTAAATTTCAACTAAATATCCATATTATTTATCATGTATATATTTAATTTTTAACCTTTATATCACTTCAACATACAATGTTCAAAATTTAAATTTATTTGTTTATATGTGGAAATATTGATAAATTTTTATTCTTTACTCGATATGGATATTTGATTATAAGGTACATTGTTTACAAATTAAATTAATTATTCGATACATAAGGAATGTTTTGGACAAGAAGATATGTTTGGGGCCTGTTTATAGATAGTCTCTTCCTGAATCATTAGGTCTTGTGAGACAAATTAGTAATCTATAATTAAATGGGGGTTTTACTTGTATTTTAAACCATCTTATGAAAGGTATTGATGGTAGAGGTATCATGTACTTTAGACATGACACCCAAAAATTAAGCATTTCCATCATTAAGAATTTAGTTATTATTATTAATGAGATATTTAAAATATATTATATCTATATTCATTACATACATAGCGAATCGTTTAATTGGAATGTGTTTTCAATTATTTACATTTCCATATTGATTATTCCTTATCTTATAATTATAGGTTTCAGGTGCAGTGGAATAATGCAATGGGTGGTTCCCAACTTTTCTAATTTCAATGACCGATGATCAGTCTGAGATCTACATGAAGATAAATGTCATGGTCAATGTAATTGAATCAAAGAAGAAAAAAACATGAATCACACTGCATCCAGCGAGAGGATCATCACAAATTATTTATAATTAATTTAATTAAAAAAGAATTTACTTGATGGAATTCTTTCTTCATTGGTGTATATGATAATAGATCTATGATAGCATGGCATATCCATGAACTTGAATCTCCAGACTACACTAAAATAATATATGGGTGATTTCATGGAATATCCATGCACTTGAATCATCCACCTTTGATCACTATGCTAATTACATCCAAAGAATTCTCCTTGATTGGGTGGTGAAAGATTCCTCTCCATTCTTAGCAACGGTCTTAGAGAACAGATATCTCAAGGGATTAATGTAATTCTCCAATTCCCTAGGGAAAAACCCAAAAAAATGAATTGTTATAATAAGAAAATAACATAACTAGGTTTATATATCAATGGGGTTAATATATAATAATTGTTCAAGTGCCCTCAATTATTAATTTAATCCTAGAGAAAACCGCATGTCAAATAATATTATTAATATTATTATTTCTTGACATGCGCTTAACTTGTGAATTAAAATTAAGTATTATTTAATCAAATAATATTCCATATATATATTACATTCCCACCGGAGCTAAAATCCTGGTCTTTCATTCCTCTATACTATTTATTGGATCATTAAAACTTTTCTATTTATTTATTAAATAAATATCACTGCATTATACAACAATAAAAAATAAATATTATATTTACTAAATATAAAATAACTATTTATATGATGTAAAACATAAATGAATAATTATTAAAACATGTACAAGAATAATATTTATTCAACTTGTTAAATAATAAATAATAATATATTATTTAACTGAGATATTGGATATAATTAGTGTGTGACCCTCCAGGCCTCGTTCTTAGTGGCATTTAGCGAAGCAGCCTAAAGTCCAAGGTTAGCATCTAGCAATGCGCCAAGTCACCCATAGAGAAAGAAGTCCATGTTTCAACAACATGTTACCTCATGTGGATGATTACTATGTAATATAATCCATTTATTTTGATACCTCTAATCAAGAAGGTTGCATGCTAATGCCATCAAATAAAGTGCTTGATGTCTCTTTCTTTGATTTCTTAGAAAATGAACATGCCTATAAAATACCATGGACATTGATTTATTTAGGGTATACCATTTCCATCAAAGCTCCTAAGCTATCGACTTCTATTAAAATACAAGGCACAAATCCTTTCTCACATTATTCATTAATGAAATATTACTCGTTACACACCCAATGTATCCTACCTCATCATGAGCATATGTCATTGCGGTTTTCATCAATAAATCAAATTACATTTCTAAAAATATTATTTAAAAATAATCCAAAATTCCATGGATCAATACACACATCTGTAGATGGGAATATCCAATGACACCTCAAAATGTGGATTTCAAACTGGTCGGTCTCATTCACATAATATCCTACTGGATATTACCAAGGGCGTACACCATGAGAAGGTGCCTCAAATACCTATGAGTCTCCACCCCTAATATCCTATATCATTTTTGTCCCTCAAAGGATATCGTCTGGATATAGAACATATATTAAAGAATAGTTTCATAGCACTTTTGGGTTATCATCATAGTGGGGAACTACTATGACCTTTTAGTGCGATAGCTACTCTTAGGATATTATTACATACTATGTCACATAGAAGAATAGTAATTATGTGATAAGTATATTATTAATATTAAAAAAATGAATACATATTATAATAAATTACATAGAAGTTTTTTCTAGGGAGCCAAATCCAATTGAATCCCACTTTCACTAGAGCCAGCTACAAACAACCTTTAATCTGCTAGCTCAAAAGAGGTACTCTTTCTTATACTAAGAAATGGTTTATTAAAGGCGTCTACAATGTTATATTATGTGGGTACTCTTATTACTATAAATTCACTCTTATAATGAAAATACCTCAAGAGGTGATACTTATGAAGTATATGCTTTGTCTGTTGGTGTGGCCTTGGCTCTTTTCCAAGAGACACTATTGTAGTATTATCGTATCTTTATTTATAGGTACCACATCAAGATCTTGGACAAATTTATAACTACAAATATCTTCCTAGGCTGCATAAAAAGGAGTTATATACTCATAATATATTGTAGAATCAGCTAAAGCATGGTCCTTTAAACTCTACCAGCTCATAGCTCCTCCGTTGAGATAGAAAACATATCCTGGTTGTGACTTTATATCATTATGATCTATCTAAAAACCTAAAATAGTATAACCCTTTATGACTAGATCCTCATCTCCTCCATACACCAGAAACATATCCTTAGTTCTTCTCAGATACTTATAAATAGTATTAAAAATAGTACAATGTTGTTCTCATGGATCTACTTGATATCTTAATACCATGATCAATGCATTGGAAATATCAATTATAGAACATGACATGGAAGAAATGATTGATCTGGTCACTCAAGTGTATTAGATCTTACTCTATACATATTTCCCATGTTCTGTCTGAGGACACATTTTCTTATAAATATGTAAACCATGTGACACTTAAACCAATCCACACTTGGATTATTCCATAAAAACTATCTTTAGTATCTGGTCAATATATTTACTTTGACTTAGTACAAGAAGCATATTGGTTCTATCATGATTGATCTTGATCCCTATAATGTAGACTGTTTCACCTAAGTCTTTAAGGGAAAAATATTTCTTAAACCATTCCTTAATAGACTATAAGACTGGTATATCGTTTCCAATAAGTGTTATGTCATCAATTTATACTACTATGATAACAACCATATTCCCACTAAACCTCTTGTAAATACATGTCTCACATTCATTCTTAATGAAAATAAAAATCTTTTATGGATCCATCAAATTAAATGTTCCATGACCTGGATTCTTCCTTTAATCCATAAATGGATCTCTCCAACTTTCTAATCCTTTTGTAATCACCAAGAGTTACAAACCCTTATGGTTGTGTTAAATTGACATCTTCTTGAAGGTTCCCATTATGTAATACAGAATTGACATCCATCGGGAAAATCACATAGTCATGGTAAGATGTTACAGCAAGTAAAATTTTGATTGATTTAAACATGGAAAGTAGTGAAAAGTTTTCATCATTTTCCATTCCTTGACATTGTTTAAAACCTTTATCCATTATCATTTCATTATAGATATTAATTTTACCTTCCATGTCTAGTTTTCTCATGAATTCCCATTTTCACCCAATAGGATTTACATTGACTAGAACATTGACTAGAACCCCAAAAAAGCTCTAATACATGGAATATATTTTATAATTAACGGAATCTTTCCAACGCCCATCTTCAGAGCTCTCTACTTCCTCCTTATAAGAGATAGTTTCATCATTGTCAACCAATAATGCATCACTATATTTGGTGACAAGAAACTCATATCACTCTTATTGTCTTACATATCTCACACTCCTACATAGTAATTTTCTTTCAAGAACAACTTCTTCCAAGGGGACCTATGGAATCTATTCATACTCTAACTCTGATGTATCTTGAGCATCAAATTCGTTGAAGTTGATCTTTGTCCCACTATCCTTTTTTAGGATCTTCTCCCTCTCGAGAAAGTCATCTTATCTAGTGATATTCACTTTCCTGTTTGAGGGTTTTCATAGGTAGTATCCCTTTTTTTCCTTGGGATACACTATAAAGATACACTTTGTGCCATGGGGTACTAGTTTATTGCCTGAAAAGGCCGTAATAAATTCCTTGCAACCCCATAAACATGTGTACGAAAAAATGGGATTCTTTCAACTCTATAACTTGACGGGAATTCTGTTTTATGCTTTAGTCAGAACTTAGTTTAATGTGTATCCCATAGTTTCTAATGAATATCCCCAAAAGTATAAAAGAAGATATGCATGACTCATCATAAACCATACCATTTATAAAAATAAACATTTACTCCTTTCTCTAAAACCATTCCACTATAGTGTATATGGTGGACTGAGTAGATATAGAATCTAGAACCCCTATAAAAAGTCGATTTACTCTTGGTTAATATATTCACCACCTTGATCTGATCAAATCCTCTTTATCTTCTTATGACATTGATTATATACTTCATTCTTTAATTCCTTGAATTTCTAAAAGGAATCATAGTTATACCTCAACAATTAGTCATATTAATATCTACTCAAGTCACCACTAAAATTTATAAAGATTATCCACCTCTAGATTCTACTAGAAATGGTCTACATACATCAGTGTGTACCAATCCTAGAATCTATATGTCTCATTTACCCTATCCTCCAAATTGTGGTTTTTTCATTTATCCTTATAAACAAGAATGACATATTTCAAGTGGATTTAGCTAAAAAGAGTCCAAATTACCATATTGATAGAGCATTTTCAAATGCTTCCCCTTCACATGATCGAGATAATGATGCCGAAAATTGGGTGTTATATGACTCCTGTAAATATGGTTCGTTATCAATTTCCAACACTTTGTTTTCATAATTTAATACAAAAGACCATTATTTAAATATTCCATACCATAACATATGATGTCTTTATAAAAGAAACAAATTTTATCTCAAAAACTTTAAAATAAACCCATAAGTATCTAGGAATGATAGAGAAATTATTTTCTTTGTAATATTGGGTATATAATAATAATATATTAAAACCCAAATCATTCTCGTTGGCAATGAAAGTTGGTAGTCACTAATGGCCATAACAGCCATCCTCGCACAATTAGAATCTCTCAAATCCACCTTTACTATAAAAATAATTCAGAATCTACTTGGTTAGTGTATTTGGATATATATTTGAGAACCAAAAGCAATATCTAATACCCAATTTGTAGATATGGATGGATTATACTCAATAATGAAAGCACCTATAGCTTCCCCTAGATTTTGGGTGCAGTTTCTCTTACTATGGCTTGGCTTTCTATATGAAAAACATACTACCTCATTTTCCTTAACTTTTCTTTAGATCTTCTTCTTCTTGGAAGGACGGTGGTCAGGATCCTCAGACTTTTTATGAGTCTTCGGACCCTTCTCGTTATTATTACTTTTATTATTCACCAAAAAGAATGTGGGTTTATCATGCCCCATCTCCTTATCCAATTTTAGAATCAAGGAAATAAGTTTCGAAAGACTATTATTATTATTTATCATATTTTAATTAACAATAAAATGAGAGAAGGTCTTAGGTAGTGAGGAAATTATGAGATCTTTACGCAACTAATTCGGTAATTTAATCCCTAAGATGATGTAGCCAATAATCTTGACTACATGAGGCCCAACTGGTGCAGACTCTCTAAGACAAGTTGTAAACAAAGCATTGGAGATCTTGTACCTATCTTGTCTCGCCTTCTCTTGATAGATATCTAGAAGGTGATACATTAGGATATAAGCATCCATATCTTCATGTTTCTTCAAAAACTCATTGGAAATAGATTATAACATTAAAAATTGAACATCTGTGGAATTGTTCAAATCTCTCTCATAAAGTTTCAACTCTTCATTACTTTCCTCATTTCGAGGTGATTTAGGAAAAGATTCTTCCTACACATATATTTTCCTTTCGTGGAGAAAGATGACACGTAGGTTCCTTTTCCATTTTGGAAAATTTGTGCTAGTGAGATGGTTTTCCTTACAAAGTATGGATAAAAATGATATATTTCATGTCATTTTAGTACTATTTCTAAAAATAATATTAGAAAATTTTTATTTCTTTATTTGATAATATTTAGTCAGATAAATAAATATTATATTTATTAGTCTCTCAATAATTTATTGAAACCAGATATCCCTCACATATTGCCTTCAGAATATCCTATTGCTTAGAAATTCTTGAGGAAAGGATCCACATTCTTCTTCTCATTACCCCAAATTTGGTTGGTCAAGAAAATAAAATGGTTTTAGGTAGGAATTCCGAATTGCAACATTATTATCTCACAGTTCCTTGATATGTTTAGTGGACTCTCCAATCCTAAAATCCTTAAATTGGATTTCCTTAACCCTTGCCTATTAGTTACACCAATTCCTTCATTGGAAGTCATCCCTTGATGTGAACTAAGTTAAGTCAACCCAAAACTTCAAGTTATAATTCCTTGATAATCGAAAGAACCCCAAATTTGGTTGGTCAAGAACTTTGAACTATGGTTTGATTTTAAATGAAGTAGTGGAGTATACCGACTTAATATATATAATTGAGTGATTATATCCGTTTATATGTTAATTTACAATTATTATCTTTATCACATGCTTGTTAGTATTTAGTGAATTTAATTAAGATATCAACAATTTATTAGATAATATTATGCATAAGACAAATTATTTTGGTTCTTTCTTGTATGCTCGTTAATTTATTAATTATGTGATCATGAAAAAAATATCCCTAATGAAATAACCATGCAAGTTGATAGAAATAATACAATAAATTGTTATGATAATGATATTATGAAGGGTTATTTTATCTCGCAATTGATAAAATAACCATTGACCTAGAGGGAAAACACCATCAACCGATTAAGGTTCGTGTTATAACTTTCCACCTATCCACCTATATATCTCCTTGGATTGGTTTCTCCTCGGCTACAAACTTGAACCAAATCAACTAGCTTGGTAGCTCTATACTCTATATATTATTTTTACTCACATGTGGGTGAGGGGAAATTGGGTTTTCATTGTAGAAACCATGGGCACGTAGACCTTTACAAAATAAAAGGAGAGAAGGCATGTAGACCAATAATTTAATTTAATAGTAAATTAAATTAAATGAAACCAATCACATACAAATGCCTGGTCTATTATCATTATCATCCACATGTATGAAATGAATTACATATTTAATAAAACTAGTATTCAATTTTTAATTGTTCTTATTTAAGATAAATTGCACCCGAATCAATTAATTGTCTTCCTTATTTAATCAATTCATTTATCTTAATTCTCATCTGAATTTCCTTGAAATTATCATCCATCGGAATTTTATAAAAAATAATTAAATTTATTTATAATTAATTACATACATAAATATACCTTATAAAAAATACGGTGAATAACTGTCTGATTATAACCATTATATATTATACTTGTATATTGTTTACTCTTGTGACATATGGAAAACAAGGCTTATCATTTACTTTCATGATGTGTGCAATAAACTTAATGATTACATTAATTACATGATTTTTCAGCAACGTGTTATACTTCAAAGCACATAGTGTAACAACTATAATATGACTCATACGTGATATGAAGAACTAAACATTAAACGGATATTAATTAAATATTGATATATATATATATATATATATATATATATTAAAACCTATCAAATGAAGTGTCCTATCAACTTAATGGCCACATGTAAGAACAATTCTCAATGTTTAAACAATATAATAAAAAAAATTTAAATCTATGTAATTTGGTATAAGTAAACAGTGTTTACAAGATAGATAAATGGTGTGTAAATATCTCACAATCTATCCAAGGTGCACACCTAGGGACTTGGTGTGTAGATCATACCTCAAAAAAAGTAGAGTACACAGTGTTTCCAATGGGCTACATGCATTGTGATCTCTTAATTACATGGTCACCAACTAGGTAGGTCGTGTATTGAAATACAAGACTCATCTTTCACTTAAAGGGACTACACACTATGTACATGGGCTTTATGGAATGTAATTCGGCTGAATATGCACCATTTTTTCCCAATCAACATGCGGTTTGAGGTAATAACTACACCATGTGTCATTAATGCATATGAACAAATTCGTTCCGAATTAATTGTTGATGCATTGAAAACAACTACATGGCATATAACTCTAGTTAAATGGTGTGTAATACTATGATATCTATCAATAATCCTTTGCACTTCCGTATTATATCTTCAATTTTATTTTATTCATAAAATTAATCAAATTGATTAGATCTATGAGAAATGAAGGTGGAAGAACCAAATCTCAAGATTCAGATTAAAAGTATTCTTAAACATGAATTGAAAAACTAAATTAAAATTCATAAATCACCAACAATATATAAATAATTATAAATAACTATGTGACCACTCTGATACCACTTATAGATTCCTGGCACAAAGGAAGCATGCAAAGGGTGGTGCCCAATTTTTTTTTCTTGATCAATGATCAATATGAGATCTAAATGATGATAAACACTGTGTTCCATTAAATTGAATCAAAGAAGATAGAAAACAAAAATCACACCGGAACCAGAGAGATGATCATCACATATTATTCATAATTAAGTTAATTTCTTAAGAATTACCATGATGGAATTCCTTTATCATTGATGGATCTTGTAATATATCTTTGATTCACCTTCGTTGTGTTGTGGGAAGTGCAGATTTTCTCTAGAGATGATCCAAAAAATGATCCATGAATCTGCAGACATCGCCAAAAGAATCTCTGGGTGTTGGTATGGAAGATCCTAGTGCATGTGTCGTCCACCATTGATCACTACAATAATTTATTCCAAAGGATTTTCCTTAATCTGGTGGAGGATGATTGCTCTTCATTCTTGGGAGTGATCTTGGGGAAAATAGTCTCAAGGTATTGAGAGAATTCTCCAATTCCATTGTTCACAACCCAAAAAAAATGAATTGTTCTTTTGAGAAAAATAACAAAACTGTGTTTATATCTCACTTAGGTTAAAATAAAATAATTGTGAAATAGCGCATAATTATTTATTCGATCCTATAATAAACCCTATGTCAAATAAAAAAATATTATTATTATTTCTTGACATGTTCTTAACTTTCGAATTAAAATTAAATATTAATTAATCAAACAATATTCAATATTTATTAAGTAAAAAAATATTATATTTACTGAATGGAAAATAAATATTCATATGTGATCAAGAATATATGAATAATTATTGATACACATGAAGGAAAAATATTTATTCAACTTGTAGAATAATAAATAATAATATATTATTTAACTGAGATTTTGGATACACTTAGTGTGTGACCCTCTAGGTCTCCTTCTTAGCAGCTTTAGGCAAAATTGTTTAATGTCCAAGGTTAGCGTCTAGTAGTATACCAAGACACCCATAGAAAATAATTTAATGCCATAATGACATTTTACAACCTACAGATACTTACTGTGTAATATAATCTCTTTATCATGATATATCAAATCAAGCAGGTTGCATGCTGATTCCATCAACCAATGTTCTCGATGTCTCTTTCTTTTATTCCCAAAAAATGAACTTGTCTATCAAACACTATGGCCATGGATTTATTTAGGGTATATCATATCTATCAAGGTTCCAGAGATATCGACCTTCATTAAAACTAAAGGGACAAATCCTTTCTCTCATTATTTATTAATGGAATATTACTCATGATGCACCCAATATATCTTACCTCACTATAAACATATGTCACCATGGTTTTCGTCAATACATAAAAGTACAGGTCTCAGAATATATGATAATCATAATCCTAAATTAAAAGGATCAATACACACATCCACATATAGGAATATACAATGACCCATAAAAATTGGGTTTTCCTACTGGTGGGTCTCATTATCATAATATCTTATTGGATATTACCAAGGGTCTACACCATGAAAAGGTTTATCAAAGTCCTATGAGTCTCCACCTCTGATTTCTTGTATCATTTATTTCCCTTAAATGATATCATCCATCTATAAAACATATTTAAAATAATAGAGTCACAGCACTTCTGGGTTCTCATCATAGTGGGGAACTGTTGTGACCTTTTCTGGTGATAGATACTTTTAGGACATTATCACGTACTACATCACATAGAAGAACAATCATGATGTGATAAGTAGTTTATTAATATTCAAATCAATGAAGACATGTTATCAAAAAGTACATAAAAGTTGGTTCTAGGGAACCAACTCCAAAAAACATGATATTTAGGTTATTTACCTTACTGTATTGATTATTATTATTGATTCATGGTGGATTAAAATGAACATAACCATTACAGAGATTTTAAGCTCACCATTATTTTGTTTACTTTCCCTAGGATTCCATAAAGTTTTCTATTATTGATGTGTAAGGATACGCTATACGGAATAATGATATTCTTGAAAATTAAATTATGTTTTAATTTTTTCTATTCAAATATAACGTAAGAATAAATTATATATATTGTTTACCAAGACTACTAAACATGGTCCTTTAAGATGTGATTCCTTGTATCTTATTCCAATGTAATAAAGCAAACACTGGATCTAGGTTACAGGAGTCGGGTTCATTACAAATAATACATAATAGTTTCTTGTTATCTACCTTTTTCATCTTGATTTCTAGGATCATGTTCCAACCAAATATTAAAACCCAAGTGGTTGTGATAATCTCCAAAAGAATCAGATTATATGAATAAGAAAACTCAATCCTAAGATGTATTCTCTAAAGAAAAATTCATTTTAACCTATGGTATTATATCAAACTGAATTCGTCTTATGACTCTCTTGGTTTAATATATGTTTCATTAAGTTTTGTTCTAGAATAATTCAAAATCTAATCCCTTAAATTAATTTGTAAATAAATCATTAATCATGGTCTGTAAAGTGAATTTGTTTGACCAAACCATATCCCTTGAGGGTGTCTATCTATGTTTTCATTCTTAGGCTCAATCATCATTCACAATAGTTAAGTTAGATTCAATGATAAATCATCCATTTTTGAGGAGATTTACACGTCGAACATATGTTCCATAGCATCATATACATATCAATATCCAGATAAGGATATAATTTCTTGGAGAACCCCACAATCCCTACTTTTCTAAAACTTTATGATTTCATCCTAAATTTATAATTATCCCTTACACTTATCCCTAGAGTTTTCATTAAAGTTCACTTACCCGAATCAACAAAATATTCAATATTACCTCAAAAAAACTAAAGGATTATCCTACTAGTTGAACTTATAATAAACTATAAATTATCAAACTTTGATAAAAGTTCTAACTCCTAAATTATCCTCAACTGATAATATCCAAATCACTAAAGTTTTCTAAACCATGATCTAATACCAACTATAGAATCTGATAAATGTTAACATATAATTACATGACTTAAAGAAAATATTTCATTATAATACATTCCAAAGACCTTTTTGGTTTTGAGTTTTAATGAATTAGGACAAAGCATAAACTAATAAAACTCATTAACTTTTAACTAATGGAATTTTCCATTGTGCGAGATACTATTTAATCCATAATGATTCTTTAAAATTTTCCATATAATTTTTTAAAATAAACTCTTCTATATGTTACATAATTTTCTAATCTTCATAATCTGTGGGTAAAGAGATGATAAAGGGGTGATCTCATATACTCAATGAGGGTAAACATAAGCATTTGAAATAAAATATCAAAATTGAGCATAAGATGAGTAGTTCGGCTTAATAAGGATACATAAAAACATATACACAATAAAGTATAGAACATAAATCCTAGAATAAGACATGTAATATCATAAGTAGTGAATCAAAAGAGTGTGGAAACATGATTCAACAAACATGATCCATGACAGCATAATCAAAATCATGTTTCTTTCAAATGTAGTTTCCCTTGAAACCAATCATAACAAATAACTTTGGGATAAACATAAGCATAGAGAAATTAAAAAAATTAAAAAAAATAAAATATCCATGCTTCATGTTGTGAAAACAAATGCACACACTTCATGTTGTGAGTAAACCAAATTCCTATGCTTTATGTTTTTTAATAAAAGAAAATTATTACATTATGTATTGTAAATAAACAATATGATCATTCTTCATGTTATGAATAAATAAAATGTTCATTATTTTTATTCTGAATCAACAACATGTTCACGCTTCATGTTTTGAATAAAAAAAAATTCCAAAATAAAGATTCTTGTATCATGAGATATAAATAATTAACTAATAAATTATATGTCTATACAGGACCCAACCCCACAATCATTCTTACATATTTTTTCTACTTGAATAGTATATTTATCATATCATAAAGAACCCATGGGAAAAAATGGGTTTCTTAAACCTTTTAAAAATAACTCATAACATTAAATCAAAATACATATAATATCAAATATATAATTTTCCAAAGTGAATAATATTATAATAACATATATTGGGTGTTAAAAACATCACTTCATGGAATATAATACTTGGTGGAAAAATATATGTGAAAATGAAAAAAAAATCTAAAAAACTTTTAAAACAATGAAGTGAAAATTTAGTTCCATAGACTTTTTTGAAGGGGAAGAGAAGATTTTTTAAAACCTTATTTTAAATATTTTCAAATTAAATTTCCTTAAAAAGAAATAATGGTTATAAAAATATATAGTGGAAGATAAAACAATTTGATTATTTTAAAATTCCATTATTAAAAACCCATATAAAATGGGAGGTAAAACATATATTTTAAAAGTGGTGAAGGTAAATATATAGGTCACATGAGAAAACACATATTTTTTTCAAATATAATAATGGGAAAACATTTTTTTGAATAATTCGCATAAAAATTGAGGAAAACCCATCTTTTAAAGTGATTGTATTTTTTTTCTTAAAAATATCCCATAATTATATGAAACAAATTCATCAATAAAGAATATTTGAGTAAAAACATCATTTTGCATATTGATAAAAGAGGAAATATATTATGATATAGTAAATATAAATATTTATCAAAAATAGAATATTTAACATTAAGGAATAACATTTTAACTCAAAGAAAAGAAATTTGATTTGACCAAATCCCTTATAGATGACATAATTCATGGGGTAAGAGACATTTAGAAAGGGGTTACATAGTAGATATGTAAATCCTCATAAAAAATATAAATTACTATAAAATAGAATAATAGGTCACAATATACCCAAATTATATGAAATATGTTCAAGAATATCAATCATAAACCAATAAAGGGGAATTCAGTTTTCAAAAACACTTACGGTAATGGTAACATAAGAATAAGAGAGTTTTCGTGAAATTGAATTTATAGTATCATGAAATGATATTAATTAATTATACCTAAAATAAATAGATTTTTGAATACACCACATAAAATGAATTATTTTGGTAAAATATAAAACCTGACTCATTGTTCTGAAAATGCGACAAATAAATTCGTACCTTGAATTATGGATAAGTTGATTAAACCCTAATCTCATCACTGCTTGAATTGTCTCCTTTATGAAGGGGGTTCATCCTTTTAGGGAATTTATTTTCTGAATAAAAAAACAATTAAGGTAGTATTTAAATTTTTGAAGTAGTTTTAGAAGAGTTTTGTATGAACTAAGTGGGTTGTGGTGTGAGGGGAAGTGAGTAGTGGAATGGTCCTTTTATAAGTGAAAAGGAATGGCATTTTTGTAAATACCCAAAAACTTTCCATAATAGAAATTCCATCTCAAGTGAATTTTCTCTAAAATTAATAAATCATGGATAATATAAGTGACAAGTTTGATCAATTCCTCATCCACAAATTCCCACAAATTTTTTCACAACGTCCTGATCCAGGGGCCACGCAGCAATGCCTATAGACGGGCTTCCACATAACCTCAAGTGTGCCTCCCCGTATGCTAGAGGATGTCGACTAGCAGCGAAGCGATAATATTGATCGTGGGGAGACTATATCCTCTTTTATCAGAGTAATGCACCAGTGAAAATAATAATAATAACTAAATAACATATAAGTATAAATAGAGAATTATCATTATCAAAAGATGACCAAAACTAAAAATAAAATATCTAAACTGAATAGTAGATATGCCAGGCTAAGTACATGCCAATTTTCAAAAATAAAAATAAAAATAAATACATTGAAAACTCCCAATAGGGTCCCGAACCATGTATGTTTCCCTCATCCATTCTCAATCCCCAAATCAGTCATCTAACACAAGTCTTTTTCCCTTATTATATCTTGTAGACATAAAATCTATTCGGGTACCAATCAGAAATCCTGAATAAGGGGTGATTAAAAATCAGTAGGCCGCCACCAATGGTGTCTAAAACAATATCCATTCAATAATAGTGTATTCAGTTGTATAAAGAAATAATTGAAATGCATAAGTAAAATGTTTTCACATTATCATTTGTTCTTTATTTAAACACATAAACTCTCGGGTTCCCGAGGACACCTGATCTTCAATACCAACCTCAAATCATCCTAGAGTCTAAAACATTTAACATTATCAATCCACAATTCATTTAAAAAATATTCTTCTATTATCCAATTAATTTTAATTCATGATACGACTAATAGGAACCATAGTCCAATGACACAATTTTAGGAGTAGATCATCATGCCTAGCACCCTGTGAGTATTTGGAGCATTATTCCTTGTCCAACACATCAAGGGAATTTAGAGAATTAGTCCATATACCCCACATAATGGGTATCTGGAGCATCATTCCATGTCCTATACAAGTTTCATGCATGCCTTGGGTCCTAGAACTTCATGGATAGAACCTTGGGGGGTATTTAGAGCATCAATCCCAATCCCACACCTTGTTTATCATCTAATCACATATATCACATGTGTTACATATATCACATCTATCAAATCTATCACGTGTATCAAAAAATTACATTACATAATTCAAAAATTAATTAATCACGTCAAACTCATCAACTAATTCAACAATTAATTGATCACAACAATTCCATTCATCAATTCAACAATTAATTAATCACATCAATTCCATTAGTTAATTCAAAAATCAACTATTCATATCTATGGAATTAATTAATTAACCAATTTATTAATTAGAAAAATTATATTACTTAATTCAACAATTAACTAATCATGTCAATTCTATTAGTTAATTCAATCAAATCAATATCATTAATTAATTCAACAATTTATTAATCACATGAATTAATCTACTTAAATCAACAATAAACTAATCACGTCAATAAAATTAATCAATTCAACAATTAATTTATCATATTAAATAAATTAATTAAATCAATAATTAATTAATCACATAAATCCCCAAAATTAATTTTCCAATCAATTTTTCACAGCAATTCGATTAATAAATTTGACAATTTATTAATCACATTAAATCCCTTGAATTAAATCACCAAATAATTGTTCACATCAAATACATTAATTAATTCCACTGTTATTTAATTACAACCAATCCCTTCAATTAATTCACCTATTAATTATTTACATCAAATATATTAATTAATTCCATAATTAATTAACCACATTCAGTTCCTTCCATTAATTCAACAACAAATTGTTCACGTCATATTTATTAATTAATTCCACAATTAATTAATAACATTAAATACCTCCAATTAGTTTTCTGAATATTTGTTCAAGTCACTCCCATTAATGAATCCAATTAATTATTCCCATCAATCCCATTAATTAATTCAATAATTAAATAATCATATTAATCAATTAATTAATTCATCAATTTATTAATCTCATCAATCCCATTATTTAATTCAACAATTAAATAATCAAATTTAATTCATTAATTAATTCATAAATTAATTAATCTCATCAACCCCATTATTTAATTAAACAATTAAATAATTGCATTACTCCACAAATTAATTCAAAAATAAATTAATCTCATCAATCCCATTAACTAATTTAATAATTAAATAATCACAATACGGCATTAATTAATTCATCAATTAATTGTTCCCATTAGTCCCATTATTTAATTAAATCATTAAATAATCATGTTACCCCATCAATTAATTAATCTCATCAATCATGTTATTTAATTCAAAAATTCAATATTCACATTACTCCATTAGTCTCACTAAACCCATTATTAAATTCAATAATTCAATAATTGCATTACACTATTAATTAATTCATTAATTAACTAATCCCGTAAATCAATTTATTTAAATCAACAATCAAAAAATCACATTACTTAATTAATTAATTAATCAATTAATTAATTCAATAAATCCCATTATTTAATTCAATACTGAAATAATCACATTACTTAATTAATTAATTCATTAAATAATTAATCCCATCAATACCATTATTTAATTCAACAATTAAATAATCACATTACTCCATTAATTAATTCATCAATTAATTAATCCAATAAATCACATTATTCAATCCAATAATTAAATAATAATATTACTCTAATAATTAATTCATCAATTAATTAATTCCATCAATCCCATTATTTAATTAAGTAATTAAATAATCACATTACTCCATTAATTAATTCATCAATTAATTAACCCAATTAATCCTATTATTTAATTCAAAAATTAAATAATCACATCACTCCATTAATTATTTCATCAATTAATTAATCTAATTAATCCCATTATTTAATTCAACAATTAAGTAATCACTTTACGACATTAATTAATTCTTCAATTAATTAATCAAGATCCAAAATCCCAATAACCCCATAATTAATTCATCAATTAACTATTCCAACACAATCAATTCAATATACCAATTAATTGATCAATGCATTGTTCCATCGTAATCAATCAAATATCCCCAATTAATTCATCAATTAATTCTTCCAACTCAATCAATTCAATATCCCCAATTAATTCATCAATTAATTATCCCAAATTAATCAATTCAACTTCCCAAATTAATTAATCATGTTGATCCCAATAATTAATTCAATAATTAATTAATCAATAACCATAAAATCAATGTCTCGTAATTAATTCAACAATTAATCATCTAATTCAATCCTAATATCTCATAATTATTTCAAAAATTAACTATCTTATTCGAAAATCCTAATTCCAACATAAATAATTCAACAATTAATTAGTAAAAATCTATAATCCCAATATCCCCAATTTGATGATTTATCTCAATTAATTAATTCATCAAATTAATTAATTTGATCAAGAATGAAATTTATAAACATATAATAGAAATTATACAATTATATACCCAAAATTTCAAATTATACTTTGTAATTTGAATTGTAGACCACCTACCTCAGGATGGATGAAGAATGATCACCAACTGATATCCCCAAATTGAACATAATCAATCAAAAATGTGTCGAAGAATGGTATTTAGATTTAAATCCTCAAACCACAATTAAATGGATCAAGATCTAATACACCAAGATCTAGATATAGAACAAACATATGATAAAAATCCCTCTTTTATCTGAGAATAGGAGTGGGACAGAGAGAGACAGATCTAATCCAGAAGAAACCACTTACTCGGGATGGTGCAGATCTTTAATCCACCCTTCAACTCACTAAGGATGGTGGTATGGATCCTTAGTAATTCATCTGTGAGCCTCTAAAATCAAGATGAATCATTAGTTAAAAAGTGGGGTTAATTTGGGGTTAATATAGTGGTTCAGGTGTTTTAAAATATAATTTATGGGTTAATTAAAACTATGCACATTGTTTGCTTCTCAGGGTGCACAGTTTCCCCAAACCATATTCTTTAATCATGCATGTATTCTATGGGGTTTTGGGTTTCTCTGAATACATCACACATTTTGAAAAACTGTGCACCATCCATTTGAATTACCTATATTTGGGTTTGCATGGTTAGCTAGCCAGGGGTGAACGGTTTGGGAAAATCATGCGCCAACCTTACACTTTCCCATTTCCTTCCAAATTTTCAGATTTTTATATGAATTCACCCCAATTATAAAACCAAAAAATATATTCTCTACAAAATCTAAAGAATAATTGAAAATAATCCCATTTCATATCCTGAAAAATCATGTTCTTAGAATCTCCCCACCTTATAATAGCTCATCCTCGAGCTATACTCCCAAGCATCCCTAAGATTCTTAGTCAAAAAATATTGGTCTACAGTTCCTTCTTATCTGGTTCTCTCTCCTGATTATCCCCTTGAACCAATCCATGTTTCCACAATTCACAAACTATTTTCACGGCCTTTCCATGCAACACTTTCTCAATACGATCTAATACACACATCAAATACTCCTTAGAGGACGCATCGGTCACAAAAACTTCTTGGAAAGGACATACATCCCCCACCTACAAGTCCCGCCTCATTTTTTCTCATAGAATTTAAACATTCTCCTTACATTTTTCTCTGTTATAAAATGTCTATGGCATACCTCCCACCATACGTCTCCACATATACCACATCATAAACACAGCCTCTAAGGGACCTCGCATCCAACCAAAACACATTAATGTATCTAGGCATAAATCCATATCTTTCTCACCATACCTGGGATGATGTTAAGGTATGATAAATGATCATCACTAATTAAAAGTACAATAAGAAGTTATTGGTGAATACCACCAAAGATACTCCATCACTGATGTTACCTCCTACTAGGAAAACCCCTTAATCTGTGAAAATTCTCGAGCTTCCCTTCCCACTAACATCTCAACACACCGATCCAAAAATAGACAGTCCCTCACACAACCTATAACCAAGTTTTCAAACTGGAGCATTATCATAACCCAAACCACCCACATCTAGAAAAAAATAAATAACACAAAGGATTATCATTTCAAAACATTAATATAGTTAACAAAAGGTATTTACACAAAACCAAAGTAAGTATTTCCCCATTTTTCTTACCACATGGTTAGAACAGGGGCACTAACACTAGCCTTAACCATCCTACATCTAGGTCATCATTAACAAGGTTAAATGCATTCTCATTATTCAAGTTTCCACATTGGACACCCAATATTCACATCTTTTATCATTTTATAATTCTCAATTCTATATAGGTATAATTTTCCATTTAATCCACACAAGTAAGGAAAAATGGTTTAAGTTCAACAACATACCTAATACCTATTTTTCTTACATTCCTAAGAAGATGCATGTCACAAAATAATCATCAATTCCTTGTATGATGCATGAAAATCAATTATTATTCCATACTTGGCCATGAGTTTAATATCATAAAATCTCAACATCAATAATCATAGCACACAACAGGTGTGTCACCCAAGGAGAAATAATATTCAACTGTAACAGAAAACACCAATAATAACAATCCCACCCTAGGTACTTGGTTTCTCCCCTGTACATGGGTAACAAAACTAACATGCATGAGATCATAACTGAGGCCTGACTCTTCCTAGACTCTTGTCTACCATTCCCAAACAATAAAACAAAATAAAAAGAAAATAAATTGGGCTTTGAAACCACTTTGTAATGCCCTGACTCGGGTGTCACACACCAGTGCCCTAATACAGTTCACCACATGACCTCAAGAACACCTCCCCATATTCTAGAGTATATCGATTAATAGTGAGGGTCAAATATCAATTCTAGGGAGACTATACCCCCTTTTATCAGAGTAATACAACAACGGAAATAAAATAATTACTAAATATCAGATTACCATAAACTGAATAGTTCCATGATCACACGATCACCAAAACTATAGATACAATATCAAGACTAAACATAAATATGTCATGATAAGTATGTGCCATGTGTCAATATGAAAACTCGAGTAAGAAACTAACAACTCCCAAGAGGGTCCCAAACCACATCTATTTCCCTCATCCATTCCCCATCACCAAACCATCTATCTAACACTGGGCCTTTTTCATTACAATGTCCTAAAAACATGAAATCTATTTAGGTACCAATCAGGTAGCCTAAGTAGGGTGTGACTACAAATCAGTTTTCCACCACCAACAATATCTTAAAAAATATCATGTCAATAACAGTGTATGCAGTTATATAAATAAATAAGTTCAATGCATAAGAAAATAGTTATTACATTATCTATTATTTTTTATTTGACCACTTTAACCCCTGGGTTCTTGAGGATAACCGAACATCAATACATGCTTCAGCTCATGATGGAGTCTGAAACTTTTACATTATCAATTCCTAATTCATTTAATAAATGGTATTCCATTTTCCTTTTCATTTGAATTCATGATACGGTTAATTGGAACCATAGTCAAATGCCATTATTTAAGGCGTAAATCATCATGCCTAGCACCCTTTGAGTATTTGGAGCATCATCCCCCATATCACACATCGTGGTTATTTGGAGCATTAGTCTTAGTCCCCCATATCATGGGTATTTGAAGCATCAATCATATCACATACAATTATGATACTTGTCGTGGGTCCAAGAACTTCATGGCTAGGACCCCATGGGTATTTGGAACATCAGTTTATGCTCCACGCCATATTTCTCAATCAATCACCTATATCACATGTGTCATATATATTAAATATATCACATCTATCACATGAATCACAACATCACATTAATTAATTAAACAATCAATTAATCATGTTAAGCTCATCAATTAAATAAACAATTAATTAATCACAACAATTCCATTAATTAATTCAAAAATTACTTAATAACTTCAATTCCATTTTTTAATTAAACAATCAACTATTCATATCAATAAAATTAATTTATTAAACAATTAATTAAACAGATCAATTACATTAGTTAATTAAAAAATTAACTAATCACATGAATTGCATTAGTCAATTCAAAAGTTAACTAATCACATCAATAACATTAATTGATTCAATAATTAATTAATCACGTTTATTCCTCTAGTTAATTCAATAATTAACTAATCACATCAATAACATTAATTAATTATATAATTAATTAATCACATTAATGAAATTAATTACTTTAATAATTAATTAATCATGTCAATCCCCTCAATTAATTCTCCAATTAGATGTTCACATCAATTCCATTAATTAATTCAGTAATTAATTAATCACAGTAAATCCCTTCAATTAATTCCCAATTAATTTTTCACAAAAAAATCCATTAATTAATTTCAAAATTATTTAATCTCATTCAATCACTTAAATTAAATAACCAATTAATTATTCACGTCAAATCTGTTAATTAATTCGACAATTAATGAACCACATTGAATCCCTTTAATTAATTCGCCAATTAATTGCTCATGCCAACTCCATTAATGAATTCAATAATTAATTAACCATATTAAATCCCATTAATTAATTTGCTAATTAATTATCAATTCTAATCCCTTTAGTTAATTCAATTAATTAATATCATCATTCCCATCAATTAATTTGACAATTAAATAATAACAGTACTCCATTAATTATTTCATTAATTAATTAATCTCAGTAGTCCCAGTATTTAGTTCAACAATTAAATAATCACATGACTCCATTAATTATTTCATCAATTTATTAATCTCGTCAATCCCATTATTTAATTAAACAATTAAATAATCACATTACTCCATTAATTAATTCAAAAATTAGTTAATCTCTTCAATCCCATTATTTAATTCAACAATTAAATAATCACATTACTCTATTAATTAATCCATCTATTAATTAATCTCATAAATCCCATTTTTGAATTCAATAATTGAATAACCACGTTACTCTCATCAATTAATTAATAAATTAATTAATCTCATCAATACCATTATTTAATTAAACAATTAAATAATCACATTACTCCATTAATTAATTCATCAATTAATTAATCCCATTAATCCCATTATTTAATTCAAAAATTAAATAATCATATTACTCCATTAATTAATTCAACAATTTATTAATCTCGTTAAACCCATTATTTAATTCAATAATTAATTAATCATATATCACCATTAATTAATTAGTCAACTAATTAATCCCATCAATCTCATTATTTAATTCGACACATAAATAATCAAATTACACCTATTAATTAATTCATCTCTTAATTAATCAAACCAATCACATTATTTAATTCAACAATTAAATAATCACATTACTCAAAAAAATAATTAATCAATTAATTAATCTAATCAATTCCATTATTTAATTCAATAATTAAATAATCACATTAATCCATTAATTAATTCAGTAATTAATTAATCCAATAAACCATACCATTTAATTCAACAATTAAATAATCAGCTTACTACATTAATTAATTCATCAATTAATAAATCCCATCAATACCATTATATAATTAAACAATTAAATAATCACATTACTCCATTAATTAATTCTTAAATTAATTAATCCAATTAATCCCATTATTAAATTCAATAATTAAATAATCACATTACTCAATTAAAAAATTCCTCAATTAATTAATCTCATCAATCTCATCATTTAATTGAATAATTAAATAATCACATTACTCTATTATTAAATTCATCAATTAACTAATCCAATTAATCCCATTATTTAATTCAATAAATAGATAACCGCATTTCCCCATTAATTAATTCATCAAATAATTAATCAAGATCCATAATCCCCATAACCCCATAATTAACTCATCAATTAATTATTCCAACAAACTCAATTCAATATCCCAATTAATTCATCAATTAATTGTTCCACCTCAATCAATTCAATATCCCAAATTAATTATTTAATTAATAGTTCCAAATCAATCAATTCAATGTCCCTAATTAATTCATCAATTTATTTTTCCAAAATAATAAATTCAATATACCGAATTAATTAATCATTCCAATCCAATTAATTAATTTTCCAATTATTTAATCAATATCCACAAACTTAATAACTCATAATTAATTCAAAAATTAATTATCTAATTGAATCCCAATATCTTATATTAAATTCAAAAATAAATTATATCATTCTAAAATCCCAATTCCCTCATAATTAATTCAATAATTGATTATTTAAAATCTATAATCCCAATATCCCCAATTTGAAAACTTCCCCAAATTAATTAATTCATCAAATTAATTAATTAGATCAAGAACACAATTTCTAAACATATGATAGAAATTATACAATTACATGCACATAATTGTAATTAATACTTTTTTATTTGAATTACAGACCACCAACCACAAGATTTATAAATAACACTCACCAAAGGATATCCCCAAATTGAACGCAATCAATCTAGAAGGCATTGGAGAATGTGATTTAGTTCTGAATCCTAAATCCACAATTAAAGGAATCAAGATCTAATATATTTATATATATATGAAGAACCAATAGAATATAGACATACCACTTTTATCCGATAGGAGGATCAGGAGATATATATATATATATATATATAAAAAAAAAAATTGGGAAGGAAGCACTTACATGGGATGGTGCAAGATCTTCAATCCGCCCATTCATTCGTTGAGAACGGAGGTCGGGAGCCTTTGGAACTTGTATGGGAGCCACCAAAATCAAGAAGAATCATTATGGGATGATTAGGGGTTGATCGGGGTTTCATATAAGGGGTTCAGGTATTTTAAAATATAGTTTTTGGGTTAATTAAATCCACATAAATAATTTGCTACTCCGAGCACACAGTTTCTCCTAACAATGTGTCATAACCATGCACCTCTTCAAGGGTTGCATGGTTTCTTCTAATTTTTCACACGGTTTGAAAAACTGTTCCTCAGTAGTGAGAATCCCCGGTATTTTGTTTCATGATTAGTTGGCCTGGGGTGCACGGTTTGGGAAAACCGTGTGCCAAACATGCACTTGCTCATTTCCCTCCAAAATTTCATTTTTTTTACCCAAACGCACCCCAAGGTTTAGCCCAAACAAGATATGATCAAAAAATTATTAATAATACACATAAAAAATCTTGTGTAATATCTAGAAAAAAAAATTCAATTTCTTACATTTTTAAACGGGTTTTAGGTCTTTTACTCTGAGGTTTTTACTTTCATCATTTTAGCTTTTTATATGGTAACTAGTTTTTACCTAAGGTAACTTATAATCTTATAATAGAAATAAAATGGTCATTTTTACGTAATTTGGACCCAATGACTTCAAATTTAAATTCCATTTAATTCTATTAAACTTTTAAAAGTGATAAAAATTAATTTTTAAATAGTAAGTGTATAATTAATTCAAAATAGACTTTTTGAAAAATATAATTTAAGTGCTAAAATGTCAAATATGGGTTTGTAAATTAAAAAAAACATTTTTAAAATTATAAATCACTTATAAAATACATTTTTATTTTTTAAAAAAGGTTTCATCAATTTTGGAATTCATTATTATATACTAATAATGTCATAAAACTCATGTTATTTGTAAAAACGGTATTTTCACTATTCACCTGAAAATAAATATTTCTAAAAATGTCCCAAAAATTCAACCTAATAAAACATTGACATGATTAATATAAAAATTAAGCTATTTTTATGAAATTAAAATTCTAAAATTTATAAATTAAATTTGAAATCAAAATTCAATATATAATGAAAAACTAATTTTATTAAAAAATTAACCTTCAACTATTTTTAACCTTATTTAAAATAGATTTATAAATAATTGAATATTAATATATTAGTTTATAAATCTAAATATTAAATATTATAATAAACTTTTAACTTTTATATAATAAGTTTATTATGTTTATATGAAACACCCCCTTTTTAAAATTGTTCAAAAGGTGTCCTCTTTAAAATATTAATCAATGATAACAATAAAATATAATTTTTTAAATTATTTACTATATTTTTATCTAATAATGATTATATTATTCACATAATATTTTAATATTTCACAGTTCATTTAAATAATGTTTTTTTTAGTTCAGTGTTGTGAGTGACATAAGCTATTGAAGATCCTATTAATTTAGAGGGTCTAAACTCTCAAGTTGTTACAATTATAAATATACCATACAAGTTTGGAGATTATGAACCAAACGAGCCCAATATAATTGAAGTTAACTATAAAGAATTATTTAATGAATAAAACACGATAAAATGGTATAATAGTAAGGTAATAAACATTAAATATTTTATAAATCAAGAATATACTTAATAAAAAATATTATTCCAAAATGTGGTCGATGTATGAGTCAAGTTAGGGCTCACGGTAAGGAGTTTCTTAACTCAATCTCTTTTTATTGGGTTATATTACTTCTAAATTGTCTATGGTATTCCAATATCATGTTTGTAATTACTTATTATTATTTCATGTTCTCTTTACACTTGTTTTATGTGGATTTATATTTGTTACACATGATAATTTAATTAATTAATTCTCACTTCAATGTTATGATCTTTTTGGGGGCTTATCATTTCCAATTTCCTTCATTAGGACATGTTTCATATTGAACACCATGTTTTCTTATATATGGTTAAATGAATACCCCATGAATATATTTAGACATAATATTTTATGTAATTCAAGTTATTTTTATAACCATATCATGTAATAACTTCGTATTTCATTTGATTTGAAAGTTACTAAAGTTGTAGGGTTTTATGATTTAATCTCATATTTAATAAGGATTTCTTATCCTTGAAACTTATTTGGAGAAATTATATGATATTTCTCTCCTAAAACTCATTTATATTATCCTAATTTAATTATTTTTAATTTTTAAAAGTATTATTTCCATTTCCCCATTTATGGTACTCAAAATCCATTGAGTTATTGTATATAATAAAATACAACCTTACTTCACCTTTTTTGGTTGTGAACATTTCTATTCTATATTCATATACTATATTTTAGTTTAATAAAGTGGTTTTCTTTACATAAATTATTTACAAAGATAAATTTTGTTAACTTTAATATCTACTTAAAAGTTTAAAATTAATATTATTAATGTTTTCTAAACTAGTCATTTTTTAGTTTCTTTATAATAGTGTGAAGAGAATCACTTTTAAAAAAATTTAGCATGAACAAGTTTTTTTCCTTCATGAAACTTGTTCACAATTTAGATTCATTCCTATGTGTTGATATATTTCCAAAATTATATTCTTTTTCATTATTCTATGAATTTTTTAAAGGAAATTTTTATAATTTTTTAAAAGTTTTGAAAAGGTATTTCACTCTACTTTTGTAAATTTTTATCCTCCATTTTAAATTTTATTACATAAGTATATTTAATGTTAAATATTGTATTATTATAAATTATTTTATGAATAATATCTTAATGTTCTTATTGAATCCTTATAAAAACAGTTTCGTAAGTGGCTTATAAATTTTTTTCTAAATAAAATTCTATAAAAAATTATTTTTAAATGTTTATCTTCCATTTTACTCTCTATTCTCCAAAATAATTATATTTACTTTGATTCCTTCATTTATGATTAATTTATGTTCATATTAATATACAATTTATTTATTATAATGGATATATTCTACATCATTTATAGTATTTACTTAACTATATACGTATTTCTATGTACATATTAAACAACCTAGATAATATAAATGATATTGGGGTTGTTTACCAAGAATAATACATCATTTTTTTAATTAGGGAAACATTGACAATCCATATACATATTAAGTCCATATCGATAAATATTGACTACTAAGGAGGTTTGAATATACACTGGAAAAATAATGACAATTTGTATGTTACTTTTCATAATTTCAATATTTGTTATTATGTCATGTAAACTATGTATCAAATGATTTTCATTTAATTAAAAAGATTAATGAATTAAACTTATTAAGTGATGTTTTTCCCCAGATATTAAATATCTTCTTGATGTATCGATATCTCTCATCAAGAAAACAAGTGTAGATATTTGTGTATGCCTTACCTATTTATGAATTATGTCTTGGAACATGGTCTTGTTAGTGAGATTATGATGTTTGTAATTATGCATTATATTTTTATTAAAAAATTTATTGTTATCTATGTGATACATTATATTTTTATGTCATCTATGGATATATTCCCCTTTCATTATTATTGGATATATGGAATATTCGATTTTTCTTTATCTATGTCATATTATTTATTCCTTTAGTTTTCATGATAGATTCCACTGTATTATTTCATTTACTAAGAGTTTGATATCATCCTTTATTATGTTTTAATTTCCTACGTTATAATGAAAAATATTATTAAAGGAAATTTTATAAGATTATTATGACTGGAAAATTTTGTGGGAGGTGTTTAATACTTATTGGGGAATAAGAAAATATAGGTATAGTAGAAAAAAATTCCACTAGATGAGGAATATATGAGTTTTTTGAAGTAATAATTTTCATAATTATATAAATATATAAACTTAAAAATTTCATTAGTATGTGAGTGACTCAATAATTTCATTTACATTGTAATTAAAAAAGGACAAAATTGGGTCACTTAAGATGATATAAAAGTAGGGTTTAAATAGCTTTAGATTTAGGAAGTTATAAAATGAGGATAATTTATAAATGTTTTGTGCCATTATAGATTAATAATTATAATTTTGATCAGTAAAGTCCTATCTTTTTCAGAAGGGGAAAAAATACAAAAGTTTTTGAACTCTTTATCTTACTACATGGTTCGGTTTTAAAATTAGATTATAAAGGAAGTTTCATGAGTTGGGTTCTTTGAAAGTATTGATAATAGGCTTGATTAAAGGCTTGGGGAGTTTCTTATATGGAAAGATGGGTTTTGGGAGAACAGGACTAGGTATTGATGTTCGCACAAGCTGTGTACGGTTAGTCAAAATTTTGAGGGTCAGTCGTTATTAACAAAGGAGCTGTCCAGTAGTGGATGTGTGGTCTCTGAATAGTTTGTCATACCATACAATTCAAACCTTACAGTCTACCCAGTTTTAAGTTTCAGTTTAAATTAATTTAATTTAATTTATCATTGAAAAGAATTTTATTAAATGATCAATTGGGGTGTTTTGTTTATTTAAATTAAAGTTAATAGTATTTTATCAAATGATGTTGAGATGGATAAATTATTTAATTAAATTTAGATGAAAACAATTAATTTTATTTTATATGATGATGACCTAGAGTCTTTATTTAATTAAATTAAGATGAGAGGAATTTAATTAAATGACATATAAATAAGGAGTTGTGGATATCAAAGAAGGTTAATATTAAATGGTAATATTAAATAATGTTTAGAAGATTAGTTGGGGTTTCTTTTAATTAAATTCATTGTTAATGTAGTACCCCCGGTTTCGGGTACATAACCCCTTTCCTCACGTTTTTTAATTGGTTTGTCTTTAATAGGGAGTTTCCATAAAATAGAGGGTTTCCAAAAAATATAGAGTTTCCATAAATGTGGGTGTTTTCATAATGTTGGTTGTTACCATAAAGTGGGTTGTTTCCATAAAGTGTGGTGTTTCTATAAAGTGGATTGTTTCTATAAAGTGTGGTGTTTCCATAAAGTGGGGTGTTTCCATAAAGTGGGGTGTTTCCAGAAAGTGGGATGTTTCCCTAAAAATATGTTTCCATAAAAAGGGTGAAGGTTAAGGATGGGAGAGTTGGGGGTTTTTTAAGGAGTGTCATGACCAAAAGTAAGGTCGCATGATCCATAAACGGTTGGCCCAAACCGTATGGTCAAACCTTGCGCAGAGGTCAAATCTAGATCTTATTTTCTAAGAGCTTACTCGTTTTTGCTCTATATATTTATTTTTGGCTTCAAAACGCCCCTTTTTTGGGATTACTCTCTATATAAGGCTATATAACCCTCCCCACATGGGTTGGAGCCAACCCAAATTCTTCCCTTGGTGATTTTGAGTCCGATTCTTGATGTATGTCACCATTCTTTCCGGATTTGTCATCTTTTCTTAAATCTTCTTAGATCTACTTCTCTGATATCCATTATTTCTCATATATGAACCTATAGTTGTTATATCTATGTTTTTAGATTCCAACTAATTAAATTTTGAGTTTTGATATTTCTAGGATAAGAGAACTAAGGCCATTCTTGGAGAATAAACCTGCTTTCATGTGCATTCTTTGTCTGTTGTCAAAGTTTCATCAAGACCATCAAGGTAGGTGGCTTCACTTTCATCTCCTCTTGCTAGAATTTATTGTATTAGATTAAAATTGTTTTATTTATTGTTAAATGCATGAAAAAACCTTCATTTGGATGATTGTTTCCTTTTTTTCAATTGTGTGATTTTGGTGAACAGTTGTTAAAAAGGGCGTTTAGTTTCATAAATTTAAAATGATGATTTTAAATTATTGATTTTATGGAATTTTTAAATGGTTGATGAAAATGATATTTTTAATAGAAATGGTTTTCATAAAAAATGGAGTGTTATTTAAATTGTTTGGAATTGAAATGGTTTGGAATTGAAATGGTTTTGACAGAAATGGTTTTCAATAAAAATTTGATTTTATTAAAAGGGTTGTTTTGGCATGATCATTGGGAATAAGTGGTGTGTGTTCATGTTGCGTATACGGGGCTTGGTTGAAATATGAAATTGTTCTTGGTGCCAAAGGTTTAATGGAACATGGGAATTTCATACACGGGGCTTGGTTATAATATGACCTTGTGCTCAATGCTAAAGGGTTAATGGCACATGGGAAAGAATTGCCTTGTGATGACTTGGTAGATCAATGGGAAACCACTCATGAGTATGGAACTATCATAACATAGAATGAATAGTTTGTTTCATGGGTTTGAGGAATGGTTGGGTATGCTGATAAAGGGATATTGTGAAAATTTTGAAAATATTTTTTAGTTTTTTCTCTGGAAAAATATCATGTTGTGAAAATTGGTTTCAACTGCACTTGTATGCTTTTGGTAATGAATGGTTTTGGAAACTTGTTTATATTTAGTTATAAACTGTTTTTGAGAGAAAAAAAATTTTATAAACCTTTTTATATAATTGTTTCTAACTCTTCTATACTATTGGCGTGAGTAGGGAAGTCATTGGGGAAAACCTACTAAGTTTTATACTCACCCCTGCTCTGGCACTTTGGTGATTTTTCAGAAGCTATCATCTGGGACAAGAGAAAAGTTAATGTTTCACACATTTTTAGCACTACCTCATGATTTTCGGTCTGTTCAGAGATTTGGGAGCTTGGAACTTGTGGAGCATGGAGTCTTGAGGTCTTTGGAGATTCTTGTGTAGTCTATCTGTTGTGTACTTCGATACTTGGTTATTCTTATATTGTTGCTTACTTTGATTTCATTTTGAGATACATGAAGTTGTTGAGTTTTCATCCATTTGTTCATGCATCATATAGTGAGTGTTTGGTTATGGTTGGTAGGTTAATTGGTTTATTTCTTAAGGGGTAAACTGTCCCCCATGTGTATTTGAAACACTTCGTCATTTTTTTTAGCCTTTGACATCTTGGGGATGTCGCTTAAGGCCTTGTAATGACTCTGTACTCTCAATACAATGAGAATTGGTGGGGTCATTACAGTTAATAATATTTTAATTAGTTGTTGAGAAATGGGGGTTATTATTTAATTAAATTTAGGATGAGATAATTTAATTAAATAATTTTTATGAGTTAGAGTTTTTAATTTAATTAAATTGTGTTCAGAGGATTTAATTAAATACCACTAATTAGGGAAATTATTTAATTAAATTTAGTTGGAATGAATTTAATTAAATGATGATTATCAGGTTTGAGGGTTTTAAAATTAAATTGTATTAAGATAATTTAATTAAATAATTATGTGTCGGAGAATATATTGAATTAAATTCATGGGAGAATAATTTAATTGATTGATCTATTAAATGTGGAGTTGGATTTTTATTGAATTAAATTAAAGGTTAAGATGAATTTAATTATTAGATAAAAATGGGGGATTTTATTTAATTAAATTTTATTGTGAAAATTTAATTAAATAATGGTGTGTTGGAGAATTTATTTAATTAAATTCATGGGAGAAGAATTTAATTAAATGATTCATTAAATGTGGAGTTGGAGTTTTATCTAGTTAAATTCAAGGTTGAGATTAATTTAATTATTTGATAGTAAATGGTAGTTTTATTTATTTTAATTTTATTAAGATAATTTTATTAAATAATGATGTGTTGGATGATTTATTTAATTAACCTTGTTGAAGAAGAATTTAATGATGTACGATTGGAGAGTTTTAGGTTTTATCAAATAAGAGTTTTTTTTAATGATAATAATAATAATGGTTATTATAATGATGGTTTCATTTAACTAAATTGAGGTTAAGAAATTTAATTAAATGAGTTGATATGGAGAATTTTATTCAATTAAATTAATTTAAATGGGATTTAATTAAAGGATGTGAAATTGGGGTTTTAATTATTAAATACAAGGTTAAGTTAAATTTAATTAATTAATGTGAAACATGTGTTTTAATTTAATTAAATTGAATGTTGAGAGAATTTAATTAAATAGTAGGTGTTGTATAATTCATTTAATTAAATTTGGTTGAGTAGAATTTAATTAAATAATGTGTAAATCGGAGTTCGGAGTTTATCAAAGAGGTATAATATTAAAGGGAAATAATAATAATATGATGGTTATTATTTTTATTATTAATATTATTATTAATATATTAATTCTTATTTTTTAAATTAGGATTCCAATTTATTTGAGGGAGGAAATAAGAGGGTGGAGCACCTTTACCTCCTCCTATTGGGGGTGCGACGCACCCTTGGTGCAGCACCCAGGGGTGGCGGACAACCCTCCTCTCTCGGCTCCCTCTTCACATGTTGGATTGTGGTGGTTCCTTCATGGAAGTTGTCCATCTCATTGAGGTAAGTCCTTATCCGTATGTTTTTTTCTTTACATCGGTCATCTAATCTCACCTTCTCTCAGGTTCCATTGTGCCAAAACCCTAAGGTCCGAGATTGATTCGGTTTCTTTGTTTCTCCCAATTCTAGGTGTTGCGGATGATGTCTTGGGACCCATTAGTTCGTACTATGACAACTGTGGTCGAAGGCATTGTGGTTTTTCTGGATTCAGTCCACCGCCATCATTTTTGAGTAAGGCTATAAAACCAATAATTGGTTTATCATCCCTTGAATAATATGCTTATGGTTTTTTAGTGTTACAGTTGATGTGTTGGGTGTGTGTTGGTCCCTACCGCACTAATTATGGGTCTCGGCTCACGGTTGTTATGTGCGATGATAACTTTCCTAGTGCGCATGTGCTTTTATTGAGGTGCGTGTATGCAAGCGGGTCACGGTTTGGGTTAGGAAGCTTTCGCTCAACCATATTCATTGAAGTGGGGCTCTCAATATTCCCTAGTTAGAAAAATACTATTTTGTTGATTTACTGATTTTGATAAATTTGACTGCAATATTGGATTAAATTGTTTTTTGGGGGAATGAGATAATTGATTATAAATTAATTATATGATTTATGGCTGTAAAATAGATAATTAATCAGACGGTTAATTATGAGTAATTAATTTGGTTAAGTTGAGATAATTAATTAAGAATTAATTCTGTGCTTTGAGATGATAATTAATCGAGGTATTAATTATGATTATTTAATTTGGGTAAGTTGAGATAATTAACTATAGATAATTATGTGCTTTAAGATAATAATTAATTGATGAATTAATTATGAGATATTAATATGGTTAAGTTGAAATAATTAATAATAAATTAATTATATGCTATGTGATGATAACTATTCAAGGGATTAATTATGATTAATTAATTTTTTTAAGTTGAGATAATTAATTATGAATTAATTATGTTCTTTGAGATGATAATTAATCAAAGATTTAATTATGAGATATTAATTTTGTATAGTTGAAATAATTAATTTTGAATTAATTATGTGCTTTGATATGATAATTAATCGAGGGTTTGATTATGATATATTAATTTGGTTAAGTTGAAATAATTAATTATGAAGAAATTATGTGTATTGAAGTAATAATTAATCATGGGATTAATTATAATATATTAAATTGGATAAGTTGATATAATTAATTGGGAATTAATTATGTTCTTTGAGAATTGTAATTGAGATAATTAATGAGGGGATTAATAATGAGATATTAAATTGGATAAGTTAAGATAATTAATTATGAATTAATTATGTTCTTTGGGAATTTTAATTGAGATAATTAATCAGATGATAAATTATGAGATATTAAATTGGAAAAGTTGATATAATTAAATCTGAATTAATTATGTTCTTTGAGAATTTTAATTGAGATAATTAATCGGGGGATTAATAATGAGATATTAATTTGGCAAGTTGAGATAATTAATTGTGAATTAATTATGTGCTTTGTGAATTTTAATTGAGATAATAACTCAGGGGATTAATTATGTGATATTAAATTGGATAAATTGAGATAATTGAATATGAATTAATTATGTGCTTTGAGAATTACAATTGACACAATTAATCTTGAATGGCCCTAAGGCCTTATTTTTTATTGATTTTTTATAATCCCCTTTCAAGGTATGAGTAGGAACCCTTACAAGGCCTATAGGCTCAGATATTACATTTCCCATAGGCTTAGAGACATTACAGGACTCGTAGGTCTTGATGAAATCATACAGACTATGAATACATGAAACCTCCCCTCCCCAGCATCTGTATTGTGACTAGCTCTCCACCTTTGCATAGCTATTCGCCTAGCTGCCCAATATAGTGATTCATAGGCTCGGTAATTGAAATAATTAATCGGGGGATTAACTATGAGATATAAAATTGGCTAAGCTGAGATAATTAATTGTGAATTAATTTTGTGCTTTGAAAATTGTAATTATGATAATTAATCAGGGGATTAATTATGATATAGATTAAATTGGTTGAGTTGAGATAATTAACTGTGAATTAATTATATTCTTTGAGATTGTAATGTAGATAATTAATCGAGGGATTTATTATGAGATATTGAATTGGATAAGTTGAGATAATTAATTTTTAATTAATTGTGTGACTTTGATATTATGATCTAGATATTTAATCGGGGAATAGAATTTGGAGAGGTGATATTTATGATGAGATAATTAATTTTGGAAAAAATAATTATGTGTTATGAATTATTTTGTTGATTAAATAATTTATGAATTAATTAATAGGATTTGTGTATCTAGTTAATTGTAGAGTTAACTAATGGATTTGAGTATGCTCAATGAGATTAATGAGAGGCCCTTGACCCATGTTTTTGAGTTAAATATGAACCCCATGTTAATTTTTTAATTGAAATACTTAAGATTTGTTTCCTTAAATATAAATGTGAATATTCTTACTTATATGTAATACAAATGGGATAATGAAACGCATGAGAGCTTAAATGTTTCATACATTATATATTTTGAATAGTTACGCCTTATATTGGATGGGGAGCCAAGGGACCATGAAATCCCTTGGGGAGAAAGAATATGTTAGTTTTTCTATTGGTCCTCCTGAGACCATTAGATCTCATGGAGTTGATATAGGGGATAGACCGTGTGCGCTACTCTTGGCTATGTATGTCTAGGTGTTACATCCCAATCCATCCAACATCGTTTTCCAATGGACCATGAGAGCTTAGGGTAGGAATACCATGTGATATTACATGTTGATTTCCATGAGACCGTGAGAGATCTTGGTGTTTGGAATAGGGTAATGACTGTGATCTCTTCCCCTAGTAATGAATATTTTTTGCGTTACATCTTGGTCTATCCAGAAATTGTATCTGGGGTATATGTCTATTTGGCATTGGTACGTACTTGGTTCATATAAGAGGATTCTAGGCATATCTATCTATGTGTATATATATATAAATAAAATGTTAATATATATATATATATACATACATAATTAACAAGATTAGACATACTAGTTGTGGGATGAAGTAGGTATCATCGTCAGATGTCCCCTAGGAACCTGGATGGGTTGTGGGTTATTTATTCAATTATGTTATTGCTTCTATATACTTACACGTTGTTTAATTTTATCACATTGTCTAGATTGATCTAGACACTGGTGGTCCTAGCCTAGTGATATTTATATATCACACCCTATTCAGGACACCATTGCACTGGGGTACCCAAGTAGACTTTTCTTGTTTGCAGGACTGCAAACTTTTGCTATATTGTATTCTTATACTTGGGAGTTAAGAGCAAAGGACTGAGCGGGATCCCGGGATGCCTGTGGAGATCACCCTTGGGGATTTATTATTTTTCTATATTTTTGTACTAAGATGTATATCATGTTGTTTTGTTTATTGCTTTCATATATAGATATATATATATATATATTACCATGACATGTATGCATTATGTAAACTGGCATTGGCCTTTTATTATTCAGTTGATTATTGTTTTATATCTATTTCCTCTATTGTCTAAGTTTATTAGCTATTTCTGTTGTGCAATTTAAATATGAGGTTATAGACTCTCCACTGACTATCCATAGACCCTCTATACTAGTCTGCAGCCTCTAGCATATGGGGAGACGCACTGGAGCTATTTTGGAGATCGTTTTGGCTACCCTTTCAAGGGTAATTTGGGTCGAGTCATTATAAAGTGGTATCAGAGTAACGGTTTTCTTTTTTTTTTTACTTTTTTATTTCTATTTTGGTAAGTTTGATAGGAGAGTATGAAATTGTCGGCTCTTGGTTAATATTCATGCCTCGGACGGATCACCCCACGTATAGGAAATGACTACCTGGCCAGGGTTGGTAATTGATGTTGATACTGTTTGTTGTTATAGTTGATATGATTTCAACTTGAGTGACTGGTGTACTTTCCAGTGCTTATTGATTTTGAGAATTTTGGAAATTTTCCTTAGCTTGATACAACAAGGAAATTGCATTACATGTATCATCTTATGCACTTATAGATTAATATTCCATGCATATGACATGCCATGTAGTTGCATTAGAAGGATTCTTGCTGAATTTGAATGTGTGCCTTGGATGAAATTCCATGTTTTTATTTTCATTAGCATGCCCCTTTAGATAGCATGTTTCGGTCATAAATATAACATACTTGGGTGTTTATTTTCCATGATGCCTATTTATTAGCAAGTTTTGGTGTTTTTATAGTATTTTTTGTTATAACATGTTATTGTGTTACTATTTAAGAAGAAATTATAGAGATGTTTTAATATGTAAATGCATGAATGAGTGTAACATTGATTTGTTACATTTATAATGGGGCCTAGTTTTATTTATAAGATTTTTCGGCACCATATAACTGGGAAAAGGCTAACCGATGTTTTCAAACAATTGAAAAAGGGATTCTAAAGTTAAAAGGTTAAATGGAAATTTGATATGATAAATGGGATCCAAATACCAATGGTAAGGTGTATGGGTGCCTTAAAGGTATGTTGGGTATTTTGGAATGCAATGTTATCATTCAAATGATACTTCTTAAACATAGTGGGTTGGTTAGTGTTGTAGTACCCCCCGATGGACTCTATGGGATGAGAAGTTTTTAAGGTGGGTAAATTATAAAGTCCCATATTTTTAGACCAGGCTAAAATACGGAAGTTTTTTAACTTTTTTGTTTACTACATGGTTCGGTTTTTAAACCAATCTTTGGAGAGAAGTTTCGCAAGTTAGGTTCTTTTAAATTATTGATAACGGTCTTGGGTAAAGGCTCAAGGAGTTTCCCGGGTGGCAAGATGGGTTTTGGGAGAACCGGACCAGGAAGTAATGATCACACGGGTTGCGTACTATTAGTCAAAACCATGTGGGTCAGTTGTGCTTAATAAAGAAGGTGTCTAGTAGTGGAAACACATTCTATGCACAATCTATCAGACCATGCATGTCAAACCATACAGTCTACCCAATTTTGAGTTTTGGGTTAAATTAATTTAATTTAATTCTTGGTTGAAATAAATTTAATTAAATGATTTATTGGGGGTTTCTTTTAATTAAATTATATTTGATAGAATTTAAAAAAAGGATGTTGAGATGGAGAATTTATTTAATTAAATTTATATGAAAAGAATTAAATTTATTTCAAATGATGATGACCTAGAGTATTTATTTAATTAAATTTGGATGATAATAATTTAATTAAATGACATGTGAATGAAGAGTTGGGGGTTATTAAATAAGGGTAATATTAAATGTTGATATTAAATGATGTGTAGATGAAGAGTTGGGGGATTCTTTTAATTAAATTCACGGTTAAGAATAATTTAATTAGTTATTTTGAAATGGGGGGATTATTATTTAATTAAATTGAGAATTATAGAAGTTAACTAAATAATTTTGATGAGTTTGAGTTTTAAATTTAATTAAATTATGTTTAGATAATTTAATTAAATAACATGAATTAGAGAAATTATTTATCTAAATTCAGTTGGAACAAATTTAATTAAATAATGATTAATGAGGTGTCAGGGTTTTTTTAATTAAATTGTATAAATATAATTTAATTAAATAATTATGTGTTGGAGAATATATTTAACAAAATTAATGGGAGAAGAATTTAATTAAATGATATCTTATATGTCTAGTTGTAGTTTCATCTAATTAAATTCAAGGTTCAGATAAATTTAATTATTTGATGAAAAATGGGGGTTTTATTTAATTAAATTATATTGATTTAATTAAATTAAATAAAGATTTTTTGGAGAATTTATTTAATTAAATTCATGGGGGAGAATTTAATTAAATGATTTTTTAAATGTGTAGTTGGAGTTTTATCCAATTAAATTCAAGGTAAAAATGAATTTAATTATTTGATGTAAATTGGGGGTTTTATTTAACTAAATTGTATTAAGATAATTTAATTAAATAATGATTTTTTGGAAAATTTATTTAATTAAATTCATTAGAGAAGAATTTAATGATGTGTAACTGAGGAGTTTTGGGTTTTATTAAAGAAGCATTTTATTAAATGTTAATAATAATAATGCTTATTATTATGACAGTTTCATTTAATTAAATTGAGGATGAGGGATTTAATTAAATGAGGAGAGATATATAATTTAATTAAATTAAATTATGTTAAATGGGATTTAATTAAATGATGTGAAAATGGGGTTTTATTTACTTAAATTTAAGGTTAAAAAAGTTCATTAATAAATGCGAAATAGGGGTTTTAATTTAATAAAATCGAATGTTAAGAGAATTTAATTAAATATAATGAGTTTTATAGTCCATTTAATTAAATTCGGTTGAGGATAATTTAATTAAATAATGTATAAATGAAATTTTTGAGTTTATCAAAGAGGTATAATATTAAAAGGTAATAATAATAATATAATGGTTGCTGTTATTATTATTATTATAAATATTACATTTTAAATTAGAATTTTAATGTAGTTATGGGAGAAAAGAACAGGGAGGTGCACTTCTCCGTCCTACATGGGGTGCGACGCACCCCTGGTGCAGTACCCATGGGTGGTGCACCACCATCTTCTCCCGACTCCATCGTCGTGCGCCGGATCACGGTGGTTCCTTCATGGAAGTTGTATGTCTTGTAAATATAATTCCTCCGTATATTTAGTTATTCACATCGTTCGTCTCAACTATCCTTCACCTGGGTTCCTTTAGACCAAAACCGTAAGGTCTGGGATCGATTCATTTTCTTTGTTTCTTTTGATTCTAGTTGGTGAAGATGACGTCTTGGGACCCATTGGTCTGTATTTTGACAACCACTGTTGAAGGCATGGCAGTTCAGCTTGACTCGGTCCACCGATGTCCTTTTTGGGTAAGGTTATAAACCCAATAACTATCCTCTCACCCCTTGAATTATATGCTTATGTTTCTTTAGTGTTACGTTTAATGTTTTGGGTGTGCGTTGGTCCCTACCGCACTAATTATGGGTGTTGGTTCGTGGTTGTTAGGTGCGACGATAAATTTTCGATTGTGCATGTGCTTTTATTGAGGTGTATGTATGCGAGTGGGTCACTGTTTGAGTTTGGAAGGTTTGGATCAGCCAAATTCATTGTGGTAGGGTTCTCAGCTTCTCCTAATTAATAAAATACATTTTCTCATTAATTGCTTTTCATAAAGTTCACTGCAATGTGGGATTAAATTGTTTATTTTGGGAATGAGATAATTGATTATGAACTAATTATATTCTATGAGGTTGTAAAATATATGATTAATCAGGAGATTAATTATGAGTAATTAATTTGGTTATGTTGAGGCAATTAATTACAAATTAATTATGTTCTTTGAGAAGATAAGTAATCTGACGATCAATTATGAGTAATTAATTTGGCTAAGTTGATATAATTAATTATGAATTAAATGTGTTCTTTGTGATTATAATTAATCAAGAAACTAATTATAAGATATTAGTTTCGTTGAGTTGAAATAATTAATTATGAATTAATTACATTCTTTGAGATAATAAATAATAGAGGGATTAATTATGAGTAATTAATTTGGTTAAGTTGAGGTAATTAACTATAAATTAATTATGTGCTTCGAGATGATAATTAATCAAGGAATTAATTATGAGATATTAATTTGGTTAAGCTAAAATAATTAATTATGAATTAATTATGTTCTTTGAGATTATAATTAATCTGGGGATTAATTATGAGATATTAATTTGGTTAGGTTGAAATAATTAATTATGAATTAATTATGTTCTTTGAGATGATAATTAATCGAGGGATTAATTATAAGATATTAAATTAGATAAGTTGAGATAATTAATTGTGAATTAATTATGTGCTTTGAGAATTGTAATTGAGATAATTAATTGGTAGATTAATAATGAGATATTAAATTAGCTAAGTTGAGATAATTAACTGTGAATTAATTATGTGCTTTGAGAATTATAATTGAGATAATTAATCGGGTGCTTAATTATGTGATATTAAATTGGCTATGTTAAGATAATTAATTATGAATTAATTATGTGTATTGAGAATTTTAATTGGGATAATTAATTGGTGTATTAATGATGAGATATTAAATTGGCTAAGTTGAGCTAATTAATTGTGAATTAATTATGTGCTTTGAGAATTATAATTGAGATAATTAATCAGGGGATCAATTATGAGATATTAAATGTGATAAGTTGAGATAATTAATTGTGATTTAATTATGTGATATAACAATTTTAATTGAGATAATTAATTATGGGATTAATTATGAGATATAAAATTGGATAAGTTGAGATAATTAATTCTAAATTAATTATGTGATTTAAAAATTGTAATTGAATAATTAATTAGTGGGATTAATTATGATATATATTAAATGGTTTAGGTTGGGATAATTAATTGTGAATTAATTATATGCTTTCAAATTTTAAAATAGATAATTAATCAGGGGATTAATCATGAGATATTGAATTAAATAAGTTGAGATAATTAATCGTGAATTACTTACATGACTTTGATATTGAGATCTAGATATTCTATTGTGGAATAGACTATGGTGAGTTGATATTTATAATGATATAATTAATTCAGGAAAAATTAATTATGATTTTTGAATTATGTTGTCGATTAATTAATGGGATTTGTGTACCTAGTTAATTTTTGAGTTAACTAATGGATTTGAGTATGGTTAATGAGATGAATAAGAGTCCCTTGACTCATGTTTTTGAGTTTAATGTGAACCACATGTTAATGTTTTAATTGAAATATTTAATATGGTTTTACTTAATTATAAATGTGAATATTCTTGCTTATATGTAATTGAAATGGGATAATGAAATGCATGACAGATTAAATGTTTCTTGCATTTTATGTTGTGAATGATTATGCCATGTATAGGTTAGGGTTCCAAGGGAACGTGAGATCCCTTGGGGAGAAGGAAAGTTTTAGTTTTCTTGCTGATCCTCCAGAGACAGTGAGAGCGCGTGGAGTTAAGCCAGGGGATAGACTGTGTGCACTACACTTGGTAATGGATGTCTGTGTGTTACGTCCTGATCCATTCAACATTTTTTTCAAAAGGACCATTAGAGCCTGGGGTAGGAATACCATATGACCTTCCACATTCATTTCCATGAAACTATAAGAGAACTTGGAGTTTGGTCCAAGGGAAAGACTCTTTCTGCTTCCCCTAGTAATGAATGTTTGTGCATTACGTCTTATTCCATCCAAAAATAGTATCCAGGGTACATGTCAATTTGGAATTGGTACATTCTTGGTTCATATAAGAGGATGTTAATCATATCTATCTATTTATATATATATAAATTATGACTATATATATACATAATTGACATGATCAGATATACTAGTCGTGGGATGAAGCAGGTATTGTCATCAGGTGTCTGTTAGGAACCCGGATAGGTTGTGGGTTATTTATTGAATTTAGTTATTACTTCGATATACTTGCACGCTAATTAATTTTTTGTGTTGCCTAGATTGAGCTAGACACCAGTCGTCCCAACCTTCTGAGATTTATATATCACACCCTATTCGGGACACCATTGCATTGGGTACCTGAGTAGACCTTTCATGTTTTTAGGATTGTGGACTTTTCCTATGTTGTTTTCTTATACTTTGGAGTTAGGGGAAAAGGACTGAACGGGAGCTAGGGATGCCTATGGAAATCACCCTTGGGGATTTAGTCTTTTTATTTATTTATGTACTGAAATTTATAGCATATGGTTTTGTTTACTACTTTCAAATATATATCACCAATACATCCATGCATTGTTTAAATCGGTTTTGGCCTTTTATTATTCATTTGATTATTGTTTTATAACTACTTATGTTGTTGTCTGAGTTTATTATCTAATTCTATTTTTCACTCTGAATATGAAGGTATAGTATCCCCATTGACTATCAATAGACCCTAACTACTAGTTATTAGCCTTTGTAATACAGGGAGATGCACTTAAGGTCATGTGGTGACTGGTCTAGCTACCCGTTTGAGGTAATCCAGGTCGGGACGTTACATTACCTTAATATTAAAATCATAGATACCCTTTTTAGGTGTTCTATAATGGAATTTTATGGTAATTAATGGAATTTTGGGTGACTTTTATTTGGTTTTAGTGATGATACATTATTGAAATATACATAACACTTAGGTTTAATATGTGATTTAATATAAAGGTTATTTATAAAGAATCTTATTAAACTGGGGATAAAAAATTTAAGGTAAAGATAACCTTAAAGTCTAATGTGATCTTTGATCTTGAGGTAATTATAGAAAAAGGGTTATATATTTTTTGGAACATAAGTTTTATTGTGTAGATAAATTTTGGATTAAAATAAGGGCATATGTGGTGATTCTATGGTTAAATTTATTTTGAAATAAGTTTATAATTTTTGGAACATTATAGGATTCAAAAAAAATGTGAAATTATGGGCTAATAATGGATTATTTGTCAAAGTGTTTAGTTTTGTTTAAAAAATGGTTCTTGAGTTAAATTTTGGAATAATATATGATGGTGGTTATATATCATGGTGATTCGTTTAATTTTGATAAAATACTAGTATATTTTACAGAAATATGTCTAAGAAATATATATTTTAGGTATGTGACTTTATGAGTGAATAATTTTTCTTAGTGATAAAGGTTAAGTGGATTTTAGAATAATATGTGATCAATGCTTTATAATTTTTGAGTTTTTAATTTGATCAAGAATATTATGAAATTTTTAATGGTTTTCTTAATTTTGAAATGATTTTAGTGGAAATTTGGGTGTTTTGGAGATTAATGTGTTACTTCTTCATATGAAGGTTTATTCATATTGAGTATAATCTTATTTCTTGTTAAACATTTTCTTTAGAAAGTGTATAAGGAAAGGAGGCACAAATTTTAATTCTTTTATAGATCCTATGATCCGTTAAAAGTTAATTTTTGTTCTTTAGGAATGAAAAATTTCATCATGATATTGACCATTTAGAATATGAGATGAGGAAAATGTACAAATATCAATTGAAACACAACGAGAGGAAAAAATTATGATTATGGAATATAAATAAACCAAGTATGTTTTCTCATTTAATATATTTATTTTAAAATAATTACTCAACTCAATCAAAAGGAATAAAAATATATATAGACTTATATGGAAAATATAACATAGCAATTATGGTATGTTGTAGGAAACCTAATAAAAAATATTGGTATTAAAATGTTGAAAACATGGTTTAAAAATTTTTAATAGATAAAACGTTTCTTAGTATTAATGTGGAACTGTAAGTTTAATTATTTATTACAAACCACTTTTATGGAAAAGGTTTGAAACCGTCTAGTTCAACCAATAACATAAAATACAATAGTATATAACAAATATATTAATGGCTAACCCGAAGCTAGTAGATGTGACCTCCCAATATAACTTCTAAGAAATATCTGTTACCTTTTTTTATGTTTCATCTTTGATAATATCTTTAAATTGATACTCAATTTTTTACATTCTTACATGAACTCCTCCACTATTACCTTTAGATCGTTGAACCCTATGGTCAGAATTAAAAGTTTCTAGTCAATCCAATCACACTGATTCTTTTTTGTGTCCACTTGAATTAGTCTCTCATTCGTCTTTTTTGCATCCTCATTAGAAGCATGAATAATCAAGATCTTCTCTAGCATCTCTTACTCAGAGTGCATAATAAGGTCCCACAATTTTTCCATGGCCTATACATCTATTTCCCAGTGTGAGCCAACTGTTTTCACTAATGAAACTTCACTAATTTCAGTCTCTTTTCCTGACAGCCCCTGAGGAACATATAGGTGATCCAACAAAATCCACTAAGTCACCCTGAATCTGAGACCGTTCTTCAATAGTATCACCCTCCTTCTCCAACACTTGATCCTTAGAGACACAACCTTTGACCATTTCACTTCCACTAACCAAATTCATACTGACCTCCTTCACCTGATCATTTTAGATGAATCGCCCTCCAAAACGTTTTTCATGGCTTTTTTAGCTGTTCTTGTCTCCACTTGTCTAGGAAGGTATGAGTAATCCTTGTATCCTTTTAATGTCCTCATCTTTCTTATAATGCAACTACCTGGGTCACTATTTTCATTATATCCCTTCTTCCTCCTTAGACTATGAAGACCTCTATTGGATCCTCTCATTACAATATCTTCTGAGAGATGGCCATAACTCTCCCCACCCCCACCCCCCGACTCTAGCCCTAAGTAGCACCCTAAACCATTTGGATCCATGTTAGTAGAATCAGATCCCAAACCATCAAAACGATTAATAATGTTAATCTTGGACAATATTTATTAGTAACTTATAAATTCCTTATATATATAAAATATATATCTATGATAAAACCAAATTTAGGATACATTCATTTTTTGTGGTAAGAAATTCAAATTATAAGGATGAAATTTTTATAAGAGGGGATAATGTAACACTCTAATATTTCAATATGTAATTAGTTTTTAAAATAATACCATGTTTGATAGAATAAACCAAACACAACATTGACCTAAAACAAGTTGTGATACACTATATAAATAGAATTATTTAAATATGATTAGTATAACCTATTTGTTGGTTTGGAAGGTATGAATAGGAGTAAGAAAATTAGGAAATATATGTTGAAATGTTTTCTTATTCAAATTTATTAATTATATCTTATAAAAAATTAATCAATTTTCAATAATACCAATTAAATCAAATAATGATAAAACCCATTAAAAGTATAAATATGTAAATTTTTTATAAATATAGATTTTTTGTTTATTTTTTCCATTTAAAATTTATATTTCTAAATTTTATAAAATGAATTTGATAAAATGGAAATAATTTTTCAAACTAGTATATCAAATATATCTTAAGTTTAATTTTTGGTATTTTTCTGAAAAGATTTATTTTTGGGTGAAAAGTTGAAAACACTAATTTTTATGAAAACTTCCACTTATTTTAAATTATTTACAAAAAAACAATTCTATTTTGGATTTTTTTTAAGTAAAATTAGTTCTATTTTATTAAAAATAATCTAATTAATTCAATAGTAATTAAAATTATACATAATTTGGTATAAAATCATTATTTTGCTGAAAATCTATATTTTTATAAAAACTATTTTGTGTTGTATTTTGCACACTTATATTAAAATTAATACACCAAAATTTTATGAATTAAATATTAGAAAATGGATTACATATCATGAAATATAATATTCAAATTATGTTATATGTTCAATTTTATTTTTAGTCATAATGAATAGTAACTATTTTATAAATTTATCACCACAGTTTGGCTAAAAATATGGTAAAGCTATAAAATCGAGGGTTAAAGCCTTAAAATATCACAAAATCTATTATTTTTGTGATTTTATGAGGTTATTATCAACCTATCATTGTATTATATTCATTAATTGTAACTCCCTAACCCTAAACACTCAGTCCGAGCTGGAGTGTCGCATGACCTCATGCGTGCCTCCCCATATGTAAGAGGTTGTCGACTAGAAATGGGGGTCTAAGTCAATTGTTTGGGAGACTATACCATCAATATCATTTCATTTACTAGAAAAAAATTTAAAATAATAGTAATAAATAAATAATTAGAGTAATTGTGAATAAACTAAAGGATGGCATGCATATCATTAAAATAGAAAAGGCTCCCAGTGTGGGAAGCCTAACCAGTGAAATAAGAATCATGTAAATAAATGAATATATAAACAACGAGGTTACTCTAGAGTCTATATTATTTTTCTACCAACTATATTCTCCTCTTCTTAGCCATAAACACAATTCACTTTTTCCGTTCTCGAATCCCTCATGAAATCTAAAAGCACACCAAAATTCCTAAGCAGGGTGTGAGTAAAAGACTTGATACTCATAAAATTACAGGATACCTAAAGTGAGTCTTTAATAGGGTATTCATAGATTTTTTTATTCCCAACCATATTCTCATTTCCATCATCTTCAACATCATAAGTCAATCACACCCCCCCCCCCCTCAAAGGGATAAACATTTATTAATGGTCCACCTATCTCAAGTACCAATAACAACCACCAAGACATGGTAACACATATATAGGGTGAAGCATACAAGGTAGGGATAAAATATCATCTTGATTATACAGAAGAACACATAACAACATGTGATCATAATCAAACATGGTGAAAGGATACTCTGGTATCATTCATGGAATCAAATATCAAAATGGGTATCACGGGATACACAATCCCACATGCAGTCACAACCAAGAACAGTATCAAATATGACAAAACATAAATTATAACATGGATACATGTGTAAAATAAAACTTAAGTGGTAATTAACTTCCTACCTCAATTCATTTACATCCATGTTAAGGTCTATCAGAAGTATTAATAACTAAAACATGTCCATGTACCAACTGGAACATGATCACCTATCAAGGTCTCCAAGAACTGGTTCTAATATAATATATTAAAGAAAAATTAAAAGGGTTTGAACCAATAATTAATCGAGCTTAATCTTCATAAAGTGAGATCCTAAGTTTAGTTGGAATAAGGAAGAGGGAAAACTCTCTAGAAAACTGGAGCACTTTGCGGCATAAGTAAAGGTTTTCGGTGGGGATGTGTGCTGGAAAAAACCACCATGGTGTAAGGAAAAATTAAATGTAATAATGGTTCACTGTAAGAAGACCATAATGTAATAGGTTCTTTAATCATGTTGTAAAGATTCACACAATGGCGTACGTTCAACCATTGTGGCATAAGAGTGTACTGGTACTTGACATATTTTGTCATAGAGACTAGGTCTCTAGTATGGAGTTAATTTTATAGTCCTTTTACACTTCATTTAGATGGCCAATTATTTCTAGGGAAAGGGTATTTGGAGTTTTGTATCATCATTTTAACCCTTTTCTAAGCCTTGTAAATTAAAAACAAAGGATCCTCATCAATTTGAAATACATTCCATAAATAAAATCCAAAATGGATCTTTTTATGACCATAACTCTCTGAAGATCATCCCTTGATGAATCACAACCATTATAATTGATAAAAATAAGATAATATGGTGTGGTTCAAGCCACCATGGCATAAACATAGCAAAAAACCTTCCATGGGGAGCACTATGGTGCAAACCCGCCTTGGAATCAACACCAAGGTTCATCCTTCAACTCTGTGACAAAGCCCCCATACCACCATACACTATGTTTTAGCTGCCTATGATATAGTGTATCCTAACCATTGTGGTGTGGCCTTGTTCACTATGTCATAGTACCATTATTTTAGTCCAAAATGTTAACACTCACCTATAAACCTTCTATGACCTCTTTGTGGTCCACAATATAGAACCCAGCCATGGCCAAACTCAATACATGGAGGGAAAAAAGACTTTTATTAAAGGAAAAAATTCAAGGATTCATAATTCTACACCTCTAGATATTCCTCATTATCAAGAATTGTCTCTATGGTTCATATTCAAAAACCTCAAGACACTGAGCTTGAATGTCTTCCTCTCACACTCAAGCTCCTCCTGGATCCATCCATGCTACCTCTGAATCTGAGGAAGTCTTACCATATTACATCAGAAAAATTTCTTTATCTACTCTATAATATGAATTGGATTATCATCATATGATTCATAAGAATATTTCTTAACATCCTTTAAATTGATGAAATTCACAAGATTGGTTATGTACCTTTGAATATTTGACACATCAAAATGTTATGCATACCTTGGTAATGATAAAGAATAATAAGATAGTGTGCCAAAACCTTTATCTACTTTATGATCTCAAAGGGTCTAATAAACTATGGTGATATATTTCTTTACACCCTCATGTATTTGTTCCTTAACCAAGGAGTCACTCTTAAGAAAACTCAATTGCCCACAGACAAATACAAAGGTCTCCTTCTATGCTCGGCATAAGATCTATGTCTGCTATGAAGGGTGAAAACCATATTTTTAATCATCTATACTCTCTTAGAGGTATCATAAACCATATGGATGCCCAAAACCACTGCCACGTGCACCTTGTGCCAACAAAATGGTTAATGACATGACCTCCCATAAAGATCCATGTAAGGTGCCATTGGAATTAAAACCTAGTAACTATTATTTTTTGAAAAATCAACCAATACTAAGTGATAATACTAAGCTCCATTGAAGTCTTGGATGAAATCTCTATACATATCATCTAATATTCATGTAGTCAACTCAGACTGCTTATTTGTCTAAGGATGGTACACTATGCTCAATCTTAGCGGAGTCTCTAAGGCCTTCTTCAAGAACTTACAAATTTACAAGATAAAATGTGTGTCTCTATCTGAAAAAATTCTCCAGGTTACTCCATGTTAGCATAAAATATCATAGGCATAGATCTTTCCCATATCATCTACTGAGTGAGTCTCTCTAACTAGTAAGAGGTGAGTGTCTTCATTAGATGATCGAAAATCACCAAGACTTCATCACTGATGCTTGGGGTCTTGGAAGACCCTATCAAAAATTCCATTATGATTTATTACCATTTACATATGGGTATAATAAGTGGCTGATGAAAACCACTAGGACACTTTTGCTCAGTCTTGACCCTCTGAATGGTATAGTATTGAGAGATGAACCATGCAATGTATCTCATAATTCATGGCCAACATAAGTTTCACCTAAAGTGGTGGTGTTTACTCATTTACATGGGATATTCAAAAAAACTATTGGTATGGAAATCCCTCATCAACTCATCTATGATGGAATTAGGGACTATTACTCTATCATTTACAAATATTGAATCTTCATTACTTATCGACCACTCAGGTATCGGATCACCTCCAACTAGCTGTTAACTCATCACAGAACACTCTGACTCTGATTCCTATTCATCCTTCACCTAATCCACAAGATATTATTTGACCACCAATGGATAAATAGTCATATAACCACAGTACTTTGAATCATCAAACCTACAATCTCCTAACAAGATCAATATGCACCATTTCTCCTTAGAGGGCTTCTCACTAAGCTCCGTCTTAGCCTGTTTCTTACAGCTCAGATCACCTACAATAAAATTATTACCCTATTAACACATAATATCAAATTTTAACATCTATAGATACTTAAATTAGTTCATCTATTTTAGGTTTAGGTATCTATGTTTAAATATATAGAGAAGGTTCATGTTGTCTATGTAGACAACAAATCTCTCGTTGAATAGATACTCTCACGAAAAATTTCGAGCGTGAACTAAAGATGATGTATCCAAGTTATGTGTAGGGTAGTTCCACTTGTGGGGAAATAGATGATGATATTTATAGGATACTAAGTTCTCTACTAGCATCAACACCACTCTAAGACAAATGCTTGATGCATCACATTATACTGCAAAACCAATCCCAGGACCAGGGAGTGCTAGTACAAGAGATATTGTTATCCTCCTCTTCATCTCAATGAATGCCTATTAACACTACTCTGACCACTATAATTTCACTCACATATTAATTATTTTAGTCATGGTTGCTAGTGGTGAGGAGAAATAATGGATAAACCATCAATAACATAGTGTAAAGTTGATTTTCTCGAAGAGTAATCAAGAATATACTTATGTTCCTAACATAATGCTTTGGTGTCAGAGAGTAGATGAGGATGTCATTAATGAACACTTTGACAAATGTGTCCAAGTATGGGTGGAAGATCTTATTTATAAGTGATTTATACTCTAGTGATGCATTCATTAGTCTGAATAGTATCACCAAGTTCTCATACATTTTATACCTTCTGTGAAATGTCATCTTTTGATTGTCCTCGTATCTAAATCACAACTGGTGATACCCCAATGGAAGATCAATCTTGGAGAACCACCAAGATCCTTGAAACCAATTAAAATTGTAATTAATTCTGGATAAGGGAAATCTATTATTTAACATCACTTGGTTTAAATTTTGGTAATATATGAAAGTCAAATACCACTATCCTCTTTCATGGTGAACAAAATAGGTGCACCCCATAGTGAAGTTCTCAGTCTGATAAATCACTTCTACTCCAAGTCATCCAGATGCTCCATGAGTTCCTTCATCTTGGTTATCACCATATGATATGGGGGTATTGAAATTGGTTATTCAATGGGTATTAGCTCTTTCTCATAGTAAAATCCTCCATTATAAGGTATTCAAGTGAAGTTTTCTAGGAATATATCAAGATAGAGATCCATGACTATAGGAAATGACGAGGGGGATAACATGAATCATTCCAAAATAGAAAAGAATATAATCTATATTGTGATCATTAGAATCTGACTATAGTATAATCCAACTCTTCCTACTCCCAGTTCCCACTCTCTAGTCATCAAGAAAATATCTCCATTTGGAAAAGTGAATGACACACATCTCCTATAATAATCAATTTGAGCTCAGAAGCTGGTCATCCATTCTATTCTGAGAATCACACAAAATGACATTATATTTATAATCATGAACTATCATACATTTCCACTACCATAGCCAACTATAGGACCTACTAGGCATCACTATAGAGGGAATAATTCCATACCCAATGGTATATAAAGGCATACTAACTCAGAGGATAACTTTATCAATAGGTAAAGTCCAAAAACTACTTGGGAAGATATAAAATTATGTGAAGCACCAATATCAATAAAATTATAAGAAATGGTTTATTTGATCATGGATGTACCATGAACAGTAGATGTACCCTCTTAACCATCTATAACTTTCTGATCCATAATATACATGTGAACTGTCTTAGCTCTTCTTCCCTATCCCTAGGGTAAATGAACAATCTGAGTCTACTACTAAGAAACCTATTTAAACCTCTAGTTCTTCGATTGTGGCTATCTATACTACCTAGAGGATTCTTTATTGTAGATTTATTATAGATTTTTTATTGTGAAAAACTACTAGAACTGGATCATGGGTGTTGATCATACCCAACTATAGTGTCTGAACTTTCTATAGTTGAAGCATTGTGGCTCACCTTGGGTGATAAACATGATGTTGAATAAATTCAAAATATTTAATGAACTAACCAAGTTTCCACCCTCAGCTATACCTTCTCCATCTCCATGTCAGAATGATAACATAAGATGCCAGTAGTAATGAAACTAGCCAATATATAGCATCCTCATGGAGTTGTGAAAACATGCTACATGGTGTCCTCTATCCATCAAGTATCGTATACTACCCAACTTCCTTTGGTTGTGAAATAGGATACCTCAAGGTCTTGATACTCAGAAAATTCCAAGCTACCATAATTTATTCATCATAATTGTCTCTATGGATACTTCAAATCCCACCCTATGAAAAATTCCACCCTCAAAAGTGTCAAAAGTCAAGCGCACTCCAACTATAATGGATACAAATGTCACGAAAATCCACCTATCTCAAATACCAATAACAACAACCCTGGAATGGTAACACAATTATAGTTTGAAGAATACAAGGTAGTCACATTATATCATAAGGAGTATATATCAGCACACATAACATCATGTGATCATAATAAAAAAGGGAAACAGAGTACTCTAGTATAACTCATGGAATAAAATTTCACAACATCTATCACAAGATACACACACCCACATTCAATCATAATCAATAATGGTATCAAATGTTCCAACAACAAAAATTTAATATGGAGGAATGTGTAAATGAGATCCCACTAAATAAGGAACTTTATACCTCAAGTCATAAATGTCTTCATTAAGGTCCTTCATAGGTGTCGATATTCGAACCATTTTCATGCACCAACCAAGACACAATCACCTTTCAAGGTCTCTTAGAACCAGTTATAATCAAACATTAAATGGGTTCCGGAGTAACAATTGAAGAAACAAGTAATAGGGTTAGAACCAATTCCTACCCAAGGTTGATCAACGTCAAGGGAGTCTTTATGTTTGGTTGGAAGAAGTGAGAGAGAAAACTCTCTGGAAAACCAGAGGTCTTCATGGTGGGGGGGTAGGGGTGTGGAATGGAGTTGTAATAGAAAAAAAAACCACCTTGGTGTAAGGGAAAACACAATGGCACAGTAGTGTACTGGATAAAGACTAAAAAACATGGACTTCCATCACGATGGAGAAGTGTACACCATGGTATAGGGTCAACCATTGTGGTGAAAGAGTGAGGTGGTACTTAACCCACTGTGGCATAGGGACTCGGTCTATGGTGTCAAGTCAATTTTATAATATTTTAGATATATGTATTTATGACCAATAATAGAGAGTTAAAGGGTATTTGGAGGTTTGGATCTGTGTTTGAACCCTCACTTAAGCCTCATAAATCTGAAAAGAAGGCTCCAAATCAATATGAAATGAATTTATCAAATGAAACAAAAAATGGATTAATTTTTTGCAATAACTTCAAAATATTAGTGTTGGATAAATGGATAACTTTATAACTAATACGGAGAAGTTATTGTGTCATGATCCAAGACAAGATGATGTATAATTCACAAACACCCCTCCATAGTGATAGCTCTGGTGCAAACCTACCTCATCATCAACACCACAGCGTAGTCTCCAACTACAAGAAAAATCCTCTATCCTACCAAACACTATGGTGTAGCCACCTATTCTACGGAATATCCATCATATTGTAGTGTGGTCATGTGCGCTGCAGCGTAGCACCCCTATTTTTGAAAGAAAAGTTCCAAACTCACCTTTAAACCTTCAATGACCTCTTTAAGGACAACATTAATCTACCCAGACATTGTCCAACTCAAAATAAGGGGGGAAACATTTATTAAAAGAAAATAATTTTTGGGATTTATACTAATGGTATAATTTGGTGCTTCATGATATGAATATGACTTCCCTTTTCTATTAATAAAATTAAATTTTCAAAAATGTCACTTTTTCTATCTTATTATATTATCATGATAAGGATATAGATAGAAATACTATATGGATGAATATAGATAATAAATTCTAAAATAAATAGGCTATATTTTTTATAATAATTTATATATAATATTTTGTGATGATATAATTAACTAGAATTCTTATACATCACTGATGAAACACTTGTGAAAGTGGGTGAAAATCAAAGCAAATATTTTTAAAAAATAATAAAAGTTATGTTTTTTTGATAAGTTAGATTCATTCAAAAAAATTATTCGGAAAAATTAATGGAAATAAGTGTTTTAAATATCAAAAATCTAATTCCATTATTTTCTTAATTTATTTATAATCAAATTATGTGAACAGATTAGGAATAGAATTTAAGGATATTTAATGTTAAATAATATCTTATAAATGAATTAAAAATCAAAAAAATCCTATCATGATTCAAGTGGATAGTGAAATTTTATATAAAGTCGCCTATAGTCCATTTTTGTACCTTTTAATTTTTAAATTATATTTTTAGCCTTAAATACTAAGTATTTATGAAATCACCATTGTTTTTTATATAAAAATGAACTTGAGCCAACCCAATAAAATTAACATATGAGTTCACTTTCTCTAAAACCTATACCCAAATCCTTCTCCAAAATTAAAATACCATGTCCCTAAACACTTATTGTGATCAAATTTCACTTCTCCAAGGGGCTTAATCTCAATCAACAAGTGGCGTTTCAAAGATTGAGGTAAGGGTTTTCAAGCCTCTTTCACTATTCTTAATTGTGATTCATTATCTTGAAACCATATTAAAATTTAATTTATTTCTATCCAGTGATTTTATTTATATGCTATTAAAATTTATTTTATCAACTAATTATGGATGATCACTTGTTACCTCACAGAAAAATCTCCTCCTTAAATTTTTATTATGAAAAAAAGTGGTTTTTTCAAAGATAGAATTTTCATTTCAATTATCCACTTAATTTTTCAATAATGAAATTAATAAATCAAAAATTTATACTAAATATTTGTTTTATATATTATCTATTATATTTTATAAAACTCATATTGTTATTATGTTACCCAATTTTCCAAAATATTCAAAAAAACATCACTCAAAGTGATGGTTTTACACAACCAATGTGAACGATGATATTTTCTAAAATTTAAGTCTCTCATGGGTACTATTAAAAATTTATTTTCTGATTGAATATAAAATTAATATTTTTATAGTTTTATTATTATAATTATGGATTGGTAAAGTATTTATTATTTCAATGAAATTAAATGCAAAAAAATATGGTTATTTCTAACCATCAAAAAAGAGGCTTTTGAGGAAGGTTTCTAGGATGGTAGTAATTTTATTACCTATTGAACTTCGATACTTCTAGATTGATATGGAAACTATTAATTAACTCTTACCAATTTTATCAAACCATTTTACTAATACCATCGACCATTATAAATATATCATACAAGTTTAGAGATTGTGAACCAAATGATACCAAAATGATCGATGTGTACTACACATAATTATTAAATGAAACAAACATTATAATAATGGATAATAGTGAGGGAATAAACACTAAATAAGTAAAAATACATATAAATAAAATAATTTTTTAATTCATGAATTTATTGGATTTATGGGTCAAGTCGTGACTTAACATAAGAGGTTTCCAAACTTGATTTATTTTCATTGGGATATATTACTTGTTTGTTGTCTATGTTATGCCAAAAATATGTTTTAAATGACCTATAATTATTTTATGATTTATTTTAACTTTTTTATGTGTATTTACATTTGGTACAAATAATTAATTCATTTATCAATTCTCCCTCTAATGTTATGATCTTTGTTCTCATCCCTAACTTCCCTCCTTACGAAATATTTCATATTGTGCACTATCTTTTCTTGTATATGGTGTAATTACTACCAAATGAATATATTTTGAAATAAAATATTATATAATTCAGGGTTTTTATAGAACTATATCATGTCAAAACTTATGATGGCCTTTTATTCAGAAGTAATTAAATATATAAGGGTTTATGTTTCCATCTCACTTCTAATCGAGATTTCTTGTGGTTGAATTTTATTTGGTGGAATTATATGCTATTTTTATATTAAACCTCATATATTTTATTACAATATAGTAATTTATTAGGTTGAAGATTATTCTTCCCATTTTCCTTCCCTTTGGTACTCAAATCCACTTAACAGTGTTTTATAAGAAAATTTGGGCTTATTTCTACTTTTTAGTCTGGAATCTTTATCTTCATTATGCATATTCATTATTTTCTTTTAATAATTTGGTTTTAAATAATTAAATTACTTACAAAGATAAATTTTTTAGAATTAAAATTCTTTAAAAAATATTAAAATGATTCTTTTTAATATTTTCTAAACAAGTCATTTTTGAATTTCTTTAATATAGTGTAAAGATAATCTCTTTTCAAACATTTTCAGCATAAATAGTTCTTACTACCATCATGAAACTTCTACATGATTTACATTCCTTTCAATGTTTTGATGGTATTTCAATGTAATATATATTTCCATTATGCTATTAATTTTTCAAAGTAAAATTTTATTATTTTATTAAAATTTTCGAAAATGGATTTCACACTAATTATGTAAATTTTTAGCATACACATAAAACTCTCTTACATAAGTATAGTTTATTTTCAATATTTTATTATTATAAATTATTATACAAATAATTTTTTGAAATTATAATTTAAAACTCATAAAATTTTTTTAAGAAGTGATTTATAAATTTATTTTGTAAAATTTTTAAGATTAATTATTTATTAAATTTTCTCTTCTATTTTTTCTTTATATTTTAAAAAGTACTTATATTTAATGAAACACCCCCATTTTTTTATTAAATAATGCTCATATTCATGTCCATTTTCTTTATTTTCATGGATATATTCTACATATTTTCTAGTATTGAATTAACCATATGCTCATTACTCTATATGATGTAAATGAATTATTTTATATAAATTAGATTGGGGTTGTTTAATAAGAATGATAGTTCGTTTATTAATTGGGTAAAATTAAAATATATATATAATTTTTAGTTCTATATAGATAACTATTGAATACTAATACAGGTTTAATATGTACTGAGGATATATTAATATTCTGTTTGATAGTTTTCCAAATATGAATGTTTATTATTAAGTAATTTGGAATATGTCTTGAATGATTTTCCATTTCTTTAATATGATGAATGCAATGAAATTCGTAAGTTATTGGTAGATCCTAACATTAAATATTCCTTAAATAAATTAGTAGGACTCATGATAAAAACTATCCTAGATATTTGTCATATTCCATAATTATTTATATATGATGTCTTGGCATGAGACCTTGATGGTAAGGTAATGATGTCTCAAGTTATGCATTCGTTAATTAAGAAATCAGTTATCATTACTCGTGGGATTAGTTATATTGGTATGTCATCTATAGATATATTCCCCTTTCATGATTATTAGTTATATTTAATATTTTATTGTTTTCTTATCAGTTTCATATTGTTTATTCCTCATGTATTCATGATCGCATCCACTATATGTTATCCAATACCGAGTGTTTTAAAACACCCTTTCTTATGTTTCCATTCCCTAGGTTATGAAGAATAATATTATGATTGATAATTTTTATGTGGGGATAATTTTTTTGGTAGATATTTAAGGATAATAATAGAGTAAGAAAATATGGATATTTTTGAAAAAATATCAATTGGATAAAAAATATATGATTTTTGTTAAGTAATAATTTTCCTAATTCTCAAAATATCTAAAACTAAAAAATTTATTGTGTATATAAGTGGATCAATCATTTCATTGATTTTTTATTTATTTATTGTCTAAATTGGAACACTTGAGATGATATCAGAACCCGTATATACATATTCAATTTTTAGCACTAAATCTGGGTGTATGGATTTGGGAACTACATCCACCATTAGGAGATCATTCATTTTTCTGTATGTGATTATTTATTTCCTTTTTCATCAATGTACTACATTAGTCTTGTGTATTAATTGGTATGGAATAATTTATTTATCTATTCAAACTATATATATTATTTCGTTAGGATGTCTTGTTACTTTCTGTTGAAATTTATCCCTTACTAAGCATATAAGATCGCCATTTACTTTTGATTTACATTTCCCTAGGTAATGAAGTGGAATACTATGTTTGTTCAAAACTATGGATAACATTATGGAATAATTATATGTACTCAAATGATGTAGTATTTAATGATGTAATGTAATGTATATAGTCTCTTAAGGACTACTAAAACTTGATCTTGGGAATGTAACACCCCAAGCTTCCACGGTACACTTCTCTTTAAATAATAAAGTAGCGTGTGTTGTACGCAACTTCGAGTTCTAACACACACCACAACCAATCAAAGTAGCCGGCATGAATAATAATACCTAACTTTTGAAATTTTATAAATTTTATCTTTAAAAATGGAATTCATTTTTTGGATTCGGAATATCGAAATTAGCCTATGTTGAATTTTTTGTATTTTTATGAGAAGTTCAATTTTTTATGAATAGTGAAAAATACTTAAAAACCAATTTTTTAATCAATTATTCCATACCAATTAATACACAATACTTAAAAACAACTTTTTTAATCAATTATTCCATACCAATTATTCCACACCACAACCAATCAAAGTAGCCGTCATGAATAGTAATACCTACTTTTTGAAATTTTATAAATTTTCTCTTTCAAAATGGACTTCATTTTTGGATTCGGAATATCGAAATTAGCCTATGTTGAATTTTTGGTATTTTTCTGAGAACTTCCAATTTTTTATGAATAGTGCAAAATAATTAAAAACAAATTTCTTAATCAAAATACTTTATGGTGATAAATTATACTATTGAGTGGTTTTAAAGTTTAATTAGAATATATTTTTACCATTTTGTCCAATGATGGTCATTATAATTAATTTCACTTTGAAATTAGACATAAACAATTGTCAATATTTTGATATATATTGTTTCTTAAAAACACGCTATTTGTTGTGACAGCGGGAATTAATTATAAAATTAATTAATGAAACTTATATGTTTGAAATTTTGTAAAATAGACATCATTTTTGAATTCGGAATATCAATTATAGCTTAGGGTAAAATTTTTGCATTGTTCTGAAAAACTTCAATTTTTGATGAATAGTGAAACCACTAAGTGGTAGTTAAAAAACTGATTTTTCGTTTAAATGAAACATTACCACTTCTGTGATTTGATTTTCAAAAATCTGACATACATGGTTGTCATTAGGACGTAAAATGTGGTCCAATGGGATTAAAATAATTTTTTGGTGAATAGTAACTTTTAAGTTTAATTAATCGCGATTAAAGGTAATTAGTGAAATTTAAGGTAAAGATAATGTTATAATAATATGAAATGACCTTTAAACATGTCCTACCCCTATTGTATGAGTCATGTCAGACCAACAAAATCCATGGGTCAACTTTGGGACCCCATGGAGCCACTTTGGTAGGAAAACGACATTAAAAATTTTTATATAATGATAAAATAAAAATGTCACAAACATGAGTTGTTTTACTAAAACAATTTTTAAATGGGGTTATACAAGTCATATTTTTTACTACAAATATTCATTTGAAATAAAAAAAATTTCCTCCATCATGATATTTTTTATAATTTCTAGACATTAAATAAATTAAATTATTTATGACACCATGATGATGCAGTGATTACCTCATTATTTAACGATTTAAATAAAATGAAAAGATAATGTAAAATCTAAGACCTACACATGTCAAAATAAAATTGTATGGTTGGATTTAGATCTCTTATCACCTTATCCTCGAAATATATAATTTTTTGACCTTTTAAATCCGAAAATAATTTTATAATAAAGTAACCCTTTATAACTTTCCAAGAGTGCCCATCCTCTCCTCTTATAAAAAGCCCCCACCACTACCACCTTACCAACACCTCTCAAGCCTTTTGGCTCGGCTAACCTATGCCCAAATACTCTCTCAACTTCCCTCTATTACTCCTAGAAGCCTCACATTGGGCATAATTCTACCCAAGGAAGCCTTTGGCTCAAATCAAAAAGATTTACCCGATTTTAAGTTAATGTCTTCTGTTATGTTATTTTGTTTTATTTTGACTCTACAACCCCTTAAACTCATTTTATTCCTTTATTTTGTAAACAAATCAGTATCTTAAATATACTAGGATGTTTTTATGAGAAGTATTTGATTTACACTTACACACACCTTCGTCTAATGGTTAAAGAACATACTGTTTCTGTGGTTGGCGAATTTATGCCTCACGAAATGATGATTGTTCAATCTTCTTTTAACACCTCTCATGGTGGCCATTATGATGAAACTATTTTTATATATGATATATATTATGTTTTTTTCCTTATTATTCTGTATTTTTCATTTATTTCATACCTTTATGATTTCCATTATGGGTAAACGTGATAATTTCATTTTAGAAAGTGCGGACTACCGCCCCCTCAAAGTGATTTGAATCGTTGATGCCATATGTGGGATGTATAAATGATGTAGTAAATGATATTATATATGATATTATACTGGAATTATAATATACCTTTATATCATTATGATTTCATTCCATTAAATACGAAATAGAAATGAAAGTAGCATTCATGCATACGTACGGCTTACCGTCTCCATGAACGGTGCATTTCATTTATTACCTCTAAAAGTTACATAATATTATGAATGAATGTACATACTAGATATATATGATATATATGATATCTAAATCATGAATATAATGCTGTATATAATGGATATTTCACCACATGAACAACTTGTAATTATAAGAAGTTTATTTTTGACTCAAGTACCAAAGATCGACAAAACAACTGTTATTAACTTAAATAATTACATAATGTTCATAACATGGTAAAAAGTGATATAAAAGGAATAATGAACATGAAAAGGTTATTAAACAAGTATAAATTAACTCTAGTTTATTATTCAGGAGGTTAAAGAACGGTCGAGTCAAGTCGGATACGAGGTAAAGGAACTTCTTAACCCAATCTCCATTCTTTGGGTTAATCTTCTATTTTCAAATTATGTCGTGATATTATTATGTCATGTCTTGTATTTTTACTTTATTTATGTGTAATTATAGTGAATACACATAATAGATCTATTTTATTTAAAAAATGATCTTTTTAAGGGAACTTCTTAACCCAATTTCTGTTCTTTGGGTTAATATCCTACTTTCAAATTATGTCATGATATTATTATGTCCAATCTTATATTTGTGCATTATTTATGTGTACTTATAGTGAATACACATAATATATCTATTTTATTTAAAAAATGATCTTTGTAAGGTACTTCGTCTCAATCTCCTTTAATTGAGGAATATTTTGTTTTATACACAACTTTCTTTTATACGGTGTATAAACACCTTTGACTTTTACGTTTATTAAAAAGGAATATTTTTTATACGAAGCGTTTTACTAAACGATAAAAGGGAATGTATTTTTTTCGTACGTATGCGGCGACAATGACTTCTCTGCCACCGTGGCCATTATTTCAGTTTCGACTTCCTCTACAAGACATAACGTTTTTTATAAATGAAAAATAAATACAAAGTTTTAATTTTCTTTTATTTTGGAATTGAAAAAGGTTTTGAAAGTGTTTTTTTATTTTATCAATGTGTTGTATTGATATATTGTTATTGAAATGTGTAAATGTTATGTTTCCTTTATGCATGTTTTATGTGGTACAATTATGTTATGGTTTATGATATGTTTAAACCTATTCATATAAGGAATGCGTTGGACTTAATAAGTGATGGGTGGAGCCCGCTATAGCTCCTCGAGGCATCTGTAGGTCTCATGAGACAAACTAGTGTCTTGGAACGAGGCCTTGACAAAATCTTATTTGTGGTCTTGGCACGAGGCCTTGGATACGTGGTTATGATAGTCTGGCTTTATGCATTCCATCATTATGAAAGTGGTTATTGATATTGCATGTGATTATTCGACCAATAGAATATCCAAGTGAATAATTAAATGGCATTATTTCGTTTTACTTTTTCCATATTATGTTGAAGTTCAAGTTTAAAAGGCTTTTGTTTTATTTATACATTTCCTTAATTGTTTATGTTTATTTATGAAATCTTTTTCTATATTGTTATCCTTACTGAGCATCTGAGCTCACCCCTTTCAATGTTTTAATTTTTTTCCAGGATGTGAAGAAGAATTTTAGGAATGACCTGCAGGGATAGTATGAAGGGGATATGAGTGTGGAAAATGGAGACTATTTTATTGTAGTTTTTTACTTTATTATGTAATGTAACATTTATGAATGTATCTAGTGTTTCCAAGCCTACTAAACTAATCGGTCTTTCGAGACTTCATCTTTTGTGATCATTCCAATGTTACGAAGTAATGCACTGACTCTGGGTAACTGGGGTTGGGGAATTATAGGGAGTATAATCTCATGAAATATGATTAAAATAAAATAATTAATCCATCGACTCTGGGTGACTCCGGTTATGTTCATTGCATAATGAGTATTATAAATTATCTGATAAGGTTTCTGATGATACCAAGAAATTTAGAGACTATCCTTTGGCACCAAAAACAATGTTGTATAATCATGGTTTTAATATAAATATTTAAAGTAATGAATAGAAGGGAAAGAAGATGACCCCTTAACCTAAAAAAGGATAAAATGTCGATAGTTATCAAGATTTATTATTTTAAATATCCCAATATCAATGAGTAATAGAAAAAAGAAGAAATATAATCTCAATCCTAAGGGAAAATACTAACTAAAGGAAGGTGATTCTAATTATGTAGATATTTAAATATATTTATATTTATTTTTCTAGGAATATATTTATGTAGTAGATTTTATGGACATAAATTAGTTTTCTATGAATTTTAACTACATCAATTGAATAAATTCCATGAATCAAGTGGGATATAATATAATGTTTTTAGAGGCCATTTGATAGAATATCTGAAATAGAATGTATAATTTCATAATATTTTTATTCTAATAAGGAAACTAGTGGGAGGTTTGATAAACCAATACACACCACCAATAAGGGTCTTACCATACAACTAGAGTAATTAAATAGAAACGATATCACTAAATCTACTAAGAGGGAGAGTAATTAGGAAAAATAAATACTGTTTGAGGTGGGTTATAATGATAGGAATAGTGTAAAGATTTATAAACTTGATAAATGTTTCCCATTACACATTAACAAAAATAAAACACTCTTAAAATAAATCCGAATGTAAAATAAAGAAGTTTTTACTTTGAAAAATGATAGATCACACGGTATTTAAGGATTTTGAAGTCATAAAAGTAGTGAGAAAAAACTTAAATCTATTTATGTTATATTTGTTGATGGTTTGAGGTGTAATATCTTAAGTGTATATCAATTTTCTAACAATGTTAATAATGTGATATTTCAAAATAAAAGATGTATTACAAGAAGTATGAAGGATAGATATATCATCATGAATAGAAAGTAAAAAAATGGTAAAATTATTTCAAATTTCCAATGATCAAAATAATTTTTTCATGAGAATAAAGGAGGTGAGTGAGATTATGTATAAAATACTTGGCCATTTGGAAAAAACAAGCTTATAATTATTAAATATGAAATTATTAGGGTTTACTAAAGATAAATAATAAAGGAATCATCACTTGTAAAATATTTCATAAAGAAAACATGGTGAATAATAGTCATAATTCTATAGAGATGAAAATTAAATACCCTCTTGAGCTGATACACTCAGATGTGTTCATTTCAAGGATCTTGAATTTGACCAACGGAGATAAGTACGTTCAATGATGTGATGAAAATCAAATAGGGTGTGTTATTGAAATATTTTTGATCCAATAATTGATATGAATACAATATTGGTTAAATTAAAGCATGTCCTATGAAGCATGGAATATGAAAGTAATTTAGTGCTCCACACACACCCTAAAAAATGGAGTGGTTGAAAGGAAGAACTAGAGTTTGGTAGACATGGGGAGAATTTTTTTATTCAAGGATGGTATCTCAAAATTACAACCCAACGTTACAGATAGCTATATCCTAAATTAGTGTCTAATTTAACCAAATTTAGTGAATGTTACTTAAGAGATGTAAGTTTGAAGGAATCCAAAATTTAAAAGTCTAAAGATATTTAGATACCCATGTTCCATAAAGATCAAAGAAATAAATTTGGTTAAGTTTTATGATAGATATGATGAGGGTATATTCCTTACATATACACCCATTATAAGAAGTTAATGTAGATAAAATAATAATATGAGAAAAAATATTGTTATCTCTAATGTCAATATTCAAAAAAAATAAAATTCCTTTAAAAAATCATGTCCTTCTGATGATGATGTGGAATAAAATCATGGAAAAAGTTTTGTACAACATGGAATGATGAGGATATAAGTTATAAAATATAAAAAAACTTGATAATCTAGAAAGCGTCCTTTGAGTTAGTAGATAGGGTTTTTTAACGAGAAAAAATTTGATGATTTTAAATCATAGTAGAATACTTTCACAAGTTAAAGAAAATATTTTTTAAGAGGCATTACAACATGAGGATGGAATTATAGAAATGGAAGAAGAGTGAAATTATAATGAGAAGAATGAAACATGGGAACTAATTTCACGTTATAAATATATAAATGTGATAAAAATAAACTTCCTCTTCATAAATAATCTCAATGAAAAAGAGAGGTTAGTGAAGAAATAGTATTGCCTTATATCTAGGGATACTCTCAAATTAAGGGTGAAAATTTTGATTAATTTTTTTCTCCCAACTCAAGTACTGAAATTATTTCAATATTTCTTATAATATATGACCAAATGAATTAATAATCATTTGAAAATGGATGTGAAGTTTGAATTCTTAAATTTCTAATATGATTAATAGGTTTACATTCAAAAATTGGAAGATTTTATACTAGATGGCGATGGTTCATGAATAATAAGATTTATAAAATTATTTGATTAACAAAAATAAGTTCCATGGGTATGGTATTTAAATATTAAGATCAAATTAATAAGAAAAATTCAATAAAGGAAAGTTGGATAATAATATCTATGTCAATGGTGGAAACAAAAAGTCACTCATTTTAATTTTATATATTGATAACATTATTTATAACATAAATAAAGATGGAAATTGTGATAATTTTACTTCCCAAAGAAGAAACCGATTTTGGATTTCAATGATTAGTGAAATTCAATTCTTTTGAGTTTACAGGTCATAAACATATAATGTTTTATATTTCTCACTTAAGATAAGTATAGACTTGTATTGTTAAATAAATTTGGAATGGAAGAATCAATAGAGGAATCTACTCCTATAATACTTGGGATTTGTTTCTAATATATGAAGAAATAAGTATTGAAGATTAAATGGTTCCAAAGACTTATTAGTATCCTTATATACTTGACAGCATCTAGATATGACATCCGGATTGTGGTTACTCTTTGTGTGTGATTACAATTCAATACTAAGGAGTCTTATATGATATCGGTGAAAATGAGATTATTCCATATCAAATATACTCATAAATATGGATTTAGAAAAGAAAAAGATGCATATTTTTAGTTATATGGTTATTTTAGTATGGATAATGTAGGTGAAATTGGAGATCAAATGACAATTCCTAGAGTTGCATTGTTTGTTAGATGAATATGTGTTTATCATCACTTTAAAAAGATTTATTTAATGATCTTAACTATAATATAAACTAAGTATGTGTCGAATAATTAGACATAATGAAAATAATATGGATTTATTCATATCTTGAAGGCATGAGGGTGAATATTTCATACCCATTAGTAATTGTGTATGATAATAAAATTTCAATAACAAGTCAAAGAATTTGTTGAAAATTTGGAGGTTAAAACATATTGACATCAAGTACCACTTCCTCAAGAAGAGGGTAGAACACAAATATCTTTGATTATAATATTTTTCAATAGATTATTAATTTGTCGATATCTTAATAAATCACAAAACAAAGGATTCATTATAAAACTTGAGAGTGTTATTGGGGGTAAACCCTCTCCAAAAATCCCCATATTTGTTCTTGTTTATTTTCTCAACTTAATTTCATTTAATTTTTTGATTAAATGAAACTTTATGAAGGATCCATTATTTAAAATGTGTAGAGACTGTATTTATTTTTTCGGGTGATCATCAAGGGGTTAAAGATTAGAAAAGAAGACTTTTCCTTGTAAGGGGAGATATGACCAGTCGGTAGCTACAACTTATAGAAGAGTTCAAGTGTTATTTTGAATTTTTATAATAAAATTCAAAGGGGGGTATTGAAGAGCCATTAATGGTTGTGGGATTTTATGAGTCACAAAATTAAATATCCGTCGTGAATTAAATTAAAAAAGATAGACCTTTGAGTTGATCTCAGTTGACACATGGTCAATATAACATTGATTTTGAAACCAGTATTTGGATAAATATCAAAAACATCATTTTATCCTATTATGTGGTGTTTAGCCAACTTATATTTTGAAATTATAGTGTGAATTATCTCATGATATAATTCATTCCTAATTATTATAGATGTTTTCATGTTTTATTAATTTAAAACATGATTATGGATGAGCTTGAATCCCATTGAATATTAGTTGAGTGAAAAGTAATGAAGATTTAATAAGGTGGAAGAAATTATAAAAAGAAGGTATTATTGTCACACCATAATGAAGTAAAGTAAAACAAGAATTTAATTCCTAAAAAATCTTCACACTACAGCCCTAGGTGTTGATCAATGAAGATGAAAATAAAGAATCGTGGGGTATAATGATATTTTTGTGATAGTATGTGGTGATATTTTTGTGTGGGGATATCTAGAAGAGCTAATGATCATCACTACAGAATAAAGAGACCACACCACAGGAAGTTCAGGCCATGAATAATTAGTTTTTGGATATTTTATATTTTATATCCCTTGGTTTGAAAGCAATGTGGTCATGTCGTAATATAGCTACCCCATATATGAGAAGACAAAAACACCATGCCATGATGAACCTTTCCATACTTTAAGTGTGATATAGATTTTGTGGATATTTGGAGAATTCAAAATGATAAATATCCTAAGTTTTTTAGATCTAATTATTACACTACAAGGGAGGGTGCCACACTATGAAACTTGAAATGTCTATAAATACAAGGTGACTCAACCAAAGAAAAAGTGTGATGAAACTTTAATATATATATATATATATCCATAAATTCTAGAAATCATTATAAAAAGTATTTAACTAGGATTAAGGAGAAGAGAAAGGGTTCAAACCTGATATAATTTCTAAATGCACTTTAGGGGGTTGTGTGATATTGATCAATTTATTTACTCATGTCTAAAAATTATTGTACTTGGATTTTTGGACCATATTCATACTATTATGAGTTCTTTTATAATAAAATAAGATCATAAAGAGAGCGATAAAAACCATTGAACACCAAGGATTATCCACTCAATAAAAAGAGTGTGTGAACCATATCAAAACTCTTGTTTCATGCATTATCTTTCTCTTTATCTCCCACTTTATCTCTTTAATTTTTTTAATCCTCTATATTAATCGAAGATGGGACAGTGAGTTTGAAAGTTGACATTTTGGTAGCTACTAATTTTCCTCCCTCTCAATGGTGTTCTAATCTAAACTAGACCTATCATGTAAAATATCAACAAAACAGTAAAAATACTCAAATCTTTCTCTATATATAATGACAATCACCAGATCCAAAAATCATTAGAAATCTCAACCACTAGATTGTTAACCTTTATAAACTATGGTATTCTCCTTACCTCGATCATAGATAAGAAGATATACACATATCCCAAGGTATATTTATAGGGTGTGAGTAAAACTTACCCTATATTTGATCATCACCCAACCCCTACCCATCAACCATAATCCAAATATATATATTAATGATACAAAGTGGGAGAGTGGGAAGAATATAAAAAAATATTCTGGTGGAAAATTTTTGAGAATAAATTAATTAGTCTACCTTGATTGTCAGTTTCCATGTGTTGACTAATATAATGTGGAATAAAATCTTAGCTAGCTTGATCTATTCTTATAATACAACTTATTTGGAATTATACATCTATTATATAATATAATATATCTATATACATGTATGTATATGTGTACATATATATATCCACATCCTAACTTATTGGGGAATAAAAATAATATTCCCAAGGAACATCCATGTATTCCATGATCTTGTGCCATTTTAAAACTTTATAAGAATATATTCATATATATATATATATAGAAAATATAAACATATAAACATGTACTCATCCTTATTAATTCCCACATGAACCTACATAATAAATTTTCAACAACACTTTCCTCCATATGGTTTATTATAAAATTATCACATCCTATATACATTGTTTGAATAATAAATAATAGATTGAATAACTAAATTATTTTCACTCAATTGGGGTATAATCAATACAGAAACAATCCAAAATTATCTAATTTATATTGTGAAAAAATAATTGTTTGAGAATATGTTTTTAAAAGAAAACTATTTTCTATTTCTAACTCACTCTACCCCATGTCAAAAATAACACTATAATAATATAAGATTGGTAAGGCAACCTACTAAATAACCTGCTAAGACTCAATATATAATATTAAAGAGAATAGAAACCAGCACTTTGAAAAAAATTTAAAACCTAGATAATATGGAAATATAGATCTCAAATCACTATATAAATTTATCATAGAAATAAAAATCAAGATTAAGGAATTACCTTGGACTCAAAAACGAAGAGGTCTTACAATATATTTGTGAAGAATCATATTAATATTAGAGAGTTAATCCACATTAGATAAAGAGAGTAAGGATAGGAACCATGGGAGATAGTCACCTAGATAGAAAATCTCAAGTAGTCCCAACAAAAAGGTTTTGGATTTTATATATAAAAAATCCCATGTCTAAAGAAATATTTTGTAACACAATGGGAACCCAATATGGGACCACCCACCACCTAGTTTCCATCATATAACAAGTATAAATCCATTAGATAATTGTTATTTAACCCAATTGGTTCTAAAATTTATATTATATACCCTTGACTACCTAGTACCCTGCCACTGGGTACGTAGTTCATTTCCTACACCAGAACTAAATCTCTACACCCTTCTCCATCCATTATTCCTAAAACCACATTAAGTACCTAACTTATAGTATTTATATTTAAATAACCAAAAATTAAAGTAAATTATTAACCTGAACAATAAATGTCATTTTGGTATCCTTATACCATGTCATGTGTGATGCATTATTAATGAACTTCCAAAGACCACAACCATGTTTATGCATATTATAAAAAGCATAATTGAAATATTATATATAAAAAATTATCAGTATAAAGTATTAATAATTAAGAAATTACATAATTTATGCATAATTTTTTAAATATTCAAAAATGGGATCCATAAAATCTATCACTAGAATAATGGGATTTTTCTAAATCAGCATACAGTATTTCCCAAAAAATAATTTAAAAAAATGAGTAATTAATTTCAAAAATAAAAAATATTGTAATTTTAATCCAAGTATATAGCTTCACCCTTGGATGGTAGATGTTAAAAATAATAATTCATGCATATTTTTTATGAAAACACATATGTAACTTATTCTTTTATTATTATATTTTTTCTTCATTGCATTTTATTTTCTTCATTAGAGATAATATGGGGACTTATAAAAGAGATATTTTAGTTTGTTTAGATATAACTAAGTAACTAATTTGTAAATTTCATCAAAAAATAATATTATAAAAATATATAACAAAATTACATCAATAGTTATGTATAAGAATTATGAATATGTACCTAATATGAAATATTGATGACAGATAATTCAAACCAATTATGGTTAAGAATTTCATGAACATTATCAAAATCAATTATGTCAAAAGTTTAGATATTATATATTTATTCTATAAATATAATTTCACAAATATTCACAACATCTAATATTATAATCTCAAGAAGTTACAATGTCACAAAGTGTGATAGATTTATTTATAGGAAGAAATTAAATTCCTAAGTTTTCTTCTTGTGGTGTAGTGATTTATTCCTTGAATTTCCTTAGACCATTTTTTCAATTATATCGTTATATATAGTAGTATATAATTTTTTACAATATAACATAAATTGAATATAATATATGGTATAAATCACTTACCAATATATTATCATGTGCCTTTACAATATTGAATGATCATGCTATGAAAGTTCTAATAACATATTACATGGTTTGAATATTTATCATCATCAATGAGAATAGGTAAATCATCTCCAAACCCTGGAAATAAATAAATTCAAACTCTCAAATAACCAAATAGCAATGGTGTATTGTGATATGTATCACATCAAATAGTATACTTTAAACTTATTATAATGATGTGATTCGTGAGAGTTGATAGATATAAATTATATTCAATTTATTCATAAAAAAAATTAACACTAGAAAACAACCCATTCTTGTTTTCTTCACAAATATTATAAAAATTATAAGGGAAGGGACTGATTACCTCAGTTAGGTTATGTATATGATAGGAAAGCAACCCATTATATTAAAAGTACATGACTCTATGTACTATTTTTGTTGTTTTGTTTCTTATTGTTTTTATTGTTGACCCCTTTGAAGGATTTATTAAATTAATACATTTACCCCCAAGAAATTTGGATTTAATGTTTCATTTCTCCTCTATATTCAACACCTTTATATTTAATTATTTCACTTCCATAAAATAATAAATCTTTGAACATGTTTTCCCAAATTATTCTCTCAACTATAATCTATAACATGCCAATCTAATAGGGTTATATTTTCCTTCCACAATAATAACATCATTAATAGTGTATTTTAACATATGAAAATAAAATCATTATTTTTTAAAACACATTAAAAAATAGAAAATAAATTTTTTGATTTTATGTTTTGGTATATTAAATAATAAATTATTTATTTCATATTTAATAATGATTCTTATATTTCTTTATATATTTTCATTTATTAGTTTTTCCTTTTTATATACAAAAGACTCCTTCCACAGAATATGGTGAGGAATTAAGGAATTGAAAAAATATTTTTAATTAATTTTTTTACCAATATAAAAAAATTATTTTTTATTTTATATGAGATAAATGTTTTATTATAAATTTAATGTAAAATACCAGTTGGTTCTCAAGTGTTTCATACCCTATCCAAGATTTTTGATAGGGGTTTTCTTATATATTCCTAATTCTGTAAAATATTTTTATATATTAAAAATTAAAATTTGAGAAGTTGAATATGTTAGACAGATCATGTAAAATAATTTAAAATCACTTATAATTTACCTTAAAGCTCTCCTCCTCATATCAGACAATGAAATCATCACAATTTTATGGATTTATATTGCTTTCATATATAACTAGTGGTTGTGGATTTTAACTCCCATAAACATATCAAATATATTTATCAAACCCCAATATAAAATTCATACATTTCTCTTCTAAGATAAAATTACTATTTAAAATAAATTCCAAACATTAGTGCTACTGTAATTAGATTAAAAAATGAAATTATAACAAATGTGTTACTAAAATGTTATCACAAAAGATTTCCTTCACTATAGGCATAACATTGTGTCAAATATAAATGTCAATTGGAAATTTTTATTCTAGCAGTAATACTAGTATATTTGAAACAAATGGATTTTGTTGGGTTAATAAGTTAGACATGTTGACTCTCGAAATCCACAAATTCATTTTGTATACTCCATTATCTGAGGGACTAACTAAACAATATCATTCAATAAAACTCTTTATTTTAACCTATATATATACATATCATTTTTTCACTTCCAAGATTGATATTATACTAATCCTCAATGTTGGTAACATCACCATGTGTAAAATAAATTATCAACATAAAAAAATTAAAGCATAAATAAAAGGATTCCCCACCCCTATTTGTGATCATAATATTATCTTTATAGTCAACGCTAATATAAAATTCATCATATCTGTTGGGATCATCATGAAATGACTTTTATATACCAAGGAAATTATCATCCAAAACTAAATTATCACTTCATTATATTTTGTTTTTAGTTTAATAAAGAGTAATAGAATAATTAATTTTTGTTATAACTAGTGTATAAAATATTTTTTGTATTTATGATTTCATTATTAAGGGTTTTCATTTATATCATTCCTTAATGAAATTCACTTTTACAAATTTTAATTTATTAAGTTAATTTTTAGTTTTTATAAAATAATTTTCATGCAAGATACATGGATTGTTTCAACCACAAGAGTATCACCGCTATTTTTCATCAAAGTATTTTCATCTTGTTACTTCATATAATGTGTAAAAATTAATTGAAAACTCATTCTATGATAATACATATATATCAGTCCTTTATCTAACAATAATACTCTTTTAGTAATGTAATATGGATTTATAGACTAATTTTTTAAAATTTAGTATTAAAACCAGATTTTATAGTGTTGATTATATGTTTTTGATATATAAAAATCAATCCTCATTGGTTGCAAATTTACAAGAATTTTTTTTTTAGTTTCAATTAATAAAGAAACCTTGACACTATTATATAAAATATAAAAGTAATATTTCTCTCAAATTTTTATTGGTATCATAACAATATTAATTCTTGTAATTCCTTCTCCAGTGATGCAACCAATGGGGTAATATTTTGGGATCTCAATTATTTCCATGTTGAATATAAATTCAATAATAAATTTAACGACTTCTTAAATAATAAACCACTCTAAAATAGAACCTTCAAGTTGAAATAATTTTTTTGAATATCATTTTAGTCCCTTTATATAGAATTAATAGTTTATATCCATGTCAAATATCTAAGACCATAATTTTATATATCTCTCATTACATGAAGAATGAAGTGAACCATAATATCAAATAATGAGAGTGGGAAGAACATCACCAAATTAGATAATATGAAACAAATTTCTATTTCCTTAGCTAGAAACTTCACTAGACAAATATTTTTTTTTTGATATTCATTTTAAAAAGATGTAAAACATGAATATTTTTTATCAAACAATTGAAAAAAACATACCATATATCTACCAAAATTAAATATTTCTTTAGAATGTGAAAATAATGTGATTTATCATCACTAGACTATAATTCCTTTGTGGACAAAATAATATTGATATTTTTTGAAAAATATTCTAAAATGTTAACACCACTTAAAAAATTAGAAAACAAAAATATCTCTTTATTTGAAAATTTGTGAACTATGTCGGAAGAAAAGTGTTTTTCCTTTCTTCAATAGTTCTAAATCCTCAATTAACCCTATTTAAATCATCTTTAACCTCCCAGTGATTCCATATTTATTCCTACCATTTACATTTATTGACTTTTTAATGGAACTCCCACATATATTTTAATCCATAAGAATTAAATCATAAAATTGAAAACAATAAAACACTTTAATTTAGGTAATTAAATTAAAATTTATTTTTTTGTTTCCATCCTATAATCATAATGATTTTTTATAAATGTTTCTCAAAATTATCAGCAAGATACTTTAATATACCAAAGTTTTCTTCATATTTTAATGAATAGGATGATACACATTATTTTATATTACCATCGAATGTTTTTAACAAATATTTGTATCATTTTAATCAAAGTAAAAAAATATATATATGGTGTCTTGGAAACACAATATTCAAAAAATGTTTCAAGTTATGTATGAAAAATCCTTGATTATAGGATAACATAACATTACCTTAAGGATGGCTCTATGGGTTGTAGGAGATCCTCTCCGTGATGATGGATTTTAGGGTTTTTCTTAGCCATGGAGCTTTAGTTTTTTTCTTATCTTCGACCGTATCTCTTCTCCCAGTGGCATGGCATTAGTGATTTCCTCCTCAGTGTCTTCTCATGACTCTTAGAGTTCTGGAAATGTTTGTAACCCTACGGTTGTGGTAAATACAACTTTCTCGGCCGGTTTTCATTCAACTTCGGATCATTGTGCTGGATCTACAGAGGCATCGCACCGATCTACTGCGGCTTTGAAAATTGATGCACGGCATAGTAATTCACAGAATTCAACTAGTCCTGAAGATGTTGTTGTGGCTATGGCCCCTACTGATGCGTTGATGCGGGATTTTATTCCACGTCACAGTGATGATATCCTGGGATCTCAATCCCACTCTAATGTGGTGAGGAAATCAAGCTTAGGGTTGAAGTAGGATAGAGATGGTTCGCTGACGCTACTCAGTGACTCAGGTCCTAGTATAATTCTTCATAAGGGTTCATTAGATCACGTTGAAGCCAACCCAATAGCGCTTTCAGATAGAATGTCAATTGGTAAAAACTCAATGATTGCACGCATTGTTCATCCTAAAGGTGAGAAACCATGGAAACTGGATGATGTTTTTAGCAGAACCTTGAATTTTTGGGGTTTTTCTAATTGGAAATGTGTTTCTCTTGGTCGAGGGTTTTTCCATTTCCTTTTTCCATTTGATGACTTGAAGCTTCGTGCATGGAGCATTGGATCCTATTTTTGAAACTTGGTTGGTTTTATTTCATTAATGGTCTTTGGATTTTAATGTCTCGCATGCAAGAAATGCATTTTCTAAACTCTGGATTCGTCTTCATAGGCTCAATTGGGTCCTCTGGCATCCAAAAATTTGGCATGACACTGGCATGGCAATTGGAACTCCGATTCATCTTGACAAGGAGATCGAAGATGTTCGGTTTCGTCACTTTGCTAGGATGTTTGTGGAGGTTGATCTTATCTCCACATTTATTGACAAGGTAAACCTTTCCAACCTTTCTGATAACATTCAAATTGATGTCAAGTATGAAAAAAAATCCCCTTTTCTGCAATGTATGTATGGCGGTTGGACACTCTTTAGAACTATGTTGGAAGAATTTTTATTGTGAGGAATGTGGGGTGAAAGGTTATTCAACATCCCTATGTAGTAGGAAGTCCAAGGTGAAGGATTAGAGGTTGCCAAAGATTACTGCTCATAATGGTGATTCACTTAATGATTCAGTTCCTGATACTATCAAAGGGTTGGTAATTGATGTATCTCTGAAGAAGGCTCATGGTGGCCCCTCTAATACTTGGTCCGATTTGGTTAAAGAGGTTACTCGGGTTGAGGACACCCATATATGGACCCAAAGATTGGTGACCCCCGATACTTATCAGGTCGATGTCTCCAATCAGATTAATGTGAAAAAACATGTTGATTGTCAAAAAGAAATTCAGAAGCTTTTCTAGGTATCTAAATTACCTAATAAATGGGGAAACGTTTCTACGGATGAACAGGAGAATGTCGGTACCCTGATCAGGATTCAGGGCAGTGGTGGTTATGCCTCTTACAAGGATGCAATCTTAAGTGTAAAGTCAAAGGTTCTAGATAGTGAGGGTATCCCCTCTAAGAGGAGACCATGTAAAGATTACTCTAATGTTCCTAGAAACATGACTATCAGATCATCGTCTAAGGTGTCAAGGAAAGTGGATACAGATATCTTGCAAATCTTCAATCGGGAGAATTTTCAATCTGAGTGGGAGCCTGTTGGTGACTCTGATTATGGAAATGACATGTATTATTATGATCTCTAGACCTATTCTTGGTGGTTGAGGGTTTTTCTGTTGTTTTTCTCCATCCACTGCTATATTCTCCTTTTTTTTCTTTCTTCTTAATAAATGGTCGGAATATTTGCTACTAGATGGACTTTCCTGGTAACATGCCCTTAATATTTTACCCTCACAAATTCTTATATTCGTAAAAATAATTTATGGAACCAAAAAATATTTCTCTCAACCTGAAATATTATTTGTTCTAAAATCACACACCATAACGCCCATATCAGACATTATTATTAGATCTTCAAATAATGGAACCAAATAAATGTTAATATGATTTCCAAGATGTTTCAATAATGAAATAAACATATATAACAAAGATTAATTATACTTCATGCATAACCACTGTGGTATGTTATAATTTAACTATATAACTAGCCATGTGTTGTGATTGTTTCATTGCAGAATGTAAGGATTCAATCCATTAATTGATAATGTAATATGAAGGTTTTTATTTTATTTCCATAATTTAGATCCACAAAATATATTTTCATTCAATGAAGATTGTTTATTTGGTGTTTAATTATCGCATATTAAATTATTTTATTCATGTTTTATTTTAAGTGGAATGTAATCTCAAAACATCCCTCTAGGTGTATAAATATTTCAATGAATTGAAAGAATCAAATCCATTTTGACTAAATTAATTTTTTTTCTTGTATCAAAATGTGCCACATTTAATTATTTATTTTGTGAATTATACTCCATTTAGACTAATATTTTTTAATCAAAACATGAATATATTTTTTTCTCTCATTTAAAAAATATTACATTTTTTGCTTCATATATTTTTAAAAGTAACTCATTGTCTTTGAGTAACGTACACTTAAATAGAGAATGTAATTATATAAACCTAGTGTAACTCAATACATTATATTCCTTCATGTTATATAGTTTTAATATTGATGATAGAATTAAAAATTTATTAAATATTTCAATAATAATTCTTCATAAGTCCTCTATACACCACCTCCAGTCACAAAAACACTTTCACTAAATCTCTATACCACCGAGGGTCACCACCTGACCCCACTGAATATCCATCATTCTTTTCCATACATTCCATCATTCGCATTCACCCACTAACTTCATCGGGAGTATTCTTCCTTATAACCACCTTTAATAATCCACATTGTCACTACCCTATTTGGAAGTGTGTGTCACCACCGCTCATGTTAAGACATGTTAGCCCAATTTCATCATTATCTATCTAGTTCAAAACCACTACTACACTATAAACTCATCAGTCCATCAATTCCCTATACCATTTTTCCTTACCTTCAAACCAAAAACCATTGAAAAATTCGGTTGTGACTGTTCATAAAGAGAGGTTTTTCGAGGGTGGAAAGAAAATTGGGGAAACTATGGAAGATGAATGATTGGTCAATTTTTCTTCATCAATTATCTCATGTTGAACATGAATCCATAAAAAATAAATATAAATAATATTAATATATTATATTAAAATATATATGGGTTTCATTGTTAGAAATCATAGATGTCCAAAAAATGAGTAATAATATCCTAATAATAAAAATCATTAGAATAAAATGTTATATTAATAAATATGAATTAAATTATAGAATACAAAATTAAATTGGTGTAATTATTCTATAATAAAACACATCTAGTACAAGTGCGTTGATCAAGAACAAATTTTTACCTTGATCAGCGTGTTTTTCAATGTAAATTGGTTGAATAATTATGACAAGTATGGTCGATAAAAACAATAATAAAATTAGAAACATAGAAATCCAAGTATAAAACCATGAATAGAATTAGAAAATAGAATGAATTGCGGAAAAATATGAAATTCCTACCTCAATAGTAAGCCATTGACTCTTCAATATTCATTCTTCATAGATTCTTGTTTCACCTATATTAGAATGTGAATCTAGCACCATTGAATTGATCTAAAGTAAAAAAAACCAATGATTGGCTCCCATATCTCATTCTCTCTAGAGTCCAAAAATGATAGAATAGGTCATAGAATGTTACACCTAAAATTATACAAAAATATGAATTTATATTGTCACTTATAGGTCAACTGGGTAATTTTTTTAAAACCTAAAAGAGGCTCGGTCAAGAAATCAAAAACATAACACATAAATTATACTCTTTATGCATAAAACACCTTGTTTTATACATATTTATGGTGTTAAAATTTACACCCAAGCTTTCCTTTAAGAGATACCAACATTCACTCTTATGGGATAAATATTTTTTTAAAATTAATATAAAATATATATTAAAATTTAAATAGCTCAAAAATTCACCAACATTCAGCATTAGGATAAACACCAAGTCTAGAAATCAATGCAACCTTACAAAAATAATTTTTAAGAGAATTACTAAGGGTAAATTTACCATTTTACCCATTTTTAATACTTGATACCTCTTAACTCAAAAATGAACTATGTCTTGACCTGGAAAATCATAGTTTATTTCATTATCACAACTATTAAACCTTTTCATACTAGAAAATTAGTGTGGCCTATGCAACTAGAAAACTAAATAAAACAACATCATATAGAAAAAACTCATCCTCAAATTAACATAATTTTCCTCTGGAGTTCCAAACTCAACATGTGAACCTGAAACACAACTACACTGGGAATAATTTTATTTTATACCACAATATCATCTTACTATATTGCCAATATTTCAACTTCATTATAAGAAATTTATGGCTATATCTAATTCTAGGTAAAAGAAATGATAAAATCTTAATCTTGAACTATTAAAATTCTACCAAAATACCTTACTATATACTATTATATTCATAGGTTTTCCATATACATGGAACAAATCAAAACAAAAAACCATTTTCACCAGTATGGATAAGGTTTATTAACTAGAGAACCACCTGTGGGAGTGCCACGAACCTCACCTTTTAATGAGATAACGAGAACAATGTCATATAAAGGACCATTAATTTAAAATATACACTATTTTGTAACACACCCTTGATATTTCCATGTTTTCCCAAGGATATATTCAAAATAATAATAATTTTGGTGTCAACTTCAACTACTCATCATCACCTGATAAGAATTATGCACCAACATTGTCACCACCAATATTCAGGACATCACCAACCCTAAAGCTTAATCATTTCTCTACCATCTATGTAAAAAAATAAAATTAAAACCCCGTCTCTTATGGAATTTATATCCATAAGAAAATAGAATTCATTTAGGTTGAAATTTCTCTTAATGAATACAAAAAATTAGAATATCAAGAGAAAACACCAACCTCATCTATATAATCATATTTTAGAACATAGGTTACCCATTCTACAATAACCCAAAATACATATTCCTAACCTATCCAAGTAACCCTGCTTTATTAGATATTGAAACTATGATACACCAATTATAACTTAAGGGAAAAAATAATCTTAACCCTTGGATAAACATACTTCCCACATAGATAGCTTTACTTTTAGGACCAATAGGGGCCTATATACCCTGAGAGGGGGGGTGAATCAGGATATGGATATTCTTTTTCAAAATTCTTCCTACCCCATTGGATCTTTACCTCTTTATTACAAGGGTCAATTTGTTTTCACTTGTGTGTTTATTATGACCACTTCTTTTCTTCTTTATATGATGATGATGCTTTAAATGCAATGCAGGAAGTAAGCAGGAAGACACAAAGATTTTTACTTGGTTCACCCTCACTAAGCTACGTCCAAGGAGAATACAACGACGATGTGCCACTGTACCAAATCCAGTAAAGCACACTGTTGTTTACAAGGTTCGGGCTAGATCACTTCTATGCCCAGTATCACTGCCTTTATAAGGTTTAGGGTCAACTCACTCCTTTCCCAAGGGTCACTCCATGTTTCTCTCTCTCTGGATCACTGCCGGTGGAGAGAATCACCTTCTTCCTCTTCCTTTACTCACTACTCATAAAAGGATCAACTCACAGTTTATAAACTTGGAGGACTCTTCATTATCACTAATGAATGCATCCTATTTTGTATGTAGATTCTCTATCGAAGTCCAAATTTCACCCATAGATGAATCTTACTTTGCACTAAAGGTATCGGGCAATCTTACAGCTTCCACGCAGCCCTGAATCACCACCGTGCTTCAACCATACCTGGCGCCCTTCTCCAAGCCGGTGCGCAAGTCTCGGCAAGCAAGTTATAACTGGCGTGCAAGTCAGCCTCAACCACTTGCGCGACACAAGATTCTGCAACTCCAAACATTCGTGACTCACACCCTTTTACGCCCAAACTGATTTTGGTGCGCAACCATCAACTATCGTGCTTCTTCAAAACCTAGCGCGCTAGTGTCACCAAACCACTTGCGCGACACTCCCTTATTCAACTCAAAACATGGGTGACTCCCTTCCTTTCTTGGCCAAACCACTCTGGACGCGTATCAATCAACTGGCACGCAACTTCTACTTACACGACCACACCACCACTTGCAAGACCACCACACCTCCGCAACGGGAGATCTAATTTTCTCTAAGAGTTGAACTCGCACCAAATGAGGAAGGGTTGACCACTATTTATAGGCATTTGGACACCCTACATGATGACGTTCAAGTTTCCTCTCGGCGCGCAAGTCTCAGCGTGCAAGTCTCTGCCGCGCAAATCACTTGTGTGACCAGCTCTAAAACTTGGGTGCCCCTTATCCCTTATCCATATTTTGATGTTCTAATTTTGAAAAACATATGGAATGAAAGTTTACTCTCCCTCAAGACAATGGCCCGCAAGTACCTTTTCCAAACCCACTTTTCTCCATTTGTCGATTTTCATGCCCAAAAATTTGAAAAACACTGGAAAATGGCGCCACCTTGTATCTTCTCTTTTTGTACCGCCTCCAGATCGATCATTCCTTTATAGAATTTCTTGAATTCAACATGGATCGTTAACCACATCCCTTGAACTCGACATTCCACCATGGAATCTCTTTTGTCAACAAATTTGTACATCATGATTTTCTTTGTCAACAATCACAACATAGATGTCCACTTTGTCAACAAACACAATCACCTCAAAAATGCTTCAATGATGCCTTGAGCGATTTTTTCCCAACAATCTCCCCCTTTGGGTTTGTTGACAAATCTTCCATAAAAAGATACATCATTAATTCTTCAGCAACCATTTTCCTATTGTGATTCCGATAGCGATCAAGTATTTACTCAAAACATACTTTAAGCCCACATGACCAATGCTCAGTGTGAGAAACAAGAGTGAATGAAAATTTCATCAATGAAAAACCTCAACTCTGACACCCACTATTGACACCAAACTGATACCAATTTTTGAAAATATTCATACCACATTCCAACACCAATATTCTACTTTTATCACGATCTTCAGTTGTTGTGATATCTATTCTTTGATCGATCACTTCTACCATCGTCAGATTGAATACTCTCCATGTCTTCTCACAACTTTAACTCTTGTCAGCTGCAAATCCTCTTCAGTACTATTTCCTGTACTGTCTAAGTAAAGCTCTGGATAAGCGCTTTGAACCAGCTTCAACTAACCCTATCTAGTTGCTCCACTTGTCAGCCTCTCCACATATCTTTTATGATTTCTCAAATAGCCACGTTGTCTCCCCCTTGAACAATCACTATTTTCTCCCCATTTGTCAACAAACCCAAAGGTCACTCCTTTGCAGTCTGTAACAGAGTAGAGAACATATATCAGCACATGAGGGAAAAACACATCATACCTTGGGGAGAGGGGGGGTTCCACATCCACACTCTTTTAAGTGTGGGGAGTCGACCGAACTCCCAAAGCCAGTCGATGCCTTTCAAATTCTTATTTGGGTAAGGCCTTTGTCAGGATGCCTCCAACCTGTAGCTCTATAGGCACATACTCCAAATTTATGATTCCCTGCTCAAATTTCTCCTTGATAAAATGATACTTTATCTCAATGTGATTTTTCCTTGAATGATGGACATGAATTTTTCTAAGATTTATAGCACTTGAGTTATCACACTGGATTTCGATCAGAGACTTCACTTCAACTCCCATATCTTCAAGATGCTGCTTCATCCATAATAACTATGTGCATGCTTGAGTGGTCGCAATATACTCAGCCTCTACGGTGCTCAAAGAAATGTAATCTTTCTTCTTGATTAGCTAAGAAATACACAATCCATGAAGATATAAATCACCACCTGACGTTGATTTCCTATCATCCACTGAACCATCCCAGTCTGCATCAGTATATGCTAATAACTCTGTTTGAGATTTGTCATTATATGTCAAGTCGAAGTCCACCGTGCCCTTTATATACTGAAGTATTCTTTTCACAAAAATCATGTCTATTTCCTTGGGATTACTCTAATATCTCACTACTTGGAATGTGGAGAATACAATTTCAGGCTTTATTGCGGTCAAGTACAGAAAACTTCCAATAATTTGACTGTATTCTGTGATATTATCTGCCTTGTCATCCTCATCTTTGAATAGTTTCATCCAGGTAGCAACTGGAGTCCTCATTTTCTTGGAATTTTCCATTCCAAACCTTTTCAAAACCTCCTTGGAATAATTGGATTGAGAATTTAATGTTCCATTCCTACATTGTGTCACCTGTAGGCCAAGGAAAAACATTAGTTCTCCAATCACTGACATTTCAAACTCATTTTTAATGAATTCATAAAACTATCTGCACTGAGCTCCATCTGATCCTCCAAATATTATGTCGTCAACATAAACCAATGCCATCATCATTTGATTACTGTCATTGCTGAAATAGAGATTGTAATCATCGCCCCCATGATGGAAACCAAGCTTCTTCAAGTACTAATCAAGCCTTGAGTACCATGATCTTGGTGCTTGTTTCAGCCCATACAATGCCTTCTTCAGTCTGCAAACCTTGTTCTCATCATCATGAACGAGAAAACCATCTGGCTGCTCAATATAAACTTCCTTCTCCAAAATCCCATTCAAGAATGCAGATCTGACATTATTCTAGAGCACTTTGAACTTTCATTGCAATGAAATGACTTGGAATAATCTGATTGTCTCCAGCCTTGCCACCAGTGCAAATGTCTCATCAATATCTATTCACTATATCTGGGAGTATCCTTTGCACACTAGTCGTGATTTATTCTATATCATTGTGCCATATTCATTCATCTTGTTGTGAAAGACCCATTTATTCTAGATGATGTTCTTATCTATTGGCCTCGAAAAAATCTCCCACGTCTGATTCTTTTCTGAATCAGCATCATTCTCTTCTGCTCCCCCTATGTTTCTTTCTTCCTCAACACTTTTATCTGGAAATTTCTCACCGTTTCATTGTTCAGTGGCTTCACTTCATTAAGCTACTTTTATGAGCTTCTTATTGAGATAGGGTTGATACTCTCTTACAGCATCTTGGTATCCTGAAAAATGTCAGCTAATACCACTTGATAGAATGATTTATGTAATCTTGAGATGCATGATTATTGTTGCTTTTCCATGTGTTTCTTTCTTCCCTCGATAAGAAACACCTAGGCGGAGTCATCAAATTATTTCTTTGATGGCTCTTGCATCCGATTTTGTTATTGAATGCTCCCCCTATGTTATGCAACACTTTCTGGGGTTAGGCCCACTATTTAGACCCAAAAACATTCTGCTTATCCTACATTATTTATTCTCATCTTCCACTCAGAATTAAGCCACTAACGAAATCTCTAAGCCTACTGAGTTGGAACTCGGTGTAAGAAACAATATATTAAGTTAATAACATAATCACTTCTTATTCTACTCTGTTTCTCCTTTCCTTCTTCAACTTTGGTACCAAATTTGAGGCAATTGAAACCCTGGAGCACATCACTTATCCACTTTGCATCTTTAGATGTCACTTCCCCTTGGATCGTATCACCCAAAAACCAAAAACACTTGAACCATCAGTTAATAACATTTATATACATAGGGAGAGGGGTTCTTCTAGAATCCTCAAGATGAGGACTGCAATTGATCCTGATGGGTCAACCCTTTGATTCTTTCCTACAGAGCATCACACTCTTTCCTTGCTTCTTCTATCTTCATAGCCAATTTTAACTACTCTATCCATATGACTAAGCATTATTTACCCACATTCTAAGTATTTTTCTATTATGTAGACTTTCTTGGCTCATCCTTTCTCATATTTTGGGGTTTAATCCAACCGTTACACATTTCCTTCTTTGATTTTCCACCAAAATTCCATTTCCCTTGATTCCTTCTTTGGGTAGGAATCTTTCTACTTGTCACCTTCCCTTTCTTCTTCCACCATTGTCAGGGTATTTCTCTTTCCTCCACTTCTTGTTGTGGAACACTACATGTGAATTTTTCAATGCATTTTTTGTGAATCTTTCTTTTATCAGATATCCGATTCACCACACTATTTTGCATTAGTGGTGGGTCCTCCACTGAATATACATTCTTCTTGCTCCTAGTTGTAGCATTTCCTCCCTTTTTCATCCATATTTGTTCATGTTCTTTCTTATAGAGCGGTTGTGAGTGTGACAGAGGAGGTGATTAATACACCTTTCGTTCAGCTCCAAGTGATTCCCCTGAGACTCTAAACCTATTTTCCAATTTACCACTTTGTCTTCCAGTGTATGATTTCTATTTATACACCACTAGAGTCGTGAACCTCCTTTAAATTTTCTTTCCCTTTCCTACTTTATTCTTGCTGCAATGTCTGGCCAAATGCCCATAATCAGAACATATAAAACATTTTTCATCAAAGGCATACCTCATTTCATCATTTCTCTGTCGAGATGTTGATACATCTTCAGTTCTTCCTCTAAAATTGAGCTCCTGAGCATCCTGACACATACTCATGGTGTTTCCTATTCTTCCATAGTAATAGCATCTAATAAATGCTTTCCTTTGAGGGACTCTTATTTCAAATTTCTAATAAAACTTCTTCTTATTTTTAGATTGAGTAATCACTCTATTTTCACAGCACGAAATGTATTCCTGAGCATCTGAACAATAGCTTAATGTATGGCCATGAATCCCACAAAAAATAGAACATGTCATCACTACTTCTTGTAATTTTTTTCTTAGGCCTATCTTCAGAACCTATAGGATTTTTTCCATATCTGGAACTATTCACATCTCTCTTTCTATCATGCATGGAAGGTGATACATCAAATCCAATACCAGTTTTTCTAAAACTATATGGTCTTTGAGCTGATAAAATTTGTTCTTACCTATTTTCAGAAATAGAAAATTTTCTTTTCATTTCATCATCACCTACCGAAGGATAATCAAATAGTAAGTACAAGGCATCCTTCATTTTAGTATTTCCTCTTGCATTGGATTTCTCCACTTCCTTATTTACTGATTCTAGCTATTCTTACAACTTTTGAATCTTCATATCACTTTATTCAAGTTGTTCATTGAGTTCTCTTCTAAGATTCTTTCCACAACTCATATCATCTTCCATTTCTCATGTGAGCTTGTCTAACAAATCACTTTGCTCCTTTACTTTCAATTTTTCTTGAGAAACAGATTCAGAGACAGATACATTCTCCTGTTATAGCCTTTGATTCTTCTAAACTAGTTCGAATAGCTTTGTAAAAATATTATCATTTCTGGATTTCAAATTTTGAATATCATATGAGTTCAGATTCTTTCCCTTGACATCATCTTTTGATTTTTCGACCTTTGTAGATCTCTTTCATAGTTCTTCATCTTGAGAATCATTCTTCTCCCTTAGATCAGAAGCTACATCATTAAGTCGTTGATTCAAACCTTTTAGGTTTTTGATCTCAGTTTCTAGTGCTTGGATCTGAATATCGTTAGATTTAATCTCTTCATACAACTTATGATCCACTTCCTTTGTTTTATGGAAAACTTCCACTTTTCGCCTTCTGGGAGTTTCTTCATCGTCAGTAGTTCAAACATAACTTGGAATGTTAGCTTCTTCACTCATTCCTTCAGCATCATTGAATGAGTAAGTATTTTTACTATATGATTTATCAAACCCATATTTCCATTCACTACACGATTCTTTTAACTGAATCACACCCTTTCCATTGACACTTCCACACTGAGGGATATCACCTAACTTCTGATTCTTCTTTGATGTTTTTCCATTTTTTATGGCAGACCGAGATAAGAGCAGACTGATTTAACCACAAAAATTGACTACACCAAGTCGGAGAAAACAAATCTGATAAAACCAACATTTCCACTCATACCAAGTGTTAAGACTAATAGGGGCCTATATACCCTGATGGGGGATGAATCAGGGTATGGATATTATTTTTCGAAATTATTCCTGCCCCACTGGATCTTGACCTCTTTATTACAAGGGTCACTTTTTTGGACTTGTGTGTTTATTATAACCACTTATTTTCTTCTTTATCTGATGATGATGCTTTAAATTCAATGCAGAGAAGTAAGCAGGTAGACACAAATATTTTTACTTGGTTCACCCTCACCGGGCTACGTCTAAGGAGCATACAAAGGCAATGTACCGCTATACCAAATCCAATAAATCACACTGCTATTTACAAGGTTCAGGCTAGATCACTTCTATGCTCATGCTCACTGCCTTTACATGGTTTAGGGACAGCTCACTGCTTTCCCAAGGGTCACTCCCTATTTCTCTATCTCTAGATCACTGTCGGTGGAGAGGATCACCTTCTTCCTCTTCTTTTGCTCACTGCTTCGGAAAAGATCCACTCACAGTTTATAGAACTATAGGGCTCTTCATTATCACTAATGAATGCATCCTCTATTGTATTTAGATGCTCTGTCGAATTCCAACTTTCACCCGAAGATGAATCTCACTTTTCACTGATGGTATCGGGCAATCTTCCAGCTTCCACGCAGCCCTAAATCACTATCGTGCTTCAACCATACCTGGTGCCCTTATCCAAGCTAGCATTGAAGTCTCGGCATGCAATTTATAAATGGCATGCAAGTCCACCTCAACCACTTGCATAACAAAATCTTCTGCAACTCCAAACTTGCACGACTCACACCCTTTTACGCCCAAACCGATATTGGCGCACAACCATCAACTATAGTGCTTCTTCAAAACCTGGCATGCAAGTGTCACCAAACCACTTGAGGGACACCCCCTTCTTTAACTCAAAACTTGGGAGAATCCATTCCTTTCTCTCCCAAACCACTATAGATGTGCATCAATCAACTGGCACGCAACTTCTACTTGCGCGACCACACTACCACTTGCGCGACAACCACACCTGCGCGATCGGAGCTTTGATTTTCTCTAAGTGTGGAACTCCCACTGAATGAGGAGGGGTAAACCTATATTTATAGGTATTTAGACACCTTGTGCGATGGCACGAATGTTTCCTCTCGGAGTGAAAGTCCCAGCACGCAAGTCTCTGCCGCGCAAGTCACTTGCACGACCAACTCTAAAACTTGGGCACCACTTATCCCTTTCCCAAATTTTGATGTTCTGATCATGAAAAACAGATGGCATGCAAGTTTCCTATCCTTCAATACAACAGCCTTCAAGTCCCTTTTCCAAAACCACTTTTCTCCATTTGTCAATTTTCAGGCCCAAAAATTTTGAAAACACTGGAAAATGGTGCCACCATGTATCTTCTATTTTTGTACCACCTCTAGATCGATCATTCCTTTTTCAACGTTCTTGAATCCAACATGGATCCTTAACCACATCCATTGAACTTGAAATTCCACCATGAAATCTCCTTTTTCAACAAATTTGTACATCATGGTTTTCGTTTTCAACAATCACAACATTGATGCCCACTTTTTCAACAAACACAATCACCTAAAAAATGCTATAATGATGCCTTGAGGGATTTTTTCCCAACATTTACCACATGATGAACAATAATGATCTCCTTGAAATACCTCACCAAGTATACACACCCTACAGGGAGATCATAGATAAAAATCACCCATTGAAACACCAAAAATGAGTGTTATGGGAATTACACTATATAACACAAAAATAATAGGGAACACTCCCTATATTTAGAATAGGTAGTTATGAAAACTATCAGAAAATATTAAATCATGTGAGATTCCATAATCAATATTGAAAAGATGGTCCCCATTCAAATGATGAGATATGTGGGCCACTAAATCTAACAAAACAAATACCATGTATCCTTATTTTATTGTAACCATCCAAAAAGGAAATATAATAAAACTTCTCCTACGACTATTGAGCATGGAATCCCTATTAAGCATATCAGTTACCATGAAAATAATGTGAAATTCTATTCAAATATTCCATTACAGCCTCAACATCATGGAGACCAACCATTTCAACACTATACTAAAGATATTACTAAAATTATAGATCTTCTAGATTTAGAACACAAACATTATGATCCCACTGTGTAGATGATGCACTCTATGAAAGCCAAGATCAAAGCTCAAATATGATTTTGGGATAGAAATAATGAGGGTGTGATCCATGAAATTAACCCCATGAATAATCCATTCTTACATGAACCTAGAAAGTTCATTCTTTACTCCCAATGGAATCATTAAGATTTCAAAATATCCATAATGAAATATAATTTATACCAAAGAAATACCCTTCTCGTGATACTGAATATGAGTTTTATCAAACCATAACTTGTCCAAAAAGTTATTTCTTATTTCCATTATTCATAGACTTCACATTTATAGTAATAAATTATTTTCATAAAAAAATTCCACAGTAACATAATATCCCTAATATCATCTATGAAAACCAAAAAACTATAGAAGATATAAGTGTACTCCTTAAATGAAATTCTATGCATAAATAAATCTTCCAAAAATAGTGGTCTAAGAAGTACTATGGAAAAATGTTCATGTTTCCCCCATAACTTTTGGAAATAACTCCTTCATAGAATTTTAGGTGCATAAATATAATCTCCACAATAGAAGGGAGATCATTTGTAATCTCTTGTGGTTTACCCTACTCATCTTGTCTAAGGGTCTCTCTCTCCATTGCAGGTTAACCTAGACCCACATGACCAACTACATATCACCTTGAAATATCCTTGAAAAATACATTCCACCCCATGGGTGATTATGTAGAATATCATCTATAAATGATGGAATACAAAAAAATATCTTTTTACCTTAATAGAAAACTCACACTACCAACCAATTTGAAGGAAGGGATAATCACTAATAGTAAGATTATATAGCCAAAGAGGTATGACTAGGAACTCCACAATAATTTCCAAGTCCAAAAAAATGAAATTTAAAAAAAGGAATGACTTCTGATGGTATAAATGAGTACTATTATAAGAAAAGAATATATAAATCATACCTAAAACTCTATTAAGAAATACCAGATCAGTGCCATCTATCATGTGCAACTTTTTGTGGCATAAACCATAGCAATATGCTTCTAATTAGGGCCACCTAGAGGTGGTGTAAAATATTGACCAAATCATCACCCAACTTTATCTAACCCTAAAAACCTAGTTCTAATGTTGATACCACCTCCTGAAAGGTTGTCATGCCTATAATATTCATACCTAACCCATTATCCCTTGACATTACCCAGACTAAGTCGAAATTCCACTTGGCCATAGGTGCATCCACTAGATCACAAAAGGAAAGAAATAAGTGTCAATATATTAGAATATACCATTAGGGGATGATTTAACCTCACATAAAACTCCTCCATCATCCCCATCCATTAAAAAAATCTAACATGATGTGTTTGTAACATGAAAAATCCCAACCATTAAACCAATAAAACACACAATCTAAATAGACAACCAAGATCGGTATAATTAATGGTAAAATCCTTCCCAATGAAGCCAATTAAACAATTAAATTGGATCCAAAAATTTATAAAAAACCCAAATTATTGCAAAATCTAAAAATGGTTCCCATAAAATTCACAAATAGAGCCCCCAACCGACTCTTCCAAGCCTCCACATCTCCAGGAGTCATCCCCTCAATAAAGATTCATTCTTCGTGATAATTTTCTATCATAAATAATGGATAATTATTCCTCATACTTATTCTTGTATAAAATCTACCCATCCCTCAAAGTGGAAAATAGGGGATGACTACTAATCCCAGTAGGATTTCCCAATGCTCCTCATACACCCCATTATATAAAAAATTATTTAAACGTAAATGTGATTTATAAAACATTTCTAAACCTAGGAAGTTATATAAAAAATATAAAAGAAATAAAATCATGATCATAATAATAAAAATACACATCAATAGTAAATAATCTTTCAAGGTATCACAATGAAACTCAAAACATAACCACAATGTTGAAAGATAAGTCATGCACTTGAAACAATAACTATATTCGATGGATTTCTTGACCATGAGTACCAACCAATATTTGGTATCACCTACTTTTGATATTTCCAACTACCACAAAAACTCTCATTTACCATACTTTAATGTTCATCATGCCTAAGTGGGAGTTTTCTACCACATCATCTAGCCCTTACCAGTAAGTTCCCCACACCCAAGTGGAGGGGTTTACCAACTTATGTCTTATCTCACATGAAACTCAAATCAAAACATCAACCAGAATAATTTACTGACCAAAAGATAAATTCTTCCCTTTATGGAAAATAATACTAACCAAATTCAACACCCCATTCAGAAATTCAATGTAACACCCCAAGCTTTCATGATATGCTTCTCTTTCAATAATGCAATAGCTTTCATTGTATGCAAGTTCGAGATTCTAACACACCGCAACCAATCAAAGTAGTAGTTATGAAAATTAATACCCACTTTTTTAAATTATATAAATTTTATATTTCAAACTGGACTTCATTTTTATATTCGGAATATCGAAATTATCCTAAGTTAAAATTTTTGTAATTTTCTGTGAACTTCCAATTTTCTATGAATAGTGAAAAATACTTAAAAACAACTTTTTTAATCAAAATAATTTTTAGTGATAAATTATACTATTGAGTGGTTTTAAAGTATAATTAGAATATATTTTTACCATTTTACCCAAATTTTTTCATTATAATTAAATTTCACTTTGAAATTGGACATAAACAATTGTCAATCTTTTGATATATATTGTTTCTTAAAAACACGCTATTTGTTATGACAGCGGGAATTAATTATAAAATTAATTAATGAAACATATATGTTTGGAATTTTTTAAAATAGAAATCATTTTTGAATTCAGAATATCAATTATATATTAGGGTGAAATTTTGGCATTGTTCTGAAAAACTTCAATGTTTTTATGAATAGTGAAACCACTAAGTGATAGTTAAAAAACTGATTTTTCATTTGAATGAAACATTACCACTTTTGTGATTTGATTTTCAAAAATAAAACATACATGGTTGTCATTAGGATGTAAAATTTGGTTCAATGGGATTAAAATAATTTTTTGGTAAATACTAACTTTTAAGTTTAATTAATCGAGATTAAAGGTAATTAGTGAAATGTAAGGTAAAAATGATATTATAAAAATATAAAAATACCTTTACACTTGTCCTACCCTTATTGAATGAGTCATGGACTACCAATAAAATCCATGGGTCAACTTCGGGACCCCATGGAGCCACTTTGGTATGAAAATGACATTGAAAACTTTTTATTTAATGTTAAAATAAAAATGTCACAAACATGAGTTGTTTTACTAAAAAAATTTTTAAATGGGGTTATACAAGTCATATTTTTTACTATAAATTTTCATTAGAAATATAAAACTATTTCCTAAATCATGGTAATTTTTTTTTAATTTTTATACATTAAATAAATTAAATTTTCTATGACACAATGATGATGCAGCGATTACCTCGTTAATTAATGATTTAAATAAAATGAAAAGATAATGTAAAATCTAAGGCTTTAACTTGTAAAAAACCTATTGGATGAGCATATTTAGAACCCTTATCACCTTATACTATAAATATATCATTGTGGGACCTTTAGAATCCTAAAATCATTTCATAATAATGTAACATTTCAATCTTTCCAAGAGGGCCCCTCCTCTCCTCTTATAAAAGGACCCCACCACTACCACCTTATTCACACCTTCAAGCCATTTGGCTCGGCCAACCTCTGTTCAAATACTCTCCCAACTTCAATATCTTACTTCTAGAATCATCAATTTGGGTATAAGTATTCCCAAGAAAGCCTTTTGTCTCAAATTAAAAAAGAGTTACCTGATTTTAAGGTAATGTCTTCTCTTATGTTATTTTGTTTTATTTTGCTTCTCCAGCCCCTTAAAATATTTTTATTCATTTATTTTGTAACAAAAAAAGTATCTTCAATATACTAGGATGTTTTTATGGGATTTTATTTACACTTACACAAACCATCATCTAATGGTTAAAGAACATACTGTTTCTGTGGTTCGCAAATTTCTGCCTCACGAAACGATGATTGTTCAATATTCTATTAACACCTCTCATAGTGGCCATTATGATGAAACTATTTTTATATATGATATATATTATGTTTTTGTTTTCCTTATGATTCTGTATTTTTCATTTATGGCATACCTTTATGATTTCCATTATGGTTAAACGCGATAATTTCATTTTAGGAAGTGCGGACTACCGCCCCCTCAAAGTGATTTGAATCGTTAATGCCATATGTGGGATGTATAAAGGATGGATTAAATTGTATTATACATTATATTATACTGGAATTATATTATACCTTTATAAAATTATGACTTCATTCCATTAAATATGAAATAGAAATGAAAATAGCGTTCATGCGTACGTACGGCTTACCGTCTCCATGAACGGTGCATTTCATTTCTTACCTCTAAATGTTACGTAATATTACGAATGAATGTATATATTGGATATATATGATATATATGATATATAAATCATGGATATAATTCTGCAGATAATGGATATTCTACCACATAAACAACTTGTAATTATAAGAAGTTTATTGTTGACTCAAGTACCAAAGATTGACAAAACGACCATTATTAACTTAAATGACTACATAATTTTCGTAACATTGTAATAAGTGATATAAAAGGGATAATGAACTTGAAAAAGGTTCTTAAAAAAGTAGATATTAACTCTATTTTATTATTCATGAGGTTAAAGAGCGGTCGAGTCAAGTCGAACACGAGGTAAAGGAACTTCTTAACCCAATTTCCATTCTTTGGGTTAATCTCCTACTTTCAAATTATGTCATGAAATTATTATGTACAATCGTGTATTTGTACTTTATTTATGTGTACTTATAGTGAATACACATAATAGATCTACTTTATTTAAAAACAATTATCTTTGTAAGGGTCTTCGTCTCAATCTCTTTTCATTGAGGCATATTTTGTTTTATACATAACTTTCTTTTATACGGTGTATAAACCCATTTGACTTTTACTTTTATTCAAAAGGAATATTTTTAACAAAGTGTTTTACTAAACGAAAAAATGAATGTTTTTCTCTTACGTATGCGGCGACAACAACTTCTCTACCACCGTGACCATTATTTGTGTTTCGGCTTCCTCTACAAGCCATAACTTTTTTTCAAATGAAAAAAAAATAGAAAGTTTGAATTTTCTATTATTTTTATATTGAAAATGGTTTTGAAAGTGTTTTTATTATATCAATGTGTTGTATTGATATCTTGTGATTGAAATGTGGAAATGTTATGTATCCTTTATGCATGTTTTATGTGATACAATTATGTTATGGTTTATGATATGTTTAAACATGTTCATATGAGGAATGCATTGGACTTAATAAGTGACGGGTAGAGCCTGCTATAGCTCCTCAATACATCGGCAGGTCTCATGAGACAAACTAGTGTCTTGGCACAAGGCCTTGACAAAATCTTATTTGTAGTCTTGGCACGAGTCCATGGCTACGTGGTTATGATAGTCTGACATTATGCATTCAATCATTATGAAAGTGGTTATTGATATTGCATGTGATTATTCGACCAGTAGAATATCCATGTGAATAACTAAATGGCATTATTTCATTTTACTTTTGCCATATTATGTTGAAGTTCAAGTTTAAAAGGCTTTTTTTAGTTATACATTGCCTTAAATGTTTATGTTTATTTATGAAAGCTTCCACTATATTGTTATCCTTACTGAGCATCTGAGCTCACCGCTTTCAATGTTTTAATTTTTTCTAGGATGTGAAGAAATATTTTAGGAACGACCTACAGGGATAGTCTGAAGGGGATATGAGTGTGGAAAATGGAGACTATGTTATTGTAGTTTTTTACTTTATGATGTAATGTAACATTTATGAATGTATCTAGTGTTTCCAAGGCTACTAAATTAATCAGTCTTTCAAGAATTGATCTTTTGTGATCATGTCAATGTTATGAAGTAATGCACTGACTCTGGGTAACTGGGGTTGGGGCGTTACATTCAATTCCATCATTCCACAAAAATAATATCAATACATAACCTAAACCTAGAATAAAAAATAAATGGAAACCCAATGTGACACATCAATAAATAATTAAGCCTTTTCAATCAAAATACCCATTTTTCAAGAAAACATGCACATGTCCAAAAAAATCACCACTTTTTGTTTACACCAAAACACACACACCAAACCCTTGATGTTTCCAAAAAAATAACATATTTATTAAATAATTAATCTATAAAAAATTAATGTAAATATTTTAAATTTAAGCCACAATAATTTCATATAGAAAGCATATAAGAGAACCCACCAACCTAAACTTTATGATTTCACAAATCCAAACTACTACACTTGAGATCCACCATATCGTTATATTCATCAATCCCATAGTAACAAAACCCCTAAATTATTTCACCAAAATGATCAATCTCTCCCAACCCAACCTATTTAGGTTTTATAGTAAGGTAAAACCAAGAATGGGAAGAAAGGAGGAGATTGGGAGGGAATTTCCTTATATATGGACTTCCATCACCCTAGGATTTAAGAGACAGGATATAAAAATAGAATAAACCACCCAAATTGAGATCCCCATGTGTAAGGGAGAGTATTAGACCATAATAATTAAAATTAGACAAAAATGAGGATTTATTGGGTTTTTAAGTGGTCAGGAAGCCCAATTTTGTACTATTAATGACCGTGCAGTGACCATGTAGGCCATTATCCCCCCCAAAATCCAATCTACACTACCCAAACAAATAGTTTTGGGTGATTTTGTAGTGACAGTGTAACCCCTACTCTCCCTTATCACCCCTTTTATGCTCCCCTTACATAATATTGAGTCCCGATAATTAGCTATAAAAGTTCCAAAAAGACACAAAAATCTACCCATTCCACCACCAAACACATAAAACTACTTCCCCATACTCTAAAAAACTTCCCAATGCCCCAAAGAAACCTCTCATCGCCACTTATACAAATTAAACTAGAATTATTTCTTTTATCAAAGAAACATTTCTATTAATTTTACCTCCCTAAATATTTTTTTGTACTAAAAAGTCAAGGCACTATCCACTTCTCCAAGACATTCCCAAAAATATAGGTACATAAACTCTCCAAACTATAAAACTTTTCAACCCTAAAAATTTCTTTAACATAACAATACAATTACCATTATCTAGATAATTTCAACCATCTGAGCATTCCTCACAATCACAAATCCCAAATTTAAATCCAACAACCATACGACTGCGTATGTGATCATCTCATTACGCACAACGGCCGCATGAAATATCCTAAATTCATACCATGTCAAGGTTACTATTCTTGGTATATACCTTAAATAGAATTATTCAGTATCAAAACTACAATAGCTGGTACTAGTTAAAGGTGATATATAACCATCACCATTAAATTTTAATCATAACGGATACTTCTCACATAACCAAGAATAAATAAACCCTTATAAGATTTACCAACATTCCATTATTAATTATGGAATGTTAAATATAAAAATAAACCAAATTTAAACATTGGTATTAATTTCTATCACCATAAAAATTATTAAAACCACCAATACCCATATCACTAGTCTATAATTCCATTGATAATCACTAGAATTCAAAAAATATCCCAAATGTACATTTCTTGGACCTTAAGTAAATAATATTTCAACCTTTACCATTTAAATATACTCATATACCCATACCACCTAGATACACTTACCAATAAAACATTTCATTTACTTGCTACCAAACAACGGTACTGCTAATTTCCTCTAGTACCAAACACACACTAGAGTTCATCTCCACCTGAACTGAATTGATACCCAGAGTCAGTCAATCATATATCTCTACAACAAATATAGGTCATGTTCTTACAATAACGTTTTGTAAATCCATTATCAAGTCATTATAGGTTTTATCCCCACTCTATAATAAAATAATAAATTTTTTCAACCCCCCATTTGATACATATATACTCTATAATTTCTAATTAACAGGTAATACATTTCCCACATAATTGACATATCCCTCAATATACTAAACCACACCAATAACATTTTATAATTAACCAAATTTATATTTATAGTACTATAAACCACCCCGCACAAATGTAAAATTATATTCCACACTTCCTATAAAATTAAGGAAATAATATTTAAATAGTTACCAAACCATTCCATCAAGTCAAACGTTTCAACCACTAATATAAGATCTAACCACCATTTAGGGAATCCCTCACTACTAACCATTTAGAATAGGAATATAGAGTATTTTCCACTTTATCTTAAATAGTCAATATATAAACAACAAACATCCCCTAAACTCATCCATTATACAATACAACTTACTACCCCAAGTAAGACACCAAATATATCATTCTTAACTGGTGAGTAAGCTAATACTTGAACTAGTAAATTTCCTTATACCCACATATCCTGACTCCTCATATCTCAACTCCAAAGAAAACCTATTGCCACCTCTAGTTCATTTATAAGATGTATGTTTCTAGTATTATATAAACAACAATCATCTCATCAAATTTGTACTAGTTACTTCTCACCATTGGATGACACAACATTCATGACCAAGAAATGTTAACCTATAGGGATTCAATCACGACATTGACATCCACACTTTGGGTTCACTATCCTTAGAGTTTAATAATCCAATAATAAAAGATTTAATATATAGAATATACAAAATGCATCATTCCATATGTGAACTATACCCATGAAGCCACAAATTACAATGATGACATATAATCCAGAATGAAAATATCTCATACTGAGCAGCAGCACCTAGTTCCATATGACATAGGCACCCCCTTCCTGCCATTTTATTTCATTCCACAACCAATTCCTTGGTATTTGATAGTTTAAAACTTGTTATCATTTAAACACTATCCCAATTCTTAGATTCCTTCTCTAATCCAATTATAAAATCTATATCCCAAAGTTGTATTTATCTTCCACACCATATAACCATTGACTATGATTAACTAGTAATCCAATCATGTCACCTTTCCAGTTAAACATCTTAGTTTCACCAAAATTTCATTAACCCCATAAATAATTGTCAATATATCATTGAGGTTTTTCTAATATCATTGAACATAATTTAGAACACAATTTATGATTAAACAATCCATTTCCAACCATTCTCCAAGAAAATAATGCTCTCACTAACACAAATACTGAAATCTTAAGTGACATATATTTTATTTATATCTAGATCTAGCCAAGGTGTGTACTAAATTTCCACAAGTCTTTCCATACCCTAATCACTACTTACCTACTATCATTATTTTGGATTCTATATAATCTAACAACACAACTCTAAACCATCATATCAACTAGTATATCATCCAAAGTCTACAAAAATATCATTTCCCATTTGAGTCATTAACCCTTTCCAAACATCATGACTTACATGCTAACCTAACAAATTCATATGTAACTAAGACTATTATTCCAATACCAAGCTTTATGAAAATATATTTAATGCACTAATTAAAGTGTACTAAAACAAATAAACCTTCCCATACCAGAAAGCGAGTCTCCAAATACTATTATCTATAATACCAGATTTCTAGTAACATCAAAAACTATTATCCAATACCAAAAAGGAATAATATATAACATTATCCTGTTATTTGGGTTAACTAATTCTTTCCTAAATTGTATCTAAAAAATCATAGGACCACATGTATTCATATCCAACCATGAACAAAATCATGTTGCTCACATATTCTGGGAAATCAATATCTGTATCCCCACCACATACTTAAATAAGGGAATAAAATTAATTGTTTACACCACATGACCACAAATATCTCAAGTTCTATTTAAAATATAGGAATAAATTACCCATGCTTATTATCTATATTGGATTCCATATATCATGGATTATCCCATCGGTCTCATACAATGTTAATCAATCCTAATTAAAACACTATGTTACTCAGTTGAAATAAATACTCACCATTACCCTATGTTATAAGATATCTTATATAATTTGTTTTACTTAACCCCAAGATCATCACACCGCAAATTTCACATGTGTCAAAACCACACTGATATTACCAACTAAAAACTTTTTAATAATCACTTATCAAACTAACATCCAATATAATTACTCTTAATACAAAAATAGATTTCCAATAAAAAAATAATTCCTTAAGACCCACATCCTCAGTAGCATACATACACTGATTCTAAAATGATCACCTTGAATACATTCTTGTCCCTTACCCAAGGAAAATCCCAAAAATGAAAAACTATAAATAACTATCCAAGGATATACAGACCATACATGATCCATATCCCACATGACTAATAAATTTCCACAATTAAATTAAAAATAATAATCTCTTATTGCATACCCCATAAATTCAACTAAACATCCCATCATGTTAATCAAAATTTTCAACTTCTGTAACTTAAACTATATACAAGCTAACCACCTCTCTCGGAAGGGTCTATCTGATAGCACCTAATAAACCTTCACTTTGCCAAATTTTTTCAAGACATCCCTTTTATAATTTCTTATCAAATATCACTCAAGATAAATTCTCAAAGTACAATAAAAATCAATGAAGCTATATTTTTTACAATGAAAATCATTTTGAAACCCTCTTTGAAAACCAAAATTACTAAATAATAAAATTTGAAAATTACCACTTTCAAATATTCCATTTTGAAATTTCATTCATAGTCACAAGCCAATATTTCCTCAAAAACAATAAATAAGGATTAATTTCCAATCCACTAATTCCTACATGATTCATGAAAATCTTCTTTTTCCTTGATATTGAATAATCTATGATAATGACACTGAAAACTACAAGTGATTCAGAATCCACTATGACTACTCACACATCCTAGTAACTCATGGTTCATTATAAATAGGTTCACAGCACCTTTTTATAAAAAATTATTGAGTCCCAACTAAACTAATCTCCACTCCAACCACCTAAAATAAAAAATGATACTATTTATAACATCCCAACCAGACCCGTCTCTCCTCAACTACACCCGGGTCAATTCAAAATGATACTTGGCCTTAACTCCATCCCCCAAATCACCTATAGATAAAAATAAATGCTAAGGGTTAATATTATACCATTGTGGGTAGTTTATCCTCACATAAAACACCTCTATTATTCCAACATTTACTAAAAATTTGGCATGAGGTGTCTGTAACTCATAAAATCCCATCTTATAAACTAATAAAACTTGTAGTATAAATATACAACTAGAATTTATATGATATATGATGAAAGACTTTACCTTGAAACCAATTAAATATTTAAACATCATACCAAATGGAATAAAAAATACAACCCTAAACATAATCCAAAAAATATACCCTAAAACTGATCAATACGGAACCCCCAATCACCTTCTCCATGTCAGCAGATCTCCATGAGTTATCCCTTAATCGGGGACTCAACCTATATGATCATGTTCTAACACAAAAAATGGGGACCACTTCATTATAATTATACCCTCCAGATAATTTACTAGTCCAATAGAGTGGGAAAATACGGTTGATTACTAAACCTAGTACGATTTTTTCAATGCTCCCCTTACACCCCATGTATATAAAAAATCCTTTAAGTTTCAATTATTATTATAAATAACATTACTTAACCCTTTAGGTTGTATAAAAAATCCATAATAAAATAAATAATTATCTTAATAATCAATATAAACATTAATAATAAATAATAACACAATTTATCACAACTAAACTCAAAGCATACCTATAGTGATCAAAGCCAACACATGCACCCAAAATGATAGCCAAGCCTGAGGGATTCCAAGACCATGAGTATTGACCAAGATTGGGTATAAACTACTTATAATAGGACTGAATACCTGAAAAACTCATATTACCCATACTAATAAGGTCTCAACACCCAAGTTGGAGTTTTCCACAACATCATCTATCCATTATCAATAAGGTCTCGACACCCAAATAGGTGTTTACTGACTCATCTATAATCCTTTATCAAAAACAAATAAATAACATAAAAACATTAACCAAACAATAACTCAATGCCACCCTTTACCACAAATAATACCAACTAAATCCAACACTACACCTAATAACTCAATTCCACCTTTCAATAAAAATAATATCAATAAAAACATAAATCAAAACCAAACAAAAATAGGAAACAAAATTAAAATCAACTAATAATTTACCATTTTTCACATAAAATACCTATATTCTAAAAAATCTCCCACACACCCGAACAATCACTACTTTATGTTTATACAAAAATAGGAACACCAAACCCTTTATTTTTCCTAACCAAAATTCCTTTAATATTAAATCTTTTAATAATATAAAATCATTTAACGAAAAAATTTAGTTCAATCCACAAATGTTTCTCATATCTAGCATATAAGAAAATCCACCTACCTTAACTAGAATATATCATAAATCCATACCACCATATTCAATATCCACAATCTCATTCTCTTACTCAAGACACTAGAACTAAAAGAAATAAATTATTTTCACCAAAATTTCAATATTTACCGAATCCTACATAGATAGGATTTTCACTGAGTGAAGCCTAAAAACAAGAGGAGAGGAATATATATAGAGTGGCTTATCATAAATCTAGACTTATGTCACACAAATATCAAAGAGAGAGGAAATATGAGGAGAATAAATTTCCCAAATTGGGATCCCCACAAGAAGAGGAGAAAATATTGTGGTTCCCCAGACCCAAACTACCAGATCTGGTGCCATAAAAACATAATTTACATAATTACTTCGATACGAGCTATAAAAGGCTAGATATAACAATCCTTAATTACAAAATAAATAATGATTATTGTATCTCTTAATCTTAAAAATATTTTTTTCTTTAGAACTTTAGATAATTCGAAAAAATCATCAACTAGTAAATCCCTTGTATTTCTCATATAATTGACATTTTTTATACTATGTAAGAAAAAGATTAATTCATGATAAGTCTTCAACTCCCACAAATTATTCCACGCCTATTATCCTTATAAACATGCCATGAGTACTTATTTTCTTCATAACAAGGGTAATTCAAGAATAATAAAGGGGTCAAATCAAACGCTTAGAAAAGGAAACAAATAACTGAAGCTGTAAAAAATATAACCATGGTATACATAATATGGAAGGGATAAATAATCGGAATAATTTCAGAATCAATGAAACTAAGAGAATTATATACCCATAATAATAAATGAAAACATGGATAATAATAATTATTGATCTCATACTGATGGAATGCATGATTCTAGATATCAAAACTTGTGGTCAATGACTTGTTCCATGACACTATACTGATATGGGGAGAGGTATACACAAACACCCAAGTTTTTTTGTCACATGAGACCTATCAATGCATCGAGGATCTATATAATTTTTTTCTACAAGCATAACTTTATTAAGCCCAAGGAATTAACCATAAGAGACAAAAAGACATTATATACAATTACCTAACGAACCTATGGCTGAATAAAACATGGATATCCATATAATAAAAAATATGGAATGTTAATACATACTCAACCTGACTTAGTAGTCAATAATCATCCAGAATTTAAATACTTCCTTATCTAATAAATAAACTTTTTCTAGGTGAACATCAAGTAATATGAATTTTGAAAAATGATATGTTCACAACATATAGGGTAAGGAATATACACTCAAGTAAATATTGGAAAAATGATCAAATTTTATAGAGATAAATAATTTGAATAGTTACAAAAGAAAATATCACTAGTTTAAAAAAGGAAAAATATAAGTTTGTTGACATTAATGAAATTCAGCCTCACAAAAAGAATGATTTGGACGGTATCATAACAGAAGATATTGAGAATCTAATTAATTGATTATAAAAGTATGATACCTACAATTAAAAAATATATATTAGGGAATAAATGATGAAACATAAACCCCATTAGGATAAATACTTTTCAAATTTATAAGGTAAATGGAAATAAAAAATTAAAATATATTTTAGAATCAATTTTTAACATTGACATATAATAAAAATTTACATGTCATTTTGAAACGTAACTTCTGAAAAGGAAACAAGAAATATTTTGAAAACATTTACTTTAGAAAATAATGTATAATAAAAAATTCTTAAAATTAAATAAATTTTGTCTAGGATAAATGAGGAGAGGAAGACAAAACATATGAAAGTGAAAATGAAAACCCCTTTTTATTATTTTCAAAATATCTTTATGAAAAACTCACATTATTAGAAGAGTGACATAACGTTAATTGTTTTTAAAAAAATTACAAAGAGGAAGTTAAATTACCATATAATAAAATATCGTGGTGGAAGAACCCAAGCATGGAAAATCAAAGCTTAAGATGAAACGTTATAACTTAAGTAAAGAATATTTGAGTTACAAATATCCCTTATATGTAACATACTTCATGAAGTATGAATTATTTAAAAGGGTTTTATGTGATAAAAAATTAAACAATTATATAATATTACATCATATAATCAAAAGGAACAATGTAACTCTCATATATGAATAATAATAATAAAAATGATCATAACTCAATTAAATAAAATTTAGTTAAAAAAAATTCTTTCAACTAAGGTAATAAATAGCTCAAATATTTGATTAAAAGGAACTAATTTGTAATAGTATTTCAAAAAATTAAAAAAATATATATAAATATAAATCCATGGAAATTTGATACACCATTCAAAGAAAAACATGGTACATAACATAAAAATTTCTCAATGAATTCCACTTTGAGACAAAGAACCATTGTGACTTGAGTAACATTTAAACCAAAACCTTTTAAAAGAGAGGGATTGTAAGAAAACTTTAAATTCCATGATTAAAATATAATTCAAGATATGATATCTCAAATAGGTATTATATACACCACATAAATTAAATTAGGTGTATAATACCAAACATGTCTCAAAGAGAAGAATTTTGAATGAGATCCCTAATCTCATTCCCAATTTATTTTGAATTTTCACAAAAATTATTAAATAATCAAATTTATTTGATTAAATAAATACCCAAGAACCCTGTTCATAACTTTAACCATTTATACACCTTTTTTATAATAATTATATACATATATATATTAGTTAGTCTTTACTTATTTTCAACATCGAGGGTAAGTAATCTTTATAACTTTGAACTAGTTTCAAAAAATCAATTTTGGTATTAATTATTATTACAAATTTAATAATAAAAATATAATTAAAGGTATTTTAATATATTTTTAATGATAAATATAAAGGTATAATTTTATTTTGTGTAAGTTATCATTACGACCTATGAGGATTAAATCGGTGTTGATCATGTTTCGGTGATTCTTTACGAACAAAGGGATATTTATTAATTCATGAGTTAAATGTTGAAAAATCGTTAACAGGACTAAAAAACATTATTTATGTATTTATATCATATATTACTATTAAATATGTTCTTATATTTATCTATGATATAAATTCACATTATTTTTCAAGTGGGTGGTTAAACCAACCCAAACATGAACCTACCATGATTAATGGATGATTATGAGGTGGTTTAGTTTTAATATCATTATAAAATAAGAATAATGATATTATTTAGTTTTTATTAGTTTTATATATTATAATTTTAAATAATTATAACTATGATATAATTTATATAAATTTATTAATTATAAAGAAGATATCATTTCCTCTTAGTACGCTCATTTTAAATGATTGAATTAACAATGATTGTTTGTTGACCATATATTTAATAGGTTCTCCAATTTTTCAAACCATAACCTTAATGATATATTAAATAACATATTTAACCATTAAATCCATTCTCATGACCATATTTTAGAGGATGTGATGAAAATAAAATTGGAAATCGATTATTTCATAGAGATGATAGTCCATATGTACGCAAGGTTAAAGATTTTTTTCCATAGAAAGGGGAAAATGTATACAATTTTTTATAATTTTAGAATATAAAATATCTAATAAATATAATATTTATATATTAAATTACCTATTAATACCATCCATCTAAGGTGGTTAAGTAAATTCAAACACGTTGTGTCCGGGGGTCGGTAGTCCACACATTGTAAGAACGGTGGTTTTATTTTTATTAAAGGGATAAGGATAAGGGGTTAGTATTTGTTCCAAAAATGTTAAAACATTACTTATACATTAAATAATAATTTAATAATATCTTATTGGGAAAATTAATTTTAAATTGAAAGATAAATGGAAAATATGTTAGTGAAAATATTGAACTTACATGGAGAACTTTGTGTTTCTCTTGGAGAATTCATAGGAAAAGAAAGGCCTTGGATAATATAGAGTTACTAGAAACTTAGGAGAGTTAAATGGGACTATATGATAATTAAATATTTTATATATACATGATGAAACCTAATTTTTAGAGTGCTTCTAAATGGGTGGTGAGAGGCCCCTTTTATAAGTGCTGAGAATGAAATTTTTCTAGAATATTTTGACTTAATATAAAGGGATCGCATTTTAAACAATTCAATTGGATACAAAAATAGAAAATAATTGATTTTAGGGTTATATAAGATTGATAATATATCAAATACTATATTATAGACATTTTTTATCCTGTTTCATTCCCTTTACCCCATGAATTATTACTTTTATGAATTTAGCTTTCACCCCTATAACTAGTTTCTACCAAAGGAAACTTATCATTTATGCCCAAAAATAAAATGGAACTTATTAAATGATTTAAAGCTAATTATTCCAAATTTTATATTCACTTAGTTATATTAAATTAATAAAATTTATCAAAATAAATTAAAATAATAAACTTATAATGTATTAAAAAAATTAAAATACAACTTAAGTTCTAAAATGTAATGTAAAGACACATAATTTCCATGTAAATTTTTTATAAATATATGGGAATTTTATGAGTCTATGAAAATTGACAGCGTGTGATTCCAAGGCCCGGTGTGCCCGGAATGAATTTCTGAACTTTTTTTAGGTACGTTCAGTAAACGTACAAGCATGTTTTTGTAAATTTTGAACTGATGCTCGGAATTGAAATTCAAGGGCACCGTTGAACTTGCAACCCCAATATTCACTTAAGTAGACCTTCACCTCAACCGCAGTAGGTCAAGGGTGAAAGGTAGTTTTTCAATTTTTTGTGGAAAAATAAAAATAAAAATTGTTTAATATTTTTATTTTTAATGGAAACTCCCATGTGAAAGTGAAGGAGGTGGGGACCACCCAAAGAAGGAAACCCACAATTCAAATCCATGGTGGTGGGGACCACCCAAACCCCACTTTAATGGATAAAACCTCTCAACTACCCATTATTTACTCCTTCCATTTAATTGAGTAAATTAATTATGCCAACTCTCCTTTTTAATCAATAATGTCATTTAATTTTTGTGTCAACTTAAATTAAACCTATTTTAATTTAAGTTCTCATTTCCTCTCTTGAAGGGGTTTGATATAGTTTTGTAAAAAAGGGAGGAGATTTAGAGAATCATGGAGAAACTAATCCTCCAATGAAGAATGCACTCCAGAATTTAAGAAATAAGACGACGTTTGAGCAGACTTCGGAAGAATCTTGTAAAAGCGACGAACGCTGAAACCACTATCCTCAATGACTTTTTCTCCTTCCTCATGACCTTCATCAACAAACCTATGACATAGGGGTTTAATTATGTTTGATTATTTATTACAATGTTCTTCCCTTCTATACAAAGAACCTGGATCAACTCTCTAACTAGTTGATCTGCGGATGATTTATTTTTAAGGGTTTGGGAATAATCATTGTCAGAGGTTGTAGGGTTTCATGTTTTGAGTACCCCCCTTACCATTCTTGATGTTATTCATACAAGTTTTATTAAGTCGCTTTCTATCGCCCTAATGCGGAGGGAGCGAGCCAAACAAACATGGCCCAAACTCTCTTCATTTCCTTGAGGTTTTTGTTGTGTTCCTCGCAATTGAAGAAGGCTACGACCGATGCTGGAGAATGGCACTGGTGGGACTAGGATATGGCAGCCGGCACACCATCGGCCGCGATGAAGAAGACGGCTCAACCGTGCCCCACGGCAGCCCACATGCCTCCCGGCGCTGCTCCGCGGCCCCTACGCCGCCCCGTGGCCCCCTCGCCGCCATGCGGCTACCCCGCCACACAGCAGGCTGTCGTCCAGTTCGGGCCGGACCCATCAGGCCGAGTCGACCAAAACTGGGTCGAGTCGGGCAAGGTCGGTATGTCCGGGTCAGACAAGCTTCGAGCCATTTTCGCCATATTGGACATAATTTTGGTACTGGGCGTCCGTTTGACGAACCGTCTCCGGAGCAAGAAACCTTGGAGCGAGACGACCTTTTGATATACCCAACTGGATACTTGGATGAAGTTGAGGTATGGTCGGGTTGGATTGATCACGAATCCAACCAGACCCTCGGGACTAAAAGGATAATAACATATAGATCGGGTGTAACACCCCCAGATTTCATAGTACGTTATTTCTTCAAAGTAATTCAATAATTTGCACTACGCGCAACACCGAGTTCAAGCGCACCACGACTTACCAAACAAGTCATTCAAAAGAGGTTATGAATAGTATTTACTAAATTTGTAACTTTATATACTCCATATAATTTTAGAATCCTTATTATGAGTTTCTTAGACATAATGAAAAAACAAATTCATTTTTTTCAGACAAAAGATGTATTTTTTTAAAATGAAATTTTACCACCTTTTAATGACGAACCCTTTTTCAATCCAATATTTGAAAGTTTTATGTATAAATTTTCACAAAATAAAATTCTTCTTTAGAATCGGGACATAAGAATTTAGTTTCAATAAATTTTTGGTGTTTTTCTGATAACTTTCATATTTGGGTGAATAGTGAAAAATACTATATTTTAACTGAAAACAACTTTTTTAATCAAAATAATTTTTAGTGTTAAATTATACATTTTAATGGTTTTTAAGTATAAATATATTATATTTTTACCATTTAATCCAATGTTATTCATTTTAAATAATTTCAATTTTGAAATTGAACATAACAAGTATCAATCTATTGTTAGTTATTATTTCTTAAAAACACACTTTTTGGTTTTGACAACGGGAATAAATTTTAAATTAATAAATGAAACTTCTATGTTTTTAATTTGGTAAAATATAATTAATTTTTGAATTCAAAAAAACAAAATTAGCATAGGTTGAAATTTTGGTATTTTTCTGAAAGCTTTCAATTATTGATGAATAGTGAAAAACACTCAGTTATTGGTTAAAACCGACTTTTTATTTAAATAATTATTTAGTTTATTTAAATTTATTTTATATAAAATTAGATACATAATACCTATATAAGTTAAATATAATTCATTAGAGTCATTTTATAATTATTTTAGATATATAAAAATTTTATTAAACTTTTTATCGTCTTTTATCCACCTCCCAGGAGAATTTGAAAATTTACATAAAACTTATTGTTACCGATTTTGGGAGTTTAATTTAAAAAACATAAGAGACACTGTTGATATCAGTAAGCAAAATGTGGTTCAATAAGATGAAAAAAATTTCTCGCGAATAATAACTTTTTACTTTTATTTACCACGATTAAAAGTAAATAGGGTAATTAAGGGTAAAAATGATATTATTATTACCCTAACATAGGTCCTAATTCTGTTGGAAAAGTATAATTCGACCAAAAAAACCTTAGGAATAAAATATTAAACACTTTGGTCCACTTGGATTAGATTATTACATTTATTATTATTTTATTTAAAGAAGAGTTAAAAGAGTTAAAATCAAAGTTTAATAACTAAATCCTTTTTAATATAGGGTTATACATAAGAAAAATTTGACTATAAATATTCATTAGAAATATAAAAATATTTCATACATAATGGTATTTTATTTATTTCTTTTAGACATTAAATAATTTAATTTAGTTATTACACAATGATGATGCAGTAATTACCTAATTAATAAAATATTAAAATGATTGATATTATAAATATTCAAATAATGTAATTTGAGACTTTTTATGAATTAAAATAATTTTTTATGTTAATATGACATGTTTGGGTTGGTTATATGAATTTTTTTCGAAGTAATAATGTCGTTAGGAATTTAGCTAAAACAAAATACCAAATAGTCTCAGAATTGACATAAAAGAGTTTTTTTTTAAAATATTATATTATTAATTGATATTATATTCCGAAAAATATAAGGTTTGCTCAAAGGTCTTAAATAATATTATATATGTCATTAATGAACGATTTGAGGTTCTCCTGGAAGTTTATAGTAAGTTTATTAACCATATAATATAAATATACAAAGAGACATGGTAAATGTCAAACTATTTAACTAAGAGTTAAATCTAAAAGATAAAGTCAATATAGTGGCCCAAACCGGTATAAAACCTATTTGTTGAGTGGTTTTAGACTAATCCCCAAGTTATCCTTTATATAATTTATTTTGGAGCCATTAGAAACCGAAAATTATTTTATTATAAAATAATATTTCTAGCTTGTCCTAAGGTGCCCCTCACCCCTTTTATAAAAGGGTACTCACCCTTCCCTCAAATTCACACCTTCAAAGACTTTTGGATCAGTCAAAACCTACCCAAATACCATCTCAACTATCCTCCCTTCATCATAGAGTACATACTTTAGTCATAAAGCCAACCTATGGAGCCTTTTTGATCAAATCAAAAGAAAGAACCCGAAGAAGATATAAATATTTCATCACCTCTTTCAAGTTCCTTTCTTCTTCCACTTCCTCTTTCTTTGATGTTTCAATTATAAAATAATAAATCCAGAATATTATAAATACTTTGATTTTATTATAAATATTTTACAACCATATTCATTATTCTATCCATCCTTTGAATGACATGTCACCATACGTGTGCACGTACGACTTACCGTCTTCACGTTGTTGTGTAATTGTTATTCAATACATTTTTATTTGTATGGGTATAATAATGATGTGTAAGATGTAAATAATAAATATAACATGATAATTATTCTTTATATATGATATAACATCCAATTATATATTATTTTAATATCAAAATAATGATATTGTCGCTTGTGCGTACGTACGGATTACAGTCTCCACGAACGAGATGAGATTCATTCCCCATCATATCCATTCAAGACTAATTTTCATTAGATGATTAAAAATAATGTTTAAATACTTAATATAATTTGTAATATTAATAAGATACATCCTATACATAACAAATATTACTTACGTAACAAATCATATAAAGGAAAACGAATCATTTAACACCTGAAATGACGATAATACTAAGATATTATTAACAAATAAATGTTAAAAGATCGTAAATGATATCATATTAATGTATATGATTCTTGTCTAATTTAATAACAATTATTTCACCATTATATAGGAGGTTAACCAACCCCCCACCAAGGAAAAGTACAAGGTAAGGGTTAATTTCACAATCTCTCCATTATCCGAGGTTGTTTGTACGTAATTATCTACTGGGACCTCTTTATCATCCACATCCATGCTTCTTAAAAATGTATTTCAAAACATTTTTATTATTTACTATACAATGGGTTATATTAATTTATACCCTTATTTGACCTTATCTATTTTTAAAAGAATATTTCTGTCATTTTCCAAACAAGGTACTTTATAACCTTTTCCACAAAATTAAGGTAAGAATGTTTTTTTAACTTATACGACGGGTGCGGCTATTTTATGCCATTATAACATTGTCAAAGCGTCCCTTAAAATATTTTAATAATATTTCCAAAATAAATTTTTTCTTTTATAATTATATGAATTTTAAATGATTTCAAAATAGAAAGAGATATTTATCTAAAAAGGTTTTGATTTCATTTATGTCAACATCCTTTGATGGATTTCAAGCTTATTTGAAGTCGATTTATTATGATACAAAACTTCCATATTGTATTGAATGTTTTGTGATATGTTTGAATATGGATGTGTTATTTTTACACCATTAATGGTTTATGGATAAAGTATTGACATTTCATATGCTAGTTTTAAAACAAATGTTTATGTTATGTTTAAACCTTTTCATATGAGGAATGTGTTAGACTTAGTATGTGATGGGTGGAGCCCGCTATAGCTCCTCGATGCATTGGTGGGTCTCATGAGACAAACTAGTATCTTGGCACAAGGTCTTGACATAATCTTATTTGTATTCTTGGCACAAGGCCTTGACTATGTGGTTATGAAAATCTGGCATTATGCATTCCATCATTAGGAAAGTGGCTATAGATATTGAATTTGATTATTTAACTAGTAGAATATCAATGTGAATAAGTAAATGGAATTATTTGATTTTATCATTACCATATTATGCTGAAGTTCAAGTTTAAAAGGATTTTGTTTTAGTCTTATACATTTCCTTAAATGTTTATTCTTATTTATGAATGTTTTTGCTTTATTATTATCCTTACTGAGCATCTGAGCTCACCCCTATCTATGTTTTATTATCCCAGGATATGAAAAAATTAGTTATGAGTGACTTTTAGGCATAATATTAGAGGCCTTCACGTTTCTAATGGAATAAATTACTATTGTTTTTCTTTTCAATTTTTAATGTTCAACTTCATGTATGTAATCTATTTTCCAAGACTTCTAAAATAATCGGTCCTTCGGGACATGATTCCTTATAATCATGTCAATGTTATGTAATAATGCACCAACACTGTGTAACTGGGGTCGGGGTGTTACTGTTGGTATCAAAGGAAGTTTAGAAATAACCTTGGAAACTAGATTTATATAAACTCTGATTAGAGCACATTACCATAAGATATAATTTGTGGATTAGTATGGAAGAACTTCCTCAAATTTTGGTAATGTAGAGATTTTGTGAGTTTTCTAAGAAAATAAATCCCTGTCTGGATACGACCAGGTAGAGGCGGCTCTATCACAGATGTACCTAGGGGTAAAACTAGAAAACACCACTTTGAGCTAGACTCAAACGGGAACTGGTGCACGAAAACGGTCCTTACTGCACTCCTGGTTACGACACTCTCAGGGGATATGCTTAGGATAATTCTCATTTTTTTACAAATCATTAGGAAGGATTTAAGAGTATATACCTCCTCAAAGAAAATATTTTTATGATCATGGATTATACTAATAAACTACTCAATTTACGTTAGGTATTTTTAAAGTTTGGAATTATTTATTGCAATTCATAAACTGCCTAGTATATTCTATTGTATAGAAATGGCACCCACAAGAAGGAATGTGAACTTCAGCAATACGTTTGATCCAAAGAGTAAGAAGGATCATATCTTTCATGGTATTAAGCCAACATTTATAAGGTAAATAATATCCCATTTATTCTCAACATATGAATAAATATTATCATGTGGTAATAAGATAAGTAAATAATTCTCTGAGTCATTTGGCTTTGAAGGGAAGCAAGAGAAGAAAAGGATGGAAGAGAGAAAGATGGATAAAGGGAAGAGGGAAAAGAAGGATTTTTCCATATGTGATAACTGTGGAAAGAATCACCTTGGTAAATGCTTGAAGGGAATGGGAGTTTTTTATAAGTGTGGAGAGAAATGACACCAAGTACATGATTTCAAGGGTAAGAAAAAAGTTTCAAATGTACAATGCTTCATATGCAAAGAGTTGGGACACTATGTGAATCAATGTCCAAATCATCAGAGTATACCCCAAATGATGCTATTGGATAATAATAAAGTTATGATACTACTGAAGATCAAGAGTAATGATTAGATTTCTAACGTTGTTGTTAAATTATTGTATCGTTTGATATTGTATTAATTATGTACATGTTATAATAATTATTGAGTATATAAGGATTGTACTGCAGTATTATATCATTAAGTACTTGAGATTGTGTGGAACCAAGAAAAGTGACTCAAAAGCAGGTTAAATTTTTGGAAAATATATGGTTGAGAGAAAGATAAACCATAAAATGGTTCTGATAGTGAGGTAGTGATTTTGAAATAATACATGATTGATGTGGATAAATTATATTGGATATTCTTGTCTACCTTGAAACTGATTAATGATGTGTATATTCCATTATTGTTGGAGTTTAAAAAATTTTGGGATAGAAGGAGTATATCAAGTATTCTATAAGGAATAAGGGAGCAATAATGTAATCAATAAGTTTTTATGGTTATTCAGTAGGTTGTAGTGTTTTAAAAGAATATTTGATGAAGGTGTTCACATGTTATTATGTGGAAAAAAGTATATTCATTGTGTCTACCTTCTTTATAAATTTTTTACTCTAAGTTTGTACAAAATTATTTTAGATAAGTATAGTCTGAGATTATTTTTGGATTTCCATAAAAAGGACAACTCGGAGATCTGGTGGAAAACTATCGCGTCCGGAAAGGTCGCGAGACTTGAACCCGCAACCGAAGGGTGATAAGGGTATATCACTTTCCACTGGCCCATGTGACGTCTTGGATTGAATAATGTAGTTTTTTTTTAAAGTTTAGGTAGATGAATTATAAATTCATTTTTTTGAACCCTATACAAATAAGATAAATAGAATATAATTTTAAGTTTTATTTTCTTTTAGAGTGAAAGATGAGTTTGTGGTAGAAATTAGTTAAATGATGGACTAGATTAGTGCAGGAACCATGTAGCTAGTTGTGATAATGTACTAGGATCATGTGTGGGTCTGACAACGTACTGAAGATGTACTAGGATCCTGTGTAGGTCTGACGATGTACTGACGACGTACTAGGATCTTGTGTGGGTCTGACGACGTACTGACAATGTATTATGATCCTGCGTGGGTCTGACAACGTAATGACGATGTACTAGGATTCTGTGTAGGTCTGGCGACATACTGATGATGTACTAGGATCATGTGTGGGTCTGATGACGTGCTGATGATGTACTAGGATCCTGTGTGGGTTTGACGATGTACCGACGATGTACTAGGATCCTGTGTGGCTCTGATGACTAACTGATGACGTACTAGGATCTTGTGTGGGTCTGAAGATGTACTAGGATCCTGTGTGGGTTTTATGATGTAATGATGAGGTACTATGATATAGTGTGGGTCTAACGAGGTATTGATGATGTACTAGTATTTTTTGTGGGTCTAACGACGTACTGATGATGTACTAGGATCTTGTGTGGGTCTGACCACATACTAAAGATGTACTAGGATCCTGTGTGGGTCTGACGACGTATTGATGATGTAATAGGATCCTGTGTGTATCTGATGATGTACTAGGATCTTGTGTGGGTATGATGAGGTACTAGGATCCTATTTGGTTCTAATGATGTACTACGATCCTCTGTGGGTCTAATGATTATTTTCAATCCTTCATGGATCTACCTCTAAACAATGTAAGATGAATTAGTAGTTACATCTAATCATCTCTAATACTATACGTAAGTTATACCTAGTGTGAGCTGAGTTTGTACCTATGTGGTACCTTCCTTTTTGGTACTTATCTTTGAGGTATTCCTTCTTTTGTGGAACAGTTGAGCTTTGGGCTTTTGGGTTGGACCCTGTGTTTCCTCATGATTAAGATGGGTATACTTGATAACTTAGGTATATGTACGGTAATATACCTAAGTAGGGTTGACAGATGATTTTTCATGATTTTTGGTTTATCCATTGGGGATTTTGTGAGACCTTGAGGGTCTCGGGGTCCCTACTGAGTATCGTTATACTCACCCCTCCATGGGATTCACCCGCACCTCATTATGTTTGATGTAGACGACGGACAGCACTGATCGAGGTTGAGAGTATCAGGACTGGACGATGCCTGGAGGTGGACCATACGGTGTGTCGTTACGAAAAGGAGACAGGTGGACGTGGAGTTCCACTAGTGTAGAAAACATTTTTTACGGTGGTTATTTTTTATTTTTAATGTCGTTTTTTGGCCGATGTTATTATAGGAGACGTTATAAACAGAGTTTTTTACCTCAGTTATTTTACAACCGACATAAAAAACACAAATCCAAAGAGTTTTTCACGTCAGTTGATAAAAACCCAATGTGGAAAACTCTTCAGAGGAGTGCTTTATTACGTCAGTTATTTAATAACCGACATGATATAAACCCTTTCACATCAGTTATTATATAACTAATTTCATAAAGCACTCTTCTGAAATGTTTATGACGTTGGTTATTTTTATAACTGACGTGATAAACTTGTCTGCCAAGCAGTTTTCAACGTTGGTTATATAATAACTGACGTAAAAACATATCTACAAAGTCGGTTATTTTATAACCCACCTAAAAGAATATCCATTTCAATTTATTATGTCGATTATGAAACAACTGACATAAAAACCATTTCCCATGAAGTTATTACGTCGGTTTCCAAATAACCGACGTTATAACAAATACCAACGCATTTTTTAAGTCGGTTATTTAATAACCTATGTGACTTGAACCCTTTCACGTCGGTTATTATATAACTGATGTCATAAAGTAGTCTTCGGAAGCCTTTATCACATCGGTTATTTTTATAACAGACATGATAAACCTGTCTTCCAAGCGGTTTTCAACGTCGGTTATATAATAACCGACGTAAAAACATATCTACGATGTCGGTTATTTTATAAAAAACATAAAATACTATCCATTTCAATTTATTAAGTCGGTTATGAAATAACCGACGTAAAAACCATTTCCCATGAAGTTATTACGTCGGTTTCCAAATAACTTGCGTTATAAGAAATACCAATGCATTTTATACGTCTATTATTTAATAACTGACGTGATATAAACCCTTTCACATTAATTATTATATAACTGACATCATAAAGAACTATCCTAAAGCGTTTATCACGTTGGTTATTTTTATAACCGACGTGATAAACCTGTCTGGCAAGCAGTTTTAAACGTCGGTTATATAATAACCGACGTAAAAACATATCTATGATGTCGGTTATAAAATAACTGACGTAAAAGACTTTCCATTTCACTTTATTATGTCGGTTATGAAATAACCGACATAAAAACCATTTCCCATGAAGTTATTATATCGGTTTCCAAATAACCGACGTTATAACAAATACCAACGCATTTTTTAAGTCGGTTGTAAAATAACTGACATAAAAACAATTTTTTTTAAATAAACCCAAACCACTGCTATGCCCAGCCAAATCACCTGAAACAGAGCAAAATCATACCAAAAAAAGACCAGAACCCCTCCCCCCCACCACACCCCTGGACACCCCCCCCCCCACCCCTGGACAACGCCCACCCCCTGGACAGCCCCCACACCCCTGAATATCCCCAACACCCCCTGGATAGCCCCCCACACACCTAGACGACCCCCCCACCCTTCTGTATAACCCCCACCCCCACCCCCGGGACAACACTCCCACACCCCAGGACAGCCCTCCCACACCCCTGAAACTGACCAAAAAGTTACCAAAACAGAACAGAACACCCTCACCCCACTGGACAGCCCCCACCACACCCCTGGACACCCCCACACCCCTAGACTGCCCCCACCCTCTAGACAGCCCCCAAAACCCCTGGACTCCCCCCCCCACACCCCTGGACAGCCCCCCACCCCTAGACAGCCCCCCACACCCCTGGACATCCCCACCACCCCTGAACAGCCCCCCACACCCCTAGACAACCCCCCCCCCACCCTCCTGTATACCCCCCGCCCCCCTAGACAGCACTCCCACACCCTTGGACAGCCCTCCCACACCCTTGGACAGCCCTCCCACACCCCTGAAACTGACCAAAAAGTTACCAAATACAGACCATAACCCCCTCAGGCCACTGGACATCCCCCACCACACTCTTGGACGCCCCCCCCCCCACACCCCTAGACTACCCCCACCCCCTGGACCTCCCCCAACACCCATGGACAACCCCCCCCCCCACACACACACACACACACCCCTGGACTGCCCCACCACCCCCTGGATAGCCCCCCACACCCCTGGAAAACCCCCACCCTTCTGGACCCCCCCCCCCCCACACACACACCCCTGGAATCCCCCCCCCACCCCCGGGACTTCATCCCACCCACCCGAAGACCCCCTCCCCCACACCCCTGGACACCCCCCACACCCCTCGACTGCCCACCCCCCACCTCCCGGACAGCCCCCCACACCCTTGGACTACCCCCCCCCCCCCACCCTCCTAGACACCCCCCCCCCCCACCCCGGAATTGCCCCCACCCCCAGGACTTCCCCCACCCTCCTGGACACCCCTCACACCCATGTACTACCCCCACCCCCTGGACAGCCCCCCACACCCCTGGACAACCCCCCACCCCCACCCTCCTGGACACCACCCACCCCCACCCCCACCCTCCTAGACACCCCCCCCCCCCCCACCCACCCACACACACCCCTGGACTACCCCCCCCCCCCCCACACACACACACACAGACACACCCTCGGGACTGCCCCCACCCTTCTAAACGCCCCCTGTACATCCCCCCACACCCCTGAACTACCCCCCCCCCCCCACCCCACCCCCTGGACAGCCCCCCACACCCCTGGATAACCCCCCCCCCCCACTCTCCTAGAAACCCCCCACCCTCATGGACACCCCCTTCCACCCCTAGACTCCCCCCACCCTCGGGACTCCCCCCACACCCCTGGACACCCCCTGGACATCCCCCCACATGCCTAGACATCCCTCCCACCCTCCTGGACACCCTATCACCTCATTGTATATCCCCCACCACACCCCTAGACACCCTCCCCCCCCCCCCCACCTCACTAGACACCCCCACACCAAAACCTGACCAAAACCAGACCACCCCCCCCCACCACCTAGACAACCCCTGGACAACTGGTGTTTGGAGGGGAGGTGTTGTCATCCCTCAGGGGGCACGCCGCTGGAAGGTACTCATCACTCCCACATGCGAAGCTTGAGCGCTAAAAATGTTTCACATGTGGGAGTGATGAGTACCTTCCAACGGCGTTAATCCCCCCAAGGGATGGTAGTTCCTCCTCTCCCACACTACTGGACTCCCCCCCCCACTCTGAGGACTTCCCCCACCCTCCTGGACACCCCACCCCCCCTACACCCCTAACCCCCCCCCCCCCCACTCACCCCCTGGACAGCCCCCCACACCCCTGAACAACCCCCCACCCTTTTGGACACCCCCCACACCCCTGGACTGTCCCCACCCCCCCCCCCTCCCCACCCTCTTCGACACCCCCCCACACCCCTGGACTGCCCCCCCCCCCACCCCCTGGATATCCCCCCACACACCTGGACACCCCCCACCCTCCTGGACACCATCCCCCCCCACCCCTGGACACCCCCCCTACCCTCGGGATTTTCCCCCACACCCCTAGACACCCCCTGGACATCCCCCCACTCGCCTAGACATCCCTCCCACCTTCCTAGACACCCTCCCACTTCACTGGACAGCCCCCACCACACCCTTGGACACACCCCCCCCCCCCCACCCACCTCACTGGACACACCCAGACCAAAACCAGAACAAAATCCCCCCACCCCACTGGACAACCCCCACCACACCCGTGGAAACCCTCCCCCCCCCCCCACATCCCAGGACTCCCCCCCCCACTCCCTGGAGAGCCCCTCGACAGCTGGTGTTGGGAGAGGAGGCACCGCCATCCCTCAAGGGGCACGCCGCTGGAAGGTACTCATCACTCCCACATGCGAAGCATGAGCTCTCAAAATGTTTCACATGTGGGAGTGATGAGTACCTTCCAGCGGCATTCATCCCCCCAAGGGATGGCGGCGCCTCCTCTTCCACACCCCTGGACTCCCCCCCACCCACCCACCTTGTTGGGTACCTGGACTAGTGTCATCATTCTTTATTTTCCTTTATTTTATTTGTTGATTTGTCTGGTCGGTCTTACCTTCGTCTTCCATGGACATGGATTTATTGAAGATGCAGCCATCCTAATCAACCAGGCCCGAGATATCTCTTCCTAAACTCAGAAGCGACAAATCCTTTCTCGATCATTCAATCAATGTCATGCCATTAATGATGTACCTGATACAAACTACCTCGCAACGAATTTTTCGCCATGTTTTTTGTCTTATATCAAATGTATGTAATTAAATAACATTCATTGATAGTGATCTCAAGTCAGGAGACCATTACACAAGTCCGTAGATAGGAATGACCAATGACACATGAAACATGTGGTGTTCCTCCTATTAAGTGGGTTTGTCCTCATGATCTCAATTACTATAGATCATCAAGTGAGAACTTCATGAGAAGAAGTCTCAATTCTTATGAGCCCCCAGCACCTGATGGTCACACATCATCTGTTTCTTTTCATAATTATGTAACTGGACCATATGAAATTACATTAAGATTACTTTCATGGCATCTCAGGGTTCTCATTATAGCCTGGGACCTACTATAACCCTTTGATGCGACAGGTAATCTAAGGATATTTCCATAAACAAATTGGATACATAAGTATCTACAATATCATGGAATGATGAACACATGTATAAAAACAAACTGAATACATGTAACAGTAATCAAAGTACAATACAAGTTGGTTCTAGGGCACCCACTTTCAACACTACCACTTGAACTAGATCAAACTTTTAACAGGTTTCAACCCGCTAGCTCTCACATGTTAATCATGCTTCTGTTGAGTAATGGTTTTAGTCAGGGTTTCTGCCACATTGCCTCTATGGCTACTCTTATAACTGTCACTTCACCTCTTTGAGTAAAATTCCTCAAGAGATGAAACTGCCAAAGAATATGATTTTTCCTCTGGTGAGACCTGGGCTCCTTGGGAAGCACCACTACAGCAATATTATCACAATATATTGGAATAGGGTCTGCACTGCTAGGTACAACACCAATGTCTGAGATAAAGTTACATATCCAGACTGCTTCCTTTGCTGCATCGGAAGCTGCAGTATATTCGGACTCTACTATAGAATTAGAAACCACAGCCTGGTTTGAGCTTCTCCAGCTCACTACACCACCATTCATGAAAAAGATATAACCTGACTGTAACTTCATATTGTCATGCTCTGTCTGGAAACTAGCATCAGTGTATCCCCTCAAAACTAGTTTTTCATCTCCTCCATACACCAGAAACATATCCTTAGTATGCCTTAAGTACTTTAGGATAGTTTTAACAACTATCCAATGCAACTCTCCTGGATTGGCTTGATATCTACCCACCATGCTTAAAGAAAAGGCAACATCAAACCTGGTACATAGCATGGCATACATGATAGAACCCACTGCCGAAGCATAAGAGACTCTACTCTTTCTGTCAATCTCCTCCTGTGTTTTTGGAAACATTTTATTGAAGAGATTTACACCATGTGACATAGGTAACAATACTCTCTTGGATTGTTCCATATTGTACCTTTTGAGTACCTTGTCAATATATGTACTTTGACTTAGGCCAAGCAGCCCCTAAGATCTATCTCGATAGATCATGATCCCTAGAATGTTGGCTGCTTCACCTATGTCTTTCATGGAGAATCATTCATTTAACCAAGTCTTAACTGACTATAAGACGTTCCCCTTGTTTCCCATGATTAATATGTCTTCAACATATAAAACTAGGAAAATGATAGAATTCCATTCAACCTTTTTATAGACACAAGGATCCCTTTCATTTTTGACAAAACCAAAATCTCTTATGGCCTCATCAAAGTGAACATTCCATGATCTTGATGCCTGCTTCAATCCATAAATGGATCTCTGCAACTTGCATACTTTATTGGTATTATTTTACTTAAAAAACCATTTGGGTTGAGTCATATAGACATCTTAAACCAACTTCCCATTTAGAAAAGTGGTTTTGACATCCATTTTCCAAATTTCATAATCATGAAAGGTTCCTATTTCAAGCAATATTCTGATGGATTTAAGCATTTCCACTGGTGAGAAGGTTTCATCATAGTCAATTCCTTGACATTGTTTGAAACCCTTTGCAACCAGTCTTGCTTTAAAGGTATTAACCTTACCATCCATGTCCAGCTTCTTCTTGAATACCCATTTGCATCCAATGGGATTTACATCAACTGGAGGGTATACCAAAATCCAATCTTGATTTTGGTACATGGACTCCATCTCAGAATTCAAGGCTTCTTGCCATTTAGCAGCATCTTTTCCTTCTACTACTTCCTTGTAGGTTAGAGGTTCATCATCCTCAAGGACTATTTTTTCACCTGACTCGGTGATAAGAAAACCATAATGCTCTGGTTCTCTAACCTCTCGCGTAGACCTACACAGTATCTGTGTCTCAGGAACAATTTCTTCTTCTACTTTCCCTTGTGGAGATTGTTCATCTACCAACTCTTGTGCATCTGGAGCATTAACTTCATCGAAGTCAATCTTTCTCCCACTATTTCTAATAGAAATGTGATCCCATTCTTGAAATGTGGCATATCTAGCCACAATGACATTTCTATATAAAGTTTTATATAGGTAGTATCCTCTAATTTCTTTAGGATAACCTATAAATATGCACTTAGTGCTTCTGGATGATAATTTGTCACTTGGTAAAGTCTTGACAAATTCCTTGCACCCCCACACACGCATGTGTGTCAGATTAGGTTTCTTTCCATACCATAACTAATATGGAATCCCATCTGCAGCTTTAGTTGGTACTCGGTTAAGGGTATATGCTGTTGTCTGCAAGGCGTATCCCCAAAAGGATAATGGAGGAGTTGTATAACTCATCATTGATCTGACCATGTCAAGCAAGGTCATATTCCTCCTTTCATTAACACCATTCCATTGTGGTGTATAAGGAGGAGTGATTTGGGATACAATCCCACACTCCTTCAAGTGATCAATGAAATATTGGTTGAGATATTATCTGCCTCAGTCTGAGAGAAGTGCTTTTATCTTCTTACCAAGTTGGTTTTCTACTTCATTCTGGTATTCCTTAAAGAAACGAAAGGAATTATACCGCATTAATTAGATAAATCCATACCTACTATAATCATCGGTAAAAGTAATGAAGTATAGAAATCCACCCCATTCCTCTACTGTAAATGGACCACATACATCAGTATGTATTAATTACAGTACTACATTGGCTCTTTCTCCCTTTCCTGAGAAAGGTGCTTTGGTCATCTTTCCTTGTAAAAAAGCTTGACATACATCTAAGGGTTCTAACTGTACCAAGTCTAGATACCCTTCTTGATGTAATCTTTGTAATCACTTCTCGTTTACATGACCAAGCTTGAAGTGCTATATCCGGGTGTTATTTGAGTATTGTTGGCTGTTTTTGTCATTGATTTCCATTACTGGGTTTTCTAGTTCTAGCATATATAAACCATTGTTAAGATGTTCCATACCATAACATATGTTATCCCTATAAAAGAGACAACTTTTATTTCCAAACTTGAAATAAAAACCCATAGTGTCTAAACTTTACACATAGATAATGTTCCTGGTAACAGATGGTACATAGTAGCAATTGTTCAAAACAAGAACCAAACCAGTTGGTAAAGTCAAGTGATAGTCTCCCACTACCAAGGCCACCAGACTTGCACCATTTGAAGCTCAGATATCCACTTGACCTTTTTCAATCTTCTTGAACCTACTTGGTTCATGTATATGAATACAAATGTGTGAACCACATGTCGTATCCAATACCCAACTTGTAGATAAATATATATTGCATTCAATGAAAAAAAATACTGGAAGTAGAAGCATCAACTTGCTTCTTCTTTCCAGATCTGCAATTCTTCTTCCAGTGGCCTTTCTTGCCACATCCAAAGCAGACAGCTTCCTGCTCATTACTTTGCCTTTGAATCTTTGGCTTCTTTGCAGGATGATGCATTGGTGTCTTTGGCCTTGACTTGGCCTTAGACCCCTTCGCCTTGACCTTGTTTTTTTTTCACCATAAGGACAGTTGAATTGGTGTTTTTCATGTCCTTATCATCCTGGTGAACTAAATCCAAGAGATTCGGGAGCGACTTTGTCATATCATTCATATTATAATTAACAATGAAAGTCGATAAGCTTGATGGTAAAGAGGTAAGAATGAGATCCACTACTAGTTCTTGGTTCAGTTTGAACCCAAGGGAATGAAGCCTCTCAATATACCCAATCATCTTGAGTATGTGAGTACCATCTTGGTGCCCTTCTGCTAGCCTGCACTTATAAATCTCACTTGAGATCTCATACCTTTCTGGACTAGCCCTCTCCTTATATAGTTCTTGGAGATGTGAAAGCATCTTGTAGGTGTCCTCTTCTTCATGCATTTTTCTCAATTGGCTAGACATGGATGAAAACATGATGCATTGTACACCAAGCGCATCGTATACATGACTTATCCACTTATATTTTTCCATCTTTCTTGCTCCCTGAGGAGGCTCAGCAGGAATTGGGGATTCCAGCACATATAACTTCCTTTCTTGGCATAGTACTATGCGCAAGTGCCTGTACCACTCCTGGAAGTTATTTCCGGTCAGGATATTTTCTTTATCCAAGATCGATTGTAGTGATAAATTACTTGTGGTGTTGGTGAGTGCGATTTTGAATCTACATCAGATAAAAATTTAGCAGTTAGTACTTTTTCTTGATTACCTTTTGACATTTTATGATAAATAAATTATTATATCATTTAATGTCTCCCTCTATTTTAACAAACCTTAATAGACCTCACTATTAAATTCGTAATACTCTATCACTTGAGCATCCTAGTGGCAAGGATACTCTAAACCTCTCTCATAGTATACAAGCTAGGGCTACGCCACTACTTGGAGGGTTTCAAGGTAGGCGTTATGTTGGCCAACCACTTGTTCTTGTGGTTCCTTGTGTTGTTGAGTAAAGTCTCAGATTTTGGAATCTGAACTTGATTCCCTCAACCTCTTTCCACTAAAGTGATAGCAAGTTAGATAAGGCTAATCCTTGACTGCTCACTTTAGTTAAGTCGACCCATTTCTCTCATGAAAATGTCTCGGTAGTAAGAGGCACTATCAACTAAGGCTGATGAGCACCCAAACAGCTGTTTTTGTTTAGATGTGAGAAATGGAAGGAATTTAGACTTAATATATCTTTGAGGGTTTTTTAATATTAATTGACGAATATAATCCTTTTCTATTTACTATGTCCAAACTGGGTTGTCGCGCTCACAACTGAACATTAAATAGTATATTATTCCTCACAACTTTATGCATTTTACCTTGTTTGTTATTCTATGTGATCATGCAATAATCATTAAGATGCATAAAATAATAAACTATGCATAAAGTATATCATGTATTCTGACTGGTCTTGAGCATTCTATAATGATCGATCGATAACTGATCAATCATCACCTAGGGGAATCCATACCTGATTCGATACATGACTCGTGTCGCTGCTTGCTCCAGTGAAAGGCACCCAACTCCTATCTGGACTACCGCCTCAACTTGGCTGGGTCTTCCTCTCGAATCATCACCGTATAATTACAAATATACTAGCACGCAGGCAAGGGGGTCTGGGGTACAAAATACAACTAGTGCAATGGACGTGCAGGCCCTTATACATATTTGAATTAAAAGACGATTCGCAGACCGTCATTTATCTAATTAAATATTATAATCATCATACGCATTGAATAAATAATTAAATAAATAAATAAATGCCAGACATACACAGGTCGGTCACTTGCTCAAGACCAGTCGGGCTAAAAGCGCAATAAAATTAAATTGCAATAAATTTAAATATTGCGAGGGTGTTCTAATAAATTAAATGAATTCGATTAAATTAAAATAATTTATTTTATTAGTTCCATTTGTTTAATTTAATTTCAATTCCAAAAATTAAATTAAACCATCAATTTAATTCTTAAACTTAAATTAAATTAATATCTCGGATTAAAATAATTTAAACCCCTTAATTTATTCCAATTAATTTAATTTTAAAAAAAATAAACTATTTAAAATTAATTCAATGCAGGGTTATCTCTAGCCGGAGAGGAGTCTAGTAGGACTGCGTACCGCTGCGGGATGTCATCCTGAAACAGGGTACCGCAGCTTGACCGCGGCTTCTCTGCAGCTAGACTGCGGTGTGACCGCGGCGTGACTACGGCGTGACCATGGCGTGACCGCGGCATCCAAAGACTCCTGCGGTGGCTGCATCACCCAGCGTGATCTCAGGGGAGAGGAGGGAGGCTAGGAAAGAAGTTGTCCAGCCACATGGCCGGCAGCCCGCTGCTCCAATGAGCCGGCGAGGCGGTTGTCCAGTCTGGGACGGCCAGGATGGCGTGGCACAGCTTGTCCGGTGAGCTTGAGGCAGCCGGCTGGAGGCAGTCCAGCGCAGGGTCCCGGCGCGGGCTTGGGGCGGCCGGTTGGAGCTAGTCTGGTACGAAAGGGGAGGCCGGCGTGGGATCGGGGTCCGGAGTGGAGCGGGAGGCCGGTGCGGGCTCAGGCGGTCAGACGGAGGGGGTCCAGCGCGAGGCAGGAGGCCAGTACGGTCTCAAGCGGCCAGACGGAGGGGGTCCAGCGCGAGGCAGGAGGCCGGCGTGGGTTCTGGCGGCCGGCTGGAGGAGGTCCAGAGGGAGGGCAGGTCGGCTAGGGTTTTCCTCCCCTGTGTTCTGTGTGAGAGGAGACCCCTTTGGGGTCTTCTCCCTTCCTTTTTTTATTTCTTTTGTCATTAGACAAAGGGGAGACCACCTTTTATTTTTTTTATAATTTCCTAAAAAAAAAGAGGAAGACCCTTAAATTAGGGTCTTGGTACTCCCCTTTTTTAAATATTTATTAATTAAAATAAGAAATGGCTTCATGTCTTCAAAATAATATTTTATAATAAAATATAATATTATAATTTATAATAATAATAAAATTAACATTTAATTTTATCTCAATAAAATTGATATTAACATCAAATGAACGAGAGAGAAAAAAGAAAAACTTGCGATGTTGATCCATTTAAAATTTTTAAATGATCGTAACTTGATCATTATAAAAAGAAACGATGTGCGGTCGAATCCGAATGAACCATTTTAACAAACCACACATAAATTTAATTAATTTTAAATTTTTTGACTCAAAAAAACCTTGCGATCCTCTGATACCATTGTTGGGTACCGGGGCTGCGCAGCGGAAGCCGGTGGGCTAGGAATTTAAATTTTTTTGCTTAACCGGAGTGACATACCCCTATCAACTCCGGTAATCTTATCTCAGTTCGGTCTGAGGATCTCACAAGGTTTATACAGAGCAGAAAAATAAATTAAACATGTACCTTGTTCGGAATTAGCATGTGCAAGTCCACCACAGGACGCCAGCGATCGTTGCTCGAAGACTCTGAAGTCGGAGCCCTCTAGATCATCCACACATGCCTCTCGAATCTACTCGTGCACTATTCATCAAGATCTAGGTGCTAGCTCAGATCTTCGACGATCACTTCAGTCCAACGAAGATCACCACAAAGGAAGAAGCTTCAATCCGAGAAGGATGAACTTTAAGATCTTCCTTTTCTTGAGAGACTCTCTCTCTCTAAATTCCAGGAGGAGAGAGATGCTCTCAATATTGACACATGAATAGTAATCATGGGAGATCCTCTCTCTCACTTATATAGGGAGTGTTTAAAACACGTGGTATTTATTTCTGGCCCCCGTGTAATAGACGTCTGCTATATAAGTGATTTAAATAATTATTTATGACAAATAAAGTTATGCCATAAATAATATTTATAATTTATAACTTATTTATAATATATAAATATATTACAAGATAAATTTGAGTCTTCAACTCAGCTCATTCCTCCTGCTAATATTAATCGAACCAAGGATATTTAAATCCATTTGAATAATATTAATACTTTTATTTACTTTATAACATATAAATACATGTTATAAATAAATCCAACGAATTATTCTAAACTCGAAAAATTAATGAATTTATTTATTCTTTGGTGATCCATAGAACTTGGATAGTGCTAAGACCCTTTTGGCGAGGCCCACCAAGTGCTAAATTCCTATTCCCATAATAGTGCAGATTCTCAAGGTGCTATTGTGTGTATCTCAATAGCAGTGAATAATACCACTGACCTAGATCGGGGTCTAGCAACCCATCGAGTCCCCTATAGAGATAAGGCAAAGTCATAGAAACGAATGCCTCCCTACGAACATGGTATGTGTAATATAATATCTTCATCATCGATATATCAATAAAGAAGAATGCACACTAGTGTCATTATTATTTATTTTTCTTTATTTTATTTGTTGATTTGTCTGGACGGTCTTACCTTCGACTACCATGGCCATGGATTTAGTGAAGGTGCAACCATCCTAATCAACCAGGCCCGAGATATCTCTTCCTAAACTCGGAAGTGAAAAATCCTTTCTCGATCATTCAATCAATTCCATTCCATTAATTATGTACCTGATAAAAAATACCTCACCACATCTTTGTCACCATGGTTTTCACCTTATATAAAATTTAAGTAATTAAATGGCATTCATTGATAATGATCTCAACTCAGGAGACCATTACACATGTCTGTAGATAGGAATTACCAATGACACCTGAAACATGTGGTGTTCCTATTAAGCGGGTCTGTCCTCATGATCTCAATTACTAAAGATCATCAAGTGCGAACTTAATGAGAAGAAGTCTCAATGATTATAAGCCCCAAGCACCTAATGGTCACACATCATCTGTGTCCTTTCAGAATGATGTAACTGGACCATAGGACATTACTTTAAGATTACTGTCATGGAATCTCAGAATTCTCATTACATCCTGGGACCTTCTATAACCCTTTGATGCGACAGGTAATCTAAGGACATTGTCATAAACAAAGTGGATGCAAAAGTATCTACACTATCATGGCAAGATAAACGCATGTATAAAAACAAACTGAATACATGTAATAGTAATCAAAGTACAATACAAGTTGGGTCTAGGGCACCCACTTTCAACACCCCCCCCCCCAATACCCATGGACACCCTGGACCCCCCCCCCCCCACCCCCCACCCCACTGGACAGCCCTCACACACCCCTGGAAACCCCCCTCACCCACAGGACACCCCCACACCTCTGGACAACCCTTCCACCCACCTGGATATGCTCCCACCCCCTGGACTGCCCCACCCCCCCCCCCCCACTCTCATGGACACCCAGGATACCCCCCACCCCACCGGACAGCCCTCCCACACCCCTGGATACCCCCCCCCCCCACACACAACCTTGGATCCCCTCCCCCCAGACCAGAATCCATACCAGAAAAACCATCTTAAGTAGACCAAAACAAGAAGTAGAGAAAAATTAAACATTCACATATATAACATTCAAAACATACAATGTCAACTTAAAAAAACTAAATCCAACCTAAAGGACTACCAAATGAACAATTATAATTACAATATTTTAAATTACATTTTACACTACAAACAACTAAAATGTAATCAAACCTGTAAAATAATTTGACCATTCCACTTGTAAGTGTTTGACGTCTTGAGCACTATAGGGTTGAGGGTAATCAAATAGCTACAAATTATAAGGATAATAGTTAACATGTATAATGAATAAATCAAATGAAATAGTATTTCAAAGTTTAAAAGGAAATCTTACTAGGTCAAAGTTCACAACTGTCCCTGTTGTTATTATTTCATACATAAATCTTAACATATAATATCTGGATTCGATGATGCCTTGTTGTTCATGAAATTTTTTTTTGAATGAGTGTAAATTCAATATATTATTTTTATGTAATATATCATAAAGTACAAATTATAAATGGATATTTACCTTTACATTTACATATTTGATCTTTGCACTCCTTTTATTTTGGTTTTTTTGAAAGTAGACCCATCCCCTGTTAGAAAACAATATGAATGGGATAAATTTGAATTTCATTATAATATATAAAACTATTGAGAAATTGAAACTTAATTTTCCAAAATTTTCTTAAAACTTTCCCGCACATCACCACAGACAGAGCATATCCAATAAAGTGTCTTCTCCCTTGGGAAAAAACCCCTAACATCCAATGATCACTGATAAAAGAAAATTTAAGGTTAGTGGTTTTTTATGTTAAAAGATAATGAACTATTTGAGAGAGATGTGTTTCATACCTCTCACAAAAAGGCATCATCCAAAATTGTGTGACTATATTCTGTTCAAGTCTTTCAGCAATATAAATCATTATTTGTTCCTCATCCAATGCACATGCTTCAGAGGGAAATCAAATGTGAGTCCATGAACCCATATACATCTATCTGCTCATTCTTCTCAAAAATTTTATAAAGATAACTAATACAAAACAGACATAAGTATACATTTTTAATAAATATAATGCACGAAAAAGGTGCTAAGACTTATATGGAAAAAAATTGCACCATGTTAATGACCAACTTATCTCCAGTAACAAGCACCATGATATCAGCTTTCATAATCCCCATAGTTATTACACATCCACAAACATGAGATTCCATTGGAAACTCATAATGATCTGCTAAAAAATTTTAATATCTTAAAAATCTTTCAAAACTACTAGAATCTGTATCTGATGTCATAGACATTTGTCTTTGCTGTGGTCTATACAATATTTCAATACCTTTGAAGTATTCCTGAAAAAATAAATAGAAAAATATATTAGTTTTTAAATGATAAAAAAACTTTAATAAAAAAAATTATAATATAATATATAACATACATACCTCTATGGTAATGAGTCTAAGAAGTCTGAAAGTCCAATTTAAAAAATGGCTGATACTCTGTCCAACTGTCGTCACCTCATCTGTAGGTAATGGTACTCGAGCTGATCTATCTATAATATCATTTACAGTGACCCTCTGATTCTCTACCTCTAATTTTTTATGATGAATTGTATCTCCTATACAATATACCAAACTATGTGAAACTATATAATGTTGAGGATCATCAACATACAACTCGTAATAAGTAGGAAGCTGCGGCGGAGGAGTAGGATACAAAATGGGGTCTGCGGGATGATGTGGGATAGTGGGAGCTACTGGTGAAGGTGGAGGATAAATAATGGAGTCTGCATGGGGAGGTGGGGGAGTGGGAGCTACTGGCAGAGGTGGAGGATAAATAATGGGGTCTGCAGGGTGAGGTGGAGGAGTGGGTGCGGCAGTCTGAAATTGTCTTTGCATGTCTGAAAACATAGACTATATCGATGCTCTAAGATTTTCCTCCAACATTGCATTAATATTATTAACTTTAGCCTCCAAGGGTTCTATTTTTTTATAAACACCCTCAGTGTAAGTACTTGAAGAACATGGAAACACTTATCTTACCGATACACCTACTGGATATCCTCATACACGACTAGGATGTTCGGGCTTTCCCAATGCTGCAGATAAAATATCTTGCCTCCCAGCAATTGTAAATACCCCCTTGTGAGCTTTTCTCCTCAAGATAATCCTGTATTAATTAATTGAACATTTCTTTAATGATTGAAATTATATGAAGAAAATAGTTAACTTAAATAAAAAATATATATATCTTACAATCCTCTCATCTATAACTCTCGAATCTTCCGAAATATGTTGCCTTTTTTCCCATCTGAGCTCTCTTCCATTGTTCATGTCTATATGGAGGGGATGGAGGGGCCACCTCTCCAGAGCTTGAAGACTCGGCTCTTAGTTTTTGTAATTTTTCCGCCATCATTGGTTCTTCCAATAATGTATACCCTCCCCGAGATAAACTATGAGGGTATAAATTTTTAGATTGGATCTCCTGAGGATATTTCCTTGTTTGCTGTAAATTAAGAATAATAAATCATTAACAAAACAGTAATAAGATCATTTATATAAGAAAGATTATAAAAGTTTACATTGCCTTTACCAAAAATGAATCTTTTCTTCTACTTTCAACAAACTGTCTCTATGTGTCTTCATCTATGAAAGGATATATATGACACGGATTTTCAAGAATCATATGACCAAAAATGAAATCATATGTGAGGGTTGATTTGAAATCCCTCTATCTCCTGCCAGCCATCGATAAGAATTTATTCCTGGCTCCTCCAGTGTTAGGAATATCAAATGTCATCTGATAAAGAAGAGGTTAAACATATTATATATACTATAAGAATTAAAATAATAGGCAAACAATAGAAAAAGATATTACCAAAATCATCTCCCACAACTGAGAGATTATCGCTTTTTTCCACACTTCTCCAGTCATCATACAAAATACTTACTTTTCTCTCACCTTAAGTTGATACAAACCTCTTAAAATATTTTGCATTTGGACCTCTAGGAATATCATCCTCATAAAACTCAAAGAGTATCCACTGATCCTGCGTATGGGAAAGTGATAATTTTGGTAAACGTGTGCACCCACGTTTACTAACTCTTAAACTCTTTGTAGTAATGAGAGCACATGAGGAAGATTGGGGAACATCAAGAGGAGCATTTTAATGTTCCTCCCTAGAGGTATGACCAATATGATCATCTCCAGAATCATGTGCTTGATCAATTGATTGATCTGTCATTATCCTTCAAATCAAAAAAAAAAAGAAAACATTAGTTCACAAAATATACAAATTCAAATATTTTAATACTACTGTAATCAGAAAATAGAAAATTGTACTAAGTTATGTAATAGTAAACATGGTTAATATGGTAAGCATGTTAAATAATGGTAAAGATGGTGAAGATGGTCAAGATGGTAAACATGGTAAACTTGGTAAACATGGTAAACATGGTAATGTAATTGTCACTAAACAAAAATAATAGATATATAATTTATGTAATGGTAAACATGATAAAGTAAAGTAAACAAAATAAAAATATGGCGAACCTGGTAAACATGGAAAACATGGTAAAGTAATTGTCAGTGAACAAAAACAATAGATATATAATAAATGTAATGGTAAACATGATAAATTAAACTAAACAAAATTAAAACAAAAAAAACTTATACTTCTTTTGTTTTGATACATGTTTTAATAAAGAAAAAACTTACAATTTCTACAATTTTATGAAAATAATAAATGTAAACAAGAAATAAACAAATGTTACCTATAATTTTAGGAATGTACAAATGGATTGTTTTCCCAAATTCCTTCGTCGTGGTCTTTCTTTATGGCACAAACCACATCTTCAACATGCTCATCTTTATGTTCTGTTAACATTTCCATGGAATTAGGGATCTCACATAAATTGGCATCTTCATCAAGTTCATCTTCACCAACATATTGTTTTTTCCCTTATAAAACAACAGCCCACCGCATATCTGATTGATCTACTACATAGAAATTTTTTTCATGTTTTTCCATTATAAAAGAATCAATCGTGTCTTTCAATCTATTCATATTAACAACTGTCATTGCAAATTCATCATTTATGACACTATTGTTACCGATTAACAATTTACAGTTAAAAACATGAACTTTAATTTTAAAGTAATCCACCTCCAATATGTCTTCAATCGCTCTATAATATGCACTTGATGCATAAATTGTGTTTTTTTTCCTTAGCACTCAAAAAATGCATTGCTTCAGCAAACACCAATACACCATTATTCTTAACTACACTTCTATTGTCCTCTGATTTCATATGAAATGTATAGCCATTAATTTCATAACCGAACCATGTTATCACATTTAAACATGGAACACCCACTATCCATTTTAATGTCTCTGATATATCTGATCTACCAAGCAAGTTCTTTTTAAACCATAACAGAAAAATTTTGTTGTGCTCATTCTAAATCCACATTTCTTTCTTCTTTGGATGACATTTTTTCAACTCATTAATATGCAATGTGATATACGATTGAGAATCAGCTATGTTATTCAGGATGTATGATTCTAACTTCTTCATCTGTTCAGCTGACAACGATTTGACTTTCGAGCCATGAATCCCCTTTCCCTCATTATTAACTTTTTCATGGTGAGATAGAGGAAAACCTATGTGTTGCGCCGCAGCCAAGTAGCTCATAAAAAAATCTGAAACCTCCTCAAAAATATAATTTTCAATAATGGAGGCTTCAGGTCGATATGGATTCTTAACATACCCCTTCAATATTTTCATATACCTTTCAAAAGGATACATCCAACGAAGATATATAGGTCTACAAAGCTTTATTTCTTTAACCAGATGAATCATTAAATGCACCATTATATCAAAAAAAATTGGAGGAAAATACATTTCCAATTGACAAAGTATACAAATTTCATCCTTTTCCAAAATGTTCAAAGCACTCACATCAATCACCTTATTACAAATTGAATTGAAAAAATAACACAACTTCATTATAGTCTTTCTGACACGGATGGGAAATACTCCATGCAATGCAACTGGTAGAAGTTGTTGCATCATGATGTAACAATCATGAGATTTCATACCTATCAACCTCAAGTCCTTCAATGAGACAAAAAAATTTACATTTGAAGAATAACATTGAGGCACTTTGATATCATGAAGACACTGACAAAAAAGCTAATTTTCTCCCTCTTCGATAATGTATGACAAGTCGGGGGAAGAAATGTTCATCTTCCATTAGGAGTGGGAGCTAACTCTAAATGTATTCCCATTGATAGTAAGTCTAATCTTGCATTCAACCCATCTTTTGTCTTTCCTTTAATATCTAACAATGTTCCAATCAAACTATCATAGATATTCTTCTCCACGTGCATGAAATCAATATTATGTTTAACTTCATGATATCTCCAATATGGTAGCTCAAAAAATAGTCACCTTTTCTTCCAAATATGTCTATCATTGCCAGCGTTTTGTGTCTTTCCCAATGTCACATCAAGGTTTTTCACCCTCTAAAAATACAGATCAAGGGATAAAGTTTTTGTAGAAATATCAAATTCATGTGATCCATTGAATGCCTTTTTAGTCTTCTATAAGAGTGATCCATAGGAAAAAACTTCTGATGAACCATGTACATTGTTTTCCTCCCATGATGCAATTGACAATATGATGTCTGTTCTTCACAAATTGGACATTCTTTATGCCCTTTAACATTGTATCCAAAAAAAATTCCAGATGCTGGGAAGTCATTTATAGTGAACAAAAGCACTACATGCAGTTGAAAATATTCCATTTTATAAGAATCATATACCCTAATACCATCCTCCCATAAAAGTTTCAAATCATCAATCAACAGTGAAAAGAAAACATCAATATCATTTTCAGGTTTCTTCGGACCAGAGATCATTATACTCAACATGACATATTTTCACTTCATACAAACTTTAGGAGAGAGGTTGTAAATTACCAATAAAACAGGCCATGAACTATGTGTGCTACTGAGGGTTCGGTATGGATTCATTCTATCTGTGCACAACCCTAGTCTGAGATTTCTAATTTCATTTCAAAATGTAGGATACTGCTCATCAATTTTCATCCATTATGGACAATCAGCTGGATAACGTATTTTTCCATCACATAACCATTCATCAGCATGCCATATTAACCTTTTTGCATCATGTGAATTAGCAAATAAACATTTGAAATGATGAATTATAGGAAGATACCAAAATATCTTTGAAGGGATCTTTGTAATCTCTACATCATCCTCTTATTTTCCTTTCACCTTATCTCGTGATGTCCCACATTTAGGACACTCTGACAGAAATTCATTTTCCTTCCTATATATCATACAGTCATTCGAACAGGCATGTATTTTCTTGTATCCCAATCCCATCGGGCATAATATTTTCTTGGCCTTATAATGTGAATCTGGAAGATCATTATATTTTGGAAGAATGTATTTCATCAATTGTAGCAGCTCTATAAAACTTATGTCACTCCATTTATGTTTCGCCTTCAGGTTAATCAATCTTAACACCGTTAACAAAACCGTGAAATTTGTACAACCGGGATATAATGGTTTTTCAGCATCACCATATAGACGCGCAACTGTCGATTCTATCTCAATTTGTTTTGCTACAATATTGTGAATCATTTCTTCAATTATATCGAAGTCACCATCTTGTGAATCATCATCATTAGTGACATTCCTTCCAGTTTCACCATGCCAATTCTAAGGGTTGTAACTCAGATTAAAACCATGAAAAATTAGATGATATTTTATCTATCTACTTTTCAACTTCTTCATATTCAAACATTTCATGCATGGACAGAAAAAAAGGTCACTACTTGGAACATTTCATTTAGAAAATTCCAAAAATGCATCAACACCTTCCTCATATTCATTGCTCATTCGATGCGCCATAATCCAACTTCGACTCATTATTACCTATAACAAATATCAAAATAATACATCTTTTTAAGATAAGACAAATATATGTTTATATGAAAAACATCATAATTTGAATGTAAAACAATTTTGAAATATAAAACAAATATATGCATATTTAAAAAAAATATACTTGAATATGATTTTAAAAAGAAAATATAGTTAGATATAACAGTTTTAAATTCATCATCGATCCTTTCTTATTGAGGTTCACAAAGAATACATCCCGGTGCAACTGGAAACCAAATTCACCCTTCCATAAAAAAGAAATATAAAGTATAAATATTAAAATATGTATACATTCTCTACTGAAAATTAGAGAGATCCTAACGATTTGAAACCTCTGTAAATCCCCTCCCCCCTCTGGACACCCCCCCCCCACCCCCCTAGACACCACCCACACCCCCTGAACCTCACCCCCACCCCTTGGACACCACCCCCCACCCCCTTGGAATCCACCCCCACCCCCTTGGACACCCCCTGGACACCACCACCCCCTTGGACAGCCCCCCACCCTCTGTACACCACCCCCCACCCCCTTGGACACCCCCTGGACACCACCACCCCCTTGGACAGCCCCCCCCCCCCAAACCCCTCTGGATAGCCCCAACACCCCCTGGACAGCCCCCCACCCCTGTAGACCGCTCCCTCCCCCACCCCTACCCTTTTGGACACCCCTGGACACCCCCCCCCCCAACCCCCTGGACACCCCCACCCCCTTGGATGCCCCCTGGACACCACCACCCCCTTGGACAGACCCCCCCCCCCCCACCCATCTAGACAGCCCCCCCATCCCCTTGGACACCCCCACCCCTATTAATAACCCTAGAACACATTTATTACTATTAAACCGTCAATTAAAAATGACCAAACATCACTAATAATAGAAGGAATGAAGGAGAAGAAGAAGTGGATGAAGAAGAAAAAAAGAAACAAATAATAAAGCAAGAAGAACATGGAATAAGTAACTTATTTAAGAAAATTCCATGGAATTCAAGAAAACAATGGGTCCTCCAATGGTTGATAGAAAATTGGAGAAAATTAGGTAAACTTGAGAATCAAATCAAATTTAAAATAAAAACTCGGATGAAGAAAATCACAGTGTAAAGCATATCATTACAGCACAGTGGGGTCAGGATAACTACACATCTTTGAAAACCATGACATGGTCACCCCCATAACCCATAATTTTCTCATATACATTGACTGGTCAAAATATATATAACCAAATAGAATCATATTGCAACACCCATCATCTTTTCATAATGCTTGAATCCCTAAAAATCATAATGGAAACCACAAACATATACTGTACCAACCCCCTTGGACACCACCCCCCATCACCTTGGACACCACCCCCATCCCCTTGAACAACACTAATAAATTATAGCCTAATACCCATGAAACAATATAATCATCATATCATAATCTCATAAAACACGATACAATAGTAAATCACAAATGACACTTATCCCCCACCCCCCTAGACACCCCCTAGACACCATCACCCCCTTGGACACCCCCCCCCACCCCTCTAGACACCCCCCACCCCCTGGACAGCCCCCACACCTCTAGACAGCCCTCCCCCCCAACCCCTTGGACACCTCCCACCCCTCCTAGACACTACACCCCATCTCCTACCCCCTTGGACACCCCCTAACCCTCTGGACAGTGCCCTGAACCCTCTGGACATCCCCCCACCCCCTGGACACCACCCCCCACCCCCTTTGACATCCCATGCACCCCCTTGGACACCCCCAACCCCCTTGGACAGCCCCCACAACCCCTGGACACCACCCCCCACCCCCTTTGACATCCCTCGCACCCCCTTGGACACCCCCAAACCCCTTGGACAGCCCCCGCACCCCCCTGGACCCCCACACCCATCCCCCTTTGACACCCCCTGGACAACCCCACCCAACTGGACAGCCCACCAAACCCCCCTGGACTGCCCCCCCCCCCCTGGACACCACCCCCACCCCCTTTGACATCCCCTGCACCCCCATGGATATCCCCCGCACCCCCTAGCCACCCCCCACCCCCTTTGACACCCACTGGACACCACCACCCAACTGGATACCCACCCAACCCCCCTGGACACACCAACCCACTTGCACACCCCCCCCCCCACCCCCTTGGAAACCCCCTATTAATGTACACACATGATAGAACACACAAAAAATCGTAAACTTGCATTAAATAACTTCCATAGGTTTACTTTACCAGAAAATAATTTATCATGGTATAGATGAACACTATGAAACTAACCATGATTGCAAGAACAAAGAAAAATAACATCTCAACAAATTATTTTAGGGTGTCGCGAAAAAAAAACTGAAAAGGATTCATGTGAGGCTTACTTGAGTGTTGTGAGTCGACCTGATTGATTTGATAATAATAAATATGAAGAATGATATTGGAAAAATGAGGCTGGAGGGCAGGACTTCGACGAATTGATTCTAGGTTTACTGCATGAGAGAGACGAGTCACAGGTCGCCCGATCGAAGAAAACACAGAATGACTGAATACGGGGTGTGATAAATCATTTAAAATTTTTATCACGTTGTTCATTTAATAAACTTTGTGATAAAATATTTTTTTATTGTTTATAACGTCAGTTATTTAATCACCGATGTAGAAAACTGTTTATCACATCGGTTATTTCATAACCGATGTGATATATGTCACTTTCTACCACCGTGATAAATTGCTAAGATTGGATTTATAACATCGGTTTTTTTATAACTGATGTGCTAAAGCACTAAGATTTCCTTTATCAAGTCGGTTATAAAATAACCAACCTGATAAAGCACTGAGATTTCAATTATCACGTCGGTTATTTTATAACCGACGTGATAAAGCATGCCATATTCAATTTTCAAGTCGGTTATACAATAACCGACGTCAAAACGCTAATCTCCGTATATTTTACATCTGTTATAAAATAACAGACATGATATATCGACCATTATAGCTTTGCACATCGGTTATATAGAACCGACGTGAAAAATGCAGACATGTTAAACGTTATTTCCACTAGTGTGCTGAGAAGGTGATCTGTACCCACCCTTCAAGAAGGAACCTCGTAGGATGACCTAGTAGCTGTCTTTATTTTTATTCAGTTGTATTATATTTTGGTTGTACTTGTACCTTTACTATTGGGCTTTTATTCTGTCCCCTCTTACTTTTAGCACTCTTTTTTCTATACAGTTTACTTGTGTTCGTATCTTGTTGTGTGCTTGTTTTCATGTGTTTATAGGATATAAAGTTAATGCCTTCCCGGTTTTAGGGGATATTCCTTTCGGTGCTAGTCTCCATCCCCTAGCCTATAGAAGGCGGGCTTGGGGTAGTCACTGCATGGGCCCCGGGGGATGGGTTGTGACAAATTGGTATGAGAGGATTTGGTTCTATCGTAGAACATTGGACTCTGATCTTCTTTTTAACAATAATAGTGTTAAGTATAGTGAGTGTGGTTATCAGTTTAGGGAATATATTTTTGGTGGGGCGGCCGACGTATCCATACACTAGGACCCCGACTTCTAATTTCTGACTCAATTCAAGAAAACACTGAAAGCGTGTGTGTTTTGAAAAGTTTTCTTGTGTTTTCTTGAGTCAGCTCACCAGTTATAACTTAATCACCTTAGCGCACCTGTTTTTTTCAGGATTATGCTGCATAGACAGCCAGCTAGGATTCCCGAGAGAGTACATGATGACGTCCCACCGAGCGACAAGGTACTGGTGCAGGGACCTCTTACTATGTTGGCACCTTCGAGTGGCGTACCAGCAGCAGTAGCACCCATTGGGCAGTAGTTACCACTAGCCGCACTGGAGGACGGTTCATGTCGACTGAGTGTGTTTCATGAGTTCCAGCAGTAGAGGCCTCCAAGGTTTCGAGGAAAGATAGTTTTCCACATATCTGAGGGCTAGCAGGAGGCGGTTTCTAGAGATTTATGCCTAGTAGAGACATCAGTACAGCATATGGTGATCTTAGTTACTAGTCCTTTCTAGTGAGTGACCATGAGGATGGTCTGCTTAGTGATGAGGCTTCGGTATGTGGATTGTTTCCTGAGATTGTACCTTCGGGTAGTGTTCTAACTATATCATTTCCCGTTGGTCAGAATGTACAATCGGTGGTATCAGTAGAGGAAACATGTAGGCTTAGTGCCTTAAACATGTTTCAACATCAGATACCCATTAGGTTTTGAGGAAATCCTGACTCATAAGCGACTAACGACTGGCTTGAGGAGGTGTCTGAGAGTTCCTAAGAGCTTCTATAGCTTTAGCAGGATGACATGTCGGTTGCTGAGTATTCATCAAGGCATACCGATCATTCCGGGTACTCTATGAATACAATAGGATCAGTGTTCAGGGCTTGGACATCCGATCGAGCTGTGTTTAAGGACATCTAAGCCAAAACGTTTCCTCTATGCATTTCTACTTATGTTAGGGAGATAGAGAGAACCTTTGTGGTTGAATTCTCATTGGCTGAGCGGATACAGCCAGTGAATGTTAGTAGTGGGAAAGCAGTAAATGGGTGATAGTCTCAGAGACTTGGGCGTGTAAAATGTGTCGGGAAGAAGATGTTTTAGGGATAGATGAATCTGTGGGGCAATGGATGTGGAAACAGAGCTAGGAGACCAACATGAGGTGGTGTACTTTTCGACATGTTACAATCACCCCCTTTTTGTGGACCCCACCAGGCTCAGGGAGCTAGAGGAAAGGGGAAGGGAGTAGCTGAATGCGGTCAAGGAGTGTGACCCAAGGGCTCTAAGAATGATTCAAGGTACGGTCCTTGTCTACTACTAGTTGTCGTATAAATACACATAGGTACCAATCATTCCTTCTTTCCACAAATCTTGTTCAAGACCTAGAGTTTCTGGTTAAGCTGTTGACTTGACCCTCACGTCAGAAGATACCTTTTGAGGAGACTCGATAATCACACTTATGATGATGGTGTGATCCGACCCTAGAGGTGAGATTTTCAGTTGGAACCTCTTAGTGGTAGTGTCGAGGCCTTACGACGTTAGTTTGGGTATGGACTGGGAATCCATAGTTTATACTCAGATTGAATGTATAAGGAAAAAAAGGTTGTGGTTTCTCTAAAATTTTGGAATGGGGTTTTCCTTGGTTGGAGAAAAGGAAACTCAGGCAACAGAGGATGGACACATGCATAGGAGGGTGTAGCTGATCACTCATGAGTCGGCCAGACTTACCCTTGTGGTGACATGAGTTTTGAGATTTTAGTTCCAAACTGGAGTGGTAGAGCATGGGGATATCTTTTCAAAATATTTTTACAGGATTACCTCCCCATAGGGAGAGGGACTTCTGGTCTGGCTGGGTACTACCGGAGTTTTGTACCCGACTTCCCCAGGGTAGCAGCACCCTTGTCAGCTTTGACGAAAAAGGGGGATCCTTTTCTGTGGAAAAAGGGTGTCAGCAGAGCTTTCAGGAGCTGAGACATATACTGACAAGTAGAACTGCGCTACCCATGACCTAGAGTTAGCAGCAGTGGTCTTTGCGCTGAAGGTGTGGTGGCATTAATTGATGGACGAACGTTTTACAGTCGACTCAGATCACAAGAGTCTCAGGTATATCTTCTCACAGAAGGACCAGAACCTAAGACTGCGTTGTTGGCTTGAGTTCCTCCAGGACTATGACTTGGAGATAGTTTATAATCCTGGGAAGGGTAATGTTGTAGCACATTCACTCAGTTGGAGATCTGGTATACAGCTGCTAGGTGAGGCGACGGAGCATATGGCTGCTTTGTAGATATCCTTTGTGGATCGGGATGGAGCAGCTTTTCTTCATTCTCTTACAGTCACTCCCCCACTTCTTCAATGATTTAGGGAGGCGCAGCTTTAAAAAACTGACTACGAGGCTCGATATGCTCAGATATCCACAAGACAAGCACCTGATGGATTTTCTGAAGGTGGGGAGCATGTCATCCTTTTTAGAGGATGTACCACGGTACCAGTGTCGCTTCAAGAAAAAGTGATGAGGTAGTTCCACACATCCCTCTAGCGGTACATCCAGGAGTAGAAAAACTATACCAGGATATCCGATGATAGCACTGGTGGCTGGGAATGAAGAAATAAGTAGCATATTTTGTCTCTTGATGCCTCACTTATCAGCAAGTGAAGGCAGAGCATCAGGTACCAGTAGGAATTGTTCATCCTTTAGAGGTCCCAGAGTGAAAGTGGGATGGGATATCCATGGTATTTTTTATAGAAATTCCACGTACATCTAGTGTTCATGATTCTATCTGGATAATCATTGACCAACTCACCAAGTCGGCCCACTTCCTACCGATCAGAAAGCAGGGTTCATTAGGGAGCTTGGGATGCCTCTATGTGCGGGAGATTGTGTGGCTACATGGAGAACCCTCAACGATTTTCTCCGATCGACATGCACGTTTCACTTCCCGACTATGGAAGGGGTTGCAGGAGGCTTTCAGGATGTAGCTTCATTTGAGCACCGCCTTCCATCCCCAAACAGATGGCCAGACTGAGCGGACCATTCAGAACCTCAAGGACATGATGCATGGTTGTGTCCTTGACTTCAGTCGTATCTCGGAGGATCACTTGACTTTGGTGGATTTTACATATAACAATAGTTATCACTCCACCATTGGGATGTCAAATTTTGAGGCATTGTACGAGTGACCTTTTATATCACCTCTATGATGGACTGACCTAGGGGAGTCATCACTCATGGGACTAGATATGGTATGGGCTACCACGGAGAAGGTACAGGTCATCCAGGAGGGGATGAAGACTACACAGAGCAGGAAGAAGTATTATGTCGATAGGAGATAGAGACCTCTGTAGTTTGTGGATGGTGACCATGTCTTTCTATGGGTCTCACCTCAAAGAGGTTTGCGGAGATTTGGTCTAGGTGGAAAATTATCTTCGAGGTTCATCAGACCCTTCTAGGTCCTCATCAGAATTGGAAAGGTGGATTACCGCCTAGCTCTTCCACCTCAGTTTCACTGGGTGCACGAAGTCTTCCATGTATCCCAGCTGAAGAGATACGTGCATGACACTTCTGACATAATCGACCATGGAGAGCTGGACATCTATGATGGAGCAACATTTACGGAGGTTCCATTAGAGATTGAGGATCGAAAGGATCGGGTCCTTTGAGGTCGGTCGATACCTCTGGTGCGCATTCCCTAGCAGCACGGGAACCTCCAGGAGAGCACATGGAAGCGGGAGGCTCAGATTCTTCCTCAGTACCCCCACTTGTTTTCCTAGTTTTTGTGAGGAGGCTTTCAAGGATGAAAATCCCTGAGGTGGGGAGAATGTAAAGACACAGAATTTCCATGTAATTTTTTTTAAATATTTGGGAATTTTATGAGTCCACGAAAATTGATCGAGTGTGATTCCCAGGACCGGTGTGCTCGGAATGAATTTCTAAACTTTTTTTCAGGTATGTTCAGTAAACGTACGAGCGGGTTTCTTTAACTTTTGAACCGGTGCTTGAAATTGAAATCTAATGGAACCATTGAACTCGCAGCACTGATATTCTTTTTAGGAGACCTTCACCTCAGCCACAGTAGGTCAAGGGTGAAAGATAATTTATTACTTTTTCATGGAAAAATAAAAAAAAATTGTTTAACATTTTTATTTTTATTTGAAACTCCCATGTGAAAGTTATGGAGGTGGGGACCACCCGAGGAAGGAAATCCCCAATTCAAATCCATGGTGGTGAGGACCACCCAAACCCCACTTTAATAGAGAAAAACTCTCAACTCCCCATTAATTACTCCTTCCATTTAATTGAGTAAATTAATTATGCCAACTCTCCTTTTTAATCAATAGTGTCATTTAATTTTTGTGTAAACATAAATTAAACCTACTTTAATTTAAGTTGGAATTTCATCACTTGGGGGGTTTTGGGAGAGTGTTGGTAAAAAAGGATGAGCTTTAGAGAATCATGTAGAAACTCATCCTCCAATGAAGAACACACTCCGGAATGGAAGAACGAGGACGACGTTCAAGCTGACTTCGGAAGCGTCTCACGAAAGCGACGAATGCCGATGCCACTATACCCAATGACTTCGTCTCCTAACCCAAAACATTCGTCAACAAACCTCTGAGGTAGGGGTTTAATTATGTGTGATTATTGATTCTCATGTTCTTCCCTTCTATACAAAGAACGCAGATCAACTCTCTAACTAGTTGATCCGCGGATGATTTCGTTGTGCGAGGTTTGGGAATAATCATTGCCAGAGGTTGTAGGGTTTGATGTTTTGAGTACCCTCTTACCGTTCTTGACATTATTCATACAAGTTTTATTAAGCCACTTGCTACTGCCCTAACGGAGAGGGTGCGGGCCAAACGAACATGGCCCAACCTCTCTGCATTTCCTTCAGGATTTTGTTGTGTTCATCATAGTGGAAGAAGGAAGCGACCGGTGCTGGTGAATGGAACTAGTGGGACTCAGATACGGCGATTGGTGTCCCGCTGGCCGTGACGAAGGCGACGGTGCAACCGCGCTTCACCACGGCCCTCGCGCCGCCCCGCTGGCCCCGCGCTACACCACGGCCCCCGTGCCACCATGCAGCCCTCGTGCTACCCCACCGCACTGCGGGCTATCGCCCAGGCCGGGCCGCCCAGCTCGGGTCGTGCTACCCAGCGCACGTTGGGATAGGCCGGACCTAACAAGTCAGGCATGACCCCGTGTGTCGGGCCGGACCCAGCAGGTCGGGTCGACCCGAACCGGGTCAGGTCAGCCTAGGTCAGGCGGGGCTGGGTCGGACCAGACCTGGGCTAGCTTCGACACATTTTCACTCTATCGGCCATAATTTTGGCATAGGGCGTTCTTTTGACGAACTTTCTGCGGCACCGGAAACCTTAGACCGAGACGGTCCTTTTGGTATACCCCACTAGAAACTTGGATAAAGTTGGGGTATGGTCAGGTTGGATCGATCACGAATCCAACCGGGCCCTCGGGACTAAAAGGATAATAACTTACAGCTCGGGCATCCGATTGACGCACCGTCTGTTGCATTGATATCCCTTTTACATGGAGTTCCTTTGGAATACTTATTCGTGGGACATCGTGGTAGTTGGAGTATCGACCAGTTCTTGAGGAGCGGATCCTCCTGGAGACAAGCAAGCTTAGTGCGGGAACATTGTAGTTGGCTATGACAATGTACTAGGATCCTGTGTGGGTCTGAAGATGTACTGGGATCCTGTGTGGGTATGATGAGGTACTGACAATGTACTAGGATCCTATGTGGGTCTGACGATGTACTGACAATGTACTAGGATATTGTGTGGGTTTCACGACGTACTAACGATGTACTAGGATCCTTTGTGGGTCTGACGACATACTGACGATGTACTAGGATCTTGTGTGGGTCTGACGACATACTAACAATGTACTAGGATCCTGTGTGGGTCTGAAGACGTACTGATGATGTACTAGGATCCTTTATGGGTCTGACGATGTACTGATGACGTATTAGAATCTTGTGTGGGTCTGATGAGGTACTGACAATGTACTAGGATCCTGTGTGGGTCTGACGATGTACTAACAATGTACTAGGATTCTGTGTGGGTCTGACGATGTACTGACGATGTACTAGGATCATGTGTGGGTCTCACGACATATTGACGATGTATTAGGATCTTGTGAGGGTCTGATGATGTACTAGGATCCTATGTGGGTATGAAGAGGTACTAGGATCATGTGTGGGTCTAACAATTTACTAAGATCTTTTGTGGATCTGATGATGATTTGGGATCCTTCGTGGGTTTGCCTCTAAACAGTGTAAGTCGAATTAGTAGTTACATCTAATCATCTATACTACTGTACCAATGTTGTACCTAGTGTGAGAGGAGTTCGTACCTGTGTGGTACTTTCCTTTATGGTACTTACCTTTGAGGTATTCCTTCCTTTGTGAAACAGTTGAGCTTTGGGATTTTGGGTTGGACCCTGTGTTTTCTCATGATTGAGATGGGTATACTTGATAACTTAGGTATATGCATCGGCATATACCAAAGTAGGGTTGACAGATGATTTTTCATGCTTTGTGGTTTATCCTTTGGATATTTCATGAGACCTTGAGGGTTTCGGGGTCCCTACTGAGTATCGTTATAGTCACCCCTTCAATGGATTTTCCCACACCTCGTTGTGTTTGGTGCAGATGATGGACAGCGCTGATCGAGGCTGAGAGTATCAGGACTGGATGGTGCCCAAAGTTGGACCATACGGTATGTCGTTACGCAGAAGAGACGGGCGGACATGGAGTGCTGAGGAGGCGATCTGTACCTACCCTTTAGGTAGGAACCTCAGAGGAGGACCCAGTAGTTGTATTTATTTTTCTTCAGTTGTATTTTATTTCAGTTATACCTGTACCTTTACTATTGGGCTAGTATTCCGACCCCTCTTACTTTCAGCACACTTTTTTCTATACAGTTTACTTGTGCTCATATCCTGTTGTGTGCTTGGTTGCATGTGTTTATCATATATAAAGGCAACGCCATCCCGGTTTTAGGGGATACACCTTTCGGTGCTAGTTACCAGCCCTTGTCCTATAGAAGGCGGGCTTGGGGTAGTCACGGTACAGGCACCGTGGGACGGGTTGTGACATGTAAAATATGGGTTAATAAATTGAAACCAAAATTTTTAAAATTATAAAGTAAATTATTAAATAAATATTGGTCTTATAAAAGGTTTTCCTGAATTTCAAATTCATAATGATAAAATTCATTTTATTAGTAAAAATGATATATTACACTATTCACCTAAAAATCAATCTTTATAGAAAAAATCCCTAAAATTAATCTTAAGAAAAATATTATTTGATAAATCAAAAAAAATATTAATTTTATCAAATTAAAATTCTAAATTTTATAAATTTAACTCTTAAATAAAATTGTGATAACTAATGAAAACATAGTTTTATATGAAAATAGTTTTTTTGAATATTATGCATTCTCATTCATATTTCATATTATTTTATAATTAAATTGTATTAACCAAATATTCATATAAAATATATCTTATAATCATTAATCATAAGTTTATTGAAATAGAAATACATATCACATAAAAAAGAAACAGTTAGAAAAATATATTTATAATCATAAAATGATCGCATTATTAATTTTATGTATACCAATTGAATTTTATCCATACTAAAAGTATAATTTATTTTATTTCTATAAATATTTCATAAATATATTACTCCTATTCATTTATGATAATTCAATGACTATTTTTTAATAGTATAAACATATCACAGTTTTTTTACTTTGGTTTTTCATGTGGGGGGTTATCGAACATGATGACTTATTTAAAGATAATCATATATTGAATTTTTATGGTGTTACAAATAGGAAGAAAATAATTGAAATTATACTTAAAATGAGTGTTTTAGAGGGATTTTTAAGTGGTTTCATGGACTTATTTCCTAGTCACAAGGACCGTGAAATGACTATATAGCAACCATTATCCCTCCAACCTCTAGTCTACATGGTCCAACTACATGGTCTCAGGTGACCGTACTACAACTGTGTAGCCCCTACTATTCCCCAATACCCCTTTCAAAGTACCCTTATATAATCTGAATAACTATTAGTCAACCATACAAGGACTAAAATGCCTCCAAAATCCCTAATTCCACCTCCAAACTATACCAACAACTTCTCCATCCCCTACAAAACTTCTCAAGGATTAAAAGACCCCACTCGTCACTATCTAACCCAATTATACTTGAATTATTCCTTTTATCCTAACACCCTATCCTAAAAATTATACCTCCCAAAATAATTTATCATCCTTAAAAAAACTACGTATGATCCACTTCTTCAAGACACTCATAAAAATATGGGTATGATAAAACCAATAATAGGATTGCTTTTGTTCCGAGTTTCATATTTAACATGGAGGTCCACCCACAACACCATAATGATTGACTATTGGGAAATGTTTTCATGTTCCAAATATAGAGTATATCACTCCCATTAAATCTCAACTTAAGACACATAATCTAGGATTTTACTAGGAGTAGGAGATGTACAAAGTCATAAACACAACTCAAATATTACAATGGATGCATCACTCAAACTTCTGATCTCAAATAAATCTATCATCAAATCAGGACTAAATATTAGTCCATATATAAACCAAAAAATTTCATGATCATGGTCATGCTACCCTGAAGTGGGTCCAGCATATTTTAAACCCAAATAGTCCTCAACATTTTTTAATGTAACTTTATCCCAATAAGGGATCAAACTCCAACAATAGTAGTGAATTACCATCATAATTTTGATTGAACATAAATTAATGGACCGAGGTTTCATTTGGGGAAATAAATTTAAAAAGAATCATATAATTGGATGGTGTCAAAACCAGATGAAAAATGTGAGTCTTAGACTCTAAGAATTCTTTTATTTCCAAAGGATTAGGCTCACCTCAAAACCAATTGGGATTTTATCACAAAAATGCATCTTTCACACACCATATATTGTTAAAGGGAGGTAGAATACACTATATGGTAAGGATTTTATTAATCATAAATTGAATAGGATCCACCAACTACACATGGGAAAATGATACCTTCCAATCAAGTATCTGAATCGATCTCTCATCACTCAACTAATCAGTGGTTAGAGGATCAAACACTAGAACGGATCTTCAAAATCATACCTAAAAATATAATATAGATATATATGGGTGTAATACACCTTTTTAAAGAATAAAATCATGTTCACTAAAACATATCTATATGAGAAACCATAGTAAGTACATAAAAACCCATCATTGACACACAACATGATTCATGTACCAAATTATTTTTTCCCCAATATCAGTGCCTTATAGTTTCAAGTTAAATAATAGATTATGAGAGAATTATTTAAGGGATATATAAAATTACCCACCACTTATGGGTTTCTTATTCTGAAAACCAAACTAAAAACCCCTTAGCAACATTACCCAAAACTCTCAAACCTAACCTCATAAGACCACTAACTCAAAACTTATTCCCTATGACTTTTCCACTCTGATACCATTCTAACACTACCTAACACACTGACACAAACCCTTGGTTGGAGATAAGATGAGTATTTCACCCTAATTCCTCCTTCAATATATTGTGGACTGGTGATAAGCACCAATAATTCATAGGATATATGAGAGGCCTTATCTTAAACTACCTGCAAAAAAAATACAACTCCAAAACATAGTATAGAAAAGAAATACTAGAAATATATATATATATATATATATATAACATGGTCATTAATGATAAAGTATCCATCTATAAGGATTCCACATGATCAACTACCAATGGAGAATACATATTCAAAAAAACTAAAGTTGTTACAATCGAACCAGTCAAAAAAAGAAACCTCCTTGCTACAAGAGATCTGATTTCAACCATTGATAGAGAACTTCTTTTCTATGTAGAACCTTATGCCACTACACATCAACACAACTATATCCACTTGCTAAATATCTACAAAATTTTCCCCTAAACTATCAATATCGTACACAAGTGGGGGACCATGCCTCAACACACAGGTGATTTCTAACTAATTGGATGAAGGTTCATAACCAAACACACGGGGGAGTACTATATCCATATATAATATAAAGGAACATGACCTATCGTGAGTATGACATCAAGGGAGTACCTAAACCCCATGTGTTAAGGACCATTCCCCGTCAAACTGGGGAGTACCAAAACTCTAGGTTTCTCTAAATTTCTTACATGAACCTTGTTTTTGTCTATGAAGATATAAGATCCAAAAACCAACTAAGATTCCTTGTAAACAATATCTAATAAATGATAAGATCATGAAATCATATATTATGTGGTAAATCACTTAGAATGGGCTACTTAAGTACCCAATACTATAACCCTAGTGAGAAGAAATGAAAAACTATAGTAAACTACCAAGAACATAGCATGTACTTCCTATGTACATGGACTGTGAGTATTAGGTGATAGATCGGTGTGTAGTGCCACTAAATAGTTTATTTGAGGTTGACCCACAAGGAATGTTTTGTAGGGTACAAGGAATTTGGAATTTGATACTCCATATAATAATGTATTGATAATATACATTGATTCATATCGCATGAATAAATGAAATTTCATATTATATAAATGGTGTTTGGGACTCACAAACCACTTGGGTGTGTACCATTGGAATTTCTTGAGTCATATCCCCATTATACGTGGTGTGTATAACTGATCCCAAACTACAGATAGTGGTATCTGTTTATCTATACATATATTGTGGTACAAGAATGATTCATATATTTTGATATACAGATAATTTCACCTGGAGGACTACATATTTTATAATAAATAAATCAAGATCCAATATCTATGATCACTTTCTTGTTTCATCATAGTCATTGTTGTCTCTTCCACCTCTAGTCACATAGCCACTATTGAAAAATCCTAATGACTATAAGGGTCACTTCCACACCTCACCAAAGCATCATCTCCATCATCTATCAATTCCACCATCTTCTTCATACCCATGCCAACCCATCACCACCAAGACCACCCTTTGATGTATTGAAATAACAAAAAATTTTACCAATGGAATATCCATTATTTTAATTATTTCATAAAACAGATACATCACATAGTGAGCCCAATAAAAATATCATTCCCATAAATTAAGATGATGCATTAGTCAATGAATAAACCAATTACAATGGAAAATATTACAGCGAGACAAAAAAATATAAAATAAGATGATGAGAATGAGAAAATTTGGATCTGCTCGATCCACTAGAATGATCGCACTCATGAAAAAACCTGTATAAATAAAACATAATTTTAATAATATGATATTAATTTTTAAGATATATAACTTTAAGATAAAGTATAAGTGAATTAATAATGAATGAAATAAGTGGTATTTATAGAAATTAAGGAATCTATATGACCATTATAAATCTGACTATTGGAATTGTAATCTAACAGTTAGAAATAGTAATCAGGTCGTTAGAATAGTAACATCACCTATGAAAGTATAAAATAAAATTTGGGTATCATATAAATAAAAAAATGATATATTTATATCATGTTTTAAGTAATAAATGTTTTAAAAATGATAAATTAAGTGATGGTATTTTTATAAAACGTAAATGGATATTTACAATGTTATAATTAATATAATGATTTAAAGAAAACTTATTTCCATAAAATAGATTAATAAATTAATATAAAGTTGTATTATAATTATAAGATAATTTTTTGTGACCATAAATAATTTTTCAAAGGGTTACAAATTTGATTATAATATTAGAATTGATATTTTTTTACTAAATGATGTTTTTATTTAAAAATTAAATTTAGAAAATTTAGAAAATTATTTTCAAAAAATGGATTATATTTTTGAAACCTACATTTCTAAAAATGGATATGGTAAATTTTTGGGACTTTTCTAAGGGTTGATTTTTTGGTGAATAGTAACATATGATAATTTCTGGTATTTAATATTATAAGCTAAATACAAGAATTTTTTAGTCATGGATGACGTAATCACCCATTATCTCAAACCATAATTCACTATTTACTATATTTAGTCATATTAATCAACACTATTGATAGTATTTTTCAAAAATAATAAACTAATGAATATAATATTCAAAAACACCCCTCTCCTACCCATATAAATACCACCCTTTCTCCTTAAACCTTATAATACTTATAGATTATCAATATTATACCCAATTTCATTCCCAATCCTCTTATGTAAAGTATTTTTTGTTCTCAATAAAATACCAATTACAAGTTCCATAAGGGTTCCATCAAGGTGGTTTTATTTTAGAGGTAACTTTCTCAAACAACTTATTTTAATTTATTTTCTTCTTCTACCTTCTCCCTTACTCCTTACTCCATCAAAGCATAACAAATATAATATCATGTATATACTATAATTTTATATTTATAATGTAATATATTCTGTCAACCCATTTTTTCATATCTTCTTATTCAAAGAAACAAAATCGTTGTCCAAATTATGGTGATTTGCCATCTCTGTGGATAATGAGTTTTCATTTTCCATTTCCACCTGCAAGGATAGTAAACAACCATTATTATGGTTAAACTAGATTTTAATATGTATATGATGAATTTTTTCATGTTATGTAACTAATATATATACATAATAATAAATAAAACAAAACTTCTTCGTGAGGATAAAAAAAACCCCAAAATTAATTAAACAATTATCACCAACGCTTTATCAAATTAATCATCCTCAAACAAGCCAAAAAATTGTTATATTGAACCATTTAAAATTATTTAAGTGAATTAATACCATATAATTTCACTTCTATATAATTATTACAATTTTAAAATGACTTCCATAATTATATACAAGTGAACCAATCATGAAACTATGAAAATGAATGCTCCAAGAAAAATGAAATTGAACTTTATAACTCATAAAAATGGTAAATAATGAACCTAATAAAAGAATAATAAATTAAATAAAATTATAATAGGTTTATAATTAAGTAATTAATGAATCTAATTTTACTATATAGTACATTCAGTGCACGTGAAAAACACATTTGTACATAAGGTAAGTGATTGCTATGAACCTCCATTTTTCATTTGGGTTATGCTTTCTCTCTATTTAACTAATTGTATTTCATCATTATTATTATATAATTCCCATAGATTTTTTTATATGTTCCAAAAATGTTTATATAACTCAATTAATCTTTTTTTGATGGGTGAATACATGTTTTAAAATGTTTTCTTCTCAATTCCTCTCGATAAGAAAGCCCGGTTAAATGGAACTTCTATTTTGCTTACCCATTTTCAAGTACACTATAACACCCCAAGCTTTTATGGTACGCTTATTTTTGAATAATAGATTAGCATGTGTTGTACGCAACTTCGAGTTCTAACACACCACAACCAATCAAATTAGCCATTATGAATAGTAATACCCACTTTTTGAAATTTTATAAATTTTATCTTTCAAAATGGAATTAATTTTTGGATTCGGAATATCGAAATTAGCTTCGGGTTAATTTTTCGTATTTTTCTGAAAACTTTCAATTTTTGATGAATAGTGAAAAACACTTAGTTATAGTTTAAAACTGAATTTTTATTTAAATAATTATTTATTTTATTTTAATTTATTTTAGGTCAAAATAGATACATAATTCCAATATAATTTCAATTTAATTCATTGGAGTCAGTTTATAATAATTTTCTATATATAAAAATTTTATAGAACTTTTCACTCTCTTTTACCCACCTCCTAGGAGAATTTGCAAATTCACATAAAACTTAATTTTAATTATTTTGTGAGTCAAATTTCAAAAATCTGAGATTCGCAGTTGATATCAGTAAGTAAAATGTGGTTTAATAAAATGAAAATAATTTTTTGTGAATAGTAACTTTTTACTTTTATTTACCACGGTTAAAAGTAAATAGGGTAATTAAGGGTAGAAATGATATTATTATTACCCTAACACATGTCATAATTCTATTGGATAAGTATAATTCTACCAAAACAACATTATGAATAAAATATGAACCTCTTTGGTCAACCTGGATTAGATTAGGACACTTATTATTATTTTATTTAAAGAAGAGTTAAAAGAGTTAAAATCAAAGTTTAATAACTAAAACATTTTTAATATAAGGTTATACATAAGATAAATTCAACTATAAATATTCATTAGAAATATAAAAATATTTCCTATATAATGGTATTTTATTTATATTTTTTAGAAATTAAATAATTTAATTTATTTAAGACACAATGATGTTGGAGTAATTACCTAATTAATGAAATATTAAAATAATTGATATTATAAATATCCAAATAAATGTAATTTGAGACTTTTCAGGAATTACACTAATTTTTTAGGTTAATATGACATTTAAGGGTTTGTTAGATTAATTTTTTTCGAAGTAATAATGCTCTTATGAATTTAGAAAAAAACAAAATACCAGATAGTGTCAAAATTGACATAAAAGAGTTTTTAAAACTAATATTAAATTATTAATTGATATTCTATTCTTAAAAATATAAGGTTTGAAAAAAGGACTTATATAATTATATTTTTATCATTAATGAACCACTTTAGATTTTATTGTAAGTATATAGTAATTTTATTAACCATATAATATAAAAATATAAAGAGACAAGTTAAATGTCAAACTATTTAACTAAGAGTTAAATCTAAAAGATAAAGTTAATATAATGACCCAAACCTGTCTAAAACCGATTGGTTGAGTATTTTTCGACCCATAACAACCTTATCCTTTAAATAATCTAATTTGGAGCCATTATAAACCGAAAATTATTTTATTATAAAATAATATTTCTAGCTTTTCCTAAGGTTCCCCCCACCCCTCTTATAAAAGGGCATTCCCCCTTCTCTCTAATTAGCACATTCAAAGCCATTTGGATCAACCAAACCCTGCCCAAATACCCTATCAATTTTCCAAAATTCATCCTAGAGGCCTTAATTTATTCATATATCCAACCTAAGGAGCCCTTTTGATCAAATCAAAATGAAGAACCCGAAGAAGAGGTAAATATCTCACCACCTCTTTAAAGTTCCTTTCTTCTTCCACTTCCTTTTTCTTTGTTGTTTCAATTATAAAATAATAACTCCAGTATATTATATATACTGTGATGTTATTATAAATATGTTCCAACCAAATCCATTATTCTATCCATCCTTTGAATGACATTTCACCATACGTGTGGACGTACGACTTACCGTCTCCACGTCGTGGTGCAATTGTAATTCAATAAATTATTATTTTTATGGGTATAATAATGATGTGTAATTGATTTAACTAATAAATATAACATTATAATGATTCTGTATATATGATATACCATCCAATTATAAATTATTTTAATATCAAAAGAATGATATTGTCGCTCGTGCTTACGTACGGATTACGGTCTCCACGAACGCGATGAGATTCATTCCCCATCGTATCCATTCAAGACTAATTTTCATTAGATGATTAAAATTACTGTTTAAAGACTTAATATCATTATGAATATGAAAAATATACATCCTATCCATAACAAACACTACTTACATAAAAAATCATATAAGGAAAAACAAATCAGTTAACACCCAAAATGATGATAATACAAAGATATTATTAACAAAGCAATATTAAAAGATCATATATGATATCATATTAATGTATATGTTTATTGTATAATTTAATAACCATTATTTCAAAATTATATGTGTGGTTAACCTACCCTCGATCAAGGAAAAGTACAAGGTAAGGGTTAATTTCACAATCTCCTTGTTATCCGAGGTTGTTTATATGTAAATATCTACTGGGACCTCTTTATCATTCACATCCATGTTTCTTCAAAATGTATTTCAAAACATTATTACTATGTTATAGACTATGTGTTAAAGTCATTTATACCCTTGTTTAAATTTTATAATATGTTTATATAGGAATCTTTCCATCGTTTTCCAAACAAGGTACTTTATGACCTTTTCAACAAAACTAAGGAAAGAATGTTTTTTTAACTTATACGATGGGTGTGGCTATATTACATCATTATAAAATCATCAAATATTCCCTTACAATCTTATAAGAATATTTTCAAAATAAATGTTTTCCTTATAATTATGTGACTCTTAAATGATTTCAAAATAGAAAGAGATATTTCTCTAAAAACGATTTTGATTTCATCTATGTCAACATCCTTTGATGAATTTTAAGTTTATTTCAAGTTTATTTTTTATGATACACAACTTCCATATTTTATTGAAGGTTTTGTGATATTTTGACTGTCGATTTTCTATTTTTATACCATTCATGAATTATAGTTAAAGTATTGACATTTTTATAATAGTTTTAATATGAATGTTTATGTTATATTTCAACCTTTTCATATGAGGAATGTATTGGACTTAGTAAGTGATGGGTGTAGCCCGCTATAGCTCCTCGATGCAACAGTAGGTCTCATGAGATAACTAGACATGGAATTTTCTGAGGTCTTTCCCAATTTGATATATGGTTTTGGTCGAGGCCTTAATCATTTTTTGATGTCTTGGCCGAGGCCTTGACAAAATGTTTCAGAATGTCCGGCATTATACATTCCCTCATTATGAAAATAATATTGATGGTTCATATGGTCATTCGACTAGTAGAATTCCCATGATTATGTTTTATTATAGCATTATTTACTCAGCTCATATTCCTGCCATAAAATTATTCATGTTTATTATTGGTAAAGGAATGTTGTTTCAATTATTCACCATACTTAATATTTATGTTATCTTCTGCTATATTGCTTACCCTTACTGAGCGTTTGAGCTCACCCCTTTTTATGTTTCATTTTCCTAGGATATGAAGAAGTTGGTTATTAGTGACTTGCAGGTAGAATCTATGAGGCCTGGATGTTTTTAATGAAATATATTCCTGTTATATTTCTTTTCAAACTGTAAAGTTGAACTTATGTATGAATCAAGTTTCCAATAATACTAAACTGATCGGTCTTTCGAGACATGATTTCCTTGTGATCATCCCAATGTTATGTAATAATGCACCGACTCTGGGTAACTAGGGTCGGGGATTTACAGTTGGTATCATAGAAAATTTAGTACAAAATTGGAAACTAGATTTAGATAAACTCTGATTAGATCACATTACCTTAAGATAGACTTTGAGAATTAGTATAGAATAACTTCCTAGAATTTTGGTATTGTAGAGATTTTGTGAGTTTTCCAAGCAATACATCCTTGTCTGGATATGAGCAGGTAGAGGCGTCTCTAGCACAGATGTACCTAGGGGTAAAACCCGAAAACACCACTTTGAGCTAGACTCGAATGGGAACTGGTGCACGACAACGGGTCTTGCTGCACTCTTCGTTATGAAACTACTGGGGGATATGCTTAGGATAATTCTCATTTTCTATACAAACCATTATGAAGGGTTTATGAGTATATAATTCCTCAAAAAAATTATGATTATCGATTATATCCATAAACTGTTCAATATATGATAAATATTTTACAAGTTTGGATTTATGTATTGTGATTCATAAAATAATCCAGTGTATGCCATTGTTTGGAAATGGTGCATAGTGGAAGGAATGGAAACTGTATCAATGCACACACTCCATGTAGGTATTTCCCTCCTTTTCAAGATAATTATAGTGGACCTGGTGATAAAATAGTTGTTGATCATCTTATCACCATACTGGGACAACTCACACTGGTTATGAATAATAACCTTACCCGTATGGAGAACCCTAATCCACATCATGGAAGATAAATGTTATACCACTTCATGAGGAAACAACCACCAACATTCAATGGGGTACAAATCCATTAGTAGCTGAGCAATGGATAAATTACTTAGAGAATATATTCCACGCCTTGGGGAGTAGCGAAAGGGAAAAAGTTTTCAATCCATTTTACCGCCTCACTGGAGATACAGATCAATGGTGGCCATTGATTCAAAACACAAAGGAAGATGATCAAGTATCAAATATAGAATGGAGATATTTTATAGAAATTTTCTTAGAAAAATAATTTCCTCATGACCATCGAGCAGATATGGAAAGACAATTTCTGAGTCTGAGGAAAAAGGAGGATGATAATGTTGCAAAGTATGAAGATAACCTTAAAAGGATAGCAAGGCATGCAATACATTATATACGTAACCCAAGAAGTAAGATTGACCATTTCTTTGATGGGTTAAAACCATTTCTCCATCGAGCATTAGTATCACAATCCTTCTCATTATACGAAGATATTGTCTCGTGTGCTATCAAGATAGAAAAATAATTCTCTAAGTCTTATGACTTTAAATCAAATCAAGAGAAGAAGAGATTTTCTAAACACTCTAGGAAAGTAAATAAGGAAATAGGGAAGAAGGGAAGAATTGAATTTCCACTTTGTGATAATTGCGGAAGGAAGCACCCTGGTGCCTTTCTAAAAGGAAAAGGAGTATGCTACAAATGTGGATAGAAATTACATCTTGCTGGTGATTATAATGGAAATAAAGACACTACCAATGTTCAATGCTACAATTGCAGAGATATTGGACATTATGAAAATGAATTTCCTAATAATTAGGGAAACTTACCTCAAAAAAGGCCAAGGGATCAAGGCCAAGCTTATGGGTTCATTACTGCTAAGGTTGAATCCCCGAAATACGTGGTGGTAGGTAATTTAATGGTTTCCTCAAGTTTACCCAATGCTTTATTTGATTCTGGATCATCTCATTGTTTCATATCTTCCCAGTTTTCTAAGAAAATTAGATATTTCCAATTTAATTTAATAAAGGGAGTTGTCACTCAAAACTTCTAAGGGAAGTATCATTGCAACAAACTTTTGTTAATAAGTCCCTACTAGGGCATATAAATATTCTTAATCTACTGATCTCATCATCATACCCATGATTGAATTCGATATAGTCCTTGGTATGTATTGGCTTTCGTACCATGATGTAAAAATTTATTGTAAGAATAAGGAGGTTCATATTTTTGATGATGATGACAAAGAACACCTTATCTTTAGAGAGAAATCATCGCCATCTAATTCTTATGTAGATCCACACCCAACAGCTCAACTAAATTCAATTATTGGGGAGGAAGACAATGAAATAACTGTGGGTGAGGAAAGGAATATTCAAATAGAGGAAGTACCTATTTTCAAAGAATATGTTGATGTGTTTCCAGAAGATTTACCTGTACATCCTCCAGAATGAGAAATTGAGTTTTCCATTCATTTAATTCTTGGTTCACGGCCCATATCGAAGATCCCTTATAGAATGGCCATTTTGGAATTAGTGGAACTAAAGAAACAACTAGAGGAATTGAGTAATAAGGGATTTATTCTCCCTACTGTTTCTCCATCGGGATCCCCTGTTATTTTTGTTAATAAGAAAGAGGGATCTATGAGTTAGTGCATTGACTATAGGGAGTTAAACGCTATAACAATAAAGAAAAAATATCCCCTACATCGTATTGATGATTTATTCAACCAACTTCATAGAGCTCAATACTTTCCAAAGATTGACCTTCGATCTGGATATCATCTGTTTTGTGTAAATAAGGAAGACATTCCGAAAACAGTATTACGAACCAAGTACGGGCATTAGGATTTTACAGTAATGCCTTTTGGATTGACTAATTCACCCTCTGTCTTCATGGGTCTAATGAATATAGTTTTCAAGGAATATCTTGATGACTTTGTAGTGGTATTTATTGATGATATTTTGGTATACTCTAAAAGCTACGAAGATCATGAAAATAAATTGTGCATTATCTTGAAGACTCTTAGAAGACATGAATTGTATGGGAAGTTTTGTAAGTATGAATTCGAGCTTCAGGAGATTTCTTTTCTTGGCCAAATTTTCTCCAAGGATGGAATATCTATTGATCCTTATAAGACCAAGGAAATCCAAGAATATCCAGCATCGATGAGTATAACTGAGGTACGCAGTTTTATTGGTTTAGCAGGTTATTATTGACATTTCGTCTCGAATGTTTCCCAGTTGGATAACCTAGTAACAAAGCTCACACGAAAAGGGGTTAAATTTGTTTGGAAAAAAGAGTGTGAAGAATGTTTTGAAGAACTGAAGAGAATATTATTCAATGCTCCTATCATGACTCTACCATCAGGGAATGATGGGTTTATTATTTATAGTGATGCATCAAAGAAAGGACTTGGTTGTGTCCTTATGCAGAATGATAGAGTTATTTCCTATGCATCACGACAGCTGAAAATTCATGAGAAAACTATCATACTCATGATCTTGAGTTAGGAGCTATAATATTTTCTTTGAATACATGGAGACACTATCTCTATGGTGAAAAATGTGAAATTTAAACTGATCACAAGAGTTTGAAGTATATTTTCTCACAGAAAGAACTCAACATGAGGCAAAGGAGGTGGCTTGAACTACCCAAGGATTATGATTGAACGATACACTACCACCTATGGAAGGAAAATAAGGTGGCAGATTCTTTGATCAGATAGGATCATGGAGTTTTGAACAATATGAGAGTTGAAAAGGATCTTATATACATTGATCTAGTAAAGAAGGATATAGGAATCACCATGGAAGGTAAAACATCAATACATTTTCAAATGGTTGTCAAACCATCTTAACTAGAAAGGATAAAGAGTTCTCAAACCAATGATGAAGAGTTTCAAAAGAAGATTAAAGCTGTGAATGATGGGAGATTGAGTGAATTTGTGTATGAAGATGGAATTTGAAATTTGTGAAGAGACATTGTGTTCCTGATATACCTAATCTAAAAAGGGAATTTTTGGATGATTCTCATAGTTCCAATTTCTCTATACACCCTGGTAGTACCAAAATATATAGATATTTGAAGGAACATTTTTGGTGGGACAACATGAAGAGGGAGATTGTTGATTTTGTGTCAAGATGTATGGTTTTTAAACAAGTGAAAGATGGAAGGCAACAGCCTGGATGTTTCTTGCAAACTCTTCTCATACCTGAGTGGAAATGGGATAATATTACGATGGACTTTGTCATGGGACTACCAAAGACTCCTAGAAGGAACGATGAAATGTGGGTCATTGTTGATCGTCTTACTAAGTCAGCACATTTTCTTGATATAAGATAAGATTTACCACTTGAACGATTAGCAAGACTATATATTAATGAAGTTCCAAGACTTCATGATGTACCATTATCGACTATTTCTGATCGTGATCCTCGTTTTGCATCAAGATTCTAGAAAAGTCTTCAGAAAGACCTGGATACTGAGCGTCATTTGAGCACTGCCTACCACCCCAAAACTGATGGACAATCAAAATGGACTATTCAAACCTTAGAAGACATGTTGAGATCATGATCACTTGACTTTCAAGGTATGTGGGATCAATATTTACCTCTGGTATAATTATCTTATAACAATAGCTTCCATTAAAGTATTCAGATGGCACCATATGAAGCGTTATACAGAAAGAGAGGTCACACACCAACCTTTTGGGATGATGCTGGCGAAAGAAAACTTGTAGGCCCAGAACTTGTGAAGGAAACACTGGAAAATGTGAAAGTAATACAAAACCACCTCAAAGCATCTCAAAGTAGGTAGAATAGCTATGCTGATAACCAAAGGAAGGATTTGGAATTTCAGGTAGGAGATCATGTTTTCTTGAAGGTATCTCCATGGAAGGGTGTTATACATTTTGGTAAGAAGGAAAAATTAACTTCCAGGTACATCAGACCTTTTGAAATTATAGAACTAATTGGGGTTGTAGCTTACCATTTGGAAATGCCTCCAAGTCTCTCCAAAGATCCCGATGTGTTCCACGTATCACTATTGAGAAAATACATACATGACCCAACACATGTACTCACCTATGAGGATTTAGAACTAGAACCCGATCTATCTTATTGAGAAGAGCCTGTCAAGATTCTTAATACAAGAGAACAAGTGCTGAGAAACCGGACGACTCGTCTTGTAAAAGTTCTATGGAGAAACCATAAGATGGATGAGGCAATGTGGGAACCTGAGGAACATATGATGAAGAACCACCAGATCCTTTTTACGCAGTAATATTCTAGAAATTTTGAGGGAGAAATTATTTGAAGGAGGGGAGAATGTAAAACCCCAAGCTTCTATGGTACGCTTCTCTTTTAATAATAGAGTAGCATGTGTTGTACGCAACTTCGAGTTCTAACACACCACAACCAATCAAACTAGACATTATGAATAGTAATACCCACTTTTTGAAATTTTATAAATTTTATCTTTCAAAATGGACTTTATTTTTGGATTCGTAATATAGAAATTAGCTTCGGGTGAATTTTTGGTATTTTTCTGAAAACTTTCAATTTTTGATGAATAGTGAAAAACACTTAGTTATAGTTTAAAACTGAATTTTTATTTAAATAATTATTTATTTTATTTAAATTTATTTTAGGTCAAAATAGATACATAATTCCTATATAAGTTCAATGTAATTCATTGGAGTAAGTTTATAATAATTTTTTATATATATAAATTTTATAGAACTGTTCACTATCTTTTACCCAGCTCCTAGGAGAATTTTCAAATTCACATAAAACTTAATTTTAATTCTTCTTTGAGTCAAATTTAAAAAATCCGAGATTCATGGTTGATATCAGTAAGTAAAATTTGGTTTAATATGATGAAAATAATTTTTTGTGAATAGTAACTTTTTACTTTTATTTACCACGGTTAAAAGTAAATACGGTAATTAAGGGTAAAATGGTATTATTATTACCCTAACACATGTCCTAATTATATTGGATAAGTATAATTCCATCAAAAAAACCTTATGAATAAAATATGAACCTCTTTGGTCCACCTGGATTAGATTAGGACACTTATTATTATTTTATTTAAAGAAGAGTTAAAAGAGTTAAAATCAACGTTTAATAACTAAAACATTTTTAATATATGGTTATACATAAGATAAATTAAACTATAAATATTCATTAGAAATATAAAAATATTTACTATATAATGGTATTTTATTTATATTTTTTAGACATTAAATAATTTAATTTATTTAAGACACAATGATGTTGGAGTAATTACCAAATTAATGAAATATTAAAATAATTGATATTATAAATATCCAAATAAATGTAATTTGAGACATTTTATGAATTCCACTAATTTTTTAGGTTAATATGACATTTAAGGGTTGGTTAGATTAATTTTTTTCGAAGTAATAATGCTCTTATGAATTTAGAAAAAAACAAATTACCAAATAGTGTCAAAATTGACATAAAAGATTATTTAAAACAAATATTATATTATTAATTGATATTCTATTCCTAAAAATCTATTTTTTGGAAAAAGGAATCATATAATTATAGGTGTATCATTAATGAACCACTTTAGGTTCTCTTAGAAGTATATAGTAATTTTATTAACCATATAATATAAAAATACAAAGAGACATGGTAAATGTCAAACTATTTAACTAAGAGTTAGGTATAAAAGATAAAGTTAATATAATGACCCAAACCTATCCAAAACCAATTTGATGAGTGTTTTAGACCCATACCCACCTTATAATTTAAATAATCCATTTTGGAGCCATTATAAACCAAAAAGTATTTTATTATAAAATAATATTTCTATCTTTTCCTAAGGTGCCCCTCACCCCTCTTATAAAAGGGCACTCCCCCTTCTCTCTAATTCACACCATCAAAGCCATTTTTCTCGGCCAAACCCTACAAAAGTACCCTATAAAATGTCCTCCCTTCATCCTAGAGGCCTTTATTTAGTCATAAAGACAACATAAGGATTCCTTTTGATCAAATCAAAAGGAAGAACCTGACGAAGAGGTAAATATCTCACCACCTCTTTCAAGTTCCTTTCTTCTTCCACTTTCTTTTTCTTTGTTGTTTCCATTATAAAATAATAAATATAATATATTCTATATAATTTGATGTTATTATAAATATGTTACAACCAAATTCATCATTCTACCCATCCTTTGAATGACATGTCACTATACGTGCGTGCGTACGACTTACCGTCTCCACGTCGTGGTGTAATTGTTATTCAATACATTATTATTTGGATGTGTATAATAATGATGTTTAATTGATTTAAATAATAAATATAACATGAAAATTATTCATTATATATGATATACCATCCAATTATAAATTATTTTAATATCAAAATAATGATATTGTCGCTCGTAAGTACGTACGGATTACCGTCTCCAAGAATGCGTTGAGATTCATTCCCCATCATATCCATTCAAGACTAATTTTCATTAGTTGATTAAAAATAATGTTTAAAGGCTTAATATAATTCTGAATATGAATAAGATAAATCCTATCCATAACAAATATTACTTATTTAACAAAGAATATAAAGGAAAATGAACCCGTTAACACCCGAAATGAAGATAATACTAAGATATTATTAACAAAGAAATATTAAAAGATCATATATCATATCATATTAATGTATATGATTATTTTATAATTTAATAAAAATTATTTCACCACTATACAGTAGATTAACCTACCCTCAACCAAGGAAAAGTACAAGGTAAGGGTAAATTTCACAATCTCTTTATTATCCGAGGTTGTTTATACGTAATTATCTACTGGGACCACTTTATCATCCACATCCATGTTTCTTAAAAACGTATTTCAAAACATTATTACTATTTTATGGACTATGGGTTAAAGTAATTTATACCCTCTTTTGACATTTGTAATATGTTTATAAAATAATCTTTCCATCGTTTTCCAAACAAGGTACTTTATGACCTTTTCAAAAAAACTAAGGTAAGAATGTTTTTTTTAACTTATACGGTGGGTGCGGCTATATTATGTCATTATAACATCGTCGAATCTTCCCTTACAATCTTATAAGAATATTTTCAAAATAAATGTTTTCTTTATAAATATGTAACTCTTAAATGATTTCAAAATAGAAAGATATATTTCTCTAAAAAAGGTTTTGATTTCATCTATGTCAACATCATTTGATGGATTTTAAGTTTATTTGAAGTTGATTTATTATGATAAAAAACTTCCATATTGTATTGAAGTTTTTGTGATATGTTTGACTGTGGATGTTCTATTTATAAACCATTCATGGTTTATGGTTAAAGTATTGAAATTTCGTATGCTAGTTTTAATACGAATGTTTATGTTATATTTCAACCTTTTCATATGAGGATTGTATTGGACTTAGTAAGTGACAGGTGGAGCCCGCTATATCTCCTCGATGCATCGGTAGGTCTCATTAGACAACTAGATGTGGAATTGTCCGAGGCCTTTCCCAATTTTATATATGTTTTTGGCTGAGGCCTTAATTATTTTTAGATGTCTTTTCCAAGGCCTTGATAAAAATTTTCAGAATGTCCGGCATTATACATTCCCTCATTATGAAAATAATATTGGTGGTTCATGTGGTCATTCGACTAGTAGAATACCCATGATTATGTTTTATTATGGAATTATTTACTCATCTCATATCCCTTCCATAAAATTATTCATGTTTATTATTGGTAAATGCATGTGGTTCAAATTATTCACCATGCTTAATATTTATGTTATCTTCTGCTGTATTGCTTACCCTTACTGAGCATTTGAGCTCACCCCTTTCTTATGTTTATTTTTCCCAGGATATGAAGAAGTTAGTTATGAGTGACTTGCAGGCATAATCTAGGAGTCTCTATTGTTTCTAATGGAATATATTATTGTTTTATTTCTTTTCAAGCTATAAAGTTAAACTTATGTATGAATCTTGTTTCAAATCATACTAAACTGATCGGTCTTCCGAGACATGATTTCCTTGTGATCATGCCACTGTTATGTAATAATGCACCGACTCTGGGTAACTAGGGTCGGGGCATTACATACACTCCATAAACTATTTAAAGCCTTTATTATTTTTATAAAATCACTAAATTTATCATCAAAACTATTTTAGTTCATTTTTTTATGAAAACAATTATTCTTTTATCCTCTTTAAAGCCTCTTTATTCTTTTCCATAAAACTACGCTTAAGTGGAACATTTCTAATGTTACATAACCACACTTTTAAATGTTTTTACTTCATTTGGACTTCATTATTCATGATCTATTCTTATATTTTCTTTATTAATTTCCAAGAATGATTTAAATCCATTATCTCTTGGAGACCATTATTGTACGCCCTTTGGTTATGCTTTATGAAATGACTACAATATCTATTACATTCCATGAGTAACCACTATGTTTATTACTTATTCTTAATTATTTATATGGAACACATATGAATGAACATGTTATGATAGGTATTCCCAAATAGTGATCCAATTAAATTGGTAATGTTATAGTCTCATGAGATTTTTTGTATCTGATTATAGAGTAAACATAATCCATGGTGGGACTTTGTCCACTATGCGATATAGTCTTCGAAGTTAGATTTGACTCATGTTTATTTAATGTTATATGTTGTTACGACATTCCAATATTTTCATGAGCATATGATTCCATGTTCTATATATTATTATTAAATATTTTTATTCATGATAAAAGCCTTTTATGTTATAATGTTATGTATTCTAACTCATATGTTATGTCGTTATTCCCATTTTTGTTCCCTTGCTTATAATTTTATCCCATCTCTTTTGTCTAGGTATTACCCAGGTAATCCTATGTAGTAATAAGAGCTCAAAGGGAGTTAGGATCTCATTATGGAGATTAATAAAATGATATTTTATTCTAGTTTCATGTTTTCTAATTATGTACCTAGTCTTCCAAAGACACCAGACTTTTTGATCCATGGTTTCTATTTGATGGATAATTATGAATAAAATCATGTAATAATATGTGTAAAAGGATAGGGTTGCTATAGTTGGTATCAAAGGATGGTTAATTTAGTTTATGGGATTAGGACTAGAAAACTTTATTAATAACCCTAGGGATAATTTTATCACCATGGATAACCAAGATTGAAACATAGGGAATCATAAGTTAGGAAATACTTTTAATTTATAGGTTTATTCTCCTATGTTCATAGTTTCTTCTTTTATATAATCATTAGATATGTATTAAAGCCCCCTAATTTTATTTTATTTATTTTTATTTTTTAATGGTTCTAAATATGAGAACTTCTTCTAACAATCAATGTGATAGGCAATGTGAAAATTGCATTGACGAGATTCCAAACTAGATGGAAATAGGAACCCAGAGCTTCATGACAGTACTGGATCAATTATCTCAAGTTATGAATATTAACTTGAATTGTGTAGAACTACCTCTTTATCTTGACAAATATAAAGCTTTTCTCCAATACTTTATGACAAAAAAGGACTCATGTCCTTAGTGGATCCTTTGATCCCCTCATCGAGGAATAAGGGATAAACTCTATCTAGAAGATATTCTTTGTCCTTGAATGCGCAGAATAATTTAAATTCATACTTGTGGTCTAAAATTTTGATGGGGAAAATGATTATTTGTGGATACTGATCAAAAATAAAAAGTCTAAATAAAAAACAGATTCCATGGAATGGTAAGGATTTAATAAAATATTTTTTAAAAATTAATTTCCCTGAACACTTCATCATAAGATGGAGAGGGAGTTACTTTGACTAAATAAAAAGGAATATGAATCTATGAGGACATACAAGGAAAATTTGACAAGGCTTGCACAATAAACCTCTAGATTTTTCAGGAACATGGAAAGTAAGGTGAATCATTTTTTTAGTGGATTAAAAATGAGTCTAGGAAAATCCTTAGAAATTTTAGACTTTGACATCTATGAGGAGATTAAATGATGTTCCCTGAAGGTTGAGATATATATTGGTGAATCTTAGTGGTCTCGTGGGATCAGAGATAAAAAAAAGAGGAAAATAAAGTTTAATATGAGAGGACCAATAGATAAATCCCATTAAGGAAAGAAAATCCAACTTCCCACATGTCAAAAGTGTGGGGAAAATCATTCCAAGAATTGTCTAAAGTGAACAAGAATATGATTCAAAAGTTGAAGAGAGGGGTGTTGGCTAATTATTTTTTAAGGTACTTGAATAATCCCACTAATAAAGAAGAATAAAGGAAGGTTCATATAAACACTAAACCAATAGTAAAATGTTTCAACTATAAGGAATTTAGAAATTATGTGAGCCAATTCCATGATCCAAGGGTTTTTTGAGGAAATCAACAACAAAACCCTCCAAGGTAGCATGAAAGTTCATATGTTATCACTAATATTGATGTGGATATTGAAAATGACTTGGTGATAGGTATTCTAGTTATTCATTCAAGAATAGTGAACATACTATTTGATTCTATTTTTATGCAATATTTCATATATTTAATGTTTTGTAGAACAATTCAAACACCACCTCAAAATATGAAGGTTGAGTTATCTGTAAGAATAAAAAATGGGGAAAACACTGTATCTATAATATATAACTCCTTCCTAGTTATTATTTTTATATTCAAACTCCCTATAAATTATTTCTTACTTATTTTTTTGGAGTTTGATGCTATATTGGGCATGGATTCTCTATCTTTATACAAAGCCAACATCAACTGTTAGGAAAGGGAGATCACTCTTCACATCCTGAGGCACCCCACAATTCCATATAATTGTAAGGAGGAGGATGAATATTCTTCATAATACTGGTATAAATTTTTTATATTATTTCCTTATGAGAAAGCATATCTAGCTCCAGTGATTGAGATAGAGGTGTGGATCATGGTTGAAGACATGCCAATTTTGAGGGACTACACTAATGTGTTCCCTAAATAATTTCCTTGTATTCCTCCTGGCTGAGAGGTTGAGTTCTCAAATTATCTTATACCTACACATATTCCTATATTAAATACACTTTAAAAGATATCCACCATTGAATTGAAGGAACAAAAGAAGTGGTTATAAGAAAATATGAACAAGGTTTTTATTACCAAGGTGCTTCACTGTGGGGTGTGTCGGTCATCTTCATCAAGAAGAAGGATGGATCAATGTGCCTCTATATTGATTATAAGAAACTTAACAAAATCACAATAAATAAAAAGTATCATTTACCATGTATATATGACTTGTTTGATTAGCTATGTGTGGAAAATTATGTCTCCAACGTGGATCTTCGGTCAGGATATCACTAATTAAAGGTTAATAAGTAAGATATTACCAAGACTACCTTTCTAATGAGGTATGGAAACTATGTTTTCAGAGTGATTCCCTTAGCAATCCCAATTTTTTCATCAATTTTCACGGACATTATAAATATATTCTTTAGATATTACCTCAAAAAAAAATTGATAGTCATTGTAGATGATATTTTGATATACTCTAGGAGTATAGAAGAACATGAGGATAATTCAAACACTGTGTCAATGAATTTATGGAGGGATAAACAATATGAGAAGTATAATAAATTTCATTTCTTCACAGTGGAAGTATAATTATTAGGTTATCTTATCAGCAGTAAAGTAATATCTATAGACTCTTCTATAATAAAGGATATTGAGGAGTGGCCCAATCCAGAATTTAGAATTTAGATCCATAGTTTCCTTGGTCTAGATAGGTATTACCGATGATTTATGAGGAAATTATTATGATTTTAAAACCCACTAACATATTTTAAAAGAAAGGGAGTAAAGTTTTTATGGACTAGAGAATGTGAAGGCTACTTCAAAGAGTTGGAAAAGAGACTTATCACTACACTAGTACTTACACTACTGACAAGTGGGGGACTCATTGTAGTATACAGTTATGCTTAAAAGAAGGGATTAGTTTGTTTACTAATGAAAAATGATAATTTTATAGCCTATGCCTCAAGGAAGATGAAATTTCATAATAAAAACAATCCCTTGCATGATCTATAATTGGCAGTAATTATCTTTATTTTGAAAATTTGGAAGCACTGTCTCTATGGGAATAAGTGTGAGATATATAATGATAAAAAGAGTCTTAAATATTTATTCACACAAAAGTATCTTAATATTCTCCAGAAAAGATCCTTAAAACTCAACAAGGATTATGATTTCTCAATTCACTATCATCCTGGAAAAGCGAATAAATTAGAAGAAGCTCTAAGTAGAAAGGATCCTATAATTTTATCAATGATGAGAAATGAGATGGATCCAATCTTATTAGACTTAAAAAGGATATATGTGGGAATCATAAAGGAAGGTACATAATCATTCCTTTAAAAATGATTTCTCAACCATTCCTTTTAGAGAAGCTAAATAATTATTAAAGATATTGTGTGGAAATTCACAAAATAGAGGAAGCTATAAGGAAGAGGAAATCCTCAGTGTTCAAAATTGATGAGAAATGAGTTGTAAAATTTTGGTCACGACTATGTGTACCATCCAATATGGTGTTAAGAAAGAAGTTCTTAATGATGTATATAAATAAACCCTCTCTATCAACCTAGGGAGCACAAATATGTATTGAGATCTCCAAGAGCATTATTGGTGGGACAATATGAGGAAGTAATCATTGAATATACATAAAACTATATGGTATATCATCATGGGAAGGCTGAAAGGAAAAATCATAAGGAATAATGAAACTATTAACCATAACTACATAGAAATGAGAAAAAATAACTGTGTATTTTTTTATTGGAATTCCAAATAATAATGTTAAATTTGTCATTGTGGATCATATTACAAAGACTGATCATTTTATTATATTTGAGAAGACTTCTCACTTGACTATCTTGCATAGATATACATTAGAGAAGTGGTGAGGCTGAATGGAGGTCCATTATTTATTATATCAGATAATGATCCAATATTTACCTCCAAGTTCTAGAACAGTCTCCAAAATTCACTAAATACTAATTTGAACTTTAGTGTAGCTTATCACCCCCAAACTGATGGCCAATATGATAGACTATTCAGATATTGGAAGATATGTCGATATCATGTTCAAAGAACTTCAATAGTGGATGGGATCAACATCTTCCACTATTTGAGTTCTCTTACAACAAAATTTTCCACTCAAATATCCAAATGTATCCATATGAATCCCTTTATGGGAAAAGATACAGAACATCCGCATGCTGGGATGACCTTGGTGAACGTAAGCTGTTGGGACCTAAAATGTTCAAAAAAATTAAATAAATGGTAAAGTCCATCCAATGGAATATCCAGGCTGCCAAAAGTCGATAGAAGATCTATTTAGGTAATTTTTTATGAGAATTATAGATTGAGGTTGGTTCCAAGGTATTCCTTTGTATATCCACATGAAAGAGGGTCATGATATTTGGGAAGAAAGGAAATATAAGTCCTAGGTATATCAACCCCTTCAAGATTTTGGATCATGGTGGAGCTATGGAATATCAATTAGAACTTCCACAAACTATGTATCAATTACATTATTTATTCCACATATCCATATTCAGAAAGTATAAACTAGATCCCTCACATGTAGTAAGCTCGGAGGTGGTACAACGGGAAAACAATCTCTCTTATGAGGATAAATCAGTGATGATTTTGGGCCATAGAGGCAGGGTTCTGAGTAACAAGACCACTCAATCGGTAAAGGTACTATGGATAAACCATAAGTATGAAGAGGTGACATGGTAACCAAAGGAAGTGGTTAAGGAAAAATACCCTCACAAATTTTCACCTTAGTTTGTAAAACGAAATTTCAAGGGTGAAATTTCATAAGGTGGGAAGAATATAACAACCAAGAATTTTATTGATGGAATTTACCTTCTTATAATCATGTCATAAAATTAATACATCACATAGATAATCCAACAAAAAATAATTATCATAAATTAATAAATATACATTAGTCTTTAAATAAACCAATGAGAATTCCAAACATTACAGCGAGACAATAAATAAAAAATAATATAATAAGAATTGGAAATTTTGGACCTGCTCGATCCACTAGAATGATTTCATTCACGAACAGAGATGTAGAAATAAAACATAATTTTAATAATATAATACTCATTTGGAAGATATATAACTTTGATATAAAGTATAAGTCAATGGGTAAATAATGAAATAAGTGGTATTCATAGAAATTAAAGAACATATATAGTTGTAATAAATCTATCTATTGGAATAGTAATATGACTGTTAGGAATAGTAATTTGTCCATTAGAATAGAAATATCACCAATAAAAGTATAAAATAAAATTTAGGTATCATATAAATAAAAAAAATGATATATTTATTCATGGTAAAAGTAAATAAATGTTTTAAAAATGATAAATTATGTGTTGGTATTTTTATAAAACATAAATGCATATTTACAAATTTATAATCAACATAATTATTTAAAAGAAATTATATTTTCAAAAAATATATTCATAAATTAATATTATATTGTATAATAATTATAAGATACTTTTATGTGACCTTAATTAATTTTTCAAATGGTCATAAAATCGATTATAATATTAAAACCGGAATTTTTTTCATAAATAATAATTTTATTTAAAAATTAAATTTATCATATTTAGAAAATTATTTTCATAAAATGGATTCCATTTTTAAAATTTAAACATTGAAAAATTATTATGGTGAATTTTTGGGATTTTTCTAAAATAGTTGAATTTTTTGTGAATAGCGAAATACGATAATTTACGGTATTTAATTTTATAAGCTAAATAAAATAATTTTTGAGTCATGGATGATGTAAGAACCCATTATATAGAACCATAATTCACTATATTCTATATTTATTCCCAGTAATCAACAATATAGATATTCTGTCACCAAAATAATAAAGTAATGAATATAATAATCAAAAACACTCATCTCCTCCCCCTATAAATACCACCTCTCACCACCCCTTCTCCTTACACCTACTAAGATATTTACTTTGTAAATATTCTACCCAATTCCATTCCAAATCCTCTTACCTATGTCTAGGATCTTATAGTCTCAACAAAACCCCAATTCCAAGTTCCTTAAGGGATCCTTCAAGGAGGTGATATTCAAGTGGTGACTTTCCCAAATAACCATTTTAAATTATTTTCTTATTCTACCTTCTCCCCACCTCCTTCATCAAAAAAATAATAATAAATATTGTATAATTTATATATTATAATGTTATATTTATAATTTAATATCTTCTATCCCCCCATTTTCTTATATACTCTTATTCAAATAACTGAAAATGTTGTCCAAATTTGGGAAGTTTATCGTCTCTGTGGATAATTGTTTTTTTTCATTACTGCCTTAAAGGTTGGCCATAAAACCATTATAATGGATAATAATGTTTTAATATGTATATTATGACTTTTTTCAAGTTATGGAACTAATATATAGATATAATTTTAAATAAAAATAAACTAGTTTTTGATGATTGAAAAGCCACCAAAATAAACTAAACATTTATCATTAAAATTTTATCAAATAAATCATCCTCCTACCAGAAAAAAATGATATAAAGGACCATTTAAACTTATATAAGTGAATTAATACCATATAATTTCACTTCTGTGTAACTATTCTCATTTTAAAAGAACTTTCAAAACTATATACAAGTGAACCGATCATGAAACCATGAAAATTAATGCCCCTAGGATAATGACATTGAACTTTATAACTCATAAAAATGTTCATAAACAAAGTTAATAAAATTATAATAAATAAAATAAATTTAAAATTGGTTCTAAATTAATTAATTAATTAATTAATATAATTTCATTATCTAGGACATTTATTGAAAGTGCAAAAATCATTTGTACAAAAGGAAAGGGATCTCTCTGAACCTCCATTTTTCTATTGGGTTATGATTTATTTCTCCTTACCCAATTTTATTTATTAATTATTCTTATATAATTCTCCTAAATTATGTCTATATATTCCAATAATTTGTATATAAATCAATTAATCTTTCATCTATGGGGAAATACTTTCTTTAAAATGTTGCCTTCTCAATTCCTCTTAATAAGTTAGATTGGTTAAAGGGAACTTCTCTTTTTCTCACCCATTTTCAAGCACACTCCATAAACTATTTTAAGCCCAAAATATTTTTCTAAAATCACTCAATTTATCATGAAAAATAGTTTTCGTTCATTTCTAGTTTTATAAAAACAATTATGTCTTTATCCTCTTTAAAGACCCTTTTTACTTTTCCTTAAAACCGAGCTTAAGTGGCACATTTATAAAGTTACCTAACCATTATTTTAAATTTTTTAAATTCATTTGGAATTCATTATTCATGATATATACTTATATTTAATTTATAAATTTACAATAATTATTTAAATCCATTCTCTTGTGAAACCATTATTGTATTCCCTTTGGTAATGCATTATGACATGACTAAAATACCCATTACTTTCCATGAGTAACCCCTGTGTTTATTCCTTATGTTTATTCTTTATGTGGAAAACATATGTATAAACATGTTATTATGTCTGTTCCCATATAGAAATCCAATTAATTGGGAAACTTTATAGTCTCATGGGACATAATGTATTGGATTAGGGAATAAACTTAATCCATTGTGGGACTTTTTCCAACATTTGATATAGTCTTGGATGTTAACTTTGAATCATTTTTATGTCATGTTATACATTTCTTCCATAATCCAATATTACCATGATAATATGATTTCATGTTATAAATGTAATTATTCCATATGTTTATTCATGATTCATGCCTTTTATGTAATCATGTAATGTCTTATAACTCATATGTTATGCTTTTTTCATGTTTATTCCCTTAGTGAGATTTTTATCTTATCTATTTTGTCTATGTATTCCCCAAGTTATCTTATGCATTCATAGAAGATCAAAGTAAGTTAAGAGGTTATTATGGAGATTAATAAAATTATTTTTTATTCTAGTTTTATGTTTTATAATTATGTACCATGTTTTCAAAATACAATAGAATTTTCTATCCTTGGTTCTTATTTGATGGATAATTATACCTAAAATCAAGTAATAGTATGTGTAAAAGGCTGGGGTCACTATAGTATCCTCCTCTTCTGGTTTAAAAATTAAATTACCTCTTTGATATTTTTCATCACCTTCTCTCAATCCGAGCCATCATAGTATGTCTTTATTTTAATTTCACTAGTTCAAATCCGCAATTATGTCATCAACCCATGAATGCAACGGTTCTCCATCCTAATTTTTATATTTTCATAAAACTCTCATCCATTGTGTGGATTTATACAAAGTGTTATATAAGAGAAGTATTTGTAAGGGGGAAAGAAAATATTTGAAACAATGGTTGGTAAATAATTTTTCATCTATTATTCATTTATTATCAGATTTCAAACATGAATCCATGAAAAATCCATATTAATAATATTTACATATTCCTCTAAAAAACACAAGGGTGGTGAGATTCACTCTCCTCTAAGGGGGGTTTATTAGTCTAATTAATGTAATCTTATAAAAACTTGATAAAAAACTATACAACATGTGATTGACCCATACCCATAAAGATAGTTTTATGTTATATCTAAAACTCTCGGGCGAGATATTACAAGGTAGGTAGAGATCTTAGAGCTTCATATCAAATATAATGAATAACCTAGAGAATAAACCATTAGTATTACTGATGAATAAGATATATTGACACAATCGAGGGATATATCTCAACTACTAGTGGAGAATTCTTATCATCACCCTCCTGGCGCGTAAATGACCCATACTTTTATGTAAGGAATTCCCATTCTGATTAAAAATGTATCAGATTTAATAATATAATATAGTATAAAATACATGAATAAAAAAATACCACTTAAATATATTAATTTGGAACATTATTATAATATAATAAAAATTTATCAAATATAAATCAAATACAATTAAAAGTAAGTGTTAAATAGAATAAAATAAATGTTTTGACATAAAAAAATCATGATTGTATTTTTTGTAAAACATAGATGTTTTATTTTCATTAAAATATATTTTTATGATAAATTTAGACATTAGGAATAAAATTTAGTTTCATAAAATGGTTACATAGAACACTAGTTTTTTGTATGATAATATCATTTTTCTAAGGGTCATAAATTTTATTATGTCTAAATAATTAATATTTTTCAATAAATAAGTATTTTATTTAAAAAAATATTTTTCATATTTATAAAGGTATTTTTATAAAATTGATATTATTTTTAGTATTATCATTTCAATTTTATCTTAGGGTCAATTTTTGGTATTTTTCTAGAAAATATGATTTTTAGTGGATAGTAAAAATATAGTTTTAACTAATACATTAAATTTTATGACATAATTATGATATAAGGACTTAAATTTTTTAAACCTTTTACACAAAATAAGTTTTTAAAGGAATAAAATAATTTATTTAAAAATATTAGGTTAAATTTGGAAACCTATAATTGATATTTTGAAACCTAAATTAAATTTAATTCTAATAAAAACTCGTTTTGGTTTTTCAATTTAATTGAATGGTTCAAATTTTATATTAATTTTTTTATTGATATAAATATCTAATAACCATAAATTTTTTAATAATAAAGTAATTTATTTCATTTTAATCAATACTATTAATGGAAAATGGACTAAATGATAAAATAATCAATATTTTAATATAAAAGACCCCTCTCTTCCCCTTATAAATACTACCCTTCATCACTTCACATATCCTCATACCTAAGATTTATTATTTCAACTATGATATAGAAAAAACCCTTATATTAACTCATATATATGTACTAGAACTTCTGTTCTCATCAAAAGAAAACCCTTTAAATCCATAATACAATTAGAAAAGAGGCATCACAAGAAGTAAGGTAAGAACTCATAAACGCTCTATAATTTATATTCCTTATAAATTTTCTTCTTATAACTCCTATAACTATATTATAAACATACTAATATAATTAATTTAGTATAATTAATATAATAAAATGTTATTATTTTGAGGGAATAACCATTATCTACTTCCCTCAAAACCATCCGAAAATAAAAACTCTGCCCAAATAATGGTCGGTTCCCCACCTCTATGGATGAAATATTTCATTTCCCATCATCACATTTCAGGTGTTTTTCTAAAAACTTATTTAATGAATAAATATTATATTTATGACTTTATTAATACTCTTTACACATAAATTTTCTATTATATTAATTATGTTAACAATAAATGATCATAGTGATTTTAACCACCCAAAACAAGCATATCGAGACATGTTTCATACTTTGAATATATTTTGGAAAATATATTAAGTTTTATAAGTTTTTTAATAATATAATAATAAATTATATATATACAATTTAGGAGATTACGGAACATTTTTCTGACATATTTGACCATGTCCAATATACTGAAGGAGTTTGGGTGAAATCGACCAAACAACCTCAAGTGACCGATGATAGAAAAACTTATACAATAAATGGATGAAATTTGATAATATATATACCTTAATAAATAAATTTATATGACAAGAATTCAAAATAAAGTATTTAAAAAACATAATTTGGTTACGCAGAAGGTTAGAAACATGAACCAATTGAGTCAAGACCTAAGGAAAGGGGACTTTTAACGAGGAAAACTCTCTTATTATCATCCCTTTAAGTTTAGGAAGATTTATCATCAATGCCTATCAAAATTTCAATTAGGTTCATTTTATATTGAAACCCTAGGAACAAATCATTTGGTGATATATCATACAATAAAAATTTATCTTTCTTGTTTGGTGCATCAAACATCATTCCATCACCAATAATGACATGATCCAATGTAAAATTATCCTTATAGATTCAAAATGTCCCTATTAAATCAATGTTATCACTAATTCCACTAAAAACTTGTTTATATAAGGATATTGGGTTGTTTTTACATGGAAATTACTCGATGTTTGTATGGGAATCACTAGAAATCAGGGTGATTTTGATCATCTCTTTCTATCATTATTCAAAAATGTGAAGGCCAACTCCGAATGAGGCTTCACCTATAGTGTGGTGTTCTTTTCTGACTACTAGATCATATGGGAGTTAGGAATGAGATTATACATAAGGGATCTCATATGAACAATGGTATTTTTAAGATTAAGTTTCTTAATTTGATGGTTGAGTTGAATATCCTTAACACGGATAATTTGTTGGCTGGTTTCTTCCTCAGACTTCATCACTCAAATAAAACTTTTTATATAGATGGTGAAAGTGGTTTTTGAGGACATTGGGTATATTTTTTCTGTACTAAGTACAAGAATCATGATTAATATGAATGTATCTTATGTCGATGTTTTCTTTCAAGGAGGTGGATTGATATGTGAAAGACTGGACTCAATCATCTAAGCTTCTAGTGTCTTTTATGGAGAGGGTAATCAATACTTGCAAAAGAACATGCAATGATAATAAGGCTTCAAATTTATAGACTCTATAATATTAAAATTTATAAAGTTGATAAATATTTGATCATACTCACTAAATACTTGAAGGGTTCTTCCTCTAGAACACTAGTCTTTGATCTATCACATCAAGAATAATAGAAACCTTCTCAATAATGGAGTGTTTGTATGATACACATGGAACAAGGGTAATAATGTTTTAGATATTTTGGACTCCAAAGGATTATTGTCTTCTAAATTTCATATTTTCTCTGACATAGGTTCCCTTATCATATATTTCAATGTAATTGTTTATATATATTCCCTTGGGCTCTATTATTTTAGACCTCCTTGAATATTTTCTTTCTATTTATAAATTATTAATTTGATGGAGAGGAATTTCTAAACCACCCTCTTTTCCTTTAGATTACACATTCTATCTCTAAATCAATTTACCTCTCTAATATTATCATTTAAATATTAATTATTCCATATATATTCATCTTAAATATATGCCTATTTTATTTTCCCTCTTTTTTGGGGTTTTATATGCTTTTTAAGTTTCATTGCTAATTTTTTTTTAAAAAAATCCCCTTTAATGTGATATTTACTATTCATTATTCATTCTCATTTGTCAAAATTTTATTTCTTTTACACTTTAATGATTTCTATAAAATAATAATAATCATTTTATATAAAACCATTCTAGTCCATTTTTCGTTTTAAGGAAAACTCAAAGTGCTAGCCTTCTTTAAATATTATTTTCCCATATCTTAAAACATCATTATAGAGGTTCATTTATATACATCCTTATATATAAATTTCTCATGACTTTAATTAATTTAAACTTAATATGTAAGACCTATGACTCTTTACTCAAATATAAACATCCAAAAACATTTAATTATTTTTTTTTTGGGAATATTTATGATATGTCCTTTTTTATGCTTCAAGATAAGATTATGTAACCCATTTTCTTCTCATGGTTTTTCTCATGCATATTCTTTTTGTATGTTTTTTTCATTATGTGGAATACATATACATGAATATATTATAATTATATGGGTAAAACCCTAATTATATATCTTCGAAATGCAATGGTTAATGTTTTAATCTCATGAGATACCTTGTATGGTGCATGAAAAGTAATCCTAGCACACTATGTTATGTTTTCTTAGCAGTGAGCCCTGACTTATGATTATGATGTCATTTTTTATGTTTTATCTACATTATTATGATATTTTGAAACTTTGATATCTAATTATTAGTTCCATAATTCTATATACTTATTATCAGTTCCGGGCGCAGCGAAAGCGCAGTGGTGGGTTTGCCCAACTTTAATTTTAACGTTAAACAACGTTTAATCCGAGATCCGTCATGATATAAAACGCCGAATCCTCGGAATAGAATGAAGAACGAAAAGAAAATAAGAGTCCTGGAACCCTTGAGAAGGATCATCATATGTTGATTATAATTAATTTAATTAATGCATAAGAATTACCTCATTGGAATTCTTTCTTCGTTGATGTGTCCGGTCACGATTCGGTGATCCGTCGTTACGTTGTATAATCCAAGTGTAGGATTCCTCTAGCGGTGATCCACACGTGTGTCATGTATCTCCGGACGTCACCGAAGGGATCTCCAGGTGCTAGCGCGGAAGAACCTTTGCTTAAGATGTCCGCCTTCGTCCACCTTGATCCGGTGGAGGATCTTGCTCTCGTAACTTGAGGGCGTTCTTGGTGAAAAGAGAATTCTCTCTTTGGCTTGAGAGTATTTCCAAATCCGTTGTGCACAAAAATGGCTCTCCAAAATGTTGGGGTTGCGAGGATATTTATAATCGGGTTTGAGGTTAATAGAGTTATGACAATAAATAAACGCGTTACGCGTTTTATTTATTTCATTAACTCTGATTGAAAACCCCCCATGTCAAATTATTAATTCCTTGACATGTGCCCATGCTGATTATAATAAATATCATTTAATAAAACAATATTAAATCCTCAAAATCCCAACTGGAAGAACTACACGGCGTGTAATAATTAATACACGGCGTGTACTTGTTTTCCATAAAACTACACGGCGTGTATATTTAATATACCTGGCGTGTACTTTTATTTTTCATTTTTCTCCACCACATTTATTAGACCTTGAGTAATGAATATTTATTTCTTAAATAAATGTAACTACATTACTCGCTAATAAATATATTATTTCATCCACAATATATTCTCTCTAATAACTAGTGTCAAAATAAATGCGATCAGACATCCTTAAATAATTATTAAACCACATTCTGGAATAAAATTTATTTAACTTGTTAAATTAATATTTAACTAAGATACATGGAAACACTTAGTGTGTGACCCTCTAGGCCTCTTTCTCAGTGGCATTAGGCTGAGCCTGCCTAAAGTCCAAGGTTAGCATCTAGCAACACGCCAAGGCACCCATAGAGAAAGAATTTAATGCCGCAATGACGTGTCACCTCCTACGAACGCTTACCATGTAATATAATCCCTTTGTCTCGATATCTCTAATCAAGCAGGTTGCATGCTAGTGCCATCAACCCATGTGCTTGATTATTCTTTCTTTGACTTCCTGGAATTGAACTTTCCCATACCTTACCATGGCCATGGATTTATTTAGGCTATATCAATTCCATCAAAGGGCCTGAGATATCTACTTCCGTTATGGAACGAATGGGACAAATCCTTTCTCGCATTATCTATTAATTCGGTATTACTCGTCACGCACCCAACGTATCCTACCTCGCTACGAAAAGTGTGTCGTCACATTTTTCTTCAATACATCTAAGTGCGCGAGTTGTAATACCCATTAATAATAATCTTAAAGTATAAGGACCAATACACACATCTGCAGATAGGAACATCCAATGACAATATGAAATGTGGATTTCCTACCGGCGGGTCTCGTTCTCATAATATCCTCCTAGATATTACCAAGGGCGCACACCATGAGAAGATGCCTCAAAGTTTTATGAGTCATCACCCCTAATGACCTGTATTATTTGTGTCCCTCAAAAAATATCATTTGGCCATAGAACATACATTCAAGAATAGTGTTATGGAACTTCCGGGTTCTCATCATAGTAGGGATCCGCTACGACCCTTTAATGCAACAGCTGTCCTTAGGACATTATCACATGAAATGTCACACAGAAGAACAATCAAGATGTGATAAGGATTTTATTTAATGAATAAAGTACAAAGTAGTTGGTTCTAGACCACCAACTCCAACAGACTCCCACTTGGACTAGAGCCAACTGCTAACAACCTTTAACCTGCTAGCTCTCACATGATATTCATGCTTCTGCTTAGATAGGCCTATAGTCATGGGGTTCGCCATGTTCTCTTCCGTGGACACTCTGCTCACTACAACTTCACCCCTTTGATAGAAATCCCTCAAGAGGTGATACTTCCGGAGTATGTGCTTTGTCCGTTGATGTGACCTTGGTTCTTTTACAAGATCTGCTGCTGCAGTATTATAAAAATACAATGTAATGGGATCTTTACTTCTAGGCACCACATCAAGATCCTGGACAAAGTTCCGAATCCATACGGCTTCCTTGGCTGCATCATAAGCCACTATATACTCTGACTCCGCTGTAGAATCGGCGACAACTGGCTGCTTTGAACTCTTCCAGCTCACAGCTCCTCCATTGAGACAGAAAATGTATCCAGATTGCGACTTCAGATCATTCTGATCTGTTTGAAAACCAGCATCAGCATACCCTCTGATGACAAGCTCCTCGTCTCCTCCATACACTAGGAACATATCCTTAGTTCTTATCAGATACTTAAGGATAGTCTTAATAGCAGTCCAATGCTATTGTCCTGGATCTTCTTGATATCTACCTACCATGCTCAGTGCATAGGCAACATCAAGCCTAATACATAACATGGCATACATGATAGATCCTATAGCCGAAGCGTATGAGATCTTACTCATCCTATCTTTCTCCTGTTGTGTCTGGGGACACATTTTCTTAGAAATATGTAAGCCATGTGACACTGGAACCAATCCCCTCTTGGATTTTTCCATACTAAATATCTTTAGTATCTGGTCAATGTATGTACCCTGACTTAGTCCAAGCTGCCTATTGGATCTATCATGAATGATCTTGATCCCTAGAATGTAGGTTTCTTCTCCTAAGTCCTTCATGGAGAAACACTTGTTCATACGGTCCTTAACTCACTGTAACGTTGGTACGTCATTTCCAATAAGCAATAAGTCATCAACATATACCACTAGGATGACGACCGCATTCCCATTAAACCTCTTATAAACACATGTCTCACATTCATTATTAATGAAACCAAATTCCTTTATGGCTTCATCAAATCGAATGTTCCATGACCTGGATGCTTGCTTCAATCCATAAATGGATTTCTGCAACTTGCAAACCCGTTTGGCTTCACCTGGTGTCACAAACCCTTATGGTTGTGTCATATAGACATCTTCTTGAAGGTTCCCGTTAAGGAATGTTGTTTTTACATCCATCTACCAAATCTCATAGTCATGGTAAGCTGCTATGGAAAGTATGATTCTTCTGGATTTAAACATGTCAACTGGAAATAAGGTTTCATCATAGTCAATTCCTTGATGTTGTCTGAATCCTTTAACCACTATCCTTGCTTTATAGGTGCTAACTTGACCTTCCATGTCCATCTTTCTTTTGAATACCCATTTTCATCCAACAGGCTTTACATCAACTGGATCATCGACCAGAACCCAAACTTGGTTCTGATACATGGAATCCATCTCAGAATTCATAGCTTCTAGCCGTCTTGCAGCTTCTGAGCTTTCTACTGCTTCCTTATAGGAGAGAGGTTCATCATTGTCCAACAATAATGATTCACCATCCTCAGTGACTAGGAAACCAAATCTCTCTGGTTCCCTTACCTCTCTTGAGCTCCTACGTAGTACTTGTGTTTCTGGAACCTCTTCCATGGGGACCTGTGGAACTTGTTCCTGTACCAACTCCTGTGGATCTTGAGCATCAAATTCGTCGAAGTCAATATTGCTCCCACTATCCTTCTTGAATATGTGTTCCCTCTCAAGAAAGACGTCTTGTCTAGCGACAGTCACTTTCTTGTCTTGAGGGTTATATAGGTAATATCCTTTCATTTCCTTGGGATATCCTATAAAGATACACTTCGTGCCCTGGGGTGCTAGTTTGTTTCCTGAGAAGGTCTTAACAAATGCCTCGCATCCTCATACACGTGTGTGCTACAAAGTGGGTTTCCTTTCATTCCATAACTCGGATGGAATTCCATTTGCCGCCTCAGTTGGTACTCGGTTTAATGTGTATGGTGCAGTTTGTAATGCATATCCCCAAAAGGATAATGGAAGATCTGCATGACTCATCATCGACCTCACCATGTCCAAAAAGGTGCGGTTCCTCCTTTCACTAACACCATTCCACTGTGGTGTATAAGGAGGAGTGAGTTGTGATAAAATCTCAGACTCCCGTAGAAGATCGATAAACTCTTGGTTCAGATATTCTCCACCTCGATCCGATCGAAGCTTTTTTATCTTCTTACCATGCTGATTCTCTACTTCATTCTTGAATTCCTTAAATTTCTCTAAGAACTCTAACTTATACCTCATTAATTAGACATAGCCATATCTATTCAAATCATCCGTAAAAGTAATGAAGTAAGAATATCCACCTATAGCTTCTACTGGAAATGGTCCACACACATCTGTGTGTACCAATACTAGAAGCTCTGTGGCCCTTTCACCTTGTCCACCAAAAGGCATCTTGGTCATTTTTCCTTGGAAACAAGTGTGACATATATCAAGTGGTTTTAGCTCAGTAGAGTCTAAATAGCCATCTTGGAAAACCTTTGTCAAACGCTTCTCATTCACATGACCAAGGCGGTGATGCCATAACTGGGTAATGTATGAGTCATGTGAGTTTGTTTCGTTATCGATTGCCAACACTTGGTTTTCGTAATTCAATACATACAAACCACTATTTAAATGTGCCATACCATAACATACGTTGTTCTTATAAAAGAGACAACCCTTATTTCCAAATTTGAAAACAAATCCATCCATATCCAAACAAGATAAAAAAATTATGTTCTTGGTAACACTAGGCACATAATAACAGTTATGTAAAACCAAAATCATCCCAGTTGGAAATGAGAGGTGGTAGTCACCAATAGCCAACACAGCCAACCTTGTGCCATTGGCATCTCGAAGATACACCTCTCCTCTGGCGATCTTTCTAAATCTACTTGGTTCCTGCATTTGAATACAGATGTGAGCCCCACAAGCTGTATCTAATAACCAATGTGTAGAAATAGAAAGATTTCACTAGATAACAAACGCACCTTTAGCATCCCCATGCTTCTGGGTGCAGTTCCTCTTCCAGTGGCCCTTTTTTCCACATGCAAAACACACTGCCTCTCGTTCCTTGCTCTGCCTTGGGATCTTCCCCTTCTTGGAGGGACGGTGCTCAGGGGCTTCAGACCATTTATAAGTCTTTGGACCCTTTTCCTTGTCCTTCCTTTTCTTGTTCACCATAAGGACCGCGGGTTTGTCACGCCCCATGTCCTTATCTACCTGGCGAATCAAGGTCAAAGCTCCGATAGAATCTTCTCATTGTCGCTCATGTTATAGTTGAAAATGAAGCTAGAGAAGGTCTTGGGAAGTGATGGTAGGATGCGATCTGTATGCAACTCATCCGGAAATTTAATCCCTAAGATGTCCAGGAATTCAATGTAGCCCATAAGCTTGACTACATGAGGCCCAGCTGGCGCAGACTCTCTAAGCTTCATGGTAAACAAATCATTGGATATCTCAAACCTCTCATGTCTCGCCTTCTCTTGGTAGAGATCTTTAAGGTGAGACATCATGCTATACGTGTCCATGTTTTCATGTTGCTTCAAGAGCTCATTAGACATGGCCAATAGCATGAAACACTGAACATCTCTGGCATCATCCATGTGTTTCATGTAGAGAGATAATTCCTCATCACTAGCCTCTTTCCCATGAGCAACTGGAATAGGCTCTTCCAGCACATATAATTTCCTTTCGTGGTGAAGGACGATGTGTAAACGCCTCTACCACTCTTGGAAATTGGTGCCGGTGAGAAGGTTTTATTTTTCAAGTATGGTGTGCAATGATATGTTTGAAGTCATTTTCTTGCTGTTTATACAATTTAAGATGAGCAAAGGTTTAGTACTTTATTAAAAAAATTGAGACAAATAAATAAATTAATACTTATTAGTCTCCCACTATTTTATCGAAATCCAATAGCCCTCACCATTGACTCCGGAATATTCTGTTGCGTGAATATTCTAGTGGTGAGGATCCATATTGCCCTTTGAATTACCCCAACTAGGGTTGGTCAAGCAACTTGAAGGGTTTTAGGTAGGCATTCTAAATGCCAACTGCATTAACTCGCAGCTCCTTGATCCGCTGAGTGGACTCCCCAATCCTGAAACCTTTTTGGATTTCCTCAGCCTTTTCCTCTTGGTCACACCAAGTCCTCCTGTGGCAGTCAACCCTTGATGCGAACCAAGTCAAGTCAACCCAAAACCTTGAATTATAATTCCCTAATAATTGAAATCACCCCAACTAGGGTTGGTCAAGCACTTTGAACTATGGTTCAATTCTAACCAAGATTATGGAAGGCGATGCCGAAATAATATTTATTTTGAGGGATTTTATCCTTATACGTAAATTTCCATTTTATTACCTTTGATTACATGCTTTTTAATATTAAGTGGGATATACTTAAGTGATTAACCATGTCTAAGATAATATTTACGTATAAGCTGGTTTTATTTTATTTCAATCTTGCATGCTCGTTTAATTCATTAATTGTGTGATCGTGACAACACACCCACAATAAATAAACCATGAAACTGACAGAAATAAAATAAATGGTATGATCATGATCTTTTCTATTGGTTATTTTATCTAGCGGTTGATAAACTAACCCAAGACCTAGGGGAGAAACACCTTGAACCTTTCGGGTTCGTGTTTACAGCTTTCCACCTGTCCACCTTTGTATCTCCTTGGATTGGTTTCACCATGGCTCCTGACTTGAGCCGCCTCCACTAGCTTGGGAGCTCCATCCATTACATATGCATTTATCTCACACGCAGGTGAGGGGAAAAAGGGAGTTTTATATAAAAGAATCCTTGGGCGCGCAGTCCCTACATATTAATGAGGAGATGGCTCGCAGGCCAACAAATTTCATTTAAATAAATAAATTAAAAGAAACCATTCACATACAAAGGTCTCGGTCTAGTTCATGATCATCCATACATGCAATGATATTTACGCATAAATAAAACTAGCATTCAATTCTTTAATCGTTCTTGTTTAAGATAAATCACGCTCGAATCAATTAATTATATTTAGTTAATCAATCCTTTTATCTTAAATCCCTTTTCTGAATTTCCTTGAGATTCTCATCCATCATAATTTTAAACAAATAAATTAATTTAAAATTATCCTTGTACATCACTTGTACCTTGGAGGAAACCCGGTGAATTCCCATTTATTACGCAGATGTTAAATTAAACACATATATATAAAACACCTATCACGTGTTGTGCCTCAGCTTTATGTCTGCACCATGGTACACGTCTCAAGGGTTTGTATAATATAATAATAAATTTTAATAAATATGCGTAATTTGGGTGAGTACACGGCATATAGTTCCGACTACACGGTGTGTACTTTTCTTCACTGTCCATCCGAAGTACATGCCCGGGGACAGGGCGTGTTAATGTACTTCGGAAATTTTCGGAGTGCACGGCGCGTACCGTGGGACACACGCCGTGTAGTTTTCGTGTTACACAGTTTCCAGACAGGCAGGCCGTGTACGGAGTACATGACCCAACCCTAACCCGAAGGGACTACACGCCGTGTTAATTGGACCACACGTCGTGTATTCCGGAAACCGTGTGCCACCTATTTCTGGTCAGCACACGGTGTCTTAAATTCTTAGAAAAAAACCAATACACGGCCTGATTTGGCGGATCAGTCAATGAATTGAACCTAGACAACACGGCGTGTACTTCTGAATACACGTCGTGTATTCTGGTGTTATACGGCCTGAAACGTTTAGCTCATCCGGATGAGTTCCTCTATTTTATTTTAATCAAAATTAAAAGAAAAATTCATTTCTGTGAGGTGAACGAGAAACGAGGGAGGAGGAATAGATCTTGATATTCAGATTTCCAGAACGATTAAACTTGAATTGAAATAACTAAATTATTAAATGCGTAAATTACCAATGAAAAAAATAAATAATTATAATTAGGGATATGCCCTCGCACTGATACCACTTGTCGGTTCTGGGCGCAGCGGAAGCGCGTTGGTGGGTTTGCCCAACTTTAATTTTAACGTTAAAAAACGTTCAATCCGAGATCCGTCACGATATAAAACGCCGAATCTTCGGAATAGAACGAAGAACGAAAATAAAATAAGAGTCCGGAAACCCTTGAGGAGGATCATCATAGGTTGATTTTAATTAATTTAATTAATGCATAAGAATTACCTCGTTGGACTTCTTTCTTCGTTGATGTGTCCGGTCACGATTCGGTGATCCGTCGTTGTGTCATAGAATCCAAGTGTAGGATTCCTATAGCGGTGATCCACACATGTATCACGTATCTTCGGACGTCACCGAAGGGATCTCCGGGTGCTAGCACGGAATAACCTTCCCTTGTGATGTCCACCTTCGACCGCCTTGATCCGATGGAGGATCTTTCTCTCATAACTTAAGGGCGTTCTTGGTGAAAAGGGAATTCTCTCTTTGGCTTGAGAGTATTTCCCAATCCGTTGTGCACAACAATGGCTCTCAAAAATGTTGGGGTTGCGAGGATATTTATAATCGGGTTTGAGGTTAATAGAGTTATGACAATAAAAAAACATGTTATGCGTTTTATTTATTTCATTAACTCTTATTGAAAACCCCCCATGTCAAATTATTAACTCCTTGACCTGCTCTCACGCTGATTATAATAAATATCATTTAATAAAACAATATTAAATCCTCAAAATCCCAACTGGAAGAACTACACGGCATGTAATAATTTATACACGGCGTGTACTTTTATTTTCCATTTTTCTCCACCACATTTATTAGACCTTGAGTAATGACTATTTATTTCTTAAATAAATGTAACTGCATTAGTCGCTAATAAATATATTATTTTGTCCACAATATATTCTCTCGAATAGCTAGTGTCAAAATAAATGCAATCAGACATCCTTAAATAATTATTAAACCACAGTCGGGAATAATATTTATTTAACTTGTTAAATTAATATTTAACTGGGATACATGGACACACTTAGTGTGTGACCCTCTAGGCCTCTTTCTCAGTGGCATTAGGCTGAGCCTGCCTAAAGTCCAAGGTTAGCATCTAGAAACACGCCAAGGCACCCATAGAGAAAGAAGTTAACGCCGTAATGATGTGTCACCTCCTACGAACGCTTACCGTGTAATATAATCTCTTTGTCTCGATATCTCCAATCAAGCGGGTTGCATGCTAGTTCCATCAACCCATGTGCTTGATTATTCTTTCTTTGACTTCCCGGAATTGAACTTTCCAAAACCTTACCATGGCCATGGATTTATTTAAGCTATATCAATTCCATCAAAGGGCCTGAGATATATACTTCCGTTATGGAAGGGAAGGGACAAATCCTTTCTCGCATTATCTATTAATGCAATATTACTCGTGACGCACCCAACGTATCCTACCTCGCTGCGAACAGTGTGTCGTCACAGTTTTCGTCAATACATCTAAGTGTGCGAGTTGTAATACCCATTAATAATAATCTTAAAGTCTAAGGACCAATACACATGTCTGCAGATAGGAACATCCAATGACACTATGAAATGTGGATTTCCTACTGGCAGGTCTCGTTCTCATAATATCCTCCTGGATATTATCAAGGGTGCACACCATGAGAAGGTGCCTCAAAGTTTTATGAGTCCTCACCCCTAATGACCTGTATTATTTGTGTCCCTCAAATAATATCATCCGGCCATAGAATATACATTCAAGAATAGTGTTATGTCACTTCTGGGTTCTCATCATAGCAGGGATCCGCTACGACCCTTTAATGCAACAGTTTTCCTTAGGACATTATCACATGACATGTCACGCAGAAGAATAATCAAGATGTGATAAGGCTTTTATTTAATGAATAAAGTACAAAGTAGTTGGTTCTAGACCACCAACTCCAACACCTATGTCCTTCCATGGAATTCCTACATGGGAATCCATGTATCTCCCAAGGTATGAGTATGAAAACCCATTGAGTCCATCCACGACATTCCTACCTCGCTCCAAATAGTGTGTCGTCACATTTTTCTTCAATACATCTAAGTGCGCGAGTTGTAATACCCATTAATAATAATCTTAAAGTCTAAGGACCAATACACACGTCCGCAGATAGGAACATCTAATGACACTATGAAATGTGGATTTCCTATTGGCGGGTCTCATTCTCATAATATCCTCCTAGATATTACCAAGGGCACACACCATGAGAAGGTGCCTCAATGTTTTATGAGTTCTCACCCCTAATGACCTGTATTATTTTTGTCCCTCAAATAATATCATCCGGCCATAGAACATACATTCATGAACAGTGTTATGGCACTTCCGGGTTCTCATCATAGCAGGGATCCGCTATGACCCTTTAATGCAACAGCTGTCCTTAGGACATTATCACATGACATGTCACACAGAAGAACAATCAAGATGTGATAAGTCTTTTATTTAATGAATAAAGTACAAAGTAGTTGGTTCTAGACCACCAACTCCAACACTTATTCTATTTTATAATATCATGTTATGCCTCTTAACTTTTATGTTATCCGTTATTATCCATTGTGTTCTCTTACTGGGCTTTATCGCTCACCCCTTTCCTTATGTATGTCTCCAGGGTATCCTTTGAATTAATAAAATAAAAAATAGACTTAGGATCCCCTTATGAAAATAAAAATAATTTTTTAGCAGTTATTTTAATATTTACATATTATGTATCGAATCTCTCAAAGACACTAGACCTCTAGATTTATGTTTTGTGTTTTATGGAAGTCTATATTAAAAACCATGTAATAATATGTTTTTTAGGCTCATGATTATATATTTGGTATCAAATAATTGAATAGTTATTTTTTGGGATTATTTTATAGAATCTAATAGGAAATGGTCCATAAATAATCTATATTAAAACCTAGAAATTCTTAATCTATCATATACATAACCTTTATGAGTTGTTGTTTCTAAAGTTCATAGTTTTATTTTTATATTATTACTAATTTTAGTATTATCACCAACTAATTTTCCTTTTTTTTAGTAAATGGTTGGAAGTTTAACAAATCTTGAAAGAAACACATGTGATGGGTAATATAATGATTTCAAAAATGATATGCCTAATAAGATAGAAGTGGGAGTTGAGAACCCCGTGATAGTACTTTCACAACTGAATCAAGTTACGAATAATACCATGACTCATTTGGAAATCCTTTATTTTGCCAAGAGATAAAAAGATATATTTCAGTCATTATGTGAAAAAAACCTCCCATTTTTATTCGATCTTGTAATCCCTTGATTGAAGAATAATGGATGAATTACATTGAGAAGATCTTTTCAACCCCATAATTCTCTATGAAGGATGTATTTATATAAGTTTTTTATAATTTAAAATTGAAATCTAGTAAGTGGTGGACATCAAGAATAAAAAATAAATGAAAAAATTGGATCAATGTAGATGGAGAATTCAAGAAAATATTGTTTAATAAACATTTAGCTCACACTATCTATCTCAAAATAGAGAGGGGGTTTCTTAGACTCAAGAAAAATGAGGATGAATCAATTAGGTTTTATAAGGAAAACTTCATAAGTATTTCTAGGTACGCATTTGGATTTTTCAATAACCTCAAATATCAGGTTGAATACTTCTTTTGTGGAGTAAACCTTAGTATTTTAAGAGTCTTAGAAATTAATGACATTGACGACTATGAGGAAATATTATGATGTTCCCTTAAAGTTGTGATGGAGATTAGAGATTCTCAATGGTTATATGGGGTTGGAGATAAAAAGTGGAGAATAGGGTCAATTTATGGAAGAATAATAGATAAATATTAGAGAGGAAATAAAATACAACTACCCATATATTATAAATGAGGGAAGAATTATCCAAGAAACAGCCTCAAGGGAATAAGGAGATATTATAAGTGTGGAAAAGAGAGACATAAAGCTAATTAATGTAGTTTAAGAAGACAAATAATATGATAGAAGAAAGGAAATATCCAATATATCCTCCACCTATGGTCTAATTTTCCAACTATAAAGAATATGGTAATTATGAAACTTAATGTACTAAGCTGATAATGACAATAAACTCTATAGATAAGAGGGAAAAGATAGGCTTATTCTATCACCATTGTTGAGTTGGATAATTAGAAACAAGTAGTAATAGGTACACTTATTATTATTAAAATAATAGATAATGTCCCATTTTATTATGGTTCTACACATTCTTTCATATATTAAAAGTTTATTTGAAATATTTACAAACCACCGCAAGATATGGAGGTTGGGTTATTGGTGAAAAAACTAATTGGTGAAATTATTTCATCTCAAGTATGTAACTCTTTACAAGTTAATATTTGTGGGATGAATCTACTAGAAAAAATTTTTATATTTACTATAGTGAAATCTTATGTTATAATAGACATGGATTAGATGACTTTATATAGATCCAACATCTACTATTTGGAGAAGGGGATAACTTTCAATATTCCAAATAATCCTCTAATTTTTTAAAATTTCAAAGAGGAGGATTATTCTTTGGAAAATCCTCCTAATCATGGATATTATTTCCTTATGGGTAAGAATATATAGCTCAAATTATTGAGACAAAGGAGTGGATCTCCATTGAATACATTCTAATTATTATGGAATATATAGTTATTTTCCTTAAAGAGTTGTTTGGTATTCCTCCTGATCAAGAGGTTTAGTTATCAATTAAACTTATACCTAAAGATTTTCCTATATCCATAAGTCCTTATAGATATCCCCCATTGAACTAGAATAACTAAAGAAGAAACTACAAGATAATATACAAAATGGATTCATATACACAAGTGTTTCTCCATGGGGTGAGCTTGTTCTATTTGTTAGGAAAAAGGATGTGATAGTGTGTCAATGCATTGATTATCATGATATTATAAAGGTCATGATAACGAACAAGTATTCACTATCATGTATTGAAGAATTTTATAATTAGCTATGTAGGGACCATTACTTCTATAAGGTGGATATTCAGTCAGTATATCATTGATTAAAGGTGAAGAAGGGAGATATTCCTAAGACTGCCTTTCATTTAAGGTATGGACATTATGAGTTTACATTGATCCTATTAAAACTCAAAAACACCACATAAATTTTAATTTTCTGAATGAATATAATCATTAAATATTACCTCAAAAAATTTGTGGTGGTATTTATAGATGATATTATTATATACTCTAAAATAAAGGAGAAACATCAGAACCATTTGAGTACTATGCTAAATACATTTTGACAAGATAGTTTATATACAATGTATAGTAAATGTGATTTTTTGATTATTAATATAACATTATTATGGAATGTTATCATAAGAAAATTAATATCTATGGATCCTTCTAAAACAAGGGTGATTAAGGAATAGCCCAAACCGCATTTATAATCGAGATATGCAGTTTTTTTGGATTATTTTGAACTATCGACGATTTGTAAAGAAATTATCTCGATTGTAAACCCCACTAAACAAGATAAATCATAAGGAAGTAAATTTTTTCCTCACTCATGAATGTGAAGAGAGTTTCAAGAAGTTGAGAAGGAGTCTGAAAACTACCCTTGTGCTGACACTACCCACATGTAGATAATTATTTGTGGTTTACAATGATTCTTCAATGAAGGGATAATGTTTTTTCCTCATTAAAATGATGAAGTGGTAGCAGGTGCCTTAGTATAGTAAAAGATTAATGAGAAACATTATCCAATACATGATTCAGATTTGGTTGCAGCAATCTCTACACTAAATATTTGGAGTCATTATATCTATAGAGATAAGTGTGGCATATATACTAATCATAAGAGCATAAATTATATATTTACACGGAATTAGTTCAACATGTGCCAATGAATATGGTTAGAGATAGTCAAGGAATATGATTACCCAATCCATTACCATCCTAGGGAGGTGAATAAAGTGAAATATGATCTGAGTTAAAGAGATATTAAACCCTATATATGATGATAATTAAGAATGATATAATCATCTGAGACATGAAAAATATAGACATGGGAATCATAAATAAAGTAACAACATCCTAATTTTCTCAAATGACCACCCATTCTAGAGAAAAAATCAAAATCTAAAAGGGGTGATGTGGACATACAAAAGAAGTTATATGATATAATAAAGGGGATGATTCAACCATTACCAATATCTATATATAAAAGGGATAACATAACTATGGATTTTATCACATGAATTTCATAAACATCTAAAGGAAATAAATCTATGTGGGTTGTAGTGGACTATATTATAAAGACTAGTCACTTAATTTCTATTTGAGAGAACTTATCACTTGATCAACCTACAATGATTTACATTAGATATTTGGTGACACTACATGGAACACCACTATAAATTATATGTGATCAACATATGTGGTTCACCTCAAATATAAAGAAAAGTATTAAAAATTAATTAAACACATATTTCAACTACAGTATAACTTATTACCCCTACACTGATTCCTGATCTGAATTGATTATCCAGACACTTCAGGATATATTGATAGAATTATCTATAAACCATAAAATGTGGTAGGATCAATAACATACTTTGGTCGAGTTCTCATAAAAAATAACTTGCATTCAAGAATTTATATGGATCTTTATAAATTCTTGTATGAAAAGAAATTTAAAACTGCAACATATTGGGATGAAGTTAGGGAATGTAATTTATTGCAAACTAAACTGATCAATAATGGAATAGATAGTTAAATACATTGAATAACATATCATGGATGTACATAGTCAGTAGAAGATCTATGATGAAAATTTTAATATAAACCTGAAGTATAAAGATGGAGAAAAAATATTACTTCATGTATTTCTAGTTAAAAGATTCATCAGATTTATGAAGAAGAAAAATAATAGTCCTAGATATATTATCTCCATTAAAGATAATTTATTAAATTGAAGTAGTTTCCAATCTACAAGCACTCCCATAAATATTTTATCAAGTGCATGATTTTGTATATGTATTTGTCTTAAGGAAGTAGATATCAGATCCCTCACATGTACTAAACCAAAGGTGTAATAGTTGGGGCATGATATCTCTTATGAGAAGCAGCTAATGAAGATCTTGGACTATACATACAAAGTTTACTGTAACAAGTAAACTCAACTTAAAAGATTATTTTGGTGAAACCATGCATATCAAGAGTAAACATGGCAGCATTAGTAAGTAATGAAATAGAACTACCCTCATCTATTTTAAACTTAGTGTGTGAAATAAATTCTTGATGATAAAATTTCTAATGAGGGGAAGACTTTAATGAAACAAACATTTATGTAAGGAATTTCCCTTCTAATTAAACATGTATCATGTTTATTAATATAATATTCTATAAAATACATGCATAATAAAAAAACACCACTTAAATATATTAATTTAGAACATCACTATTAAAGGAAAAAAATATAAGAAAAATAAATCATAATATAATTAGATATTAGTGTTAAATGGGATAAAATAAATGTTTGACATAAAGAAAGCATGTTTTTTTGGTAAATCATATATGTTTTATTTTCATTAAAATATATTTATTATGATAACGTTATAAATTGGAAATAAAATTTATTTTCAAAAATGGTTTTAAAAAAACCAATTTATTCTTATGATAATATAATATTATGAAATCATAAGTAATTTTTCAAAGGGTTGGAAATTTCATTCTATTGAAAAATTAATATTTTCCAATAAATAAAAATATTATTTAAAATTATATATCTCATATTTAGAAAAAAAAATTGATAATATGAATTTTATTTTTTAGAATCATCACATAAAATTTATTTTTGGTTGAATTTTTGTATTTTTCAAAAAAACTATTTTTTTAGTGAATAATATAGATAGTTCTCACAAATATCTTGATTTTTATGACATCATTGTGATATAATCATGATTTAAAAATTTATGAAACCATTTTCTTGACCAAAAATATGTTCAATGAATAAAATAAAGAACTTAAAAATATTATTTTGAATATAGAAACCTATAATTTATATTTTGGATCCTAAATTGAATTTAATTCTAATAAAAATTATGTTTGGTTCTTTGCATTTAATTGAGTGGTTCAAAGGTTCCATTAAGTTTTGGATTGATATAAATGTTAAATAAGAAAAAAAAATGTTTAATAATAAATTAATAAATTTATTTCAATCAATAAAAATTATGGAAAATGTCCTACATGATAAAATCATCAATATTTTACTCTAAAATGTACCTCTCCTCCCCTTATAAATATTGTGCTTCCCCGCCTAACTTTAACACACTATAAACTTATTATCTAGACCAATATCTATAAAAATACCTCCCCAAAACTATTATACGTATCCTATATGTTTTTTTATCATCAAAATACCACCCTTAAAATGCATAATCCAATTATCAAAGGACTCATCCTAAAAAGTAAGGTAAAACCTCTCAATCGCTCTCTCATTTCTATTCTTTTAAATTTTCTACTTCTACCTCCTATGAGACTATTGTAACCATGCTAATATAATGAAATAAATATCATTAATAAACTTAAATGTTATTATATTGATGTAATAACCATTATCTACCTCCCTCTCATCCATTCAAAAACGAAAACATTGCCCAAATTATGGTTGGTTCACCCCTCCTTGGATGACATATTTCATTTCTTTTTACCACCATACGTTGATGGTACAAAAAATGGATTTAATGAGTAAATATGATATTTATAACATAATTAATATTCTATAAAGTTATATTTTTCACGATGTTAATGGTATTAAAATGAATGAACATAGCTATTTTAAATGCCCAAAACAAGAAAGCCAAGATATATTTTAAAATTTGAATCAATTTTTGAAAATATATTAAGATAGATAATTTTTTTCTAATGAAATGAAACATAGTCTAAATATAAAATTATAGATATTATATTACTATTTGATAACAACTTTGACAGTGTTCAACATACCAAAGCATTTTTGGAGAAATTAATTGAACAAGCCCAACTAACTGACGTGAGAAGAAATTATACAATAAATGGATAACATATGATAATAAGTGGACATTAAAAAATTAAATATACCTGAAATATTTTATTAAGGGATATATTTAATAAACTTAATTTGGTTATTTAGGTGTTTAGATGCATGCACTAAGTGAGTCGGTACCTGAGGTAAGGGAACTCCTGAACCACCCTCTTCTCCTTTAGATTAAAAATTATCTCTCTACCTCAATTTATCTCTCTTTTATTATCCTTTATATATTTTATATTATATATATAGGTTTCTTAAATATATTAATAGTTTGTTTTTCCTCTCTTTTTCGGGGTTATAAATTATTTTCAAGTTCCTTTATTAAAATTTCATTAAAAAACTAATATAATGGAAACTTTATTGTTCATTATCCCTTTTCATGTTTCCATATTTTAAAGTTTTTATTTGTTGATTATTTCTAGAAAACTTAATAAATATTTTATGGGAAACCATTCTGGTCTATTTCTGGTTTTAAGGAAAACACCATGTGCTCGATTTCGGTAATGATTCTTTTCCCATATCGTAAAATATCATTAAAGAGGTTTGTTTCTATAACTATTAACCACTTAGTTATTTTTAATTTTCTTCATTTTAACTTCATATTTAATACCTATGACTCTTTATGTCACGAACCAACCCGGTTTGACTCTGAATCAGTCACCCGAGCCGGTCCGCGACATGGCCCGAAGGGCGTTCCCAATCCCCCCAGGCTGGAAACCAGTATCGGGCATCAAAATTTAACTGTTGGGAAGGGTTTGTCCCATGAACAAAAGATAAACAGATAAAAAAGAATACACTGAATAATAAAATGGAACTCAAGCAGCGCAACAATAAAATAAACAGAACACCTCAACATACCTCCATGTGACAATCCAGGTCATCTCCCAACCAAAATTTGACCATGCTCCAACAATGAGAAACTCAACCGAGAGAAACCTGATCAAAGGAAACCTACAACTGAAATGATAAAGTAGGTGTGAGAATTTAAAATGCTTATTAGGTATGACAAGAGTAATCCACTTAATCCAAGGTCACCTTTCCCAAAACAATCCATTGACGCAAGTTTGAAATACAATTATAAAAGTAGGGTTTTCACATTTGAAAATAAGAAACGTGTTTTTTCCATTTAAAAACCCAACACACGCTACATAAAGTTTCCCAAAAATAATTTGTCATTTTGTAAATAAAATCCAAAACAGAATATATTAATGTTCTGCTAGAGAAAAACGAGTAAGAGTGAAAGCTAAAAATAAACTAGTGCACGGAAAGTAAATAATCAAAGAATTTAATACAGTAACCATGGTTGATCCTAAACATTCCTAGAAGACCACTGGACGTACTTAGTTTCGGAACCACCTGTCGACGTATGGTGAATCTCTTAAGTCTATAACCAACTGGCCACTCTAACTGACCAATCCAGTGGCAAAGCCCGCCTGGCCTAAAAACAAATCAAGGGGGTACCAACCCGTCTAATGGGGGTTGGTCAGAAACCGTCACTCGATCTCTAAAAGATGCCCAGGAACCCATGGTGGTTGCAATAATACTGTGTACGTAGGAGGCCCATGCACACGTGACTCATCTCACCACACTTGCCTACCCAAAACATGGACACTCCATTCGATAACCCATAAGGGATATCCCCCCTATAGAGGTTCCCCAGTATATATATACATATATATATAACATATCATCAAAGGAGCCAATCGGGCCTTCGTACCATGAAATCATTAAAACCTTTTGATACCTTTTTCAAAATACTAAAGTTGTTATATGGGCATACAGTAATCAAAACCTTAGCATTTCAAAGATTCAACACAAACATTACATTAAAGATGAAAGTACCAAACGTTCCATCACAACACACTCATGTCAAAATAATTATTCTAAAGTCATTTAAAGTTCCAACTAGGCACACACAATTTCTAAACACAAACCGTTCTAAAAGTTACCATAACCCCACCCATGAATTGGAAGAGCCAAACGATCCTTTAAGTTGTCATGTCCAAAAACATTACCCAAAACATTACACAAATACCACATTTATATTTTCAAAGCCAAACTGGCACACCCTTAAGAGCACACTTCAACCCTTTCACAAAATCCACACAAATGACTGAATCTTACTTAGGAGAAAAAAACCATTAAGAAAACCAGGGTTTTAAGGAAACACTAGTTTAAAGGTGTCATTGTCACTTGAAGGCACGTCCATGGGTGCACCGAGTTCAACCATGGATGTTCCAACATCCAATGGCACGCCTGCATTTCAATAAAACAATCAACACTATTTCCACAAAGCTGCCACTTTGAAACTAAAACCAACACCTCACTTTATTTGAAAAGAACCCACACCGCCACATTAAAAACCAAAGAGCCCCTTTTTTATTTTAACACCTTAACACTATTAGAAAGTTATACCAAAACCAAAATAATAACCAAACCAAGTTCACAAATAACCAATGCTGACACACAACATAGTAAAGGCTAAACATTTCATAAAAACCCCCAATTCTACTTTGAAAACTATAGTATTTTATCAAATGAACCAAATGCAAATAAACACTATCATAATCAAATATTCACCTTCAAAGTACATTATTTTTTTTATCAAATTGTATTAACATAAAAAGAAACACCCCCAACAAAATATCGATAGACAATATCAAAATAGAACTTGGCTCATAATCAAATAACTACAGACTCAAACCAGTTTTTGACTCAAAACATGCTTTTAACTAATTCTAAAAATTTAAAAACACTATAGAAGGAAAATTATGGGTATATCAAAGCTGAAAATCACATAAAATACAATTATTGAAACACCTAAGACTCAATTAGACTGTGGAAAGGAAAACCAGGGAATTACCTACCTCAACCCAAGAGCGGACGCGACGGAACCTCATTGGAAGGTTGCACAATCCCAGCAGAGAAATCACGCTCGCTAAACAGCGAGAAAAACACAGAAACACAACCCGCAATGGAATTACGATTAGCCAAATTAAATAAAACCCAATAATTAAAGGAAATGAAATAAATAATTAAATAATTCTACAGGAGTAGGGGGTTTGACCAGTGAGGCAAAGGGAGGTCGGACCGCCGAGATTCTGGTGTACTGCTATCCGTAGAAAAAAGGCGAGCAAGGGGGAGCACTCTGTTGGTGTGGCGAGTTGGCGTAAGGTTGTGGCAAGGATGTTGGGGGCTGGGTGCAGTAGCCTGCTATAAGGGGAGGGGCTTCGGTTCTCGTTGGGATGGGAAGAAGGGCTGGACAGGGGGCTTGTCGTGGCTGCTCGAAGGGAGGAACAGGGAATCTGGGGCGCGGGATCACGTAGGGGAGATGGCGCTGGCCAGGGGGAGGGTGACGCGGTGGGGACCCGTGGTGAGAGGTGGTCTGTAGGTGGAGGAGAGGCCAACGGACCGGGGTGCCAGGTGCTGCGGGCGGAGGCTGGAGGTGCAGCGTGGAGGGGGCACGGGGGATGAGTAGGGGAGACCTGGGGACGGTGAGGGGGGAAACGCCTGGGGTGCGGCGCGCAGCCCGGGGCGGCAGAGCTGAGGCCGGCTAAGGGGAGAAGATAGGGGGCTCACACAGGAATAATGGGGAAAGGGGGTTGTGGCCCACAGCGCGACACAGGCAGAAGGGGGCGGGTATTAGGGTTTCAGTTTTTTTTACTTCATTATAATAATAATAATAATAATAATAATACCAGAAATAATAGTAAAATTAATAATAATAAATATAATTATAATAAAAGTTATAATAACAATAATAATAATTATAATAATACGATAATCATAATACAATAATAATAATAATAGTAATATTAATAATATTAATGATAAAAACAATACCAGAATACTAATATTAATAACAATAAAAATAATTATTATTATTATTATAATAATAATAATAATAACATATTATAATTATTATTATTAAAAAACATTATTTTTAAAACATAATTCATTTAATTATAAAATTACAAAAACCGAGTACCCATATGCTCTTCGCACAGATTAAAAAAGAACACGCACACAAATTGTGCACCTCAATGCAGTCCTCCTGGGCACCCGCACAAGCACTTGGGGAGACTACACGGTCATTGCTAACCATGTGGTGCCCGTGCACGGGTCAGGAACCCCCCAAAGCATTAAAAATCAAAAAAAAATTAAACCTGGACCCAGCCTGATCCTTAACGTGAGAATGCGGAGCCCAGAAATAATAAAATAAAAAAATACAAAAAATTATAAACTTGGGGTGTGACAATTCTCTCCACTACAGACACTTTCTGCCCCCAAAAAGTCACTCGGATGAACAATAGACAAAACAAGAGTTCATGCCCGACTGAAACTGAAAGGAACCACACCACCAAAGAATGGGAGAACACGAGAGGGTTCTCCCCACCACAAGAATTCAACTAATGTAGAAATTTAACACTCAATCATATCACCCCAAGAAGGGGGGAAACGCAGGAACTCCCCGCCGATCCAAACCAACTTTTATAGCACGAGTGAACAACACCTCTGCAGAAGCTTGAAACTCTCGACCTGGACCAAAAAACCCCAACACTAGAGAAAAACCTCCAAGAAAAACTTTACTCAAACAATGAATATGAGCATAACCAGAAACATTGATTCCTCCACAGACACTTACATCTCCAAAGAAACACTGCCAAACCAAGATTAACTCACACAAGGTCTGAACACACTTTTAAGAAAAATGAAAGATTCAGAAATCCATGATCAGACGAACAAAACTGTTCGATTACAACATAACATGTATACTATAACTCCACGATGAAACAATGGTCTTACAACAATGTCAAAACTTTAATAGTACAAAAACAAAAATGAAAAGACTTTAAATGTTCTACTACCTACACGGAACATAAGACCCTGACCAAGGCTTCACAACACTGGAAACTTCTGAGTGGGCGTGAGATTCACCCCAAGGCATATGGTTGGGGCTCTAATGGTTGAAGCATCTCTTACCTTACAGTTAGGCATTGTAATTTCTCTGGTCACAGTATCTTCTTCAGAAGATGCTTCCTACAGAACTTCAACAAGTGACCCATACAGCTGCAAGGATGACACGTCTTCGGAGGGATGCGACATGACGGCTTCATGTGCCAGAACTGGCCACACTGGTGGCACACCACTGAATAGTTCGATGAACTAGAATCCAGAACTACTACAGATGACTCCTTAGAAATAGGTCCCTCTAGCGCACCCTGATCTCCAGATGGGGAACCTACACGAGTAACTGGATTCACTGGATTGCCAATCACCTATTCTCGGGAGACCAACTCATCTTGGAACGCCTCATCCACCATCTTCTCAAAATGATAGTATTTAGAAAAGAGCACCCACTCCATGATCTCTAGACGAACACCCCCAATGAAGAGAGAAGTCTTCATCAAATCCTGTGATGCTACTTCTAGAGAAAAAGACACAATCTCCTTAAAATGGTCAACATAGGCCTTCACCGCCCATTGGACTTGTTGAATACGAATGAGCTCCTCCCTTTTCTTCTTCTTTACCTCTTCAAGTATAAACAATCGGACGAAGACAGATTTAAGGAAGTCCCATGTCAACCCAACTTGCATTGACGGTGGGGTAACCAAATCCCATTCGTCTAGAGCCGGACCTTCAAACATACCCAAAATAGCATGCACTCTGACAGCTTCAGGAGTACCCAAAACCATAAAGACACGCTCGACCCCTTCAAGTCATTTTGCTGCTTCTAACGGACCCTGATCACCGTGAAGGATAGGAAATGTCCGAGAAGGACTAAAAACTGGGCATGACTTATTAGAAACCCTGGAGACCTTTCTGGGCAGAATTTTCGGAACAACATATAAAACACAGAACCAAACCAATATCAATCCAAAGAAACAACATTGAAAAGGATTTCATCTAAAACAACCAACTCAAAAATAATCCATCAAATACAAACACAACAAAAAAATTCCTCTTCCAAAATCCCCTTTCCATTTTTCATTTCAAAAACTGCCTTCCTTCAAGGACACTTTCCTAATACAAAACCGACTTTTCAAACCAATTTCAATTTCCAAAAAAATCATTTTCCATTTTTAAAATCACTTTAGAAAAACAAGGTCAAGCCTTTAATTCCAAGTGCACACCCCAATAATCCCATAAACCATTGCACATGTCTTCATCCACTTCCATTCATACGCACCAACACACACTTCCCATGAATCCCCTCTCATGTGCAAACATTCATAAAGAGTACCTGAGGTTGCACACAAACCATATATCTACCAGTTCCAAGCAACCACAGGATTTTTAGACCAAGAGCTTTCAGTTTTAAAAATCCATTTCACAAATTTTAAGCCATTTAAAATAAATCATTCTCATTTCAAAAACCCTTTTTTATTTTCAAGAATGTACTTAAACCAATCATAAACAAGAAAACACTTAAATTGCATCAAACCACCAAAGGGAGGGTCTAGTAGTCATGCTTAACCAAGTGACATGGTAGTGGGCCATATCCCAAAAAAGTGTCAATGACTAGGAGGAACTTAAACCATGTATTCTGACTCCACATGGGTCACTACTCCATGTAAAATCACAATGTAACTTCATTTTTCCTTTCTTTCCATCCCTCAATCCAAAACAAATAAGAACGAGACAAGAACTCAATTCTCAGACAACCCCTGGCGACTCAACGTTCAGAATGGGCAAGTGTTCATGACGTCCTTTCTGTACCGACCTCTCAAGTCCCGACAATCCTAATCTCTATCTACCAGACACCACAAATAACAAGAACCTCCCTCTGATACCATTTTGTCATGAACCAACCCGGGTCGACCCTGAACTGGTCACGTGAGCCGGTCCGCGACATGGTCCGAAGGGCGTTCCTGATCCCCACAGGCTGGTAACCAGTGTCAGGCATCAAAATTTAACTGTTGGGAATGGTTTGTCCCATGAAAAAAAGATAAATAGATAAACAAGAATAAACTGAACAATAAAACAGAACTGGAGAAGCACAACAAGAAAATAAAAAGAACACCTCAACATACCTCCATGTGACCATCCAGGTCATCTCCCAACCAAAAGCTGACCCTGATAAAACACTGAGCAACTCAACCGAGAGAAATATGATCAAAGGAAACCTGCAAATGAAATGATAAATTAGGCGTGAGTATTTAAAACGCTCAGTAGGGATGTCAAGAGTAGACCACTTAATCCAAGGTCTTCTTTCCCGAGACAATCCATTGACGTAAGTTTGAAATACAATTATAAAAGTAGTGTTTTCACATTAGAAAATAAGAAACACATTTTTCCCATTTAAAAACCCAACACACACTACATACCGTTTCCCAAAAATCATTTTTCATTTTGTAAATAAAATCTAAAACATAATATACCAATGTTATGCTAGAGCAAAATGAGTAAGAGTGAAAGATGAAATTAAACTAGTTCACGGAAAGTAAACAATCAATGAAATTAATCCAGTAACCATGGGTGATCCTAAACATCCCTGGAAGACCCCTGGATGTACTAGGTTTCGAAACCACCTACCGGTGTATGGTGAAGCTCCTAAGTCTATAACCAACTGGCTGCCCTAACTGACCAATCTAGTGGCAAATCCCACCTGGCCTAACAACAAATCCAGGGGGTACCAGCACGTTTAGTCGGGGTTGGTCAGCAACTGTCACACGATCTCTAAAACACACCCAAGAACCGATGGTGGTTACAATAATACTGTGTAGGCAGGAGTCCCTCGCACGCGTGACTCATCTCTCCGCACTTTCCTACCCCAAACACGGACACTCCATACGATAACCCATAAGGGATATCTCCCCTGTAGAGGTGCCCCAATATATATATATACATATATATGTATATAACATATCATCAAAGGTGACAACCGAACCTTCCTACCATGAAATCATTAAAAAAATTTGATACCTTTTTTGAAATTCTAAAGTTATTATATGGGCATACATTAATCAAAATCTCATAATTTCAAAGAGTCAACGCAAACATTACATTAAAGCTGAAAGTGCCAAATGGGTCGTCACAACACACTCATGTCGAAATCATTATTCTAAAATCATTTAATGTTCCAACCAAGCACATACAACTTCCAAACCCAAACCGTTCTAAAAGTTAACACAACTCCACCCATTAATTGGAAGAGACAAATGGGCCTTTAAGTTGTCATGTCCAAAAACATTACCCAAAACATTACACAAATACCAATTTTATATTTTCAAATCCAAACTGGCACACCCTTGAGATCACACTTCAACCCTTTCACAAAATCCACACGAAGGAACGAATCTTACTTAGGAGACAAAAACCATTTAGAAAACCAAGGTTTTAAAGAAACACTAGTTTAAAGGTGTCATTGTCACTGAAGGCACATCCATGGGTGCACCAAGTGCACCCATGGAGGTGCCAACATCCAATGGAACACCTGCGTTTCAATAAAACAATCAGCACTATTTCCACAAAGCTAACACTTTGAAACTAAAACCAACCGCTCGCTTTATTTGAAAAGAACTCACACTACCACATTAAAAACCAAAGAGCCCCCTTTTTATTTTAACACCATAACACTATTAGAAAGTTATACCAATACCAAAATTATAACCAAACCAAGTTTACAAAAAACCAATGTTGACACACAACATATTTAAGGCTAAACATTTCATAAAAACCCTCAATTCTACTTTGAAAACTATAGTATTTTATCAAATGCGCCAAATTCACATAAACTCTATCATAATAAAATATTCACCATCAAAGTATACTATTTTTTTATCAAACTGTATTAACATAAAAAAGAAAAACCCCAAAAAAATAGCCATAAATAATATCAAAACAGAACTTGGCACATAATCAAATAACTGTAGACTTGAACCATGATTTGACTCAAAATGTGCTTTTAACTAATTCTAAAAATTTAAAAACACTATAGCAGAAAAATTATGGGTATATCAAAGCTTCAAATCACATAAAATAAAATTATAGAAACACCCAAGCCTCAATTAGAATACGGAAAGGAAAACCATGGAATTACCTACCTCAACCTAAGAGCGGACACGACGGAACCTCAACGGAAGGTTGAACAATCCCTGTAGAGCAATTGTGCTCGCAAAATAGTGAGAAAAACATAGAAACACAACCCGCAATGGAATTACAATTATCCAAATTAAATAAAAACCAATAAATAAAAAAAGGTAAATAAATAAATAATTCTACTGGATTAGGGGGGTTTGGACAGTGAGGCAAAGGAAGGTCGGACAGATGATATTTCGGTGCACTGCTGGCTGTAGAAAAATGGAGAGTGAGGGGGAGTGATCTACTGGTGTGGCGAGTCGGGGAAAGGGTGTGGAAAGGTTTTTGGGGGCTGGGTGTAGTGGCCTAGTGGAAGGGGAGGGGCTGTGGTTCTGGTCGAGGCTAAGAAGAAGGGCTGGACATGGGGCATGTCTCGGCTGCTCGAAGGTAGGAGCAGGGAAGCTGGGGCGTGGGATCGCGCAGGGGAAAGGGCACTGGTCAGGGGGAGGGTGAGGTGGCGGGGACCTGTGGTGAGAGGTGGTATGCAGGCAGAGGCAAGGCTGATGGAGCGGGGTGTCGGTTGCAGCGGGCGGAGGCCGGAGGTGCAGCGTGGAGGGGGCGCGGGGGATGAGCAGGGGAGACCCGGGGACGGTGAGGGGGGAAACGCCTAGGGTGCGGCGCACAGGCCGGGATAGTGGATCCAAGGCTGACTAAGGGGAGAATGCAGGGGGCTCGCACTAGAAAAATGAGGAAGGGGGGGTTGCGGCCCGCAGTGCGACACAGGCAGAAAGGGGGCACGTATTAGGGTTTCAGTTTGTCTTTTTTTTACTTCATAATAATAATAATAATAATAATAATAATAATAATAATAATAATACCAGAAATATTAATAAAATTAAAAATAATAAAGATATTTATAATAAAAGTTGTAATAACAATAATAATAATTATAATAATACAATAATAATAATATTAATAATATTAATAATATTAATGTTAATAACAATACCATAATATTAATTTTAATAATAATACAAATAATAATAATTATTATTATTATTATTATTATTATTATTATTATTATAATAACATAATATTATTATTATTAACAAACATTATTTTAAAACATAATTCATTTAATTGTCAAATTTTGAAAACTGGTTACTCGTACGCTCATCGCACGAATTAAAAAAGAACGAGCACGCAAATTGTGCGCCTCAACGCAATCTGCTTGGGCACCCGCACAAGCACCTGGGGAGACCGTACGGTCATTTATAACCACGCGGTGCCCGTGCAAGGGTCTGGAACCCACCAAAGTATTAAAAATTAGAATTTTTTTTAAACCGGGACCCAGCCTGATCCTTAACGCGAGAATACAGAGCCCAGAAATAATAAAATAATAAAATAAAAATAAATTAGAAAGTCGGGGTGTGACACTTTATTCAAATATAAATTTCAAAAAAACCTTTAATTGCTTCTTATTTGGGGAATCATTATGATATATCCTTTTTTTATGCTTTAATAAAAGATTATATAACCCATCTTTTTCATGGGTTTTCTCATGCTTATGATTTTTCTAAGGTTTATTTTACTTGTTTGGAGCACATATTCGTGAACATATTATGATTTTATGTGTGTTAATAAAATTATATATCCCCTAATGCATTGGGTAATGTTTTCATTTCATGATATACCATGTATGGTGAACAAGAAATAGGTTTAGCACACTATTTTTTGTTTTCTTAGAAGAGGGACTTGATTTATTTTTATGATGTCATATTTGTTAAAACCAAGGCTCTTCTTTTACAAAAATCAAATATGGTTTGTTTTTATTGTCAATTGAAATTGGGTTGATCAAGGAGTTTGTAATGAATTTGGTATTATGATTGAGTTTGAAAGAAGTATTGAAGGTTGCATAATATTCTAGTGTTTTCCAAATTTTTGGGCCTCAAAATCAAGAGATTATCATTTTGGAAAAGGAGGGGTTTCATAAAATGAGGTGAATCACAAACCACATAGTAGGAATAGTTCTTAGATCAAGGAAAATGGTATGTGGAATTTTATATGATGAATCATATTGCGGGAATTGTTTGTGAAACGAAAAATGGTTCATGGTGAAGACTTTCGGTTTGCGGGAAGGCTTGTAGTACGTGGAAGACAAATGGTTTGTGGGGTGGTGTGTCATTTGGGAAAGCAAGGTGGAGTTTTGAGAAGCTGTAAAGGGTTTCCTTTAAGGAAACAAGGTGGTGATTTGTACCATCGTGTAGGGAGAATGGAAATAAGCGGACCACAAAGGAAATATTGTTCACAATAGATACACATTATGCGGTAAAGGTGGATCCATATCGAAGATTTGGTAAATCTCAGTTTAGAAAATTATGTGGATCTATTTTCCTATAGAAGGAGTATTAATCCCTTCATTAGGGTGAGATACTGAGATTAAAAAATTAGGAGTATTTCAATGAATTTGAGAGTGGTTTGCGAAAAGAAAGCTCCATGAAGGTGTTTCTGGTTACAAATTTGGAGGAATTTGGTGAAGTGTTAAGTGCTCTATGGGAAGAAAAGTCTATGTAGGAGAGGTAGTGTAACACCCAGAGATTTTATGATAAGTATTCTTTTTAATTTATTTGATTTCATGTGTTTTATGCTACACCAAGATCATCTCGTGCTATACGCAACATCGTATTAGCTTGTAGTATACGCAACACAATTCTTGGATTTTGTTACACACAATTTCAAGTTCATTTGATAGAAGTTATTCTACAAAACATTGAGTGTATATATATATATATTCAATTTATAAATGAAATATGGTTGGATTTTTTTATATGAAACAATAAAGGAGTCTTGCACTACACGCAACCCTGACTTGGCTTTCATTACACGCAATCGCGGCCTTCCTCTATAGCGTGTGTTGTACGCAATATCGGGTTTCACTAAACAACGATATATGGTTATAATATTATCACGAACTAGCCGTTATGAATATAATTAACCACATTATTAATTTTATAACATTATTATTCATCTTATAAATTTTCTAAAACATTTTATGTGAACAAAATAAAATTTTCGGGTAAAATAAGTATTTTTCAAAAAATGCAGTTTTGCCGCCTTTTGATGGCGCACCCACTTTAAATCTACTTTTTGACATGTTTATAAGTTAAATTTGACAAAATAAAATTCTTTTTTGGAATCATGATATAAAAATTTACTTTGGATAAAATTTTCATATTATTCTGATAACTTTCATATTTTAATGAATAGTAAAAACACGCTATATTTTAATTAAAAACAACTTTTTTCATCGTAATAATTTATATGGTTAAATTATAATATTGAATGATTTGAAAGTATAAATAGAATATATTTTTACCATTTAATATAATTTATGTCATTATCATTGATTTTACATTGAATTCATAGGTTAAATCAATTCAATCTTTGGTAATGTTTTAACTTTTAAAACCTATTCGCTTAACAATGGGATTAATTTTGAATTAATTACTGCAACTTTGGTGTTTTGAATTTTGAAAAATGGATTCCATATTTGGAATAAGTGGGCTCAAATTATTTTAATAGGTTACTTTTATTTTTTTTATATTACGAATAGTAACTACGGTAATTTTAATTTACTGCGGTTAAAGGTAAATAGGGTAATTCAAGGTTAAAAGAATATTATAATAATTCAAAATTACCTTTACACTTGTCCTAACCTTATTTCATTAGTAGTGGACGACCATGGGCATCCTTTGGAGGATTTTGGGACCCCCTTGAGCCACTTGGTAGTGGCAATGACAATTTGGATTAATTAATTTAAGGTAAAGACAAAATTGACATTAACAAAAATATTTTAGTAATTAATTCTTATAAGGGGTTACATAAATTATATTTTAGACTATAAATATTCATTAGAAATATAAAACTATTTCCTACATAATGGTATTTTATTTGTAATTTTTAGATAATAAATAATTTAATTTATTTATGACACAATGATAATGCAGTAATTATCTTATTAATGAAATATTGACATAATTGAAGTTATAAATACCCAAATAAATGTAATTTGAGAATTTCTATGAATTAAAATAATTTTATATGTTAATATGACATGTTATTATTTATTATAATAACGTTTTTTGAACTAATAATTCTGTTATGATTTTCACAAAAATCAATTACCAAATAGTGTCAAAATTGACATAAAATAGTTTTTAAAACAAATATTATATTATTAATTGTTATTATATTCCTAAAAATCTAAGGTTTGGCCAAGATACTTATATAATGATATTTTTACCATTAATTGACCACTTGGGGGTCGCTTGGATGTATGTGGTAAGCTTATTAACAATATAATATAAAAATACAAAGTGACATGGTAAATGTCAATCTAATTAACTAAGAGTTAAAACTAAAAGAAAAGGTTAATATAATGACATAAACTTTTCTAAATTCTATTGTATGAGATTATTTCGACCCATACCCACCTTATATTAGAAATAAATCAATTTGGAGCTATTAAAAACCGAATATGACTTTATAATAAAATAATATTTTTAGTTTTTTCAAAGGTGCCTCTCTCCTCCCTTATAAAAGGGCACCTCCTCCCTCTCTTCCTCACACCAATTTGAGCCTTCAAGCTCGGACAACCCCTTCCAAATTCCCTTATCCATATCCCTAGAAACATCCTAGAGGTTCTGGTCTTCTTCAAAGACTAATTTTAGTGCCCTAAGTGGAGGTCTCAAAGAGGCGCTTCAAAGAAGAGGTAATGTTCGTTAACAATTCTTTCAACTTTATTTATTCTTCCACTTCTTCTTTTTTAGTTGTTTCATTATTAGGTAATAACATAAGTATCACTCATATACTGATATGTTATTATAAGTATGAAACAACCATATTTATCCATTTATCCATCCTAGATAAAACAAAATCACCGCGCGTGCGTACGTACGGAATACCGTCTCCACGCTGTGGTGTAATCTATTTTCCACCACCACCTTACTTGGATGGGTATAATGGTGAAAGTAATGGATATATATGATTATTGTAAAGTGATATTGATTCTGTAATATTATACATACACTTTAATACAATTCCATGATCTTGGGAATGATATCATCGCTCGTGCGTACGTACGGACTACCATCTCTACGACGCGATGAGATTCACTCTCCATGTTAACCATTCAAGAATGATTATAAAGTATATATAATAAGTAATCATGAAATATATGACATAATAATGCTACTGGATTTATGTATATATATATATATATATATATATGTCATCTACTTAATTCCATTCAATTCAATAAGGAAACGAAAACAGCGTTCATGCATACGTGCGTCCTACCGTCTCCATGAACGGTGTATTTCTTTCCATTTATAGATCTATTATATATATGTATATTCTGAATATATATTATATATAAATCATGTTTTATATTCTGGATGTAATTAATAATTATCTAAGTAATCATATGAATAATTACAAGTTAAAACAAGAACGACAAATGAAACGATTTTACCCAAAACGCTACTTTAACTTGAATTTACAAAATAACGGGTAATATAAAGTCATAAGTGAACCATATATGATATAATAACAATGAATATGATTATTTAATAAGTCAATGACATTATTTAAATCATTATACAGGAGGTTTGGATACTTACGAAGCATATCAGACCTAAGGTAGGGGGTAATTTTGCAAATCTCATTTTTATCCGAGATTGCTTATTCGTAAGTATTTACTGGGGTTATTGTTATCATCCATGTACATGTTTCCTAAAAATGGTTTCATGTATGTTTAAAGTCCTTTTTACCCATTTTGACTTTTATCCAATGGTATGGAAGTAATCTTTCTTTTATTTACCCTACAAGGTACTTTTTGACTTTTTCGACAAATGTACGAGAAGAATGTTTTTTTAACGTATACGGCATGAAATAATTTTTACAGTTTTATAAAGCCTTGTTTTCATGAAGCTTCCTCCAAAATATTTCTTGACTATTTTCAACAAAATCCTTTTCTTTTAAAATTGCATGAAATTTTGTGAAAATAAAATGATTTTGAAGAAAAAAGGATATTTTCCTCAAGAATTCATTTCAAGTATTTTATCAAAATAATTTTTCATCTAAGATTACATTATTTCATATGTGTATGTTTCAAGTATAATTTCACTATGATTTACATTGTTTCACTTCTCTTATTATGAAGTGATATCCATTTATTTTATATGGATTATGTGATAATGGGATGATGTTTATGAAACCCATTTTATTTATTGGGTTTTATGAATGATGTATGTTTATTTTGTGGCACAAGTAAGAATGATTTCATTATGAGATGGGTGGGACCTATATCTCCCTCCAATGTATTGGGTAAAGATTTATATCTCATGAGATAGACATGGCTGGAACAGTAAGTTAATCTGGTTCAGTATTACAGGACTGGAACGAGGAGTGAACTCGATTCAGAAAGGGACTTTGTCCACTAAGATGGTCTTCGCAGCAATGCCTTGGATACTATGGAAATCATTACATGTGTTTAATGGATGAAACAATTACATGTTTTATTTTCATGCTATTTTATCATGATTTATGTACCATTATGATCTATGACTTATGTACTTCCATGTTTTATGTCGTTGCTCAATATTTTGATGTTTAAACATTATGTTCATGTTTTTAAGTTCAAATGTATATAGTATGTTTTATTTTATCCATGCTTACCCTTACTGAGTATTTGAGCTCACCCTTTTTATGTTTTATTTTCCTCTAGGATTAAAAGAAAGGTTTTAGGTAAGGATACAAGAAGTGTAAGATCTTTATGGGAGATGTTGAAGATCTTTCACCGCGATTAGAAGATTACGTTCCAAGTTTCCAAAGACACTAAACTATTACGGTCCTTGTGTGTCTGTTTTTGTTATGTATTATGTATTCTTCAAAATTAATGTAATATCTATGTACGTCAATCTTCGGGCCTCTACATTTGGTATCAGAGGAAAGGTTTAGTCAACCTTTGGAAACTAGGATGCGAAAACATTAGTGATATCCCTAGATATATTTCTAAGGTATGTCTAGGGATGTCCCTAAGGATAAGTATACGTATAGGATATAGGCATAGAACTATGGTAACTATCTTAGAATTTAACCTAAGATGTTAGATATTGAGGGTACTCCCCCATTACTATGTTGTTTTCCCTATCATGATTTTTGCCTCTCACAGAATTCTTTTTATGTTTTAGTCAATGGAGGGAACCAGAAGGAATTCGAGTAACATTGAATCCAATGGAAAAATTGGTGACTATGAGAAACAAAATTGTGTAATGCCTAGAGATAAAGATATTGTGATTATGCCGAATCAGTCATCGTGATATATGATTAACAAGGTGAAATTTAGTGGTATGCCTAATTCATCAAATAAGAGGAAGATAGACTTTTATGCATGTCCGCATGTTGAGGAGCATAAAGAAAGGAAAATTGAGATTTCTAAAGAAGGGAAGAAGAACCTTGAGGAATACCTCAAATGGAGGGACAGATGTTATCTGTGTGGAGAAAAGGGTCATAGAGTGACAGACTGTTATGGAGTTCAATGTATTATTTGTGGAGAACATGGGCATTACCCAACTCAATGCCCTAACCTAAAAAGTTACTTCTAAATCAAGGAAGGAATTATTCCAGGACAATCATTGAAGAGGATGGATTGAAGTTTTTTTGTATTTGTATTAAAGAATAATGTTGTTGAGGTACTTTTATGGTTTATTAGAATATTTTTGTATTAGTATATTGTGGTTTTCAATAATTTTATGGTATCGGTAACCATGAAAAGTGATTCAAATATTTTAGAAAGTAGATGATATGTGCATAATGAAGGGATAAGAAGATAATGAGATGTTTGTTTGTATTCATGAGCTCATGATTGATATAAGGACTAAGTGATATCATGGTTTGAGTATATATAATTTTGAGGATTTTGGTATGTGGAAAGTGTTAACTTTTAACTACATTCATGTTTTCACTAAGGTTCAATGGGTATTCATTATTCAAGAGAAGACATGATTAAGGTATTCACATGTTTTTCATTTGACCAACAAAATATATCTTATGATATATGGGTGATAAATGATGGCATTCACGTGATTGTTATGTGACATTTCAAGTAATCATTTTCTTTATACTATGAGCTTGGACCGATGTATTTTAGATAAGCCTAAAGAATGGAATGGATTATGTTGTACATAAGTTAGTATTGTTTAAGGATAGAACTTTTTTCGATATTATTGATGGGATGTTATAGTAATGTAGTTTTAGAAAAAGGAAAACCTGCAGGACGGGCGACAGCCCATCGCGTCGGACAAGGCTGTGGGAATCGAACCCACAACTGAAGTGAGACTGGATTTTATCGCATACCAATGGCCTACAGGAAGTCCCTGGTTAGTAGAAAAAAGTTTTATTTTATTAAACGGTATGATATATGAAGTGTAAGTTCATTTTTGGAATAATATATGATTAACCTCACCATAGATGGACTTTTGTATATTTGATAACTTTTGCTAACCTTTTGTTTGAAACAGATGGAATGACCCATCATTCTATCACATGATCTACTAACGCTTCACAAATAACAAATTCAACTTCATTTCTCTAAGAGATGAAGTGTAAATTGTTCAATTCACAAACAACAGTGAGATTGTACCAAAATCAAGTAAGTATTTCTTCTAATTTAAAATTTTCAACTTTAGGGAAATGATATTGAAAACCAAAAATGTTGTCCTAGTTCTCTTATATCCGATGAATCAGATGGTACGTTATATCATCAAAAATCTATGGCTTTGTGATTGTTGGTTTTTTCATAGCCATGTTCTCTACGACTCTCCATTAGAACTTGATGGTAAGATTTCTCCTCCATATCCATATTTTCACCTATGATCTCCTATGTGGAAAACTAGTGATGAGTTAATTTGGGTAATCATTATGTTTCATACTTCACGTTTTAAAATTAAGTTTTAGCATTCTTTTTTTTATGATGTGGGTTCTATGAAAGAAATTCCCAACTAACAAACCATTTATAACCCCTGACGAATTTCGAGGACGAAATTCATTTTAAGGGGGGTAGAATGTAACACCCAGAGCTTTTATGATAAGTATTCTTTTTAATTTATGTGATGTCATGTGTTTTATGCTACACCAAGATCATCTTGTGCTATATGCAACACCGTATTAGCTTGTAGTATACGCAACACAATTCTTGGATTGTGTTACACACAATTTCAAGTTCATTTGATAGAAGTTATTCTACGAAACATTGAGTGTATATATATATATATATATATGTATATTCAATGTATAAATGAAATATGTTTGGATTTTGTTATACGAAACAACAAAGGATTCTTGCACTAAACGCAACCCTGACTTGGCTTTCATTACACGCAATCGCGACCTTCCTCTATAGCGTGTGTTGTATGCAATACCGGGTTTCACTAAACAACGATATCTGGTTATAATAATATCACGAACTAGTCTTTATGAATAGAATTAACCACATTATGAATTTTATAACATTATTATTCATCTTATAAATTTTCTAAAACATTTTATGTGAACAAAATAAAATTTTCGGGTAAAATAAGTATTTTTCAGAAAATGCAGTTTTGTCGCCTTTTGATGGCGCACCCACTTTAAATATAGTTTTTGACGTGTTTATAAGTTAAATTTGACAAAATAAAATTCTTCTTTGGAATCAGGATATAAAAATTTACTTTGGATAAAATTTTCATATTATTCTGATAACTTTCATATTTTAATGAATAGTAAAAACACGCTATATTTTAATTAAAAACAACTTTTTTCATCGTAATAATTTATATGGCTAAATCATAATATTAAATGGTTTTAAAGTATAAATAGAATATATTTTTATCATTTAATATAATTTATTTCATTATCATTGATTTTATATTGAATTCATAGGATAAATCAATTCACTCTTTGGTAATGTTTTAACTTTTAAAACCTATTCGCTTAACAACGGGATTAATTTTAAATTAATTACTGAAACTTTGGTGTTTTGAATTTTGAAAAATAGATTCCATATTTGGAATAATTGGGTCCAAATTATGTTAATAGGTTACTTTTATTTTTTTTATATTATGAATAGTAACTACGGTAATTTTTATTTACTGCGGTTAAAGGTAAATAGGGTAATGACCTAAACTTGTCTAAATTCTATTGGATGAGATTATTTCGACCCATACCCACCTTAGATTATAAATAAATCAATATTTATATATTAAAAACTGAATATGACTTTATAATAATATAATATTTTTAGTTTTTCCAAAGGTGCCTCTCTCCTCCCTTATAAAAGGGAACCTCCTCCCTCTCTTCCTCACACAACCTTGAGCCTTCAAGCTCGTCCAAACCCTGCCAAATTACCTTCTCCATATCCCTAAAAACATCCTAGAGGTTCTGGTCTTCTTCAAAGACCAATTTTAGTGCCCTAAGTGGAGGTATCCAAGAGGCGCTTCAAAGAAGAGGTAATGTCCGTTACCGATTCTTTCAACTTTATTTCTTCTTCCACTTCTTATTTTTTAGTTGTTTCATTATGAGGTAATAACATCAGTATCACTAATATACTGATATGTTATTATAAGTATGAAACAAACATATTTCACCATCTATCCATCCTACGGAAAACGAATTCACCGCACATGTGTACGTACGGAATACCGTCTCCACGCTGTGGTGTAATCTATTTTCCACCACCACCTTACTTGGATGGGTATAATGGTGAAAGTAATGGATATATATGATTATTATAAAGTGATATTGATTCTTTAATATTATACATACACTTTAATACAATTCCACGATCTTGGGGATGATATCATCGCTCGTGCATACGTACGGACTGCTGTCTCCACGACGCGATGAGATTCACTCTCCAAGTTAACCATTCAAGAATGATTATAAAGTATATATAATAAGTAATAATGAAATATATGACATAATAATACTACTGGATTTATTTATATATATATATTTATGTTATTTACTTAATTCCATTCAATTCAATAAGGAAACAAAAACAGCGTTCATGCGTACGTACGGCCTACCATCTCCATGAACGGTGTATTTCTTTCCATTTATCGATCTATTATATATATGTATATTCTGAATATATATTATATATAAATCATTTTTTAAATTCTGGATGTAATTAATCATGATCTAATTAATCATATGAATAATTACAAGTTAAAACACGAATGACAAATGAAACGATTTTACCCAAAACGCTACTTTAACATTAATTTACAATAGAACGGGTAATATAAAGTCATAAGTGAACCATATATGATATAATGACAATGGATATGATTCTTTAATAAGTCAATGAATTTATTTAAATAATTATACAGGATGTTTGGATACGTACAAAGCATATCAGACCTAAGGTAAGGGATAATTTTGCAAATCTCATTTTTATCTGAGATTGCTTATTCATAAGTATTTACTGGGGTTATTATTATCATCCATGTACATGTTTCCTAAAAATAGTTTCATGTATGTTTAAATTCCTTTTTACCCATTTTGACTTTTACCCAATGGTATGGAAGGAATCTTTCTTTTATTTACCCTACAAGGTACTTTTTTACTTTTTCGGCAAAAGTACGAGAAGAATGTTTTTTTAACATATACGGCATGAAAGGATTTTTACGGTTTTATAAAGCCTTTTTTTCATGAAGATTAGTCCAAAATATTTCAGGACTATTTTCAACAAAATCCCTTTTTTTTTAAATTGCATGACATTTTGTGAAAAGAAAATGATTTTGAAAAAAAAAGGATATTTTCCTCAAGAATTCATTTCAAGTGTCTTATCAAAACCATTTTTCATCGAAGATGAAATTATTTCATATGTGTATGTTTCAATTATAATGTCTCTATGATTTACATGGTTTCACTTCTCTTATTATTAAATTATATCCATTTCTTTTATATGGATTAGGTGATGATGGGGTGATGTTTATGAAACCCATTTTATTTATTGGGTTTTTATGAATGATGTATGTTTATTTTGTGGCACAAGTACGAATGATTTCATTATGAGATGGGTGGGACCTATATCTCCCTCCAATGAATTGGGTAAAGATTTATATCTGATGAGATAGACATGGCTGGAACGATAAGTTAATCCGGTTCAGTATTACAGGACTGGAACGAGGAGTGAACTCGATTCAGAAAGGGAATTTGTCCACTAAGATGGTCTTGGCAGTAATGCCTTGGCTACTATGAAAATTATTACATGTGATTAATGGATGCCACAATTACATGTTTTATTCCCATGCTATTTTATCATGATTTATGTACCATTATGATCTATGCCTTATGTACTTCCATGTTTTATGTCGTTGCTAAATATTTTGATGTTTAAACATTATGTTCATGTTTGTAAGTTCAAATGTATATGGTATGTTTTATTTTATCCATGCTTACCCTTACTGAGCATTTGAGCTCACCCTTTTTATGTTTTATTTTCCCCCAGGATTAAAAGAAAGTTTTTAGGTAAGGAAACAAAAAGTGGATGATCTTTATGGGAGATGTTGAAGATCTTTCACCGCGATTAGAAGATTACATTCCAAGTTTCCAAAGACACTAAACTATTATGGTCCTTGTGTGTCTGTTTTTGTTATATATTATGTATTCCAAAAAAGTAATGTAATATCTTTGTACGTCAATCTTTGGGTCTCTACAGGTAGTAGGTAGAGGAAGAACTCAGTTTGTAGTTCTCTTGAAGTATGTGGAGAAGAATAGTTCGCAGAAGGAAGGTGGTCCACATAGGAGAAATAGTACATGGAAGTAGAGACAATTTGTGAAGCAGGGATGGTTCACAGAGGAGAAGAGGTCCATAAAGCACAAGCGGTATATAGTGAATCCCAATACATGCAGTAAGGAGCCCAATATGTGGAATAAGAAGCATAGTACACTGAGGAACAAGCCAGTTCGCGGATGAATGGTTCATGAACTAATAGTGATAGGAAATTTGATTTACACATATGGGTGATAATGAGACTTAAACAGACATCTATCTGTATTTTAAGATGCATTATTTAATTCCAATATATTTAAGAAACCTTCAATTCAACAAACTGAGATAGGATTCTTCCCAACGTAGTTAGCAAGGTGGGTCAACAGAAGTGATATTAGGGACATAGTGTGTTATCCCTAAAACCTTTAAAAGGCGATACGTCTAGTACAGAGTGACTGTGATAAACTTTTTTTCTCCACAACTTGTAAATATTAGTGAACATTGGTAGACCGAAAATCTCTCAGCATATTCTCCTTGTATATATCCCATAGTGGTGATCTAAGTAAAAAAAAGTGCCCTTTCTTTGAATGTTATTGTATTATTTTTTCTTCTCTTTCTTATCATAAGGGTTTAATAGGTTTTTACCAACATGGGAACAAGATCCATCAGTTTAAAATAAAAAATTTGACACCCTGATTCAACCCTCCCCTCTTAGGGTGTTCTGGGGTCCTTCAAGTGGTATCAAAGGGTAAAGGTTTCTAGTGTTAAATCTACCCTTCATTTATTCAGTGGAGAATATAGTAAATGTTAAGGGAGTACCCCTCTTTGATGGAAGAAACTTTTAGATCTAGAAGAATATGATGATATCTAATCTAAGATCTCTTGGAATTGAAGTCTTATTTTCAACTGCACAAGGAATATAGTACACTGATCCTACTAATATGTTTATAACTGATACAGATAGGAAAATACTTTACGAAGATGCCAAAGCATAGAATTCTCTCACTACAGCTCTTTCTGATCAGATAAATCTAAAGGTGATGATCTGTATATAAGAAAAGTTTTTATCAGAAAAAATAGAGAATATTTATGAAGGTGATATAAAAGTGAAGGAGGAAAAACTAAAAGTTTTTTGCAATAGTTTTTATCATCTGAATATTCATCCTAAAGAAAATTCAGATACCTTTTTCAATCGAATTCTTGAAGTTGTTGGAGCAATACGGGGACTTGGTGAAGAAATCAAAGACATCGATATTGTAAAGAAAATATTGAGAAGACTTACACCTATTTACAATGAAAATGTGTCATCGCTTGAGGAAAAGGATCATTCCAAACTTTATCTGGATAATATTTTGAGCATCCTGGTGGCATATGAGAGGAGATTCAAACCCTAAGATACAATGACTTGAGTAAGAAAACAAATGGAATTCAAAGCCGTGGAAAAACTTGAAATTTTATTAAATAGTATTGATGAAGATAATTAGGAAAAAGAAATTATTTCTCTCATTGACAAGAAATTCAACAAGAGAAAGGGTAAATTTTAAGGCAAGTTACCTATGGATTGTTTTCATTGTGGCAGGGTTGGGCACATTGCCTCTTAGTGCACAAGAAAGTTTGATGATGAAGAAAGTAAAGCTGGAAACATACAGAAGCCTCAGAAATTGTTTTCCGAATAAGGGAGACTTCAATTCAGGTAAGAAACAATAGTGAAAGGTTGTTTTCTGTGAAGAAGATGATAATGATAGTGATATCTTTGAGGAAGAAGAACTAGAATTTAAATTTGTAACTCATCCATCAATGATGTATACCATTGAAAAATCGGAACCATCAGGAGATAAAGATAGAGATAATCAATTCACCACTGATTTCAATATCAAGATTCAAATTAAGTATGCTTTTGGTAAGCTTGAGAATCAAATAAAGAGATTCAAAAAAGTGGAAAGTAATTGTGGAAGAGTCATCAAAATATGTTGATATACTGAAAACTGAAATTGAACATCTTGAGGAATTGGTAAAGGAACATTCAAAAACTTTTGAAAGGTTGAAAGATATTATTAAACTAAGTCTCATAATTGAAGAATAGGTGAAGTTCATTAATGACCTTACCTTGATATTATAGGATAATTAAAAAACTATTGAGGGACTGGAAGAATAATTTGTTACTTTTATAAGTAAACTTAAAAGTGAATCAATTCCAAAAGAAACAAAGAAAAAAAATTAGTTTGTGAAATTCTCAAAAGTCGAGCTGCTAGATAGAGCTAAGAATGGTTTTGATGGAGTTAAAAAGGATCCAAATGATCAAAGACCCTCATGAATGGGAAACATAGGAATTGGTTGTGATGCTGAAACATTGAATGCTGGAAGTAAAATGGGCCCAAATAAAGGCAATATGAAATTCATACATACCACAAAGACACCTAAAGTCCAAAAAAATAAAGACTCAAATCAGACTAAAAGGAGGACTAAAAACTCTCCTTGAGTTTCTCGAGATGATAAACAGTCAAACTATCTTCCTAAGAAAGTTGACATGAGGAGGAATATAAGTGAAAAGACATTTCCACTTGTGAAATTTCAATTATGTGGATACTTAGGCCATACCATGTCATACTTTGAAGAGGTAAGGAGATATTTCAATGGGAAAGAGCTAGGAAGTCAAAAAAGGAGAAAAAATTCATATTATAATTCTTAACAAAGAAATAGTTTCTATGGATATTATTTTCATTGTTCTAACTTTGGCCAAAAATTTGTTGATTGTGGGTAGAGGAATGGAAGGAACAATTCATTCTAACCCATAGACAAGTTAATACTATCCAAGCATATGGTGTTTCCATTTAAAATAGGTGTTCTTTACGAAAAGAAGAATATGAGTGTAAAGAAACTTCTCAAATGGAAAAGATATTTGAAAGTATATCTTTATCCTTCACTTAATCTAATATTTTATGGAAGGAAAAGAAGAAAATTGAAAAATACAAAGAAGCTCTCAAAGCTACCAATAATAGTTGTACTTGGATTTCTGATAGTGGATTCTCATCCCATGTGATAGGAAATGAAGACCTATTAACAAATATCAATAAAAATGTTTATAGAATAGTGAGATTCAGTAATGATGGTGCTTTGAAGATTAAAGTATGCGGAAGTACTAAACTGGAAAATGGTGAGCTGAAGAAGACCGAAGTTCTTTATATGGATGTGTTGTGTCACAATCTCCTAAGTGTGAGCCAACTCTATGAATCTGAACATATGGTGACATTTAATCAAAAGGGGTGCACTATAAAAGGATGAATAGGGAATTATCTCATGAAGGGATGAAAAACAAATGGAAAGTTATATCAGTTTAATAGTATAGAGAACATTTGTTACACGATAGTTGAAGAAGAGAATAACTTGTGGCACCAAAGGTTGGGTCACATAAATCAACATGATATGGAAAAGATATTTAAACTGAATATTTTCATGGATATCCCAAATATGAATTGTAAACGGTGAAAGTCTTATAATGCTAGCATGTGAGGAAATTTTTTGTGCATTTCATGTCATCTAAAAAGAAAAGAGCATATAATCTTCTTGACCTCATTCAAACAGATGTATATGGTCCAATAAATGTTGGTGGAGCATATGGAGAAAGGTAATTTGTCCTTTTCATTGATAATTATAGTAGAATGACATGTGTGATGGTTATACATAGGAAATGGAAAGTGCTTGATTGCATGAAAACTTATCATCGAATTACCGAGAATGATACTGGACGGAAAATCAAATTTTTTGTTCTAAAAATGAAGTGGAATACACATCCATTGAGTTTTGAAATTTCCATGAGAAGCATAGAATACAACATGAGGTGGATTCTGTGATAACTCTATAGTAAAATGGAGTTTTTGAGTGCCGAAATCGACTAGTGAATAGAATTGACAGAACTATTGTCATTGAGAGCCATATCTCTCTCCATTATTGGAAAGCGGTTGTTCAAGATACAGTTTATATTAAAAACCAAACAGGGTTTTATATGGGGTAAACCAAGACACCCTATGAGTTATGGTATCGAAGGAAGCCCTATTTGAAGTATTTTCAGGTTTTCAAGAGTAAATACTTTATCTAAAAAAAGAACGAAATCAAGGAAAGTATGGTGACACTATATATGAAAGAATATTCCTTGGATATTCAATGAATAGTAAATCTTAAAAATGTATCAATAAAAATATTGGAAAATTTGTGGAAAGAAATGATGTGAAAATCATTGAAGACAAAACCAAAAATATATCAAATAATTCTTATACTTATGTGATAGAAGGTTAGGATGAATGTGTACATGGAATATATCCAAATACATAAGTAAAGAAAGGCATGAAAAACATCTAGGAGTCACATCATGATGTTGAATCAGAAGAAGAATAAAAAGAAGAAACCATAGCTGAAGAAAATTCTTCCGAACCTCATAGGAGAAATAGAAGAGTAGAAATTGATTGATCTAAAATCATTGGGGATTGGAAAGCTCCCATGCACACAAGGATAATGAGGAATAGTTCAAAATCTGCCTTTCTTTCAATTGTAAAACCATCCTCATTTGAAGAAGCTACAAAGTTTAAATCATGGGTTAACGCCATGAAAAAATAATTGGATCAGATTGATAAGAACCAACAATGGAATCTATTTGAGAGACCTGAAACCCAAAATCTGATTGGTATGAAGTGGATTTTTAAAAATAAATTGTACAATCATAGAAATTTGATCAGAAATAAGGCACGGCTAGTGTGTAAAGGCTATTCACAGATTGAAGGTGTCGATGTTGAAGAAAAATTTTCTCCGGTGGCTAGACTGGAGTCAATCTGACTGTTTCTCACCATGGAAATTCAAATAGGATACAAAGTGTATAAAAATATATTTCTTAAATTTTTTTATTGAAGAAGAAGTATATATTGAACAACCAGTGGAATTTCTTCTAGGTAATAATAAAATGATGCTTTGTGGATTAAATAAGGCTCTATATGGTATGAAATAAGCACCACGGGCATGGTACTCTTGGCTGGATTCTTATCTGAAGAATCTTGAATTTAAAAGAGGAGGATTGGATCATAATATTTATGTGAATAATTCTCAAAAAGATTTGTTCATGGTTTTGGTGTACGTAGATGATATTATATTTGGAGAAATCAAGAAGGGATTAGTGGGAGAATTTTCCAATCACATGAAATCAGAATTTGAAATGTATATGATTGGTGAACTCACATACTTCTTGGGGTTGCAAGTGATTCATAGGAAAGACTACACATTCATTTCTTAAGAAAATTATGTAAGAGATTTGCTGAATAAATTCAATATGCATGAATCAAAACCAATGTCGACTCTGATTGTAGTTAGAACTAAACTTGGAAAGCATGAGGATGGGGATTTTTTAGATCCCACACTGTACAAGAGAATCATTGGAATCTTATTGTACTTGACTGTGACACAGCCAGATATTGTCTTTGCAATATTCTTAGCATCCCGCATTCAAAGTAATCCAAAATAAGAATATTTGTAAGCAGTGAAAAGAATCATGATGTACATTCAAGTAAATCACAACTATGGGTTATACTTTGTTGCAGGAAGAGATAGTGAACTATCATCTTTTTATGATGCTAACTAGGCTGGATATGTTGTTGATAAAAAGTTCACACAAGTGGTAGAACATTCTTTATTGGAAATAAATGTGTTGGTTGGTTGAGTAAGAAATAGGAAAGTACTTTCCTTAGTATCTGGTGAGGCCAATTATATCTCCGCTACAAAACCTTTCACTTAGATACTATGGATGAAGGAAAAAATGACTAATATTGGTGATGAGGTGAAATAACCAATGCTGATTCACTTTGATAACAAGAGTGAAATTGATTTTATAAAGAATCATGTTCATCATTCTCATACAAAAGACATTGAAATCATATTTCACTTCATCAAGGAAAAAGTTGAACAAGGAATGATTAAAATGGATCATGTTGGAACTGATGATCAAGTAGTTGATATACAAACAAATACATTGTCATCACATGTATTCAAGAAGAATCACTTGAACCTCAGTGTTCAAACACCTCCAAGTTCATGAGGAGGTTATGAAGGTTCCCATCTCCCTAGTTTTTCAAAGTGTTTTAATCTATTTGCTGAAGTATTGTAGATTTATGGGGTAGATAAGATCCAGGGGGAGTTTTCTTAAAGCTTTAGAATTCAAAATTTGATTCATTGGGTTTATTGACAATGGGTTAGAATGGATATATTCAACATTAGTAAATAGAAAAATGAATAATTGGTAAATGATGGGAATGAATGTATTTCTGGATACAAGAGAAATTCAATGAGTTACAATGGGGGAGAATGAGAATGAAAAAAACATCAACTCAACGTTATGAGAAAACCATTAGAGCTTACTTGGACATCATTAAAACATTAAAAGACATGAGAATAAAATTCATGATTATCCTCTTTTTTTATACAATGAGCATTGTTCACATAGACTTAGAGTGTTGTTGGCTGAGTTGTTTCTTCCATATCAGGTTTTAATTTTGAAGGGGATTCATTGAATTTATCTGTGGATTGCCAACAAAACCAAAGGGAGAGATTGTTGGAAACAATGCTGTTATTTTATAGAAATGGTGTACGGTTTGTGTTTTTTTCAATCCAAATTAGGTTGATCAAGGATTTTTTAAGGGATTTGGTCTTATGACTGAGGCTGAAAGCAGTATTGAAGGTGGTGTAATTTTCCAATGTTTGTCTAATTTTTGGGCCTCAAAATTGGGAGGTTATCATTTTTGAAAAGGAAGAGTTTTAGAAAAGGTGAAGAACCACAAACCACATAGTAGGAATAGTTTTTATATCAGGAAAAATAGTACCCAAAAATGGTGGATTGTGAACCATGTTGCAAGAATGGTTCACAAAATGAAAAATGGATTGTGGTGAAGACTTGGAGTTCACGGGAAGGCTCAAAGTACACTGAATGAAAATTATTCACGGGATGGTGTGTCATTCATGAAAGAAAGGTGGGGATTTGAGAAGCTATGAAGGGAGTTGTTTATGGGAATAAGGTGGTGATTTGTGTCGTCATATAGGGATAATGGTGGTATGCGAATCGCATACAGAAAATGGTTTGTGGGAGATGCACAGTACACGATAAAGGTGGAGCTGTATCGAATATTTTCTAAATATCAACTTAGTAGATTATGTCAATATATTTTTCTATATAAATAGAAATAATCCATTAATTAGGGTGAGAGACTGAGATTAAAAAAATAGGTTGATTTCGGTGAAGTTGAGAGTGGTTCGTGGGAAGGGAACCCTATGGAGGTGTTTCTGGTTAGAAATTTGGAGGAATTTATTGAAGCATTAAGTGTTCTATAGGGAGAAAAGTCCTTATAGGAGAGTAAATATACAGTAGATTAACTCAGTTTGTGGTTATCTTGCAGGACATGGAGAAGAACAGTTTGCAGAAGGAAGGTGGTATGCGGAGGAGAAATGGTACGCAGAAGCATAGATGGTTCATAGAGTAGGGATGGTTCACGGAGGAGAAGTGGTCTACGAAGCACAAGATATACGTGGTAAAGCCCAGTATGTGGAGGAAAGAGCCTAGTACATGGAGGAAGTATTGAATTACATAGAGAAATAAGCTATTTTGCAGAGGAATAGTTTGTTAACTAACAGTGTGAGGAAAATTGAATTACACATATGGGTGATAACGAGACTTCAAAAAAGCATCTATCTGTAGTTGAGGATGCATGATTTAATGTCAATATCTTAAAGTGAACTTCAAGTTGATAAATTGAGTTCATATTCTTCCCAATGTAGTGAGAAAGGGGGAGTCAACAGAAGTCATCTGAGGGACACCATGTGTAATCCCTAAAAACTTGAAAAGGCAGTGCGGCTTGCACAGGGTGACTATGCTAAACTTGTTTACTCCAAAACTAGTGAATATTAGTGGACTTTGGTACAACTGAAAACCTATTGGCATATTCTCCTTATATGTATCCCTTAGTGGTTAACCAAGTAAAATTTTTGTGTCCTCGCTTTACATGTGATTTTATTTTTTCTTCTCTTTCTCATCAAATGGGTTTAACAGGTTCCTAATAATGTGGGAAGAACATCGATTTGTTTAAAATAAAAATTTGATACCTTGATTCACCCCACCCCTCTCTAAGTGTTCCGGGTCCTTCAAGTGGTATCAAAGGGTAAAGGTTTCTAGTGTTAAATCTCCCCATCATTTACTCAATGGAGAATACAATAAATGTTAGAGGAGTACCCCTTTAGATGGAAGAAACTATCAGATATGGAAGAATAGGATGAGATCTCATAAAAGATCTCTTAGAATGGAAGTCCTATTTTCCACTTCACAAGGAATATAGGTCACCAATCCAACTAATATGTTTATGACTGATACAGACAAGAAAATACTTGATGCAGATGCCAAAGCATAGAATTCCCTCACTGCATATCTTTCTGATCAGATATATCTAAAGGTGATGAGTTGTGTGTCAGTAAATTTTATGTGGGAAAAACTGGAGAATATTTATTAAGGAGATAGAAAAGTGAAGGAGGAAAATATTTTGTGAACTAACAGTGTGAGGAAAAGTGAATTACACATACGGGTGATAACGAGACTTCAACAGAGCATCTATCTGTAGTTGAAGATGCATGATTTAATTCTAATACATTAAAGTGAACTTCAATTCAATAAACTGAGTTCAGATCATTTGCAACATAGTGAGCAAGGGGGATTCAGTGGAATTGATCCAAGAGATCCACTATGCTATCACTAAAACCTTGTAAAGGCATTGCACCTAGAACAGAGTGATTATGAAAAACTTTTGTACTCCACAACTAGTAAATATTAGTGGCCTTCGGTGCGACAAAAACCTATCAATGTATGATCCTTGGACATATCCCTTAGTGGTGAATCAAGTAAAATTTTTGTGTCCTCACTTTTCATGTGATTGTTTGTCTTCTTCTCTTTCCCATCAAGTAGGTTTAAAGAGTTCTTACCAACATGGGAACAATATCCATAAGTTTAAAAAAAAGTTGACACCCTAATTCACCCCTCCCTCTCATGGTGTTCTGGGGTCCTTAAATGGTTTATTCTTTTTTCACATTCATATGATGCTATGATACTATGATATAAACTTATTTATTCCAATATTATGTGTGATAATTCTATTTTTTGATATCCTTTAACGACTCATGATGCTTATGTGGTCCTTCCTTATCATGTTGTGCTCTTATTGGGATTTATAGCTCATCCTTTTCATTATATATATCCCCAAGGTATCCTTTTCCATAATAAAATAACAAAGGGCGTGATAAGAACCTTATAAAGAAAAAAATAAAGTTAAATTAGATTATTTCTATATTGATTTAGTATGTATCTAATCTCCCAAAGGCACTAGACCCTGAGATTTATAGGTCGTGTTTTATGAAAATTTATGTTAAAAACATGTAATAATGTGTGTATGAGACTAGATATTCGATAGGAATGTCTCTAAAATTAAAAATTAATAGATCAAAACACATTATTATCATATTTCTTAATATCGTAGTTTAAGATAAGTTATAGTGGGCATTTTTTTACACTGCACTATACAGAAAACTTGAAAAATGTGGGTCTCACTTAACTTGGTTGATCTATCAAGCTCTGACAACCCACCCTCAATGGTAAATACAAATACACATTCAATCCACATAATTAGTCACTAAGTAATAATAAGAATATCACCAAGAAATATAAAACTAGTACAGTATAATTCCCCCAAAAAATATATAGAAAAATATTATATACCTCATTATTGACATTTTAAATGAATAAACCCCTATTCATTATGGGGATATCAATCACATAAAATAATATTAATTTTTTTTAAATCAAACATACCAAAGATAATTCATGAACTCGTGGTTCATGGAACTATGGGCTAAGACTTAAAATAAATCATAAATCATGCATCATATTTTATATTTCATAAAAATTTCAAATTATAACATCCAAAAAATCAATAATAAAAATCTCATCCCTGATAACTTAGACTTCCCATAAATAATGATTAGAAACTCCTAGTCCTAAAGAACATCCCATGTTTTTAAAAACATCTAATCTCTATCTATCATAACACAAATAGTTTGATAGATCAAAACAATGCTATGATTCTAGTTTCTAACATTTCACCACAACTTCTTTTATTTATGACCTAACTACTGCTGCCACATGATCTCAAGCGCCCATCCTCAAACACTGAAGGCTGTCAACCAGTGGTGAGTGTATAAAGGTATCATTGGGAGACTATAAAATCTATATCATATAACCCTAAATAATAGTGAATAAAATAGTCATAAACTCTTATCAAAATATAATAGTTTTACATGAACATTGTGGAAAATTACTAACCATATTGGAATAGATCACATGATATATAAAAATGAAACACCACTGTAATGGAACATGGTCATAAATAAAAAAACCAAATCACCACATGGGATGATCATATAAAAACTGTTCTAAAATATATAATAGGTGGATATAACTATATTACTATACTTGAGGCCCTTCTTGGTCACATCTCCCAACTCTGACTATATAACTGTAAAGACCCAAACTTTTATGAATAAAATTCCCCTTTTTGATTTAACTAAATGTATTACGAATATTGAAAACACATGCAATTATTTTGTTTTATTGTATCCAATTGTATTTAAATGACTATTAAGTAAGTGATGGCCTCAACCAGTACGATAGTACCCTATGAAGCCCATCTATCATAGCATCTAAGAGAGATAACATTTATAGGTCTATATCTGGACCAATCCCAAGATGATATCCAACAACTTGAGTATGGGTGAAACTATTTATTGGAGAAGTTCAATCTCATCAAGATCACGTCCCAAACCATGTTCACTAAATGGCTCAATGAAATCCACACCATTGCGCACCTTACTCATAGGGAATATGATGGTGTAATAAAGGTGTATGTATCAAGACCCTATAAATAGGAATATGTACATTATTCTTTTATAGAAAATTCAATATATTTTCTTCCAATTATTATTACATTGTAAATGATTTTTCAAGCATAAATGGTATTTTTGTTTAATATTAAAATTCGATTAAAAAATATATTTTGATAAATTAATGGATTTTTGAAATAAATAATATTTTAATAAAATATTATTATGAAATTACTTTTTTATATAAATTATCATATAATTTTTTTACGAAATCAAATGTAATTTTTATTAGGGTTCGAAAACTAATAGTCACAAAAACCTGTCATTTTCAATAAATGTCAGTTTTTATTTTAAAAGTGAAAATTCAAATATATAAAAAATTATTAAGATAAAATTAATATCATTTTTTTAATTAGTACACTGAAATTATACAATGATGAATTTTTCTTGATTTCCTAAGCCAGTCAAATTTTTTCATTTAATTAAATACCGTGTAAATATACGGTGTGTTTTATGACATCATAATAGCCCAATAGTGATGTAATAAATACTATAAATGTATAATCGTCCATATATATATTTTTACATTAATATAATGTGTTTTTAAATTTTATTTGATTTATTTTATAAATCATTAATGAATCCTCTAAGACTTATAAAATATTTTAAGATTTTAAAATCATTTCTTTGAAAGTGTGACTCACCACCACATAAGAAAGGGAAATATTTAATTATATTAATCCTTTGGACTTATAAAAAAATTTATCCCACTTCCCTTTGGTATAACCGATGGGCAAAAACTATGGGATGGTTTGTGGTTTTTAATATTTTACTATGTAGTGTCCCAAACCAAAATAATAAAGAAATCACCCTCTTTCCCTATATAAACCCACCCAAGATCCCATTTCCCTTCACTAAAATTTTTTTAATCTCATCCAAACTCTTCAATATACTCCCTAGATTCCTCCCAAGTCACCCCAAATCTCCCAATAAGCCTCTCCTAAGCCTTTGAAGTCACACATCCAAGTAAGGGATCCTCACCTTCCTCTCCTTCTTTCAATTCAAGAATCTTCCTTGAAATTAGTATTTATAATTTCAATTGGTTAGATTTTAGTTAATTTAATATTATTACCTTACTATCCATTTGATTTTATTTTAATTATACATTATTCATCATCTCTATTTTTTACTTTTATCTAAGTTGTTACTATGCTGAAATTCTGTAAGGGATTCTCTCTCTCCACTTTTTTATCAAGCACTTCATTTATGATATGCCCTTTTGATTTTTTTGCTTAAGTTGGGATAAATTATTACCTATACCCATTAATTTCAATTTTATTTTTAAATTATGGGATCCCTTTCACTCTCATTTATCCCTCTTATGAACTATTTTGTACACCTATTACTATGTTGAAATTTGGTAAGGTATCTTCCACCCTTCTCTTTTATCAAGAATTCACTTTATGTTATGTCTTCAAAATTAATTTTTCCTATGTTGGGATATATTCTTAAATATCCATAATACTATTAATTTTATGTCTAAATGATCATATACCCCTTTTATCTCAATAAACCATTTTATGAATTTCTATATGATGATGTTATGCGGCCGAAATTGCACCACAATTTTCCATGCCAAAATAATCATGTACTAAATACCATACCCATTTCTCTATCAAGGGTATTCACATTCATGCACATATACTTTTTTGTTGGGTACTTACATGTTTTTATTCCACATTCTCATATCATGGAATAAATTATGATGTTTAATGAAACCATTTTATATGATCTATGTGGCACACTTAAACATGATAATGAAGTGATTATAAAATGTGTGCCCTGATAGCACTCCAACGCATTGGGTAATGGTTAACATCATGTTACATAATTTTGTGATAGCTTATTTACCTTATTACATTAAGGGACTTTTTCCACCATGGCGTCTTGGTGTATTTAGCCTTGATCTATTTATGATGCAGCATTTTAAGTTGTTGCCACATTTTCCATGTTATGGTTCTCATGTTATATCATGCCTAATTATTCATGTTCCTTTACACATCATTCATATGCCTTGTATAACATATACTATTATCCTCATGTTATTCCATGTTTATTCCCTTACTGGGCCTTATATCTCACCCCTTTCTTATGTATGTCCTCAGGTCTTTCCATTCAGTTTTAAGTAAGAAGGAACATTTTGTCCATGTTAATGAAGTTTTCAATAAAGATGTTGTTTTCATGTTTTAAATTATTACGTAGTGTACCAAATTTCCAAAATACACTAGACCTCTCGATATTTTGAGTTGTATTAAGTGATATTTTATGAAATAAATCATGTTTAAAAATTAAATAAAGATCAGGGAAGTTATAGTTGGTATCATATAGAGGTTTAGTTATTTTTTGGATTAGGATTAGAAAACCCTAATGAAAATACCTAGGGATAAGACTAAGAGTAAGAAAACATCCCTAAATCTTCGTGAGTATATATCAAGTGGTTTATAAAGAAACTACATCTTGGTTTGGATACTATAAGTGAACATGGTTCTGGTATAGATGTACATAGGAGTAACAACTCAGACAAGGTGTTCTGGGCCAAACTCAGGGTAACCTGGTACATTACAACAGGATTTACTATGCACCTAGTTTTAAACTATCAGGGGATATGATTTGGTAAATTCATAAGCTCATTACAAATCAAAATTAATGGAACAAAAAAATGACCATAAGAATATATGTTAGGAGAGAGACCATGAGTAATATGGATTGAATCCTAGAAGTTCATATATTAAGGAAATAAATTTAATTTGTAATTTATCCATTTAATGTCATTGGATTCCCCTCTATGTGTTCAATAGTTTAAAATTACTCATCCCTAAGTATATATCAGATAAAGTAGAACCAAAATCAAAAAGTTAAAGGTAGGGTTATCATCCATAGTTCTACAAATTCCTTTATATCCTGAAAGTTCATTATAACTATTCAAAAACCACCACAAATCATAGAAGTCGAAATGTCAGTGAAAATGGAAAATGGTGAAATTATTACATCCCACTTATATAACTCCTCCCCTATCATAATTTTTGGATTTAACTTCACAAATAACCTTTTCATACTTCCCTTGGTTTAATTTGATGCAATTCTGGTCATGGATTATATTTCTCTATATAGATCCAACATAAATTACCGTGAGAGGTAAATCACTCTCCAAATGGAGAATCAACCCCCAATTCTATACAAGTGAAATGAGGAGGAGGAATATTCTTTATCACCATCATCTCAAGTATGGATATTATTGCCCTACAAGAAACCATATCTAACTCAAATGATTGAGTCTAAGGAACAAACCATCCTTAGAGACATGCATGTTGTTAGGGAATTCACTGATGTGTTTCACGAGGAGTTTCTCAGTCTTCCTCTAAGTAGGTAGGTTTAATTTTAAATCAAACCTAAATCTGGGAAATTTCTAATATCCATGAATCCATATAGAAATTATTTTGGGGAAAATGAGGAGATAAATAAACAACAATAGGAGAATCTGGATAAAGGTTTTATATGCCCGGGTGCTTCACCATGGGGTGCACCAGTCCTCTTCATCAAGAAAAAAGATGGGTCAATGTGCTTTCGCATTGAATATTGTGAGCTCAAAAAAAAATCGGATAAAGAACAAGTATACTTTTCCATAAATTGATGAATTGTTCGATTAGCTATGTGGAGCACAATACTTCGCCAAGGTGGATCTATAGTACAAATATTACCAAGTAAGTGTGAAGAAGGAGGATATCCCCAATATTGTTTTTCGAAAATGGTACAGGCATTATGATTTCATAGTGTTTCCATTATGACTCACTTACGTCCCAAAAATCTTAATGGACTTGATGAATAGAGTCTTTAGATAATACCTCAATAAATTTGTGGTAGTATTTACAGATGATATTCTAATATGCTACAAAACCAAGGAAGAGTATGAGGAGAATCTGAGCACAGTGTTAAAGACCTTGCAAAAGGATAAGCTCTATGAAAAGTACAACAAGTGTGAGTTCTAGTTGAAAGAAGTCTCGTTATTGGAGAAAATAAGCACAAGAAGTGGGATATCTATGTATCCTTTGAAGACAAAGACAATTGAGGTATGGATGAGGCCAAAATTTGTGATAGATATTTGTAGTTTCCTTGGGTTAGATGGATATTATCACTGATTTGTGAAAAAATTATCATGAGTTTCAAACCCTCTAACAAAGATAACTCATAAGGGAGTCAAATTTTCTTGGAATGGTGAATGTGAATAAAGATTCCTAGAGATTAAAAGGAGGCTTATCACTAACCATATGCTCACACTACCCACAAGTGGGGAGATTTTCATAATTTTCAACGAGGCTTCAAAGAAGGGATTGGGATGTGTGTTGATGAAAAATGAAAAATTCATTGAATTTTCCTCAAGTTAGTTGAAAATCCATGATAAATACTATCCCAAGACTGATCTAAGTTGGAAGCAGTGATCTTTGTGTTAAAAATCTGGCAGCGTTATCTCTTTGGGGAGAAGTATGAAATATATACATATCAAAAAAGTCTCAAATATATATTCACACATAAATAGATAAATATGAACCAACGAAGTTGGTTAGATCTCATCAAGGATTATGACTCCTCAATTGACTACCATCTTGGGAAAGCAAACAAGGGGGTGGATGCCCTAAGTAGAAAGGACCTAGCGATTATATAATTGATGAGAATTGAGAATGATTTGATCTTCTTGGATTAAAATAATATGGACATGGGAATCATAAAGAAAGGAACATAATCAATCCTTTCACAAATTATTGCTCAACCATCACTTTTGGAAAGGTTAAAGGATTCTCAAAAAGATGATGTGGGAATTCAACAGAAAGTGGAAAATATCAGAAAAGGAAAATCCTCATAGTTCAATGTTAATAAAGAAGGAATTTTGAGATTTGGGTCAAGATTATGTGTTCCATAAAATCCTGAGATAAAGAAAGAAATTTTGGATGATTCACATAGTTCGACTTTATCCATTCACCCAGGAAACATAAATATGTATCAAGATCTCCAAAATAACTATTGGTGGGATAACATGAAGAAGTAAATTTCTGATTATACATCAATGTTCAGGGTATGTCACCAAATGAAGTCTTAAAGGAAGAAGTTTAATGGGATGATGAAACCATTACCCATACCGGTATGGAAAAGGGAAAACACCACCATAGACTTTTTCACCAGACTTCCAAAGACATCCAATAGAAATAATATTATATGGGTTGTTGTGGATCATCTTCCAAAGACTACACACTTCATTGTGATTCAATAGTATTTCTCACTCAATCAACTAGCATGGATATACATCACAGAAGTGGTAAGGATTCATGGAGTACCACTATATATTATGTCCGATTGAGATCCAAGCTTCACCTCTAAGTTTTGGGAAATTCTCTTGTGTGTTCTAAACACTAAGCTAAAATTCTGTTCATCTTATCACCCTCAAACTGATGGCCAATCTGAGTGGAATACCCAAACACTTTACGACATGTTCAGAGCTTACTCAATGGACATCGAAGGTGGATGGTACTAACATCTTCCTTTGGTGGATTTATCCTACAAAAACATTTTCCACTCGATCATCCAAATGGCCCCCTATAAAGACATTTATGGGAAGAGGTGTAGAACACCAGAATGTTTGGATGAAGTTAGGGAACGAAAACTTATAGGTCTTGAAATGGTCGAAGAAATTGTAGAGAAGGTTAAGACCATCCAGCGACACATCAATGCTGCTCAAAGTTGACAAAAGAGTTATGTTGACAATCATGGATGAGACCAAGATTTGGATGTTAGAGACATGGTATTCCTACACATATCTCCATATAAGACAGTGATGATATTTTTTAAGAAGGAAAAAATCTTAATCCAAGGTACATCTTCCCTTTTGAGATCCCTGATCACATCGGAGTAGTGGCATATCGACTAGAACTCCCATTGAACCTGTCTCGCGTGCATGATGCATTCCATGTATCCCTCTTAAGAGAGTACATACCATATCCATCACATATACTCAATCCATAGGTGTTACCATTGGAGAACTATCTTTCCTGTAAAGATCAGCTCGTGAATATCTTAGATCATAGAGAAACAATTCTATGAAATAAGACAATTTCCCTCATCAAAGTATTGTGGAGAAACCAAAAGTTTGAAGAAGCAATGTAGGAACCAAAGGAGGTGATAAAGCAGAGTTACCCTCAACTTATTTAGTGTGGTAAAAAGAAATTTCTTGGGGTAATTTTTAAAGGGGGATATTTTAACTACCTGAACTTTTATTAATAAAATTCCCCTATTTATTTAATTAAATGTATTATGAATATATAAAACAAATATAATTTCTTTGTTTTATTATATCCAATTGGATTTAAATGACTGTTAAGTGTCTTTACCATTGATAATATATCCATTGAATAGTGATCACATAACTAGTATAAATATAGGGGTTTAATAAATCCTTTTGTCACAAATAAAGTGATGGCCTCAACCAAAAGGAGCATACCATATGAATCCCATCTATCAAAGCTTCCATGGGAGATAGCATTTCTGGGATTTACCCTAGACCAATCCCAAGATGTGATATAACAACTTAAGAATGAGCTAATTCATTTACAGGAAAATTTCAAGCTCATTGAGATCACATCCCAAACCATGTTCATTGAACAGCCCCATGAAAGCTCCACCATCATGCACCTTACTCTTATGGAATATGCTGGTGTGATAAAGGGATATGTATGAAGACCCTAGAATTAATAATATGTATATTATTTTTTGTATAGAATATTGAATATATTTTCTTCCTATTATTGAAAATTTGTAAATGATTTTAAAAGTACAAAAAGTATTTTGGTTAATTTTCAAATTCAATTAAGAAATATATTTTGATGAATTGATGGATTTTTGAAATAAATAATTTTTTAATCAAATTACTTTATTTAAAATAAAAGATCATATGATTTTTTAATGAAGTCAAATGTAACTTTTATTAGGGTTCGAAAACTGTTATTGAAAAAAACCCTTCATTTTCAATAAATATCAGTTTTTATTTTAAAAGTGAAAATTCACATATTTATAAAATCATTCAGATAAAATTAATATCATTTTTGGAATCATAATTTTGAAATTATCCAATGATGAATTTTTCATAATTTTCTGAGGTAGTCAATTTTTTGCGTAAAAATTAAAAAATGTATAAATATTCATTGTGTTTCATGATATCTTAATAGCCCAATATTTATATAATAAATAATTTAAAAGGTATAATCAACCAAATAAATTTATTTAATTTAAAATAATGTTATTTTAAGTTTATTTTATTTACATTATAAAGCCTTAGTGAATCCTCCAAGACTCATAAAATATTTTAATATTTTAAAATAATTTCTTTCGAAATGTGATTACCTTGCTATAAAATTTATGTTATTTGAATGATTTGTTATTTATCTTCTCTCATTTTTAACTTTATCTAAGTCTTTACTATCCTGAAATTCTGTAAGGGATTCTCTCTCTCCTCTTTTTATCAAGCTCTTCATTTATGATATACCCTTCATATTTTTATTTTATTAAGTTGGGATACATTCTTACCTATCCAACTTACATTCCATTTTATGTTTAAATGATGGGATCACTTTCACTATCATTCATCCCTCTCATGAACCCTTATGTACACTCATTGCTATACTGAAATTTTGTAAGGAATCTTCCACACTCCTCTTTTATCAAGCATTCCTTTTAGGTTATGTCTTCGAAATTCCTTTATCCTATGTTGGGATATTTTCTTAAATATCACTATTAATGTAAATTTCATTTATAAATTATTAGATACCAATTTCTCTCTCATAAAACCATTTTATGAATTTCTATATGACGTCATTATGCTACTGAAATTGCACCATGATTTTCCATGCCAAAAATCATCATGTAGTGAATACCTACCCATTTCTCTATCAAGGGTATTCACCTTCATGCACATATACTTATTTATTTGTTACTTACATGTATATATTACACATTATTATATTGTGGAATAAATTATGATGTTTAATGGAACCATATTATATGATTTATGTGGCACACTAAAACATTATAATGAAATGATTATGAAGGGTGTGCTCTGATAGCACTCCAATCCATTAGGTAATGGTTAGTATCATAATACATCATTTTGGGATGGAGGATTTACTTGATTCCTTTATGGGAATTTTTCCACCATGGGGTCTCGGTGAATTTATCTTCAGTATATTTATGATACAGTGTTTTAATTTCATTCCACATTTTCCATGTTATCATTGTCAAGCTATGTCATGCCTTATTATTCAAGTTCTTTTACAGCTTTTTGGTATGTCGTGTCTAATATGTATTATTATCCTCATGTTATGCCATGTTTATTCCCTTACTTTAATTTATATATCACTCATTTCTTATGTATGTCCTCAAGTTATCCCATGCAGTGTTAAGTACGAAGGCACTTTTTGGTCATGTTAAAGAAGTTTTCAATAAAGATGCTTCTTTTTATGTTTTAAGTTGTAATTTAATGTACTTAATTTCCCAAAGACACTAGACCTATCAATATTTTGAGTTTTATTAAGTCCAATTTTATGTAATAAATCATGTTTAAAAATGAAATAAAGAGCAGGGTATTTATAGTTAGTATCATATGGAGGATTAGTTATTTTTGGGATTATGATTAGAAAACCCTAGTGAAAACCATAAGGTATAAGACTAAGTGTAAGAAAACATCCCTAAATTTTGGTGATTATATAGAAAGTGGTTTACCAAGAAAATACACCCATGTTTTGATACAACAAGTGGATGTGGTTTTTTCAGAGATTTACTTAGGAGTAACAACTCCGACAAGGTGTTCCGGACCTGACTCGAGGTAACCTGGTACATGAAAATGATACTTACTATGCATCTGGTTTGACAATATTGGAGTACGTGATTTGGTAAATTAATAATCTCATTATGAACCATAATTAAGGGAAAAAAATTCTCATAAGAATATATGTTAGGATAAATACCATGAGTAATATGGATTGAAGCCTATAATTTCTTAAGTTAAGAAAATAAATTTAATTTGTATGTTACCCCTTTAATGGTATTGGATTCCCCTATATGTGTTCAATAGTTGAAAAGTACTCATCCATAAGTGTATATCATATAAAGTAGAACCAGAATCAAAAAGTGAAAGGTAGGGTTATCATCCATAGTTCTATGCATTCCTTTATATCATGAAATTTTAGTATAACTATTCAAAAACCACCACAACGAATGGAAGTAGAGATGTTAGTGAAAATATAAAATGGGGAAATTATTTAATCCCATTTATATAAATCCCTGAATCATAATTTGTGGACTGAACTTATTGACGAACCTTTTCATACTTACCTTCATTTAATTTTATGCAATTATGGGCATGGATTGGCTTTCCCTATATAGAGCTAACATAAATTATCATGAGAGGGAAATCACTCTCCAAATGGAGAATCAACCCCTGATTCTATGCAAGTTCAAGGAGGTGTAGGAAACATCTTTAGAACCATCAAATCAATAATGGATATTATTCCCTTTATAGTAATCATATCCAGCTCAGATGATTGAGTCTAAGGAATAAACCATACTTAAAGACATTCTTGAAGTAATGAATTTACTTAAGTGTTTTTTGAGGAGTTTTCTCATCTTCCTCAAAGAAGGGACGTTGAATTTCCAATCGAAATTATACTTGGGGAATTTCCAATATTCAAGACCCCCTATAGAATGGTTGTTGTGAAGCTTAAGGAGATAAATAAATGACTATAGGAGAATCTGAATAAAATGTTTATCCACCCAAGTGCTTCACCATGGGGTGAAAAAGTCATCTTTATCAAGAAAAATTATGGTTCTTTGCTACTTTTCATGGATTAATGTGAGATAACCAAAATTGTGATAAATAACAAGTATCATTTTCCAAAAATTTATGACTTATTTGATCAACTATGTGTAGCACAATACTTATCCAAGGGGGATTTGCAGTTGGGATATTACCAAGTAAGGGTGAAAAATGAGGATATCCCCTAGACTGATTTTCATACATGGTACGGCCATTATGACTTCATAGTGATGCCATTTTAACTCACTAATTCCCCAACAATATTAATGGACTTGATGAATATACTCTTCAGAAAATAAGTCAAAAAAATTGGTAGTTGTTATAGACAACATTCTAATATACATTAAAACCAAGGAGAAACATGAGGAGAATCTGATCACTATTCTAAAAACCTTGAGAAAGGATAAGCTCTATGAAAAGTACAAAAAATATGAGTTTTGGATGATGTAAGTCACATTCTTGGGTACATCATCACAAGAAATGGGATATCTGTGGATCCTTCTAAGAAAAAAAACAATTTAGGGATGGTCGAGGCCAACATTTGTGACAGATATTCGTAGTTTCCTTGGGTTAGCTAGATATTATAAAATATTTGTGAGAAATTTTTCAAGATTTTCAAACCCTTTTACAAAGATAATTCAGAAAGGAGTCAAATTTTATTGGAAAGATGAATGTGAAGAAATATTCATGGAATTGAAAAGGATGTTTATCACTACCCTTGTTCTCACACTACCCACAAGTGGGGATATTTTCATAATTTTCAGTGATGCTTCGAAGAAGTTATTGGGATGTGTGTTGATGAAAAATGACAAAGTCATTGTCTATACCTCAAGGAAGTTGAAAATTCATTTTAAAAACTATACCACGTGTGATTTTTGAGTTGGAAGTTTTGATCTATGAATTTAAAATATGGAAGCATTAACTCTTTGTGGAGAAGTATAAAATATATACAAATCAAAAAAGTCTCAAATATATATTCACATAGAAATAGCTAAATATGCTCCAATGAAAATGGTTAGAGATTATCAAGGATTATGACTACTCAATCCACTACCATCCTAGGAAAGTGAACAAGGTGGATAATTCTCTAAGTAGAAAGGACCCAACAATTATTTCATTGATGAGAATTTAGAAGGATCTGATCTTATTAGATTTAAAGAAGAAAGATATGGGAATCATAAAGAAAGTAACATCATCAATCTTTTCAAAAATTATTGCTCAACTGTATCTTTTGGAAAACATAAAGGATGATCAAAAAGATGATTCGGGAATTAAAAAAAAGTGGAAACAATAAAAAAAAGGTAAATCCTTGTAGTACAGTGTTAATGAATAAGGAATTGTTATATTTGGGTCAAGACTATGTGTTCCATCAAATCCTGTGTTAAAGAAAGAACTTTTGGATGATTCACATAGTTTGAATTTCACCATTAACCCAGTAAACACAAGATGTATCGAGATCTCCAAAACCACTATAGGTGGGATAACATGAGGAATGAAATATCTAATTATACATAATAGTTCCTAGTATGTCATAAAGTGAATGATTAAAGGCTGAAGTGTAAGTGGATGATGAAACCATTACCCATACCAACATGGAGATAGAAAAACATCACCATTGACTTTGTCACCAGAACTCCAAATACATCCAAGGGAAAAAACTTTATCTAAGATGTTGTATATTATCTTAAAAATATTGCACACTTCATCATGATTCAAGATCATTTCTCACTAGATCAACTATAACGGATATACATTATAGAAGTGGTAAGGTTTCATGGAGTATCACTATCGTTTTTGTCTGATCGAGATCCAAGATTCACCTCTAGTTTTTGTAAAAGTCTCCAGTGTTCTCTAAACACTGAGATGAACTTCATTATGTCTTATCACCATCAAACTGATTTCCAATATGATTGGACTATCCAAACACTTGAGGATATGTTGAGAACTCTCTCAATGGACTTAAAAGGTGGATAGGACCAACATATTCCTTTGGTGGAGTTCTGTTATAAAAAAAAGTGTCCCTTTGAGCATCCAAATAGTCACATATGAAGCTCTTTATGGGAAGAGGTGCAGAACATTAGCATGTTGGGATGAAGTTGGGTTAAAAAACTTCTTGGTCCTGAAATGGTCAAAGAAATGGTGGAGAAGCTTAAGACCATCAAGTAGCACATAAAAGATACTCAGATCTGAAAAAATATCTATGTTGGAAATCGTATATGAGACCTAGAGTTTGATTTTGGAGACATGTTATTCATCTGCATATCTCTATGGAAGAGAGTGATGAGATTTATGAAGAAGGAAAAGCTTGGTCCAAGGTACATAGTCCCTTTTGAGATCCTTGATCACATCGGAGTAGTGTCCTATCGACTAGCACTCCCACCAAACTGGTCTCAAGTACATGATGTATTCCATGATTCCTATTAAGAAATTATATACCAGACCCATAACATGTACTCAATCCAGAAGTGGTACCATTGTAGAATGAAATTTCCTATGAAGAGTATCCAGTGATGATCTAAAATAATACATAAAAATATCTACAAAATAAGACAATGCCCCTCGTCAAAATGTTTTGGAGAAAACACAAGTTTGAAGAAGCATTATGTGAACTAGAGGAGGTGATGAAGTAGAGTTACCCTCATCTATTTTAGTGTGGTAAATGGAAATTTTGAGGGAAAAATTTCTAAAGTTGGTAAGATTGTAATGACCCAAACTTTTATGAATAAAATTTACCTTTTTGATTTAATTAAATGTATTATGGATATAGAAAATACATGAAATTATTTTGTATTATTATATCAAATTAGATTTAAATAACCATTAAGTATCTTTACCATTGATAATATATACATTGAATAGTGATCACATGACTAGTATAAATATAGGGTTTTAATAAACCCATTTTTCATAGAAAAAGGAAGTGATGGTCTCAACCAGTAGGATCATACCCTATGAAGCCCATCTATCAGAGCTTTTAAGGGAGATAGCATTTATGGGCTCTACTCTAGACCAAACCCAAGCTGATATCCAACAACTTAAGCATTGTAGAAATTTTTTATGGGATAATTTCAAGCTCATAGAGATCACGGCCCAAACCATATTCACCGAACGGCCCTATGAAAACCCCAACATCGTCCACCTTACTCTTAAGGCATATGCTATTGTAAAAAAGTGACATGTATCAACACCCTAGAATTAGAAATATGTGAATTATTTTTTATAGAGTATTGAATATATTTTCTTCCAATTATTTATACTTTGTAAATGATTTTTAAAGCATAAATAGTATTTTTGGTTAATATTCAAATTTAATTAAGAAATATATTTTTACAAATTAATGAATTTGAAATAAATAATATTACAATAAAATAAGATTATTAAATTATAATTTTTTAATATAAATGATCATATAATTTTTTTTAGGAAATCAAATTTAATTTTTATTAGGGTTCATAGACTTTTATTGATAAAAATTCATCATTTTCAATAAAGGTAGGTTTTTATTTTAAAAGTGAAAATTCACATATTTATAAAATTATTAAGATAAAATTAACATCATTTTTTGAATCAGTACATAAAAATTATCGAGTTATTAATTTTTCATAATTTTATAAGACAATCAAATTTTGGCATAAAAATTAAATACCGTAAAAATAGACAGTGTGTTTTATGACATCATAATATCCCAATACTGATATAATAAATACTATAAAAGGAATAATATTTCAAATATATTATTTTAATTTAAGATAATTTGATTTTAATTTTTTTTATAAAATCCTTAGTGAATCCTCCAAGATTTATAAAATATTTTAAGATTTTAAAATCATTTCTTTGAAAGTATGACTCAACTCCACATAAGCAAGGGAAATATTTCATTATATTCGGCTCTTTAACTTATAAAATAATTTATTCCCCTACCATTTTGTTGAAAACATGGGAAAAACCATGATTTGGTTTGTGTTTATGAATATTTTATTATGTAGTTCCCAAAATCTAAATAATAAAGAATCCCCCTCCTTTCGAATATAAACCCACCCAAACTCCCATTTATCTTTACTAAAACTCCTTTAATCTTGTGGAAACTCTTCCATCTCCTTCTTTCAATTAAAAATATTCCTTGAAATTAGTCTTTATAATTTCAGTTGGTTATATTTTAATTCATTTACAATGATTCTATTATTGTCCAATTGATTTAATTAGAATAATTTATTATTTAACCTCTCTCATTTTTACCTTTATCTAAGTCGTTACTATGCCAAAATTCTGTAAGGGATTCTCTCTCTCCTCTTTTTATCAAGCACTTCATTTATGATATTCCCTTTTGATTTATATTTGTTTAAGTTGGGATACATTCTTACCTATCCCCATTAGTTTATATTTGATTTTTAAATTGTGGGATCCCTTTCACTCTCATTTATCCCTCTTATGAACCTTTATGTACACCTATTACAATACTGAAATTTTTTAAGGAATCTTCCACCCTCCTCTTTTATCAAGCATTCCTTTTATGTTATGTATTCTAAATTCCTTTTTCCTATGTTGGTATATGTTCTTAAATATCCCTATTACTTTCTATTTTATTTGTAAATGATTGGACACCTATTTTCTCTCATTAACCCATTTTTTGAATTTGAATATGACACAGTTATGCTACCAAAATTGCACAGTGATTTTCCATTCCAAAATCATCATGTAGTGAATACCAAACCCATTTCTCTATCAAGGGTATTCCCCTTCATGAATATATAATTATTTATTGGTGTATTACATGTATGTATTCTACATTCTTAGATCTTGTAATAAATTATTATGTTGAATGAAACCATGTTATATGATTTATATGGCACACTTAAGCATGAGAATGAAATTATTATGAAGGGTTCACCCTAATAATGTAACAATGCATTGGTTAATGGTTAGTATCATGATAATGTTGGGATACGGGATTTACATTATTCATTTATGGGAATTTTTCCACCATGGGTTCTTAGTGTATTTATCCTTGATCTATTTATGATGTAGTTTTTTAAGTTGTTACCGCATTTTCCAAGTTATAATTATCATGTTATGTCATGCCTTATTATTCATGTTCCTTTACACCTTGTTGATATTCCTTATCTAACATGTATAATTATCCTCATGTTATGACATGTTTATTGCATTATTGGGATTTATATCTCACCAATTTCTTATGTATTTCCTCAGGTTATCCCATGTAGTGTTAAGTATGAAGGAAAGATTCAGTCATGTTAAATAAGTTTTCAATAAAGATTTTTATTTGCATCTTTTAAGTTGTTATGTAATGTACCAAATTCCTCAAAGACACTAGAACTCTCTATCTTTTAATTCGTACAAAGTGAAATTTTATGTAATAAATCATGTTTAAAAATGAAATAAAGAGAAAGGTTGTTATAATAACTATAGCTCAATTATCCATTATAGAGTCCTTTCACTTACCTATATCTTGAAACACAAAATCTACATGTGCACCAAGATTCCCATGTAGGGTGTGAGTAAAAATTAGTAGGCCACCACCAATGGTGTCCCTAAGAAAATTTTGTATATAAAAGTGAATAAATAATATGCTATGGTGAAATTAAAATAATAAACATAAAAAAATATATTAATCATCGCTTCCTCGGGTGCAACACAATCCACCCAGTGAGTGACCATACCTACCTTGGCCAGTGTTGGGTAGTATCTTAACATATCACATATAAAATTAAACAGGTTTAAATATCTTCCACTTTGTCATGAAATAATATATTAATTGAGAATTATCATGTCATAACCATTTATCGAAGGAAACAATGTTCTCACCTATTGTAATATTCTGTACATGGGCACTATATTCCGATAACAACAATACATAAATAGGCATATATTCCCCATGTATACATCACATAGGTGTGAATAATGTCCCAATTGTGATATCACTAGTGGGTATAGGGTCCCTATACATGAGAAATATCACATAATGGGATAAAATGTCTCTTTCTATAGGAATCAACAAAAGAGTAGTCATTTTATCCTAATTTATAACAAATTATATATATGTTTGAATAGTTTCCCATTCTATGTAAATATAAAATAATGGTAATATTTTTTCCCTTATATGAAATAATAAATATCATGAAGATCGTCCATATATTTGGGTAATATTACAAAAATAGGCATCATATCCCTCGCTAAGAGTGGTGATAGGGAAATTTGGAAATGTATCCCATAACATACTCACTACCATCATAATGGTCATGTCATCCAATACCTTAGGATCCATCAAAATAAATTAGAATATTTTCTTGGTCCATATTCCACATCAAATAATAGGAACTTTGTCCCTATATTTTTTGAATGCCTAAGTAAATTGGCATGGTGTCCTGTGCACAAGGTGGTCTCTTGAATAAGTGTCATATCTTTCCACATTTTACCAAGTTCAATCACATCAGAGGATGGAATCCAATAAAAAATATCTATATCAAGAAACATAAAAAAGCACAACCAAATATATATAACAAAAAAAATGTCAAATTTGACATTACATTCAAATATATTTTTTAACAAGTTAAATTTGGTCCACACACAAACACAAAATATCTTTCCATATTATATATCCAAGGCTTATACTGCATGAAACTATTCTAACTAAAGGTAGAAATATCACACTTCAATAATACTTTAAAGTAAGACAAAAAAATCTATATGGTAGCTTAAGGTTCCACTATAAGTAAATCCTCTTGATAGCCTCTCAACTAAACATATACTTCCCTTTATTAGGGGGGATAATGGGTCCCTGTTAGTATCCACTAAGTTATAACTTAAATAGGAATACCCCTCTTAGGTAACCATTTAAAATTCTAAGTACACTTTAATTTTAGGTGTATGTTCATTGGTGACTGTGGTATCAGAATATAACTTACTGAGAACCACTCATGGATCAAATAAACTAAATTATATCTACAAGAATCAAAGTAAAAAAATTTAGATTACTTCTAGATCAAGCTCACAAATTGTTGCAACCCACAAATCAAATATCCCATGAAAACTCACATAAAACACTAGGAATGATTAGAGACCACCTACCTTTTCTTAGTATATAACCTCTCATTAAATATCATCAGGATAATCATCTTCAGTTAGATAAAATAAAGAAACCTAACCTAAACCCCTAAATTAGGGATTTATGGTACATAATGAGGTAACAAAATAAAAAATAATAATATAAGGAATATGATTGTTATACTTGAATGGGGTGGTCTTATGGAATAGTTGAAGTGTTGATCTTATCTTGTATGATAGTGATCCAAAATTAGAAGAAGATGGAGACAAGGGTGAGCACTAAGGGTTGTGTTTCTTGGTATCATCAAATGAAGGAGGTTTTAACATTTTATAAAAAAATTATACAATTCAATTAATTAAATAAATCTAAAAAAAGTTCTATTATTCACTAGATACTCAGTCTACTAGCACCAAGTACTCATTACCCACTGATAACCTTCCCTTTGGCTATTGGGTGATCAATGGCCCTCCAAGGCCTTCTAAGGCCTCTCCCACTCTACTCGTAGCCATTGAGTACCTACTACCAGGACACTGGTCACCTGATATAATCTATCTTTAAGATAAATTCTTTATAATTGTAACACCCTGAGCTTCCACGATACGCTTCTCTTTCAATAATGCATTGTACGCAAGTTCGAGATTCTAACGCACCGCGACCAATCAAAATAGCCATTATGAATAGTAATACCCACTTTTTGAAATTATATATATTTTATATTTCAAAATGAACTTCATTTTTGTATTCAGAATATAGAAATTAGCCTATGTTGAATTTTTGGTATTTTTCTAAGAACTTCCAATTTTTTATGAATAGTGAAAAATACTTAAAAACAACTTTTTTAATCAAAATAATTTTTAGTGATAAATTATAATATTGCGTGGTTTTAGTGTATAATTACAATATATTTTTACCATTTCATCCAATAGTGTTCATTAGAATTAATTTCACTTTGAAATTGGATATAAACAATTGTCAAACTTTTGATATATAATGTTTCTTAAAAACACGCTATTTGTTGTGACAGCGGGAATGATTTATAAAATTAATTAATGAAACTTATATGTTTGGAATTTTGTAAAATAGACATCATTTTTTAATTCGGAATATCAATTATATCTTAGGGTGAAATCTTGGCATTGTTCTGAAAAACTTCAATTTTTGATGAATAGTGAAACCACTAAGTGATAGTTAAAAAACTGATTTTTCGTTTAAATGAAACATTACCAATTCTGTGATTTGATTTTCAAAAATCCTACATACATGGTTTTCATTAGGAAGTAAAATATGGTTCAATGGGATAAAAATAATTTTGGTTTAATAGTAACTTTTAAGTTTAATTAATCGCGATTAAAGGTAATTAGTGAAAGTTAAGGTAAAAAAGGTATTATAAAAATATGAAAATACCCTTAAACTTTTCCTATTCCTATTTTATGAGTTCTGGACGACCAAGAAAATCCATGGGTCAACTTGGGGACCCCATGGAGCCACTTTGGTAGGAAAATTACATTAAAAACTTTTTATTTAATGTTAAAATAAAAATGTCACAAACATGAGTTGTTTTACGAAAACAATTTTTAAATGGGGTTATACAAGTAATATTTTTTCCTATAAATATTAATTAGAAAGATAAAAATATTTCCTAAATCATGGTAATTTTTTTTTTGATTTTTATGCATTAAATAAATTAAATTTTTAATGACACCATGATGATGCAGCGATTACCTCATTAATTAACGATTTTAATAAAATAGAATGATAATGTAAAATATAAGAATTAAACTTGTACAAAGCCTATTGGATGAGTATATTTAGAACCCTTATAACCTTATCCTAGAAATATATAAGTGTGGAACCTTTAAAATCCTAAACTCATTATATAATAAAGTAACATTTCATTACTTTCCAAGAGTGCCCCTCCTCTCCTTTTATAAAAGGCCCCCACCTCTACCACCTTACCCACACCTCTAAAGCCTTTGACTCGGCCAAACCCTGCCCATTTTGTCTCTCCAAATCCCACTCTTACTCCTAGAATCCTCACTTTTGGCAGAAGTCTTCCCAAGGAAGCCTTTGAGCTCAAATCAAAAAGAGTTACCCGTTTTAAAGGTAGTGTTTTTTCTTGTGTTCTTATGTTTTATTTTGCTTCTCCAACCCCCTAAACTCTTTTTATTAATTTCTTTTTTAACAAAACCAGTATCCTCAATATACTAGGATGTTGTTATAAGAAGTATTAGAGCTAAACTTACACACACCTACATCTAATGGTTAAAGAACATACTGTTTCTGTGGATGGAAAATTTCTGCCTCACGAAATGATGATTGTTCAACACTCATATAAAACCTTCAAAGGTGGCCATTAAGATGTAAATATATTTATATATGATATATAATATGTTTATGTTTTACTTAATATTCTTTATTTTTCATTTATGGCATACCTTTATGGTTTCCATTATGGGTAAATGCGATATTTTCATTTTAGGAAGTGCGGACTATCGCCCCCTCAAAGTGATTTGAATCGTTAATTCCATATGTGGGATGTATAAAGGATGGAGTAAATGGTATTATACATTATATTATACTTTAATTATATTATACCTTTATATAATTATAATTTCATTCCATTAAATACGAAATAGGAATGAAAGTAGCGTTCATGCGTACGTACGGCTTACCGTCTCCATGAACGGTGCATTTCATTTCTTACCTCTAAATGTTTTGTAATATTATAAATGCATGTATATACTGGATATATATGATATATATGATATCTAAATAATGAATATAATTATGGATATAATGGATATTTCACCACATGAACAACTTGTAATTATAAGAAGTTTATTTTTGACTCAAGTACCTAAGATCGACAAAACGACCGTTATTAACTTAAATAATTAAATAATATTCATAACATAGTAATAAGTGATATAAAAGGAATAATGAAGTTGAAAAATTTTCTTAATCAAGTAGAAATTAACTCTAGTTTATTATTCCAGAGTTTAAAGAACGTTCGAGTCAAGTCGGACACGAGGTAAGGTAACTTTTTAACCCAATTTTCGTTCTTTGGGTTAATCTCCTACTTTCAAATTATGTCATGATATTATTATATCCTATATTGTATTTATAATTTATTTATGTGTACATATATTGAATACACATAATAGATCTATTTTATTTAAAAATGATCTTTGTAAGGGACTTCCTCTCAATCTCCTTTCATTGAGGCATATTTTATTTTATACACAACTTTCTTTTATACGGAGTATAAAACCCTTTGACTTTTATGTTTTTTTCAAAAAGAATCTTTTTATATGAATAATTTTACTAAACGACAAAATGGAATGTTTTTTATTGTCGTATGTATGCGGCGACAATGACTTCTCTGCCGCCGTGACCATTATTTGAGTTTCGGCTTCCTCTACAATCCATAACTTTTTTTTAAATGAAAAATAAATACCAAGTTTTAATTTTCTTTTATTTTGGTATTGAAAATGGTTTTGATAATTTTTTTATTATATCAATGTGTTGTATTGATATCTTTTGATTGAAATGTGGAAATGTTATATTTCCTTTATGCATGTTTTATGTGATACAATTATGTTATGGTTTATGATATGTTTAAACCTATTCATATGAGGAATGAATTGGACTTAATAAGTGACGGGTGGAGCCCGATATAGCTCCTCGATGCATCGGCAGGTCTCATGAGACAAACTAGTGTCTTGGCATGAGGCCTTGACAAAATCTTATTTGTATTCTTGGCACGAGGCCTTGGCTACGTGGTTATGATATTCTGGGTTTATGCATTCCATCATTATAAAAGTGGTTATTGATATTGCATGTGATTATTCGACCAGTAGAATATCCATATGAATAAGTAAATGACATTATCTCATTTTACTTTTTCCATATTATGTTGAAGTTCAAGTTTAAAAGGCTTTTGTTTTGTTTATACATTTCCTTAAATGTTTATGTTTATTTATGAAATCTTCCGCTATATTGTTATCCTTATTGTGCATCTGAGCTCACCCCTCTAATGTTTTAATTTTTCCAGGATGTGAAGAAGTATATTATGAATGACCTGCAGGGATAGTATGAAGGTATATGAAGACAATATTTTTTTTAGTTTTGTTTTAATTTATGGTGTAATGTAACATTTATGAATATATCTAGTTTTTCCAAGGCTACTAAACTAATCGGTCTTTCGAGACTTGATCTTTTGTGATCATGCCAATGTTACGCAATAATGCACCGACTCTGGGTAACTGGGTTCGGGGCATTACAGTTGGTATCAGAGGCAGTTTAGTACTAACCTTGGAAGCTATATTTAGATAAACTCTGATTAGAGCACATGGACCTAAGATATACTTTGAGGATTAGTATAGAAGAACTTCCTAGAATTTTGGTATTATAGAGATTTTGTGAGTTTTCCGAGCAATACATCCCTGTCTGGATACGAGCAGGTAGAGGCGACTCTGGCATAGATGTACCTAGGGGTAAAACCCGGAAACACCGCTTTGAGCTAGACTCGAACGGGAACTGGTGCACGACAACGGGCCTTTCTGCACTCTTGGTTACGACACTCTTGGGGGATATGCTTAGGATAATTCTCATTTTCTTTACAAACCACTATGAAGGGTTATGAGTATATACTTCCACAAAGAAAACATTTATTATGATTATGGATTATATCCATAAATAGTTCAATTTATGTTAAGTGTTTTGCAAGTTTGTAATTATTAATTTTGATACATAAACTAATCTAGTTTATCCCATTGTTTAGAAATGGCGCCTAGTGGGAGGAATGGAAACTGTATAAATACGCACACTCCATGTAGGGATTTCCCTCATACTCAAGATAATTATTGTGGATCTAGAGATACAACTGGTGCTGATCACCTTATCACCATACTGGGAAAACTCACTCAGGTTATGAATAATAACCTTACTCGTATGGAGCACCCTGATCCACAACGTGGAGGCTCAATGTTAGATCGTTTCGTGAGGCAAAAACTGACAACATTTAATGGGGGTAAAAATCCATTAGTAGCTGAGCAATGGATAAACTCCTTAGAGAAAATATTCCATGCCTTGGGGATTAGTGAAAGGGAAAAGGTTATCAAGGCAGTTTACTGCCTCACTGGAGATGCCGATCAATGGTGGTTGCTGATTCAAAACACGAAAGAAGATAAAGAAGTATCTAATATGGAATGGAGGGTGTTCAAAGAGCTTTTCTTAGAAAAATATTTCCTCGTTACCATCGAGCAGATATGGAAAGGAAATTTCTGAGTCTGAGACAAAAGGAGGATGAGAATATCGTAAAGTATGAGGCTAACTTTACAAGGTTAGCGAGGCATGTTGCAGATTATATACGTAACCCAAGAAGTAAGATCGATCATTTCTTTGATGGGTTAAAACCGTTTCTCAATCGAGCATTAGTCTCACAAACCTTCTCTTCGTACGAAGATATTGTCGCATGTGCTATCAAGACAGAAAAGGAATTCTCTAAATCTTATGACAATAAAGTAAAGCAAGAGAAGAAGAGAATGGTGGAACAAGAGACAGATAAAGGGAAAAATGGAAAGAAGTATTTTCCATTATGTGATAATTGTGGGAAGAATCACCCCGGTACTTGCCTAAAAGCAATGGGAGTTTGTTATAAATGTGGAGAAAAAGGCCACCAAGCTCGTGATTGCAAGGGAAAGAAATAGGCTATCAATGTTGAATGCTACAATTGTAGGGAAATGGGGCATTATGAAAATGAATGTCCTAAGTGTCAAGGAAACTTACCTCATAAAAGGCTAATGGATCAAGCACAATCTTATGTTGTTACTACAGTTGAAGTGGAATAATTAATGTATTGGTGCTTTTGGACTCAAGGATTATATTCTGGTTATAATAATAATGTGATATATATAAGTATTGTACTGAAGTACTTTTCATTTTCATTAAGGATTTAATATGATGAAGGTAATCATATTTTTAGTTTTTGATAATAATAGAAACTTTACTTTGGGTAATCTGATGTTACAATTGATTTTGGAATTTAGAGACCTTTTAGAGAAAGTCTGGATAGAGGTAATTTGGATAACTATAAAGGTTGGAATGAATTAAGTTGAAATTTGGATAGTATTGTTTAAGGTTAAAACATTTGTGAAGATTATTTTTGGAATATTATAATACTATAATTTTAGGAAAAGGACAACCTAGAGGTTGGGGATAACCCATCGCGTCGGATAAAGCTGCAGGAATCGAACCCACAACCATAGTGCGACAGGCCTTTATTACCTACCACTAGCCTACCAGAAGTCCCTGGTTATTACAAAATAGTTTTCCTAATCTAAATGGTATGTGGTAATATTTGGAACCTTATACAATTAGGATAAATAGAATATTTTTGTGTTTTGTTACCATTTGGAGTGAAAGATGGGTTTGTGGTAAAAATTTATTAAAGAATGAAAGTCTACATGAAAAGTAAGTATATTTCCTTACATTCTTAGTAAATCTCTTAAATAAATTCCTCAACTTTATGAAAGGTAACTTAAAACAAAAATGTTGTCGGTTAACTTTTCCAACTGGGGATTCAATGACCGTTTAACCAATCACAAGTTTGTGATTTTCTTGTGGTTAACTTTCTCCTAATCCTATTTTATACAACTCTCCATCATACCTTGATGGTTTGTTTTTCCTACATATCCATATTTTCATAAAATCCTATTATGGGCTATCTCGGGTGACCTTTATACCTCTCTTTCTTTCTTTTAATGTTATATTTTTACTAACCCTATTTCCGATGTGGGTTTTTCACAAAGGTATTTTCTATTTTCAACCTTTTATTTTCAAAGAAAAATTTCAAATTTCAAGGATTCAATTTATTGAAGGAGGGGAGAATATAAAACTCCGAGCTTCCACGATACGCTTCTCTTTCAATAAAGCATTGTACACAAGTTCGAGATTCTAACGTACCGCGACCAATCAAAATAGAAATTATGAATAGTAATACCCACTTTTTTAAATTATATATATTTTATATTTCAAAATGAACTTCATTTTTGGATTCATAATATAGAAATTAGTCTATGTTGAATTTTTGGTATTTTTCTGAGAACTTCCAATTTTTTATGAATAGTGAAAAATACTTAAAAACAAATTTTTTAATCAAAATAATTTATAATGATAAATTATACTATTGAATGGTTTTATTTTATAATTAGAATATATTTTTACCATTTCATCCAATGGTGTTCATTATAATTAATTTCACTTTGAAATTGGATATAAACAATTGTCAATCTTTTGATATATATTGTTTCTTAAAAACACGCTATTTGTTGTGACAACGGGAATGAATTATAAAATTAATTAATGCAACTTATATGTTTGGAATTTTGTAAAATAGAAATAATTTTTGAATTTGGAATATCAATTATAGCTTATGGTGAAATTTTGGCATTGTTCTGAAAAACTTCAATTTTTGATGAATAGTGAAACCACTAAGTGATAGTTAAAAAACTGATTTTTCGTTTAAATGAAACATTACCACTTCTGTGATTTTATTTTCAAAAATCCAACATACATGTCTGTCATTAGGAAGTAAAATATGGTTAAATGGGATAAAAATAATTTTTTGTGAATAGTAACTTTTAAGTTTAATTAATCGCGATTAAAGGTAATTAGTGAAATTTAAGGTAAAAATGGTATTATAAAAATATGAAAATACCCTTACACGTGTCCTAACCCTATTTTATGAGTCATGACAGACCAATACAATCCATGGGTCAACTTGGGGACCCCATGGATCCACTTTGGTAGGAAAATGACATTAAAAACTTTTTATTTAATGTTAAAATAAAAATGTCACAAACATGAGTTGTTTTACTAAAACAATTTTTAAATGGGGTTATAAAAGTAATATTTTTTACTATAAATATTCATTAGAAATATAAAAATATTTCATACATCATGGTAATTTTTTTATAATTTTTAGACATTAAATAAATTAAATATTTAATGACACCATGATGATGGAGTGATTACATCATTAATTAACGATTTTAATAAAATGGAAGGATAATATAAAATATAAGAATTACACTTGTCCAAAGCCTATTGGATGAGTATATTTAGAACACTTATCACCTTATCCTAGAAATATATCAGTTTGGTCCCTTTAAAATCTGAAACTCATTATATAATAAAGTAACATTTCATTACTTTCCAAGAGTGCCCCTCCTCTCCTCTTATAAAAGGCCCCCACCTCTACCACCTTACCCACACCTCTCAAGCCTTTGGCTCGGCCAACCCCTGCCCATTTTGTCTCTCCACATCCTACTCTTACTCCTAGAATCCTCACTTTGGGCAGAAGTCTTTCCAAGGAATCCTTTGAGCTCAAATAAAAAAGAGTTACCCGTTTTAAAGGTAGTGTTTTCTCTTGTGTTCTTATGTTTTATTTTGCTTCTCCAACCCCCTAAAATCTTTTTATTCATTTCTTTTGTAACAACACCAGTATACTAAATATACTATAATGTTGTTATAATAAGGATTAGATCTATACTTACACACACCTAAATCTAATGGTTAAAGAACATACTGTTTCTGTGGATGGAAAATTTCTGCCTCACGAAACGATGATTGTTCAACACTCATATAACACCTTAAAAGGTGGCCATTAAGATGTCACTATATTTATATATGATATATAATATTTTTAGTTTTTACTTAAGCTTCTGTATTTTTCATTTATGGCATACCTTTATGGTTTCCATTATGGGTAAATAAGATATTTTCATTTTAGGAAATGCGGACTACCGCCCCCTCAAAGTGATTTGAATAGTTAATGCCATATGTGGGTTGTATAAAGGATGGAGTAAATGGTATTATACATTATATTATACTGTAATTATATTATATCTTTATATAATTATAATTTCATTCCATTAAATATGAAATAGAAATGAAAGCAGCGTTCATGCGTACGTAAAGCTTACCGTCTCCATGAACAGTGCATTTCATTTCTTACCTCTAAATGTTATGTAATATTATAAATGCATGTATATACTCGATAAATATGATATATATGATATCTACATCATGAATATAATTATGGATATAATGTATATTTCACCACATGAACAACTTGTAATTATAAGAAGTTTATTTTTGACTCAAGTACCTAAGATCGACAAAACGACCGTTATTAACTTAAATAATTACATAATGTTCATAACATGGTAATAAGTGATATAAAAGGAATAATTAACTTGAAAAAGTTTCTTAATCAAGTATAAATTAACTCAATTTTATTATTCAGGAGGTTAAAGAACGTTCGAGTCAATTCGGACATGAGGTAAGGGAACTTCTTAACCCAATTTTCGTTCTTTGGGTTAATCTACTACTTTCAAATTATGTCATGATATTATTATGTCATGTCTTGTATTTATACTTTCTTTATGTGTAAATGTAGTGAATACACATAATAGATCTATTTTATTTAAAAATGATCTTTTTAAGAGACTTCGTCTCAATCTCCTTTCATTGAGGCATATTTTATTTTATACACAACTTTCTTTTATACGGTGTATAAAAGCCTTTGACTTTTATGTTTTTTCAAAAGGAATATTTTTATACGAAGCATTTTACTAAAATCCAAAATGGAATGTTTTTTTTTCGTACGTTTGCGGCGACAAAGAATTCTCTGCCACCGTGACCATTATTTGAGTTTCGAGTTCCTCTAAAAGCCATAAATTTTTTTTAAATGAAAAATAAATACCAAGTTTTAATTTTCTTTTATTTTTTTATTGAAAATGGTTTTGATAATATTTTTATTATATCAATGTGTTGTATTGATATCCTTTGATTGAAATGTGGAAATTTTATGTTTCATTTACGCATGTTTTATGTGATACAATTATGTTATGGTTTATGATATGTTTAAACCTATTCATATGAGGAATGCATTGAACTTAATAAGTGACGGGTGGAGCCCGCTATAGCTCCTCGATGCATCGGCAGGTCTCATGAGACAAACTAGTGTCTTGGAATGAGGCCTTGAAAAAATTTTATTTGTAGTCTTGGCACAAGGCCTTAGCTACGTGGTTATGATAGTCTGGCATTATGCATTCCATCATTATGAAAGTGGTTATTGATATTGCATGTGATTATTCGACCAGTAGAATATCCATGTGAATAAGTAAATGGCATTATCTCATTTTACTTTTGCCATATTATGTTGAAGTTAAAGTTTAAAAGGCTTTTGTTTTTGTTATACATTGCCTTAAATGTTTATGTTCATTTATGAAAGCTTCCGCTATATTGTTATCCTTACTGTGCATCTGAGCTCACCCCTTCCAATGTTTTAATTTTTCTAGGATGTGAAGAAGTATATTATGAATGACCTGCAGGGATAGTATGAGGGGATATGAAGACAAGATGTTTTTGTAGTTTTGTTTTACTTTATGATGTAATGTAACATTTATGAATATATCTAGTGTTTCCATGGCTACTAAACTAATCGGTCTTTCGAGACTTGATCTTTTGTGATCATGCCAATGTTACGCAATAATGCACTGACTCTAGGTTACTGGGTTCGGGGAGTTACAACAATCGAACTAGACTCCTAAATATAAGACCCATGTCCCCAACTAACTCATCCAATGACCAAAAACTGCTGAAATACACAAGATTAGGAAAAATAATACTTAATTTTATAAATTGAAATGAGTGAAGTGTAACATAAATAGTTGCAATTGTATGTTATAATACATATCAAATAATATAAAACTACAAAAATATTTAATAACAAATACCATTATTTTTTATATTTAATTTAAATTTAACTAACATTTTAGTACATAAATAAAATAAAAATATCAAAATATGATATTTGTGTGTGTTTATGTGTGTATGAGAGTGGGAGATAATTATATATATATATATAAAGTTACCTTAATTCATGAACACCCAAATATAAGTGATGATTATATATATACACACACATGTGATAATTTTGAGTACCAACGGCCAATGATAATTCAACTTGAGCTATAATAAGTGTATCAATATCCTATTTTGTGTTGAAACAATTAATTTCACTAGGTTAACTGAATTTTAATTTTCCTTAACCATAAACATTTTCTCTCTTTTCACTGGGTCAGATCGCTATGTCATTTCACTATTCTTCACCAACTCACTATAGAAAACCTTTAACCCATTGACATTCCAAGAAGCCACTAACACGAATGCATAAGAAGAATGTCAGACTAAAAGTTTTGTATCACCAAAACTATCTTGTTAAACCAACTCACCAATCTCCTTTTTTCTATAAGTTTCTACCATTTTATTTTCAACTCTTATCGAATTATATTCAGTGAAGGAACTAGAATCATTATAATGTCTCGGAATTACCATATATTTTTTTTAATTATATGGAATTATTTCGAGACCGCGAAATATAACGGCATGTGATTCCAAGGCCTTCAGTGCCCAGAATGATCCGTCAAAATTTTGTTAAACTTTAAATAGTGCGCATAAAAACATTTCCTGAAAAAGTAGAATAACTATTAAATGGGTTCCTGGATAAAAAATCTGAGGGCACTGTTGCACTCAGGATGGCGGGTTTACACTAGGAGAAACTTAAGGTTAGTTGGCACGGGCCTCCTGTGAGAAAACCCGAAAATGGCATAACCGTAAATAAAATAATTAAATAAAGTTATTTTATTTTTCAAATGGTTATAACTCAAAAATGGTAACTCGGATTAAAAATCTGGGACCACCGCTGAACTCATGAGGATATTTTTTTTTTAGCCAGATACTAACATTGGCTGGTGCGGGCCACAAGTGAAAGTTAGTTTTTGGCCCTAAATAAAATAATTAAGTGACAATTATTTTATTGTAAAATACATAACTTCTAAACGGTAACTTGGATTGAAAATCCGAGGGTACCGTTGAGTTCTTTGGGGCATGTTCTCCTTAGGCGAAGCCTAACCTCGACCGGCGTGGGTCGAGGGTGAACGTAATTAATTTATTGAACTTTTTTTCGGGTACCTTCAGTAAACGCGTGAGCGGTGTTTTATAACTTTTGAACCATTGCTTGGATTAAGACTCTAAGGGCATCGTTGAATCTATAGCACTGGGATTCACTTAATGGAGGCTTTACTATGACCGCAGTAGGTCCGAAAAAAAAAGTTATGTTTTGAGACCTTTTAAAAGAAATGAAATAAAATAATTTTATTATTTTATTTTATTTCATATCATCCAACGGACAATTAAAGGAGTGAGGCCAGTGATGTGTCAAGCCAATAATTGGTTTGACCTACCAACCCTATGTAACGACGTCGTTGGGGAATTAGGAAGCTTCCTAATTGATGATATGACAACCCTGCTTTTTATTACAACTTAAACATGCTTTATTACATAAAACTTCACTTGATACAACAAAGAAGATCGAGAGGTTTAGTGTCTTTGGGGCTTAGGATCATTACATAAAAACTTTAAACTTCAAATACATCATCCTTATTGAAAACTTCCTTTACATGACCACTACATTCCTTCGTACTTAGCATTGCATGGGATAACCTGAGGACATGCATAAGAAAAGGGTGAGCTATAAAGCCCAGTAAGGGAGTACATAATGAATAACATGAGGAGTACAATACATGTTAGGCAATAGGCATATCAATAGATCATAAAAGAGACATGAACATAAAGGCATGATAAAGCATGATAATCATAACATGGAAATGTGGCAACAACACTTATCATTGAATTAGCATGAGCCAAGGCTCATTGCACATGGAGCATGAGTAAACCCTCATTGCACTTGAAGCACGAGTAAACCCTCGTTGCACTTGAATTAGCATGAGTAAACACTCATTGCACATGACGTATCATGATACTATACTTTACCCAATGCATTGGAGCGCTATCAGGGCGCACCCTTCTTAAACATTTCATTTCATGCATAAGTGTGCCACATGGATCATAAAACATGGATTCATAAAACATAATCATTTATTCCACGATAAAGGAATGTGGAATTCATACATGAAACTTTACAATCAATAAGTAAATGTGCATAAAGGTGAATACCCTTGATGGAGAAATGGGCATGGTATTCACTACACAAAGACATTGGCTTAGAAAATCGGTGCGATTTCGGCAACGTAACGGCGTGACATAAGAATTCATAAAAAGGTTGATGAGAGAGAAAGGGGTTCCTCATCATATTTACATGTAATGGACAGTAAGGAGATCATATATATACATGTCCCAACAATAGAAAAGGAATTTAGATTCATGATACAAAAGTATTGCTTGAATGTAAAAGAAGAGAGAGAAGTTCCTTTCGGAATTTCGGCATAGTAACGGGTGTACATGGGAGGCATTTAATGAGAGAGAAAGGGTTCTCCCATAATTCAAACAATAAGAGGGAAGTATGGGGGAGGTGCGAAACCATACCCCAACATTCATAATTGAAATAAAAAGGGAAATACAACTTAAAGAAAATTGACAAAAAAATGAGAAAGGAAGAAAAACCCTTACTTGGAAGTGTGCTTCCAAAGGCTAGAGAGAGGCTTGTGAGAGGCTTCTTGGGAGCTTGGGGCACCTTGAGAGGATTCTAGAGAGAGTAGGGCAGAGGTTGGACGAACTTCAAGGGCTTTGAGTGAGGAGGAAGTGGGAGCTTGGGTGGGTTTATATAGGAAAGGTGAGAGAATTCTTTATTATTTAGGTTTGGGACCCCTTATATTAAAATAATCCAAACCACAAACCATCCCATGGTATTTGCCCATGGTTTCTGGAAAAAGAAAGAGGAAAACAATATTTTAAAAGGCCAAGGTCCGAACTTATTAAAAAATTAGGGTTTCTTATGTGGAGGTGAGTCACACTCCCATGGAAATTAATTTAAAAAGGCAAAGTGTTGAATAAGTCTTGAGGGCTCCATTAATGCTTTGAAAAGTGAGTCAAACAAACCCAAAGCCTCATTATTTTAATGATAAAACACATATTGGCCGAACATAAGGATTATGGTATTTTATTACATCACCATTGGGTCATTATGATGTCATAAAACACATTATATATTTAAAAGGTATTTAATTTTTACCCAAAAATTTGACTGTCTCAGAAAATTATGAAAAATTCACCGTTGGATAATTTCGACGTCCTGATTCCAAAAATAATATTTATTTTATCTAAATAATTTTCTAAATATGTGAATTTTCACTTTTAAAATAAAAACCGACATTTATAAAAAAATTCACGGGTTTTGACAGAAATGCCTTTCAAACCTTAATAAAAATTTTAATTGCATTCATAAAATTATAAGATCGTTTATATTTAATAAAAAATAATTTAATATTAATAATAATATTTTATTAAAATATTATTTAATTCAAAAAAAAATCCTTTAATTTAATAAAATATAATTCTTAATTAAATAATAACTAAAAACACCATTTGTACTTTAAAAACTAATTACAAGGCATCAAAAATGACTAGAAATTATATTCATTATTATATACAAAAATAATGTACATGAACATGGTTCTACTTATTTGTTACATAACCCCTTAAAATAGCCGCATAAGACCTAAGGGTAAGGTGTGCGATGGTGACAGACTCTTGGGGTTGCTCGGATAACATCGCTCGGGTGGTAATCTCTATCAACTTCCATTTTTCCCGTAGACGATCACGTTCGAGCTTGACTTGATGAAGCTCAGCTTGGGCTTGGTCAAGGGCAAAGCCCAAAGACGCCACCTCCTTTCCGAGCTCCGACAAATGGGCTTCGTAAGGGGCAATTCTACTGGATGAGGCCATCGCTTCCTTTGTCTGAGTAGAAATGGTTTCGTTAAAGCCTTATATTTATACTACTCAGATGACCACTGTTCAACGGCTATAAAAGTAACGGTCACAAATCTTAACATAAAACTAAAGAAGTTGACATCTTATTAAAAAAACATTTTTAATAAAGAAACATTTAACTGGATCAAGAGGGATTTTCCATTAATGAAACTTTGGGTCGTTACAACATTCCCCCCTTAAGAAATTTCGCCCTCGAAATTTTCCTTTTCCCACACTAAAACAAATGTGGGTAACTTAGCTTCATCATATCTTCCGGCTCCCAAGTTGCTTCTTCAAACTTGTGGTTTCTCCACAACACCTTGACGAGGGGCATTGTCTTATTTCGTAGAACTTTTTCTCTACGATCTAAGATCTTCACTGGTTGCTCCTCATAAGAAAGATCGTCTTCTAATTGTACCACCTCAGAAGAGAGTACATGTGAAGGGTTTGGTATGTACTTCCTTAAGAGGGATACATGGAAGACATCATGCACCTTGGCCATAGTAGGTGGAAGTGCTAGTCGATAGGCCACAGCCCCAACACGATCAAGAATCTCGAAGGGGCCGATGTACCTTGGACTTAACTTCCCTTTCTTTCCAAACCTCATGACCTTCTTCCACGGAGATATGCGTAAAAACACCATGTCTCCGACTTTAAACTCAAGGTCTCGTCGACGATTATCTGCATAACTCTTCTGTCGACTTTGGGCTGCCTTGATATGCTGCTGAATGGTTTTCACCTTCTCCACCATTTCTTCGACCATTTCTGGTCCAAGCAGCTTACGTTCACCGACCTCATCCCAACATGCCGGTGTTCTGCACCTTTTCCCATATAGGGCTTCATATGGTGCCATTTGGATGCTCGAGTGGAAACTATTATTATAAGAGAACTCAACTAGAGGAAGATGTTGATCCCATCCTCCTTTAAAGTCCATTGAGCACGCTCTCAACATATCCTCAAGTGTTTGGATAGTCCGCTCGGATTGGCCATCAGTTTGAGGATGATAGGCCGTACTGAAGTTCAGTTCAGTATTCAGAGCATGTTGAAGACTCTTCCAAAACTTAGAGGTAAATCTTGGATCTCGGTCAGACACAATAGATAGTGGTACTCCATGCAATCGTACCACTTCCCTGATATATATCCGTGCCAGTTGATCCAAAGAGAAATCCTCTCGAATAGCAATGAAGTGTGCAGTCTTTGTAAGACGATCCATAATAACCCAGATTGCGTTGTTGCTTTTGGATGTCCTTGGAAGTCCAGTGACGAAGTCCATGGTGATGTTCTCCCATTTCCATTCTGGTATGGGCAATGGTTGCATCATCCCCTTAGACTTCTGCCTCTCTGCCTTCACTTGCTGACACACCAGGCACTTTGATGTATATTCGGCTATCTCCTTCTTCATATTATCCCACCAAAAGTTTTCTCGGAGATCTCGATACATCTTTGTGCTCCCTGGGTGAATAGAGAAATTTGAACTATGTGCATCATCCAAAAGTTCCTTCTTCAGCTCCGAACTTGATGGGACACATAGTCTTTTCCCAAACCGCACAATTCCTTCTTCATTAACATTAAACTCTGAGGATTTTCCCTTTTTGATAGCTTCCACTTTTTCTTGGATTCTCGCATCATCCTTTTGAGCATCCTTTAACCTTTCCAAAAGAGATGGTTGAGCAATCATTTGTGAAAGGATTGATGATGTTCCCTTCTTTATGATTCCCACGTCCATCTTCATCAAGTCTAAGAAGATTGGATCCTTCTCAATTCTCATCATTGATAGAATTGCTGGATCCTTTCTACTTAGGGCATCCGCCACCTTGTTCGCCTTCCCAGGGTGGTAATGTATTGAACAGTCATAATCCTTTATGAGCTCTATCCATCTTCTCTGGCGCATATTAAGCTCTTTCTGTGTGAATATATATTTAAGACTCTTGTGGTCAGTATATATCTCACATTTCTCTCCATAGAGATAATGCCGCCAGATTTTCAAGGCGAAGATCACCGCCGCCAACTCCAGATCATGCGTTGGATAGTTTCGCTCATGGATTTTCAACTGTCTTGAGGCATAGGATATCACTTTATCATTCTGCATCAGCACACATCCTAAGCCCTTCTTCGAAGCATCACTGAATACCACAAAAAGCTCTCCACTTGTGGGTAAAGTGAGCACAGGTGCAGTGATAAGCCTCCTTTTCAACTCCTTGAAGCTTTCTTCGCATTCGTCACTCCAAGTAAACTTTACTCCCTTTCGAGTTAGCTTGGTAAGAGGGTTGGACAATCGTGAGAAGTTTCTCACAAATCGTCGATAATATCCAGCTAACCCCAAGAAGCTACGGATATCAGTTACCGATGTTGGCCTCGGCCATCCCTCAATTGCATCTGTTTTGGAGGGGTCCACAGATATCCCATTGCTTGTGATGATATGGCCCAAGAATGAGACCTACTTCAACCAGAACTCACACTTGTTGTACTTGGCATAGAGCTTCTCCTTGCGCAAAGTCTCCAGTACAGTTCTTAAATGCTCCTCATGGTCCTCCTTGGTTTTGGAGTATATCAGAATATCATCTATAAAGACTACCACAAATTTATCTAGGTAATCTCTAAAGACTCTATTCATCAAGTCCATGAATATTGCTGGAGCATTGGTGAGTCCAAAAGGCATTACTATGAATTCATAGTGCCCGTACCTTGTACGAAAAGCAGTCTTGGGGATATCTTCCTTCTTCACCCTTACTTGATAATATCCCGACCGCAAGTCGACCTTGGAGAAGTATTGAGCTCCACGCAGCTGATCAAACAAGTCATCGATTCTTGGGAGAGGATACTTGTTCTTTATCGTGATTTTGTTAAGTTCACGATAATCGATGCAAAGCCGCATTGACCCATCTTTCTTCTTGACGAAGAGGACTGGCGCACCCCATGGTGATGCACTTGGGCGTATAAACCCTTTATCCAGATTCTCCTGTAGTAGTTTCTTCAGTTCTTCAAGCTCAACCACAGCCATTCTATATGGAGTCTTGGATATTGGTAGCGCCCCAGGTATAAGTTCAATTGAGAACTCAACATCTCTTCTTGGAGGAAGACCAGGAAGTTCCTCGGGAAATACTTCAGCAAATTCCCTCACAATAGGCATTTCTTCAAGGGTGGTTTCTTCCTTGGACTCAATCATCTGAGCCAGATATGCGTGCTCATAAGGCAGTAATATCCATGCTTGAGATGATGGAGCTAAAGGAGATTCATCTTCCTCCTGACACTTGTAAAGAATCGGGGGTCGATTCTCCATATGGAGTGTGATTTCCCTCTCCCGACAATTTATGTTGGCTCTATATAAGGAAAGCCAATCCATGCCAAGAATTGCATCAAATTCCACCAAAGGGAGTATGACGAGGTTCGCCGGGAAATTCAATCCACAGATTATAACAGGGGAGGACTTATACTCATGGGATGCAATGATTGCCCCATTTGCCGTACTCACCGACATCTTTACTTCCATGATTTGTGGTGGTGCAGGGATTGTTCTACTAAACTTTTGAGATATAAAAGAATGCGTAGAACCTGAATCAAAAAGTACGTTCGCTATTCTTGAATGAATAACTAGCGTACCTGTCACCACTTCGTTGTCGGGGTTCACTTCGGCAGAAGTGATGGCAAAAGCTCTTCCTTGCTGTCTTGGAGGTTGTTGATTGCCTCCGATAACCCTTGGATTAGGGCACTGATTCGCAAAATGACCCGGTTCTTTGCATTTGAAGCATTGAACAACGCGTTGAGGTTCGAACGGAGCGTTCCTCCCCTCCGTCGCAGCCGCGGGTCCTTCTTGCTGACAGTTAATAGCTAGGTGCCCTTCTCTTCCACACTTGAAGCATTTTCTTGTCCCCCTAAGGCAATTTCCAGGGTGCTTCTTTCCACACTTTTGGCAAGTGGGGTGCTGGAATTTCTTAGCGCCGTTGGATTTATCCATCGGACCACCAGCATTGAAGTCCACCTTCCGCTTCTTGTCCCCATGATACCCCTGTGATTCTCCGATCTCCATTTCAACCTTGAGGGCACATCGGACAATTTCCTCATAGCTGTCGAAGTCACGGATCGCTAATGCTTTCCGCAAGCTAGGCTTCAGCCCACCAAAGAAGCGGTCAACCTTGCATTCGGGGGTAACGACAAAGCCGGAAGCGTATCGTGCAAGCCTTGTGAAGTTTGCCTCGTACGCTCCAACAGATTCCTCATCTTTCTGCTTGAGGGAAAGGAAGTCCCTTTCCATCTTAAGACGGAGGGTGCGTGGAAAATATTTATCGAAAAACATCTTCCGGAATACCTTCCATTCCAAAGCCTCGATCTCCTCCTCAGGCTTCGTATTTTTGATCAACGTCCACCATTGATCAGCTTCACCCTCCATACGATAAGCCGCCAGGAGAACCTTCTCTTTTTCAGAGCATTGGAGGATGGATAATATCTTTTCAATGGAGTTGATCCATTGTTCAGCAATCGTGGGATCGGATGATCCACTAAAAGTAGGAGGCCTTTGTCTCATGAAGCTTTCAATAGCGACTTGTTCTTTCTTAGGGGGGGTTGAACGTTCCTCTTGACCAGTGTTTCTATTCAAAACTTGAGTTAGCTGAGAGAGAAGCGTGACAAAGTTCGTGATTCCCGCTCCCATCGGATTGGGCATCTCATTAGTACAATCATCACACTGATCTTCACAACGGTTGTTAGCCCGAGTTCTCCTATTACCGGCCATTGGCTGGAATAAAAGGAAAGTTAGGGGTAACACATAGAGGGTAATCCAAAGACAAAAGTTGATGACTTATAAATAAACTTTGATCTCTTTAACTCATGAGTCTATAGGATTCAATCCAGGCTTTTCAGGATCTTCCTTCTAACATATATTCTTAGGGGAATTTTTCCCTTAATAAGGGTTCATACTAAGATTGTGAATTTATCAAAACATATCCCCCGGGAGTGTCGTAACCAAGAGTGCAGCAAGGCCCGTTGTCGTGCACCAGTTCCCGTTCGAGTCTAGCTCAAAGCGGTGTTTTCGGGTTTTACCCCTAGGATACATCTGTGCCAGAGCCGCCTCTACCTGCTCGTATCCAGACAGGGATGTATTTGTTTGATAAAACACTTACTTAGTATTTACCAAAACTTAGGGATGTTTTTATTATGCTTAGTCTTGTATCTAAGGCTTTACTAGGGTTTCCTAATCCCAAAAATAACTAAACCTATCCTCTGATACCAACTATGACAACCCTGCTTTTTATTACAACTTAAACATGCTTTATTACATAAAACTTCACTTGATACAACAAAGAAGATCGAGAGGTTTAGTGTCTTTGGGGCTTAGGATCATTACATAAAAACTTTAAACTTCAAATACATCATCCTTATTGAAAACTTCCTTTACATGACCACTACATTCCTTCGTACTTAGCATTGCATGGGATAACCTGAGGACATGCATAAGAAAAGGGTGAGCTATAAAGCCCAGTAAGGGAGTACATAATGAATAACATGAGGAGTACAATACATGTTAGGCAATAGGCATATCAATAGATCATAAAAGAGACATGAACATAAAGGCATGATAAAGCATGATAATCATAACATGGAAATGTGGCAACAACACTTATCATTGAATTAGCATGAGCCAAGGCTCATTGCACATGGAGCATGAGTAAACCCTCATTGCACTTGAAGCACGAGTAAACCCTCGTTGCACTTGAATTAGCATGAGTAAACACTCATTGCACATGACGTATCATGATACTATACTTTACCCAATGCATTGGAGCGCTATCAGGGCGCACCCTTCTTAAACATTTCATTTCATGCATAAGTGTGCCACATGGATCATAAAACATGGATTCATAAAACATAATCATTTATTCCACGATAAAGGAATGTGGAATTCATACATGAAACTTTACAATCAATAAGTAAATGTGCATAAAGGTGAATACCCTTGATGGAGAAATGGGCATGGTATTCACTACACAAAGACATTGGCTTAGAAAATCGGTGCGATTTCGGCAACGTAACGGCGTGACATAAGAATTCATAAAAAGGTTGATGAGAGAGAAAGGGGTTCCTCATCATATTTACATGTAATGGACAGTAAGGAGATCATATATATACATGTCCCAACAATAGAAAAGGAATTTAGATTCATGATACAAAAGTATTGCTTGAATGTAAAAGAAGAGAGAGAAGTTCCTTTCGGAATTTCGGCATAGTAACGGGTGTACATGGGAGGCATTTAATGAGAGAGAAAGGGTTCTCCCATAATTCAAACAATAAGAGGGAAGTATGGGGGAGGTGCGAAACCATACCCCAACATTCATAATTGAAATAAAAAGGGAAATACAACTTAAAGAAAATTGACAAAAAAATGAGAAAGGAAGAAAAACCCTTACTTGGAAGTGTGCTTCCAAAGGCTAGAGAGAGGCTTGTGAGAGGCTTCTTGGGAGCTTGGGGCACCTTGAGAGGATTCTAGAGAGAGTAGGGCAGAGGTTGGACGAACTTCAAGGGCTTTGAGTGAGGAGGAAGTGGGAGCTTGGGTGGGTTTATATAGGAAAGGTGAGAGAATTCTTTATTATTTAGGTTTGGGACCCCTTATATTAAAATAATCCAAACCACAAACCATCCCATGGTATTTGCCCATGGTTTCTGGAAAAAGAAAGAGGAAAACAATATTTTAAAAGGCCAAGGTCTGAACTTATTAAAAAATTAGGGTTTCTTATGTGGAGGTGAGTCACACTCCCATGGAAATTAATTTAAAAAGGCAAAGTGTTGAATAAGTCTTGAGGGCTCCATTAATGCTTTGAAAAGTGAGTCAAACAAACCCAAAGCCTCATTATTTTAATGATAAAACACATATTGGCCGAACATAAGGATTATGGTATTTTATTACATCACCATTGGGTCATTATGATGTCATAAAACACATTATATATTTAAAAGGTATTTAATTTTTACCCAAAAATTTGACTGTCTCAGAAAATTATGAAAAATTCACCGTTGGATAATTTCGACGTCCTGATTCCAAAAATAATATTTATTTTATCTAAATAATTTTCTAAATATGTGAATTTTCACTTTTAAAATAAAAACCGACATTTATAAAAAAATTCACGGGTTTTGACAGAAATGCCTTTCAAACCTTAATAAAAATTTTAATTGCATTCATAAAATTATAAGATCATTTATATTTAATAAAAAATAATTTAATATTAATAATAATATTTTATTAAAATATTATTTAATTCAAAAAAAAATCCTTTAATTTAATAAAATATAATTCTTAATTAAATAATAACTAAAAACACCATTTGTACTTTAAAAACTAATTACAAGGCATCAAAAATGACTAGAAATTATATTCATTATTATATACAAAAATAATGTACATGAACATGGTTCTACTTATTTGTTACATAACCCCTTAAAATAGCCGCATAAGACCTAAGGGTAAGGTGTGCGATGGTGACAGACTCTTGGGGTTGCTCGGATAACATCGCTCGGGTGGTAATCTCTATCAACTTCCATTTTTCCCGTAGACGATCACGTTCGAGCTTGACTTGATGAAGCTCAGCTTGGGCTTGGTCAAGGGCAAAGCCCAAAGACGCCACCTCCTTTCCGAGCTCCGACAAATGGGCTTCGTAAGGGGCAATTCTACTGGATGAGGCCATCGCTTCCTTTGTCTGAGTAGAAATGGTTTCGTTAAAGCCTTATATTTATACTACTCAGATGACCACTGTTCAACGGCTATAAAAGTAACGGTCACAAATCTTAACATAAAACTAAAGAAGTTGACATCTTATTAAAAAAACATTTTTAATAAAGAAACATTTAACTGGATCAAGAGGGATTTTCCATTAATGAAACTTTGGGTCGTTACAGATGAGCCCCATTAAATTCCAACGTCGTTACTTACCCTCCCACTCTCTTATATATATGGAGGTTGGGGAGGGGTATCGACACAGCTTTGCCAAAAAAAAAAGTGTTTAAGGAGCGCCGTGATGCGGAACCCTTAGAGGATAGAGCTAATCCTAGCGGGAGGTGATGGGTGACACTGAACCACGTACCGAAGGACGACGTGTGAATGTCGTCATTGGGAACCGGTTGTGGAAATGAAGAACATGATCCGCCTTCAAGCCACAGACTCTCTTCTATGGGTTACGAGGTAGGGTTTATTTGTTTATGAATTTTAAATATTTTCCTCTTCCCCGTTCTTGAATAATATGAAGAACGTGGGTCAACCGACTAATGGGTTGACCCGCAATTCATTCATCTTTGCGAGAGGTTGTTGATGGGTATCTTTGTGGGGTTTATCTTGTTGATTAATTAAATTGATTATCCAACCCTTTAATATCCTCCATATTACGAGCTACTGCGGAGGGAATGGGCCTAACAAACCCGGTTTGAACCCTATGCTATCTTACTATCCTTGCGCTTTATGGAAGACCGTGAGCGCGTCGATGCATGCCACAAGAGGAGGGTCGTGGCTCATCAGCCACGGAGAACCGAGGAGGTGGCCATCACGATAGCCGACCGCGAGAAGGGAGGCGGTGTGACCTCCATGCCGCTGGCGAATGGAAGTCATGGCCGAAGCAGCGGCAGAGGTTGAACCCGCCACTGGCGGGTTCCGAGGCAACTGACCGGCGCCCATGCGGCGTCGCCGCTTTGCAAACCGAATAGCCTCTCAGCTGTTCGGGAATCTGGGAGACCGGGGGGTTACACCCCCACCCCACCCCACCCCCCTGTGTTAGACAAAACTGGGATGTCGCCCTCAGATCAGGCAGTCGCCCTCGGAGTAGGCCAAGGCCCTCACGTCGGGTCACCGCCCTCGGACCGGGCCCCCGCCCTTGGAGAAGGCCGCCACCCTCATGCCAGGTCACCGCCCTCATACTGGCCCACCGCCCTCGGACCAGGACACTGCCCTCACAGCAGGCCACCTCCCTCAAGTCGGGACAACGCCCTCGAGCCCGGCAGCCGCCCTTGGATAGGGTCACTGCCCTCGGACCAGGCCGCTGCCCTCAGGTTGGGCCTCCCTATTCTGGCTAGGCTGCCCTTGTGGGATGCCCCTCTTGAGAGCCAGACCGAACATCGGCCCAGTGGGATGAGACCACCTCGGCCCCACCCAGACTGAGTCTGGCTGGATCGTTATGATCAGGACAGACCGGACCCGGGCCCCACCGGGCCCAGAAACACTCAAAGAACCTTATCTTGAGAACCGTACGCCCGTTTTATGAACCATCTACGGTTTTGGGACCCTTAGAGCAAGACGGTCATTTTTACTTACTCAATTAGAGTTTCATAGAAACTTGGTGTTTGTCTAGGTTGGATCGCACCTGAATCCAAATGGGCCCTCGGTACTGAAATGCAAATAATGCACAAACCGGGTGTTTGACTGACGCGCCGTCTGTTGCGTTGGAATCCTTATGTCAAGGAGGATCATAAGGTTACTTATTTGTGAGACTTCATTCTGGTTGAGATATGTCTGATGGCTTGGGGAGAATTTCTCCCAAACACACGACGTACAAAACCCTATGACTGGCTGAGACCTGAGGACTGCTGACTTTTAGACTCGGAGTGACTTGACGACCACGGTGGGGAGCATTCTCTGTACGTGATGGGGAGGAGTAACTTAGATAACCTCGCTGGGGAGGGACGGTTTTTTGTGGCCCGGTAGACCCACGATACGCGATGGGGAGGAGTACCTCAGCAGGCCACGGTGGGGAGCAGTCATAGTACGCAATGGGGAGGAGTACCTTAGCAGACCGCGTTGGGGAGGTACAGCTCTGTGTGACTCGGTAGACCCACAGTACGCTATGTGGATAAGTACCTCATCAGTTCTAGGTTAGTGGGAACCACCTCTGTGTGACGCGGCAGGACCACTATACTTGATAGAGGAGAAGTTCTCCAGCAACCGAGGTGTTCGACGATGTGATTGGGGGTCTTACTTGTTACTACCCCTAGAATAAATCCTGGTATGAGTTATATTTACTTTTTTCTGGTGATTGAGGTTATGTTGGGTGGTACTTTACTTGTGTGGTACTTTACCTTTGTGGTGTTATCCTATGGTTTTTCTTTGTGAAATTCTAGGAGACCTTTGGGGTCTCGGGGTCCCTACTGACTATCGTTATACTCACCCGTGCATGGGCTTCACCCGCACCTTGTTTTGTATTGTTCAAATGACGAGCAGCTAGGCTGAGGTTTGAGGGAGATAGGACCTGGTGGTACATGGAGGAGATGGACTAACATGGAGTTCTAATGAGGTGATCTATGCCTACCCTTCAGGTAGGATCCGGGGTGGACCGTTTGGTGTGACGCGACGTAGGGACTACTGATCGTGAGTTATACCTACCCATCAGGTAGGATCTGTGGTGGATGATCTAGGATCTACTTTTCACCTTTTCATATGTTTGTTACTTTTCTGTTGTACTTGTACTCTTCCATTTGGGCTTTTATTCCGGCCCCTTTACTTTCAGCACACTTTTTCTAAGGCAGTTTACTTCACAGTTTCTTCTTGTTGTGTTCTCGGACCATGTTTTTGTACAAGTATAAAGTAAATTCTTTACCATTTTAGGTAATACATCTTTCAGTGCTAATTTCCAACCCCTAGCCTATGGAAGGCGGGATTGGGGTAGTCACGACACAGGCCCCATGGGACGGGTTGTGACAAATTGGTATTAGAGGAGTTCAGTTCTACCGAAGAACAAGGACTCTGATCTTTTCTGTGTGGAAATAGTGCTAAGTGTTATGAGTGTGGTTTTTAGTTTGGGGAATCTAGTGTTGGTGCGGAAACTGACATATCCATACACCAGGACCTTGAATTATGATTTCCGACTCAGCACACAAAAACACTAATTGTGTGTGTTTTTGAAAAGTTTTTTTCCTTTTGATTTCTTTTGAGTCAGCTTACTAGGTATAACTTAATGACCATGGCACACCTGTTCCTTATCTGGATGTCGCTGCATAGACAGCCCGCTAGGATTCCTGAGAGAGTACGTGATGACGGCCCACTGAGTGATGAGGTCTTGGTGTAGGGCCCTCTTACGGCATTAGCACCTTTGGGTGGTGTACCAGCAGCACCACTACCCATTGGGAAGTCGTTGCCACTAGTCCACCAGTATAGGGTGCACGCTGACTGAGCGTGTTGCACGAGTTTCGGCGGCAGAGGCCTCTGAGGTTCCCAGGCGAGACGGACCTGCAGGTGGCTAAGGACTGGATGGAGGCTGTGGCTAGAGTTTTTTCGCCTAGTTGAGACACTAGTAGAGCAGATGGTGATCTTAGCTTATAATATTTTCCGGTGAGTGACCGTGAGGATGGTCTGCATAGTGATGACGCTTCGGTACATGAACCATTTCCCAAGATATTACCTTCGGGTAGTGTGTTAGCTATATAATTCACGTTGGTCAGCATTTACAACCAGCAGTACCGGTAGAGGACACATTTAGGATTAGTGCCTTACACATGTTTTAGAATCAGATACCCCTCAGGTTCTGAGGTGAGCCCGACCCACAGGCGGCTAAGGACTGGCTTGAGGAGGTGCACAAGATTCCATCTATTCAGGGCACCTTTCGATCAAATGGAGGTCCTGGAAGAGAGCCTTCTATGTGGCTGAGCAGGATGATGACAGGGTTTAGATTTCCCTAATCTTGCGAAGAGGTGACTTTTTCTGTCAATAAGCTTGATAACCTTCCTCATAGAAGGGGGTCTCTTTCCATGAAGAGCTAAGGGATGAAATTTCCGTAGATCTTCTACATCTTCGGTAGGACGACATGTTGGTAGCTAAGTATTCATAGAGGCATACCGACCATCCTAGGTACTCGATGAATATAGTACGATCTATGCTTCATGGCTTGGACTTCCGAGCGAGGTGTGTATAAGGACGTCCGAGCCAGAACTATTCCTCTATTCATTCCTACCTATGTTAGGGTGCTAGAGATAATCTTTGTGGTTGAATGTTCTTTGGATGAGTGAATACATCTAGTGAATGTTAGCATTATGAAAGAAGGAAACTGACCCCAGTCTTGGATACTTGGGCATGTAAAATGTTTTGAGAAGAGGAAGTGATAAGGACAGATGAATCTGCAGGGTAGCAGACATGGAAGTGGATCTAGGAGAGCACCATGAGGTGGTATACATTTTGACATGTTACAACCACCACCTCAATCTGGCCCCCACCAGGCTTAGGGATCTAGAGGACAGGGGAAGCTAGTAGCTTCATGTGGTCAAGGAGTGTAACCCAAGGACTCCAGGAACGATTAGAGGTATGGCCTGTTTCTACTACTAGCTGTCGAATCAATAGACATAGGTACCAATCATTCCTTCCTTTCATTAATCTTGTCTAAGACCTAGAGTTTTCAGTTAAACCATTGACTTGACCCTCATGTCTGGAGATACCTTTGGGAGGAGACTCAATAATCACACTTACGCCAATGGGGTGATCTGACCCTTGAGGCAAGAGTTTCAGTTGGAACCTCTTGGTGGCAGCATCGAGGCCTTACAATGTTAGTTTGGGTATGGACTGGGCATCCACAGTTCATACTCATATTGAGTGTATTAGGAAAAAAGGTTGTGTTTTCTCTAAAACATGGGAATAGTGTTTTCCTTGGTTGGTGAAAAAGGAAACCCAGGCAGCACGGGATAAACTCATGCATAGGAGGGTGTAGCTTATCACACTTGAGTCGGCCAAACTTACCCTTGTGGCAGCAAGAGTTTTTAGTTTCTAGTTCCAAATTGGATTGGCAGAGCATGGGGACATATTTTCAAAATATGTTTCCATTATTACCTCCCCGAAGGGAGAGGAACATCTGCTTTGTCTAGGTACTACCAAAGATTTGTACCTGACTTCTACAGGGTAGCGATACCCTTGTTAGATTTGACGAAAAATGGGTGAGCATTTCCTGTGGACGGAGAAGTGTCAGCAGAGCTTTCAAAAGTTGAGACAGAGAATAACAAGTAGAACTACTCTATACATGACCTAGAGTTATCAGTAGTGGTCTTTGTGCAGAAGATGTGGTGGCACTAGTTGATGGGGGAACGGTTTATTATTTACTCTAATCAAAAGAGTCTCCGGTTTATCTTCTCGCAGAAGGTCCTGAACCTGAGATGTCGATGATGGCAAGAGTCCATCTAGGACTATGACCTTGAGATATTCTATACTTCTGGGAAGGGGTACATGGTAGCAAATGGACTCAGGAGGAGGTTTGGTCTACAACTGATGAGTGATGTGTCAGAGAAGCTAGTCACCCTGAGGATATCCTTCATGGATAATTATGGAGCATGTTGCCTCCAATATATGACTATCACTCACCCAATTCTTCAGAAAAGTTGGGGGGCATAGCTTGAGATGTTGAATGTGAGGCCTGAGGTGCTCAGATATCCTCAGGACGGTATCCTAAAGTATTTTCTAAAGGTAGGGACCACGTCATCCTCTTCGGAGGATGCACCATGGTGCCAGTGATGCTTCGGTAGGAGGTATTGAGGTAGATACATACATCCCCTTTAACGGTACATCCTGGAGTGAAGAAGATGTATCTGGACCTCTGGCGTCAGTACTAGTGTCCAGGGATTAAGGAAGCAGTGGCAGAGTTTGTATCATGATGCCTCACTTGTCAGCAAGGGAAGACAACACAGAGCTTGCCCGACCGGTGTTCAGAAGACAAATATTCTTGGAGTTCGAGGAGGGAGACCATTTCTTCCTATGAATATTTGGCCATGGAGGAAAGTTATCACCAAGGTTTATCGGGACATTTCTGATACTTCAGAGGATAGGCGAGGTGGAATACTTCTTGGCACTTCCACCATAGTTGGAGAGGGTGCACGACGTCTTCCACGTATCCCAGCTGAGGAGATACGTGCAGGACTCATCTCACACCATCGACCATGGCGAGATAGATTTAGATGATGGGGCAACTTTACAGAGGTTTCAATAGAGATTGAGGATTGATAGGAGCGAGTCCTTCGTGGGAGATCGATACCTCTAGTGCGCATTCACTGACAGCATGGGAACTTCCAGAAGAGCACTTCGAAGCGAGAGGCTCAGATTTGTGCTCAGTACCCCCATTTGTTTCTTTTTCCTTTGTTCTGTCTTTCGATGACTTAAATCCCTAAGGTGGGAAGAATTTAAGGTCCCTGAATTTCCATATAATTTTTTTTAATTATATGGAATTATTTCGAGACCTCAAAATCTGACGGCATGTGATTTCGAGGCCCGGAGGGCCCAGAATGATCCATCGAAGTTTTTTAAAACTTTAAATAGCGCACGTAAACAGTTTTCTTGAAAAGGCAGAATAACACTTAAAAGGTTTCCCGGATCAGAAATCTGAGGGTACCGTTGCACTTAGGATGGCGGGTTTACCCTAGGCGCAACTTAATTTTAGTCGATGTGGGCCTCCTTTGATAAAACCTAAAAATGGAATAATCGTAAATAAAATAATTAAATAAAGTTATTTTATTTTTCAAATGCTTATAACTCACAAACGGTAACTTGAATTAAAAATCCGATACCAGCACTAAACTTGGGAGGGTATGATTTATTTAGTAAAATACTAACATTGGCCGGCACGGGCCACTAGTGAAAGTTATATTTTGGCAGTAAATAAAATAATTAAGTGACCATTATTTTATTGTAAAATCCATAACTTCTAAATGGTAACTCGGATTGAAAATAGGATGGGACCATTGAGTTATTTGGGGAGTTTTCTTTTTAGGTAGAGCCTAAACTTGACCTGCGCGGGTCGAGGGTGAACGTAATTAATTTATTGAACTTTTTTTCGAGTATGTTTAGTAAACGCGCGAGTAGCGTTTTATAACTTTTGAATCGTTGCTCGGTTTAAAAATACGAGGGCACCATTGAATCAGCAATGCCGAGATTCACTTAAGGGTGGATTTACTTTGAACGCAGTAGGTCCGGAGAAAAAGTTAAGGTTTGCAACCTTTTAAAAGAAATGAAATAAATTTTTTTTATTGTTTTATTTTATTTCATATCTTCCAACAGACAAGTAAAGGAGTGGGGCTAGAGATGTGTTAAGCCAATAAATGGATTGACCTACCAACCCTAAGTAATGAAGTTTTGGGGGAATTTAGAAGCTTCTTAATTAATGATCCCCATTAAATTTCAACGGCATCACTTTCCCAACCCCTCTCTTATATATATGGAGCTTGGGGAGGGGTATCGACACAGCTTCACCAAGCAACGAAGTGCTGAAGGAGGGTCGCAAGGCTGAACCCTTAGAGGATAGATCCAATCCAAGCAGAAGGGGACAGGAGACACCGAACCACGAACGGAAGGATGATGTGTGAGTGTTGTCGTTGGGAACCGGTTGTTGAAATGAAAAACAAGATCTTCCTTCAAGCTGTGGACTCTCTCCAATGGGTTACAAGGTAGGGGGTTTATTCGTTTATGCATTTTAAATGTTTTCCTCTTCCCTGTTCTTGAATAAAATGAAGAATGTGGGTCAACCGACTAACGGGTTGACCCGTGATTCATTCGTCTTTGCGGGAGGTTGTTGCGGGGTATCTTTGTGGGGTTTATCTTGTTTATTAATTCAATAGATTATTCAACCCCTTAATATCCTCCATATTATGAACTAACACGGAGGGTGTGGGCCTGAAGAACCTGGAATGAACCCTCCGCTATCTTTCTATCCTTGCACCTCTATGGAATACCTCAAGCGCGTTGATGCACACCGTAAGAGGAGGTTCATGGCTCGTCAGCCACGGAAAATGGAGGAGGCGGCCGGCACGACAGCCAACCTCGGGAAGGGAGGTGGTGCGACCACCTCACCGGCGGCAAACTGAAGCCATGACCCAAGCTGAGGTGGAGGCCGAACCCGCCTCTGGCGGCTTCCTCGGCAACCGAGCGGTGCCCACGAGGCCCCACCACCTCGCAAATCGAATGGCCTCCAGGCTATTCCAGAATCCGGGAGACCGGGGGGTGACACCCCCCCCCCCCCCCGTTGGACCGAACCGGGACACCACCCTCGGACCGGGCCGCCGCCCTTGGACAGGGACGCTACCCTCGGACTGGGCCGCTGCCCTCAGAGAAGGTGGCCGCCCTCACGTCGGGTCGCCGCCCTCATACCGGGCAGCTACCCTCAGACCGGGCCACCGCCCTTGGAGCTGGCAGCCGCCCTCACGCCAATCCGCCACCCTCGGACCGGGTCGCCGCCTTCAGACCGGGTCGCCGCCCTCGAACTGGGTCACCTCCCTCAGACCTGGCTGCCACCCTTGGACTGCGCTGCCGCCCTCAGAATGGGTCACCGCCCTCGGACCGGGATGCAGCCCCATCAGGTCGCCGCCCCCGGATCGGGACACCGCCCGACGCGGGTCGGGACGCCCCTTGTGGGCCACCCTATTCTGGCCAAGTTTCCCTTTCAAGCTAGACCGAACATCAGTCCAATGTTTCGAGATCACCTCGACCCATCCCAAACCAGGTCGGGTCGGGTCGGTCGAACCAAGTCGGACCGGAACCGGGCCTAGAAACACTCCAAGGACCTTATCTTGAGAATCAGATGCTCGTTTGATGAACCGTCTGCAGTGTTGGGACCCTTGAGAAAGAAGGTCCTTTTGACTTACTTCACTAGAGTTTCAGAGAAACTTGGAGTTCGGATGGGTTGGATTGCATTGGAATCTAACTGGGCCCTCGGCACTGAAATACCAATAACCCACAGACCGCGCATCCGACTAATGTGTCGTCTGTTGCATTGGAACCCTTATGACATAGCGGGTCATCGGGTTAATTCTTTGTGATATTTCGTGTTGGTTGAGATACGAATTATTTCTTGGGGAGCGGTACTCCCAAGCGCACTACGTACAGAACTCTACAACTGGCTGAGACCTGACGACTGCTGACTTTTCGACTCAGTGTGACTCGACGGCCACGGTGGGGAGCAGTCACGGTACGCGATAGGGAGGAGTACCTTAGCAGAATGTGTCAAGGAGGCACAGATCTGTGTGACCCGGCAGACCCACGGTACGCGATGGGGAGGAGTACCCCAGCAGGCCACGGTGGGGATCAATTGTGGTACGCGATGAGGAGGAGTACCTTATCAGACCGCGTTGGGGAGGGACGGCTCTGTATGACCCAACTAACCAACGGTGCGCAATGGGGAGCAGTACCTCAGCAGTTCAAGGTTAGGGGGAACCACCTCTGTGTGATGCAGAAGCCCACTGTACTTGATAGAGGAGGAGTTTTCCAGCAGCCGAGGTGTTCGACGATGTGACTAGGGGTGTTACTTGTTACTACCCCCTAGAATAAATCTTGGTGTGAGATGTCTTTCCTTTGTGCTTGTGATTGAGGTTATTTTTTATGAAACTTTACCTGTGTGGTAATTTACCTTCGTGATGTTACCCTCTAGATTTTCTTTGTGGAATTCCAGGTGACCTTCAGGGTTTCGGGGTCCCTACTGAGTATCGATATACTCACCCCTGCACGGGCTTCGCCTGCACCTTGTTGTGTCTTGTGCAGATGACGAGCAGTTGGGATGAGGTTTGAGGGAGCTAAGACCTGGTGGAACGCGGAGGATATGGGCAAATGTAGAGTGCTGAGGAGGCAATATATACCTACCCTTCAGGTAGGATTCGGGGTGGATCGTTTGGTGTGACGGGATGCAGGGACTACTGATCATGAGCTGTACATACCCTTCAGGTAGGATCTGTGGTGGATTATCCAGAAGCTTCTTTTCACCTTTTCAACTATTTTATACTTTTTAGTTGTACTTGTACTCATCCAGTTGGGCTTGTATTCCAGCCCCTTTACATTTAGAACAATTTTTCTACAACAGTTTACTTCGCAGTTTCTTATTGTAGTGTTCTCAGACCCAGTGTTTGTATAGGTTTAAAGGAAATGCCTTCCCATTTTAGGGAATATGCCTTTCGGTGCTAGTTTCCAACCCATGTCCTATGGAAGTTGGGCTTGGGCTAGTCAGTACATGGGCCCCGGGGGACGTTTCGTGACAATCGTGCAAAATATTCTTACACTCAAAATAAAAGAGCGTAACATTTTTATATATAAATTTCTTGAAAATCATTGGGAACTATTTTTAATCCACAAGAGATGAGTAAATGAGTGAGACACATCAACATCAATGAACACACAAATAGATAAGGATATTAAAAAATGTAATGTTGGAAAATCGATCTTGATTGTGTTTCCCATAACACCAGAAATACCATTTAATATATATTTTCTAAATTGGTGAAGACAAATCCCAATGAATCCAACACGAATCAACATGATATAGAAATATAAACCCTCAAGAATAAAGGTTTAAAACTTCAAGATTGACATATTACTCCTCAGAATACTCCACTCTATACACATCCAATAATGATAATAGTCATATATATCCTCCAGTATAAAATTAACACTAAAATAAATAAAATCATGATACTAATATTTGAAAAAAAATACCTTCTAGGGTATGCATGATTGAAAAAATATTGGATAGATTCCATGGAAAACCCCAATGAGAGAAAATAAAAACTCAGTGGAAAGAGATTTAACATACCAACTAGAAAATTAAATTGTTTGAAATCCTTGGTACTTCATTAAAGGTTAATGATACTATCAATGTTAATAAGGATACTTCTAGTTCCCTAATTTTAATGGTAGGAGCATCAGATATCATCATTGATAAAAAAATGAATAAATTTCAAGTATATTTAGATGGTTTTATTATAATTCAAGGGAAGAATTCATAGTAACAAAATAATTTCATTTCTAATCAATTCCACTTATAGTGATGTCGAAAAAGATCAAATTGTAAGAACTTTTCATGGTTTGAAATACGGTGATGGTTCTCCAACATTTAGGGAATTTAAATTTTGATAGTTATCTCTAAAAAATGCTATTAATTATTATTAGACCTTATTTGGTTTGGAGAAATGGGGATTGGGATATGGAAAGGGATATAGAATCAGGTCATGTATGTTATGATAAAATATCAATTCTAAGGAATCCTGAATTCTAATTTTTTTATAGAAATTTGGTTTCCCTATAAAATTTGGTGGAAAGGTCTATCTTATAATGGAAATAGAAATTTTAGAAAATTTTGTCCCTCTCTCCCTCTATGAATCACATCCCCTAGTCCAACCAACTACCACTGGGGTCATTGCGGCTAATAAAACCGATGAACACCACTACAACTCTATTCATGATGACCAATGACCTCTATCATGACCATAATCATCCCTTATCACTACCATCCAGTTATCCCTCATCATTGGACATACTCATCCCCTTTCTTTTATATATATTCTATTCACCACCAAAGCATTTATTGATAGTGATGAAGTGAAATAAGGTATTTAGTAATAGGGGATAATGAGGTATGTTGTGGTTGTGTCATGGTAAGATGTGATTTTTTTACTATTAAGGTTGTCAATATGGAGGGTGTGGAAATGGGACTACTATGGTTGTGGGAGGAATAAATATATTTTTATAATTTTAATTAATTAAATTCCCATTCTAGTGAAAAGAATTCATGACAACTAAATGATCTCTCCACTATTTCCAATTACATTTCTCTTTTTTTTTTGCATCCATAAAATTTCCACCATAATAAATGGAGAAAATTGAGAAAATTGAGAGAGACAATGATCACTCATGGAAAGATTGGGATAATTTTGAGAAAAAAAATACTAAAGGTGATTATGGAGATACTAGTCATTAATTTTTCTAAGGACAATATTAGACTATGGAATGATCTTGAAAACTTTGACCTATTATATGTGTTTCTCTCATTAATTTCAAATTTGGATTAGTTAAAGAAAAAACTTGATGTTCTTTTTGCAGGGTTTTAATAAAATAAAATCAATTTTTAATAGGATTTATTACCCATGGATAAAATTATAAATTATTTTCATTAGTAAATAGTGTTTGATTTTGATCTACATTTCATATCTCTTAACCAAGAGGTTGAAAGAATTATAAAATCTAATTATAACATGGTTATTTAGGAAGAACATCTAATTTTAATTACACTATAATAGATACCTAAAAATTGAGTGGTTATATTTTTCAATTATTTTAATATTCATTGGTATAGGTTGTTGTTATTAGTGGTAAAAGTGAGTGCTAATAAAATTTTTCCTTTATTAGTGGTAAATACCCATGCCTTTATGGGTTATGAAATTTAAGAGTAATTTTAATTTTTATCCCAGAGTAATGGTAATTTTAATAATTGGGTTTTAGAATAGAATTCTGAGAGTTGGATCATCTCAAAGAGATGTGTTTGGATATGGATTAAGGCCTAGGAGTGGTTTCAAGTGCTCAGGTGAAGTTTGAGAGAGTTTGGGTTGGAGTTCATATTTTTAGAGGGGTTTCCAAATGTCTCGTAGTTACTGCATGGTTAGGGAAAACCATGTGTTTAACAAGGTGAAACAATGTGAATTGGTTTTATCCTTAGGGAAGGGTGTAAAGCTTGCAAACTATTATAGAGAACTATGGGATGAAATCATGAGGGGTATTGAAAATTCTTACATGATTGGTGCATAGTTAGAAAAACCATATGTTTAAACCATACAGGGTAGTGGGGCATGAAAAGTGTAAGATTTTCAATTAGAACATGATTTGGAAAAATGTACAGCTTCCCATAACTCTTTAAAATGTGTAAAATGGCCATTTTCTCCTTCAGAATTCTAATACTTTCCACCCTCTCATCTTTCATTAAGAATCGTTGATCCATGGGGCTCTCATCTCCCATTCTTCTCCATTGATACCCCATCAAATTGGGTGGTTTGATTGAATTTCATAGTGATTCAATCCGAGTATCTACCTTTTTCTCTCTTCATTATTGGTTTTCCTTTATCGCCTATAATTTTGGTTCAATTTGATTAGGTATTCAATAATTATTCCACTGAATCATGGTGGAATTATCCTAAACGATGTGGATTTTACTCAATGTAGATAGAGGATGTCATGTGAGAATGATCGCGCACTATTTCTCACCATTTCATTGGAGATATGTTGTACTATGAATTTTTCTAGGGATTTTGATTAAATTGAATAAAATTAAATATTGATTGGGTGCTAATGGATTTGGAATTAGCAAGGGATGGTATTATGAGTGCTCCATAGACCTTCTAGGTATGACTATTGGTAGTTTTTAGGTCATTATAATGTTTTACGAGTTTTTAAAAAATTATTCCTATTTAAATTAAATTGTAAAATTAAAATTAAATTTGTTATATTTAATTAATATAATATTTTTTCATGAGTTAGGAACTTAGGGGATGATACGATCTTGGATGAGTATGTTCAATGATACCCAAAGTTTATTAAAATAATAACTTCATATGAGGTAGGTGTTACATATGTATTTACCAAAAGTTTATATATGTGTGATGTAGCATGTGATATGTGGTCTCACCACTACTAGTGATCCACCTTTTAAATTTAATAAATTCCTTAAATAAAGTAAAATACCTATGGATAAACAAAGTTTCAAGGGAAACGATGGACCCTTGAGTCCAAAATTGATGCCTTAGATGTTAATGGTTGAGGTCATGATCATAAATTCTATGGATTATATACATGGACCTTAAGGAGTATAAATTAAATGATATGAATGGATGTATTGGACTGGGATATGTCCTTGGGCATAGGAAGAGATGTGTTTATCCTAGGTTATTTATTAAGGCTATTTATCAATCATTATAGGCTAAGGTCCAATGGTTATGGGTGATACTAGCATGCATCTCACATGTTATGGGGAACAACCATGTGAGGGTGGTTTAAACTCTTGGTGAGTACTAAGAGAGGAATTATCCTTTCGGGTCTAGGTGAGGTGTGACAGAGGGTAGTTTTCATCCAGTAATGGGTTAACAGGCCCCCTAAGGGATAAGTGAGATGGATTCAATGAGTATTGATTGTATTTTTAAAGGACTTTCCATCGGGTTTCCAAGGTCTATAGTCTGAGTTATCTCATAATGGTCCCTAGTGAGTGAGACTGAGTTGTGATGTTGGATTTTGATGAGTTTTTGGACCGACCTTTGAAGCTAGAGTCAGGAAAGGGCCTATGGGCCAAGAGGATCCCATGTAGGGTATCTATACAGTGATGTGACTTAGGGTACCTTAGTGGGTGCTCTAGTGTAATTTTAACCCTAGAGAGAGGGTTAGTGTGGGGGATAAATTATCATTAATATCAGGTGTCACATTAGAACATGAGGATTAAAAATGATCATCTAGAATGGATTCTATAATGGGATCTAGGATGTGATCCTTAGATTCCAGCATTAGTAACACAACACTAGTTTAGGAAAGTGGATAGCCTATGAATTTTTACATGAGTTTTTGGAAAGGATGGTCCTGAGGTATATTTTTTTTATTTTATATATATTGATGTGTGATATATGTGAAATTAGCGTTCACTCATTAGGTCCTAGAAAATAGAGGACCTATACCTAGTTCAGGGTAGGGGATGTGATCGCCCAAATATATGATACATGATGGTTATAGGGAGATGGTATACCCCATAGTGTATACTTATATGGTTCTAGGGCAGGGCACCCCTAGGTATCATTTATCATGGTTTTTGGGATGGGCATGGATCCCCCAGGTAGGATATGATGGTTTTGGGTGATCTACAGACCTAGGTGGATAATGGTTTTATGTGAGATATGGCCTCGGGTTAATTTAGATTCTAGGAAGGTTATATGACCCCTTGGGTGGGGGATATATTCAAGTTTATGGTATGGTATGTGACCCCCCCACCCCACCAGGTGGATGGATGTATGATATTCTCATGGTTCCTAGTTAGGAATAGGTTTCATGGGTGTATGGTACTCTTATGGATCCATGGTTAGAAATATCCCCCTGGGTGGTATTTTTATACTCAAAGACACTTTGAAACTATCTAAAATAGGTGTGGTTGATGTTAGGTGCCACCTTATTACTTGAGGACTGATAGTGATTTCTTTTATTACATGCGGTGACTATTTTATATTCTTAAGAATATCAAATGTGAATTAAATGTATTACTGGTTATGTTAGGGATGTTATTTGTTAGGACCTACTGAGTTTTACTCACACCTTGATCAGGTGTCCATGGTACTTGGGTACCTGAGAAGACCTCATTGTTCATAAGATTACCTAGGAAAAAATCTAGTGTTGCATGATCAGGCTAGAGTAGCTTGATAGGTATTCAAAAACTAGGATGTAATGAGGACCATGGATGGTAGTAGAGCCTCATTATATTTTTATTCCTTTATTTATGTTGAATATATGATCATCCCATTGGGAAATCGATGAGGACATGTGCTTGTATGATTTTTCATTCATTTTTTATTGATGGATATGCTTTACTTATTTAACATAATTTTATTGTTCTAATGTAATATTCTTGTTTATTTTCCAATTTTTTATCTTAATTGAGGGTATAGTCTCCCCATGGTGACATCTTATACCCTCACTACTAATCAGTAGCTTTTGTTGTATGGAAAATCATGCCTAAGGTCACATAACACCCCAAACCTGGACACAGGTTTTAGGGTCCACGGTTGGTGAGTAGTTATAAATTAGTATCAGAGTATCATTTACTTTTCTAGCTATTAGGTATATAATATACTGGTAATATGTATATTTCATAGCTTATTATAGACCTTGGACTAGTTCATTGTAAACTCATTTTCTAATGGGAAGTCTATATTACCATGTAATGTTATTGTTCTTCTTGGTTTTCATTATAATATTTGAGATATTTATTCAACTATTATGCATGTATTTGATATGAATATTTATGGTTTTGGGATCTTTTCATACTACCAATATTCTTGTGTACATGCATGATTTTTGACACACCAGATTCACATGACATTCATGTGCTTGTGTTTTATTGATATCATTAAAGATAGATGGTTTAGTTGTTTAAAGTGTAAAAAATAACTTATACATTATTTTATCATATATCTTATTGGTTTCATTTTACTCAGTAGAACCATAGGATTTTCCTTCTTATTATGTTTTATATTGATCTTACAAAAATATGTTTGGTCATGATTACTATGTGTTCCTTATGTGTAAGGGGTGTATAGTGACCCTTGGTGGTTCAGTATAGGAAATTGATTCCTTAGTGTAGATTTTAAAAAATAAAATGTGTTTGGTTAATTAAACATTCAACAATAACCTATATGGTGTTTCCTTATATAGATACTTGGTGGCTTTATACTTAATCAAACCATGAGGAAATGGTTTTACTTGATATAAATCATCATGGTATGTTGTCAATAAATGTTCATGGATGAGACCTGATCCTTGACACAGGTAGTTTGGTAAGTCTATTCCTAATGAGAATGGGTGCTTGAGGAGGAGTGGTGATTTGGAATGTGATTCATGATGTGTATATGTGAGAACCCTAGAGTGGGTGTGATGACACATGAGTTTCTCTATGATAGTTGAGATGGAAGAAAAGATGTTTCTCCATGAGTTGTGATCTGTGTGATATATAATTTATGGGCTATGTGGGAGATCCTAGTACCCTTAAAATATAGCTCAGGATATTGGTGAGATGATTTCCATGATTGATTAGTGGGATGTATTTCCCAGTTCTATTTAAATAAGTTTTTAAATGTGAGGGAAACCCAAGAGAGGGGTTAGTCTAAGCTCAAGAGTGGCCTTAGAGAAGGGGTAATGGGTATATGATTTCATTTGAGGTTGAAGAATTATATTTTTTATCAAATATATGGTATAGGGATAATATTTATTTTGGATTTATATATAGTAAGATCTTAGTGTGATTTGGGTATCAAAGTTAGATTTTGAGGGTAATATCATATGGATTCTGGGATTGTGATTTTGAATGAGTTTCCTAATGAGTTAGTAGATTATAATTCTATATGGTTGGATGTATAAGGATTATATAATGGTTAGATGATTCTGATTTTGAGAAAAAATCTAGGGTGGTGGGTGGACATGCGGTAGGCCCTAGCATGAGTGAGGTTTCATGCCTATTGGTAAGAAAGCACTTAGGTGATTCTCAATAGATAAGATTAGAATTTAGTGGGCTATGATCATTTTTTTATGTGTGTAATACTAGGATCAATGATGTGTGACACATAGAAGTGTAATTTAGTTAGTTTGAATGGGTGATATGGAAAAATCCTTAATGCCTAAGGGAAATCTTGAGATTGTTATGCATGGTGCCTATTTGGTTGTGGATCAGTGAGTGGTCATTTGTAGGTTGAGGATAGATGGATTTGATGAGACACTTGAATTTATGGAATATTAAGGTTTGGATAATAATGAGAGGGTTTTCCCTATAATGGATAATAAATTTTAAATGGATGGTGTTAGGGGTTGATAAGATTGGTGAGTGTGGCTTGGGAAGATAAACATGCATATATTGATGGGACCCTATTAGGTCGGTCCTCAAGGATTATAATATTGGAATCCATGTGGTGGGGAGCATACCATTGACCATAGGAAGTTGTGACCCTCATTGTGGATGGATTTATCGATATATTCCAGGAGTAACATTCCTATTGATCTAGGAATGAGCAATGATTGACCTTTCACATTGGAACGTAGGTATGAGTGAGACAACCATGTCCATTAATTATGTATGCTAATAGAAGGATAAAGGGTAGTGTATATTGGGGTTTGGACCCATAAATTTTATGGTAAGGATACTTATACGGTGGGATGTTTCAAATCATTCATAGAGGTAACACCCTCATGTTGGAAGGGTTGTTGATGAGTGATATCGGTCAGTGGATGATTAAGATGAAAATGGAATTCAGATGAGTAGGTGAATCTAGTTTGATCTGATTCATTATTGAATACTATATTCTAGATTTATAGCAATAGAGAGATGGATTTTGAGTGTTTTAATCAGAATTCATATGTAATTTAATGTGATTTGAGTATGAATTAGATAGAAGGTATATCATTTATCAGAGTGAGATCATGATGACTGGTGTGGGTGGATAGTGATCCAATCATATAATCACATCAGGTTTTAGGTTTGGACTTCATTTTGGGTGTATGTAATATCTCATGATTTTTTAAGGTAAATTAGGAATCATGATTTGGTGAACTAATAGCACATTGGTGAGTTTGGTTGTGGGTTTTCTGGAAAGGTCATCCAGAGAAGGCATGATGGGTGATCTCATATGTAATTGGGTGTAGTGAGATGGAAACAACATCGAGTGTGTTCATGGGCCCCTAGGAATGAATTTTTTGATCGGTTATTCCTATGGCTTGGAGTGTCATTTCTAGGAATTTATCCTTGTGAAAAGATTTTTACAGTGGAGAGAACCATAATCCTAGGTATGAATTGGTCAGTAATGCTTAATTTCCTTAGGATAGATAGGTGAAGTTGAGTTTTGTCTTGTTTTTGGTGATGGAGATGAATAGATGGATCAGGTTTTTAAGAATATTATACCCTTGTGTTGGGAGTAACATATTGGAGTCTCATTTAGTGTTCATGGATAGAATACTATGAGTAAATCTTAAGTTGATTACAATGATCGGTTGGTATCAATGGTTATAGGACCATCAAGGTTTCTCAGCGATGAGAAGTGTTTTCCTAGATACTAAAATGAAAGAAAATTTGATAAGAGTGAATTGATAGGTTTATAAAACTTTAAATAATATATCAAAGTTAAAAAAAATAATCAGTGGAAAATAAAAATATGAACACAAGAAATTTTTATATTTGTTTGGATCAAAATGATCTTATGTCTACTCTTTACTTCTCTCTTTCCCAAAGATAAATGGAACCCACAAATAAAACTTACTTTAGAGGGGAGTAAAAAACTAATTAGAAATTCCTTTTCTAGTGGAGGCACAACCAACACAACTAACTTTTAATGGGGAGTCCCAACCCATTACAACTAACTTTTTCAACCTGGAGTCGAAACTCAAAGTCCTAACATTTTCACCCTAGAGGCACAACTCAAAAAGACCTACCTTTTTCACCCTATAAGAACAACCCAACAACATTTTAATGAGTATTATAACCCAAAATACTAGATTTTTAAGGAAAATCATAAACTAAAAATAACACATAGATAAATTGATTAAATATTAAATTACCACATAACTAGATTCGAAGCATTGAGTGATCTAAATTTCAATCCAACTAATATCACTTTTTGAGAGTAGATGTAAATACTTGGACCAAATGACCCTGTCCATACCATAGATCCACATGGAATCATGTGTGCCTCCTCATATGTAAGAGGTTTCCAACTCACAATGAGGGTCTGAATAGTGTAGTGGGGAGATTATACCCTTAGTATCAAGAGACATACATAAAAACCATATAAAGAGAATAATAATAACAACAAGGGGAATGGTAGAACTAAAATAATAATAATTTTATTACATATTTCATGTTAGGTATCTCAGAGTCAATAGGTAATAAACCAAGTACACTCACTGTGGTAGGTCAAAATAGAGTATAATCAAGTAGCAAAAAAATAAATAAAACACTGTAGAATCACTCATGAGTCAATCTCGATACCAACTCTAAAAACCAAGATTCCTCTCCTTATCTCTCTGTCATTGGTCTCTTTCCCAGATCCTTGATCATGAAGTTTTCATAAGCATGGATATTTCTATATAAGGTGTGAATATAAACACATTTGGACACCACAAATGTGTTTTTAACATAAGTTCACATGAATAAGTAGTGTATGAAATTATAATAATTAAATGTTCGATCAAACAACAATCATGTGTGGAGAGATCATGTATTGACCAAGATTCCACAAACCTAGGTCATACCTAAGTTGGAACTATTCCAAAAGGATAGACATAATTAAATTTATGATAATGGGTCGACTATAAGGACAACACTCATATCCATGACTAGCCATAAGGATAAAAAGTCTCAGGTCGGACCACAGGGTCGTCATTACCAATCACAATCATGGGTTAGTCCACAAGGCCATCGTAACCCATCTTTATCATAGGTCAAGACTCAATTTAATCGTAACCAATCTCTACCTCGGGTCAGGCCTCAAGTCTATCATGCCCCTACCGGTGTCTAGCTCCATCATTTTCATTGCCACATGTCACACATTCTCCCCCTCTAAGGTATAACCAAACCATGATGGTCAATCTATAATTTTCTATTATAATAAAATCCTCCAAGGCTATATATTCACACATAATAGGGCATAAAAAACATAGGTAAAACATAGCACATCAAGCATGATTCTCGATAGCCACACACACACACATGCAATTATAATCAAGCACAGCCTCTAGAGATACATATAGACGCACATGTAACAAATATTAAGAAAAAACTTTATACAAGGGCTCCGTATGGTAAGTAACTTACTACCTAAAATGTGTTGATTCTGACATCGATATTCATCAAGATCTGATTCCCAAATCATTTCATGTACCTATCAGATCAAATCCATGCATTAAGAATCCCTAGAACCAATCCTGATTTGTCACAATGGGATTCCAAAACAAGAATCAAGATGGATTTATTGAAAATGTATTATAATAAAAACAAATTATGTAATAAAATATACTGACAATGGTATACCTAGATCTATTCCAAGTTATAAAACCATATCACTCTCAAAAACAGCAAAAAGAGAATAGATGAGATATACCCATGATCCTAGACAAACAAGAAATAGACTGAGAAGAAAGGGATCACGCTAGTTTATTTCTCAAAGAAGTAATAACCTCCAAAGATTCACCATATTTTCATTTATAATCTTCGGGATTTGAGGAACTAGTAAGAGGAGGAGGGAGTATGGATTAATTGTGGGGAAAAAGTTAATAACACATTAAACATCACATATTAATAATCACACATATTTTTATTAATATTAATAGCTCCCCAAAAATATCATCATCTCAAATGTATATTTCAAATTACGAAACATTCATCACCATAGAATGGAGATGAACACCGCGACTAGGGTGGCCTTGATTACACCAATCCTAGGAAACCCAACATGGTGACCCTCTACAATGTGGTTTCAAAACCTTGCTCATTTTGGGCTCACAACTCCTTCTGCCATGGTATGGTGAGGATTCTTTGTCCATGGATCACAAGAGGACTCTTGGTGCTAGATGATTGAGACCCCACTCAACCATAGGCATGTTGGTCCTGCCCATTTCACACTGATGGGATCCTGTCATAAAATGGCCAACACCATGGCGTGGTTCTACCTGTGACAAACCTAATACCACCTAAAACCCAGTTTAAGCCACTAAGAAATATCCAACACTTATCAAACCCAAAATTAACAATAAAAATGATCAAAATTAAATACATTAAAAATTAAGGATGTTATAAATATACCCTAGTAAATAATTCTCATCCTCAAGAAATGTCTCCAAAATTCTACTCAAACAACTTGGGCCAATGAGCCTAGACATCCAAATCATACTCCCACATCTCTTACTAGATCCACATATACTATAATAAGACTCAAAAAAATGGTATCATATTTTCCTTCAACACTTTATTTCTTTGGTCTATAATTTTCACCAGGCGCTTCACAAACGATGCATCTAGTTCCAACTCAACATCCACATTGTCGATCACATACACAGGGTTGGGCTCATACTTATAAATATGAGACACATGGAACATGTTATGAATACCTCAATACCATGGTGAAATATCTAATTCGTACCACTATTCTTATATGTATGACAACCTCAAATAGTTCCACAAATCATGGTTCTAGATTCTTTTTCCTCCACAATCATTGATGCCCCTGCCAAAGTGATCCCTATAAGAAAACCTAGTCCCCCAAAATGAACGCCAAATACTATATCCTCCGGTCATAATATGATCATTGTATACTCTGAGTTGTATCTAAACACTTCTTAATCAACTTCGCCCTCTTGGAGGTCTCCTACACCATACTCATCCCAACAACAGCTACCTCACCTTCCTCATGCCAATGCAGTGGTGAGAAACAAGGATAGACATAAAGAGACTCAAAATGTTCCATATGAATCAAATATTAAAAGTTATTATTGTATGAAAACTCTATCAAGGATAAATGATCATCCAATGCTCTAAATAAGTCTAGGATTCATGACCAAATTATATCCTTCAATATTTGGATCATCCTCTCTGACTGTCCATTAGTCTATGGAAGATATGTTGTACTCATTTTCAAATAATTACCCAAATCCTTCTTCAAGACTTAACAAAAACACAATGTAAAATCCACCTCCAAGTATGATAAGATAGTATAATTCACTCCATGAAATTGTATAATCTTATGAATATAAAAATTGCCTAACTCATCCATTGAGTGATTTTCTCAAATCAATAAGAAATGTGATACTTTAATCGGTCAATCAACTATCATCCAAATAATATATCAACTTATCAAGGTCTTGGGAAACCCCATAATAAAGTCTATCATCACCTTATACCACTTCCACATAGGAATGGGGGTGGATAAAGTAAACTTGTGGTATTTGATACTCTTCATTGATCCTCTAATAGGTTAGGAAAGGAGAGACAAATCTTATGGTGTCTCTTTTCATTCCCAGCCACCAAAATAATTTCCTAATATCTTGATACATATTTATCAAAACTGGGTGCATTGGGTTTTTAGAGCCATGGAAGTCCCTTGTCAGATCTTCCCTTATGGAATAAAGGACAACTACTCTTCCATGAACAAAGATAATTTCATCACTATATATTGACCATCCAACAACCAAGTCACATCCCACCAACCATTCTCTCATCACAAATCATTCGGTATCTAACTCATGGTTGGTCTTTATCTAGTCAACCAATATTAATGTGATAACCAAGGTAGAACATGTTATCACCCATTAATCCTTAGATGCATCCACTAACCATTCAAACAATAATCTCATCAACTTTTATTCCTACTATAAAGGTTTATCTCCAAGATCATATGTTTTTCTATAGAGAGGATCTACAAAAACATTAAATTCCCCAAAGAATAATCCATCTCAAAATAAAATGTTTATTGAGACTCCATCTAATACCTCTATCAAAGATTTAAGTATTGTTGAGAGAATATGTGATGCAAGATATTGTAGTTTGTATATATGAAAAGTATCTCACCAAAAGAATAATGGTACCAACAACTCAAATAATAGACCATACCTACTAACTATATGCCATGCGTAGGGTAGTTCTATTATAAATAGTATATTATTTCAATATATCTTATTATTATGTGTTATGATGATTCAAAAAATCACCATTTTTATTCTAAAAATTTTATGTCAAGTCTTTCAGATTATATTTATTTTTATGCTATATGTTCAAGTGTTCATTATATGCTATGAGAATTAGAATAAAATATTCCCTTTTTCAAAATGAGAAAGTTTAATGTAAGACTTTATCTTATAAAGTTCGACTAAGTTTACAAATCTAGATGATTTAGTCATAGTGAAAAATCAAAAGGAATTTATCCAATGAAAATTTTTCGTAGCTAGAATAAGTTGAAGAAGTTATGAATTTTATCACAATAACACTTTATCTTATGCTAAAGAATTATCTTATGCTACACTAAAGATATCAAATCTTATGTGGAAACCCCACTTTATTTTACGAAAGTTATCTTATGATGAATAGTGATTTTAGTTGATATATTATGAAGATTTGGTATTTAAGAACATCATAATTACTTTGATAATATTTCAATAATTTATTTAATTCCTTTAGAGTGTATCAAAATGAGTTTCTCTATTTAAGGAAAGATCGATCTGCAAAAGACTTTCCATGAATAGAACAATCCAAAGATTGAGAAGATATATATCATAACTCCACAAAATCAATTCTTGTATTTGGAAATCTTTTATGAATATCCTTAATAGCATGTCTCATAAAGATCATTGTACAATTTCACTCGGCCGTTAGAAGTATCTCACACTCAAGTTCAAACAAGATATAAAAAAGGATCAGTTGGGCTCAGCAAATTAGATGGATGGAATAACAATGAATTAAAATTATAATAAAAAGAAAAAAATGGAGACCTCTACATAGATGAAATCAAACATTAATGATATGATAATATGTTCTAATAGAAACAATAAAGATCATCCCAATCTACACCTTGGAGTATATCATTCACTCAGGAAAAATCTTCAACTATTGTCTGTTGCTTCTTGTAACTATGCACTACAAATGCTTCTCTCAAAGATTATATTTATTTTATCATGTTTTCACTCAGTGTAAGAGTGTGTTTAAGACCATGCATAGGTCTTGTAAAGGGAGATCTTGGTTGAAATATCTTGGAACTTTTTATTAAGTGATATCTATTTTTACTCAGTTGGGAGTCACCGGTAAAAAGGTTTTTATCATTAAAATATCCAATCCCCAGGAGAAGAGCATTGGTAGAGTAGACTAGGGGATTTTTGTTCCCCAAATCACTATAAATATCTATGTTAAATTTCGTTTCCAAAGGTTTTTATAATTCTTCTTCGTATATTCTTAAGGAAATAATTGAGCCTGCATACTTTGAATAGGGTGGTCTAATATTCAAGAAACTTTTAAGAACTCAATTAACCCCCTCTTGAGTTATTCAGACAGTCGTTATCCAGAAAAATAAGTTCCACTCATGGGGTCCTAGCTAGAGAGACCCATAATCTACAACCATATCCCTATACATTAGTATGGATCTTGGACCAACACATGAGGTATAACAATAAACTACATATTCATTCCCAGGATCTTAAATTTTCAATATCAGAGCTAATGTTAATCTCGTATTTTGCTCTAAGAAGGATTTTTCACACTAGATTGCCCACTCAAAATTCACTTCCTTTTTGGTAAGCACATTCATAAGTGCTGCCAAATGGGAGAAGTCCTAAATGAATCAACTATAATATATTTCTAACCAAAGAAAACTATGGATCTCAAAAACATTTATAGGTAATAACCAATTCATCATAGCCGCTACCTTCTTTGGGTCCACATAAATTCTCACCTCATATATCACATGCCCAAAAAATGTACCTCATGTATCCAAAAGTGACACTTTGAGAGTTTATAATAGATCCAATATGCTTGAAGTGTACTCAGTAAAATATGTTGAGTATCTAGTGTGAATCTATGAGATCTATGAGTATATAAATATTTCATCAACAAACACCACAATGAAGAAGATGGGAAATGGATGTAAGATCATGTTCATGAGGTACATGAACACAATTGGTGAGATTTTCAACCAAAAAGGTGTAACAAGATACTCATACAACCTATATATATTCTGGAATGTTGTATTCGTAATTCATTCCTCGATGATGTTAATCTGATCCTCAACATGTTGTGTGCCTCTGGTGCCCTAAGAAGTTGGGGATGTTGAAGCTAAAAGTCATAAGCATAATCGATCATTGTCCTAGTAACACATTTTCCATGAATGGGAACTTTGGGAAAGACCCAATGCTATAACGGTTCCACTACCAAAACAACTAGAGTAAGTGAGGGAGCATGATCAGGTGTATCCCTCAACACAAATGGGAGTGAAATAGGTGTGTCCTCCCTAGCAAGAGTGTTTTGGTTTAATTTTCTACGTGGTCCCATCAAATGTATCTGAGGAATAATTATCTGAAATGAAAAAATGAATGCTTAGAACACCTATAATGGTTTAATCAGTTCATATAAAATAAAAACCTAATCATTTTTTAAGAACACATAAGATTTTTCTATAAGACACATATCCTAGAAGGATAAACACAATGATAGGGAATAACCTTCCTAGAACTACCCATGGCTCAAGCCTAGTTCTCCATATAAACATGTTAATCATATTCATATAAATATAATAACAAGAATGATCAATATAAAATAATCTAAATTTCAGCATATTATATCACAGGATTACAAAGTAAGGTTTAAGAAATACAATTAAATGAACTACCATGCAAAGAAAACAATGGGCAGACATATGACATGTGGTCTTATGTTCCTAGTCATGAGGCCTGACTACACTCAAATCCCATAAATTGTAACAACACAACATACTTAAGATTAGTATGAATCAGTAAAATCCACAATTGTAATAGCAGTCCCATCACTGGTAACTCGTAATTTCATCATTTAAGAGTTGTCTCATCCCTTACATGACTCCCATACCCAAGTTCCATACAGCTTAACTCCTTGTTAACTTTCCCCAAACATATTCAATAATAAAAGATAAGGAAAAAATCATTTGATACTAGTTTGTAATTCCCTAACCCAAATCACCTAGTTTGGACCAAAGAACCACATGACCTCATGTGAGCCTCCCATTGGTAAGAGGTTTCCGACGAGTAGTGAGTGTCTAAAAATGTAGTGGGGAGATTATTACCTAGGCATTTAAATCCATACATCAAAAACATATCAAGATAAGAATAATAAAAAAAATGGTCATAGAAAACTAAAATAATTGCAATTCTATAATAGATTTCATGTCAGGTATTTCAGAGTCATAACATTAAATAAACCAAGGACCCCCAATGTGGCAGGTCAAACTATAGTATAAGAAAGAAATAGGACATTACCCTAGATTTTTTCGTAGTACCACTATCAAACACCAACATATATCTCCTAATCTCTCTATAGTTGATACCTTTCCTAGATCCTTTATAACGACCCAAAATTTTGAATAAATATTGTTTCCTAATTTTGTGTGTTATTTTATTTTTCATACTCAACAAAACTGTTTCATTTGATAACATGAGTATAATTAAAATGAGACTGTTGGGTTTTGACTATTATATGACCGTTAGTCAGTATGACCATTCAAAACTGAATGTTGCAAGTGACCTTGGTTAATTAATATAGATTCAATGGCCTCATCCAGTAGTCTCAGGCCAATCGAAGCCCATCTAACAGAACCTGGGAAGGAGGTAGCACCACTGGGCTTTGCTCTGGACCAAACCCAAGCCGAACTTCATCGTGTGAAGCTAGAACGGAATCGCCTTCGCGAGAAGTTGAAACTGATAGAAATTACTACTCGTGCGATGTTGGTCGAGCCTCCCTCGGATTCTCTCACCTAAGCACACCTTACACTTAGGTCATATGCTGGTGTGATAAGGGGCTATATAAGGAGATCGTAACTCCCTTGTGTAATCCTTTGTTTTAAATAAAAATTTTGATTTCTTCTTATGATGAAGTTTATGAATTTTCAAATGTCTGGATAAATATAGTATGCATATTTTTGATGAATTTTAGAGAAAGGATATTTTAAAAATGCTTATGTAAACCTTAAATAATTAAAAATGTGTAATGATTTTCAAAAAATGGTCTTCTACAATTATGTTCAGTACGCAATTTAGAGTTCAATAAGATCAACTTAATTTTTGATGAATAGTAAATTATGAATAGTGATTTTATGCTTAGGATTAGTAATGTAACCAAATGGATTATTAATCTCACTTAAAGAAAGTATTAATATAATCTAGGCACATTGATTAAGTAATGTGATTCAATAAAATGGTTAAACAACGGTTTCATAAATTATTAGTCAAGTATTAGTTTTTTCAGGTGAATAGTGTTTTTTTAATTAAAAATTAAATTAAAAATATTTAGAAAAATATTTTTATAAAATGGATTTCATTTTTGAACTCAGAGCATCGATATTATGTTAAGGTAATTTTTGGGGATTTTTCTGAGAAAAATGAATTTTCAGTGAATAGTGTATTTATTTAAAAATTAAATTAAAAATATTTAGAAAACTATTTTTATAAAATGGAGTTAATTTTTGAAATCAGAGCATATATATTTGGTTAAGGAGAAATTTTGGGATTTTTCCGAGAAAGTTGAATTTTCGATGAATAGTGAAAATACAGTTTTAGGGTTTCGGTATGTTTAATGACATCATAACTGTGTCATGATGATGTCATGAGATATTTTTAAGGGTTGGCCGACCAAAGGTGATTAATTATTGTATGCAGGGACCCATTTGGCCAATACCATGGTCAAATACCATGGGCAAGCCCATGGTTTTGCCAAAACCACCAATGAGGTGTCCATTGGCCATTAATGCCTTGTCCCTTCACTTTCCCTATAAATACCAATACATCCACTCATCTATTCGACTCCCAACTCTCCCCCAACGAAGCTCTGGTCTCATTACCTCCCAAGGAGTCCTCCCAAGGTGCCCCCAAGCCCTCAAGGTCCCAACCTTTGAGTTTTAAGAGTTAAGTTTTAAGGTAAGGGATTCGACCTCTCTCTTCCTTTTCAAGTAATCTCTTTTATTTCATTTCTTTTATGCTCCATGATCTTATGTTAGAAGATGTTCTTTTATATTCAACATACTTCCATTTTCATGTTCATATGATCAGATAACCCCTCTTGATCTCATCATTTCATTTTAAGAATGTTAAAGTAGCGCCGTTAGGCTGCGTAATTTTTAAGGGATTCTTTCACCTTTCTCATTTTTCAAAGTTCTACTTTCATGTCAAGTCTTTCAAGTCTCTTTTTATTATGTTGGGGAATGATATCTAAATATATCACACTGATCTTTTATTTTAATATGATGATAGATCCTATTTTATCTCTTCAATTCATTTTTGTTGAAGTTTAAGTGGCGCCGTTAGGCTGCTGAATTTTTAAGGGATTCTTTCACCTTTCTCATTTTTCAAAGTTCTACTTTCATGTCAAGTCTTTCGAGTTACTTTTTATTATGTTGGGGTATTATATCTATATCTATCATACTGAACTTTTATTTTCATATGATTAGATACCCTATTTGATCTCGTCAAATCATTTTTTTTTTTGAATTTTAAGTGACGTCGTTAGGCTGCCGAATTTTCATAAGAGAAATCTTAGTTTTGTCTTCCTTTCATGTTATTCATTTCATGTCTTTAAAATTTCATTAACATGTTCTTAAATACCTTATATTTTGTTCCCCTACTGTTTTATGGATCATTTATGAGTGGGTGACCCATTTCCCCTCTCTTTTCAATGTTTTCTAAAACCTCATAACATAGCCGTTATGCTGGAGAATTTCCATCTCAAAATGTCTCTCTCTTTTTCTAAAGTTATTTTATTTTATTAAGTTAATACTCAAATCTCTCTCTTCTATATGTGTATTTAAATAAATACCAAGTTTTTCTATTTTAAATTCTGGGATTTACATACATGATACCCACCTTCCTTTTATGTGGGTTCTAAAGTGACAAAAAGATCACTTCTTTAAAGCAGTTTTTAAAATGTGATGACTATGAAATGAAACCCATTTATTTTAGGCTATATGTGTTTTTTATGAAATGATTGATGATGATATATGTGGATCACATGATAATAAAGGAAAATTTAATGGTGCGCCCTGATAGCGCTCCAATTCATTGGCTAAAGACTTAATCTCTAGAGATGACCATTTAGACTGATACCTTGGAGAATAAACTTGGTAATTTTTATTGAAACCTTGGGGATGGAACTTGGTGAAACAGAAATTATTGCCTCTGTTAAATGTTGTAGCCACATCCTCAAGTTATGAATTACGTTATTTTTATTATGATATGCATCATGATTTTATTCTCATGCCTTAAAGTTCTTTTCAGGACTTTATTGATGTATCTCAAATTCACATGTTAAATGTTTCCCTTGTTTCCCTTAATGGGCCTTCTGCTCTCCCTTTCTTTTGATGTATGTATCGAGGTTATGAGATGCAGTAATGAACCTAGAATTAACATAAGGAGAATACTTTCAATTGTTTAAGAAGAATGTTTTTTTTTTGTTTCATGTATTAAGTTCCTGGTTTCCAAGACACTAAACCTTAAAGGTCCTCAGTTTTTTATAATGTAATGAAAGTTTATGTGACAAAAATGTAGGATTCTATAGTTGGTATCAAAGTATGGTTTAGTTATTTGTGGAAATTAGGATATGAAAACTTTAGTAAGAACCCTATAGAAAATTTTAAATAAAGGAAATCTTCCTAGTATTTTGGTGAGTATTGAGTAATGGGTTACAAAGAAAATACAAACCTGTCTGGATACGAGCAGGTAGAGGTGGATCTAGCACAGATGTACATAGGGGTAAAACCTGAAAACACCGCTTTGAGCTAGACTCAAACGGGAACTGGTACACGACAACGGGCCTTGCTACACTCTTGGTTACGACACTCCCGGGGGATATGCTTTGGTAAATTCATAAGCTTAGTATGAACCATTATTAAAGGAACAAATATAAACTAAAATAAATATTCACATAAGAATGTATGATCATGGATAACCTAGTTTGAAACCTAGGGGATCACAAGTTAGGTTATACTTTTTTTCTATAAGTTATCCTTATATGCTTTAAGTTACTTTTCATGATTATTGGCTAAGTATTTAAGCCCCTAATTATACTTTCTTTTCTTAGTTAATGGTGGGAAATAGAAGAACATGTCCCAACAACCAATGTGATAGGAAATGTGACGATTGTCGTATTAATATGACAGAGATGATTAGGGGATTAAAATATGATTATTATTTTGGAAGACGTTCACTATTTTGGGAACCTTATTTGATCTAGGTAAATAGATTACTACGGTATTTTCTTTGTGGAGTAAAGTTTGACTTATATTTTGAAGAATCGATGAATTTAAGGTGGACTTATAGTAATTTAGGTTACTTATGGAAATGATTAACCTATTCTGGGGAAAATATGTTTAGGATAGCTATTTTTTTTGTAAGATGTTAGGAGTGGTTGATGTTGTTTGGAGATGAACGATGAAGTTTATTTTGGAAGACTATGTTATCAAATCCTTCTTGTATTTGGGTTTCAATCTTAGTTTGGTTTATTTTGAGGAATTTTAAGAACAGTTATTTATGGAATGGTCTATGATGAACTTTGGGTAGTACCGTGGAACTTTGAAGATTTAAAGTAGTTTTCCTTCCTCTAGGGTTCTTTCTTTTGGAAGAGTCGTTTTATCTTACCCTTTCTGTTTTTTGGATAATTTTTAAAGATATAAGAAATAGATAGTTAATCATTGATTGATTATGTGATTCTCTATAAGATGATTCTTGTTCTTTGATGAGACAAAGTAGTTTTGAATGCTCATCGTTTGGAGAAAAGATTAGTTTTGGTAGAAACTTATTAAAGTATGAAACTCTACTGGAAGGTAGGTATATTTCCTTATGTTTTTATTCTATGTAGTAAATGAATTCCTCAAAATTATTAAAAGGAACGTAAAACAAAAACATTGTTTGTTTAAGCTTCCTCCTGGGTAATCAAAGACCATTTACACACATCATAAGTTTGTGATTTTATTGTGGTTAACTTTCTCCTAATCATGTTTTCTATCACTCTCCCTCAGAACTTGACCCTTTTTTTTATTCCATATCCATTTTTCCTATATGGAATCCTAGTATGGGTTAACTCGGGTGTCCTTTGTACTTACTTTTCTTTCTTTTAAAGTAATAGTGTTACTGACTCTTTTTCCGATGTGGGACTTTCAATGAAATTTCAAAACCCAATTTTAAAAATTGCGAGGACGCAATTTCTTAAAGGGGGAAGATTGTAACGACCTGAAATTTTGAATAAATCTTGTTTCCTAATTTTTTGTGTTATTTTATTTTTCATACTCAACAAAACTGTTTCATTTGATAACATGAGTATAATTAAAATGAGATTGTTGGGTTTTGACTATTATATGACCGTTAGTCAGTATGATCATTGAAAACTGAATGTTGCAAGTGACCTTGGTTAATTAATATAGATTTGATGGCCTCATCAAGTAGTGTCAGGCCAATCGAAGCCCATCTAACAGAACTTGGGAAGGAGGTAGCACCACTGGGCTTTTCTCTAGACCAAACCCAAGCCGAACTTCATCGTGTGAAGCTATAATGGAATCGCCTTCACGAGAAGTTCAAACTGATAGAAATTACTACTCGTGCGATGTTGGTCGAGCCTCCATCGGATTCTCTCACCTTATCACACCTTACACTTAGGTCCTATGCTGGTGTGATAAGGGGCTATGTAAGGAGACCGTAACTGCCTTGTGTAATCTTTTGTTTTAAATAAAAATTTTGATTTCTTCTTATGATGAAGTTTATGAATTTTTAAATGTTCGGATAAATATAGTATGCATATTTTTTATGAATTTTAGAGAAAGGATATTTTAAAAATGTTTATGTAAACCTTAAATAATTAAAAATGTGTAATGATTTTCAAAAAATGGTCTTCTACAATTATGTTCAGTACGAAATTTAGAGTCTAATAAGATCAACTTAATTTTTGATGAATAGTAAATTATGAATAGTTATTTTATGCTTAGGATTAGTAATGTGACCAAATGGATTAGTAATATCACTTAAAAAAGTATTAATATAATCTAGGCACCTTGATTAAGTAATGTGATTCAATAAAATGGTTAAATAACGGTTTCATAAATTATTATTCAAGTATTAGTATTTTCGGGTGAATAGTGTTTTTTAATTAAAAATTAAATTAAAAATATTTAGAAAATTATTTTTATAAAATGGATTTTATTTTTGAACTCAGAGCATCGACATTATGTTAAGTTAATTTTTGGGGATTTTTCTGAGAAAAATGAATTTTTGGTAAATAGTGTATTTATTGAAAAATTAAATTGAAAATATTTAGAAAATTATTTTTATAAAATGGAGTTCATTTTTAAAATCAGAGCATCGATATTTGGTGAAGGTGAAATTTTGGGATTTTTCTGAGAAAGTTGAATTTTCGATAAATAGTGAAAATGCAGTTTTAGGGTTTTGGTATGTTTAATGACATCATAAATGTGTCATTATGATTTCATGAGATATTTTTAAGGGTTTTCCGACCAAAGGTGGTGAATTATTGTATGGGGGACCCATGTGGCCAATACCATGGGCAAACACCATGGGCATGCCCATGGTTTTGCAAAAACCACCAATGAGGTGTCCCTTGGCCATTAATGCCTTGTCCCCACACTTTCCCTATAAATACCAAGCCGTCCTCTCATCCATTCGACTCTCAACTCTCCCCCAATGAATATCTGGTCTCATTACCTCCCAAGGAGTCCTCCCAAGGTGCCCCCAAGCCCTCAAGGTCCCAACCTTTGAGTTTTAAGAGTTTAGTTTTAAGGTAAGGGATCCGACCTCTCTCTTTTTTTTCAAGTAATCTCTTTTATTTCATTTCTTTTATGCTCCATGATCTTATGTTGAATGATGTTATTTTATATTCATCTTACTTCCCTTTTCATGTTCATATGATGAGATACCCCCTCTTTCTCTCATCATTTCATTTTAAGAATGTTATAGTAGCGCCGTTAGGCTGCCGAATTTTTAAGGGATTCTTTCACCTTTCTCATTTTTCAAAGTTCTACTTTCATGTCAAGTCTTTCAAGTCCCTTTTTATTATGTTGGGTTATGATATCTAAATCTATCATACTTATATTTTATGTTCATATGATTAGAGACCCTATTTTATCTCGTCAATTCATTTTTGTTGAAGTTTAAGTGGCACCGTTAGGCTGCTGAATATTTAAGGGATTCTTTCACCTTTCTCATTTTTCAAAGTTCTACTTTCATATCAAGTCTTTCAAGTTCCTTTTTATTATGTTGGGGTATGATCTCTATATCTATCATACTGAACTTTTATGTTCATATGATTAGATACCCTATTTGATCTCGTCAAATCATTTTTTTGAACTTTAAGTGACGTCGTTAGGCTGCCGAATTTTCATAAGAGAAATCTTATTTTTATCTTCCTTTCATGTTCTTCATTTAATGTCTTTAAAATTTCATTACCATGTTCTTAAATCCCATATATTCTGTTCCCCTACTGTTTTATGGAACATTTATGAGTGGGTGACCCATGTCCCCTCTCTTTTCAATGTTTTCTAAAACCTCGTAACATAGCCGTTATGCTGCAGATTTTCCGTCTCAAAATGTATAACTCTTTTTCTAAGTTCTTTTATTTTATTAAGTGAATACTCAAATCTCTCTCTTATATATGGGTATTCAAATAAATACCAAGTTGTTCTATTTTAAATTCTGGGATTTACAGACATGAGACCCACCTTCTTTTTCTGTGGGTTTTAAAGTGACATAAAGATCACGTCTTTAAAGTAGTTTTTAAAATGTGATGACTATGAAATGAAACCCATTTCTTTTATGCTGTATGGGTTGTTTATGAAATTATTGATGATGATATATTTGGCTCACATGATAATAAAGGAAAATTTAAGGTTGTGCCCTGATAGCGCTCTAATCCATTGGGTAAAGACTTAATCTCTAAAGATGACCATTTAGACTGATACCTTGGTGAATAACCTTGGTAATTTTTATTGACAGCTTGGGGATGGACCTTGGTGAAATATAAATTATTGTATTTGTTAAATGTTGTAGCCAAATCTTCAAGTTAGGAAAAAATTTATTTTTATTATGATATGCCTCATGATTTCATTCTCATGCCTTAAAGTTCTTTTCATGACTTTATTGATGTATCTCAAGTTCACATGTTAAATGTTTCCCTTGTTTCCCTTACTGGGCCTTCTGCCCACACTTTCTTTTGATGTATGTACCCAGGTTATGAGATGGAGTAATGAACCTAGGATGAACATAAGAAGAAGCCTTTCAAGTGTTTAAGAAGAATGTTTTTTTTGTTTCATGTATTAAGTTTCTGGTTTCCAAGACACTAAACCTTAAAGATCCTCAGTTTTGTATAATGTAATGAAAGTTTATGTGACAAAAAGGCGGGATTTTATAGCTGGTATCAAAGGATGGTTTAGTTATTTGTGGAAATTAGGATATGAAAACTTTAGGAACAACTCTATAGAAAAGTTTAAATAAAGGAAATCTTCCTGGTATTTTGGTGAGTATTGAGTAAGGGGTTTCCAAGAAAATACATCCCTGTATGGATACGAGCAGGTAGAGGTGGCTCTGGCACAGATGTACATAGGGGTAAAACCCAAAATACCACTTTGAGCTAGAATCAAACGAGAACTGGTACACGACAACGGGCATTACTCCACTCTTGGTTACGACACTCCCGGGGGATATGCTTTGGTAAATTAATAAGCTTGGTATGAATCATTATTAAAGGAAAAAACATAAATAAAATAAATATTCACATAAGAATATATGATCATGGATAACCTATTTTGAAACCTAGGGGATCACAAGTTAGGCTATACCTTTCTTCTACAAGTTATCCTTATATGATTTAAGTTCCTTTTCATGATTATTGGCTAAGTATTTAAGCCCCTAATATACATTCTTTTCTTAGTTAATGGTGGAAAATGGAAGAACATGTCCCAACAACAAATGTGATAGGAAATGCGATGATTGTCGTATTAATATGACAGAGGTGATTGGGGGATTAAAAGATGATTATTATTTTGGAAGACGTTCACTATTTTGTGAACCTTATTTGATCGAGGTAAATAGATTACTATGGTATTTTCTTTGAGGAGTAAAGGTTGACTTATATTTTAAAGAATCGACGAATTTAAGGTGGACTTATTGTAATTTAGGTTACTTATGGAAATGATTAACCTATCTTGGGGAAAATATGTTTAGGATAGCTATTTTTTTATAAGATGTTAGGAGTGGTTGATGTTGTTTGGAGATGAACGATGAAGTTTATTTTGGAAGACAATGTTATCAAATCCTTCTTGTATTTGGGTTTCAATATTAGTTTGGTTTATTTTGAGGAATTTTAAGAACATTTATTTATGGAATGGTCTATGATGAACTTTGGGTAGTACCATGGAACTTTGAATATTTAAAGTAGTTTTCCTTCCTCTAGGGTTCTTTCTTTTGGAAGAGTCGTTTTATCTTACCCTTTCTATTTTTGGGATAATGTTTAAAGATATAAGAAATAGATAGTTAATCTTTGATGGATTATGTGATTCTCTATAAGATTATTCTTGTTATTTGATGAGACCAAGTAGTTTTGAATGCTCATCGTTTGGAGAAAAGATTAGTTTTGGTAGAAACTTATTAAAGGATGAAACTCTACTGGAAGGTAGGTATATTTCCTTATGTTTTTATTCTATGCAGTAAATGAAATCCTCAAAATTATTAAAAGGAACTTAAAAAAAACATTATTGGTTTAAGCTTCCTATTGGGTAATCATAGACCGTTTACACACATCATAAGTTTGTGATTTTCTTGTGGTTAACTTTCTCCTAATCATGTTTTCTATCACTCTCCCTCAGAACTTGACCCTTTGTTTTTTTCTTCCATATCCATGTTTTCCTTTATGGAATCCTAGTATGGGTTAACTCGGGTGGCCTTTGTACTTCTTTTTCTTTCTTTTAAAGTAATAGTGTTACTGACTCTTTTTCTGATGTGGGACTTTCAATGAAATTTCAAAACCCAATTTTAAAAATTACGAGGACGCAATTTCTTAAGGGGGGAAGATTGTAACGACCCGAAATTTTGAATAAATATTGTTTCCTAATTTTGTGTGCTATTTTCTTTTTCATACTCAACAAAACTGTTTCATTTGATAACATGAGTATTATTAAAATGAGACTGTTGGGTTTTGACTATTATATGACCGTTAGTCAGTATGACCATTGAAAACTGAATGTTGCAAGTGACCTTGGTTAATTAATATAGATTTGATGGCCACATCCAGTAGTCTCAGGCCAATCGAAGCCCATCTAACAGAACATGGGAAGGAGGTAGCACCACTGGGCTTTGCTCTAGACCAAACCCAAGCCGAACTTCATCGTGTGAATCTAGAATGGAATATCCTTCGCGATAAGTTCAAACAGATATAAATTACTACTTGTGCGATGTTGGTCGAGCCTACCTCGGATTCTCTCACCTTAGCCCACCTTACACTTAGGTCCTATGCTGGTGTGATAAGGGGATATGTAAGGAGACCGTAACTGCCTTGTGTAATCCTTTGTTTTAAGTAAAAATTTTGATTTCTTCTTATGATGAAGTTTATGAATTTTCAAATGTCCGGATAAATATAGTATGCATATTTTTGATGAATTTTAGAGAAAGGATATTTCAAAACTGTTTATGTAAACCTTAAATAATTAAAAATGTGTAATGATTTTCCAAAAATGGTCTTCTACAATTAAGTTCAGTACGAAATTTAGAGTCTAATAAGATCAACTTAATTTTTGATGAATAGTAAATTATGAATAGTGATTTTATGCTTAGGATTAGTAATGTGACCAAATGGATTAGTAATCTCACTTAAAGAAAGTATTAATATAATCTAGCCACCTTGATTAAGTAATGTTATTCAATAAAATTGTTAAATAACGGTTTCATAAATTATTAGTCAAGTATTAGTTTTTTCGGGTGAATAGTGTTTTTTTAATTAAAAATTAAATTAAAATTATTTAGAAAATTGTTTTTATAAAATTGATTTCATTTTTGAACTCATAGCATCGATATTATGTTAAGGTAATTTTTGGGAATTTTTCTGAGAAAAATGAATTTTAGATGAATAGTGTATTTATTTAAAAATTAAATTAAAAATATTTAGAAAATTATTTTTATAAAATGGAGTTCATTTTTGAAATAAGAGCATCGATATTTGGTTAAGGTGAAATTTTGGGATTTTTATGAGAAAGTTAAATTTTCGATGAATAATGAAAATACAGTTTTATGGTTTCGGTATGTTTAATGACATCATAACTGTGTCATGATGATGTCATGAGATATTTTTAGGGGTTCTCAGACCAAAGGTGATTAATTATGGTATGGGAGACCCATGTGGACAATACCATGGGCAAATACCATGGGCAAGCCCATGGTTTTTCCAAAACCACCAATGAGGTGTCCCTTGGCCATTAATGCCTTGTCCCCTCACTTTCCCTATAAATACCAAGCCATCCTCTCATTCATTCGACTCTCAAATCTCCCCCAATGAAGCTCTGGACTCATTACCTCCCAAGGAGTCCTCCCAAGGTTCCCCCAATCCCTCAAGGTCCCAACCTTTGATTTTTAAGAGTTAAGTTTTAAGGTAAGGGATCCAACCTCTCTCTTTCTTTTCAAGTAATCTCTTTTATTTCATTTCTTTTATGCTCCATGATCTTATGTTGAAGGATGTTATTTTATATTCATCTTACTTCCCTTTTTATTTTCATATGATGAGATACCTCCTCTTGCTCTCATCATTTCATTTTAAGAATGTTAAAGTAGCGTCGTTAGGCTGCCGAATTTTTAAGGGATTCTTTCACCTTTCACATTTTTCAAAGTTTGACTTTCATGTCAAGTCTTTCAAGTCCCTTTTTATTATGTTGTGGTATGATCTACAAATCTATAATAATGATATTTTATGTTCATATTATGAGAGACCCTATTTTATCTCATCAATTCATTTTTGTTGAAGTTTAAGTGGCGCCGTTAGGCTGCCGAATTTTTAAGGGATTCATTCACCTTTCTCATTTTTCAAAGTTCTACTTTCATGTAAAGTATTTAAAGTTCCTTTTTATTATGTTGGGGTATTATCTATATATCTATCATACTGAAATTTTATGTTCATATGATGAGAGACCCTATTTGATCTCGTCAAATCATTTTTTTTAAGTTTAAGTGACGTCGTTAGGCTACCGAATTTTTATAAGAGAAATCTTATTTTTTTCTTCCTTTTATGTTCTTCATTTCATGTCTTTCAAATTTCATTACCATTTTCTTAAAAACCTTATATTATATTCCCCTACTGTTTTATGGATCATTTATGAGTGGGTGACCCATGTCCCCTCTCTTTTCAATGTTTTCTAAAACCTCGTAACATAGTCGTTATGCTGCAGAATTTCCGTCTCAAAATCTCTCTCACTTTTTCTAAAGTTATTTTATTTTATTAAGTGATTACTCAAATATCTATCTTATATAGGGGTATTCAAATAAATACCAAGTTTTTATATTTTAAATTCTGGTATTTACATACATGAGAACCACCTTCCTTTTCTGTGGGTTTTAAAGTGACAAAAAGATCACGTCTTTAAAGCAGTTTTTAAAATGTGATGACTATGAAATGAAACCCATTTCTTTTATGCTATATGGGTTCTTTATGAAATAATTGATGATGATATATGTTTATCACATGATAATAAATTCAATTTTAAGGTTTCACCCTGATAGCGCTCAAATGCATTGGGTAAAGACTTAATCTCTAGAGATGACCCTTTAGACTGATACCTTGGTGAATAACCTTGGTAATTTTTATTGACACCTTGGGGATGGACCTTGGTGAAACAGAAATTATTGTCTTTGTTAAATTTTGTAGCCACATCTTCAAGTTATTAAATACGTTATTTTTATTATTATATGCCTCATGATTTCATTCTCATGCCTTAAAGTTCTTTTCATGGCTTTATGGATGTATCTCAAGTTCACATGTTAAATGTTTCCCTTACTGGGCCTTCTGCTCACCCTTTCTTTTAATGTATGTACCCAGGTTATGAGATGTAGTAATGAACCTAGGATGAACATAATGAGAATCCTTTCAAGTGTTTAAGAAGAATTTTTTTTTTTGTTTCATGAATTAAGTTCCTGGTTTCCAAGACACTAAACCTTAAAGATCCTTAGTTTTGTATAATGTAATGAAAGTTTATGTGACAAAAAGGAGGGATGCTATAGTTGGTATCAAAGGATGTTTTAGTTATTTTTAGAAATTAGGATATGAAAACTTTAGGAATAACCCTATAGAAAAGTTTAAATAAAGGAAATCTTCCTGGTATTTTGAAGAGTATTGAGTAAGGGGTTTCCAAGCAAATACATCCCTGTCTGGATACGAGAAGGTAGAGGTGGCTCTGGCACAGATGTACATAGAGGTAAAACCCGAAAACACCGCTTTGAGATAGACTCGAACCGGAACTGGTACATGACAACGGGCCTTGTTGCACTCTTGGTTTCGACCCTCCCGGGGGATATTCTTTGGTAAATTCATAAGCTTAGTATGAACCATTATTAAAGGAACAAACATAAAATAAAATAAAGATTTACATAATAATGTATGATCATGGATAACATAGTTTGAAACCTAGGGGATCACAAGTTAGGGTATAATTTTCTTCTACAAGTTATCCTTATATGCTTTTAGTTCCTTTTCATGATTATTGGCTAAGTATTTAAGCCCCTAATTATAATTTCATTTCTTAGTTAATGGTGGGAAATGGAAGAACATGTCCCAACAACCAATGTGATATGAAATACGATGATTTCCGTATTAATATGATAGAGATGATTAGGGGATTAAAATATTATTATTATTTTGTAAGATGTTCACTATTTTGGGAACCTTATTTGATCGAGGTAAAAAGATTATGACGGTATTTTCTTTGAGGAGTAAAGGTTGACTTATATTTTGAAGAATCGATGAATTTAAGGTGGACTTATAGTAATTTAGGTTACTTATGGAAATGATTAACCTATCTTGGGGAAAATATGTTTAGGATAGATATTTTTTTTCTAAGATGTTAGGAGTGGTTGATGTTGTTTGGAGATGAACGATGAAGTTTATTTTGGAAGACTATGTTATCAAATCCTTCTTGTATTTGGGTTTCAATATTAGTTTGGTTTATTTTGAGGAATTTTAAGAACAGTTATTTATGGAATGGTCTATGATGAACTTTGGGTAGTACCGTGTAACTTTGAAGATTTAAAGTAGTTTTCCTTCCTCTAGGGTTCTTTCTTTTGGAAGAGTCATTTTATCTTACCCTTTCTTTTTTTTTGGATAATGTTTAAAGATATAAGAAATAGATAGTTAATATTTTATGGATTATGTGATTCTATATAAGATGATTCTTGTGCTTTGATGAGACCAATTAGTTTTGAATGATCATCGTTTGTAGAAAAGAATAGTTTTGGTAGAAACTTATTAAAGGATGAAACTCTACTGGAAGGTTGGTATATTTCCTTATGTTTTTATTCTATGTAGTAAATGAATTCCTCAAAATTATTAAAAGGAATGTAAAACAAAAATGTTGTTGGTTTAAGCTTCCTACTGGGTAATCAAAGACCGTTTACACACATCATAAGTTTGTTATTTTCTTGTGGTTAACTTTCTCCTAATCATGTTTTCTATCACTCTCCCTCAGAACTTGACCCTTTGTTTTTTTCTTCCATATCCATGTTTTCTTATATGGAATCCTAGTATGGGTTAACTCTGGTGGCCTTTGTACTTACTTTTCTTTATTTTAAAGTAATAGTGTTACTGACTCTTTTTCCGATGTGGGACTTTCAATGAAATTTCAAACCCCAATTTTAAAAATTGCGAGGACGCAATTTCTTAAGGGGGGAAGATTGTAACAACCCGAAATTTTGAATAAATCTTGTTTCCTAGTTTTATGTGTTATTTTATTTTTCATACTCAATAAAACTGTTTCATTTGATAACATGAGTATAATTAAAATGAGACTGTTGGGTTTTGACTATTATATGACCGTTAGTCAGTATGACCGTTGAAAACTGAATGTTTCAAGTGACCTTGGTTAATTAATATAGATTCGATGGCCTCATCCAGTAATCGCAGGCCAATCAAAGTCCATCTAAGAGAACTTGGGAAGGAGGTAGCACCACTGGGCTTTGCTCTAGACCAAACCCAAGCCGAACTTCATCGTGTGAAGCTAGAATGGAATCACCTTCACGAGAAGTTCAAACTGATAGAAATTACTACTCATGCGATGTTGGTCGAGCCTCCCTTAGATTCGCTCACCTTAGCACACCTTACACTTAGGTCCTATGCTGTTGTGATAAGGGGCTATGTAAGGAGACCGTAACTGCCTTGTGTAATCCTTTATTTTAAATAAAAATTTTGATTTCTTCTTATGATGAAGTTTATGAATTTTCAAAAGTCCGGATAAATATAGTATGCATATTTTTGATGAATTTTATAGAAAGGATATTTTAAAAATGTTTATGTAAACCTTAAACAATTAAAAATGTGTAATGATTTTCAAAAAATGGTCTTATACAGTTATGTTCAGTAAGAAAATTAGAGTCGAATAAGATCAACTTAATTTTTGATGAATAGTAAATTATGAATAGTGATTTTATGCTTAGGATTAGTAATGTGACCAAATGGATTAGTAATCTCACTTAAATAAAGTATTAATATAATCTAAGCACCTTGATTAAGTAATGTGATTCAATAAAATGGTTAAATAACGGTTTCATAAATTATTAGTCAAGTATTAGTATTTTCAGGTGAATAGTGTTTTTTTAATTAAAAATTAAATTAAAAATATTTAGAAAATTATTTTTATAAAATGGATTTCATTTTTGAACTCAGAGCATCGATATTATGTTAAGGTAATTTTTGGGGATTTTTCTGAGAAAAATGATTTTTTGGTGAATAGTGTATTTATTTAAAAATTAAATTAAAATTATTTAAAAAATTATTTTTATAAAACGGAGTTCATTTTTGAAATCATAGCATCGATATTTGGTTAAGGTGAAATTTTGGGATTTTTCTGAGAAAGTTGAATTTTCGATTAATAGTGAAAATACAGTTTTAGGGTTTCGGTATGTTTAATGACATCATAACTCTGTCATGATGATGTCATGAGATATTTTTAACGGTTGGCTGACAAAATGTGATGAATTATTGTATGGGGGGACCCATGTGGCCAATAACATGGGCAAATACCATGGGCAAGCCCATGGTTTTTCCAAAACAACCAATGAGGTGTCCCTTGGCCATTAATGCCTTGTCCCCTCACTTTCCCTATAAATACCAAGGCATCCTCTCATCCATTAGACTCCCAACTCTCCCCCAACGAAGCTCTGGTATCATTACCTTTCAAGGAGTCCTCCCAATGTGCCCCCAATCCCTCAAGGTCCCAACCTTTGAGTTTTAAGAGTTAAGTTTTAAGGTAAGGGATCCGACCTCTCTCTTTCTTTTCAAGTAATCTCTTTTATTTCATTTATTTTATGCTCCTTGCTCTTATGTTGAAGGATGTTCTTTTATATTCATCTTACTTCCCTTTTCATGTTCATATGATGAGAGACCCCCTCTTTCTCTCATCATTTCATTTTAAGAATGTTAAAGTAGCGCCGTTAGGCTGCCGAATTTTTAAGGGATTCTTTCACCTTTCTCATTTTTCAAAGTTCTACTTTCATGTCAAGTCTTTCAAGTACCTTTTTATTATGTTGGGGTATGATCTATAAATCTATCATACTGATCTTTTATGTTCATATGATGATAGACCCTATTTTATCTCGTCAATTCATTTTTGTTGAAGTTTAAGTAGCGTCGTTAGGCTGCTGAATTTTTAAGGGATTCTTTCACCTTTCTCATTTTTCAAAGTTCTACTTTCATGTCAAGTCTTTCATGTTCCTTTTTATTATTTTGGGGTATGATCTCTATATTTATCATACTGAACTTTTATTTTCATATTATGAGAGACCCTATTTGATCTTGTCAAATCATTTTTGTTGAAGTTTAAGTGACGCCGTTAGGCTGCCGAATTTTCATAAGAGAATTATTATTTTTGTCTTTCTTTCATGTTCTTCATTTCATGTCTTTAAAATTTCGTTACCATGTTCTTAAATATCTTAAATAATGTTCCCATACTGTTTTATTGATCATTTATGAGTGGGTTACCCATGTCCCCTCTCTTTTCAATGTTTTCTAAAACCTCGTAACATAGTCGTTATGCTGCAGAATTTCCGTCTCAAAATGTCTCTCTCTTTTTCGAAAGTTATTTTATTTTATTAATTGAATACTCAAAGCTCTCTCTTATATAGGGGTATTAAAATAAATACCAAGTTGTTCTATTTTAAATTCTGGGATTTGCATACATGAGACCCACCATCCTTTTCTGTGGGTTTTAAAGTGACATAAAGATCACGTCTTTAAAGCACTTTTTAAAATGTGATGACTATGAAATGAAACCCATTTCTTTTATGCTATATGGGTTGTTTATGAAATGATTGATGATGATATATTTCACTCACATGATAATAAAGGCAAATTTATGGGTGCTCCCTGATAGCGCTCCAATGCATTGGGTAAAGAATTAATCTCTAGAGATGACCATTTAGACTTATACCTTGGTGAATAACCTTGGTAATTTTTATTGACACCTTGGGGATGGACCTTGGTGAAGTAGAAATTATTTTCTTTGTTAAATGTTGTAGACACATCTTAAAGTTATGAAATAAGTTATTTTTATTATCATATGCCTCATGATTTCATTCTGATGCCTTAAAGTTCTTTTCGTGACTTTATTGATGTATCTCAAGTTCACATGTTAAATGTTTCCCTTGTTTCCCTTACTGGGCCTTCTACTCACCCTTTCTTTTGATGTATGTACCCAGGTTATGAGATGCAGTAATGAACCTAGGATTAACATAAGGAGAATCCTTTCAAGTATTTAAGAAGAATGTTTTTTTTGTTTCATGTATTAAGTTCATGGTTTCCAGGACACTAAACCTTAAAGATCCTCAGTTTTGTATAATGTAATGAAAGTTTATGTGACAAAAAGGCAGGATGCTATATCCTTGATCAAGAAATGTTCACACACATTGAGATACCCATGTAGGGTGTGATTTTAAACCCCATAGTCCACCACCAATGCATCATTAACATGAGTGGACATTCATAATAATTAAATGTCGTGATAATAAATAAATTTTTAAGAAAACAAAAATCAATCATGTGTTGAGAAGTTGTGCACTAACCAAGATTCCCTAAAACCTAGTTGTAACTACTTCGGCTCCAAACTAGAAGCATAGCCATAATGGAAGTCATGATCATGGGTTTTTTATAATTCCAACACATATATACCTAACTAGACATAAGGAAAACAAGTCTTAGGTCAGGTCGTAGGGTCTTCATGCCTATTCCTTTTCACGTGTCAGGGTATAGGGTCATTGTACCCTATCTCTTTCATAGGTCAGGCCTTTAAGGCCATCATAACCTATCTCTTACTTGGGTTGAAACATAAGGCCATTATGACCCTACCAGTGTCTAGGTCCATCTTCAATATTATTTCATGCCGCACATGCTCTCCCTCTAAGGGATAACCAAGCCACTGTAGTCTACCTATCATTTTCTACTAGAAGTAAAACATCCAAGGCCAGAAATTCACACACAACATGGCGTAAAACATATAGTCATATTATTGAACATCAAACATGAGTTTCAATAGCCATACACATACACATATGTGACCATAACCAATCATGGTCTCGCAAGATACACACGCATGCACATGTAGTAAATATCAAGGAAAAAAATTATACAATGGATTTATATGGTAATGACCTTACTACCACAAACATGTTGATTCCAACACCAAGATTCATTAATAGATGATTTCTAAATCACTCCCATGTGCTAATTGAATGAAATCTGCATAACAAGAATCCCTAGATCTAGTCTCAATTCATTATAAATGGATTTTAGGAAATGAATCAAGAAGGATATAGAGACAAATGCTTATAATCAAAATAAATTATGTAGCAATAACCCCCATCAATGGTAGATCTAGATCCGGTCCAATGAAAAAAACTTGTTTTCTCTTGTAAACAATGAATAAAGAAGAGATGTAAGATCCCCACGAACCTAGAAGACTGTGAAAAATTTTGAGGAGGAATGGATCACAATAGTATATTTATTAAAGAAAGAAGAATATTCAATTCTTCACCTTGGTTTCTTCTAAAATTGAATGGATCATAAGAAATAGGCGGAGGAGGAGGGTGAAAGATTTAATAAAGGGTAAAATGAGTTAATAACACATTAAACATCCCATATTAATGATCTAAAATTTTTCCATTAATATTCATAACTCTCCCCAAAATATTGATGGATAAATTTTCTATTTCATATTCTGAAATAGTTTTCACCATAGTGTGATGATTCCCACCATTGTCATGGTGGCCTTGTTCACATCAATCTCGAGCAACCCGACACTGTGACTCGTCATGATGTTTGGTCAAAACATTTCCCATTTTGGACTCACCATTCCCTTCATCTTGACATGGTGAGGCTGATCTATCCATGGATAATAAGAGGACTTTTATTATTACACACCCAAGACCAAACCCCAACATGGGCATGTTAGTCCCGCTCATTTCACACAGTCGGGTTCCAAGAATAAAACGGCCTACACCATGGCATGGCCCTTCTCGTGGTGCACCCAAAAATTCCTCAAAACCTGTTCAATCCACCAAGAAACCTCCAATTCTTCCCAAACATAAAATTATGCATAAAAATGATCAAATTTAATACCTTTAAAATTGAGCATATTGTAGTCAAGAGCATCATGTTTAAGTCCAGTAAGAAAAATCATAGAAGTGGTAATCACAAAAATTATATAGTGAGTCCTTCAAACATTTCATGTCATGCAGTGCACCTCTATTTTTCACAATTTTTGTGCATGTTTCTCGAAATTATGTTTTTTTATATCATTGGATATATCAACTCTATTTATCGAGTTTTATCCATGAAAAGAAACTTCAAATATTTTAGAAGTTTCAATCCTCATTCTCAATGTTGCGGTTGTGGAAGATTTTCAAAAATAAAAAAATACTTCAAATTTGTTAAAATCTTCATAGTATTCATTTTATGATTAATCAAAAAAATACTTGGTTTAATATCCATTTAATGCATGTGAAATACTCATTTAATCTCTTCAATTATCATTCATGATTTCCTATAAATAAATAAAAACTCTATGAAAATATACTATGAAATATAGAAATTAAAATAAATAAATAAATTGAAATTTATTTAAAAAATTTATGAGTAAAAAATTTCAATGTCATTTGTGTGCATGAGTCATTTTTTCTAGTGTGTGAGTCATTTTTTCATGGGTTTCAACATGTGTGTCATTCAACTTATATTTTGTATGAGTAATTTTTTCATAGGTGTCAACATATGATTCATTTAGTCTGTATGTGAATCATTTAGATAGTGTACAATTTATTTCCTAATTTTTTCATATGAGTCATTCGATTTGTGTGTGAGTCATTTAGATTGTGCATTTGTCATATAATCTACTTATAAGTTAGAATATGAGTCATTTGACTTGTGTATGTATTGTTTATTTTTATGAATGTGTCATTTCATACTTTTCAAAAATATTCAAAACAAAAAAAATATTTTATAGAATTAACAGAATAATAATAAACTCAATTAATAAATATTGAATAAACTAATTAAACATCATTATTTTCTTCTAAAAGTAAAGAAAGATTCAAACAAATAAATCCTTGAATTTTCCAAAATCATGTTAGAGGGAATAAAATAATTTGATAATTTTTTATTATCAAAACAGAAATAAATAAAGTGGAAAAGTACCACTTAACAATCTTCCCCTTTTTTATAATTACAAAACTGGGAATATCAATCAAAAATTTTCCCCATTTTTATAATTTATCAAAAAAATCAAACAATAAGAATAAAGTTAAATAATTCACCCCCCCCCCCATTTGAATTTTATATACCTAGAAATTGCACTACTATAAATCAATAATTTAACAGTTTTGGGTTTTATCAACGCTAGTAAAAAGCACTAATAAAGTTACCCTTTATCAGCGCTAAAACAAGCACTGATAAAGGGTACCAATTATTGCTGCTTTTTTTAGAACTAATAAAATGTGTCACTACCTATCCCCTAGGGTCCATGTCATGACTACCCCAAGCCCACCTTCTAAAGGCCAGGGGCTGGTGACTAGCGCCAAAGGTGTCAACCTGCAAGTGGGAGGCATTTTCCTGAGTATCTATACGCACAAACACACCCAACCACACCCCAACATACTGAAAGGGGGAAACCAGTACCACTAAAACAAGGCTGAGTTCAAGTACAACTGAAACTAAGTGGTCCAGAATACAAACCCAACAAATAACTGAGAACACCAAGTAAAAAAAGGAAACCCTAATGGCCAACTGTGGAAAAACCCCACTGGATCGTGAGAGTAGTGAAGCTACTGGAAGATGAAGGGGTACGTCTTGTCCACCCAGTCCTATTTGTCCCCACCTAGTCCTAGGCTTCCAAGTCCACTGTCGAAGCATCCATTAGTCTCATCTCCATGAGTACCCCTATCAAATAATCGGTCATCTGCACCAGGCACAACATGTGCGGGTGAAGCCCGTTTAGGGGTGAGTAACACAGTACTCAGTAGGGACCCCAAAACAAAAATGAAAGACCACATAGTAATTCTCAATTAAAGAAAGAAACACAAGACAGATCATGCTAGGTATATTCTAGGGTAGTAATAGTAGCATCATCAGTCACATCATCAAACACCTCGACTGCTGTAGAACTCCTCCTCTAGCGAGTACAGTGGGCCATCCAAGTCATGAAGAGGTGCTTCCTACTAACCTTGGACTCCTTAGGTACTCCTCTCCCATCGCATATCGCGGGCCTACAAAAGTCAAAGATAGGTGCTTCCCACTAGTCATGGCTAATAGAGGTACTCATCCAAATCTCATACCGGGGGCCTGAAAATTCAAAAAGAGGTGCTTCCCACCATGGGCCTTCCAATTCACAGAGAGGTGCTTCCCACTAGGCCAAAAGTCAGTAGTATTCAGGTCTCAGCCAGTCGCAGGGTTCTATACATAGTGTGCTTGGGATAACCTCTATTCAAGACCTTCTCCACATATCAACTATCAAAAAAGTTCCCATAGAGCATTCCAAAAGAACTGCCTCGTTGATAGTGTACCAACGCCGCAAACGGCTCATCAATCATATGCGCAGTTTGCAATATACAGGCATTTTAGTAACCAAGGGACTGGTTTCGATGGGGATCAGTTGGACCTGGTCAGATCGAACTGACCAACCCAGCCCAGGGGTCCCATATACCCAAGTTCATTAATGTAACGACCAAAACTTTTATTAATGAAAATTCCTCTTGATCTAATTAAATATCTTATTATGTAAGATGGTTATATAACATATGCACTTCCTTGGTTTTATTATTTTGGATTTTCAAATACTAATAAAAATTGTGATTGTTGCTAATATAGTCATTCAACAATGATCACATGATTAGTATAAATATAGGGCTTTAACAAATCCTATTTACTCATACAAAGGAAGCTATGGCCTCATCCAGTAGACTTTCCCTGTAAGAAGCCCATTTTTCAGAGCTTGGAAAGGAGGTGGCATCATTTTGCTTCACTCTTGACCAAGCCCAAGTCGAGCTTCAACATGTTAAGCTTGAACGGAAACACATATGGGATAAGTGCAAGTTGATAGAGATTACCACCCGAGTGATGTTATCCGAGCCACCTCAAGAGTTTGTCACCATCGCACACCATACCCTTCGGTCTTATACGGGTGTTATAAGGGGTTATTTAACAAGACCGTAGCACTATGATTATGTGCATTATTTTTGTATATAATAAAGAATATACATTTATTTTATTATTGATACTTTGTAAATAGTATTTTTTTTGTTAATATTCAATTATGAAATCTATTTTGAGGAATTAATGCATTTTTTAATTAAATAATATTTTAATAAAATATTATTACTAAATTAATTTTTATTAAATATAAAGGATCTTATAATTATTATAAATACAGTTGTGATTTTTATTAAGGTTTGAAAGCTATTTTAGTCAAAACCCATGAATTTTCAATAAATGTCGGTTTTTATTTTAAAAGTAAAATATCACATATTTAGAAAATTATTTAGATAAAATGAATATTATTTTTGGAATAAGGACATCAAAATTACCCAATAGTGAATTTTTGATAATTTTATGAGAGAGTAGAATTTTTGGGTAAAAATTAAATATCGTTTAATTATATAATGTGTTTTATGACATCATAATGACCCAATAGTTATGTAATAAAATACTATAAACATTATGTTCAGAAAATATATGTTTTACCATTAACATAATTTGATTTTAGGTTTATTTGATTTATTTTACAAATCCTTAGTGGACCCTCCAAGACTTATAAAAGATTTTATCTTTTTAAAATGATTTCTTTAAGAGTATGACTCACCTCCACATAATCAAGCCTGATAAATTAAGAATTTTGTCCATTGGCCTTATAAAATATTGTTTCCCACTCCCCTTTGGCAAAAACAATGGTCAAAAACCATGGGCTGGTTTGTGGTTTGGATTAGTTTAATGTGTGGGGTCCCAAACCTAAATAATACAGAAATCACTCTCCTTTCCTATATAAACCTACCCAATCTCCCACTTAATCTTCACTCAAATCCATTTTATTTCGTCCAAACTCTTCTCTACTCTCTCTATAATCCTTCCAAGTCACCCCAAGCTCCCAATAAGCCTCTCTCAAGCCCCTCCCATGTCTTTGGGATCACACTTCCAAGTAAGGTATTTCTTCCTTCCTTATTTATGTCCAAGTTTCCTTATATTGTAATGACCTTTTATTTTCAATTAAAAATGTTGGGTATGATTTTTCACCTCACCCATACTTCCCTCCTTATATTTTAATGATTATATACCCATTTATCACTCATTAATTCCTCTCATTTACACCCGTTACCATGCCAAAATTCCGTAAGGGATTTCTTCCTTTCTCATTTTTGTCCAATTTTCTTTAAGTTATTATGCCCTTTTATTTTCAATTACAAATGTTGGGGTATTATTTTACACCTCCCCCATACTTTCATAATTATTTTTTAATGATGATAAACACCTTTCTCTCTCATTAATTCCTCGCATGTACACCTGTTACCATGCTGAAATTCTGTAAGGAATTTCTCTCTCCTCATTTACATTCAAGCAGTTCTTTTGTATTATGAATCTAAAATTCAATTACTTATGTCGGGACATTATCTATATGAACTACTTACTTTCCATTTCATATAAATATTATGAGACACCCCTTTATCTCTCATCAACCATTTTTATTAATTCTTATGTCACGCCCTTATACTGCCGAAATTGCACCGTGATTTTCCAAGCCAAAGTCATTGTGTCGTGAATACCATGCTCATTTCTCTATCAAGGGTACTCATCTTTATGAACGTTTAATTATTGATTGTATAGTTTCATGTATTAATTCCACATTCCTTTATCATGTAATAAATGATGATCTTTAACGATTCCATGTTGTATGATCCATGTGGCACACTTATGCATGAAATGAAATGTTTTAAGAAGGATGTTCCCTAATAGCACTCCAATGCATTGGGTAAAGATTAGTATCATGATACTTCAAGTACAATGAGTTTTTACTCATGATAATTCAATTGCAATGAGGTTTTACGCATGCTCTATGTGCAATGATCCTTGGATCATGCTAAAACCATGTTAAGTGTTGTTGCCACGTTTACATGTTATGATAATCATGTTATATCATGCCTTTATGTTCATGTTTATTTTATGATCTATTGATATTCATATTGTCTAACATGTATTGTATTCTTCATGTTATTCCTTATTTACTCCCTTACTAGTCTTTATATCTCACCCTTTTCTTATGAATTTCCTCAGGTTACCCCATGCAATGCTAAGTACGAGGGAATGCAGTGGTCATGTAAAGAAAGTTTTCAATAAATATGTCATGTTTCATGTTTTAAGTTGTTATGTAATGTTCCTAATCGCCAAAGATACTATACCTATAGATCTTCTATGTTGTATCAAGTGAATATTTTATGTAATAAATCATGTTTAAGTGTTTAATAAAAGCAGGATTGTTATAGTTGGTATCAGAGGATAGGTTTAGTTATTTTTGGGATTAGGATTAGAAAACCCTAGTGAAGCCTTAGAGATAAGACTAAGTAAAATAAAAAACATCCCTAAATTTTGGTGAGTATTGAGTAAGTGTTTTATCAATCAAATACATCTCTGTATAGATATGAGCATGTAGAGACCGCTCTGGCATAGATGTACCTAGGAGGGAAAACTCAGAAAATGAGTTTCAGGCTTGACCCGGGGTATCCTGGTACTCAAAAACAGGCCTTGATGCACTCTTGGTCATGACACTCCAGTGGGATATGCTTTGGTAAATTCACAAGCTTAGTATGAACCATTGTTAAGGGAATTAAAAAAGACCTCAAGAATATATGTTGGGAAGTAGATCATGGATAACATAGATTTAATCCTATAGATTCATAAGTTAAGGAATTAAAAGTTGTTTATAATTCATTTATTTTTTTCTTTGGATTACCCATTATGTGTTACCCCTAACTTTCCTTTTATTCTAGTCAATGGCTGGTAATAGGAGGACTCAGGCTAACAACTTATGTGAAGATCAATGTGATGACTATTCTAATGAGATGCCCAATCCAATGGGAGCAGGAATTGCAAACTTTTCCATGATACTCTCTAAGTTAACTGAAGATTTGAATAGAAATATGGGTCAAGAGGAAAGTTCAACCCCCCCCCCTAAGAAAGAAAAATTCGCAATCGAGAGCTTCATGAGACAATATCCCCCTAATTTTAATGGATCATCATATCCATCAATCGCCAATCAATGGATCAACTCCATTGAAAAGATCTTCTCCATCCTTCCATGTTCCGAACAAGAGAAGTTTCTTCTGGCTGCTTATCGTATGGATGTTGAAGCCTATCAATGGTGGAAATTGATCAAAAATATGATGCTTGACGAGGAGATCGAGGCATTGGAATGGAAGGATTTCCAAAAAATGGTTTTCAATAAATATTTTCCTCGCACCCTCTCACTTAAAATGGAAAGGGAATTCCTTTCCCTAAAGAAAAAATACGAGGAATCCATCAGAGCGTACAAGGTAAACTTCACAAGGATTTTAATATATGCCTCTGGCTTTGTCATTTCCCCTGAATTCAAGGTTGAACGCTTCTTTGGTGGGCTAAAACCTAGCCTAAGAAAATCCCTGGCGATCCGTGACTTCGATAGCTATGAGGAAATTATCTGATGTTCCCTTAAGGTCGAAATGGAGATCAATGAATCACAGGGGTATCATGGGAATAAGAATCATAAGGTGGAATTTAATTCTGGAGTACCTATTGATAAATCCAATGGTGCTAAGAAAATATAGCACCCCACTTTCAAAAGGTGTAGAAAGAAGCACCCCAGAAAGTGCCTGAAGGGGAATAGGAAATGATTTAGGTGTGGAATAGAAGGGAACCTAGCCGTTAACTATCGAAAAGAAAAACCCACGATTGTGACAGAGGATAAGAATGCTCCTTTAGACCCTCAATGCATTTTTCATTGCTTCAACTTCAAAGAAACAGGGCACCTTGCAAATCAATTCCCTTAGAAAAGGGTGTCCGGAGGCAACCAACAACCTCCATGGAAGCAAGGGTGAGATTTTTCCATCACTACCACCAAAGTAAACCCCGAAAACAAAGTGGTGATAGGTGTTCTAGTTATTAATTCAAGAATAGCAAATGTAATTTTTGATTCTAGTTCTACATATTCTTTTATATCCTAAAAGTTTAGTAGAAAAATCCCAACACCACCACAAATTATAGGAGTAAAGATGTTGGTGAGTATGGTAAATAGAGAAATCATTGAATCTCGTGAATATAACTCCTCCCCTATAATAATCGGTGGATTTAACTTCTTGGAGAATCTCATCATACTTCATTTGGTATAATTTGATGCAATTATCAGCATGGATTGGATTTCCTTATATAGAGCTAACATAAATTGTTGTGAGAGAGAAATCACTCTCCATATGGCGAATTGACCCCCAATTTTATACAAGTGCAAGGAGGAAAATGAATCTTCTTTAATACCATCATCTCAAGAGTGGATATTACTGCCCTATGAGCATGTGTATATGGCTTAGATGATTGAGTCCAATGATCCTTAAATACATTCATATTGTGAGGGAATTCACCGAAGTGTTTCCCGAAGAATTTCCAAGTCTTCCTTTTAGAAGAGATGTTGAATTCTCAATTGACCTTTTACCTGGGGTGTTTCCAATATCAAAGAATCCATATAGAATGGATGTTTTAGAGCTTGAGGAGCTGAAGAAACAAATACAAGAGAATCTGGATAAAGGGTATATACTCCCAAGTGCTTCACCATGGGGTGAACCATTCCTCTTCATCAAGAAGAAGGATGGTTCAATGCACCTTTTCATCGATTATCATGAGCTTAACAAAATCATGATAAAGAACAAGTATCCTCTGCCACGAATTGATGATTTGTTTGATTAGCTGCATGGAGAAAAATAATTCTCCAAGTTGGATTTTCGGTCGGGGTATTATCAAGTAAGGGTGAAGAAGGAAGACATCCCCAAGATTTCTTTTCATACAAGATACAGGAACTATGAATTCATAGTAATGTCTTTCAGACTCACTAATGCTCTAGAAATATTCATGGAATTTATGAATAGAGTCTTTTGATATTACCTCGACAAATTTTTGGTAGTCTTTATAGATGATATTCTAATATACTCTAAATCCAAGGAGGAGTATGAGGATAATCTAAGAACTATACTATAGACCTTGCAAAAGGATAAGCTCTATGAAAAGTACATAAAGTGTGAGTTTTGGTTAAAGGAGGACTCATTCTTGGGTCATATCTTCACAAGCAATGGGATATCTATGTATCCCTCCAAGAAAACAACAATAGAGGGATGGTCGAGGCCAACATCGATAATGGATATCCGTAGATTTTTGGGGTTAGCTTGATATTATCACCGATTTGTGAGAAATTTCTCATGATTATAAAACCCTCATACCAAGCTAACTTGGAAGGGAGTAAAGTTTTCCTGAAATGATGAATGTGAATAGAGCTTGAAAGAGTTGAAAAGGATTCATATCACTACACTAGTACTCACACTCCCAATAAGTAGATAACTCTTTGTGGTGTGCAGTGATTCTTCAAAGAGGGGTTTAGGCTATGTGATAATGCAAAATGATAAAGTGATAGATTACACCTCAAGGCGGCTGAAAATCCATGAGCAAAACTATCCCACGCATGATCTGGAGTAGGTGGCTATGATATTTTCATTGACAATCTGGCAGCATTATCTCTATGGGTAGAAGTGTGACATATATACTGATCACAAGAGCATCAAATATATATTCACACAAAAGAGCTTAATATGAACCAACGAAGATGCATAGATCTCAACAAGGATTATGAATTCTCAATCCACTACCATCCTGGTAAGGCAAACAAGGTGGCAGATGCTCTAAGTAGAAAGGATCTTGCATCATTATCAATGATGAGAATTAAAAAGGATCCAATCTTCTTAGATTTTCAGAGGATGGACATGGGAATCATTAAGGTAGGAACATCATCAATCCTTTCTCAAATGATTTATCAATCATCCCTCATGGATAAAATAAAGGATGCTCAAAGAAAGTATGTGGAAATTCTGAAAAGGGTAGAAGCTATCAGAAATGGGAAATACTTAGAGTTCGTCATTGATAACGATGGAATTGTGAGATTTGGGTCACGATTATATGTACCATCTGATCCAGAGATAGAGAATGAGATTCTGAATGACGCACATAGCTCAACCTTCTCTATTCACCCAGGGAGCACAAAGATGTATCAAGATCTTAGAGAAAACTTTTGGTGGGACAATATGAAAAGGGAGATTGCTGAATATACATCGAAGTGACAGGTATGTCAGTAAGCGAAGGATGAGAGGAAAAATTCTAAGGGGGTGATGCAACCACTACCCAAACTAGCATTGAAGTGGGAGAACATTACCATGGACTTTGTCACTAGAATTATAAGTAAATCCAAAGGAAACAATTCTATATGGGTTTTTGTGGATCGTATTACAAAGACAGCTCACTTTATCACGATTCGATAGGACTTCTCATTGGATCAACTTGCATGTATTTACATCAAACAAGTGGTAAGGATGCATAGAGTACCGTTATCTATTGTATCCGATGGTGACCTAAGATTCACCTCAAAGTTTTGGAAAAGTATCCAACATGATCTAAGCACTGAATTGAACTTCAGTACGGCCTATCATCCTCAAACTGATGGACAAGTTGAGAGAACTATTCAAACATTGGAAGACATGTTAAGATTATATTCCATGGACTTCAAAGGAGGATGGGACCAACATCTTCCACTGGTTGAATTCTCCTACAATAATAGTTTCAACTCGAGCATCTGAATGGCACCATATGATGCCCTTTATGAGAAAAGGTGTAGAACACCAGCATGTTGGGATGAAGTCAGTGAGCATAAGCTACTAGGACATGAAATGGTCGAAGAAATCATGGAGAAGGTGAAAACCATTAAGCTGTATATCAAGGTAACCCAATGTCGATAGAAGAGTTATGAAGATAACCATCAATGAGACCTTTAGTTCAAAGTTGGAGACATGGTATTTCTACGCATGTCTCTCTAGAAGAAGGTCATGAGGCTTGGAAAGAATGGTAAGTTAAGTCCTAGGTACAACGACCCCTTCAATATTCTTGATCGTGTCAGGATTGTGGCCTATCGACTAGCACTTCCACCTACCATGGCTAAAGTACATGATGTATTTCATCTACCCCTATTAAGGAAGTACATACCAGACCCTTCACTTCTACTCTCATAAGAGGTAATACAGTTAGAGGATGATCTTTATTACGAGGAGCAGCCAATGAAGATCTTGGATCATAGAGATAAAGTTCTACTTAACAATACTACCCACCTGGTCAAGGTACTATGGTGAAACCATAATACGAAGAGGTAACTTGGGAACTAGTAGAGTCAATGAAGAAAAACTACCAGCACATGTTTGCGGCCTAGAATGTAAAATGAAATTTTGAGGGTGAAATTTCTGAAGGGGGGAAGATTGTAATAAACCAAACTTTTATTAATGAAAATTCCTCTTGATCTAAGTAAATGTCTTATTATGTAAGATGGTTATATAACAAATGCACTTACTTGGTTTTATGATTTTGTATTTTAAAATACCAATAAGAATTGTGACTATTTCTAATATAGTCGTTGAACAGTGATCACATGATTAGTATAAATATAGGTCTTTAACAAATCCAATTTACTCAGAAAAAGGAAGTGATGGCCTCATCTAGTAGACTTGCACCAATCCCAAGTCGAGCTTCAACATGTTAAGAACGAATGGAACTACCTACAATAGAAGTGGAAGTTGATAGAGATTACCACCTGAGAGATGTTATCTGAGCCACCCCACGAGTCTGTCACCATCGCACACCTTTCTCCTCGGTCTTATGTGGGTTTTATAAGGGGTTATGTAACAAGACCTTAGCACTATGATTATTTGCATTATTTTTTTATATAATAAAAAATATACAATCATTTTATTATTTTTACTTTGTAAATAGTTTTTAAAGCACAAATAGTATTTTTTTAGTTAATATTCATCTATGAAATCTACTTTGATGAATTAATGGATTTTTGAATTAAATAATATTTTAATAAAATATTATTAATAAATTAATTTTTATTAAATATAAATGATCCTATAATTATTATGAATCCAATTGTAATTTTTATTAAGTTTTTAAATCTATTTTTGTCAAAACCCACGAATTTTCGACAAATGACAGTTTTTATTTTAAAAGTAAAAAATTCACATATTTAGAAAATTATTTCCATAAAATGAATATTATTTTTCAAATCAGGATGTAGAAATTAACCAATGGTGAATTTTTATTAATTTTCTGAGACAGTAGAATTTTTGGGTAAAAATTAAATACCGTTTAATTACATAATATATTTTATGACATCATAATGACCCAATAGTGATGTAATAAAACACTATAAACATTATTTTCAGAAAATATATTTTTTACCATTAAAATAATGTGATTTTAGGTTTATTTGATTTATTTTACAAAGCTTTAGTGGACCCTCCAAGATTTATAAAACATTTTATCTTTTTAAAATGATTTCCTTAAGAGTATGACTCACCTCCACATAAGCCAAGCCTAATATTTTAAGAAGTTAGGCCATTTGACTTATAAAATATTGTCTTCCACTCCCCTTTGGAAAAAACCAAGGGTAAAAACCATGGTTTGGTTTGTGGTTTTGATTAGTTAATGTGTGTTGTCCCAAACCTAAATAATAAAGAATTCCCTATTCATTCCTATATAAACCAACCCAAGATCACACTTACTCTTCACTCAAAGCCTTTGGAGTTCTTCCAACCTCTTCCCTACTCTCTCTATAATCCTCCCAAGGCACCCCCAAGATCCCAAGAATCCTCTCTCAAGCCCCTCCCAAGCCTTTGGGATCACACTTCCAAGTAAGGGATTTCTTCCTTCCTTATTTATGTCCAAGTTTCCTTATATTGTAATGCCCTTTTATTTTCAATTACAAATGTGGGGGTATGATTTCTCGCCTCAACTATACTTCCTTCCTTATTTTTTAATGATTAGAGACCCATTTCTCTCTCATTAATGCCTCCCATATACACCTGTTACCATGCCGAAATTCCGTAAGGGATTTCTTCCTTTCTCATTTTTGTCCAATTTTCTTTAAGATGTTATGCCCTTCTATTTTCAATTAAAAATGTTGGGGTATGATTTACCACCACCACCACCCCCCACATAATTCCCTCCTTATGTTTTAATTATGAGAGTCCCATTTCTCTATCATTAATGCCTCTCATGTACACCTGTTACCATGCCGAAATTCTATAAGGAATTTCTCTCTCCTCATTTAAATTCAAGAAATTCTTTTATATTATGAATCTAAAATTCCATTACTTTTGTTGTTATATGTATATATATGACCCCATTACTTTCTATTTCATGTACATATGATGATACACCACTTTATCTCTCATCAACCATTTTTATGAATTCTTATGTCACGCTGTTATGCTGCTGAAATTGCACCGTTATTTTACAAGACAAAGTCTATATGTCGTGAATACCATGCCCATTTCTCTATCAAGGGTATTCACCTTTATGCATGTTTACTTATTGATTATAGAGTTTCATGTATGAATTCCACATTTCTTTATCATGGAATAAATTATGATCTTTAATGATTCCATGTTGTATGATCCATGTGGCACACTTATGCATGAAATGAAATGTTTTAAGAAGGATGCACCCTGATAGAGCTTCAATGCATTGGGTAAAGATTAGTATCATGATACGTTAAGTGAAAGGAGGGTTTACTCATGCTAATTCAAGTGAAGTGAGGGTTTACTCATGCTCCATGTGCAATGAGCCTTGGAACATGCTAAAACCATATTAGGTGTTGTTTCCACATTTCCATGTTATTATAATCATGCTATATCATGCCTTTATGTTCATGTTTATTTTATGCTTCATTGATATGCCTATTGCCTAACATGTATTGTATTCTTCATGTTATGACTTGTTTACTCCCTTACTGGGCTTTATAGCTCACCCTTTTCTCATGCATGTCCTCAGGTTACCCCATGCAATGCTAAGTACGAGGGAATGTAGTTGTCATGTAAAGGAAGTTTTCAATAAAGATATCGTGTTTAATGATTTAAGTCGTTATGTAATGTTCCTAATCCCTAAAGACACTAGAACTATCGATCTAATATATTGTATCACATGAATATTTTATATAATAAATCATGTTTAAGTGTGTAATAAAATTAGGGTTGTTAAAATTAAGATGGGCTCGACCTGACTAGGTATGGTTCGAGGTCGGTCTGATCCGGCCTGGCCAGTGGGCCAGGCCTAAAAGGCTCGCTGGACCCAGCTTGGTTTGCCGAGGGTCCAACCTGCCAGTCACCCGGCGACCCAGTCTAGTCCGGCTTAACCCGAAGAGGGCATGGGTATGGATTGTTGGTGCAGGTCCGGACCACTGGGTGTGGGTCTGGCCCGCTAGTGCGGATCTGGCACGGTGATCCGCGCGTCTGGCCCACGGTGCGGGTCCAACCCCGTATGGCGGTTTTCACCCCACTCGGTCTGCCTTGCTAGATGCGGCTAGATGTCGTGTCTGTCCATAGCCATCACCTTGCGGGTCATTGTGGGGTGCCTCCCCAGCCGCGCTTGAGAAACCGCGGCCCATCGCATGGGATGTGGCTCAATGCCACGTATGCATCCCTTAGATGCAGTCGAGCAACCGTGTCCTGCCGCCTCCAGCTACCAACCCAACCGGAAACTTCTTCCATTGCGTCGCGGCCTGGTGAATAGTGTCCCTTCCTCTGGTGCGCCATCGTGGTGCACTGCTACCGACGTCGGTGCATTGGTAGAATCTTCCATGGACCATCGGGTCCGCACTAATGGTCTGTTCCTCATGCCACTTGCGCCTATATTCTTCTGGGAACATTTTCTCCACTATGAATGTCTCCAATCTCCCTTATCATTTATTCGAGAGTTTGGACATGAAGAACTCCCATGGAGGAGGGGCTCGGGCCTTGTTCATTTCGGCCTATTCCCTCCACATTAAAAGTTTAAAAAGAAGGGAGATTTGAGGATTTTTAATTCAAACAACAAAGATAATTTAATCCTGGATAAAGAAACCCCAAAGAAGTCACCCTCCAGTAAGAATGCACGGTCCATGGATTAACCTGTTCATGGGTTAATCTACATTTATCATTTTGAAATAAGAATGGGGAAACTTTAAAATCAAATAACCCCTAACTCTTACGATGTTTGATGTTGTGGTGTTCATCCTCAGGGGATAAGGATGGAGACGTCACTTCCTAACTCTGATCTTCGAAAGGAATCAAAGATGATGAAGTTCTGCCAGTGTTCATTGTTCTTCACTAGGGTGGAAGTCAATATGAGGTTCTCCAGATAATCCTCCAAATTTTTAATCATTATTTCCCCAGATCGTCAAACTATAAATAGGAGCACGTCATAGCATTTCCATTATGATGTGACGTCACATTGCTACGATATTTTATTTAAGAAATATCATTGTTGTTATGCTTCATTAAAGTGTCGTTATGATGCATGTTAACGATCCATTAATAATCCTCATTAATGTTCATCATCGATGCCCTATCGCTGCCTCACAGCGTCATCATCCTCCACGCAACTGTGAGAAAGAAAAATAAAATAATTATTTTAAATTATTGTATTATTTTTCTCAAAAAGTCTGAAAAATAAATTTTTTGTTACGCCCTTCTATGTCAAAGTTAAGTCATTTCTAGGCGAATCCTGATGTTCTGAATTCAATGTTCCCTTATATTTTTAATATGAGCACTGTTTCAAAATATAAAATAACTCGCTCGCACATTTACTGAACACACCTTAAAAAAAGTTCAAAATTTGGTTCTAGGCTCTTTAAACATCAGAATCATGTGCCGTCGAATTTTTCAGTCTCAAAATAATTCCATATAGATAAAAAAATACACAAAAATTTTGAGCCATTACATTCTCCCTACCTTAGGGATTTACATCCTTGAAAGCCAAGACAACAACTAAACAAAAATATGGGGGTACTGAGCACGAATCTGAGCCTTTCACTCCCATGAGCTCTCTTAGAGATTCTCATGCTGCCATTGGACACGCACTAGAGGAATCGACCGCCCACGTACAACATGCTTCTGTTGATCCTATATCTCTACTGGGAACTCCGTAAACGTCACCTCATTGTCAATGTCCAGCTCACCCCAGTCGATGTTGTGCAATTGGTCATGAACGTACCTCCTCAGCTGCGACACGTGGAAAACATCATGAACCTGGTGAATCTGTGGGGGAAGAGCTAGGCGGTACGCCACCTCGCTAACTCTACTCAGGATCTAAAAGGTTTGATAAACCATGGAGATAGCTTGCCACCCCATCCAAATCTTTGCAATCCTTGTCGGGGTGAGACCCAGAGGAACACATGATATCCCTCCTCGAACTCCAATGGTATCTGTCTCCTATCAGCATAAGACCTATGTTTTCTCTGTGCAGTCCTCATCCACTTCTGGATGATCTCCACCTTCTCGGTGGTAGCTCGTACCATCTCTGGACCCATGAGTGTTGACTCCCCTGGGTATATCCAGCATATGGGTGATCTGTAAGGTCGCCCATATAAGGACTCAAATGGTACCATGCCAATGGTGTAGTGATAGATGTTGTTGTATGAAAACTCAACCAGTGGAAGGTGGTCCTCCCAACTACAACCAAATTCTAGAATGCAAGTATGAAGCATATCCTCCAAGTTCTGTATGGTTCACTCTGTCTGAACATCCGTCTAGGGATGAAAATTTGTGCTCAAATGCATTTGCATCCCGAACGCCTCCTGTAATCTCTTCCACAACTGGGATTTAAAGTGAGCATCGCGATCTGAGAAGATCGTCGAAGGCAACCAATGAAGTTGCACTATCTTCTGGATGTAGAGGCGTCTCAATCCCTCTATTGATCCCTACTCTTGGATGGGTAGTAAGTGAGCTGAATTGGTGAGTCGGTCAAAGATCACCTAGATAGAGTCGTGACCTCTAGATGTATGTGGTAACACCATCATGATGTCCATTGAGATACCACCTCATTTCCACTCCAGTACCTCAAGTGGTTGAGTCAAGCCTGCTGGAACCTGGTCCTTGGCCTTCACCTGCATAAAAGTGAGGCATCGTGTAATGAATTCATCCACTACTTTATTCATCACTGTCCACCGGTACTAATGCCAAAGGTTCTGGTACATATTTTCCACACCAGGATGTACCGCCGGAGGGGACATATGGAACTCCATCAACACCTCCTCCTGTAACATCACTGGAACTATGGTGCGCCCTCTGAAAAGGATGACGTGCTCCCCACCTATTGAAAATCCATCAGAAGCCCATCCTGAGGATATCTGAGCACGTCGGGCCTCGCATTCAACATCCCCCAACTATGCCTCCCTGAATTTCTATAAGAGTTAGGGAGTAACAGCCATTGACTAGAGGTAACCAGCTTAACCAACATCCACAAAGGATATTTTCATCACGGCTAACTGGTCTATCACCTCACTCAGCAACTTTAACCCAATCCTCCTACTGAGCACATCTTCCACCACGTTCCCCTTTCCAGGAGTGTAGACTATCTCAAAATAATAGTCCTAAAATAACTCTAGCCCTAATCAATGTCTTGGTTTCAGGTCCTTCTAGGAGAAGATACACATGAGACTCTTGTTGTTGGAGTAAATGGTGAACCGCTCACCCATCAAGTAGTGTTGCCACATCTTCAAGGAAAATACCACTACTGATAACTCCAGGTTGTGGGTCGCTTAGTTATGCTCATTCTACCTCAACTGTTGAGAGCTGTAGGCAATCACCGCTCTCTCCTACATTAGGAAAAAACCAAGCCCGATCCCTGATGCATCGTAGTAAACTACATACCCAACACCCTCCTCTGGTAATCTCAATATGGGGGTACTAGTCAGTCTCCTCCTTGGCTCCTGGAAACTCTGCTGGCATTTCTCTATCCACATGAAGGGTTTTCCCTTCTATGTCAATACTGATAAGGGTGTTTTTACCCTGAAAAGTTGGGTACGAACCTCCGATAGTAACCAGCCAGCCCCAATAAGCTTCGCACCTCAGTCACACTCCTAGGTGACTCCCAAGCAAGCATCACCTCTATCTTCGCTGGATCTACTAAAACTCCAGCCTCCGAGATGACATGTCTTAGAAAATGGACCTCCTGAATAAAAAACTAACACTTCGAGAGATTACCATAAATTTGGTCCTCTCATAGTGCATCCAAGATTATCCATAGGTGTACAGCGTGCTTCTCCTCCGATTCTGAGTACACCAAGATGTCATCGATGAAGACCACGATAAACTGATCGAGGAAGGGCTCAAATATCCCATTCATGAGGCCCATGAACACTTCTAGGGAATTGATCATGCTAAAAGCCATCACCAAGAACTCATAGTGGCCATACCAGCACTTGATGGCTATATTTGGTACATCCTTGTCTCATACCCGGAGCTAGTGATATCCCGATCTGAAGTCTATCTTTGAGAACCACTTCTCTCCCTTAGCTAGTCGAAGACGTCATCAATTCATGGCAGTGGGTACTTGTTCTTCATGGTCACTTAGTTTAGGTGCCAAAATTCTATGCACAACCTCAAACTCCCATCTGCCTTCTTGGTAAAAATCACTAGGGATCCCCATGGTGAAATGCTGGGCCTTACGAAACCCTTCTCCTATAAGTCCTCCAGCTATACCCTCAACTCAGGAAGCTCTGTAGGGGAAATTCGATATGTCGTTGTGGATATCAATGTCATCCCGGGGTATAGGCCAATACAGAAGTCTACCTATTTACAGGGAGGTAGCCCCGGAACAACTTTAGGAAAAAAATCCTCATACTCGTCCACCACTATAGGGAAGCTTGGACTCCTCTCCTCTACTGCATCAAGGCTGACGCTATCCAACTAGTGAGTGATTGGCAACACCCTCCTCTGATAGAGTCAATCCTGATCTACAAGGGTTTCCTTCTTGTCAGTGAAGGAAAACCTGGTCTGATCACCACATACACACTACACTTTACGCTTAAAATAGTTGATATGAGCATGGACTGTGGATAATTAGTTCATACCCAAGATGACATCGTAAGGCCTTGACGCTGCTACTAGGAGATCCCAGCCGAATCTCTCACCTCCTAGGGTAATCTCACACTGCCGGAACCAGTGTGTAATCTTCAAATCCCCTCCCATAGGAGTCTCTAACCATAAGGATCGATCCAATGGATCCACCGAAATCTTTGAGATCCGAAAGAGAGTCATGGAAAGGAATCAGTGACTAGAACTTGTGTCTATAAGTACTTCATATAGGATGGAGAAGACATTGATCGTACCTGGAATCATCTCTGGAGCACCATGGTCATAAGCCTCTAATGCCTGGAGCTGAGCTCACCCTTATCTGCCTACTCCCTGAGGTCGGGGTGGACCACTTGGGGGTCATGGAGATAACACCTCAAACTATCTACCACTTCCTGCCACTCGGCCAGCTCCCCTACCATGTCTGCCTCCCTACGGACCTCCTCGTTAGAACCACTATCACTGCCTTAGTAGCCCCTGAACCATCTGCTGGTCATCTGTATGGTGGGTCAAGTAGTCACATGTCATGTATCCCTGCCCACCGCACGAGTGGAAAATATTGGGGGTTTTCTGACTCCCTCTAGCATGGGAGCCTCGCACTGCCGACCCTAAGTCCTAGGGTCGGCCTCTGAAAGACCTGGCCCACTTGGGACCTCGCGTCTTCTATCTACTACCTGCTGAAGACTTTGTCTCCTAGGGTCTACTACTATCTATAGATGCGGGCTCTTCCTCCACCAAGAAGATCTCCATCATAAGGTCTTTCTCCAACACCCCAATCTTGGTAGGGATGTCGAGAGACACCACCAAAGCCCTGATCTCCCTCCCGATTCCCTGCTCAATAGGCTCAAGCCCTGAAGAAAGGGTCTCGCACCATATCTGTGGAGTAGCGAGAAATATCTTTGAACCTTGCCGAGTACTCGGCCACTATCATGTCATCCTGCTGTAGGTGAATCAACTCCTGGATGCGCATAGAGTGTAAGGTCGCAGGGAAAAACTCCCCCCAGAAAATCCTCTCAAAGTCAACCCAAGTGAGGGTCACCTCATTGTGATTCTGAATGGTCAAACTCCACCATCTCCATGTTGATCCCTATAGAAGGCTTGATTCCAAGATCACCATCTGGTCAGGTAGTTTCCTCACTAAGAGGAAAACTCAAGTCATAGCCTCCATCCAGTCCTCAGTGACCTGAGGATCCATCTCTCCCCTAAACATGGGAGGTCTCTGTCTTTGAAACTCATGTAGGGAACTCATCCTACAAACGTCCTTTTCCAGAACTGCCAGCAATAGATGCTGAAAATCGGGTGGTGGTAGCACTAGTACACCACCAATTGGTTCGATCTCAAGCACTGGTCCCTAAATGGACGCCTCATCACTAGGAGGCCTATCCTCATGACCTCGTATTGGGATCCTTGCTAGTCATCCACATTGAGGAATCCTGAGATAGATCAAGATGTACCATGGTTAGAAGGTTATACCTATTCGGATGACTCTTATTCAAAATAAAGAGACACTTATACAACCAGTGTTTTCATGTGTTGGTACAAAAATATAATTCAAGGTCCTGGTATATGGATATGTCGGCCGCCGCACCAACACTGGACTCCCTGAATCTGAAATTCAAACTCGCAACACTTAACATTGTTTCTCGAAAAAAACACAAACTCCTAGTCTATGAGGGGGAACCAACCACCCTTTGATACAAATTTGTCACGAACCGTCCCCTAGGGCTCATGTCGTGACTTCTCCAAGCCCGCCTCTCGAAGGCCAGGGGCTGGAGACTAGCGATGAAGGTGTCAACCTGAAAGTGGGAGGTATTTTCATGAGTAATTGTATGCACAAACACACCCAACCACACCCCAACACACTAAAAGGGGGAAACCAGTACCACTAAAACAAGGTTGAGTGCAAGTACAACTGAAAGTAAGTGGGGCATAATACAAACCCAACAAAGAACTGAAAACAGCAAGTACAAAAAGGAAACCCTGATGCCCATCAGCGGAAAAACCCCACTTGGTCGTGAGAGTAGTGAATCTACTAGAAGCCAAAGGAGTATGTCCTCTCTACCCGGTTCTACTGGTCCCTGCTGGTCCTAGGTCTCCAAGTCCACCGTCGAAGTGTCCGTCAGTCCCATCTCCCTGAGCACCCCTGTTGAAATGTCGGTCATCTGCACCAGGTACAACACATGCGGCCGAAGCCCATGCAGGGCTGAGTAACACAGTACTCGGTAGGGACCCCAAAACAAAAAAGAAATTCCCCACAGTAATTCTCAAGTAAAGCACGAAACACAAGACAACTCACGCCAGGTATATTCTTGGGTAGTAACAGTAGCATCATCAGTCACATTGTCAAACACCTCGGCTACTAGGAAACTCCTCCTCTAGTGAGTACAGTGGTTCTGCCAAGTCATGAAGAGGTGATTCCCACTAACCTTACATTGCTTAGGTAATCATCCCCCATCGCGTATCGTGGGCCTGCAAATTCGTAGAGAGATGCTTCCCGCTAGTCATGGCCAACTGAGGTACGCATCCTAATCACATACCATGGGCCTGTAAAATTACATAGAGGTGCTTCCCACCATTTTCCTTCCAAATCACAGAGAGGTGCTTCCCACTGGGCCAAAAGTCAGCAGTCTTCAAATCTCAGCCAGTCGCAGGGTTCTGTATATAGTGCGCTTAGGAGAATCGCTCCTTAAGCCCTTCATCTGATCACAAATATCAAAAAAGTTTCCATATAGCATGACAAAAGATCTTCCTCGTCGAGAGGGTCCCAACGCTGCAAACATCTTGTCAATCAGATGCGGGGTTTGTAAGATACGGACATTTTAGTAAAAAGGGGGGTGGTTGGGACGGGGCCCGGTCCGACCTGGTCAGACTGACTCAACAAACCCGGACTGGGGGTCCCATATACCTCAGTTCATTAAGATAGATATGACCTGACTAGGTGCATGTCGAGGTCAGTTTGGTCCGGCCTAGCCAGTGGGCTAGGCCCGAAAGGCCTCGCTAGACCCGGCCCGGTTGGCCGAGGGTCCAGCCTGCCAGGTCGTCTGGCGACCTAGTCTAGTCCAGCTCAGCCCGAAGAGGGCACAGGTCCGGTCTTCTGGCGCGGGTTCGGCACAGTGACCCATGGGTCCGGTCCACATCGCTAGACAAATCCAAATATCATGTTCGCCCGCCGCCATCACCCCGCGGGCCGCCGTGGGGTGCCTTCCTTGCCATGGTCGAGCGACTGCGGCCCTTCACGTGGGACATGGCTTGGTGCCGTGTCTGGAGCCCTCTGATGTGGTCGATCGACCACTTCCTACCACCTCCAACTGGTGGCTACTTCCATTGTGCTACGGCCCAATGAATCACGACCCTTCCTCTGACGCACCGTCATGGTGCACCGCCTCCCACCCACGGCCACCGTCGATGACGTCAGTGCATCGATAGACTCTTCCGCGGACCACCAGGTCCTCACTGGTGGTTCGTTCCTCATTCCACTTTCACCTATATTTTCCTGGTGACGCTCTCTCCACTGAGAAGGTCTCAAATCTTCCTTTCCATCGATTTGAGAGTTTGGCCACGAAGAACACCCATGGCAGACGGGCTTGGGCCATATTTGTGTCGGCCCACGCCCTCCGTGTTAGAAGTTTACAAAGAAGGGAGGTTCAAGAATTTTTAATTCAAACAACAAGGATAATTCAATCCCAGATAAAGAAACCCCAAAGAAGTCACCCTCCCGCAAGAACGCATGGTTCGTGGATTAACTTATTCATTGGTTAATCCACATTGGTCATTTTGAAATAAGAATAGGAAAACTTTAAAATCAAATAACTCCTACCTTTTACAACGTCTGATGTTGCGGCGTTCGTTCTTGAGGGATTAAGAGGTCGACATCGCTTCCTAGCTCCGATATTCAAAAGGCATAAAAGATGATGAAGTTCCACCAGCATTCATCATTCTTCACTGGGGTGGAAGTCCGTCAGAGGTTTTCTAGAGAATCCTCAAAATATTTAATCCTTATTTCCCCAGCGCATCGAACCATAAATAGGAGCATGTCACAGCGTTTCCATTATGATGCGACGTCGCGTCGCTACGCTGTTTTATTTAAGAAACAGCATCACTGTTACACGTCATTAAAGTGTTGTTATGCTGCGAGTTAATGAGCCATTAATGAGCCTCATTAATGCGCATTGTCGCTGCCCCGTAGTGTCGTCGTCTGCCACTCAACTGTGAGAAAGAAAAATAAAATAATTATTTTAAATTATTTTATTATTTTTCTTGATAAGTTTGAAAAATAACTTTTCTTCTCAGCCCTTGATGGCTGAAGTTAATTCATTTCTAGGCAAATCCCAACGTTCTAAATTCAACGGTGCCCTCAGATTTTTAATCTGAGAACTGGCTCAAAAGATAGAAAAACTCATTCGTGCGTTTACTGAATGTACCTAAAACAAAGTTCAAAATACTCTTCGGGGCTCTTCAGGCCTCGGAATCATGAGTCTTCAAATTTCACAGTCTCGAAATAATTCCATATAAATAAAAAAAAATTACACGGAAATTCCGAGCCGTTACAAAAGGTACACTTTATGAGCACTTTTGTTTAGCGTTGATAATGGGTACCATTTATCAATGCTTTATTTTAGCACGAATAAAGGCTAACTTTATTAGTGCTTTATTTTTAGGGCTTATAAAGGATACCATTTATCAGTGCTTCATTTTTAGTGCTCATAAAGGATAACTTTATCAGTGCTTTGTTTTTAGTGCTTATAAAGGATACCATTTATCAGTGATTTAATTTTAGTGCCCACAAAGGGATCCTTTATTAGTGATTTTTTAGCACTGATAAAAATCTAAAAAATATAAATTAATTAAATAAATAAAAAATAAAAAGTTTTTTTAAAAAATATTAAAAAAATAGTAATTAAATAATTACTGATAAAAATGAATAAAATGAATTTACTAAAAATAAATTATAAATACTAATAAATAGTATATATTAAATATATAAATATATGTAAAATGAAAATTAAACAAAAAAATTAAAAATAAGTAAATTGAGAAAATTATTAAACATTTTGCTAATTAAATAATTGTTGATAATGTTAAAAAAAATAGTATATATTAAATATATGGATATATATGAATGTATGTAAATATGATTTATATAATACAAAATATTTATGATTTACATTAAATAGTAATACATTTAGTGAATAATGGTTTATAATTAAAAATTTATATGAATTAAAAATATTGACTAATTGCATCGAGTAACGGAGATAATTGAATATCGTTTGATTTTTCAATTTAGCATAGATCGAACGTGTGTTATATTGATTTTGGATACATATACATAAATAATGAATTTTTATAAACGCACACACACAAACGTATACGTGATTAATGAAATCTTATATAGAAACACATATACCTAATATTTATATAATTTATTCAAATTTTTGTATTCATTTTAAAATTTCATTATAACATAACAAATTTAATATATTATGTTTTGAATCATTAAATTTTATTTATTTATTATTAATATTATTAAAGTTAGGGATTATTTATTAATTTTTAATATGTTTTATTTTTTATTTTTTATTTTTTATTTTTTATTTTTTATTTTTTATTATTTATTATTTATTTTTTTGGAATTTAATAAATTTATAGTATTTATTTGATATATATTTAGTTACTTTATTTTAATATTTTCAATATTTATTCATCTTTATTTCAATATATATCCATATTTTTTAAATAATTTATATTTAATTAAAAAAACTTATCCATTTTTTCAATATTATAAAAGTGTACTCATTTTTAATTATTTAATTCCACTCATTTTTAACATGCATGAACTTAAGATTAAATATTCATTAATAATGTTAAAAAAATATTTGTAAAAAATACAAATAAAAATATTTATAAATGTATATTTACTATATTTATACCTTTATAATTACAAATAAATAAATATTTTTAAAAAAATTATATAATTATAAATAAATTATTATATATATTAAAATAATTATAAAATTATAATAAATTTATCTAAATAATAAATATATTTACTATAATTATATTTATATATATTTATTAAATATATATATATATATATATTAAATATATATATAATGATATATATATTATTTTCTTAAAAAGTATTTATATAATTATAAATAAATAATTATATATTTAAATAATTATAAAATTGTGATAAATATATTTAAATAAAGAATATATTTACTATATTTATATATATACATATTAAATATATTTAAAAATTATTTATAATTATAATTATAAATCATTTATCAGTGCTTATTAACTTAGTACTCATAAAAGGGATCTTTATGAGTGTTTTTTTAGAAGCTCTAATAAAAGTGTCCTGATCTATTTTAAGAACCCTAACCATCATGAACTAGTACTTGATATCTGAGGCTCTCAATGGAAGACACCTACTGTCGGCTCCCCTTGTTGTTGAATCCAAGATCGAATCTAGTTTAGAATCAAAGCTCCAACTATTCCAAGGCTCAAATCTAAGGCTCAAACGATTCAAGGTTTAAATGAAACCAACGCTTGAATGAAATCTTGGTTTTTTTATATCTCTACTTTCCCTCAGTTTTCCACTAAACCTCTCATCCCATATTTGTGTATCCCAACAACTCCAGTTGCACTATCTTATAATAAAATGTCCCAAAATTCACTATTTTTTAGATATTTTGAAGTATCATCTTCCTTAATAGAATGTGGATCTCCTTGGGACAATATCGGTACTGTGTTACTTGAAATATATCAAACCCAATGTTGGGTCATGTTGTTGTGAGGTATAATAGTCTCCCAATACCTATATTCCATGACATATACCTATTTGCAATCATCAAACTTTAAAAATTTCATCCATATAGTAGTTATTGTTGTCGTTGGTTTGAATTATTCCATTGAAAATCACTTGCCAACCACCTTTTCATATTTTTACTGAGAAATTAATGTGCTATAATTTTTTTATTCACCTATAAACCAAGGAAAATTCTTAACTCCCAAATCATAGACATCTTGATATCATGCCTCATATGATCCAAAAAAAATCATAGTTATTTTTCCAATCCTCAAATACTATGTCTTCGACATATATGAGTACTAATATCTTTTTATCATTCTCCTTCATGATGTAGAGGTTGTGATTAACTCTACCTCACTAAAAACTAAGATTTACTAGGTATTGATCCAACCTTAAATACCAGGTCCTGAGTGATTTCTTTATCATGTACAAAGAATTATTTAATTGTCACACCTTTCTCTCATTTTCATCCATAATAAACCCATAAAATTTCTCAATGTTTTCTCACCCCTTAATAACTATATTGAGTGACATAGATTTGACATCACTTTAGTATAATTTTAACTACATTTTTACTAAAATAACCAAGAAAATTCAAATAGTTTCCAACTTTTCTATGGGAGTAAATTTTTTATAAATATAAATGACTTTGATCTAGGAATTACCCTTACACACTATCCATTCTTTATTTTGATACACTTTTCCACAATCAATTAGTTTATTACATAACACCCACTTGGTTCTAATAACATTTTCATCTTACAGCCTTGGAATAATTTCCCATGTCACATTGTTCTTATTTGGATCAAAATCCTCATGAATAGATTTTATCCAATTATCATCATTGTTAGCCTCTCAAAATTATTTAGGTTATACTTAAAAAAAATGAGGTTTCTTGTAGATTCTTACTGCTCTGAGTTTTCACTGAAACTGTCTGATCACCAATTAAATTTTATTCATTATTTTATCCTTAATTTTATTTCATAGAGTACAACTATCAACTTCACCAACTTCATATCCCAAATAGTTATTATTGAAATTTGTTGCTTAAAACTCATCCCCCCATCTCCTTTATGTTGCTTATACTACTCTAATATTTATTCATCCCATGAATGAATATTTCATAGAGTATTTCAATTACTATAGGTGCATGTCCACAAGAGATGGAGGATTTGTGTCAAACAAAAAAATGAAATGATAAATGTCTGGGAGATGACTTGATGTGGGATACTGGTTTTATAATGTATGATGCTCATAGAAGTGAGGAATTCACATTGAGGTCCACATTGTATGGGATGATAAATGCCTTCCCCGCTTATGTAAATTTATCAGACTACAGCATTAAAGGAATTTTCAGGTGTCCCATTTTTGAAAAATGAACAAAGTCAGTTCAGTTGACACATTCCTTGAAGACTACGTTTTTAGGACATCAAAAAATTTAACCTAGACAACATAAATACTGATCCTGGATAAAAAAAATTGATTGGAATATCAAACATGGTAAAACACCATCTCCAATAACAGGTGATCAAATATTAGATAAATTAAAATATATTGATATTGTTTTATGTAAACAATTTTCAAAAAACCTTATGAAATCAGGTTGGAAGATGATATCAATTTTATTTGAATTACCATATTGGAATTGTTTGTATGAAAAAAAATTTCTTGAAGTCATGCATATAGAAAAAATAATTATTTGATAAGGTAGTAACCTATGTTATTGTCACATTACTAAATGTTCTTAGAAAAATGAAACATTGAATCAATGATAGGTTGGACATGATTGACATAGGGATAAGGGGAGATTTGGAAACTGTGAAGGGTGAAGGGTGGACTTTTCTTCCTACACTAGCTTATACTATATCCAAAAAGGAAAATTTTCAATTTTTTCTTTTCCTTAATAGTGTAAAAGTTATATAGGGGTATTCATAAAATATCAATAATGTTGTGTCAATGACTATTTTGAAGTTACAAGGACTAAAATCACATGACGGTCATGTTTTGATGTAAGATTTGATGCATGTTTCTTTCTGTTGCATTCTGACTCAAAATTTATGACATATATTAATTGGCCTCTACTTCTTTTTCAAATCTATATGTAGTAAATTTATAGACCTGATGATGTTTCCAATCATTAATAAGGATGTTGTAATCATATTTTGTGAATTATAGATGTTATTACCACCATCATTCTTTGAATAATGGTCTACCCAATGGTTCACTTGGTTATAGAGGTTCAACAATGTGGTCCTTTCCATTACAGATGGATGTACCCCATTGAACGGTTTATGAAAATATTGAAAGGGAGTGTCAAGAATTAAATTCATCCAAAATGTTATAATGTATAATGATATATTATTGAAAAGCTATTGAATTCTGTACTGATTACCAATCAAATGATGACAACATTAGTCTCCCAAAGTCTCAACATCAATGGCTAGCCAGGGGACTGAATACAAATATTATATCTTATACTAGTTTTATAATAAATGGTTACACATTCTATACAAAATAAAATGATGCCTGTAATATGATGCAAAGCAGTGGTGCTATGCTTGTGGAATAAGCGATGTATATATCTGGTTCCAAGGATAGAAATACAATTTATTCAAATATGTCATATTTTGGAATTATCTAATAGATATATTATTTGGATTATAAAACATTTCAGGTACTTATTTTCCATTGAAAATCAGTTTCCAACATGAGTCAAGTGAAAGTTGATGAAATGGGGTTCATGACGATGAATTTCAGTGTGGAAGGGGGGAAAGACAATCTATTCATAATGGAATCATAAGAAATGAAATTATTTTATGTCTCAAATTCAGAAAACAAGAATTGGTTGATTTTTTTAATGGTTGAGGCACTGGCCTCTTTATTGAAAAGAAAAAAGAAAATTCAAATTTTAGGGCTACAAAACAGAACCGTAAAGGAACATCAGAAAATAGAAAAAGAGTTCACCCGGGTCTCGAGCGGGTACTCATGCTGTGATAAGGCAATCTCCCACCCTTTCCAAGAGGATGCCTTCCTCTCTTCCCAGTCCGTGCTTGCGTCCACGCACCACCTTCATCACCCTCTGCATCAATGGGAGTAGACACAGAGGGATCATCATTCTTTGATCCAACTTTTTCACAATTTGCAGTGAGCACATCAAAAGTGTTATAAATGTTAACATTACAAAGTACCTTCTCACATGGGGATGCAATGTTATGAATTTCCATTAGTCCTTTGTCTTCAGGCTTATCTAGCTTCATCATGGTAGTGGAATGAGCCACCATTTCTTTGCTGATGGAGTCGTTACTAGTTTCCGCTTCATGGCTGGTGGCCTTATCAGGCTGCATAACATCACTATACAGTAGCCCCGCAAGGGGGGTGGGAAGTATGGTATCAATTTGAATGGGAGAGGATATTGCATAACAGTGCAAGGTTTCGGGTACAAAATCAGTGTGTACAACCGAAGCCTGCGGTAATGAAGTATCTCCAGTAATATATTTCAAATCATAAGAAACGGAGGCTTTTCCAAGTGCTGGAAAAACAGGGTCTTTAGCTTTTTTTGAGAATTGGAATGGCAAGATGGCATACCAAATTCAATATCAGTAGTGGGACTTATTTTTACCCTTTGTTGATTGAACTTAAACTTCTCTGAGGTTGCAGCATCTAGAAAAATCTTACCCTTTCTCCATTTTAGAGCATGCATCTCTTGTCGTACTCTGTCATCAGCCATTGCTTGAGCCCATATTTCCTTCTCTATTTGACTGTCTTCTGATTCCGAATTATGTTCTTATTCTTCCATTCCTTTGACCAAATTATCTTTAAATGAGAGACCTCCTTCAGATTTTCTAGTTCCTTCTACTATATCAGCCCAACTGGCTTTCTTCGCTCCATCCAGACGAGGGGCAACAGGCTGCCCAGTCTGGACATTCTCAGAGGTAGAGATTTGACCAGTAGGAATTGGAGGTGCACCTGGGTGTTGATTCGGAAGATCATAACTCTCTTGGGAGGTCTTGAGATCCTCCTTACCTTTGCATTGAGATTAATCATGTCCTCTCAGCATGCATTTGGTACATTTAGTACCTGATCGACAGTTGGATTTGGAGTGTCCTATCACGCAACAGATTTCACAAAACATAGGTAATTTTTCATACACAATTCTCAGACTGATTTCATCCTTATGGGTGGAGAGAAAAACTTTGTCAATCAAGGTAGATCTTAAATCAACCTCAACTAAAATTCTGGCAAAATGGCCAAAGGAAGCTTTCTCAGTGGCATGATCCATACGGATCAGGATGCCTATTGCAGAGACAATGTCAAATAGAATTTCAGAATGCCATAAAACCCAATTTAAACCATATATCTTGATCCAGACTTGCGCAAAAGTGTCCTTGAAGTCATAAAGACTAAAGTTAGGTTTCCATTCGTAGATCCTAAGTGTTCCTGGTTTGAGGTTTACTGACCCAAACCCCCAAGCACGACCTTTCAATTCAAAGGAAGGAAACAATACATGGAAGAAACCCTTCCCCATCGAGATACATTTAAAGTCACTAAATCCCCAAATTTTAGAAAGACAGACCAAAAGGTCAGAAATTTTCCAAGGGGTCATTCCCTTGGTAAGGGAAATACGGGAGATGAAGGAATTCTTGCAGAGTTCTAACCTTTGCATGATTTCACCATCCAAAGCAGAAACATGAGTCGTAGATCCCTTTCGAATAATACGTTGTGGGATGAGATTTTCTGGAAATACGAAGGAACCAGTAGGAATACCAGAAGAGGAGAAGAGACTAAGATGTTTTTCAAGAGCCCGAACCTTATTCGTGTCCTTCAGAATCCAGGGAGAGAAGCTATTTCAAGCGTCATACGAGAAGAGGTTCAGTCCCAATGTAGAAAATGTCTTGTACATTAGAGTGGAGCACAAAGAGGGGATTCGGATTCTTGATAGAGGAACCAAATCCCTAGAACCATTAAAAAAATAAAGAGAGTTCAATGATAATGTAAAAGTGTTTTTTAATATACTATGTTTTTTCTCGTAATATTATATGTTCTCTACTATATTAACATAATCTAAATTATATTTTTGACTACTCTTGCTGACAATGTCTTCTACACATGATGATGTTACCAATCCCTCAGAATAACTATAATAACAGAAACCCTTTGGAAAGATTTAAAGGTAATGTTATGATATACTTTCTCTATTTTACTGAAAAATTATATAATGAAATGTTGATTTATTTTTCAATACTCCTTATAGAGTTTATTTATTTTAGAACATTTATATCAATATTTAATTAATTTATGCACAAAAACTTCCATAGACTTATTCTCCATCAAAACCTTTTCACCCCTACAGTGTTGGAATTTATCACTTTCCTTCAAGTTCCCTCCATTGCATTTACAAGAATAGTAACGATGTTTCCTCTACTCAATCATAGAGGTAATATTGATGTTTTCACAGTAAAATCATTGACCATAGAAATAATTTATTTTTTCATATAAATGTTTAATTTATTTATTTTTATTATTACTCACATAAGAATTGTTTTCTTATACAAGTGTTTTTTTTTGAGTTGGGGTGGTCTATCCATCTTTCATGAATTTCTGCACCAAAACTTCCACAAACGTCTTCTCCCTCAAAACCTTTTCACCCCTATAGTGTTGGAATTTATCACTTTCCTTCAAGTTCCATCCACTGCTTAATCATAGAGGTAATATTGATGTTTCCATAGTAAAATCATTGTTCAAATAATTAATGTATTATTTCATATTTATGTTTAATTTATTTCTTTTTGGTATTACTCATATAATTATTATTTTCTTATAGAGGTGGATTATTTTGTTTGAGTTGGGATAGTTTGTTCGAAGCTGCTCATACTCATGAGATATTGGACTTCAAGCGTATAATTGATATAATTATGACAATTAAATGTGTCAAAAATGCATATAACCATCATGAAAAGGTGAATTCCTACTAATTTAACTAATTTTGTCATTATTTTATCTACTATTTGTAATTTAATTTCCTTATCATTTTTATCTACTTATTATTTATTTTTTTCATAGATCTTTTGGGAATTAAAATTTTTCTTTGAATTATCTACAAAAATTCACAAAAGAGATAAAATATTCCTTTCTTTCAATGTTACTATGATTTCTATTACCTTTCACTGCCAACTTACCAACACTATATATTGAGTCGATGTTATTAGCTAAAAAACCTTTCTCTTTGTAATCCATAAGAATATAGGAAGATCATTTTCCCATTGTGGGGAATTTTCATTATATAGTGGGCACTTAAGCTTCCTCTAATTATTTGGATTTAAATAATGAAAAATATTATTCAGCTAAGAACATATAGTCAATATATGTTATTGGAAGTTTAAGAAATAAAGTCAATATAAATTATAGTACCATTTATAGTTAGAATTGTTTTTGAGACTTTGGTATGTGTAGGAATCATCTGCACCTCAATACGAGACATGGTGTGACCGATATGACTCCAAGTGATTCTTTCTATTTAAAATTGACATTAATTTTAGTAAAAAGACAAGTGACATACTCAAAATTGAGCAAACATATTCATATTCTTTTGATATTTTAATACAATGATCCATAAGTCATTTTTGATATATAGGAATCAGCCTCACCTCAATCTGATACACAATGTTCTTGGTATGACTCAAAGTGTTTGTTATCAGTTTAAAATCGATATTTTACTTCAAAAATTATCACTCACTGAAAACTAAGAAAATGATATCATATTTTCTTAATAATTTATGACATTTATTCATAAATCATTTGTGATCTATAGGAATTAGTCTCATTTAAAATCAATACACTATGTGATCTATATGAGCCAAAGTGTGTGTTTCAAGTTTAAAATGACATTTTAGTAAAAAAGAAAAGTTACAAACTTAAAACTAAGAAAACACATTCATATTATTTTAATAATTCAGTAAAATTGTCCATAAGTCATTTTGGATGTTTATGAATTAACCGCACCTCAATCTGACGCACGGTGTGACCGGTATGACTCTAAGTGTGTCTTTATTTAAAATTAACATAAATTTTAGTAAAAATGAAAATTGACCAACTCAAAACTAACAAAATGCATTAATATTGTTTTGATACTTTAGAAAAATTATCCATAAGTAATTTGAGATGTGTAGGAATTATTCGCACCTCAATCCGATGCACGGTGAGACCGGTATGGATCTGAGTGCGTCTTTTTATTTAAAATTGACATCAATTTTAGTAAAAAGGAAAATTAACCTCATCAAAACCAAGAAAATGCATTCATATTATTTAGATAATTTATTAAAATTATCCATAAGTCATTTGTGACATGTATGAATCATCCTAACCTCAATCTGATTCCCATTGTACCTGGTATGACTTAATGTGTTCGTTATGAGTTTAAAATCAACCTTTTAGTTCAAAGAGTGTCAACCAATGAAAACCAAGAAAATGTACTAGGATTTTATTTATAATTTAAGACATCAATTCATAATTCATTTGTGATTTTTAAGAATTTTTAACACATCAAACTGATACATGATGTGATCGGTATGAGTCAAAGTGTGTGTTTCAAGCTTAACATGACATTTTAGTAAAAAAAGACAAGTGATGTGCTTAAAACAAAAAAACACATTTGAATTATTTTTATACTTTAGTAAAATTATCCATAAGTCATTTGGGACATGTAGGAATCAACCTCACCTCAATTTGATGCATGGTGTGACTGGTTTGACTTTAATTGTGTCTTTATTTAAAATTGACATCAATTTTAGTAAAAAGGATGACTAACCTACTAAAAACTAATAAAATTCATTTGGATTGATTTTATTTATTAATAAAATGATCCATAATACATTTTTGATGTGTAGGAATAAATTGAACCTCAATCTGATACACGATATTCCTGGTATGACTCAAATTGTTCGTTGTCAATTTAAAATCGACATTTTAGTTCAAAAAGTGTCACTCGCTGAAAACTGAGAAAACATGCTTATATTTTATTGATAATTTAGTATAATGATTCATAAGTAATTTTTTATGTGTAGGTTTTTGTCTCACATCAAACCGATACATGATGTGAACGGTATGAGTTAAAATGCGTGTTTCCAGTTTAAAAGGTCATTTTAGTAAAAAATACAATTGACTTACTTGAAACTAATAAAAAACATTCATATTGTTTTAATACTTTAGTAAAATGATACATAAGTCATTTAAGACATGTAGTAATCATCCTAATCTCCATTTGACGCACGGTGTGACCGATATGACTCCAAGTGTGTCTTTTTATTTAAAAATGACATCAATTTTAGTAAAAATGACAACTGACCTACTCAAAACTGAGAAAATGCATTTGAATTGTTTAAATACATTAGAAAAATGAGAAATAATTCGTTTTTGATTTGTATGAATCAGACACACCTCATTATGATACACGATGTTCCTGTTATGACTCCATGTGTCTGTTATCAGTTTAAAATCTACATTTTAGTTCAAAAAGTGTCACTCATTGAAAATCAAGTAAACGCACTCAGATTTTGTTGATAATTTGGTACAATGATTCATAAGATATTTTTGACATTTAGGAATCAGTGTCATTTTAAAATGACACACGATGTGACTATATGAGTCAAATTGTGTGTTTTCAGATTAAAATGACATTTTACTAAAAAAGTCAAATAACGTACTCAAAACTGATAAAACACGTTCAGATTATTTTGATACTTTATGAAAACATTCCATAAGCCATATGAGACATGTAGTAATCAGATTCACCTCAATCTGACGCATGCTGTGATCGTTATGACTCCAAGTGTGTCTTTTCAATATATAAGTGTCATTTTAGTTTAAAATGTACATCACATTTCCAAAATCGAGACAATGAGACTATATTGTTTTCTAAGAATTCTATATGCTATTAATTAATTGATTTAATTATTTTTTTTATCTTATACTTGTTTATATTACATCGGTCAGGGGAGGTGGAATCAACAAACAAAAACCTACCTAAATGCACACGGGGACGCGCAAAACCGAGACCTCCCAAACACCACCACAGGATGAAACCACTAGTATGCACCCATGGGGATTTATCTTATACTTATTTAATTAATTTTCATAGAGATAATTCTTTAATATGAACAATAAATGGTGTAACATATAAGAATAAATCGAAACTCAATTCAATACAAATTGTTTCTGGTATGAATCAAAGTTTAGTTTAAAATTATTTAACACTTTTTATTAATTTATTTCCTTATATTATTACTAACATAAGAATTTTTTTCTTATACAGGGGCATTATTTTCTTCAAGCATGGGTGGTTCATTCTTCAATAGCATGATTCGGGGTTAGGATCAAAATAAAATGTAACATTTATGTTTTTTAATGTATTCAATAATTTTTACTTATGTAATTATATAAACCATTGTTTGAAATGTATATAATATAGTGTTTTTCCCTTGTATTTGTGTTGTAAATTTCATTTCATTTAAATTGTGTATTGTTACTTTATTTTTTTGATATCTAGTGGTGTTTCTGGTGTTGTGGTGTGATGTTATATCACATTGCACTATTGTTGTAGAGTTTTGTTACAATACACTATAGAATGACCTTTTGTTAGTTCTTTTTTAGCACAAATAAAAGACTGGGGCTTTTAATCTCACTCTGGTATTCAGTGCTTATCTAGAACTAATAAATTCCATTTTTATCTCTGTTAAAGACCTATTTTGTAGTAGTGATGTTTAAAGTAGTTAAATATTTTACTTCCTCTTAACTATTAACTCCCATAAGTTAATCGATAGACTTTGATAAAATATAGTCTATTTAAACAGATTTAGGAATTATAATTTCAACATGATTAAAAAGATTTAAAAAGATTCAACCTCTTTTTGTAAACAAGTAATCATTATTTAATAGGATATAAAAATGAAATGATATCATATGTTAATCATTTTAATATGATTCAAAAAAAATTAAATATACTAGATCCCCCTAAATTAATGCATTATAAAAATAGATACCAATAGTAAAGTAGTGAGACAAATAATAAAAAAATTAAGTCTCCCCTTTAAATAATGTTTTAAAGTAACCAAACCAACTTGTGTATGTTTTGAATTTCAACTATATAAAACTCAATTAAAACTTCTCATTTATAATAATTTAAAAGATATAAAGCTACATAAAAATATGTTATGATATTCAAGTAATTATAAAATGATATGCAATGAATTACAAGTAACAAATATTGTATTTCCATTCCAATAAACAAGAAAAAAAAGATAGATTACATGCTCATTGGACATAAAGAAATCATAAAAAGATTCATGCATATTTATTTCGAACTTCCATCATACCAAGTTCATACTTTATTTTCTCAAAATTAGATGATTTTAAGGTTTTAGTAAAAATATTATCTAATTGATAATTTATAAAAACATATTCCAAACTAATTTCTCATTTTTTTTACATGATCTCGAATAAAATGATATCTAACTTACATATTTTTAGTTATTGAGTGTTGTAAATGGTTTTTATAAATATAAATAGCAAATGTATTATCATATAAAATGTAAAACTTATCAAAATAAACATCAAAATTATTAAAATTCTCCTTAATCCATAAAGATGGCGCAATATTGCTTACATCAATAACATAACACTGGTACTCTTTCTATCAATTTTACATCCTCAAAAATTAAAATCAGAATAATTTTTTAGTTCAAAATGGGTTTTTCTAGGATAAATAAACCAAGATTTATATTAAACATATTTAATAATCCTTTTAACATCTATCAAGTTACTTTCTTTAGGGTCTTCTTGAAATCTAGCACACATACATACACTAGAAATAAAATTATGGCTCAAAGTGATTAAATAAATCAAAATACCAATAATTTCTCTAAAAATATCTACACCTAATTTATAGGAAGAACTCATAGGGATATTTTTGATTTTACAATAATAAAGTCCAAATCTTTTAACCAATTCCTAAGTATGTTTATATTTATTAATAAAAATTTCATCATTCCTTTCATATATTTGAAGGCTTAAAAAGAATTTCAATTATCCAATAAGACTCAGATCAAATTCAAAATTCATTAAATCTAAAAATTATTTATAAATAAATTCACTTGAATATCCAAAAATGATATCATTCACATAAATTTGAATAGTTGAAATATATTTATAGTTGTTATTAATAAATTAAATTGGATTTATGTAACATCCCGGATCCGAGTGCCACTCAACGAGTGCCCAGGACCCGGTTGGTCACATGACCTCAAGCGCATTTCCCCAAACGCCAGAGGTTGCCGACTAGCAGCGAGGGCCCAGGTCTGATATTGGGGAAACTATGCCCTCATTTGACAAAGTGTATCATAGTGGAATAAAATAAATAACATACAACAACAGCAGAAGAAGTAGAACATACATAACTGAAATGAACAACTTGCAGTAAAAGATAGCCAACAGTTATATAGATAATGATGCAACATGCCTTTAGTTCTAAGAAAATAACCAGAACATGTTACACAACAATACAGTATAATACAATACAGCTCAAGTACATGTACAGCATAACAAAACAGAACAGCTAGTAGCATCGCGAGCCTAAGCCCGGTCCCATACTCCCCTACTCCTCACCAAGAATCAAGTACCTGTATAGGGACCCTTTCCCTTATCCATACCTGAAAAAATGTAATATGTTTGGGGCTGAAGACATGACCCCAAATAGGGTGTGAGAAATAAATCGCAGTAGGCACCCACCAAAGGCCCGTGCCCAATTGTGTGAAAATATGCAACTACAGTGTGAAAAAGTAAATGCAGTAAACCAGTAAGTACTCAAAATTAACTATCACTACCAGTTTTTTTTTCATTTTCGTTTTAACCATTTAATTTAATAACATTTTGTGTTCATCAGAACCAATCCCTCAGACCAATAAAAATCTTGCCATCAGGCTAATATAGTAAAACCACACCCTTAGGCTAGCCCTTAGTCTATCAAATATTTCCCTCCAGAGAAATAGAATATTTCCCTCAGGTCAAACTGAAATGAAACCCTCAGGTAATCAGAATCTTTTCCTCGGGATAATAGAACCACTGCCCTCAGGCTAAGTAGTACCTTGCCCTCAAGCTATACAAACCATGCCCTCAGGCTAAAAAGAACACTTCCCTCAGGCTCAAGTAACCGGGCTAAGCCCAAAGCATAAACATGAAATTTATATACAGTTCCTCTCAAGGAAAAAGAAATTCAAAATATAAACATGGAATACCCTCGGGTATCCTGGCCAAATGGCTAAATAGAGGAACGCACCCCCGGGGTGGTCCTAGATCCAAGAAGCAATCCCAAACAACACTTTATTATTACATTTAATTACCTATACAATTCTAGGTATTCAAAACATCCAAGGCCTCAGCCACATGACACCCCAACGTGGGTCCGTAGCACAATGGTACACACAAACGCACAGCATTTGGAATTAAAACACTAAGCCACCTACCTCGATTGCCCCTGATCGGTATACGTGAATGACGCTCCTCGAATCGCCCATGAACAAAATAGATCTTAGGTAAAAGAAAATCCGTTCAAACGTAAATAACTTCCCTTATAGGAATAATTGGAAAGAATGGTTCCAGGAGAGGATAGGTCTTACCCGTACGGTTCCAACGAGATCGATGAAGGCGGAATCAGATTCCCGGTGCTTGCTCGGGTGATCTCCAAAGTTCTGTTTGTCCTCCCGAGCTCTCCTCCGTTTCTAAGACTTCCCTATGAATAGGGGAGGATACTACCCATTTTAAGCGAAAAAACAGACTACACGGCGTGTACTATTGGTTACACGGCGTGTAGTTTTCATTTTTTTTAACTGTTCCTTTGGTGGCTTCTCACCAGCGTGGCAATGTTCATCTATCGACATGAGTACACAGCTTGTAATACCTAAGTACACGGCATGTACTATCACTCAGCTGGCCACCGCCTTACTATTTGCCTACTGACTAACTACATGGTGTGTACATACCACTACACGGCGTGTAGTCGGTTTTTACATCCATCATCATCGACCGGTCTACATTCCCTGTGTACTCCTTCCACACGGAAAAATTACACGGCGTGTGGAAAAGTACACGGCGTGTAGTCACAAAATTTAGGATTTCCTCCAAATTTCCTTATTCTCTCAAAAACACTTAAGGAAAAGAGAAAAGAAGAAACTCGTACCTTAAGAATAAGAACAGAGTTCTTACAAACTTCCCCCCTTAAAGAAATTTTTCCCCGAATTTCCCTTCCATGGGTGGCGAAGATAAAGCTGTGAACAACTCTGGCCACCGAGCACGTACATCTGTCTCCCACTCCCAGGTTTCGTCCTGCACTCGGCTATGCTGCCATAGCACCCGTACGAGAGGAACTAACTGGCCTCGGAGAACATTCGTGCTCCTATCCACAATACGAATCGGATGTTCCTCAAAGGATGCATCGATCTGAAGCTCAACCTCCTCTGGATGAAATATGTGAGATGGGTCTAAATGATAACGACGCAACTGAGATATATGGAAGACATCGTGCATGGCCCGGTACCTCTGTGGTAACTGTAACCGATAGGCAATCGGCCCGACTCTCTCCAGAATCTCAAATGGACCCACATACCATGGTGAAAGTTTAACCTCTCTCCTGATCTTCCTGTGTCCCAACCTCAGTGAAACACGCAAGAAAACCTGATCCCCGACCGCGAACTCCTAGGGTCATCTGCAGCGATCAGCATAAGATTTCTGATAAGACTGTGCGGTAGCCATCAGCTTCTAAATCAACTGGACCTGCTCAGAAGTCTCCTGCATGAGACGTGGTCCTAGTAAAGATTCCTCACCTACCTCTAACCAGCACAAGGGGGTCGGCATGGCCTACCATATAAAGCCTCGTAAGGTTCCATTTCAATAGTTTCCTAAAAACTATTATTATAGGAAAACTCGACTAAGGGTATATGCTTCTCCCAAGAGCCGCCAAAGTCTAGGATGCATGCATGCAGCATGTCCTCAAGCACCTGTATCGTGCGTTCTGACTGGCCATCGGTCTGAGGGTGGTAAGCTATGCTCAGAAGCACCTGTGTACCCAGTTCCCTCTAAAAACTCTGCCAGAAATGAGACGTAAAACGAGTTTCCCTGTCTGAAATGATAGAACGAGGGACCCCATGAAGATGTACGACCACTCAGATATACAGCTTCCTGATCTCGTCAACTCCTATGGTCTCCTTGATCGGCAAAAAGTGAGCTACCTTTGTGAGTCTATCTACAACAACCCACACAATATCATTGCCTTGAGGTGACCTCAGCAACCCAGTCACGAAGACCATCGCGACATCATCCCATTTCCACTCTGTGATGGGTAACTGCTGTAATAGTCCGGATGGCCTCTGATGCTCTGCCTTCACCTGCTGATAGGTGGAACACCTCATAAAAAAACCATTTATCTCTCTCTTCATACCCGGCCACCAATACTAATGTCTCAAGTCACGGTACATTTTGGTAACTCAAGGATGAACTGCCCAAGCTGAAGCATGAAACTCTCGTATGAACTCCTCGCGTATATCCCCTGGAACCCAAACTCGTCCATTGAAACACAGTACCTCATCATCTCATATCATCCTCACTCTATCCAGGAGGGTAGAGGTCACAGCTAAAGATGAAAGATAGTTCTGCCCCTAACTATTATGCACCTCCAAATGCATCTTAGAGAACAAGGCCATAAGCTACAACTCACCACTGGCCTCCTACACTGCCTGTATCTGAGTCCTCCTGCTCAGTACATCAGCTACCGCATTACCTTTACCAGGTGTATAGGCAAGCTCAAAATCAAAGGACTGATGGTATTCGACCTACCTTTGTTGTTTCACGTTCAAGTCACACTGAGTAAATATGTACTTGAGACTTTTGTGATCGGTGAAAACCACAAAATGCTCTCCCAAGAGATAATGTCTCCAGCAGCGCAACGCATGAACAACTGCATCCAACTTGAGATCATGCATCGTGTAATTCCTCTCATGTGGCATCAACTACTAAGAACCATATGCAACAACTCGACCGCTCTCCATCAACACTGCTCCCAATCCAATACCTGATACATCACAGTAAAGTGTATAGATCTTCCCTTTCTCTAGAAGTATCATAACAGGTGTTGATGTCAATCTTCCTTTCAGATCCTGAAAGGATGTCTCGCAAGCTTCCGACCAAAAGAACTTCACGCCCTTCTTAGTCAAACTCGTAAACGGTGCTTATAAGTGGGAGAATTCTTGTATGAAGCGTATGTAGTAACCAGCCAGCCCTAATAAACTCCGTATCTCAAACACATTCTTAGGATGATCCTAGGAAACTACTACTCTCACCTTCTCTGGGTCCATGGAAACTCCTGCCTCTGAGATGATATGACCCAGGAAGTGAATCTAGTCCTTCCAAAAGTGGAACTTTGAGATCTTATCATATATCTTATGCTCTCTCAGTGTACTCAATACAATCTCAAGATGGGTGGCATGGTCATGTCGAGTGTGAGAGTACACCAAGATATCATCCACGAATACTACCACAAAAGAATCCAGATACGGATGGAACACATGATTCATCAGAGCCATGAAAACTGATTTTGTTTTCATGAGTCCGAACGGCATAACAAAGTACTCGTACAGACCATATCTGCTCTGAAAGGCTGTAAGTGGTATGTCCAATGGTATCACGCGCAGTTGATGATATCCTGATCTCAAGTCAATATTCTAGAACACTCGTGCTCCACAAAGTTGATTAAAAATATCATCAATCCTCAGCAAGGGATATAGGTTCTTGACCTTCAACTATTTCAGCTTCTGATAATCCACACACAGTCTGAGGGTACCGTCTTCCTTCTTAGCAAACAGGACAGGCGAACCCCAAGGATAAGTACTGTGTCGGATAAAATCCTTTGATTGTAACTCCTCTAACTACCTCTTGAGCTCCTACAACTCTGGTGTATCCATCCTATAAGGAGTAATGGACACCGGCACTGCTCCTGGAACAAGCTCAATAGATAAGTCCACCTCACGCTCTGGAGGTAGACCCGAAAATTCATCCGGGAAAACATCCCTGAAATGATCAACCACTGGAGGGAAATACTTCTGACAAGTTCCCTGATCATCCAGATATAATCTCGCAATCTGGGCTGTCACACCACCTCACCCACAATGCTCTGGTCCAGCTTGACTTTCATGAACATCCCATTCACCTTTGTATAGAAACTCTCTACCTTGTGTTGATGTGAAACTCACCCTGCGACGATAGCAATCCACAAATGCTCAAAAGGGAACCAACCAGTCCATCCTGAGAATGACATCATAGCTCATCATCTATAAGACATAGAGGTCCCATAGAAAGTGACATCCACCAACCTCAAGGGGGCACTCCTTATACCAAAGCACACCAGCCGTTCTAGTCCCCAACGGAGTGTCTAGCATCATAACAGCAGAAGAAAAAGAAACACATAGCCCAAGGATCTTCACAACGGGAAAAGATATGAAACTATGTGTAGCACCCATATCAAAAAGTACTGAAGATAAAACAGAATCTACTAGAATAGTACCTCTGACAGTAGAAGGTTCGGGATCATGCTCTTGTTGGGTCTGTTGCACTGCATATACTTGTCTGGTGTCGCGGCCCTATGACACAGCCTGACTACCCTGAGTTGTCCGGCCCTGCTGCCTTTGAGATCCTGGTGTCTGGATACCAGAGCCATGAATACCATCTTGGCCTGCACGTCCTGACGTATTCCAGTTTTCTGACTGGTAAGAAGCTGCTGGCCCTGCTCCCGCTCGCGAAGTCTACACAGAACCTCTCTCACTATCCACTGGTAGAAACGCCCTAAAAAAGCACTATAGATGACCCATCTTGCCGCACGCTCAGCACTCCACTAGGTCACGTAGACACTACGGTCTCTTGTTCCCCTCCTTACCACACTGGTAGCACATGATCGGGCCACTTGAAGTAATCGCCTGGCTAGTATCCACTGTGAGAGAAACCCATATGTCTCTTCCTTTTCCCGGTAGAAATAGTACCAGAAACTGGTGTCGAATCGCCCTGTCCCACACCACTAGAATCCCAAAGGTTCTTCTCTGTAATCAGCGCCTAGTTCAAAATCACATGTACTGTAGGCAACCTGAAAACATTCACCAATTCTCGGATGTTATATCGAAGACCATCCTCAAAGCGTCTGGCCCTCAACGTCTAATCACCCACCAGAACGGGTGAAAAATGCTGATGGTCTGTAAAGCGAGCAGAATAATCCATCATTGATATGGCACCCTGCTGCAGATTCATGAACTCTCAAGCTCTATCTGCCCTCAGTGTCTCTGGGAAGAAGAATTCATAGAATACTATCTGAAAATCTCCACACGCCATGTCTTTGTGATGCTATGTCTGAGTCGTAACATCCCACCACCTTTTGGAGGAATCACGTAGCATATAAGTAGCATGCTTGACCCTCCACCCTGGAGGCATCTCAAGATGCTCGAAAAAAGATTTGCATAGACCCCAGCCAAGACTTTGCAGCCTGTGTTCCTTCATCCCCTAAAAACATAGGTGGATGTTGCTGCTAGAAGATACGAGTCAGCTCAGTCATAGATGTGACAGCCGGCGGTTCTCCCTGAAAGGTCTACATGAACTGCATGAAGCCTTCATGGAACTACGCATCCACGCCTGTGTCTAGTATAACTGATGGCGCCGCATCTGGCTCTACTGGAGGCTCCACTGGTAGCCCATGGCCCACCATATCTGGAGTATAATTGTTGTCTCTCTCCTAGAGAACAACACGTGGTTGTCTCGGCATCATGACTCTACAAGTTCAAATGCACACCTTAGATCCATATTATCAAAGACTGAAAAAGAAGGGACCAAAAGGGAATAAGAGGAAGAAGGAATTTCAAGATTTGAAAAACAAGACTACACAGCGTGTATAATGACTACACGGCATGTACCTGGCTTTTCTTCCCCTACCCGGTTCCTTCTACATGGATAAGCCACACAGCTCCCATTTAACAAAACTACACGGCGTGTATATAATATACATGGCGTGTATGGTGTAATTTTTCCAACTGCCTGTGTCGTTTGTGACAAGGCCGTCTACTCAGATCAAACTACATGGCGTGTTACACCCGCACACGGCGTGTACACCACCCCATTTCTCAACCACACGGTCTGGTCCACACTTTCAATCACCGATCAAGACTACACGGCATGTCCCTCAGGTACACGACGTGTTCTAGAAGAGGTGACACCAACCCGTGTTTGTTAGCTACATGGTCGGGTCCCTAGGTCAGACTACACGGCATGTTCCACTGTGGACACAGCGTATATGTCTTAAGGTCTCCTCCATCCGTGTTGTTAGTTACATGGCCGGACTTCGGGTCAACACAACACGGCATGTACATCCGGTACACGGCGTGTTTTTCCTAAGAATTCCCCTCCCCGTGTCCCCGCCCACACGGTCTATAACACGGGAAGAGACTACACGGCGTATACATAGGGTACACAGAGTGTACTTAAACAATTTTATTTTCTTCCTGAATAGAAGGACACACGGATTGTGTCCTAGGAACTACATGTCATGTATCCTAGGTTTTTTGGACAGTAAGCCTCTGAAACTACTCCGGAACCCAGAAAATACAGACAAATAACATATAAGTGTCAAATTTTGAACCGTGAGGGCCCATACTCCCCACAAATCAAATTATGGAAACTTATATATGTTATAAAAAAATAAACAGTCAATGATCCATCAAATTCCGGTCAATGTGGGCCCATAACCCACAGGTCAGAGGATCGAAACCTCCCTCTGATACCACTTTGTAACATCCTGGATCTAGGTGCCACTCAACGGGTGCCTTGGACCCGGTTGGTCACACGACCTCAAGCGCATTTCCCCAAATTCTAGAGGCTACCGACTAGCAGCGAGGTCCTAGGAATGATAGTGGAGAAACTATGCCCTCATTTTTTAAACTATAGCGCAACGGAATAAAATAAATAACATATAACAACAGCATAAGAAGTAGAACATACATAACTGAAATGAATAACTTGCAGTAAAAGATAGCCAACAATTATATAGATAATGATGCAACATGCCTTTAGTTCTAAGAAAACAGCCATAAAATGTTACACAACAATACAGTACAATAAAATATATCTCAAGTACATTATGGCGGAACAAAACAGAACAGCCAGTAGCATCGCGAGCCTAAGCCCAGTCCCATGCTCCCCTACTCCTCAGCAACAATCAAGTACCTGTATAGGGACCCTTGACCTTATCCATACCTGCATAAATTTAATCTGTTTGGGGCCGAAGACATGACCCCAAACAGAGTGTGAGAAATAAATCTCAGTAGGCACCCACCAAAAGCTCGTGCCCAACTATGTGAAAATATGCAACTACAGTGTGCAAAAGTGAATACAGTAAACCAGTAAGTACTCAAAGGTAACTATCACTACCAGTTTCTTTTCCATTTTCGTTTTAACCATTTAATTTAATAACATTCTGTGTTCATCAGAACCAAGCCCTCAGAGGAATCAGAATCTTTCCCTCAGGCTAATATAGTAAAACCGCACCCTCAGGATTGCCCTCAGGCTATCAAATATTGCGCTCAGTCCTTACCCTCAAGCGAAATAGAATCTTTCCCTCAGGACAAACTAAAACAAAACCCTCAGGTAATCAGAATATTTCCCTCAGGCTAATAGAACCTCTGCCCTCAGGCGAAGTAGTACCTTTCCCTCAGGCTATACAAACCATGCCCTCAGGCTAAAAAGAACACTACCCTCAGGGTCAAGTAATCGGGCTGATCCCAAAGTATAAACATGAAATTTATATACAATTCATCTCAATGAAAAAATAATGCACAATATAAACATGGCATACCCTCGGGTATCCTGGCCAAACGGCTAAACAGAGGAACAGACCCCCGGGGTGGTCCTGGATCTAAGCAGCGATCCCAAACAACAGTTTATTATTACATTTAATTACCTATAAAATTCTAGGTATTCAAAATAGCTAAGGCCTCAGCCACACGACATCCCAATGTGGGTTCGTAGTACAATGGTATAAACAAACCACAACAGTTGGAATTTAAACGTTAAGCCGCCTACCTCGATCGCCCCTGATCGGTATACGCGAATGACGCTCCTCGAATCGCCCACGAGCAATGTAGATCTGAGGTAAAAGAAAATACATTCAAACATAAATAACTTCCCTTAAAGGAATAATTTGCAAGAATGGTTCTAGGAGGGGAGAGGGCTTACCCGTATGGTTCCAAAGAGATTGACGGAGGCGGAATCAGATTTCTGGTGCTCGCTCGGGTGATCTCCAAAGTTCCGACCGTCCTCCCGATCTCTCCTCCGGTTCTAAGCCTTACCTATGAACAGGGGATGCTACAGCCCATTTTAAGCGAAAAAACAGACTACACGGCATGTACTATTGGGTACACGGCGTGTAGTTTTCATTTTTTAAATTGTTTCTTCGGAGGCTTCTCACCAGCGTGGCACTATTCATCTGTCAACATGAGTACACGGCGTGTAATACTTGAGTACACGGTGTGTACTGTCGCTCAGCTGGCCATCGCCTTACTGTTTGCCTGCCGACTGACTACACGGCGTCTACATACCACTACACGGTGTGAAGTCAGTTTTTACACCCATCATTGTCGACCGGCCTACACGCCCTGTGTACTCCTTCCACACGGCCAAAGTACATGGTGTGTGGAAAAGTACACAGAGTGTAGTCACAAAATTTAGGATTTCCTCCAATTTTCCTTATTCTCTCAAAAACACTTAAGGAAAATAGAAAATAAGAAACTCGTACCTCAATAATAAGAACCGGGTTATTAAAATTTAAATTTCCTTTAATAAAGTTATTTTTTAAAAGAAATTGAGATAGATTTTTATACCATATTCAAGGAGCTTGTTTAAGTCTATAAAGTTCCTTTGAAATTTTTAAAACATCATCATATTTATTTTTATGTTCAAAACATGGGGGTAATTTTACATAAACATATTTAAAAATGAAACCATTAAGAAAAGAAATTTTTACATATTTATGATATAATTTAAAACCATGATGAGAAATATAAGAAAATAAAATTTTAATAGCTTCTAAGCTAGAAACCATAGAAAAAATGTCATTATAATCCATACATTTTTCTTGATAATAACCTTAAGCTACTAATCTAGATTTTTTCTTATAATCATACTAGACTCGTCAAGTTTATTTCTAAATTTCTATTTACTTACAATAACTTATTAATATTTAGGTGGTTAAAATAAATTCAAAACATGGAAATTGATTTAGTTCTTCTTACATAGATAAAATCTGGTTAGAATATTTCACATATACTAAAACATTTCTCATAAAAAATCACAAATAAGATCAATATGAACATAAAAATATCTTAATAAATTTTCGGTTTGTACTGTAGACTTAAAATCTCCAATAACTCTATCTACAAAATAGACACTATATATTTTCCAAAATATTTCATGAGGGTGATGGTCCACTTAAAAAGGCACTTATAATTCTATATTTACATCTTCTCCAAAATTAAAATCTCTAAAATCCTCTTTAATCATATTTTCATTAGATGATTGATCTTTTAAATTTTTTTCATAAACTAAATATAAATAGAATCTTCAAAAACCATGTTTCATTTATTATAGACTCTGTAATCATTACTAATATTAGAATATCATTAAAATATTCCTTCATTGGATTTAGCATCAAATTTATCTAAAGAATCTTTATTATTTAGAATAAAAACTTTACAAGAAAAATATTTAAAATAACCAACTTTTGGTTTCCTTCCTTTCCATGTTTTATAAAGACATTTCATCAAAATAGGTATTAAAATAAGTATGTTTGAAATGTAACAATATACATTTACATCTTCTACCAAATAGTATTTAGTTTAATTAAATTCATCAAACAGAGTTCTAGCCATTTCATGAATAGTGATATCTTCCATTTCAACTACACTATTTTGGTGGGTTGTTCATGGGGATAAAAAGTTTTGAAAATAGACATTTTCTTCACTAAAATTTTCAAATTAAAAATTTATAAATTTCCATCCTCTATCACTTCTAATTTATAAAATTAAATAACCTTTCTCATTTTGAACTAGTTTATAATAAATGATAAAGTTTGATAAAGTTTCACTTTTTGTATAAGGAAAAGAACTAATGAAAATCAACTAAAATCAAAAATAATAATAAATATATATCTCTTACCACTAGGTATTTCTATTTATATCAGTTAAAATAAATAAAAGTGAATAGGTTCAATAAATCTTATAGTTTTAAATTCTTTAATAAATCTCAAAACTTTCTTTATGTTATTTTCCCTTCAAAAAAGATTCAAAAACATGGTTGTTATTGAGTTCTGGATCGGAAAACTGGATAATTTTTGTTCTTTGCCAAAAAATTTAGTAACCTAAAATTTATATGATTGAGCCTCCTATTCCATTGAATATTTTTTAATTGTATATAATTTGATTACTTAACATTCTTATCTATTATTTTGGTAAAATTAATGGAATAAATGTTGTTTTTTGATTACGATAGAACAAAACATATTCATATTTAAAAAAATAACTTTTTATTTTAAAACTTGAAAAACATGAATTCATCGCATAATGATGAAATACTAATCATATTATGTTTTCAAACCTTCAACATATAAAACTTTATAATAATAAAAGATTTAAAAATACATAATTCACCAAAACCATTAACCTTTCCTTTTGATTTATCTCCAAAATTCATATATCCTCCATCGCATATATTGAATGATAAAAAATTTGATAGATATCCTATAATTTCCTAAAGTATACAGTGTTAATTTACTAAGTCTCATTCTTGAGCCTTCCAAGTAATATTTTCTAAAAAAATAATTTTAAGATAGTTTTCGTATCCATGAAAATTTTGGTTCAATCGAGTTAGAAAAAGAATTTTTGGGAACCCAAATAGATTTTAAACAATTATTTACTGTTAATGCTGAAGATAAATATTTATAAAGGAAAAAATTAGTTTTTCCTAAATATTATGGAAATCTTAAAGAACATTCACTCGCATAATGATCTTTAAAATATGTAGTTGTAGATATGCTTTCTTTAGATTTTTTATAAAAAAAATGACTTTTACATTTAAGGTAATTTATTATCATATCAAGTATATGTTTATTTTTACTCATTTTTTTCATACTCATCATTTTATCACATATTTAACTACCTTGAACAAATATGTGTAGATTTCACTTCAAAACTTTTAATTTCCATTTTAAGACTTTCATTTTCCCTTCAATAAATTTAAAATTCATCACACGAGACTTTGAACATTCTTTCTTCCACTTTATTGTTCTTAGAAATAAAAAAAATCACTTGTCATTTTATTATTTAATTTCCTTGTTTTATTGATAAAGAATCTTATTTTCTTAAAAATTATTCTTATTATTTTCTTTAAGTTCCTTATATATTTAAAAAAAATCATTTTTTAATCTTTCAATATCATCATATTAATCGTCAATAGTAGTTGTTTCATAATCATATTAATTGGAGTCATAATAAAATCCACTAACCTGATTTAATAAATCCAAAATACTGAAGTTGGATAATAATTTTTCATAATCAGATTCTTCACTAGAATTTGAGTATTGTATATAGCTCCAACTAGCTGTAAAATCTTTATTATCGCTATTTAGCATCTTGTTATTTCTTTCTTTGTTTAATCTCAAGCATTCAGGCTTGATATGCACTTTTCCTATTCATTCAAAAAATTACTTTTAAAGCATCGGTTAGAATAATATTACCTTTCCTTCTTCAGTTATGATCATATCTAAGAGAATCCCTTCTAATTTTTTATGGAGTTTCATTTCTTTATTTTATATGTTCCTTTTACAACTTGAGAAAACTTATCTATTCCACTTACCTATAACTCGGAATCATGGGAGTAAGAATTAACATTCATATTTTATTTAAAATTAATAGATTTTCTCTTAGTAATTTTTCATCTACGCTATTTTTAAGTTCTAATTAATAATGATATAGTGATCCAATAAGTTCATCGAGTGTATATTATTTGATATTTTTAATTTAATTAATAGAAATATTTTTAACAGGTAATTTATTTGGTAAATATCTAATTACTCTTTCAATAAGAATAGTATTATCCAATGTTTCTCTTGAAGATATCATTCCATTTAAAAATGTAGGTCTTTGAGGAATACAACCATCATTAGAACTTGAACTTGTCATCTCAAATGATATTTTCATTAGATGGTTATGTCTAGGATATGGTTAGCAATGAAATTTATATATATATAATAGGGTTAATAATCATTTCAAGGACCTTCTCTAATACTAATTATTTTCTCGAATGGTGAGATGGTTGGATGGTCAAGAGGGGGTGAATTGACCAGTTTATAAAAATTTAAAGATTATATCAATGTTAAATATAATTTAAGGAGCAGAAAATAAAAATAGAGACATAAGGAATTTTTATAGTAGTTCAGATCAAAGTAATCATATATCAAATCTTCACTTCTCTCGACCCTTGAGATAAATGACATCTACTAATGAAACAAAATTTTAAAGGGTAGTTGCAACCCAATTGGAACTACCTTTTCAAGTTGAGGCTCAAACAACAGAACTGACTTTTAATTGGGAGTCACAACCCATTACAACTGAGTTTTTTAGCCAGGTTTTATAACCTGGAGACCTAACTTTTTCACTGGGGAGGCATAGCCCAAATAGTCCTACCTTTTCCACCCTAGAAACATAACCCAGTGTACCTTTAAATGGATAGTATAACTCGACATTATTACTTTTAAATGAAAATGTATAAACCAAAAACAACACACATGGAAATAAAAAAATATATAGCACCATAGAACCAGATTCAAAACATTGAATAGACCGAATTTCAAGGCTTCATGGATCACTTTGAAATTAGTAGAGAGTAGAATTCTTATGAATATAAAGGAAAATTGTAGCAATAGTGATTGCAAAAATTGTATGGTGAGTCCTTCAAACTTTTCATGTTGTCTAGCACACCTCTATTTTTCACATCTTTTGTATTTCTTTTTCACTACATCATATACAATACTAGTTCGGTTAAACTCTATTTATATATTTCTTCCCAGAAAAAATAAATTCAAATATTTTAGTTTTTACAGTTACCCATTCTCGAAGCAGCATATATGGAAGATTTTAAAAAATAATAAACTACTTCATAATTGTAAAAATATTCAAAGTAGTTGTTATATGATTTTTGAGAAAGTGTTTCATACTTTAATCTCATTTTAATTCTCCTGAAATAATCATTTAATCTCCTCAATTTTCATTCCTTATTTGTTTTAAATAATAAAAATTCATGAAAAAACATAAAGAATAAATATATCGAAAAAATAAATTAAATATATTTAAAATCCATAAGAGTAAAAAATTTATAATTAATTTGTGCATATAACTCATTTTTTCTAGTGTATGAGTCATTTTTTCATAGGTATAAACATATTATCCATTCAGATTACACAACATATGATTAATTTTTCTATAGGTATCAACATATGATTAATTTGATCAATTTATGAGTCATTCATACTATGTATGATTAATTTTCTTAGTTTTCATACAATTCATTTGATCTTCGTACTAGTCATTCATATATTCTATGTGTTATTTGATTTGCATGCAAGTCAACATACAAATAATTTAATTTGAATATAAGTTATTTATTTCTACATATGTGTCATTTCATACTTTGAAAAAAAATAGAACATATAAATATTTTTTAGAATTAATAGAATAATGATAAAAGTAATTAATAAACAATGAATAAAATAATTCTATATCATTATTTTCTTCTCAAGCAGTATATGCTTCAAAAAAACTAAATCTTTTACTTTTCCAAACTCATATTTAAGTGAATAAAATAAAATGAATATTTTTTAGTTATTAAAACACAAACAAATAAAGTGGTAAGGTGTCACTCAATAACAAGTTTATGATAGTGATATTTTAAATAACTATGTCTTTACAGGTTGTAAAATTCAAGAAGAATTTGAATTTTTGGTCCCAAAGCAGGGTTTGTTTTGAAAATTGAGATTTGGATCAGAATTCCATAAGTTATATCATCTCAAGGGGATGTATTAGATGTGGATTAAGGTTTGGGAGTCGATTTTGGTTCTTGGGTGAAGATTGGGAGAGTTTGGGTTGAATTTTTTATTATTGGAAGGGGTATCTTCTATCACACAATCATTACATGATTAGTGGAAACTCTGTAGGTGGCCAGGGGAAACCATTCAGAGTAGTTTTTTCCTTCTAGGATATAACAAACCATATTTCATTAAATTTTTTATTTCATGATAATCCACAAACACAACCTAGAAATCTAGAGGTCCAGTGCCGTTGGAATATTAGATAAATAAACCATTAACTTAAAATAAAAATGATAAAATTATTTAAAATCTCCATAATGGGCTCCTACTTTCCTTTAAAATCTTAATTATATATAGGATAACTTGGGGACATACATAAGAAAAGGGGTGATTTATAAATCCCAGTAAGGGAATAATCAAGCATAACATAATGAAAATTAATTCATTTGATTCAAGAGGACTCTCGTGATAATATAAAAAGGTGGGAATCGTATACAAAAACATTGAAGTATGACATGAGAGGATGTTATTGATGGTTCTGGATTTAATGAAAGCGTATGGTGGTGGTTGATATATTAAAAAAATCCTGAAACCATGAGTGGGGATCTTTCATTTCAAATTAATGATTATTTTATTTAATATCGGAAGAAATGATTACCTTGGCTTATGAGCCTTTCTTAATTGATGGTTTCGATCATCCAAAAAGAACCTTTTAGATTGCCTTCATTGCGCCTATGAGGATCCAAGGGTAGAATCCCTCTAGTGATGGTCCACGCATGCTCCAATGATCTCTAAGTAATGTCACTTGATCTTCAGGTGCTACCGCAGTGAGTTGAATGTCATGCGTTGTTCATTATTGATTACTCGTTCTTCAATCTTGAAGAAATCACTCTTGCATTCTCGTTCTTGAGTGGGAGAGAGATAGAAGAGTCAAAATAGAATTCATTGTGTGCAACAATTCTCTATTTTTGGTATTCTATGATCTATACAGTAGAAAGAACCATCTATTTATAGAGATAGGATTTAAGATAAAACATTATTTAATTGTATATCAACCATTAAATAACATTTAAACCCTTTAATAATCCTCATGCCATATAATAATAATATCATTATTATTATTTTTTGGAACCTTCCAATTTGTGCAATAAAAAATATTATGTTACGGTCTTATTAATTAATATTTGTCACCGGACTCAGTCTTAGTCCATTCGAACTCCTCTAGCATTTACTGAACACCAGACTAATTTTTTTATTCATAAATAAATACTTTATTCACAATATAAAGAATAAATATTTATTAAAATATTCAATAAATAAAATGAATATTTTATTCACAATCCATCGAATAAATATTTTATATATATTCACATAATAAAATAAATAATTTATTAATAAACAAATAATTATTTATTACCATGTGAATATTATAAATCAATAAAACTTGAATAAAATTATTCCACAGTCTTGAGAATAATATTTATTTCAATAATTAAATTAAAATAGAATTTAATAAATATCATTGGAAACACTTTGTGTGTGACCTACTAATATTCTTTCTTATTGGAATTAGGCGGGCTTACCTAAAGTCCAAGATTACTATCAAGTAACAGGTCAAGGAACCCAAGAGAAATAACATAATATCACACTGATGATAACCACATACGAATTATTACTACATAATATAATCTCTTTATCACAATATCTCATCAAGTAGGTTGCACATCTGTGTCACCATACTATATGCTCGATATTTATTTCTTTGACTATCTGAAATAAACACATCATTGCACCATGGTCATGGAATTTAATGAGATGGTTTTATTCTAATCAAAGGGTTGAGATATCAGCTTCCATAAATATGGGAGGGAAAATCCTTCCTTGACTTATCCATTAATGTCATGTCACTCGTGATGCACCCAACATATCCAACTTCACCATGAATTGTTATCGTCATGGTTAAAGAAATACACCTAAGTACGTGAGTTGTAACATGCATTAATAATAATCTTAAAGTCTAAGGACCATCACACATGCTCGTAGATAGGAATATATGATGACACCAAAACATGTGGAATTCCTACTAGCGGGTTTGTTCTCATAATCTCCCATGTTAGATATTACCATGTGAGAACTTCATGAGAAGAAGCCTCATATTATTAAAAGTACTCGCACTTGATAGTGTAAACACTATATGTCTCATCATAGTACATTATCCAATCACAGTTTTATATTAACAATATTTCCATAGCATTTCAAGGTTCTCATCATAGCGGAGAACTGGCATGACCTTATCAATGTAACAAATACTCGAACAATACTACATTAAATCCATGCAGAATAATGAATAATATGTAATGATATGTTTAATTAATATACAATACGTTGAATATACATGTAATCAAAGTATAAATAGTTCTTCCTAGGACACCGACTTCAAAAAACTCCCATTTGAACTATTTCCAATTATCTACAACCTTCATTCTGCTAAACCTCACATTATATTCATGTTTCTATGAGTCAAGACTTTATTCAAGGGGTTCTCCATGTTTTCTTCCGTGGAAATTATACTCACTGCAACTTCACCTCTCTGATAAAAATCCCTCAAAAGATGATACTTCTGAAGTATTTACATCATTTGTTGATGTGACTTTGGCTCTTTTGTAAAATCCACCACTACAGTATTATCACAATAGAGTGTGATGCGATCTGAACCACTATGTACCATGTTAATATCTTAGATAAATTTTCACATCCATATTGCTTTTTTAGCTACCTAAATAGTCACAATATACTCAAAATATGATATAGAATTTATGACCACATCCTTCTTTGAGTTCTTTAGGCTCACAAAACCTCTATTCAAAGTGAAGATGTATCTAATTTATGACTTCATGCCATCTTGATCAGTTTAGAAACTAAAATCTTCATATCCTATGATGACTAGTTACCCATATCCTCTATAAACCAAGAACATATCCTTAGTACGCCTTAGATACATAAGGATAGTCTTGACTTCCATCCAATGACGGCCACCTAGATCAACCTGATATCTTCCTACCACACTTAATTTGTAAGAAATGTCTAGCCTAGTACATATAATAGAATACATGACTAAGTTAATTGATGATTCGTATGGAATAATTTCCATTCTGTTACTTTCCTCATGTTTCTGAGGACACGTTTTCCTTGAAAGATGAAATTAATGTGACACTAGAAAAAATAAACTTTTGGATTATTCCATACAGAATATCTTCAGTATATTGTTAATGTATGTTCTTTGACTTAAGACGAGTAACCTCTTGGATCTATCATGATGTATCTTGATCCTAAGAATATATGTTTCCTTTCCCAATTCCTTCATAGAGAAGTATTTATTCTTCTAAAACTTAATAGATTGTAAGATAGGTATTTCATTTCCAATGAGTAATATGTCATCAATATATACTATTAAGAAAATGACTGCACTCCCACTAAACCTTTTATAGAAACATGGATTGGATTCATTCTTTATGAAACCAAATTCCATTATGGCCACATAAAAACAAATTTTCCATGACCTGGATACTTTCTTTAATCCATAAATGGATCTTTTCAACTTTTATACACTTTTGGAATCTTTGGAGTCACAAACCTTTCGAGTTGTGTCATATAGACATATTCCTGAAGGTTCCCATTAAAGAATATTATTTTGACATCCATTTTTCAAATCTCATAATTATGGAAAACTGTAATGGAAAGTATAATTTTGATGGATTTCAGTAATGAAATTGGGGAAAGGTTTCATTTTATTCAATGAATTGACATTGTTTAAGCCCTTTTCCAACCATTCACGCCTTATAGGTACTGACTTGTACATCCATGTAAAATTTCTTATTGAATACCCATTTTCATCAAATGGGATTTACATCAATTGGAGGGTCTACCAAAATCAAGACTTGGTTTTGGTATGGGGAATACATTTCAAAATTCATGGATTCTTTTCACTTGGAAACATCTACGAAACTTACTACTTCCTTGTAGGTTAAAGGATAATTATTATCAACTAATAATGAGTCACTATCCTTGGTGACTACAAAACCATGTTGTTCTAGTTCTCTAACATCTCTAGTACTCTTATGTAGTAATTGTGTCTCTGGAACAATTTCTTATTCCACGGGGTTTTGTGGAATTTTTTCCTGTGCCAACTCTTAGGTATCTTGAGCCTGGACTTCTTCAAAGTATATATCACTCCTACGGTCACTTTTAGAGATAAGATCCTCCTAAATAAATGTGGGATGTCTATTAACCACAACATTTTTTTCTAAAGAATTTTATAGGTAGTATCACTTTGTTTCTTTGGGATATCCTATAAAGATACACTTTGTGCCTCGAGGTTCAATCTTTTTACATGAAGAGGCCTTAAAAAATTCGTAACCCTACACATATAAGTATGACAACACGGGTTTCTTGACATTCCATAATTAGTATGGTATACCATCAGTTTCTTTAGTTGGTACTTGGTTTAGTACATATTCTACTGTTTGTAACACATATCCCCAAAAGGATAATGGAAGAATCACATGACTCGTTATAGATCTCAACAAGTCTAACAAGGTGTGGTTCCTCCTTTCACTTACACCATTCCACTGAGGTGTCTAAGGATGAGTGAGTTGGTATAGGATCTCAAACTATAGTAAGTAATAAATTAAGTCTTGATTAAGATATTCTCCACCATGGTTTGAGTGGAGTTTCTTAATCTTCTTACCAATATAGTTCTCAACTTCATTCTTGTATTACTTGAATTTATAAAAATAATTTGGCTTATACCTCATTAAGTAGACACATCCATATATACTAAAATCATCAGTAAAAGTTATGAAGTATGAGTAACCACCCCTTTCTTCAATAGTAAATGGTCCACACACATCGGTATGAAATAATTTAAGAATCTCTTTAAACCTTTCACTTTTCCCACTAAATGGGTATTTGGTCATTTTACCTTGCAAACATGCATGACATATACCAATTGGTTTTAGTTAAAAATAATATAAATATCCATATTGATGTAATTTAGTAAAGTGCTTTTCGTTTACATGACCTAGTCAGTGATTCCAATGTTGGGTTTGGTATGAGTCATGTGAAGTAACTTTTTTATTGATTTTTGTTGCTTGGTTCAGGTAATCCAAAACATAAAGACCATTATTAAATATTCCTTACCATAAAAAATGATATCTTTATAAAATAAGAAACATTTATTTCCAAATTTGAAAATAAATCCACCTGTATTAAGTCTGGATATAGAAATAATGTTTTTGGTAACAGATGGAATATAATAAAAAACTTTTAAAACCAAGATCATTCTAGTCGGTAATGTGAGGTGGTAGTCCCTGATAGCTATAGTAGCAAGTTTAGCTTCATTGGATTCTCATAGTTCTATGTCCCCTAGGTCAATATTTTTTAATCTACTTGGTTCCTATATTTGAATACATATGTGAGTACCACAATCTGTATCTGAAACCCAATTTTTATAAACAAATAAATTTCAATCAATAACAAAATTACCTAAATCTCCCCCATACTTCTTTGGTTGGATGCAATTTTTCTCTCTTTGTACCTTCTTTCCACATGTGAAATACATAGAAACTTGTTCCCTTGTTTTACCATTGATCTTCCTCTTTTATAAAGGGAGTGAAAAACCTTTGGGCTTAAGGCTATTCACTTTATCTTTTTTCTTGTTCACCATAAGGATGGAAGGCTTTTCACACTTCGTATATTTGTCTACTTGGAGAATAAGAGTAAGAAGATATATTAGATACTTCTCAACGTTTTTCATATTAAAATTTACAAAAAATCTAGAGAATATTTGAGTAAGTGATGCCAGGATGAGATCGGTGCTCAGTTTTTTAGGGAGTTTAAACCCTAAAACCTCTAGGAACTCAATGTATCTAATGAGATTGAATACGTTAGACCCATCTGGGTAACCCTATATAATCTTTCTCTGAAATATTTCCTTAGATGTCTCAAATTGTTTATGTCTAGCTCTCTCCTGGTAAATACTGTGAAGGTTCTCAATCATGTTATACGCATCCATATTTTCATGAGACTTCATGAGTTCACTAGTCATAGATGAAAAAATAAAACCTTTAACATTGACGGCATTGCTCAAATATTTTTTGTATATGATGAACTCTTCATCGCTTGTCTCCTTAATAGGAGGATCAGGCATTGAGGATTCTAGCACATAATATTTTCACTCATGACATAGTACAACCCAAAGTCATCTAAACCACTCCTAGAAGTTACTTAAAATTGTGATGTTTTCTTTCTCCAATATTGATTATAGGGATAGTGTAGATGATTAATTTTCCATTTTATTCTACAGTTAAAAAATCATATTATTAGTACTTTTCTTAGTTATTTTTTTTTTGAGAAATAATAAATTTATTTTTTTTTTCATTAAATCTCCCACTATTTTTCAAGTACCAATAGACCTCACCATTGAATTCAGAATGTCTAGTTTCTATGAAATTCTATTAGAAAGGATACCTATTAATTTTCTTAATGATCCAGACTTTAGTTATGAAAACCATAAGAAAGTAATTAGGTAGTCGGTATTTACAATTGTATGCTTGAATAACCTTGATCCATTGAGTGGATTCCCCTATCCTGAAATCTTGACTTGGATTTCCTCAACACTTGCCTCCGAATTTTTATCGAACATACTTTGGTCATTAAAATCAATAAAAGTTTGGTTAAGTCAACCCAAAACTCTTATGAGAACTCCCCAATAAAATTAAGTGTCCGGAATTTGGACATGTACTACACATAGTTCTACAGTTTCATTCCCAATCAAGTAATGGAAGTTTTAGTCTAACCTAATATTAGGTTTAGGGATTTTAATTAATTTATGCATAAATTTTATCTTTTCTTATCCTTTACATGTCTTTTTAACATTAAGTGGATGTTACTTAATTAATTAACCATGTTGGATAAAACATATACACATAATTCATTTATTTAATTTTCATATATTCATATTAATTCATTTATTTATGTGAATGCAGTCTTGAATACATAAAATAAATAATGCATAGACAGAAAAAAAAGTAAATGATCTAATCATGAGCTTATCTAATGGTTGATTTAATGAGAAAATGTTAAATCTACCTATGACCTAGAGGAATAACTCTATTTTTCGTCCATGGCATGAGTTAAAACATTCTACCTATATATTTATGTATCACTAAGTTGCCATAATCATGGTTCCATCTTGAAACACCTCCACACGTCTGAGGATGCTACATTAATTACAAGTATTTATTACTCACATGCAGGTGAGGGAAGCCAAAGGATTGGTTAAAGTAGATTAAATAAATATACTTGGACATGCAGGTCCTGCATAATAATGGAGGGAGGAATGACTCATAAGAAATCATTTTATTTAATATTAAATAATTGAAAACCTATTAAATAAATTAAATTAAATAAATTCCAACACATACATAGATCTTGGTCAATCTCGTGATCGGACATACATGAAATGAATATATAAAAGTAACCATCTAACATTCATTTCTTTATTCATTATTTATTATTAAGATAAACATGTTTGCATTAATCAATTAATTAATTCTCTTTCATCTTAATGATCATCTGAACTTAATTAGAGCTACCCATAATTTATGGAAAATAAACAGAAAAACTAATAATGACATGTTTATTATAATAAATTAATTGAGAATTTAAAAATCATTAAAACCATTATTAAATTTTCAAACATGAAATAGGTTTCAATCAATAAATTAAGGTATTAATGTTGAAATTGTAAATTTAATGTAATTTAATTCTACCATTAACTGGGAGGAAAAAAGGCATTTAAAATCTAGCGACATGTCATGCACCTCGGTTTCCATGTATCTAAGTCACACATCCGAGGATCCAGCGTGCTAACACGACTAGAATACGTAGTGTGTACATACCATCTACACGCCATGTATCAACTTTCTGTGTGCTAGGTTTTCCCGGTCAACATGTGGTTTGAAAAAAAATGCACCGCGTGTAATTAACTAATCGGTGCATCTAGGTACAATGTCTATGGGTACACGACATGTACTATGATGACACACTGCGTAACACAATTTTACTAGCCTAAGATTTGGAACTTCTTGATGGAAACTCTGGTCGTTATTCATCTATTCTTAAACATTTAATAAAATGAAACATTGAATGAACATGATTAATATGTTGATAACATGTTAATTCAAATCAGATTAAATAATTAATAACATGAAATTAAAATATAACTACAATCTCACATAGATCAAAAATAAAATAAATAATTATAAATTTAAACATGACATCTTTGATACCACTTAGTGGTTCTGGGAATAGTAGAAGTATGCGGTGGTGGGTAATATATTAAAATTTATTTTAATAATTATTTCCTAAAACCATGAGTGAGGATCTTGCACGTTAAATTTATAATTAATTTATTTAATATAGGAGGAAAAATTACCTTGGATTAGGAACCTTTCTTTTTTGATGATGTCGATCATCTGAAAAGACCCTTTTGGATTGTATTTATTGTACTTGTGAGAATCCAAGGGTATAATCCCTCTAGCAGTGATCCTCATGTGCTCCAATGATCTTTGAGAAAATCCACTTGATCTCCGAGTGCTAGCATAGTGAATTGAAATTCTTCTATTGTTTGTACTTGATCGCTCATTCTTCATTCTTGAAGTAATTTCTCTTGTGTTCTTGTTCTTGAGAGGGAGAGAGTCGGAGGATTCGAAATAGAATCCATTCTGCGCAACAATTCTATTTTTCAATATTATATCATCTATAAAATAGACATAAGAATCTATTTATAGATATGGGTTTTATGTTAAAATATTATTTAATTGAATTTTATCCATTAAATAACATTAAAATCCTTTAATAATCTCCAAGACATATAATAATATTATTATTATTATTATTTTGTGGTGTGCTCCAACTTGCGCAAAAATAAATATTATGTAATAGTTTTGTTAATTAATATTTTTCACTGGACTCGGTCTTGAACTATACTAACTCCTCTAGCATTTATTGAACACCTAAATAAATATTTTATTCATAAATAAATATTTTATTCACAATCTAGTGAATAAATATTTATTAAAATATTTGATAAATAAAATAAATATTTTATTCACAATCCAGCAAATAAATATTTTATATATATTCATGTAATCAAATAAATTATTTATTAATAAATAATTAATTATTTATCACTTTTTGAATATAAGCAATTAATAAAACATGAATAAAATTATTCCTCTTTCTTAATAATAATATTTATTTCAATAATTAAATTCAAATTGAATTTAATCGAGGTCATCGGAAACACATAATATGTGACCCTCTGGGATTCTTTCTCATTGAAATTAGTCAAGCTTTCCTAAAGTCTAAGATTACTATCTAGAAATGGTTCAAGGCACCCAAGACAAATAACTTAATATTTCAATGGCAATAACCATATATGAATTTTTATTGTCAAATATAATCCCTTTACCATGATATTTCATCAAGCATGTTATACATCCGTGTCACCAACCTATATTCTCAATATGTATTTCTTTGACTCTCTAAAATAAAAAATTCATTACACCATGGTCATGGAATTTAATGTAACATTTATATTCCAATCAAAGGTCTGAGATATCATCTTCCATAAATATGGAAGGGAAAAATCCTTCCTCGTCTTATCTATTAATGACATGTCACTCATGATGCGCCCAACATCTCTAATTTCACCATGAATTGTTATCGTCATAGTTTAGAAAATACACCTAAATACGTGAGTTATAACATGAATTAATAATAATCTTAAAGTATAAGTACCATCACACATTCTCATATATAAGAATATCTGATGACACCAAAACATACGGAATTCCTACTTGCAGGTATGTTATCATAATCTCCCATCTTGGAGATTACCAAGTATGAACTTCATGAGAAGAAGCCTCATCTACTTATGAGTACTCGCACATGGAAGTATAAATACTATGTTCCCCATTATAGTACTTTATCCAACCATAGATCTATATTAAGAATATTTTCATAGCACTTCAAGGTTCTCATCATAGCGGGGAACTTCAATGACCTTATAAATGAAACAAATAAACTAGGAAATTATTACACTAAAGCCATGAATAATAATAAACAATATATAATAACATTTTTAATTAATATTCAAATCATCAAATATACATTTAAACAAAGTATAAATAGTTGGTCCTAGGAAACCAACTCCAAAAGATATCATAATATCAAAGAATCGTGGGAATGTAGAAACAAAAAAATGTGATATCATAAGCATAATTTGAGTCTAACCACTAAGAAATAAAATCATAGTGTTCTTAGGATAACCACTTGTGCACCATACATGGTATATCATTAGATGAAACTATTTCCCAATGCATTGGAGTGTTATTAAGGTGAATCCTTCATTTTTCTAACTTTACGTGTGCCATATCATTCGTATAACAAAATAATGTATTTAATCATTTCAATACCATGATTAAGGAATGTGGGTTTCATACATGGAAGTCCAAAATAAATGAATTATAGTTATATATAGGTGAATAACGTTGAATGAAAATAGGGTTGGGTATTAAAAATATAAAAATACAGCATGGAAAGTTAATGGATAATCTTGGATAAATAACGATTGCACATAAAAGTTCATGGAAGAATTTAATGAGAGAATAATGTAGTCTATTGTTATTTAGGAATAATTTGGATAGTAAAAGATTGTTCATAAACAAAATAAAACATAATAAATTGAGAATAAAAAGGCAAGTTACAAAGGAAATTCTTGAATGGAAAAGAGGAGTGAGAGAATCCCCTACCTTGATAGGTTTCTCCTTGAAGCTTGGGAGGATCTCCTTGTAACCTTAGAAACTCCTTGGGAGGGTTAATGAGAGAGAAAATGATATGAAATCCATTCTGAAAGGATTTGGAGTGATGAGAAATGGGATAATGGGTAGGTATTTATAGCTAAATGAGGATAATTGTTTCTTAATTTCTAAATATAGGCCTTGGAAATCTAGGTTGTGGAAAATGGAAAACCATTGAATTACCCATAGTGTTAGTTCATGGTTTTGTAAATTTAAGGATCGATTTTTTACTTTTATTAAAGGGATCACCTAAATCCAATTTTTAATATTATTTTGTGCACAGGAAAGTAATTTTTTCACAAAATAGTGTTTTTAAAAACCTTTATTTTCATTTTAGACTTTGGAATGTTATTTATAGGATTGGAAAATCATTTTAATTCATTAAAATATATTATATTATTAAAATAAATTTTTTTATCATGGATTATATTATATTAATTATTACATCACTATTAAATATTTATGAAGTCATAAAACCTACTAAAAACATAATGCTGTATTTTTTACTATTCACTAAAGAATGAATTATTTTATAAAATTCTCAAAATTTCACCTTAACCTAATTTTAATGTGTTGGTTTCAAATATAATATTTATTTTATCAAAATAAATTACTAAGTATGAAAAATAATTATTTTAAATAAGAAATAGATATTTTCTATAAAATGTTATATTTTAAGAAAAACATGTTATTTATTCACTTTAAGGAATTTTGAATATTATAATATCATATGTATTGATTCATAAAGAGTGTAAGAACATATAATAAAATACTTAAAACATAATTATAATAATTTTGAATTTACTTTTAAACAGGTATTTTACTATCCTATTGGATGTTATTACCATTTTAATGGTCATATAACAGTCACATTACAATGATTATATAATGGAAAGATCCTAATGGTCACATTTCCCTTTACAACCTATATATATTCCACCATTATCATACCTCATCATTCATGTCACAAACCAATCCGGGTCGACCCTGAACCGATCACCCGAGCCAGTCCACAACATGTCCCAAGGGGTATTCCTGATCCCCTTAGGATGGAAACTAGTGTCAGAAATCTAATTAAATCCAATTGGGAATGATTTCAGTCCAAAAAAAATAAGAAACTAGGACCAAATAAATATAAATGAACCAACTGAATCTCATACCAAAAATTAAAAATAGATTCAGTTACAAAACCTTAACAAAACAAAACTAATCAAAACCGAAACAAAAACTAAACCACACCAACCAGATCTCCATGTGACCTCTTGGTCGCCACCAGCCACAAGACCACACAGCTCCAAGAGCATGCACAAACTAGGGTACCTGAACCAGAAGAGAACCTGTGACTAGAAAAATATAGATAGGTGTGAGAATCATAATGCTCAGTAGGGATGCCAAGAGTGAACCACAGAACCCATGCACTTTCCTTTTCCAAAACAGTCCATTAATAATAATTTTAACTACATTTATAAAAATATAGTTTTCACATAAACATTGTATTTTAAAAACTAATAAATCACATTCCATTTCCCTTATAATTCAAAACAAGGTACAGGAAGGAAAAAAAGGGGAAATAGTGCCTTCTCTTTCAAAACAACTATATTGAATTTATTTTTAAAACCAACCACGCATTTATAGTTTTAAAATGAAAACTCCAAAACCAGGTTCAAGGGTATAATTCTACACACAACAAGGGAAATGGTACAACTAGTTCTCGCATCTAAGGATCACGGAAAACCTAGGAACTCATAGGAAGACCATAACATACTAATATATGTGACTCCATCCCCGGTAGCATTCCACACACAACGGAACCAAACTCCCTAACACACAACCACCCTTTCTCGGGTTATACAAAGGGGCCCAATCCCATAGAAATAAACCCACATATCCACTAACTATGGGCCACTGGATAGTACGTGAACATCCAGTGCAGCAATCATTCTCAGTAAACCTCCTTTCTATGCTAGGTTGTTGTGCTATGTTCACAAAGGGGTGGGTCACATATTCAAACAACAAGCCTCATATATAACCAAGCACACTACACAATCTATCACCACCCCGGCTACCTCACAGTTAGTCCCTTTCCTTAAAATAATTATAATTCAAAGGAGAACCAAAACCAGGGTCCCTCCCATCTCATGATCATCAAACGAGGCAAGAGACCTAACCAAAGAGGGGTTTTCCAAACATACCACTTCAAAGATGCCAAACGGACCTTATACAAATCCCATACACCAAACCCTTTATAATTATCCATTTTGCATATCCCAACTGGGACTTTAGCTTTACCACATTCAATCATTTATTAAAAACATTTATAAACTATTTTTAAAACAATCCCAAACACCAACTTTAAACAAAGTGGCCAAATGGGCCCTTAGACCAAGCATTAACCAAAAGGTTCCCAAGTGCCTTTTTAAAACCAAGTTAAAACACACCAAACTCACAGAAGTGCCAAATAGGATTTCACAACACTAACAAGCCAACACTCTTTCACAAAACACTAAACGGCCACAGTTTCCAACCACTCACCCAAGCATGTTTCATGGCCAATCGGGCCAAACCATGAGGTACGCATTTGAAGTTACTTTTGAAACACAAGGAGTAACACTTCCCCAATTTTGGAAAACATGGGAACATTTTAGGGAAAATATAAGGAAGGGAAGAAGAGGTACCCTTGAGGGAGACTAGCTCTAGAGTGTCATCTTCACTTGGTTGCACAACTATGTGTGCACCTAGTGCACCCATGGTTATGTCTTCATCCAATGGGATACTCAAAAGCCAATCAAAGAACTTGAAACCCAATTTCATAAATCCACCATTTACTTTCAACCCAAAACTATCCATTTCACTCATTTATAAAATACAACACAAGTTCATAAACCAGAAAATACCTCTTTAAAACATGCTTCAAACCATACCAAGAAAAATCACCACATTTCACACATATAATCCAAAACATGATCCAAACCAATTTAAAAAAAAATTAAATGGGAAAAACCCTACTCAACCATCCAATTTCACCCAAAGAGCACAAATTTCATTTTAACAAACACCTAGGGCACAATACACAAGGGCATAAACCAAGATTCATGTAAAACCCCATTTTTAACAACACCAAACAACTTAAAAACACAACAAAAAGATATAAATAGGTACCATGGAGGTTTTTAGTAAGATAAAAATAATTAATTAAAAACATCAAGCATCAATGGACAAGAAATAGAAAAAAAAGCATGGATTCGCCTACCTTAGCCTTGTGCATATGGAATAAGACTTCAAGGAGAGGGAGATCTAAGCCCCCCGAACAATCCGCATACCCTAGCCACAAGAAAAACGAACCACATGATCCAACTATAACCCTAGTGTTCCTTCAATGGAGTAAACCCCAAAGAAACCCCTAGAAACAAATAGGGGAAGAGAAAGAGAGGATATTTGATGAAGAAAAATGAAGAATCACCAACATTTCTTGAGAAACCAGGACAAAGGTGCCCCAAAACGATATATGATGAAGGGGTAGGATCCTCTGGTCAATTACCAACTGATAGGGATTCATTTTGGAGGTGGAACCACCCAAATCGGAGCTCCATGTCAAAAGTTATTAAGCCCATAAGTGGTTGTATGGTTTTGATTCATGGTTTTATAAACCATGCGCAAATCGTGCGAGGGCTATTGGAAAACTTTTACAAATTTTCAAGGTTAGGTTTCACAATTTTGGAAAACCATTTGATCCCAAAAATTGGCCAAAACCCTCAAATTTCACCCCAAACACTAGGGAAGTTCACCCAATGATCCTTGAATGTTTTAAACACAACATGGAGACACTTAGGGAGTCAAAAACTCTCCAACATGCAACTTTATCTCAATCACAACAAAAATAACTAATCATAGGTATAAAAGAAAACACAAAACCAAAAAAACACAAGGAATTTTGTTGGGCACTCAATCTGAACCTCAACCAAAAGATCTAATATCGAGAAAAGAATAAAATAAAAGAGTATTTGTGGTCAGGGTGTGACAATTCTCCCCACCACAGACACTTTCTTCCCCTAGAAAGTCACCCAGCTGAATGTAAACCAAAACTCAATTCCATGAACAATAAAAACCAAGTTGAAACCATGTACCTTGGAGTGACTATTCACTCCACAAGTCACACCCAAACAATCAAGAAGAAACCACAAAACATGAATGAGGATGAGGGGAGAACACGTGAGGGTTATCCCCACCACAAGAACTCAGCTAATACAAACAAAATTTAATCCCTAAGAAACAAACTCACTGTAACTAGGAACTAGGGATTTTAACACTTAAAATTTTTTGGGAAGCTCGCACGGTTTGGTCGCACGGTTTTCAAACCCATGTGTCAACCGTGCCAAACGCCACTGCCTGAAAAAGCACCAAGTCGCACGATTATGAAATCTACCGCACATCTGTGCACTGGCCATGTAGTTGGTTCCATCCATAGGGTTGGGGCCACATGGTTTCAACTAACCATGCGGTAACCATGCTTCACCTGAACAAAAATTTCCCAAGAACTCCAAAAACAAAAAATCTCGACCAGGCTCAAACCCAAACTTCCATATATAAGTCAGACACTACTACCATTGAAACAGGGAACCTCCCAAACAAACCGAACCCATAATATACAAATTCTAAAAAACTCAACTATATCTAAATAAGAACTACTGAAAGTTAAAACCAAGACCTGGCTACACAAAGGCAATACACACTCAAAGGAGAATGGAAATTTTCAAAGCCCACATTCAGATAGACTCAACTGCTTGGGTTACAAGAGATCTATTTCATCATACCATTACCACAAAAGTTAACTTACAACATCAAGGCAATAAGAACAAGGAGATGTTAAACATTTCCATACCAACATAGAAAACAATAATAGGTTGGGGTTTCACACCCCCCGTCACTCCTGATTGTGCGCGAGCTTCACCCCGAGACCTGTGGCTGGGGCTCTGACGGTTGGAGCATCTCCTGCCTCACAGTCAGGCAACACATCCTCCAATCAATACTTCCTTTTCAGATAGAGCCTCTTACAGAACTTCTCTAATGACCCAAACAGCCACAGCAGCGGAAATTCTTCAGAGGAATATGACAAGATGAATTTGAGTGACTAAACTAACCGCACTAAAAACATACAATCAAATGGTCCGACAAACTGGAAGTTGGAACTGATGAAGGAGATTTTCCAAAAATAGGCTCCTCTGGCATACCCTGCTCACTAGATGGGGAACCTTCATGAGAATCTGCTACCACCGACTGCACACTGAAAACCAATTCATCCATGAATACCTCATCTACCAACTTATTGAAATGGGTTTCACTAGATGAGATCACATTCTATGTAATTTGAGGACGGATACACCAGATAAAAAGTGGGGCTTTCATCTGGTCCTCTGATGCTAATTCCAAAGAGAACAAGACCATCTATTTAAAATGGTTAACATAAGACTTCACTAACTGTTGACCCTACTAAACACCTCGCAGCTCTACCACCTTTCTCAACTTCACTTCCTCCTATATAAATTGTTAGACAAAAGTCACCTTAAACACCTCCCACGTCATCTCACCTTGCATAGAAGATGGGAAATCCAACCTCCACTGTTCTAAGGTTGGACCATCAAACAACCTCTGAACTGCATGGACTCTAATAGTGTCGGGAGTTCCCAATGACCTGATAACATACTCAACTTCCTCAAGCCACTTCACAGCCTCAAGCAGAACTCGATCAACCTGGAAAATAGGCAACACTCGAGAAGGAAAAGGAGTTAGGTGTGACTCATTAGGGACTTTGGGGACCTTTTTAGGCGGAATTTCATGAACAAAACAAAAAGAACAAACCAAATCCAACATCAAAATGAGGCACAAACAAATAGGAACACCTCAAACTAAAAACAAATGGCTCAAAAGCCATGTAAAAGAAAACACCTCAAAAACATCCTTTTTCAAAACCCACAATTTTCCTTTTAGAATTCAAAACTTCCTTCTTCCAAGGCTAATTCCCAAATACCAAATACCCATTTTCCAAGAAAAAACATTTCCAAAAACCATTTCCTCATTCAAATCCACTTTAGGAAAACCATACCAAACCTTTAACTCGAAAACCCAACCCATGGTATCTTATGAAACATTACATGTGTGTCCATCAATTTCCAATATCATGTTCCAACATGCACTTCCCACACATACCCACACACATGTCAATGTCCATAAGAAATACAAAGGGCCACATTCCATTCACATTCTCAAACCCAAAACACCTTCAATGTTTCAAACCCCACTTTACCAATTTAAAACCATTTCATGGAAAACACTTCCATTTTTAAATCTATTTTGGTTTCAAAATACACTTTCATTTTCAATATACAGTTACACCAACTGAAACCAAAATAAAACCCAACCAACAATGGACCACTGCAATGAGGGACTAGTGCCTCTGCCTAACTTGATGTCATGGTGGTGGTTCATGCCCCAAGTAATACATAACACTAAGAGGGACATGAACTGGTCACTTATGCTCCACAAGTGTCACCACCACATGTGAGGATGCAACATGACATCAGTTAGCCTCCATTTTCATCCCTCAATCTAAGACAACCCAAAACAAAAGACTCAAATCTCGGACTACCCCTGGTGACTCAAGGTTCAGAATAAGCAAGGGTTCATGACGCCCTTACCGCACCAAGCTCCAGAGTCCCGAAAGCCCTAATTTTCATCTACCAGACACCCCAAATAAGAAGAACCTTCTCTGGTACCATATTTTAATGAACCAATTCGGGTCGACCATGAACCAGTCACCCGAGCCAGTCTACAACATGTCCCGAGGGGCATTCCTGGTCCCCTCAGGATGGAAACTAGTGTCAGTCATCTAATGAAATCCAAGTGGGAACGATTTCAGCCCAAAAAAATAATCAACCACAACCAGATAAATATAAATGAACCAACTGAATCTCATACCAAAAATTAAAAAACAGATTCAGTTACAAAATCTTAGCAAAACTAAACTAAACAAAACCGAAACAAAAACTAAACCACACCAACCAGATCTCCATGTGACCTATTGGTCACCACCAGCCACAAGACCACATAGATCCAAGATCCTGCACAAACTAGGGTACCTGGACCAGAAGAGAACCTGTAGCTGGAAAGATATAAATAGGTGTGAGCAACGGAATGCTCAGTAAGGATGCTAGGAGTGAACCACAGAACCCATACACTTTCCTTTTCCAAAACAGTCCATTAATAATAGTTTGAAATATATTTATAAAAATGTGGTTTTCACATAAATATTTTATTTTAAAAACTAATCAATTACATTCCATCACCCTTATAATTCAAAACAAGGTATAAGAAGAAAAAAAGGGGAAATTGAGCCATCTCTTTCAAAATATCTATATTGAAGTTATTTTTAAAACAAACCACACATTTATAGTTTTAAAATGAAAACACCAAAACCAGGTTAAAGGGTATAATTATACACACAACAAGGGAAATGGTACAACTAGTGCTTGCATATAAGGATCATGGAAAACCTAAAAACTTGAAGGAAGACCAGAACATACTAATACTTGGGACTTCATCCCCAGTAGCATGCCACACACGACAGAATCAAGCGCCCTAATGCCCGACCACCCTTTCTCAAGTTAGACTGAGGGGCCTAATCCCATAGCAATAAACCCACATATCCACCTACTATGGGCCACTAGAAGGTACAAGAACTTCCAGTGCTACAATCGTTCTCAGTAAACCTCCTTGTTATGTAGTTTTTTGTGTTATGTTGACAAAGGGGTGGGCTACACATTCAAACAACAAGCCTCATATATAACCAAGAACACTACAAAATCCAGTACCACCCCAGCTACCTCAAAGTTAGTCCCTTGCCTTAAAATAATTATAATTCAAAGGAGGACCCATACCGGGGTCCCTCCCATCTCATGATCGTCAAACAAGGCAAGAGACCTAACCAAAGAGGGGTTTTCAAAACATACTACTTCAAAGATTCCAAACGGACCTTATACAAATCCCACACATCAAACCCTTTATAATTATCCATTTTCAAATGTCAACCAGTACTTTAGCTTTACCACATTCAACCATTTATTAAAAACATTTATAAATCATTTGTAAAACAATCCCAAACACCAACTTTAAACAAAGTTTCCAAATGGTCCCTTAGACCAAGAATTAACCAAAAATGTTCCCAAGTGCCTTTTCAAAACCAAGTTAAAACACACCAAACTCACAGAAGTTCCAAACAGGATTTCACAACACTCACAAGCCAACACTCTTTCGCAAAATGCCAAATAGCCATAGTTTCCAACCACACACCCAAGCATGTTTCATAGACAACCGGGCCAAACCACACGGGACACATTTGAATTTACTTTTGAAACAAAAGGAGTAACACTTCCCCAATTTTTGAAAACATGGGAACATTTTAGGGAAAATATAAGTAAGGGGAGAAGAGATACCCTTGAGGGAGACTAGCTCTAGAGTTCCATCTTCACTTGGTTGCACAACCATGTGTGCACCTAGTGCACCCATGGTTTTGTCTTCATCCAATGGTACAATCAAAAACCAATAAAATAATTTGAAACCCAATTCCATAAATCCACAATTTACATTCAACTACAAAGCATTCATTTCACTCATTTATAAAATACAACACAAGTTCATAAACCAAAAAGCCCTCTTTAAAACATGCTTCAAACCATACCAAGAAAAATCACCACGTTTCAGACATAGTATCCAAAACATGATTCAAACCAATTTAACAAGACATTTCAATTGGAAAACCCCACTCAACTATCCAATTTCACCCAAAGTTCACAAATTTCATTTTAACAAACACTTAGGGCACAATAAACAAGGGAATAAACTAAGATTCATGTAAAATCCCATTTTTAACAACAAAAAACAACTTTAAAACACAAAAAAAGGCTATAAAGAGGTACCATGGAGGTGCGTGGTAAGATAAAAAATTAATTAAAAACCTCAAGCATCAATGGAAAATCAATAGAAAGGAAAATCATGGATTTTCCTACCTTAACCTTGTGCGGATGGAATGAGACTTCAAGGAGAGGGAGATATAAGCACCCCGAACAATCCGCATACCCTAGCCACAACAAAAATGAACCACATAAGACAAAAATAACCCTAGGATTCATCCAAGGGATTAAACCCCAAAGAAAACCCTAGAAATAATGGGGGTAAGAGAAAGAGAGGAGATTTGATGAAGGAAAATGAAAAATCACCAAACTTTCTTGAGAAATTAGGACAAAAGTGCCCCAAAAATATGGAGGATTAAAGGGGGGATCCTACGGTCGATGACCAACTGATAGGGATTTATTTTGGAGGTCGAACCACCCAAATTGGAGATCCACGTCAAAAGTTATTAAGACTGTAAGTGGATGTATAGTTTTTCTGCATGGTTTTGTAAACCATGCGTAAACTGTGCCAGGGCTACTGGAAAACTTCTGCAACTTTGTAGGGTTAGGTTGCGCGTTTTTGAAAAACAATGCTCAAACCATTTGACCCCAAAAATTGTCCAAAAAACCTTCAAATTAAACCCCAAACACTAGGGAAGTTCACTCAGTGATCCCTGAATGTTTTAAGCACAACATGGAGACACTGGGGGCATCACAAACTCTCCAACAAGAAACTTTATCTCAATCCCAAAAACAATAACTAACCATAGGTATAAAATAAAACCCAAAACCACAAAAATACAAGGACTTCTATTGGGAACTCAACCCGAACCTCAACCAAAAGATCTAACATCAAGAAAAGAATAAAATAAAGAAGTATTCTTGGTCTGGGTGCGACAATTTACTACTTTTATTAAAAAGTTTCTAAACTTCCCTTGATAATGTATATTGTATTCCAGATGATTCTCTTTATTTTTTTAGTATTTATAGTCGGAGTTATCCTTGTTGTATAATCCTCTGTTTTTGAACTAGACTAAAGTATGATGGTTTTTGAACTTTTTCATTTTCTAAATCTGTCATTTTTAAAACCGAAACTCAGAACAAGATTCTAAGAGTTGGATCTTTCCTAAGAGATGTTTTTTGGATTAGTTGAAGGCCTGAGAAGTCTCCCGAGTGGTTCCAGAAGCTTTGGGAGTGTCAGACCTGGAAAATTTTAAGTTTTAAAAGATAGCAGAGGGTGCACGGTCTGCTAAACCATGTGTCCCACTATAGGTAACTATGCGGACCTATTTAAATAGGGTAAGTGGCTTTGCACACGGGATGCACATGGTTTCCTAAACCGTGTGCCTAGCCCATGTGGGGTGTGTCTTGGAGGCAGTAGACTCTACATGGTTTGTGCACGGTTTGGAAAACCATGCGGGTCAAACTATGTTGTCGGGTTCTTTTAAGGAATTCAATTAAATTAAAATAAAATTAAAATAAACAAAACTAAACACTCTCCTCACCACCCCCCCTCCTTGGATCAACCTACATTGTGAATCACCCCCAAAGGGGTCTCCCTTTATAAGAACCTCCCTACCTCCTCTCCTCTTCGATCTTCGTATGGTTTCCTTCCTTTTTCTTGGCTAATCCATCACGGTGAGTCCTCTCCTCCCTTCTCCTTCCCTCTTCTAGCTTCGCTTTGACCCAATCGGCACCCGGTGAGGTACGAACAAACCCTAGGTTTTGGGGTTAATTGTTTTTCTGGATTTCTTTGGTTCTTAGGTTGTGCGGATGGTCTCTTAGGGCCTTGGGGTTTGAGTTCCGGCAACCGTCGCCGAAGGCGTGGCGATTCGGGTGGTTTCAATCCACCGACTTCGTTTCGGTGTAAGGTTTATACCTTCTTCTTTGTTTTTAACTTCTTGAATTAAGATATTTAGGTGTCTTTGAATCCCTTTTTATTAATCGATATGGCATCGAGCTGTTCCAGGTGGTTTTGCTTCGATTTGGTTCGTCATCGACACCTAAGGTGAGGGTTTTCCTTTGTTTCTTGGTCCCACGCCATTTAAATTTCTTTATTTAATTACTTTAAGGTTCATGGTGTAAAATGTGTAGTGAATTGGTCCCTTCTTGTTGGTTTCGGGTCACCAAGTTAAGGGAGACTCGCTTGCATATGTGTAGGTAAGAAAATATATGTATGTGGTTTCCCCCATTTTGTGTGTAAATATCCATGGAAGTGATTACACATGTATGGGGCTAGGTGTTCCCATGTATATATATAAAAATGCATGCCTAGGTGAGTGGTGACTAGTATATGCACATAATAATATGTGTAAGGATCCCCTTGTGTGTGCCCATGGCCAAGCCAGTGTGTGCATTGGGGCTAGGTGTCCTTGCATGTGTGTGAAGGTGTGTATAATCAGTGGGGGAGAAGTTGATTTTAGTTAGAAATCTCTAAGAGCCAAAGTGTATGGCTTGGTTCCACCTTGAGGTAGGTTCCCTTTCCAAGCCATTAAATATTATAAATGATTCAATAAATTTCTTACTGCACTTTAGTTAAAATTTAAATTCATGCAGTGAAGTATCTATATTGAGTGCTCTTAAATTTAATTTAGCATGTTTCATATTTAAAATGATAAAGGTTATAAATTATTTGTTTGATAAGTAATATCATGATTTTATAATAAAACCCCTCAATCGAGGTGCGCTGCCCTTCAATCTAAAAAGTAGTGTTTAGACCTTTCTTGCTTGACTTTTCATGTTTATAATCCTTATGCCTTGATGTTATGTTGAAATACGGCATGTTTAGGACATTTCCCTAATGGAATTAGAAACACTATGTTTCCATTTTTAAATTATTAAGGGACCAAATCATCGTCTAAGTGTTTTTTATAGTTTTAGATTGGAATTACCCATATAGGTAATTTCCCTTTTCATGGATACTCAGAGCCTTATAAATTCATTTGACATGTTTTTGTAAATAGAATGAGTTGAGTTAAATGAATGGTTAATGCTTAATTATTGACCCTCAAACAAATTACCAAATGGTTTTCAAATGTTTTTAATGCTAATAACACCTTGGGTGACACGTGGGTTCCCAAGTAGGATTGTCGTGGATGGACTCAATGGGTTTTCATACTCATACCTTGGGAGATACATGGATTCCCATGTAGGAATTCCATGGAAGGATATAGGTGTTGGAGTTGGTGGTCTAGAACCAACTACTTTGTACTTTATTCATTAAATAAAAGCCTTATCACATCTTGATTATTCTTCTGCGTGACATGTCATGTGATAATGTCCTAAGGACAGCTGTTGCATTAAAGGGTCGTAGCGGATCCCTGCTATGATGAGAACCCGGAAGTGACATAACACTGTTCTTGAATGTATGTTCTATGGCCGGATGATATTATTTGAGGGACACAAATAATACAGGTCATTAGGGGTGAGGACTCATAAAACTTTGAGGCACCTTCTCATGGTGTGCGCCCTTGGTAATATCCAGGAGGATATTATGAGAACGAGACCTGCCAGTAGGAAATCCACATTTCGTAGTGTCATGGGATGTTCCTATCTGCAGACGTGTGTATTGGTCCTTAGACTTTAAGATTATTATTAATGGGTATTACAACTCGCGCACTTAGATGTATTGACGAAAACTGTGACGACACACTGTTTGCAGTGAGGTAGGATACGTTGGGTGCGTCACGAGTAATATCTCATTAATAGATAATGCGAGAAAGGATTTGTCCCTTCCCTTCCATAACGGAAGTAGATATCTCAGGCCCTTTGATGGAATTGATACAGCCTAAATTAATCCATGGCCATGGTAAGGTATGGGAAAGTTCAATTCCGGGAAGTCAAAGAAAGAATAATCAAGCACATGGGTTGATGGCACTAGCATCCAACCCGCTTGATTGGAGATATCGAGACAAAGGGATTATATTACACGGTAAGTGTTCGTAGGATGTGACACATCATTACGGCGTTAACTTCTTTCTCTATGGGTGCCTTGGCGTGTTGCTAGATGCTAACCTTGGACTTTAGGCCGGCTCAGCCTAATGCCACTGAGAAAGAGGCCTAGAGGGTCACACACTAAGTGTGTCCATGTATCTCAGTTAAATATTAATTTAACAAGTTAAATAAATATTATTCCCGACTGTGGTTTAATAATTATTTTAGGATGTCTGATTGAATTTATTTTGACAATAGTTATTCAAGAGAATATATTGTGGAAGAAATAATATATTTATTAGCGAGTAATGCAGTTACATTTATTTAAAAAATAAAAATTCATTACTCAAGGTTTAATAAATGTGGTGGAGAAAAATGGAAAATAAAAGTACACGCCGTGTATATTAAATATACACGCCGTGTAGTTTTATGGAAAACAAGTACACGCTGTGTATTAATTATTACACGCCATGTAGTTCTTCCAGTTGGGATTTTGAGGATTTAATATTGTTTTATTAAATGATATTTATTATAATCAGCGTGGGCGCATGTCAATGAATTAATAATGTGACATGGGGGTTATCAATAAGAGTTAATGAAATAAATAAAATGCGTAACGCGTTTATTTATTGTCATAACTCTATTAACCTCAAACCCGATTATAAATATCCTCGCAACCCCAATATTTTGGAGAGCCATTATTGTGCACAATGAATTTGGAAATACTCTCAAGCCAAGAGGGAATTCCTTTTCCACCAAGAACACCCTCAAGTTACGAGAGCAAGATCCTCCACCAGATCAAGGCGGTCAAAGGAGGACATCGCAAGCGAAGGTTCTTCCATGCTAGCACCCGGAGATCCCTTCGGCGACGTCCGGAGATACCTGACACACGTGTGGATCACCGCTAGAGGAATCCTACACTTGGATTCTACGACGTAGCGACGGTTCACCGAATCATGACTGGACACATCAACGAAGAAATAATTCCAACGAGGTAATTCTTATGCATTAATTAAATTAATTATAATCAACATATGATGATCCTCCTCAAGGGTTCCGGGACTCTTCTTTTCTTTTCATTCTTCGTTCTATTCTGAAGATTCAGCGTTTTATATCGTGACGGATCTCGGATTGGACGTTGTTTAACGTTAAAATTAAAGTTGGGAAAACCCACCAACGCACTTCCGCTGCGCCCGGAACCTACAAGTGGTATCAGAGCGGGGTCATATCATTGATTATAATTATTTAGTTTTTCGTTGGTAATTTACGCATTTAATAATTTAGTTATTTCAATTCAAGTTTAATCGTTCTGGAAATCTGAATATCGAGATATATTCCCCCTCCATCATTTCTCGTTCACCTCACAGAAACGAATTTTTCTTTTAATTTTGTTTAAAATAAAATATAGGAACTCATCCGGAGGATCCAAACGTTTCTGGCCATATAACACTAGAATACATGGTGTGTATTCGGAAGTACACACTGTGTAGTCTAGGTTCAATGCATTGACTGATCTGCCAAATCAGGCCATGTATTGGATTCTTTCTAAGAATTTAAGACACTGTGTGTTGACCAGAAACAGGTGGCACGCGGTTTCCGGAATATACGTCGTGTGGTCCAATGAACACGGCGTGTAGTCCCTTCGGGTTGGGGTTGGGTCGTGTACTCCGTACACGGCATGCCCAGCTGGAAACCGTGTAACGCGGAAACTACACAGCGTGTGTCCCACTGTACACACCGTGTACTCCAAAAATGTTCTAAGTACATTAACACGCCATGTCCCCCGGCATGTACTTCGGATGGACGGTGAAGAAAAGTACACGCCGTGTAGTCGGAACTACACGTCGTGTACTCACCCAAATTACGCAGATTTATTAAAATTTATTATTATATTATACAAACCCTTGAGACGTGTACCATGGTGCAGGCGTAAAGATGAGGCACAACACGTGATAGGTGTTTTATATATATGTGTGTTTAATTTAACATCTACGTAATAAATGGGAATTCACTGGGTTGCCTCCAAGGTACAAGTTAGGTACAAGGATAATTTTAAATGAATTTATTTGTTTAAAATTATGATGGATGAGAATCTCAAGGAAATTCAGAAAAGGGATTTAAGATAAAAGGATTGAGTAATTAAAGATAATTAATTGATTCGAGCGTGATTTATCTTAAACAAGAACGATTAAAGAATTGAATGCTAGTTTTATTTATGCGTAAATATCGTTGCATGTATGGATGATCATGAGCTAGACCGAGACCTTTGTATGTGAATGGTTTCTTTTAATTTATTTATTTAAATGAAATTTGTTGGCCTGTGAGCCATCTCCTCATTAATATGTAGGGTCTACGCGCCCAAGGATTCTTTTATGTAAAAAACCCCTTTTACCCCTCACCTGTGTGTGAGATAAATGCATATGTAATGGATGGAGCTCCCAAGCTAGTGGAGGCGGCTCAAGTCAGGAGCCAAGGTGAAACCAATCCAAGGAGATACAAAGGTGGACAGGTGGAAAGCTGTAAACACGAACCTGAAAGGTTCAAGGTGTTTCTCCCCTAGGTCTTGGGTTAGTTTATCAACCGCTAGATAAACTAAACAATAGAAAAGATCATGATCATACCATTTATTTTATTTCTGTCAGTTGCATGGTTTATTTATTGTGGGTGTGTTGTCACGATCACACAATTAATGAATTAAACGATCATGCAAGATGGAACTAAAATAAAACCAGCTTATACGTAAATATTATCTTAGACATGGTTAATCACTTAAGTATATCCCACTTAATATTAACAAGCATGTAATCAAAGATAATAAAATGGAAATTTACGTATAAGGATAAAATCCCTCAAAATAAATATTAAGTCGGCATAGCCTTCCATAATCTTGGTTAGAATCGAACCATAGTTCAAAGTGCTTGACCAACCCTAGTTGGGGTGCTTTCAATTATCGGGGAATTCTAATTCAAGATTTTGGGTTGACTTGACTTGGTTCGCATCAAGGGTTGACTTCCACAGCAGGACTTGGTGTGACCAAGAGGCAAAGGTTGGGGAAATCCAAAAAGGATTTCAGGATTGGGGAGTCCACTCAGCGGATCAAGGAGCTGCGAGTTAATGTCGTTGGAATTTGGAATGCCTACCTAAAAACCTTCAAGTTGCTTGACCAACCCTAGTTGGGGTAATGCGAACGGAAATATGTATCCTTTCCACTAGAATATTCACACAACAGAATATTCCTGAGTCAATGGTGAGGGCTATTAGATTTCGATAAAATAGTGGGAGACTAATAAGTATTAATTTATTTATTTGTCTCAAATTTTGTAATAAAGTACTAAACCTTTGCTCATCTTAATTTGTAGAAACGGCAAGAAAATGACTTCAAACATATCATTGCGCACCATACTCGAAAAAGAAAACCTTCTCACCGGCACCAATTTCCAAGAGTGGCAGAGCCATTTACACGTCGTCCTTCGCCACGAAAGGAAATTATATGTGCTGGAAGATCCTATTCCAATTGCGCCTTGGAAAGAGGCTAGTGATGAGGAATTATCTCTCTATATGAAACACATGGATGATGCCACAGATGTCCAGTATTTCATTCTATCAGCCATGTCTAATGAGCTCTTGAAGAAACATGAAAACATGGACGCGTATAGAATGGTGTCTCACCTTAAAGATATCTACCAAGAGAAGGTGAGACAGGAGAGGTATGAGATCTCTAATGCTTTGTTTACCACGAAGCTTGGAGATTCTGCGCCAGCTGGGCCTCATGTAGTCAAGCTTATTGGCTACATTGAACGCTTGGACATCTTAGGGATTAAATTCCTGGATGAGTTGCGTACAGATCCCATCCTATCATCACTTCCCAAGACCTTCTCTAGCTTCATTATCAACTATAACATGAGCGGAAATGAGAAGAGTCTATCGGAGCTTCTGACCTTGATTCGCCAGGTAGATAAGGACATGGGGCGTAACAAACCCACGGTCCTTATGGTGAACAAGAAAAGGAAGGAAAAGTCAAAGGGGCCAAAGAATTATAAATAGTCTGAAGCCCCCGAGCACCGTCCCTCCAATAAGGGGAAGATCCAGAGGTAGGGCAAGGAACGGGAGGCAGTGTGTTTTGCATGTGGCAAGCAGGGCCACTGGAAGAGGAACTGCACCCAGAAGCATGGGGACGCTAAAGGTGCGTTTTTTATCGAGTGAAATCTTTCTATTTCTACACATTGGGTATTGAATACAGCTTGTGGGGCTCACATCTGTATTCAAATGCAGGAACCAAGTAGATTTAGAAAGATCGCCAGAGGAGAGGTGGATCTTCAACCTGCCAATGGCGCAAGGCTGGCTGCGTTGGCTATTGGCGACTACCACCTCTCATTGTCGACTGGGATGATTTTGGTTTTACATAACTGTTATTATGTGCCTAGTGTTACCAAGAACATAATTTATGTATCTTGTTTGGATATGTATGGATTTGTTTTCAAATTTGGAAATAAGGGTTGTCTCTTTTACAAGAACAACGTATGTTATGGTATGGCACATTTAAATAATGGTTTGTATGTATTGAATTACGAAAACCAAGTGTTGGCAATCGATAACGAAACAAACTCACATGACTCATACATCACCCAGTTATGGCATCACCGCCTTGGTCATGTGAACGAGAAGCGTTTGACAAAGCTCTGCCAAGATGGCTATTTAGACTCTACTGAGCTAAAACCACTTGATAGATGTCACGCTTGTTTACAAGGAAAAATGACCAAGCCGCCTTTTGGTGGACAAGGTGAAAGGGCCACAGAGCTTCTAGGATTGGTACACACGGATGTGTGTGGACCATTTCCAATAGAAGCTAGAGGTGGATATTCTTACTTCATTACTTTTACTGATGATTTGAGTAGATATGGCTATGTCTACTTAATGAGGTATAAGTCAGAGTCCTTAGAGAAATTTAAGGAATTCAAGAATGAAGTAGAGAATCAGCTTGTTAAGAATATAAAGAAGCTTCGATCGGATCGAGGTGGAGAATATATAAACCAAGAGTTCATCGATCTTCTACGGGATTCTGGGATTCCATCTCAGCCCACTCCTCCTTATACACCACAGTGGAATGGTGTTAGTGAAAGGAGGAACCGCACCTTGTTGGACATGGTGAGGTCGATGATGAGTCATGCGGATCTTCAATTATCCTTTTGGGTATATGCATTACAAACTACAGCATACACATTAAACCGAGTACCAACTAAGGCGGGAAATGGAATTCCATCTGAGTTATGGAATGAAAGGAAACCCACTTTGTCGCACACACGTGTATGGGGATGCAAGGTGTTTGTTAAAGCCTTATCAGGAAACAAACTAGCACCCCGGGGCACGAAGTGTATCTTTATAGGATATCCCAAGGAAACGAAAGGATATTACCTATATAACCCTCAAGACAAGAAAGTGATTGTCGCCAGACAAGTCGTATTTCTTGAGAGGGAGCACATCCTCAAGAAGGATAGTGGGAGCAAGATTGACTTCGACGAAGTTGATGCTCAAGATACATAGGAGTTGGTATAGGAAAAAGTTCCATAGGTCCCCGTGGAAGAGGTTCCAGAAACACAAGTACTGCGTAGGAGCCCAAGAGAGGTAAGAGAACCAGAGAGAATTGGTTTCCTAGTCACCGAGGATGGTGAATCATTATTGTTGGACAATGATGAACCTCTCTCTTACAAGGAAGCAGTAGAAAGCTCAGAAGCTGCAAGATGGCTAGAAGCTATGAATTCTGAGATGGATTCCATGTATCAGAACCAAGTTTGGGTTCTGGTCGATGATCCAGTTGATGTAAAGCTTGTTCGATGCAAATGGGTATTCAAAAGAAAGCTGGACATGGAAGGTCAAGTTAGCAACTATAAAGCAAGGCTAGTGGATAAAGGATTCAGACAGCGTCAAGGAATTGACTATGATGAAACCTTCTCGCCAGTTTCCATGTTTAAATCCATAAGAATCATACTTTCCATAGCAGCTTACCATGAATATGAGATTTGGCAGATGGATGTCAAAACAGCATTCCTTAACGGGAACCTTCAGGAAGATGTCTATATGACACAAACATAAGGGTTTGTGACACCAGGTGAAGCCAAATGGGTTTTCAAGTTGCAAAAATCCATTTATGGATTGAAGCAATCATCCAGGTCATGGAACATTCGATTTGACGAAGCCATAAAGGAATTTGGTTTCATTAAGAACGAATGTGAGCCATGTGTTTATAAGTAGTTTAATGGGAATGTGGTCGTCATCCTAGTGGTATATTTTGATGACATATTGCTTATTAGAAACGATGTACCAGCCTTACAGTCAGTTAAGGACTGGTTGAACAAGTGTTTATCCATGAAGGACTTAGGAGAAGCAGCCTACATTCTAGGGATCAAGATCATTCGTGACAGATCCAAGAGGCTTCTTGGACTAAGTCAGGGTACATACATTGAATAGATATGAAAGATATTTAGTATGGAAAAATCCAAGAGGGGATTGGTTCCAGTGTCACATGGCTTACATCTTTCTAAGAAAATGTGTCCCCAGACACAACAGGAGAAAGATAGGATGAGAAATATCCCATACGCTTCGGCTATAGGATCTGTCATGTATGCCATGTTATGTACCAGGATTGATGTTTCCTATGCACTGATCATGGTAGGCAGATATCAAGCAGATCCAGAAGAACAGCATTGGACTGCTGTTAAGACTATCCTTAAGTATCTAAGAAGAACTAAGGATATGTTCCTAGTGTATGGAGGAGACGAGGAGCTTGTCATCAGAGGGTATGTTTATGATGGTTTTCAAACAGATCTAAATGATCTGAAGTCACAATATGGATATGTTTTCTGTCTCAATGGAGGAGCTGTGAGCTGGAAGAGTGTAAAGCATCCAGTTTTCACCAATTCTACAGCGGAGTCCGAGTATATAGCGGCTTCTGATGCAGCCAAGGAAGCCGTCTGGATTCGGAACTTTTTCCAGGAGCTTGATGTGGTGCCTAGCAGTAAAGATCCCATTACATTGTAATGTGATAATACTGCAGTGGTGGCTCTTTCAAAAGAACCAAGGTCACATCAACGGACAAAGCACATACTCCAAAAGTATCACCTCTTGAGGGATTTCTATCAAAGGGGTGAAGTTGCAGTGAGCAGAGTGCCCACGGAAGAGAATTTGGCGGACCCCATGACTAAAGGCCTATCTCAGCAGAAGCATGAATATCATGTGAGAGCTAGCGGGTTAAAGGTTGTTAGCAGTTGGCTCTAGTCCAAGTGGGAGTCTGTTGGAGTTGGTGGTCTAGAACCAACTACTTTGTACTTTATTCATTAAATAAAAGCCTTATCACATCTTGATTGTTCTTCTGTGTGACATGTCATGTGATAATGTCCTGAGGACAGCTGTTTCATTAAAGGGTCGTAGCGGATCCCTGTTATGATGAGAACCCAAAAGTTTCATAACATTGTTCTTGAATGTATGCTCTATGGCCGGATGATATTATCTGAGGGGCACAAATAATACAGGTCATTAGGGGTGAGGACTCATAAAACTTTGAGGCACCTTCTCATGGTGTGCGCCCTTGGTAATATCCAGGAAGATATTATGAGAACGAGACCCGCCAGTAGGAAATCCACATTTTATAGTGTCATTGGATGTTCCTATCTGCGAACGTGTGTATTGGTCCTTAGACTTTAATATTATTATTAATGGGTATTACAACTCGCGCACTTAGATGTATTGATGAAAACTGTGACGACACACTATTCGCAGCGAGGTAGGATACATTGGGTGTGTCACGAGTAATATCGCATTAATAGATAATGCGAGAAAGGATTTGTCCCTTTCGTTCCATAATGGAAGTAGATATCTCAGGCCCTTTGATGGAATTGATACAGCCTAAATAAATCCATGGCCATGGTAAGGTATGGGAAAGTTCAATTCTGGGAAGTCAAAGAAAGAATAATCAAGCACATGGGTTGATGGCACTATCATGCAACCCGCTTGATTGGAGATATCAAAACAAAGGGATTATATTACATGGTAAGCGTTCGTAGGAGGTGACACGTCATTGCAGTGTTAACTTCTTTCTCTATGGGTGCCTTGGCGTGTTGCTAGACGCTAACCTTGGACTTTAGGTAGCCTCAACCTAATGCCACTAAGAAAGAGGCCTAGAGGGTCACACACGAAGTGTGTCCATGTATCTCAATTAAATATTAATTTAACAAGTTAAATAAATATTATTCCCGACTTTGGTTTAATAATTATTTAAGGATGTCTGATCGCATTTATTTTGACACTACTTATTCGAGAGAATATATTGTGGATGAAATAACATATTTATTAGCGAGTAATGCAGTTACATTTATTTAAGAAATAAATAGTCATTACTCAAGGTCTAATAAATGTGGTGGAGAAAAATGGAAAATAAAAAGTACACGCCGTGTATATTAAATATACACGCCGTGTAGTTTTATGGAAAACAAGGACACGCCGTGTATTAATTATTACACATCGTGTAGTTCTTCCAGTTGAGATTTTGAGGATTTAATATTGTTTTATTAAATGGTATTTATTATAATCAGCGTGGGCTCATGTCATGGAATTAATAATCTGACATGGGGGTTTTCAATAAGAGTTAATGAAATAAATAAAACGCGTAACGCGTTTATTTATTGTCATAACTCTATTAACCTCAAACCCGATTATAAATATCCTCACAACCCCAACATTTTGGAGAGTCATTGTTGTGCACAATGGATTTGGAAATACTCTCAAGCCAAGAGAGAATTCCCTTTCCACCAAGAACTCCCTCAAGTTACGAGAGCAAGATCCTCCACCGGATCAAGGCGGTCGAAGGTGGACATCGCAAGCGAAGGTTCTTCCACGCTAGCACCCGGAGATCCCTTCGGCGACGTCTGGAGATATGTGACACACGTGTGGATCACGGCTAGAGGAATCCCACACTTGGATTCTACGACACAACGACAGTTCACCGAATCGTGACCGGACACATCAACGAAGAAATAATTCCAACGAGGTAATTCTTATGCATTAATTAAATTAATTATAATCAACATATGATGATCCTCTTCAAGGGTTCCGGGACTCTTCTTTTCTTTTCGTTCTTCGTTCTATTCCGAAGATTCGGCGTTTTATATCGTGACGAATCTCAGATTGAATGTTGTTTAACGTTAAAATTAAAGTTGGGCAAACCCACCAACGCGCTTCCGTTGCACCCAGAACCTAAACTAGTGTAGGTTCCCATGCTTTGAGGAATCTCACTTATCCCTTTGTTGTTGTGACTTTACAAGAGAACTGGGTGTGAATTTTTAAGTTGATGTTTGACTGTACTATTTCCTTGGCTTGTGCTTATGCTTTCTAGTTGCCTAAGTAGGTGCAGAAACTTATTTAAAGATTATTACCGAACTTCGAAACAAGAATGGGACAAATGAGTTTTGGATTGGTGTGAGTTGTGATTTGGTCATGGGTATTGATTTCGTTCTTTAGGTTGGCTGAAGAAAAACCTAGATTTAGGTGAGTGCTTGTTATCTATACATACTTGTAGATTTTGTGTTTCTAATTCACGCCCCACCCAAGTTGAGAACATAGTGCCGAACACCCCCATTTCATGGGGGAGGGTGTTTTTTCCAACACTTCTATTAGTGGCTAGTTATTAGCTCATTTCTGCTCCCTTTCCCGGATAGCCCAAGTATCTTCGGGCAGGCTGTGATGGCCTGAGGTCCATTATTAGCCCAAGAATCTTCAGGCAGGGTAGTGTGGTGGTTGGCCTAGGTGTGTGCAGGCAGGTGGTTTCCCAAGTGTCTTCGGGATGAGACCCAAGTGTCTTCGAGCGTGGCAGTAGATCTTCTAGCCCAGGTGTCTTTGGGTGTGGCGGTGGTTGTTCTGTCCTAGGTGTTTGCAGGCGTGGTTACGTGTGACAGTTGTGGCCCAGGTGTTTGCGGGTAGGGTTTGGCAGTGGGACTGCGTGAGGATGTGTCCCAGGTGTGTGCGGGCGGGGTGAGGTAGTGGGACTGTAGTGAGAATGGCAGGATTGGTCTGATGCGTAGGATGTCTTCAATAACCAGTGGGAAAGTGGCGCGGGGTACCCAAACATCGATGTGCTATTACTATGCTTTACTTGACTTGCATTAATTGGGGAGTGTGCCTTGGTGAGTCTTGGGTGGTTAGTTTCCTTGCTAGGTGCTTGTTTATCTCTTTTCCCACAAGACATTAGTATGCCTCCCCACTTGTGCACGAGAGCTTTAGGTTTACCCCTGCTGAGTATACTTGTATGCTCACCCTACGTATATAAAACAGTTTTCAGGTTTCCAGGAGGACTTTAGGGATCGTGCTGGGTCGTACTAGCTCAGACCTTGTGACAGATCATTACAGTTGTTGTTGTTCTTTATTTTGGTACTTTGCCTTGTAGTCTCCTATACATTGTGGATTTTTACTTTTGTAACATGCATTGGGGATGGTTCTTGGATTTACTTTTTACTTTCAATCTTGGTGTTGTGGGATTTACCATCTTATCTCCTGATCCTATTAAAAGAAAAAGGGTAATGCCTTCCATTTAGTGTGTGATTTTATACCCTTGGCATTGGTCGCCACTCCGGGACCTATTGAAGGCGGGTTTCGGGAGTCATTATCTCTCCTTCAACTTAAAGAAGGAAGGGCCTGACAATCTGCTGACCCTTCCCTCCTTTTGGTGAAGGCGGGTCGTGAAATTTTTGTCTCACCAAAAGAGAATTCTAAAAATTCTTAAGGAGTTTCCTAAAGGAGGATGAGGTTAAATCGATTTTGTGGAAGTCGAGAGTAAAGATAAGGGTTTTCTCATGCCAGTTTTTCTTCCATTGATATTTGTTCTATATTCACCACTTATCTTATTTTTTTTGTTGTATATAATGTCCATAAATATCTTTTATCATAAATTTCACGAGATTCAATGGATTTAAAAATCTATATAAGGTTAACTCTTTCGAGGGAGGGTTGATTTAAATTTTACCAAAGTTGTAAGAGTTTTCTTTCCGATCTCACTTTAAATTCGAGATTATCATGACTACATTTACATATAGAGAAATTATATGATTTTTCTATCTAAATCCACCTCTATTTTATTATCATATGGGTTTTCATGAGTTTTACATGTCCTCATACCATTTCACTTCCCTTTTTGCTTCACAATTTACCTAAAGTGATGCTTGTAAGAGAAACCGATCATACCGCTTCTGTTAGTTCAAAACCATTCTCTTCTATGTCCATATTCATTGTTTTGTTTTATGGAAGTCCTTATCTCTAGTTATATGATTTCTTAAGGTCTTTTTCAATGGAATTGATTTTCTTTACAAAATGAACCATCTTTTAATGTTTCTGATATAGTTTTTTTCCACCAACTTTGACTTTCTTTGCAAAGTGTGAAAGGAATCTCATTTTTAAACATTTTCTACGCAAATTCATTTTCCCAATGTCATTGTCATTTTTCTTTAAGAAGCTTCCTCTCCAAGTTTTTATGGTTTTCCAAACAAATTTCTATTACCTTGTTTTATAAAATATTTTCTTTTAAAATAAAAAGTTTCAAAAATGTAACGAGTATTTATTCTTCTTTCTCAAAGTAAATTTTAATTCTCTAATAAATGTTTTTTTCATCTATATCAAAATCCTTTAATATTTATTATGATTCACTGAGAATATGATCCAATGATACTATCCACCTTCTATCTCTAGATGAATTATGATAATATCTTATGAAAGTTCTCATTAAACTTGTTTCATTCCCACAGGTTAATTAAGTTGTGATGGAATTAAAAAAAAATCATATTCATGTGGCACACATATATATGGTTTTCATTATGTGAAAGGTGAGCCTAGAATTATATAGCTCTCCAATGTATTAATAAAACATTATCTCATGGTATTATTGGGAATGAGGAGTGAACTCAAACCCTTAAGGGACTTTATCCACCAAGTGACAGGTGAGCTCCAAATTATATAGTTCTCCAATGCATTGGGGAAATACTTATATCTCGTGAGCTAACATGTCAGGGATTGGTGAGAAAACTCAATCCATTAAGGGACCTTTTCCACAATGTGATAATGGTCTCGGTTGTGCGCCTTCACATAAGGAATGATTTTCTATGATTATGTATATGCCACATTATTATGCCTATGTTATTTTTTCACAGATCATGATTATTGGATTAGGTTTTCATACTCTTATTTATCATGTCTTATGTTATTCCAAAACCTTATGCCATGACCGATTATTTATGATCTAAGATTTTTTGGGTATGATTCTTTTATGTTTTGTCCGCTCTTGGGTGGATTTCTCCTTCCCCCAGGATCCACTCATCTTGTCGGGTCACTTGGTTCCTGACTAGGTGGGTGAAATGAGGCGCAACCCACCTATGTTAATGGATTGTTGTCTCGAACCATCACTGATTAGGTTTTCACCCTCTAGGATGCTCTACCATCTCGGTTGGCAACGAATCCTTCCCGACTGGGGCTCTCTTCAGAACAACCTCTTCATGGGGGGGTCCCTTGTGTGGAGGGTTTGAAAAGGCCACACTTGGGGATTCCCTTTTTAAAGAGGGGAGATATAAAATGATGTAATATGTGCATGTTTTGTGCTCAGGACGCCTCAGTTGGTATCAGAGTGAGGTTTATTTGTTTTGGGGGATTAAGTTATAAATAACAATAGGTTGAAACATAAAACAACCTATGATAAACCAAAAATAATTTAGGATGAACCTAAAATGTTATAGGTTGAAATGAAGGTGTCATAATTTAGGACATCTTAGGATTGGTTTTATTTATCATATGATTGCTTAATCTGATTATTATTTATTGATTCACACACTAACCTCTTGGTTTTATTTATCATATGATTGCTTAATCTTTATATGAAGTGATTGTTCAAAGTTCTCTCAAGGTAGAAATGGATATCATAGACTCCCATTATTCTCATGGTTTTGAGGATAGTAAGATAAAAATGGATTTTTAAGGAAACTCAAATGATAAAACCCATGTAGGAAAAAAATTAATCTTCATATTTTCTGAAAATGTGGGAAGAATCATGGGGATAATTGTATCAAATGAACATGACAATTCTTTTAGTGTGGAAGAGAAGGACATCAGGCACATGAATGCTAAATATATATGAATAGAAAAAAAAAGAAATGGATTAAAAGAAAACTCATCCTAATGCACCACTCTCACTCCAATTATTTAATTATAGGGAGTAGAGACATTACTCCAACCAATGCACCAATAAAAGGGTTAATGATGATAATCGATGTCAGAAACCTCCAAAACCAAGGGAGAAAGGGAAGGCCTATGCAATCACAACTGGTGATGTGGGTCACAAAAATGAATTGGTTAAAGGAACACTTATCATCCACTATAGAATTGAAAATGTGTTTTCTAACATATTAAATGAATTTTTATTAAAAATTACTAAGAAAAACTCTACAAGAACCTAAAAAAAGACCTAAAAATGGCCATTAATGTGGATGAAATAAATGGCATCCCAACATTAGAAAACCTTCTACACAATAAGGTAAGACTCCCATGAGTATAATAGACCTCAACCTCACCAGTATCATGTCCATATGAAGAGAGAGATATAGAGAGAGAGAGAGTGTGTCCATAATCATATTTCATTCCCTCTATGTGTGTGGGATGATGGTGTCTTATCCCAACTTCATGACGCATGATCAAATTAAGTACGATGCTGACTAGTGAGTAGCCGTCAAATTCTTTAGGAAATTAACATCAATAAAATTTAAATGCATATCTCTCTCATAACATAATTTTATACCAAGAAATAAAGCTTTATCTTATGGCTTCAGAGATAATCCAAGTCTATAGTTGGTAGAGAATCCCAACACCACTGTGTCATACTAATCACAGACCAAACCTCCTCCCTACATAATACCATTGCATTTAGATCTATCTATGTTTAACTTAAGGCCATGAAAGGGGTAATTATATCAAACACACTTCCCTAGTCGCACAACAATGGGTTGATATCTCAGTCAGAGTAGATATATTCACAAATAGTGAATAAGGTCATATAGATTTTCACTTCCATCATCCACCACCAGCTCCCATAATGTACCACAGAAATGACGGGTGGTATAGTTGTATGATAGAACATGTTTTCGATGATTGTGTTCACCAACAGTAGGGATTCCAGGAGTGAACCACAAAACCCATACACTTTCCTTTTCCAAAACAGTCCATTAATAATAGTTTGAAATAAATTTATAAAAATATGGTTTTCACATAAAAATTTTATTTTAAAAACTAATCAATTACATTCCATCACCCTTATAATTCAAAACAAGGTATGAGAAGAAAAAAAGGGGAAATTGAGCCTTCTCTTTCGAAATAGCTATATTGAAGTTATTTTTAAAACAAACCACACATTTATAGTTTTAAAATGAAAAGACCAAAACCAGGTTAAAGGGTATAATTATACACACAACAAGGGAAATGGTACAACTAGTTCTTGCATCTAAGGATCATGGAAAACCAAGGAACCTGAAGGAATACCAGAACATACTAATAATTGGGACTTCATCCCCAGTAGCATGCCACACACGACAGAATCAAACGCCCTAATGCCCGGCCACCCTTTATCAAGTTAGACTGAGGGGCCTAATCCCATAGCAATAAACCCACATATCCACCTACTATGGGCCACTAGACGGTACATGAACTTCCAGTTCTACAATCGTTCTCAGTAAACCTCCTTGTTATGTAGTTTTCTGTGTTATGTTGACAAAGGGGTGGGCCACACATTCAAACAACAAGACTCATATATAACCAAGAACACTACATAATCCATTACCACCCCAGCTACCTCAAAGTTAGTCCCTTGCCTTAAAATAATTATAATTCAAAGGAGGACCCATACTGGGGTCCCTCCCATCTCATGATCGTCAAACGAGGCAAGAGACCTAACCAAAGAGGGGTTTTCCAAACATACTACTTCAAAGATTCCAAACAGGTCTTATACAAATCCCACACATCAAACCCTTTATAATTAGCCATTTTCAAATGTCAACCGGTCCTTTAGCTTTACCACATTCAACCATTTATTAAAAACATTTATAAATCATTTGTAAAACAATCCCAAACACCAACTTTAAAAAAAGTTTCCAAATGGCCTCTTAGACCAAGAATTAACCAAAAAGGTTCCCAAGTGCCTTTTCAAAACCAAGTTAAAACACACCAAACTCACAGAAGTTCCAAACAGGCTTTCACAACACTCACAAGCCAACACCCTTTCGCAAAACTCCAAACAGCCATAGTTTCCAACCACACACCCAAGCATGTTTCATAGACAACCGGGCCAAACCACAAGGGACACATTTGAATTTACTTTTGAAACAAAAGGAGTAAAACTTCTCCAATTTTTGAAAACATGGTAACATTTTAGGGAAAATATAAGGAATGGGAGAAGAGATACCCTTGAGGGAGACTAGCTCTAGAGTTCCATCTTCACTTGGTTGCACAACCATGTGTGCACCTAGTGCACCCATGGTTTTGTCTTCATCCAATGGTACAATCAAAAACCAATAAAATAATTTTAAACCCAATTCCATAAATCCACCATTTACATTAAACCAAAAACCATTCATTTCACTCATTTATAAAATACAACACAAGTTCATAAACCAAAAAGCCCTCTTTAAAACATGCTTCAAACCATACCAAGAAAAATCACCATGTTTCAAACATAGAATCCAAAACATGATCCAAACCAATTTAACAAGACATTTCAATGGGAAAACCCCACTCAACTATCCAATTTCACCCAAAGTGCACAAATTTCATTTTAACAAACACCTAGGGCACAATAAACAAGGGCATAAACCAAGATTCATGTAAAACCCCATTTTTAACAACAAAAAACAACTTTAAAACACAACAAAAGGCTATAAATAGGTACCATGGAGGTGAGTAGTAAGATAAAAAATTAATTAAAAACATCAAGCATCAATGGAAAATCAATAGAAAGGAAAATCATGGATTCGCCTACCTTAACCTTGTGCGGATGGAATGAGACTTCAAGGAGAGGGAGATCTAAGCACCCCAAACAATCCGCATACCCTAGCCACAACAAAAATGAACCACATAAGACAAAAATAACCCTAGGATTCATCCAAGGGATTAAACCCCAAAGAAAACCCTAGAAACAATGGGGGTAAGAGAATGAGAGGAGATTTGATGAAGGAAAATGAATAATCACCAACCTTTCTTGAGAAATTGGGACAAAAGTGCCCAAAAAAGATGGAGGATGAAAGGGGGGATCCTATGGTCGATGACCAACTGATAGGGATTTATTTTGGAGGTCAAACCACCCAAATTGGAGCTTCACGTCAAAAGTTATTAAGCATGTAAGTGGATGTATAGTTTTTCTGCATGGTTTTCTAAACCGTGCGCAAACTGTGTCAGGGCTACTAGAAAACTTCTGCAAATTTGCAGGGTTAGGTTATGCGTTTTTTGGAAAACCATTATCAAACCATTTGACCCCAAAAATTGTCCAAAAACCTTCAAATTAAACCCCAAACACTAGGGAAGTTCACTCAATGATCCATGAATGTTTTAAGCACAACATGGAGACACTGGGGGCATCACAAACTCTCCAACAAGAAACTTTATCTCAATCCCAAAAACAATAACTAACCATAGGTATAAAATAAAACCCAAAACCACAAAAATATAAGGACTTCTATTGGGAACTCAACCCGAACCTCAACCAAAAGATCTAACATCAAGAAAAGAATAAAATAAAAAAGTATTCTTGGTCGGGGTGCGACAATTCACTACTTTTATTACAAAGTTTCTACACTTCCCTTGATAATGTATATTGTATTCCTGATGATTCTATTTATTTTTGTAGTATTTATAGTAGGAGTTATCCTTGTTTTAGAATCCTGTGTTTTTGAACTGGACTAAAGTATGATGGTTTTTGAACTTTTTCATTTGCTAAATCTGTCATTTTTTAAACTGAAACTCAGAACAAGATTCTGAGAGTTGGATCACTCCTAAGAGATGTTTTTTGGATTAGGTGAAGGCTCGAGAAGTCTCCCAAGTGGTTCTAGAAGCTTTGGGAGTGTCGGACCTGGAAAAATTTAAATTTTAAAAGATAGTAGAGGGTGCACGGTTTGATAAACTGTGTGTCCCAATATAGGTAACTATGCGGCCCTATTTAAAAAGGGTAAGTGGCTTTGCACACGGGAAGCACATGGTTTCCTAAACCGTGTACCTAGCCCGTGTGGGGTGTGTCTTGGAGGCAGTAGACTCTACATGGTTTGTGCACAGTTTGGAAAACCATGTGGGTCAAACTGTTTTGTCGGGTTCTTTTAAATAATTCAATTAAATTAAAATAAAATTAAAATAAACTAAACTAAACACTCTCCTCACCCCCCCCCTCCTTGTCTCAACCTACAATGTGCAGCACCCCCAAAGGGGTCTCCCTTTATAAGCACCTCCCGACCTCCTCTCCTCTTCGATCTTCATCTGGTTTCCTTCTTTTTTCTTGTCTAATCCATCACGGTGAGTCCTCTCCTACCTTCTCCTTCCCTCTTCTAGCTTCGCTTTGACCCAATCGGCACCCGGTGAGGTACGAACAAACCCTAGGTTTTGGGGTTAATGGTTTTTCTCGTTTTCATTGGTTCTTAGGTTGTGCGAATGGTCTCTTAGGGCCTTGGTGTTCGAGTTCCGGCAACCGTCACCGAAGGCGTGGCGATTCGGGTGGTTTCAATTCACCGACTTCGTTTCGGTGTAAGTTTTATACCTTCTTATTTGTTTTTAACCTCTTGAATTAATATATTTAGGTGTCTTTGACTCCCTTTTTATTAATCGATGGGGTATCGAGCTATTCCAGGTGGTTTTTCTTCGATTTGGTTCGTCATCGACACCTGAGGTGAGGGTTTTCCTTTGTTTCTTGGTCCCACGTCATTTAAATTTCTTTATTTAATTACTTTAAGGTTCGTGGTGTAAAATGTGTAGTGAATTGGTCCCTTCTTGTTGGTTTTGAGTCACCAAGTTAAGGGAGACTCGCTTGCATATGCGTAGGTAAGAAAATATATGTATGTGGGTTCCCCCATTTTGTGTGTAAATATCCATGGCAGTGATTACACATGTATGGGGATAGGTGTTCCCATGTATATATATAAAAATGCATGCCTAGGTGAGTGGTGACTAGTATATGCACATAAGAATATGTGTAAGGATCCCCTTGCATGTGCCCATGGCCATGCGAGTGTGTGCATTGGGGCTAGGTGTCCTTGCATGTGTGTGAAGGTGTGTATACTCGGTGGGGGAGAAGTTTCTTTTAGTTAGAAAGCTCCGAGAGCCGAAGTGGATGGCTTGGTTCCACCTTGAGGTAGGGTCCCTTTCCAAGCCATTAAATATTATAAATGATTCAATAAATTTCTTACTACACTTTAGTTAAAATTTAAATTCATGCAGTGAAGTATCTATATTGAGTGCTCTTAAATTCAATTTAGCATGTTTCATATTTAAAATGATAAAGGTTATAAATGATTTGTTTGATAAGTAATATCATGATTTTATAATAAAACCCCTCAATCGAGGTGCGCTTCCTTCAATCTAAAAAGTAGTGGTTATACCTTTCTTGCTTGACTTGTCATGTTTATAATCCTTATTACTTGATGTTATGTTGAAATACGGCATGTTTAGGACATTGACCTAATGGAATTAGAAACACTATGTTTCCATTTTTAAATGATTAAGGGACCAAAGCATCGTCTAAGTGTTTTTTCTAGTTTTAGATTGGAATTACCCATGTAGGTAATTTCCCTTTTCATGGATACTCGGAGCCTTATAACTTCATTTGACATGTTTTGGTAAATAGAATGATTTGAGTTAAATGAATGGTTAATGCTTAATTATTGACCCTCAAACAAATTACCAAATATTTTTCAAATGTTTTGAATGCTAATAACACCTTGGGTGACATGTGGGTTCCCAAGTAGGAATGTCGTGGATGGACTCAATGGGTTTTCATACTCATAACTTGGGAGATACATGGATTCCCATGTAGGAATTCTACGGAAGGACCTAGGTTCATGAGAGAATAATTGGTTCCACGTATGTGAGAACCCTTACCATGTTGAGGGAAGGTGGATTTGTGGACCTTGACTTTTGAAAATGCCTTAATGCATTTTACTAAATGGTTTCATGCTACTTGACCTTGTCACACTAATGAAATTCTAGGCTTGGACCAAATGAACTTAATGATTTACTAAGACTTGATTAAATGGTTTTAATGCTACTTGGCCTATCCACACTAATGGAAGACAAGTCTTGGACCAATAAACAAATGGTTGAAACTCTACTTGACCTATCCACACTAATGGAAGGAAAGTATTGGAACAAATGAATTACTGCATGATTTCCATATCAAAAAGAATGGGTTGACCTGGGCTCACCTTGGATTCTGAGAGGAGAATACCTTAGGACTCAGGAACCCCATTCTGATTCAAGGATGCAGTTTTCTTAGGTTATTACCCAGCTAGACTTCAGTCCTTGTCTATTATTACATTATTACTGGATGTCTTGGATACACTCCTTGGTTCCAGCATTGACATGTAGGTTCCATGGTTATAGGCCATCAAGCCCTATCATTGCTTAGCCCCATTTTACCTTGGTCGATCACCTTGGACTCGGTAGGTGCCTTATTGTGGAATGACTTGGATTACTCTCATTGGATTACACTCTTATCCCTTATCTAGACTCATGTACTACTGAATTAATGTTCTGTGAGATCTATATTACCTTGGTTATTACCCTATAACTCCCTCACCGGATATCATGTTCAGCTTGCCTTGTTACATCTTGGAAACTTCACTATTTATACTATCATGTGGTGATGTCAGTGATGGTTATGCCTTGTTTTAACTATTAATATGAAATAGTAATTACTTAATTAATAAACTTGTTACATGTTCAGACGCCAACTGAGGGATGAAGTAGGTACTTGAGTATTTGGTTACATTGTATTGCTTACATCATTTATGCATGCCTGCACATGGATTAATTTATATCACACTGTCGAGATTGGGGTATACACTGGTGGTGTCGGCCTACTGATATTTATATCTCACACCCTACTCGGGCTTCCAGTGCATTGGGGTACCCAAGTAGACCTTTCTTGTTCGCAAAACTGTATACCATGATTGATTACTGTATTTCTTATACCTGGAGTAGGAGCAAAGGACCAAGCTAGAGCTTAAGATGCTCAAGGAGATTTCCCATGGGGATTTTTTGTCCTTTACTTATTTTTATACATTATTGAAAAGCATGTTGTATTGTTTACTAATTTTAAATGTGTATCAATACCATGTCATGCATTCATCTATTGTATAAACTGGCATTGGCCATTTTTGTTCAGTTATATGAAATATGTCTTCCACTACTTTTTCAATTATGTATTATTGATCCTACTTTTAATTGTTATTTACTCTATTATACCATTTTGTAACTCTGATAAGAGGTTATAGTCTCCCCACTGACTATCCTTACACCCTCACTGCTAGTCGGTAGCCTCTAGAATACAGGGAGGTGCGCTTGAGCTCATGTGACAACCAGTATTGCCACCATCTTAGTGGTGAGTCGGTTTGGGATGTTACAAAGTGGTATCAGAGGTGGTTTTTCCTTTTGTATTACTATTTTGGGTTGGTAGATAGGAGATTAGGAAAGTTTCAATACTTGGTTAATAGTCGTGCTTGGGAATGATCACCCCATGTACAGGAAATAACCAAGTGGTCCGGGCTGGGATTGTTGTTTATATTGTTTGTTGTTACAATTGATATGGTTTCACCTAGAATTATTGTTGCTACTTATGATTTATGGAATTATAAAAATTACCCTTGGCATGTTATGGCAAGGATGAAACATGCATGCATCACATTAGGCACTTAGAAATTCACATGCCATGCATATATGTCATGCCATGTAGTTTCATTAGTAGGTTGCCTGCTAGGTATGATTTTGTACCTTATTGTTATGCCATGATTAGATTTATACCTGTTTAGGTAATACATTAGTATGCCTTCTGTGCTTACCGCTTGTTATCGCATACTTCTATGATTAAAATTCCATGCTTCTATGATTTCAACTTGTTGCTTTGTGCCAACTGCTTGTAGTGACATGTTAGCTTACTTTGTTATATGTAAATGTATGCATGGGCTAAGTTATTGGTTATAGTTATAACAGGATCCATTTTTCAGTTATAAGGTGTATGGGCGCCTTATAGCTGGGAAAAGGTAACCTGTGTAATTGAACCATTATGAAAAAACTTCTAAATTCATTTTCTAAAATAAGTTGGTTTTGAATAAAGGTAGAAAAATACCAAACTATAAGGTTTATGAGCGCTTTTGAAGTTGGTAGATGGCCACCCATATAATTTGAACCATTATGTTTGATCACATTAAATTATGAATTGACATCGGTATCGACTAATGAGAGGCAATTTTCAATCCATGGAGTGTATGGGTGTTTCATGAATTGGGAAATGATAGCCCATAATAAATGTGATGGCATCATGCCTTATGAAATTCTTATAAATGTGAAAGAGGTTTTAATTTGATCTAAACTCAAATGGTTAGCTTTTAAAAATGCAACTGGACCCAAGTAAGTCAGTTGAGAAATGTTTTTATGAGATGACCCGTTTGGGTGCTTTAAATTTAATGATTTTTGGAAATTGTTATTGGGTTGCATGATAATGAACCTAGGTTGGCTTAGTGGGACCCTTGTAGGTCTCCTTAATTATTAAAAGGAATTTAGATGCAAAATTGACTATTTATGGTGGAATGTTAATAAATGTAAATGTTTAAAGGGAATTTTTATAAAACATTCATGTTTTTTCCTTAGGGAGTTAGTTAAAATCATATACATTGTGATTTCTTTTAAAAAATTCTACCTTGAGGTTTTAATTAAATCTTTGATACTTAAAGATTAATGTGATTAAATATAAGAGGATTGGAAGTGGAACCTGTAGTGGCGTCCACTGTTTCAAACCCTCGTGTAAGGGTAGTTTGGACTTCTCTCTTGAGTTTCCTTAGAATGGAAGCATGAGTACTTTCCGTAGGCATTATTTTCCTTAGCAATGGCTTTATGATCATCTTTTGAGCCTTGTGACTTTTGTTTAACATGACCCAGTTTTAGGGTTGACACTTTTTCTTTGTAAGGGGATAACCCGTGGTAGGTAGCACCCTCAAAACTTAAATTCCTTGATAGTGTTGTGACTTTTCTCACTTTTGGTGTCGTTTGGGTGTCGTTGTCCCAAGTAGGACTTTCAATTTCCAATGACACCCTGGTTCGGGCAGGTGGTCATGTCTTTCTTGACCTGGATATGGGTTTGAGCACCGAGTAATGCTCATTTTCAGCACGTTAGATGTGCCTCAGGCATGTTCGGCCGCTTCGTAGGTCATTTGACCCTCTCTACTTCTTAGTGATGGATGACTTGGTATGGCGTCGTCTAGGAAAAATGGTTGTATGAGGCAATACGACTCTGAAATAAATATTCTTGTACTGTTAAGTATAGTCTCGAGTCATCTCCAAGTAGAGTGACTTGAGCGTTAAAGAATTAGTTTCATACCCAATACTCGGGATGGTTTTCAAAAGACTTGGGTGTCTCGACATGTCGGTCTCCTTGTTATAAGTTTAGCACGCTTATGAGCAGCTAGTTTTCTTCCCCTTCGGCTAGGACACTCCTAAGTGCATAGTGTCCTGCTGGGCCTGGTAAATGTATCCTTCCATGTAGAAGGAGCACAACCTAAGGGGACCATTGGTAAATGGTTGGTTATTTCTCGAATTCCTTTGAGGTTTGCGGGAGTTTTTTCATGTCAGTACTTTCTCAACGACATGACTTTGATCTAGTTCGACTATTTTACCTTCCAGTTTTTGGGTGTGTTTGAATGGAAACCCTATCTTAAATCCTCTTAGTGTACTCTTCTTAAGAGACGAGCATGTCCCCTATCTTGACGTTGTCCTCAATGCACTAGGAGAGTGTCGGTCTTACGCCGCGCTAAATATTTAAAAGTTATTGAACTTTTTGGATGATCTTTTTCAGTATTACACAATATAGTGTGGTTCTTATCGAGGCTTGGTAAGTCCTTAGTGATTCTTGGGTTCCCACATAGGAATGCCTTGGTCAGACTCACAAACTCTAGTGGTTCCTTTTGTTTTGTGTCGGCCGCCTAAGCTGGACACCTTCGACATAAGTCGGCCAAGTGACTCAACTCTTTCTCTCTCCTTTTAGTTTAATGTTTACAGTTGGTGATGAAACTATTTTAAAGCACATTTCCAGGTGAAGGCGAGGGGGTTTTAAGGTTGGTGGTGTCTTCTGAGAAAGATTGCGCGATCAGTTTTGTTGGGTCGATTGAAATTTGATTGTTTATTTTTAATGAAATGATGCTAGGAGTGTCGTAATAACACTTAGAGTTGTTCCTTGAACAGCAATTCTGATGGTGGAGGTATCGTGGCTTGGAATTGACCCCTTATTTAAGTTGAGACCTATGGTGGGGAGAACCATCAGTCGAGTGTTTAACGAGACTTTGACGTGATCATGTCTCTTTCTAAACGAGCTCAAGTAAGCTCCGCTTCTTTGTTTAAGTTGAACTTTAAGAATTGGCTCGGGTTGTAAAGGCTGAAGTGCAGAATGCACAAGAAATGATTAAAGTGCATTGGGAATTGGGAATGCAATGCAACTGTTTGAATGAAACTTCAAGACCCTTGTAGTTCAGGTGGATTTTACGTTGTTTCTCAAAGGCTTCTCGAGGATGAGAAGTTTTTAAGGTGGGTAGAATGTAGAATCCCATGTTTTTGAACTGGACTAAAGTACAGTGGTTTTTGAACTTTTTCCTTTGCTAAACCGGTCATTTTTAAAACTGGACCTCAGAACGATATTCTGAGAGTTGTATCACTCCTAAGTTATTTTTTTAGGCTTAGGCAAAGGCCCGAGAAGTCTCCTAAGTTTCTTGAGAAGTTTCGAGAATGTAGGACCTGGAAAACTTTAAGTTTTAAAAGACAGAAAAGGGTGCACAGTTTGCGCACGGTCTATTAAACAGTGTGGCCCACTGCAGGTAACCATGAATCCCTGTTTAAAAAGGGGCGGTGGCTTTGCACACGGTTTCCTAAACCATACGCCTAACTCATGCGGGGCGTGTCTTGGAGATAGTAGACTATGTACGGTTTGTGCACGGTTTGGAAAACCGTGCAGGTCAAACCGTGTTGTCGTGTTCTTTTAAAGAATTGAATTAAATTAAAGTAAAATAAAATAAATTTAAACTAAACACTCTCCTCACCCCCCCCCCTCCTTGGCTCGACCCACGGTGTGCAGAACCCCCAAAGGGGTCTCCCTTTCGACGCACCTCCCAGCCTCCTCTCCTCTTCGATCTTCATCCAGTCTCCTTATTTTTTTCTTGACCTATTAATCATGGCGAGTCCTCTCCTCCCTTCTCATTCCCTCTTATGGCTTCGTTTCAACCTAATTGGTTCCCAGTGAGGTGCAGTCGAACCCTAGGTTTTGTGGTTAATGGTTTTTTGAGTTTTCTTCGGTTCTTAGGTTGTGTGGATGGTCTCTTGGGGCATCAGGGTTTGAGTTCCAGCAACTGCCACTGATGGCGAGGCGGTTTCGGTGGTTTCGGTCTGCTAGCTTCATTTTGGGGTAAGTTTTATACCTTGTTCTTTGTTTTTCACCTCTTTAATTAATATCTTTATGTGTCTTTGACTACCTTTTTATTAATCAATAGGGCGTTGAGCTATTCCAGGTGGTTTTGCTTTTATTTGGTTCATTGTTGACACCTGAGGTGAGGGTTTTCCTTTTTTTCTTGGCCCTGCACCATTTAAATTGCATTATTTAATTACTTTAAGGTTCATGGTGTTGAATGTGTAGTGTGTTGGTCCCTTCTTATTGGTTTCGAGTCTCCAAGTTAAGGGCGACTCGCCTGCATATGTATAGGTGAGAAAATATATGTATGTGGGTTCCCTATTACTTGTGTAAATATCCATGGCAGTGATTACACACGTATGGGTCTAGGTGGTCCCATGTGTATATATATATATATATATATAAATGTATGCATAGGTGAGTGGTGACTGGTATATGAACATAAGCATATGTGTAAGGATCCCCTTGTGCATGCCCATGGCCATGCGGGTGTGTGCATTGGGGCTAGGTGTCCTTGCATATATGTGGAGGTGTGTATACTCAGTGGGGGAGTAACTACTTTAAGTTAGAAATCTCCAAGAGCTGAAGTGGACGGTTTGGTTTCACCCTAAGGTAGGGTCCCTTTCCAAGCCATTAAATATTATAAATGCATCAATAAATTTCTTATTTCACTTTAGTTAGAATTTAAATTCATACAGTGAAGTATCTATATTTAGTGCTCTTAAATGAGTTTTAGCATGTTTCATATTTAAAATTCTAAAGGTGATAAATGATTTGTGTGATAAGTAATAGCATTATTTTATAATAAAACCCCTCAATCGAGGTGTGCTGCCTTCAAGCTAAAAAGTAGTGTTTAGACCTTGATTTCTTGACTTGACATGTTTATAATCCTTATGCCTTGATGTTATGTTGAAATATGGAATGTTTAGGACATGGACCTAATTTCATTAGAAACACTGAGTTTACCTTTTTAGATGATTAAAGGACCAAAGCACCGTTTAAGTGTTTGGTCCAGTTTTAGATTGGAATTACCCATGTAGGTAATTTCCCATTTCATGGATACTTGGAGCCTTATAAATTCATTTAACATGTTTTGTTAAATGCAATTATTTGAGTTAAATTAATGGTTAATGCTTAATGATTGACCCTCAAACAAATTACCAAATGGTTTTCAAATGTTTTGAATGCTAATAACACCTTGGGTGACATGTGGGTTACCAAGTAAGAATGCCATGGATGGACGCAATGGGTTTTCATACTCATACCTTGGGAGATACATGGATTCCCATGTAGGAATTCCATGGACAGACCTAGGTTCATGATAGAATAATTGGTTCAACATTCATGGAAACCCTTACCATGTTGAGGGAAGGTAGCAGTGTGGACCTTGACTTTTGAAAATTCCTTAATGGATTTTACTAGATGGTTGCATGCTACTTGGCCTTGTCACACTAATGAAAGGGTAGGATTGGACCAAATGAACTTGATTATTTACTAAGACTTGATTAAATGGTTTCAATGCTACTTGGACTATCCACGCTAATGGAAGACAATGCTTGGACCAATAAACAAATGGTTGCAACTCTACTTGAACTATCCATGCTAATGGAAGGCAACGCTTATACCAAATGAATTACTACATGATTTCCATTTCAAAAAGAATGGGTTGACCTAGGCTCCCCTTGGATTCTGAGAGGAGAATACCTTGGGACTCGGGAACCCCATTCTGATTCAAGGATGTTTTTTGCTTAGGTTGATACCCGCATAGACTCTGGTCCTTTTCTATTCTTACATTATTACAGGATGCCTTGGATATAATCTTTGGTTCCAGCATTTACATGTTGGTGCCATGGTTATAGACCATCGGGCCCTATCATTACTTAGCCCGGTTTTACCTTGTTCAATCACCTTGGACTCAGTAGGTGCCTTATTGTGGAGTTCCTTAGATTACGCTCCTTGGATTACACTATTATCCCTTATCTAGACTCAGATACTACTGAGTTAGCATTCTGTGAGATCTACGTTACCTTGGTTATTACCCTGGAACTCCCTCACCTGATATCATTTTCAGGTTTCCTTATAACATCTTGAAACCTTCACTATTTATACTATCATGAGGTGTTTCCAGTGATGGCTATGCCTTGCTTGAACTATTAACATAAAATGGTAATTACTTAATTAATAAACATGTTACATGTTCAGACACCAACTGAGGTCTGAAGTAGGTACTTGAGTATTTGGTTACATTGTATTTCTTACATCATTTATGCATTCCTACATATTGATTAATTTATATCACACTGTGGAGATTGGGATAGACATTGGTGGTGCCGACTTACTGAGATTTATATCTCACACCCTACTCGGGCTGCCATTGTGCTGGGGTACCCAAGGAGACCTTTCCTGTTTTCAAAACTGTAGACCATGATTGATTACTATATTTCTTATACCTGGAGTAGGAGCAAAGGACCAAGCTAGAGCTCGGGATGCTCAAGGAGATTGCCCGTGGGGCTTTGTTGTCCTTTCCTTATTTTTTACTGTATTGAAAACCATGTTGTACTGTTTACTAATTTCAAATGTGTATCAATACCATGACATGCATTCATATATTGTATAAATTGGCATTGTCCACTTTTGTTCAGTTATATGAAATATGTCTTCTGCTGCTTTGTCAATTATGTATTATTGCTTCCGCTGTTGATTTTTATTTACTCTGTTATACTGCTTCGCAACTCTAATAAGAGGGTATAGTCTCCCCACTGACTATCCTTACAACCTCGCTACTAGTCAGTAGCCTCTGGCGTACAGGGAGGCATGCTTGAGGTCATGTGGTGACCGGTTCAACCACTGTCTTAGTGGTGAGTCAGGTTGGGACGTTACATTTGTGGTAGAATTTGGGCCTGTGGAGTTTACTTAGTGTGTGAATTATTCTTTTTTTATCTTTCTATACTATTCTTAATTATTATATAAAATATTATTTAATGGTTTTTAATGTTACTATGAAATTTAATAGTATTTCTATGTGATTCTATAATAAAATATTCATTGTGAAACATGATTTATTTTATTAAGAAACAAATTTTGGTTTGTTACATATTATCCAATGCATGTATTTTATACTGTATTATTAAATATAATGAAAATTAATTTAAAATGGAGAATTTCATATATAAAAGTCTAGGTAGTTAAATCTTTCCCCCCTTAATAAATTTCACCCTTGAAATTTTATTCTATGCACTAAGGTGAAAAAAATTGAGGTTACTTTCGATTCATTGCTCATTTTGGTTTCCATGTTGCTTCCTCATACTTATGGTTCCACTAAATAACTTTGATCAGGTGATTTTTCTTATTGTATAGAACTTTTTCTCTATAGTTTAAGATCTTCACTAGATGATCCTCATAATAAAGATCATTCTCCAACTATACAACCTATGGATTTAGTGCATGTGAGAGATTTGGTATGTAATTCCACAAGAGGGATATGTGGAACATGTTTTGTAATTGAGACAAGTTTGGTGGGAGATTTATTCGATAGGACACAGATCCGATGTGAACAAAAATATAAAAGGGGTTGATATATCTAGGACTTAGCTTTCCCTTCTTCCTAAGCCTCATGAATCTTCTATAAGGAGATATACAAAGGAAAACTTTATCACCAACTTCAAACTCTAGGTTTTGTTGATGGTTTTTAGCATAATTCTTCTATCAGCATTAGGCTTATCAGATGTGATGTTGAATGATATTGACCTTCTTGGTCATTTCTTCCACTAGTTTAGGTCCCAATAGCTTCTGTTCTCTATCTTCTTCCCAACATGTTGGAATTTTGAATTTATTTCCATAGAGGGATTCATCGGGATTCATCTAGATGTTCGAGTAAAATTTATTATTGTGTGATAACTTGATCAAAGGAAGGTGTTGATCCCAACCACATTTAAAGTCCATTGATCAAGCTCTCAATAAATCTTCAAGTGTATGGATTGTTTTCTCATATTTTATATCTATATGAGGGTGATATGTCGTACTAAAATTTTACTCTTTGTTTAGAGAATGATAGAGTATTTTCTAGAATTTTTAGGTGAATCTTGGATCTTAATTAGATATATTCGATATGGGTGTTCCATGCAGCCACACCACTTATTTAATGTATATCCTTAAAATTTGATCAAGTGATAAGTTCTCATGAATGGCAATGAAATGATTTGTGTTTGTAATATGATCTACCATAACCCATATAACATTGTTACCTTTGATTCTCTTCAGAAGACCCATGAAAAAATCTATGGTGATGTTCTCCCACTTCTATGAAGATGTGGGTAATGGTTGCATCGTCCCTTTTGGATTTTCCTTTCTATGTTAACTTCTTTAAATACCAGGCACTTCGATGTATATTCTGCAATATCCTTCTTCATATTATCTCTCCAATAGTGCTCTCTGAGATCTCTATACATCTTCATGATCCCTGGGTGGATAGAGAATGTTAATATATGATCATTAGTCAGTATATCCTTCTTTTATCTATGGATCTGCTGATATATATAGTCATGAACCAAATCTTACAACTCATTTTTCATCAATGTTGAACTTTGAGGATTTACCCTTCCTTATATAAGCCGCCTTCTTCTATATTTCCACATCATTCCTTTGGTTATCCTTAATCATATCCAGAATGGATGGTTGAGTAATCATTTGAGTAAGGCAGGATGGTGTTCCTTCCTTTGTGATTCTCATGTCTATCCTTTTTATTTCTAAGAATATTGGATATTTCTCAATCCTTTTCATGGATATGGTTGTTGGATCCTTTCTACTTAGATCATCTAGAACTTTATTTTATTTTCTGAGATGGTAGTGGATTAAGAAATCATAATCCTTGATTAGATTTAACCATCTTTGTTGGCGCATGTTGAGCTCCTTCTATGTGAATATATACTTGAATCTCTTATGATCCGTATATATGAAACAATTTTACCCATAGAGATAATTTCACTAAAATATTTAATGTGGTGCTTACTACAGCCAACTCCATATCATGCATTGGATAATTTTACTCATGCGCAAACTATCAAGAGGAATATGCTATCACTTTATCATTTTGCATGAGGACACAACCTAAGCCCTTATTTAAAGCATCACTATAGATCACAAATCCTTCCCCATAAGTAAGTAGTGTGAGTATAGGTTCAGTTTTTAGCCTCTTATACAACACCTCGAATATCTCTTCACATTCAACCATCTAGAAAAACTTTACACCCTTCTGAGTTAACTTGGTTAGCGGGTTTGAAAATCATAAAATGTCTCTCATAAATCACTGATAATACCCACCTATTCTAAGGAAACTATAGAGCTCTGTTAGAGATTTTGGTATAGGATGTTCTTTAATCACCTTTTTTTAAGGATCCAAAGATATACCCTCACTTTTGATTGTATGATCCAACAAGGATAATTTTTGTAGCTAAAATTCACACTTTCTAAACTTGGAATACAATTTATCCATTCTCAAATTCTTTAACACGTTACTCAAATTCTCCCCATGTTCGTCATTTCTTTTAGAGTCTATGATAATATCATCTATAAATACTACCAAAAATTTATCAAAGGTAATCTCTAAAGACTATATTCATTAATTCCATGAATATTTATAGAGTATTAGTGAGTCTGAAGGGAATTTCTATGAACTCATAGTGTTTGTACCTTATTTGAAAGGCAAACTTATGTATACCCTTCTTATTCACCATTATTTTAGTATACCCTAACCAAAGGTACAATTTAAAAAAGTATTGGTATCCATGTAGTTGATTGAATAATTCATCAATCTGTGATAGGGGATGTTTATTCTTTATCGTGATATTTTTGAGTTTATGATAATCAATGCAGGGATGCATTGACCCATCCTTATTCTTGATAAAGAGAACCAGTTCACCCCAAGGTGAATCCCTTGGGAGTATGAAACCCTTGTCCATAATATTTTTTAGCTTCTTCTTCAGTTCTTCTAGTTCCATGGTGTTCATTCTATAGGGAGTCTTGGATATCTACAGTGATCCAAGTATGAGTTTAATTGAGAACTCAACCTCATGGTTAGTAGGAAGACCAGGAAAATATTTAGAGAATACATCAACATATTCTCGTATAATGGGAATGTATTCAAGAGTGATCCTTTCCTTTATCTCAAACATTTAAAAAAAATATAAGCTTGATCATAAGGAAATAATATCCATTCTTAGGAAGAAGTTTCTAAAGAAGATTCATCCACCTCCTTACACTTATATAAAATCGGAGGATGATTCGGGGTATAGAAAGTGATTTCTTTTTCTTGATAGTTGATATAGGATCTATATAAGTATAACCAATTCATGCATAATATAGCATCGAATTCCACTAAAGGAAATATGAAAAGGTTTTCTGGGAGGTTCATCGCAAAAATATTGACTGGGGAGGAGTGATAGAGTGCTGTCGTGGGCACCCTCAAATGATTAGTGTGATTTTGGGGTACTTAGGTGCAGCAGAGTGGCTGACCAAGGTCGTCTCTCAAAGGAGGAAGTGAATTAAAACAACTTTTCAGAGGTATTCTAGAAACAAAATAAAAGGGAATAAAAACACTACTTGAGAGTATGGGGTGGTTTTTTATAGTTTATAAATCTAGAAGAAGTTTACTGGAAGAATATTGTATTTTTTTTAATTTTGAAATGAAGTTCGATTAAAATGACACAACAAAAAGATGTTTTTTAAACAATATTTAAAAGGCGTAATCGATCTAACTCTACATCTTCATTCAATTATTAATCATTATCATTTAAATCAATATCCACTTAATTATGATCCCCTAATTTTTTATCCCTCAAACCATACGAGAGTTAACTTAACCACAAAGATGAAATTACTTAAACCCTAGGCTAGCTTCGGAACACGCAATCGCAGCACCCTGCTTTGATTGTTGTTATAAGGATAGCTTATGGTCAGTGGTTAATTAGAGCACATATCCATTATGTAAATGAGGATGAATTGTGTTTAGGGGTTATATTTTAACTCTACAAATTTATCCCGTGTGGTCTTGTATTACCGATTAAGATTACGCTCTCACAATTTACACAAAATCCCGACCTCACGTGTTTTTGTGTTAATTGTTCAATTGCTTGCTTAGTTTCTTACAATTTAAAAACACAATTCATGAATAATATTAAGTGAATTACAGTAGATAAATGATTCAAAATAATTAAATAAAGAGGGTAGAAGATAGATCGATTACTAAAAGACTACTCTTCCATGAGTGGCGTAATCATCGTAGAAGCGTTTTGCATGTGCAAAGGTTTATAATGGGTATAACCCAATAACGCTTCTACTCAAGAATTACAGACCAAAGAGGAAGATTAAGAGAAGAAGAAATTTAAACAAAATATAAGAAAATAGAAGAAATAAAAGAAGAACAAAGAAGTTTATTACACAAACAAAATCATTACAACATGAAGGAGAAGAAGAAGGCTTCGTCGAAGGGATCCTTGCTTCAAGAGCTACCCTTATTGAAATTGTTGGATACTTGGAGTGTATACACTTCTCCTCTGCCCTCAACTTCCCAAATCACGTCCCAACCCCTCCAAATGAGAAAAAATCCAATTTATAGAGGGGAGGGGAGGAGAGGTTACAAGTGGTTTCAAGTGTGAATGTGGAAATTCGGCCAAATATTTTATTCCAACTTCCACCACCCATTTGACCTCAAAACGCATGAATTGACCGGCCTTCCAGAAGGATGATTTGTGAAAAATCATGTCCCCGAGCTTTCCTCAAAATTGGGGCTCAATCCAAGCCCTGATGAAGAATATATTGCCCAAATACAGAACCCATGTCCATTCTGCCGAGTCCAGCCCACCATTGAATTAATGGCCCATTTACTCCATCCAAATGCACTCTTTAGCTCTAGTGTCCTGAATAAAAGTTGTATAAAATTAAGTGAGGAACACTGTTAAAAAATTTAAAATTCAAATAATAAATATAAAAATATTTATCTTTGAAATACTACAGTGCACTATTAAGGGTAAAACTGGAATTTTCACCAAATTTTCAAATGAATGATCAAATCCCAAATATTTTATAAATAAACATATTTAACACAATGTGAGGAAATTATATCATTTATTATAAATAAAATATTCAACAAAATAGTGTTTTTATCAACTCCCCCACACTTACCCTTTTGCACTCCTGGGGAAAACCTCATGTCAAGTAAACATCAATATCAAATCAAAACCAATTTTAAAACACATATCCTTGATATCAAAAAATTATACACCAAAAAACAAAAGATATCATGCCTCATAAAAAACCTTATTTCAAGTTCTCCATTTATATCATTCAATATATTTCCACTTCATTTATCCTCCCATGCACAAAACACTTACCTCGCTTGAATTTTCTCTTATCACACAAATGTCATTTTTTTTGCAATGTCTTTCTCATCCAAACGCATACAAGGGTCACCATAGGCTTGATAGATTCCTACATCGCCACCCGATGTGAGTCAAGGACATATTTTTATCATGAGGACTTTTCAGGGTTATTCTATGGCTTCCGGTTGGTAGGATTTAGATGTGAAAAATTCTGAGGCTGAATGAGGAGGGCTTGACTCTTTTTGAAGCAAAATTGCATTAATCTAATTTTCACTTAAATATGGTCTTCTCATCAATCCCCATAGTATCAATTTAGCTCCATAATCATGAAAAGTCATGAAAGGTTTACACCATTCATCATTCCAGCATCAAAAATTTCAATCTTCTCAAACATGATTTTCTTGAAAGCTCCAGATGGGCACAGCTTTCCACCTCAATTAGAAGCTCCAAAAAAGGCACAGCTTCACTTTGTCATGAAAGCTCCAGAAAAGGCACAGCTTTAAATATAATGACTTTATTCAGTAGAAAACACATCTCTTAATAATTTAATTTTCCACCCAAAGTATCACAGAATGTGGTGGCACAACACAAGATAGTTTCCCCCACACTTAAGCTCAACTAGATTATGCAATTTCACTTCAAGAGTTGGTTGGATAGGGAAAATTGGCTTGTAATGTGGCTAACCTAACAAGTTGTGCATGGCTTCTAAGGTCTACAAGGATTAAATATTCAATTTAGGCCATTACAAAAAAGGATTCTTTGAAATATGGGCTTTAATACCAAACAAATGCCTCAATCATTTAAACATAAGTACCTAAAACCCTCAAGTTTTGACAGGAATAAATCAAATTATAGTTAAATCAAGTATGGGTTGGTTCTCTCAAGAAGTGAGGTGAATGTAAAGAATATGAAAATAATGGTTCAGAAGCCTCACAGGAAAGTGATTTCAAATATAAAGACAGTGAGATGTGGCATGGGATTCAAAATTCAGTGTACTTTTCATGAAATTACTAAATATTTGAACTTGAAACAAAGTCATTTTTAGCATTCATTTAAGCTCAGTTTCATGGGATAAATCGTTTCACTCATTGATATGCATTTCAAAATTGTGATGAGAATAATTTCAGCTCAAAAAATTTAAAAACACAAAGAAAATTGAAAAATAAACACGCAAAATTTGAAAAAACACATAATTTTTTTTGTTTTTTTTTAATCAGGAAAACAATTGAAATTACTAAACTAAAAGGTTACCTCCCCCACACTTAAAATATTGCATTTTCCTCAATGTGAACCCATGAGATGATATATGCACATGAAATGCAAAATTTTTAAATAGGACAAATAATATAAAAGTGAAAGGGTTAGGAACAGCCTGATGTGATCGAGCGATGATGGGGTCATGCAATGTGATAAAATCCACTGCATCAGTAGGAAGTCCCTCAATGTATCTCTTCAAACGTTGCCCATTGACTGTAAAGCTCCTTCCAGTGTCCTCTTGTGTGATCTCCACTGCACCATAAGGAAAAACATTAGATACAATATAAGGACCTAACCATCTGGAACGCAACTTACCAGGCATCAGCTTCAGTCGTGAACTGTAGAGAAGGACTTTCTCTCCAACATGAAACTCCCTTTGTTGGATCATTTTTCCATGAGCTGCTTTTGATCTTTCCTTGTAGAGCCTTGAGTTCTCATATGATGACAGTCGAATCTCCTCAAGCTCTTTAATTTGCAACTTTCTTTGAATTCCAGCTTGGGCCAAATCCATGTTGCATTTCTTTATAGCCCAATATGCCCGATGCTCGACTTCCACTGGGAGATGACATGCTTTCCCAAAAACAATCCTAAATGGGGACATACCAATGGTTATCTTGTATGATGTCCTATAAGCCCACAATGCATCATCCAAGCGCTTGCTCCAATCCTTCCTATTTGGCTGCACGGTTTTCTCCAATATTTGTTTCAACTCACAATTTGAAACCTCAGCCTGGCCATTTGTTTGGGGGTGGTATGGTGTTGATGTTTTGTGTGTCACCCCATACTTTCTAAGGAGGGAAGCAAAATTCCTATTGCAAAAGTGTGTCCCTTGGTCACTGATGATGGCCTTTGGTACTCCAAACCTGCAAAAAATCTGTGATTTGACAAAGTCCACAACAACATGAGAATCGTCAGTCCTGGTGGCCTTGGCCTCCACCCATTTACTCACATAATCAACAGCAACCAAAATATACAAAAATCCAAATGAACTAGGAAAAGGACCCATAAAATCAATGCCCCATACATCAAAAATCTCACAGAATAGTATGGGTTGTTGGGGAATCTCATGTCTCCTAGAAATATTCCCAGTGTGTTGGCAATGAGAGCATGACTTACAAAACACATGGGCATCATGGAACAAGCTAGGCCAATATAATCCAGAGTCCAAAACCTTCCTAGCTGTCCTTTGGGGTCCAAAGTGTCCACCACAAGCAAGTGTATGACAGAAATGAAAAACAGACTCAAACTCATGATCGGGAACACACCTCCTAATGACTTGGTCACTACACATGCGCCAGAGGTAAGGATCATCCCACACATAATACCTAGACTCACTTTTTAATTTTTGGACTTGATATTTCTTTAAATTTGCAGGGATTTCAGAGGAAACAATGTAGTTCACTAAATTAGCATACCAAGGATGCATACCTGAGATGGAATAAAGATGCTCATCGGGAAAAGTGTCCCGGAGTGGTACCTGGTCCAAGGTGTCATCCTCTAGTGTGTGAGTAAGCCTACTCATGTGGTCCGCCACCAAATTCTCTGACCCCTTCTTGTCCTTTATCTCAAGGTCAAACTCTTGAAGAAGGAGCATCCAACGGATAAGTCATGACTTTGCATCTGGCTTCTTCAGGAGGTACCTCAAAGCTGCATGGTCAGAAAAAACAACTACTTTAGAGCCCAAAAAATTTGAACGGAATTTATCTAAAGCAAATATGATAGGAAGAAACTCCTTTTCCGTGGTTGTGTAGTTTGATTGGGCTGAATCCAATGTCTGTGATGCATAGGCAATCACATGTGAACGTCCTTCCACCCTCTGAGATAAGACAGCTCCAACCGCGAAGTTGGAGGCGTCACACATAAGCTCAAATGGAAGGTCCCACTGCGGGGGCTATATGATAGGTGGAGTGGTCAGACGTTGTTTTAGCTCATCAAATGAATTCCTTCAAGAAACATCAAACACAAAATCAGAATCCTTTTGAAGTAATCTTGACATAGGAAGAGCAATCTTACTAAAATCTTTGATGAAGCGCCGATAAAACCCTGCATGCCCTAGGAAAGATCTAACATCACGCACACATGTAGGATATGGAAGGGATGAAATAATGTCTATCTTAGATCTATCAACCTCTATCCCATGTTTTGACACTACATGCCCTAAGACAATGCCTTGCTCTACCATGAAATGACACTTTTCAAAGTTCAGGACCAGATTCTTCTCAATACAACAATTCAATACCTTTTCCAAACTCTTTAGACATTCATCAAATGAGAATCCATACACTGTAAAATCATCCATAAATACCTTCATGCAGGTCTCAATAAAATCAGAAAAAATACTCACCATGCATCTCTGGAAGGTACCTGGGGCATTGCAAAGTCCAAATGGAATCCTCCGGTAGGAAAATGTACTGAATGGGCAGGTAAATGTCGTCTTCTCCTGGTCCTCCGGAGCTATAGGAACCTGAAAATATCCAGAAAATCCATCCAAGAAACAATAGTGTGTCTTTTCAACTAGTCTCTAAAGCATCTGATCAATAAACGGGAGGGGGAAATGGTCTTTGCGAGTGGACTGATTTAGTTTCCTATAATCAATACACACACGCCAACTGTTTTGCACCCTCATTGGAACTAACTCATCTTTCTCATTTTTAACAATAGTAATACCACTTTTCTTAGGCACAACCTGAATAGGACTTACCCACTGAGAATCTGAAATGGGAAAGATTATAACTGACTCGAGCAATTTCTCAACTTCTTTTTTAACAACTTCCAGGAGGGTGGGATTGAGTCTCCTTTGTGGTTTTCTCACCGGTTTAGCCCCATCATCCAAGAGAATCCTATGCATGCAAATGGAGGGGCTAATACCTAATATGTCAGCCAAGGTCCACCCAATTTCCCTGATGTTCCCCCTCAAAAGATTCAAAAAAATTTCTTCATGTTCAAAAGGGAGATTGTTAACAATGATAACAGGTAATCTCTCACCACTCAACAAGTATGAGTATTTCAGATTTGGTGGCAATGGATTGAGTTCTAATGAAGGAGGGTGTAGTATGGATGGAGACATTGAAGGAACCAAAATATGTGCACAAAGAGCATCGGTATCAGAATATACATCATCAAAATTAGAGAATAAATCATCAAATCCATCAGCATACTCTATAGCCGTGTCATAATCAGAGTTCACATGATCAAAATTAGAATATGATTCCATTTCAAAATCAAATCTTAGAGAGTCTTGTTCCTTAGAAACGGGTGTGGAAGTACTTTTAGACATCAAACTAGAACCAATACTCATAATCTCCCTAAGAATAGGACAATCCAATTCCATGGTGTTTTTACTTGGTGGTTCAAAATGGGAGATAACAAATGCAGAATGATCCTCTGAGGGGTACTTCATGGAATCCATAACATTAAATATCACAACTTCATCCCCAAATTCCATGGAAAGTGTACCCTCATTGACATTTATGATATTTTTTTCAGTTTTGAGGAAGGGTCTACCTAAGATAATGGGGGAATGAGAACTTACCTGATTGTCCTCCATGTTAAGCACATAGAAGTCTGCTGGAAAGATCATGTCTCTTACCCAGACAAGTACATCCTCAAGGACTCCCGCTGTATATGCCGTAGCTCTATTCGCCAATTGCACCACTACTCTTGTTGGCTTCAACTCACCAACCTGCAAGGAAGAGAATACAGAGTGAGGCATCACATTTATTGAAGCTCCTAAATAACAAAGAGCATCATAGAAGTGAAACTCCCCTATGGTACATGGGATGGTGAATGTCCTGGGATCCTTGCACTTTTTTGGCATTGCTAGAGTTGGTGTAATGTATGACAACCCTGCTTTTTATTACAACTTAAACATGCTTTATTACATAAAACTTCACTTGATACAACAAAGAAGATCGAGAGGTTTAGTGTCTTTGGGGCTTAGGATCATTACATAAAAACTTTAAACATGAAATACAACATCCTTATTGAAAACTTCCTTTACATGACCACTACAATCCTTCGTACTTAGCATTGCATGGGATAACCTGAGGACATGCATAAGAAAAGGGTGAGCTATAAAGCCCAGTAAGGGAGTACATAATGAATAACATGAGGAGTACAATACATGTTAGGCAATAGGCATATCAATAGATCATAAAAGAGACATGAACATAAAGGCATGATAAAGCATGATAATCATAACATGGAAATGTGGCAACAACACTTATCATTGAATTAGCATGAGCCAAGGCTCATTGCACATGGAGCATGAGTAAACCCTCATTGCACTTGAAGCACGAGTAAACCCTCGTTGCACTTGAATTAGCATGAGTAAACACTCATTGCACATGACGTATCATGATACTATACTTTACCCAATGCATTGGAGCGCTATCAGGGCGCACCCTTCTTAAACATTTCATTTCATGCATAAGTGTGCCACATGGATCATAAAACATGGATTCATAAAACATAATCATTTATTTCACGATAAAGGAATGTGGAATTCATACATGAAACTTTACAATCAATATGTAAATGTGCATAAAGGTGAATACCCTTGATGGAGAAATGGGCATGGTATTCACTACACAAAGACATTGGCTTAGAAAATCGGTGCGATTTCGGCAGCATAACGGCGTGACATAAGAATTCATAAAAAGGTTGATGAGAGAGAAAGGGGTTCCTCATCATATTTACATGTAATGGACAGTAAGGAGATAATATATATACATGTCCCAACAATAGAAATTGAATTTAGATTCATGATACAAAATTATTTCTTGAATGTAAAAGAAGAGAGAGAAGTTCCTTTCGGAATTTCGGCATAGTAACGGGTGTACATGGGAGGCATTTAATGAGAGAGAAAGGGTTCTCCCATCATTCAAACAATAAGAGGGCAGTATGGGGGAGGTGCGAAACCATACCCCAACATTCATAATTGGAATAAAAAGGGAAATACAACTTAAAGAAAATTGACAAAAAAATGAGAAAGGAAGAAAAACCCTTACTTGGAAGTGTGCTTCCAAAGGCTAGAGCGAGGCTTGTGAGAGGCTTCTTGGGAGCTTGGGGCACCTTGAGAGGATTCTAGAGAGAGTAGGGCAGAGGTTGGACGAACTTCAAGGGCTTTGAGTGAGGAGGAAGTGGGAGCTTGGGTGGGTTTATATAGGAAAGGTGAGAGAATTCTTTATTATTTAGGTTTGGGACCCCTTATATTAAAATAATCCAAACCACAAACCATCCCATGGTATTTGCCCATGGTTTCTGGAAAAGGAAAGAGGAAAACAATATTTTACAAGTCCAAGGTCCGAACTTATTAAAAAATTAGGGTTGCTTATGTGGAGGTGAGTCACACTCCCATGGAAATTAATTTAAAAAGGCAAAGTGTTGAATAAGTCTTGAGGGCTCCATTAATGCTTTGAAAAGTTAGTCAAACAAACCCAAAGCCTCATTATTTTAATGATAAAACACATATTGGCCGAACATAAGGATTATGGTATTTTATTACATCACCATTGGGTCATTATGATGTCATAAAACACATTATATATTTAAAAGGTATTTAATTTTTACCCAAAAATTTGACTGTCTCAGAAAATTATGAAAAATTCACCGTTGGATAATTTCGACGTCCTGATTCCAAAAATAATATTTATTTTATCTAAATAATTTTCTAAATATGTGAATTTTCACTTTTAAAATAAAAACCGACATTTATAAAAAAATTCACGGGTTTTGACAGAAATGCCTTTCAAACCTTAATAAAAATTTTAATTGCATTCATAAAATTATAAGATCATTTATATTTAATAAAAATTAATTTAATATTAATAATAATATTTTATTAAAATATTATTTAATTCAAAAATCCTTTAATTTAATAAAATATAATTCTTAATTAAATAATAACTAAAAACATCATTTGTACTTTAAAAACTAATTACAAGGCATCAAAAATGACTAGAAATTATATTCATTATTATATACAAAAATAATGTACATGAACATGGTTCTACTTATTTGTTACATAACCCCTTAAAATAGCCGCATAAGACCTAAGGGTAAGGTGTGCGATGGTGACAGACTCTTGGGGTTGCTCGGATAACATCGCTCGGGTGGTAATCTCTATCAACTTCCATTTTTCCCGTAGACGATCACGTTCGAGCTTGACTTGATGAAGCTCAGCTTGGGCTTGGTCAAGGGCAAAGCCCAAAGACGCCACCTCCTTTCCGAGCTCCGACAAATGGGCTTCGTAAGGGGCAATTCTACTGGATGAGGCCATCGCTTCCTTTGTCTGAGTAGAAATGGTTTCGTTAAAGCCTTATATTTATACTACTCAGATGACCACTGTTCAACGGCTATAAAAGTAACGGTCACAAATCTTAACGTAAAACTAAAGAAGTTGACATCTTATAAAAACATAAAGAAACATTTAACTGGATCAAGAGGGATTTTCCATTAATGAAAATTTGGGTCGTTACAACATTCCCCCCTTAAGAAATTTCGCCCTCGAAATTTTCCTTTTCCCACACTAAAACAAATGTGGGTAACTTAGCTTCATCATATCCTCCGACTCCAAAGTTGCTTCTTCAAACTTGTGGTTTCTCCACAACACCTTGACGAGGGGCATTGTCTTATTTCGTAGAACTTTTTCTCTACGATCTAAGATCTTCACTGGTTGCTCCTCATAAGAAAGATCGTCTTCTAATTGTACCACCTCGGAAGAGAGTACATGTGAAGGGTCTGGTATGTACTTCCTTAAGAGGGATACATGGAAGACATCATGCACCTTGGCCATAGTAGGTGGAAGTGCTAGTCGATAGGCCACAGCCCCAACACGATCAAGAATCTCGAAGGGGCCGATGTACCTTGGACTTAACTTCCCTTTCTTTCCAAACCTCATGACCTTCTTCCACGGAGATATGCGTAAAAACACCATGTCTCCGACTTTAAACTCAAGGTCTCGTCGACGATTATCTGCATAACTCTTCTGTCGAATTTGGGCTGCCTTGATATGCTGCTGAATGGTTTTCACCTTCTCCACCATTTCTTCGACCATTTCTGGTCCAAGCAGCTTACGTTCACCGACCTCATCCCAACATGCCGGTGTTCTACACCTTTTCCCATACAGGGCTTCATATGGTGCCATTTGGATGCTCGAGTGGAAACTATTATTATAAGAGAACTCAACTAGAGGAAGATGTTGATCCCATCCTCCTTTAAAGTCCATTGAGCACGCTCTCAACATATCCTCAAGTGTTTGGATAGTCCGCTCGGATTGGCCATCAGTTTGAGGATGATAGGCCGTACTGAAGTTCAGTTCAGTATTCAGAGCATGTTGAAGACTCTTCCAAAACTTAGAGGTAAATCTTGGATCTCGGTCAGACACAATAGATAGTGGTACTCCATGCAATCGTACCACTTCCCTGATATATATCCGTGCCAGTTGATCCAAAGAGAAATCCTCTCGAATAGCAATGAAGTGTGCAGTCTTTGTAAGACGATCCACAATAACCCAGATTGCGTTGTTGCTTTTGGATGTCCTTGGAAGTCCAGTGACGAAGTCCATGGTGATGTTCTCCCATTTCCATTCTGGTATGGGCAATGGTTGCATCATCCCCTTAGACTTCTGCCTCTCTGCCTTCACTTGCTGACACACCAGGCACTTTGATGTATATTCGGCTATCTCCTTCTTCATATTATCCCACCAAAAGTTTTCTCGGAGATCTCAATACATCTTTGTGCTCCCTGGGTGAATAGAGAAATTTGAACTATGTGCATCATCCAAAAGTTCCTTCTTCAGCTCCGAACTTGATGGGACACATAGTCTTTTCCCAAACCGCACAATTCCTTCTTCATTAACATTAAACTCTGAGGATTTTCCCTTTTTGATAGCTTCCACTTTTTCTTGGATTCTCGCATCATCCTTTTGAGCATCCTTTAACCTTTCCAAAAGAGATGGTTGAGCAATCATTTGTGAAAGGATTGATGATGTTCCCTTCTTTATGATTCCCACGTCCATCTTCATCAAGTCTAAGAAGATTGGATCCTTCTCAATTCTCATCATTGATAGAATTGCTGGATCCTTTCTACTTAGGGCATCCGCCACCTTGTTCGCCTTCCCAGGGTGGTAATGTATTGAACAGTCATAATCCTTTATGAGCTCTATCCATCTTCTCTGGCGCATATTAAGCTCTTTCTGTGTGAATATATATTTAAGACTCTTGTGGTCAGTATATATCTCACATTTCTCTCCATAGAGATAATGCCGCCAGATTTTCAAGGCGAAGATCACCGCCGCCAACTCCAGATCATGCGTTGGATAGTTTCGCTCATGGATTTTCAACTGTCTTGAGGCATAGGATATCACTTTATCATTCTGCATCAGCACACATCCTAAGCCCTTCTTCGAAGCATCACTGAATACCACAAAAAGCTCTCCACTTGTGGGTAAAGTGAGCACAGGTGCAGTGATAAGCCTCCTTTTCAACTCCTTGAAGCTTTCTTCGCATTCGTCACTCCAAGTAAACTTTACTCCCTTTCGAGTTAGCTTGGTAAGAGGGTTGGACAATCGTGAGAAGTTTCTCACAAATCGTCGATAATATCCAGCTAACCCCAAGAAGCTACGGATATCAGTTACCGATGTTGGCCTCGGCCATCCCTCAATTGCATCTGTTTTGGAGGGGTCCACAGATATCCCATTGCTTGTGATGATATGGCCCAAGAATGAGACCTCCTTCAACCAGAACTCACACTTGCTGTACTTGGCATAGAGCTTCTCCTTGCGCAAAGTCTCCAGTACAGTTCTTAAATGCTCCTCATGGTCCTCCTTGGTTTTGGAGTATATCAGAATATCATCTATAAAGACTACCACAAATTTATCTAGGTAATCTCTAAAGACTCTATTCATCAAGTCCATGAATATTGCTGGAGCATTGGTGAGTCCAAAAGGCATTACTATGAATTCATAGTGCCCGTACCTTGTACGAAAAGCAGTCTTGGGGATATCTTCCTTCTTCACCCTTACTTGATAATATCCCGACCGCAAGTCGACCTTGGAGAAGTATTGAGCTCCACGCAGCTGATCAAACAAGTCATCGATTCTTGGGAGAGGATACTTGTTCTTTATCGTGATTTTGTTAAGTTCACGATAATCGATGCAAAGCCGCATTGACCCATCCTTCTTCTTGACGAAGAGGACTGGTGCACCCCATGGTGATGCACTTGGGCGTATAAACCCTTTATCCAGATTCTCCTGTAGTTGTTTCTTCAGTTCTTCAAGCTCAACCACAGCCATTCTATATGGAGTCTTGGATATTGGTAGCGCCCCAGGTATAAGTTCAATTGAGAACTCAACATCTCTTCTTGGAGGAAGACCAGGAAGTTCCTCGGGAAATACTTCAGCGAATTCCCTCACAATAGGCATTTCTTCAAGGGTGGTTTCTTCCTTGGACTCAATCATCTGAGCCAGATATGCGTGCTCATAAGGCAGTAATATCCATGCTTGAGATGATGGAGCTAAAGGAGATTCATCTTCCTCCTGACACTTGTAAAGAATCGGGGGTCGATTCTCCATATGGAGTGTGATTTCCCTCTCCCGACAATTTATGTTGGCTCTATATAAGGAAAGCCAATCCATGCCAAGAATTGCATCAAATTCCACCAAAGGGAGTATGACGAGGTTCGCCGGGAAATTCAATCCACAGATTATAACAGGGGAGGACTTATACTCATGGGATGCAATGATTGCCCCATTTGCCGTACTCACCGACATCTTTACTTCCATGATTTGTGGTGGTGCAGGGATTGTTCTACTAAACTTTTGAGATATAAAAGAATGCGTAGAACCTGAATCAAAAAGTACGTTCGCTATTCTTGAATGAATAACTAGCGTACCTGTCACCACTTCGTTGTCGGGGTTCACTTCGGCAGAAGTGATGGCAAAAGCTCTTCCTTGCTGTCTTGGAGGTTGTTGATTGCCTCCGATAACCCTTGGATTAGGGCACTGATTCGCAAAATGACCCGGTTCTTTGCATTTGAAGCATTGAACAACGCGTTGAGGTTCGAACGGAGCGTTCCTCCCCTCCGTCGCAGCCGCGGGTCCTTCTTGCTGACAGTTAATAGCTAGGTGCCCTTCTCTTCCACACTTGAAGCATTTTCTTGTCCCCCTAAGGCAATTTCCAGGGTGCTTCTTTCCACACTTTTGGCAAGTGGGGTGCTGGAATTTCTTAGCGCCATTGGATTTATCCATCGGACCACCAGCATTGAAGTCCACCTTCCGCTTCTTGTCCCCATGATACCCCTGTGATTCTCCGATCTCCATTTCAACCTTGAGGGCACATCGGACAATTTCCTCATAGCTGTCGAAGTCACGGATCGCTAATGCTTTCCGCAAGCTAGGCTTCAGCCCACCAAAGAAGCGGTCAACCTTGCATTCGGGGGTAACGACAAAGCCGGAAGCGTATCGTGCAAGCCTTGTGAAGTTTGCCTCGTACGCTCCAACAGATTCCTCATCTTTCTGCTTGAGGGAAAGGAAGTCCCTTTCCATCTTAAGACGGAGGGTGCGTGGAAAATATTTATCGAAAAACATCTTCCGGAATACCTTCCATTCCAAAGCCTCGATCTCCTCCTCAGGCTTCGTATTTTTGATCAACGTCCACCATTGATCAGCTTCACCCTCCATACGATAAGCCGCCAGGAGAACCTTCTCTTTTTCAGAGCATTGGAGGATGGAGAATATCTTTTCAATGGAGTTGATCCATTGTTCAGCAATCGTGGGATCGGATGATCCACTACAAGTAGGAGGCCTTTGTCTCATGAAGCTTTCAATAGCGACTTGTTCTTTCTTAGGGGGGGTTGAACGTTCCTCTTGACCAGTGTTTCTATTCAAAACTTGAGTTAGCTGAGAGAGAAGCGTGACAAAGTTCGTGATTCCCGCTCCCATCGGATTGGGCATCTCATTAGTACAATCATCACACTGATCTTCACAACGGTTGTTAGCCCGAGTTCTCCTATTACCGGCCATTGGCTGGAATAAAAGGAAAGTTAGGGGTAACACATAGAGGGTAATCCAAAGACAAAAGTTCATGACTTATAAATAAACTTTGATCTCTTTAACTCATGAGTCTATAGGATTCAATCCAGGCTTTTCAGGATCTTCCTTCTAACATATATTCTTAGGGGAATTTTTCCCTTAATAAGGGTTCATACTAAGATTGTGAATTTATCAAAACATATCCCCCGGGAGTGTCGTAACCAAGAGTGCAGCAAGGCCCGTTGTCGTGCACCAGTTCCCGTTCGAGTCTAGCTCAAAGCGGTGTTTTCGGGTTTTACCCCTAGGATACATCTGTGCCAGAGCCGCCTCTACCTGCTCGTATCCAGACAGGGATGTATTTGTTTGATAAAACACTTACTTAGTATTTACCAAAACTTAGGGATGTTTTTATTATGCTTAGTCTTGTATCTAAGGCTTTACTAGGGTTTCCTAATCCCAAAAATAACTAAACCTATCCTCTGATACCAACTATGACAACCCTGCTTTTTATTACAACTTAAACATGCTTTATTACATAAAACTTCACTTGATACAACAAAGAAGATCGAGAGGTTTAGTGTCTTTGGGGCTTAGGATCATTACATAAAAACTTTAAACATGAAATACAACATCCTTATTGAAAACTTCCTTTACATGACCACTACAATCCTTCGTACTTAGCATTGCATGGGATAACCTGAGGACATGCATAAGAAAAGGGTGAGCTATAAAGCCCAGTAAGGGAGTACATAATGAATAACATGAGGAGTACAATACATGTTAGGCAATAGGCATATCAATAGATCATAAAAGAGACATGAACATAAAGGCATGATAAAGCATGATAATCATAACATGGAAATGTGGCAACAACACTTATCATTGAATTAGCATGAGCCAAGGCTCATTGCACATGGAGCATGAGTAAACCCTCATTGCACTTGAAGCACGAGTAAACCCTCGTTGCACTTGAATTAGCATGAGTAAACACTCATTGCACATGACGTATCATGATACTATACTTTACCCAATGTATTGGAGCGCTATCAGGGCGCACCCTTCTTAAACATTTCATTTCATGCATAAGTGTGCCACATGGATCATAAAACATGGATTCATAAAACATAATCATTTATTCCACGATAAAGGAATGTGGAATTCATACATGAAACTTTACAATCAATATGTAAATGTGCATAAAGGTGAATACCCTTGATGGAGAAATGGGCATGGTATTCACTACACAAAGACATTGGCTTAGAAAATCGGTGCGATTTCGGCAGCATAACGGCGTGACATAAGAATTCATAAAAAGGTTGATGAGAGAGAAAGGGGTTCCTCATCATATTTACATGTAATGGACAGTAAGGAGATAATATATATACATGTCCCAACAATAGAAATTGAATTTAGATTCATGATACAAAATTATTTCTTGAATGTAAAAGAAGAGAGAGAAGTTCCTTTCGGAATTTCGGCATAGTAACGGGTGTACATGGGAGGCATTTAATGAGAGAGAAAGGGTTCTCACATCATTCAAACAATAAGAGGGCAGTATGGGGGAGGTGCGAAACCATACCCCAACATTCATAATTGGAATAAAAAGGGAAATACAACTTAAAGAAAATTGACAAAAAAATGAGAAAGGAAGAAAAACCCTTACTTGGAAGTGTGCTTCCAAAGGCTAGAGCGAGGCTTGTGAGAGGCTTCTTGGGAGCTTGGGGCACCTTGAGAGGATTCTAGAGAGAGTAGGGCAGAGGTTGGACGAACTTCAAGGGCTTTGAGTGAGGAGGAAGTGGGAGCTTGGGTGGGTTTATATAGGAAAGGTGAGAGAATTCTTTATTATTTAGGTTTGGGACCCCTTATATTAAAATAATCCAAACCACAAACCATCCCATGGTATTTGCCCATGGTTTCTGGAAAAGGAAAGAGGAAAACAATATTTTACAAGTCCAAGGTCCGAACTTATTAAAAAATTAGGGTTGCTTATGTGGAGGTGAGTCACACTCCCATGGAAATTAATTTAAAAAGGCAAAGTGTTGAATAAGTCTTGAGGGCTCCATTAATGCTTTGAAAAGTGAGTCAAACAAACCCAAAGCCTCATTATTTTAATGATAAAACACATATTGGCCGAACATAAGGATTATGGTATTTTATTACATCACCATTGGGTCATTATGATGTCATAAAACACATTATATATTTAAAAGGTATTTAATTTTTACCCAAAAATTTGACTGTCTCAGAAAATTATGAAAAATTCACCGTTGGATAATTTCGACGTCCTGATTCCAAAAATAATATTTATTTTATCTAAATAATTTTCTAAATATGTGAATTTTCACTTTTAAAATAAAAACCGACATTTATAAAAAAATTCACGGGTTTTGACAGAAATGCCTTTCAAACCTTAATAAAAATTTTAATTGCATTCATAAAATTATAAGATCATTTATATTTAATAAAAATTAATTTAATATTAATAATAATATTTTATTAAAATATTATTTAATTCAAAAATCCTTTAATTTAATAAAATATAATTCTTAATTAAATAATAACTAAAAACATCATTTGTACTTTAAAAACTAATTACAAGGCATCAAAAATGACTAGAAATTATATTCATTATTATATACAAAAATAATGTACATGAACATGGTTCTACTTATTTGTTACATAACCCCTTAAAATAGCCGCATAAGACCTAAGGGTAAGGTGTGCGATGGTGACAGACTCTTGGGGTTGCTCGGATAACATCGCTCGGGTGGTAATCTCTATCAACTTCCATTTTTCCCGTAGACGATCACGTTCGAGCTTGACTTGATGAAGCTCAGCTTGGGCTTGGTCAAGGGCAAAGCCCAAAGACGCCACCTCCTTTCCGAGCTCCGACAAATGGGCTTCGTAAGGGGCAATTCTACTGGATGAGGCCATCGCTTCCTTTGTCTGAGTAGAAATGGTTTCGTTAAAGCCTTATATTTATACTACTCAGATGACCACTGTTCAACGGCTATAAAAGTAACGGTCACAAATCTTAACGTAAAACTAAAGAAGTTGACATCTTATAAAAACATAAAGAAACATTTAACTGGATCAAGAGGGATTTTCCATTAATGAAAATTTGGGTCGTTACATAATGAGTGCTGATACATTCCTTACAAGGTTGATCCTCTCATTTCCCTTGAGCTCTGTTCGATTGGTACAAAGTTCTTTTAAGAATTTCGCATACCTTGGAATTTGCTTAATGGCTTCAAGTAGAGGAATGTTGATCTCCACATGCTTGAATGTGTCCAAAACCTCCTTTTGAATTGCTTCTTCAGCCATCTTCTTGGTTTGAACAACCCTGTTTGGAAAAGGAAGGGGTTTAGGAGGAACATCATCAATCTTTTTCTTACCTTTATCTTTCTCCTTGGATTGCTCATCAGTTGGTATGGAATGCGGCTTCTCTGGAGTTGAGGTGAATCCCGGTGGAATGGTAGGTACAGATGTATCGTTCATTTGCTTCCCACTTCTCAATGTGATGGAACTAACATTCCCTTTTGGATTTGGAGTGGGTTGGGAAGGTAGATTTCTGGAATTCTTACTTACAAGTTCATGGAGGGCGGTGGCAATCTGGCTCATTTGAGTCTTTAACTCCCTCAGCTCCGAACTTTGACTCTTTAGCTCATTCTGTTGATTAAGAACAATTTGCTTCAAAATATCATCAGTATTAGAATCTAACTTTGGTGTGGGTTTCCCTTGTTGTTGGCTTATTGATGTTTGGGCTTCAAATCTCCTTTGGGGTTGTTGGAAACCCTGCTGGTAAGGCGGAGGCTGCTGGAAGTTTTGTTGAAAGGGTGACCTTTGTTGTTGTCCAGAGACATACCTCATGTCCAGTTGATCTTTCCACCCTTGATTGTATGTTGGAGAAAATGAATCAAACTTCTTTTGGGGATATGGTTGTTGTTGTTGCTGCTGAAATGGTCTCCCAGGGAATACTGTTGCGCAATCCTCTGTCTCTTGTAGTTGTGGGCAACAGTCAGTTGGGTGGCTTGTCTCAGTGCAAATGCCACAAGGCCTTGAAGGAGGGGGTAGAGATGTCTTTTGTGCCAAATCAATTTGTCTCACCATAGTTGTCAGTTCTTCTAACTTGGTATCAATCAAATGACTCTCAAGAGAAGAAGGACTTACCTGATGTACTCCACTGATATGTGGTGTACCTTAATCACCAAATTGTTGGGAGTTTTGGGTCATCTTGTCAATAAATGCACGTGTGGCTGCTGGTGTCTTTTCCACCAATGCTCCCCCAGCTGCAGCATCAACCATGCTCCTCTCCATGGGTGTGAGTCCTTCGTAGAAGTATTGGATGAGGAGTTGCTCACTGATTTGGTGATGCGGACAGCTTGCACATAACTTCTTGAATCTCTCCCAATACTCATACATTGACTCCCCTTGTGCTTGCTTGATCCCTGAGATCTCCTTACGAATGGAAGTGGTCCTTGATGCTGGAAAAAATCTCTACAAGAAAAGACGTTTCAAATCGTTCCAACAAGTTACATCTTCGGGTTGTAAATAATACATCCAATCTTTCGCAGCTCCATCAAGTGAGAATGGGAATGCTCTTAATTTGATTTGGTCTTCAGATACATTTCTTGGTTTCAAGGTTGAGCAAACCACATTAAATTCTTTCAAATGTTTATTAGGATCCTCACCAGAGAGGCCATGAAACTTTGGAAGTAAGTGAATTAACCCAGATTTTAGTTCAAAGTCCGATTCGAGATTTGGGTATGCAATACAATTTGGTTGATAGTTAATATCAGGTGCAGCCAATTCTCGAATGGTTCTATTTAGTTCATTTCCATTATTTCCAGCCATTGGTTCCTATTTTATGTTTGAATTTGAATTTCTTCCAATTTCAATGTTTCCAGAAGAGAGGAATTCACCAACTGGTTGAATATTGAAACTTCTCGTAGACTGAGAGTGTCTGATTCGTGCCCTAAGGCTGCGTTCAATCTCAGGGTCAATATCTAAGAGATCTTCGGGATTAGTTCGTGTCATAGATCAAATAAAAATGAAAAGAAATAAAGTGGACCATAGTAAAATAAAAATGATAAGTTTGAGTAGATGGTCCAAAAAGAAGTAGAAGGAAATAAAAGAAGAAGAAGAAAAATCAGATTGGGTAAAGAAGGAAGAAAGAAGAGAGGAAGAGAATAAAATGTAAAATAAAATAAATACCTCTAATTGGTTGAAATAATTACTTGCCTCCCCGGCAACGGCGCCAATTTGATAGAGCGCTGTCGTGGGCGCCCTCAAATGATTAGTGTGATTTTGGGGTACTTAGGTGCAGCAGAGTGGCTGACCAAGGTCGTCTCTCAAAGGAGGAAGTGAATTAAAACAACTTTTCTGAGGTATTCTAGAAACAAAATAAAAGGGAATAAAAACACTACTTGAGAGTATGGGGTGGTTGTTTATAGTTTATAAATCTAGAAGAAGTTTGCTGGAAGAAGATTGTATTTTTTTTGTTTTTAATTTTGAAATGAAGTTCGATTAAAATGACACAACAAAAAGATGTTTTTTTAGACAATATTTAAAAGGAGTAATCGATCTAACTCTACCTCTTCATTAAATTATTAATCATTATCATTTAAATCAATATCCACTTAATTATGATCCCCTAATTTGTTATCCCTCGAACCCTACGAGAGTTAACTTAACCACAAAGATGAAATTACTTAAACCCTAGGCTAGCTTCGGAACACGCAATCGCAGCACCCTGCTTTGATTGTTGTTATAAGGATAGCTTATGGTCAGTGGTTAATTAGAGCACATGTTCATTCTGTAAATGAGGATGAATTGTGTTTATAGATTATATTTGAACTCTACAAATTTATCCCGTGTGGTCTTGTATTACCGATTAAGATTACGCTCTCACAATTTACACAAAATCCCGACCTCGCGTGTTTTTGTGTTAATTGTTCAATTGCTTGCTTAGTTTCTTACAATTTAAAAACACAATTCATGAATCATATTAATTGAATTAAAGTAGCTCAATGATTCAAAATAATTAAATAAAGAGGGTAGAAGGTAGATCGATTACTAAAAGACTACTCTTCCATGGGTGGTGTAATCATCGTAGAAGCGTTTTGCATGTGCAAAGGTTTATAATGGGTATAACCCAATAACTCTTATACTCAAGAATTCCATCCCAAAGAGGAAGATTAAGAGAAGAATAAATTTAAACAAAATAGAAGAAAAGATAAGAAATAAAAGAAGAACAAAGAAGTTTATTACACAAACAAAATCATTACAACATGAAGGAGAAGAAGAAGGCTTCGTCGAAGGGATCCTTGCTTCAAGAGCTACCCTTATTGAAATTGTTGGATAATTGGAGTGGATCCACTTCTACTCTGCTCTCAACTTCCCAAAGCACTTCCCAACCCCTCCAAATGAGAAAAAATCCAATTTATAGAGGGGAGAGGAGGAGAGGTTACAAGTGGTTTCAAGTGTGAATGTGGAAATTCGGCCAAATATTTTATTCCAACTTGCACCGCCCATTTGACCTCAAAATGCGTGGATTGACCGGCCTTCCAGAAGGATGATTTTTGCCAAATCATGTCCCCGAGATTTCCTCAAAATTGGGGCTCAATCCAAGCGCTGATGAAGAATATATTGCCCAAATACAGAACCCATGTCCATTCTGCCGAGTCCAGCCCACCATTGAATTAATGGCCCATTTACTCCATCCAAATTCACTCTTTAGCTCTAGTGTCCTGAATAAAAGTTGTAGAACATTAAGTGAGGAACACTTTTACAAAATTTAAAATTCAAATAATAAATATAAAAATATTTATCTTTGAAATACTACAGTGCACTATTAAGGGTAAAACTAGAATTTTCACCAAATTTTCAAATGAATGATCAAATCCCAAATATTTTATAAATAAACATATTTAACACAATGTGAGGAAATTATATCATTTATTATCAATAAAATATTCAAAAAAATAGTGTTTTTATCAAGGAGTTATATGCTTGAGATGAAATAATTTTTTCATTTATTATTTTCACTGATAACTCAACCTCTATGTTTTGAGGTGATGTTTGAATAGTTTTACTAAACTTGTGTGATGTGAAAGAATTCATATAACTAAAATAAAATAATACATACGATGTTCTTGATTTAATAACTAGCATATTTGTCACTACTTCATTGTCAGGATCCACCTCAGTGGCAGTGATGGCATATGCTCATCCCTAATCCCATGGCCTTAGAGATTATTGTAATCAGTTATCTGTGACTACCATTGTCTTTGGGAAATGGTTTGTATAATGTTCATGTTCCTTATAGTTGAAACATTTTACCATGGGATGAGGATTGGACATAACCTTCTTTTCCTCTATCGTATTAGTGGGGTTCTTGATATCCTTTTGAAAATAATGCTTGATGTCCTTCCCTTCCATGGTTGAAACACTTCCTTGTCCCTTTCAGATAGTTTTTAGTATGCTTCTTCCCACACTTATGGAATTTGGGTAGTTATATTATCTTGTTTTCATGTGGAGTATCCAATGATCCTCTAGAGTTAACTCCATCCTCCACTTCTTATCTCCAATTCCATGGGACCATTGAGAATCACCAATATTTATCTCGACTTTGAGGGAACATCAGAAAATTTCCTCATAGTTGTCGAAGTCTCGAATTGAAATGGATTTTCAAAGACTTGGCATCAGTTCACTAAAGAAGTGGTCAGCCTTTCATTCAGCATCCATGAAAAATCCAAAGGTGTATCATGCAATCCTTATGAATTTTTCTTTATAATCCCAAATAGATTCATCCTCCTTTTTCTTGAGTCCAAGAAATTCTCTCTTCGTTTTAAGATGGAAAGTATGGGGAAAATATTTATTGAAAAATACCTTCTTGAATTCATCATATTCCATGGATTCGATGCCTTCCTTGGGATTTGTATTATTTATTAGTGTCCACCACTGATCATCTTCTCCTTCTAGTTGATAGACAAACAAATTGAATTTCTCCTAATCAAATCATTGGAGGATAGAGGATATTTTATCAATGGAATTAATCTATTTCTATGCAATTATAGGATCATAAGATCCACTAAAAGTAAGAGTCCATTATCACATAAAAGATTCAACGAAAACTTGTTCTCTATTAGGATAGGGAGGGTTTTTGACATGATTCATGTTATTAATCATAACTTTAGTGAGTTGTTCTTGTATTTCCATGATGTTTTTGGCACCTGCTCTATCGTATTAGCCATTTCATTAGGGCGTTCATCACATTGCCCATCACATATGTTGTTGACAAGATTCCTCTTATTTCTATACATTTTCTAAAATAAAATAAAGTTTAAGATGAGGATACATGATTCATTAATCATAAAATGAAAAACTACTTATCTTATAAGGAATGACATATATAACCTAGCTTAGGAATGTTTAGGTTTCAATCTAGGTTTTACACGGTCTATTTACTATTAAGTTCACTAACCTAATACTCAAATCGTTCATAATGGTTTATAAAGATAATACAAATTATCTGAAGCATATCCCATGGGAGTGTCTAGCCAGGTGTATAGTCTTAGGACCACTCATCGTGTACTGAGTAAAGATCGAGTTGATACTCAAACAACCTTTTTTAGATTGATTACCCCTAGGTGAATCTATGGCACTACCGCATCCACTTTTCAGTATTGAGACAGGGATATAATTTCTAGGAAACCAAATACTCTATACTTACCAAAATTTAGGAGTTTTTTATATATGTAGACTTATACCTATGGTTTTTACTAATGTTTCTTAATCCTAATCCCCCAAAAATAACTAGACTATGCTCTGTTTCCAATTATAACAACCCAAATTTCATTGCACATTTTATTACATGATAATCCACAAACACAACCCATAAATCTGGAGGTCTGGAGTCTTTGGAAGATTGGATACATAAATAGTTAACTTAAAATAAAAATGAAAACATTATTTCAAATCTCTATAATTTTCTCCTAGTTTCCTTTGAACCCTTAATATTATACATGATAACCTAGGGACATATATAAGAAAAAGGGAGACTTATAAATCCTAGTAATAAAATAATCAAGCATAGAATAATGAAAGTGAAACATGGGAGTCAAGAGGAATATCATGATAACATAAAAAGGTGATAATCGTATACATAAACATTAAATCATGACATGAGAAGACTATATCATAACATCAATGCATCATAGGAATGTGGCAATAACATAAACGTGACATCATAAGCATAAGTTGAGGCTAACCGGAAAGATATCATAAAATAGTGTTCTTAAGCTAACCACCCATGCAACGTACATGGAATATAATGAGATTAAAACATTACTCAATGTATTGGAGTGCTATCATGGTGCACCCTTCAAATGTATAACTTTACATGTGCCGCATCGATCATATAACATAAGAACATATTTCATCATTTCAATCCCTCGATTAAGGAATGTGGGTTTCATACATGGAAGACCCCAATAAATGAATGATGGATATATCTAGGTGAAAACACTTGAATAAAAATAGGGTTGTGTATTCACAATATAAAAATATGGCATGAAAAATAAAGGGATGGTTTTGACAGCATGACGGGTGTGCATAAAAGTTCATGGAAGGGTTTAATGAGAGAGGAAAGTAATATCTCATTATTTGGGAATCATTTGGATAATAAAGGAATGTTTATAAATACAATATAACATAATCAATTGAGAATAAAAAGTCTTATTACAAAGGAATTTTTTTAAATGGAAAAGAGGAGGGAGAGAATCCCTTACCTTGAGAGGTTGCTTCTTAGAGCTTGGTAGGAGCTCCTTATAACCTTAGAAACTCCTTGGGGTAGATCTTGAGAGAGAAAATGAGAGTAACATCATGATCAAATGATTTAGAGTGATGAGTAATGGGAAAATTGGTAGGTATTTATAGTAAAATGAGGATAATTGTTTATTAATTTATAAATATAGGCATTGGAAATCTAGGTTGTGGAAAATGGAAAATCATTGGTTTGCCTGTGGTTTTAGTTCATGGTTTTGAACATTTAAGACATGTTTTTCTACTTTTATTCAGGGAAGAACTGAAATCTAATTTTTAATATTACTTTGTGTGTGGGAAAGTAATTTTTCAAGAAAAAAATTATTTTTAAAAGCCTAAATTTCCATTTCAGAATTTGGGAAGTTATTTATCGGTTTGAAAAAATAATTTTAATTCATTAAAATACATTATATTAATAAAATAACTTATTTTTTCTTATGGATTCTCTTATATTAATTACTACATCATTATTTCACATTTATGACGTCATAAAACCTATTTTTAAAGGAATATGCATTATTTATTCACTTTAAGAAATTCTGAATTTTATAATATCATGCGTATTAATTCATAGAGTATATGAACATATGATAACATACGTAAAATATAATTATTTTTCTTTTGAATTTACTTTTAAACTAGTATTTTTCTATTCTGTTGAATTTTATTACTATTCCAACAGTCATATAACAGTCACATTGTAATGGTCAAGTAATGGTCGAGTAACGGTCAGATCCTAATAGTCACACTGCCCTTTACACACTATATACATTTCATTATCCGTATACCTCCTCATTCCCCACTTCGCTTACAAAGGTTCTATGCTTCCCTTAATAATGTCTATCATATTCATTACGCTTCTCTTTACTTTTACATTCTTTATAGCAGGAGTTATCTTCATGAGGGAATTTGGGCCTATGGAGTTTACATTAGTGTGTGCATTATTATTATTTTTTTATCTCTCTGTATTATTCTTTGATTTTGTGGAAAATATTACATCATAGTGTTTAATGTTTCTATGAAATGTAATAGTCTTTCTATGTATTTTGATAATAAAACATACAATTTGAAACATGAGTTCTTTTACTAAGAAATAAATTTTGGGTCATTGCATATTATCTAGTGCATGTGGTTTATACTATATTATTAAATATGGAACAAATTGATTTAAAAGTGGGGATTTCATATATAAAATCTTGGGTCACTATAGGGGAAGGGTGCATTGATTGCACACGGTTGCAAAGAATTGTGTGAGGCGGCCGTGTTAAGTGTTGAAAATTTTCATAGGAAACGGCATAGTGCACGGTTTCACAAACCATGCAGCCAAACCATGCAGGGTAGTGTGGTTGGAATAGTGAAAGCTGCATGGTTTGGAAAACTGTGTGGCTTCCTAGAACTCTTTAAAAAAATGTAAAATGGCCATTTTACCCCTCTGGCTTTTAAGCCCTTACCCCCTCTCTTCCTCCCCTGTGTGCGGCTAAGTCAGGGGGCTCTCCTCCTCCATTCTTCTCCTTCGATACCCCTTGAATTGGGATGGTTTTAATTTTGTTTTATGGTAATTAGAGGTGAGTCACTCCCTTTGCCTCTCTTTATTCTTGGTTCCCCTTCCTTGCCTCTGATTTTAGTGCAAATCGTTTAGGGATTCATTGATGATTCCACCATAGCATGGTGGAATCATCCCGATTGAATGGGTTTTTGATCAGTGTGGATGGAAGATATCTTGGGAAGATGATCAAATGTAGTTTCTCATTGTTTCATTGGAGGTATGTTTCCCTATGAATTTTTTTAGAGCTTTTGATTAAATTGGGTGAAATTGGTTATTAATCAGGTGTTGATGGATGGGGCTTTTTCCCAGGACGGTGTCATGGACCTCGAGGGTGTGTTTGGTCATGGTTTCGATGTCATTATACCACTCGGTATGTTTTTAAGAAATTATTCCTATTCAAATTAAATTTTAAAATTAATTATAAATTTGTTGTAATTAGTTAATTAGGTGGAGTAGCTTGAGTTAGGAGCTTGGGAGTTCATACGAGCTTGGATGAGCCTTGGATGAGCTTGGGCAGTGATGTATGGAGTTTCTTAAGTGAATAACTTCATATGAGGTAGGTGGTCCCTATGCATTTCCCTAAAGTTTATGTTTGTGTGATATAGCATGTGGTATCCAGTCTCACCACTATGAGTGATTGGCCTTTTCAATTTAATATATTGTTTCAATAATGTTGAACACTTATGGGTAAATGAAAGGGCTACGATGGATCCTTGAGCGCTAGCTTGATGGCTTGATCGCCGATGATCGAGGACTTGATCATAAATGCTAAGGATGAGATACATGGACATTGAGGAGTATAAGTTAAATGAGATGAATGGACGTAGTGGATTGGGATAGGTCCTCGAGCTTGGGATGAAATGCATTTAGCCTAGGTTATTTTTAAGGCTAGATGGGTATGTGTGAGAAGCTAAGACCTAGCGATGATGAGTGAGATTATTGTGTATCCCACGTAAGATAGGAAACACTCACGTGAGGGTGGTTTGGACTCTTAGTGAATGCAAAGAGCGGAATGAGCCCTTCAGGGATGGACGAGGTGTGACGAAGAGTGGTTTTGTTCGGGTAATGGGATGAGAGCTCCCCTAAGGAAAAAAAATAAGATGGACATTGTGAGGGTTGGGCATGTTGTTAAAGGACTTGGCCAGGGGTTTCCAAGGGCCATGGTGTGAGTTAGCTTAGAACGATCTCTGATGAGTGGGACTGAGGTGTGGCACAAGATTTTGTAGAGGTTTGGAATGACCTTTGAGGATAGAGTTAGGAAAGGTCCTACTGGCTGAGAGGAGCCCATGTAGGGTGTTTGGATTGTGATATGACCTAGGCGCCTCAGTGGGTGCACTAGTGTTATGTTGACCCTAGAGAGAGGGTTAGTGCAGGGGAGTGGGTGTCGTCGATCTCTGGTGTCGCCTTAAAACCTGAGGATTGACAGTGATCATCTAGCATGGATGTTATGATGGGATTCGGGTTGTGCGCTTGAGAGGCCAACCTAGGAGACATATGACAGGTTCAAGCTAGTGGTCGACCCATGTGGTTTGATAAAAAAAATTGAACCACTCACTCGCCCTCCCCACCACCCCCAGCACTTGACCCCCCACTCTCACTCTCACCGCACCCCCTTTTGTCAGCGCTCGCAACACCCCTTTGTCAGCATTTTTCCACTATCCAGATGCATGTTCACCCACGCGCTCGCCTAGACTCGATCTTATGACCTCCCTTTTGCAATTTGAACCCCTTTACAACCGTCTAAAGCTTGTTTTATTCTATATTTTACGATGTCTATTTATTTATTTATATTTTCATGTATCTTTTTTATTTATATATTTTTATTTATTTTTAAATACATTTATAAAATATATGTTTGTGTGTGTGTGATATATATATACTTATATTTATATAAATATATAATATATTAATATTCATTTACATATATTAGAATATAAATATAAATATTTATTTATTTATTAATACACACATATGTATATATATCATATATTTAGATGTAAATTTTATACATTACATGTATATTTATGTCAATATATTTACATATATATTTATACATATAATTTTATATTTAGATATAATTTTTTTTATAATGTATTTATAAATATTTATTGTAAATATGTTTATATACTATGTTTAATGATAATGATATATTTATAAAAATACATTTATATATGATGTATTTACACAATATTTATTGTAAATATGTTTATATACTAAACATTTATATATGATGTATTTATTGTAAATGTGTTTTTTTACATATATTATAATATACACATAAATATATATTTTTTATTGACACGCACACATTTATATATAAGCATTATTTGTATAGGTGTGTGTGCGCGCGTATTAATGCATTTTTATAAGGTGAATAAAATGGATAATTTTTTTAAAAAATAAAATGAATAATGAACATATGTTTTTTATATTTAAATATACATTTTTATGTAAATATATTTAGATGTTTATTTGTATAATTGATTTATTGTATGAAAATATAAGCATGTATATATTTAATTGTAAATAAAACTACCATATGAAAAACGATAAAATTTCAAAACATAATATCTATATGAATGTAATCATTGCGAATAAACAATATTATTCAAAATATATAACTTTGTTTTTAAAATGAATTAATTTAAATTCTAAATTACAAGATATATATTTTAGAAATTAAATCCTACAATTTAATGCACGACTAAAGTGTGTAATGTTTAAATACAATTAATAATATTTTTAAATATAATTATATGTATAACTATTTTAGTTTGTAATTAGTGATATATTTTAAAATATTTTTCATAATATTTTTTCTATTATTAATAATATATATAATAATTATTTCAAATATAACTGTTAATTAAATTTAGATGTAATTAAAAGTGAATATTGTTCATGATTGGTTGTATATAATGGAGGCATATTGGGAAGGGACGGGTGCGTCGATGTCAGCGGCGGGATTCAGAGAAGGGAATGATGAGGGGCGACGACCCTGTTGGAACCATTATCATCATTTCTATATTTTTAAATAATATCCTCACTGTGGGGACCACCACGTACGACTGTCCACCCACCACCATGGCATTGATGATAGGTCAAAAGGGTCCTTTTTACGTTTACTTTACCCCTATCCCTGTAATTAATATACAAATATTTTCGGAGTTTTAATGGAAAAAACATAAACAAACTTATAATCTCAACATTTTTTGCATGGTACTTGTGCAAGACTTTACATATTATGCATGCACCCATGTTGAAGCCTTTCATATAATTCAACATCTTTTTGAATCTAAGAAAAAATACATGCTTTTACCATCAAAACAAATGTTATTTCAGTTAGATCAAATACACTGAAAGGTAGCATGTAACACCGCATGATTTCACTGTGTATTTTTTTTTCTTCTAAATAGGTAACATTTGAACCCCCCCGCAGGCAAAGGGGGTTGGGGTGCGGGGCGCCGGTCGCGGAGCCGTTTTCTTGTAACGTGCGTACTAATGGAACCCACTTTTTAAATGAGTAATGTTTTGAATAACTTGTTTCATCCGAAACACCGAACTAAAACAAATTGATACTTTATTACAATGCATTGAGAAACATGAGTAAAACCTCATGAATAAAATGATTGTATGTTTTCATTCCTTGCATGATATTATTATTCTTTTTAAAGAATGATTTGATATGTTATGATACCGATGAATAGATTGAGATTTAATGGTAAGATAAATAATTAATATGATGTGATTAAAGCCACTTAATATTAAAAAGAAATATTTTTCAAAGTGTTGTGTATTTTTACCGGTCATTTTTAAAGGATTATTCCAAATGTTTCAATGTCCAAACAAATAGACAACTCTCATTTTGTTAGTAACTGATATGAAATAAGATTAAGAACGCTTAAAAATTTTAAGTCATTTTTCTATAAAAACAATTTTTTCGTAATATTTTATGTTTTATTTTAAAAGTTAAATTCCCAAATTTTAGAATTATAATTTCATAAAATGAACTTCATTTTTGGATTCAACAAGTGAAAATTGGGTTTGGATGAATTTTTCAGATTTTTCTAAAAAAAATGATTTTTAAGTGAATATTGAAAATATAGTTTTTACAAATACCGTAACTTTTATGACATCGTTAAAATATATGCATGACTTAAAAATATATGAAACATTTTTTCTTGATCAAAAAATGCATTTAAGGAGTAAAATAATGCATTTAAAATTAATATATTGAATTTAGAAATGTATGCTTGACTTTTTGGATCCTAAGTTAGGTTTATTCTAATAAAGAAAACTAATTTGATCCTTTTCCTTTTAATTAATTATTCACAATGATCCATTTAGTTTTGCATTTCTTTAAAAGTGACAAAACTGTCCTTTGTTTAATCATAAACCAATAATTTTTTTGTGAATCAATACTATACATGATGCTGGTGTAAATTCATTTTTATGCTTAAAAGGTACATTTTTCTAAAAATCGTTTATGTTGTGTTAAACATATTTTTATTAAAATTGATTTTTACCACATCTAGGATTTGAATATTGAAAAATGGTTTTCATATTTGAAATCAACATGTTCAAATTATGTTATAAGATCAATTTTGTTTTTAAGGATAAAAAATAAGTTATCAAGGTAAAAATTAAGTTGCTACGATAAAAGTAGAATGATGTAAAAGAGTTGAAACTAAGTGATAAAATCTCAAAATACCATGAAACCTTCTTTAAATTTGTTGTTGACGGCATACTCAACTAAGACCTATCCCCTCTTCATTATTTTCCACTTAGGATCCACTTGCATTTGAAGTGACATGTCTTTAATATAAAATAATGAGAATTTAAAAAAAAATGTCACACCACTCACTTATAAAAGGAGCCTTTCATAACCCCACCTCTCCTCACACCTAAAACATCTTATTACGAATAGTTCGGAAATGAGAAAAGGAATTACAAAGCTACAAAGAAATATGCAAACACACACAGACAGGAACCCAAAGAGACTCAAACTTGAGACTTCCCCGACACCCCACAGGGCCCTTTGCCACTAATCTAGCCAATGGGGCTACACCTAAAACATCTTAGCTCGACCAAACTCTTCCAAAACATTTTCCCCAACTCTATTTCTCATATCCTATAGGTTTTTTGTAATGGTCCGGGTTTTTGGGGGTCCATTACTTTGTAAAAATCTGATGTTGGGTGTTCTGGGTAGTCTGAGAAAGTTATCGAGGCTTCTCGGTGAAGTTTGACCCCTAACGGTAGCTCGGACTACCGGTAGCTCGGTCTATCGGTAGCCGTAGCCCACCAGTAGCTCTCGGCTACCGGTAGCTCTTGCCTACCCCCACAGGTTTTCCAGTAGCACCTCCTTTTTGCGCAAATTGGGTTTTAAACCCTATTTTGACCCCTTTAAGCTTGTTTTAAAGTCCAGTAACGCCCATAAATGACATTTAATTAAATGTTTAAGAGGCACCCTGGTGTGTGCGTCGGTTTAAACCGCCCCCAAAGGCGAGTACCGTGTGGGGCCGTGTGGTCAACCCACGACCCCGCTCCTTACGCGGTTTCGCGTTCTTATCTCAATCGTCCCCGGCCCTTACAAACTAAAGGGTTCTCCCTGGATTTCTTTTTCTCGATCACCCTCCCATCGATTCGTCTGCTCGTCCTTGAGTTCCCGATGCCCCACCCCTACAAATCACGCATCTTCTGTTCCTGGCGCATGAAGATAAACTTGGATCGTCGATCAATCAAGTAGGGAATTTTCTCCTTCGTCTCTCCCTTTTGTGTATCATGCGGGGTGGACATGCCTTTGATTCTGTAGAATTGGATGAACCAAACCTAAATGAAGATAATGAACGGATTTTATAAAGAATAAAGGGGGAGGGGTGTGATCGATGATGCTGTTTTGTTTTATGATCTTCCATGATTAATGATTTCTGAATTGTGCGGGCTTACGCCTACTGAAAATCATGGTCGTTGGTGGTCTTTCTCTGTGCATTAACGAACCCTTACCTCTGGTGATGTTGAAATGGATTGTATTGTGTTTGTGAACCCTTGCTGTGTAAATGAATTTGGTTAATTACGTACATCTGGCTAAATAAATTGAAAGCACCAGGATTAATCATTTCTGTGATAACCCCGGTTAAAGCACAACGAAGTTGAAATCATGGAGTGTGTTAAATCCTTTAAATCTGAAAATACTGGTATGAGCCTGCTTTGTGTTGGTGGTGGTGATTGGGTTGTTTTTCCTTCACGGGCTGATTACTAGGTGATGTGGGCGGGGATGAGATCCCCTGTTGTTATGCTTCCAGTGGTTGTGAATCTAAGGTCGGGTGGTTACCTTGATTATATCACGAATTGGGGTGGAATCCTCTGTTGTTGAGGAACCGTTGACTCCTGGATTTTGGGAACATGGGGTAGTATCTTGGGTTTTCCTTTGGTTCCAGTACTTCGAGGGATCTCACTTATCCCTTTGTTGTTGTGACTTTACAAGAGAACTGAGTGTGAATGTTTAAGTTGATGTTTGACTGTACTCTTTCCTTGGCTTGTGCTTATGCTTGCTAGTTGCCTAAGTAGGTGCAGAAACTTATTTAAAGATTATTACCGAACTTGGAAACAAGAATGAGACAAATGGGTTTTGGATTGGTGTGAGTTGTGACTTGCTCATGGGTACTGATTGCGTTCTTTAGGCTGGCTGAAGAAAAACCTAGATTTGGGTGAGTGCTTGTTATCTATACATACTTGTAGTTTTTGTGTTTCTAATTCACGCCCCACCCAAGTTGAGCACTTAGTGCCGAACACCCCCATTTCACGGGGGAAGATGTTTTTCCCAACACTTCTATTAGTGGCTGGTTATTAGCTCCTTTCTGCTCCATTTTCCGGATAGCCCAAGTATCTTCGAGCAGGCTGTGATGGCCTGAGGTCCATTATTAGCCCAAGAATCTTCAGGCAGGGTAGTGTGGTGGTTGGCCCAGGTGTGTGCAAGCAGGTGGTTTCCCAAGTGTCTTCGGGATGAGGACCAGGTGTCTTCGGGCGTGGTAGTAGATCTTATAGCCCAGGTGTCTTCGGGCGTGGCGGTGGTTGTTCTGGCCTAGGTGTTTGCAGGCGTGGTTACGTGTGACAGTTGTGGCCCAGGTGTTTGCGGGTAGGGTTTGGCAGTGAGACTGCGTGAGGATGTGGCCCAGGTGTGTGCGGGTGGGGTGAGGCAGTGGGACAGCAGTGAGAATGGCGGGATTGGTCCGATGCATAGGATGTCTTCAATACCCAGTGTGAAAGTGGCGCGGGGTACCCAAACATCGATGTGCTATTACTATACTTTACTTGACTTGCGTTATTTGGGGAGTGTGCCTTGGTGAGGCTTGGGTGGTTAGTTTCCTTGCTAGGTGCTTGATTATCTTTTTTCTCACAGGACATTAGTATGCCTCCCCACTTGTGCACGAGAGCTTTAGGTTTACCCCTGCTGAGTATACTTGTATGCTCACCCTACGTATATAAAACTGCTTTCAGGTTTCCAAGAGGACTCTAGGGATCGTGTTGGGTCGTACTAACTCAGACCTTGTGACAGATCATTGCAGTTGTTGTTGTTCTTTCTTTAGGTACTTTGCCTTGTAGTCTCCTATACATTGTGGATTTTTACTTCTGTAACATGCATTGGGGATGGTTCTTGGCTTTACTTTTTTACTTTCAGTCTTGGTGTTGTGGTATTTACCATCTTATCTCCCGATCCTATTAAAAGAAAAAGGGTAATGCCTTCCATTTAGTGTGTGATTCTATACCCTTGGCGCTGGTCGCCACTCCGGGACCTATTGAAGGCGGGTTTCGGGAGTCATTATCTCTCCTTCAACTTAAAGAAGGAAGGGTCTGACAATCTGCTGACCCTTCCCTCCTTTTGGTGAAGGCGGGTCGTGAAATTTTTGTCTCACCAAAAGAGCATTCTAAAAAGTCTTAAGGAGTTTCCTAAAGGAGGATGAGGTTAAATCGATTTTGTGGAAGTCGAGAGTAAAGATAAGGGTTTTCTCATGCCAGTTTTTCTTCCATTGACATTTGTTCTATATTCACCACTTATCTTATTTTTTTTGGGTGTATATAATGTCCATAAATATCTTTTATCATAAATTTCACGAGATTCAATGGATTTACAAATCTATATAAGGTTAACTCTTTCGAGGGGGGTTGATTTAAATTTTACCAAAGCTGTAAGAGTTTTCTTTCCGATCTCACTTTGAATTCGAGATTATCATGACTACATTTACATCTAGAGAAATTATATGATTTTTTTATCTAAAGCCACCTCTATTTTATTATCATATGGGTTTTCATGAGTTTTACATGTCCTCATACCATTTCACTTCCCTTTTTGCTTCACAATTTACCTAAAGTGATGCTTGTAAGAGAAACCGATCATACCGCTTCTGTTAGTTCAAAACCATTCTCTTCTATGTCCATATTCATTATTTTGTTTTATGGAAGTCCTTATCTCTAGTTATATTATTTCTTAAGGTCTTTTTCAATGGAATTGATTTTCTTTACAAATGAACCATCTTTTAATGTTTCTGATACAATTGTTTTCCACCAACTTTGACTTTCTTTGCAAAGTGTGAAAGGAATCTCATTTTTAAACATTTTCTACGCAAATTCATTTTCCCACCGTCTTTGTCATTTTTCTTTAAGAAGCTTCCTCTCCAAGTTTTTATGGTTTTCCAAAGAAATTTCCATTACCTTGTTTTATAAAATATTTTCTTTCAAAATAAAAAGTTTCAAAAATGTAATGAGTATTTATTCTTCTTTCTCAAAGTAAATTTTAATTCTCTAATAAATGTTTTTTTCATCGATATCAAAATCCTTTAATATTTATTATGATTCACTAAGAATATGATCCAATGATACTATCCACCTTCTATCTCGAGATGACTTATGATAATATCTTATGAAAGTTCTCATTAAACTTGTTTCATTCCCACAGGTTAATTAAGTTGTGATGGAATTAAAAATGTTTTCATATTCATGTGGCACACATATATATGGTTTTCATTATGTGAAAGGTGAGCCTAGAATTATATAGCTCTCCAATGCATTAAGAAAACATTATCTCATGATATTATTGGGAATGAGGAGTGAACCCAAACCCTTAATGGACTTTATCCACCAAGTGACGGGTGAGCTCCAAATTATATAGTTCTCCAATGCATTGAGGAAATACTTATATCTCGTGAGCTAACATGTCATGGATTGGTGAGAAAACTCAATCCATTAAGGGACCTTTTCCACAATGTGATAATGGTCTCGGTTGTGCACCTTCACATAAGGAATGATTTTCTATGATTATGTATATGCCACATTCTTATGCCTATGTTATGTTTTCACAGCTCATGATTATTGGCTTAGGTTTTCATACTCTTATTTATCATGTCTTATGTTATTCCAAAACCTTATGCCATGACCGATTATTTATGATCTAAGCTTTTTTGGGTATGATTCTTTTATGTTTTGTCTTCTCTTGGGTGGATTTCTCCTTCCCCCAGGATCCACTCATCTTGTCGGGTCACTTGGTTCCTGACTGGGTGGGTGAAATGAGGCGCAACCCACCTATGTTAATGGATTGTTGTCTCGAACCATCACTGATTAGGTTTTCACCCTCTAGGATGCTCTACCATCTCGGTTGGCAACGACTCCTTCCCGACTGGGGCTCTCTCCAGAACAACCTCATCATGGGGGGGGGGTCCCTTGTGTGGAGGGTTTGAAAAGGCCACACTTGGGGATTCCCTTTTTAAAGAGGGGAGATATAAAATGATGTAATATGTGCATGTTTTGTGCTCAGGACGCCTCAGTTGGTATCAGAGTGAGGTTTAGTTGTTTTGGGGGATTAAGTTATAAATAACAATAGGATGAAACATAAAACAACCTATGATAAACCAAAAATAATTTAGGATGAACCTAAAATGTTATAGGTTGAAATGAAGGTGTCATAATTTAGGACATCTTAGGATTGGTTTTATTTATCATATGATTTCTTAATCTGATTATTATTTATTGATTCTCACACTAACCTCTTGGTTTTATTTATCATATGACTGCTTAATCTGTATATGAAGTGATTGTTCAAAGTTCTCTCAAGGTAGAAATGGATATCATAGACTCCCATTATTCTCATGGTTTTGAGGATAGTAAGATAAAAATGGATTTTTAAGGAAACTCAAATGATAAAACCCATGTAGGAAAAAAATTAATCTTCATATTTGCTGAAAATGCGGGAAGAATCATGGGGATAATTGTATCAAAGGAACATGACAATGCTTTAAGTGTGGAAGAGAAGGACATCAGGCACATGAATGCTAAATATATATGAATAGAAAAAAAAGAAATGGATTAAAAGAAACCTCATCCTAATGCACCACTCTCACTCCAATTCTTTAATTATAGGGAGTAGAGACATTACTCCAACCAATGCACTAATAAAAGGGTTAATGATGATAATCGATGTCAGAAACCTCCAAAACCAAGGGAGAAAGGGAAGGCCAATGCAATCACAACTGCTGATGTGGGTCATAAAAATGAAGTGGTTAAAGGAACACTTATCATCCACTATAGAATTGAAAATGTGTTTTTTAACATATTAAATTAATTTTTATTAAAAATTAGTAAGAAAAACTATACAAGAACCTAAAAAAAGACCTAAAAATGGCCATTAATGTGGATGAAAGAAATGGCAGCCCAACATTAGCAAACCTTCTACACAATAAGTTAAGACTCCCATGAGTATAATAGACCTCAACCTCACCAGTATCACGTCCATATGAAGAGAGAGAGAGAGAGAGAGAGAGAAAGAGAGAGTCCATAATCATATTTCATTCTCTCTAAGTGTGTGGGATGCTGGTGTCTTATCCCAACTTCATGACGCATGATCAAATTAAGTACGATGCTGACTAGCGAGTAGCCTTCAAATTCTTTAGGAAATTAACATCAATAAAATTTAAATGCATATCTCTCTCATAACATAATTTTATACCAATAAATAAAGCTTTATCCTATGGCTTCGGAGATAATCCAAGTCTATAGTTGGTAGCGAATCCCAACACCACTGTGTCATACTAATCACAGACCAAACCTCCTCCCTACATAATACCATTGCATTCAGATCTATCTATGTTTAACTTAAGGCCATTAAAGGGATAATTATATCAAACACACTTCCCTAGTCGCACAACAATGGGTTGATATCTCAGTCAGAGTAGATATATTCACAAATAGTGAATAAGGTCATGCAGATTTTCACTTCCATCATCCACCACTAGCTCCCATAATGTACCACAGAAATGACGGGTGGTATAGTTGTATGATAGAACATGTTTTCCATGATTGTGTTCATTATTAATCCACCAGAGAGTCTAAAAAATATCCATACCAATACCCCACCCGAGGCTGCTATTATTTCTAGAAGGTGTGTGCAAAAACTAGGAGTCAAGGAGTGATCCAAATGAGTCCATCCTGATAGATACATCCATGATGCTTACAAAATATTACCATAGGTCAACCACACATGAGTATTTGGTAAATATATAATTTGTGCACTCACTAGTGAGGGAGTATAACTGACACTTCAACACCAGAGAAATGCCTCTGGTTTGAACTGATGGATCTATAGGTATAAATTTTTTCTTAATCCTCAAAAACCAAATAACTAATTTTAATAAAAATGATTTTATTCCAAATGATGTCTCCTCACTAAACCCGCGACCTCAAACTCTAATTTAAAGAATGATAGGCAACCTGATAGGTATGATGATTACATCTAAAGTCTATAACTCATCTCTAATAGAATTTTTTGGAATTTTTTTCCCTAAAAATATTATTATTTTCACTTTGGTTGAATTTGATATGATTTTGTGCATATATTGGATCTCTCTATATAAATCCCATATCAATTAGAGATACAGAGATAAAATTTCATATCCAAAATCAAACTATGATAATTTATCAGTGCAAGGTTGACCATGAACTCCCTATGGAAATTACTTCCATTATATGGGTCTTAATACCCAATCATATGGGCTATTTAGCTCAAATGATTATGAAAAAACTTGATATTAACTATATTAATGTTGTGCATGAATATGTAGATATATTTATGAAAGAGATGTATGGTCTTCCCCCAAATTGTGAGTTGATTTTTCAATAGAAAAAATACCCAGTGTTATGCCAATATCAAAGACTCTATATATAGAATTGACCCGATTGAATTGAAGGAATTAAAGAAGAAACTCCAAGAGAACCCAAATAAGGTTTTTATACACCCAAGTACTTCACTATGAGGTTCATCTGCCTTATTTATTAAAAATAAAAATGGATCAATGCTTTTTTTTATTTATTATCGAGAACTTAACAAAATCATGATCAAGAACAAGTATCCTCTACTGTGTATTGATGAATTTTTCGATCAGCTATGGGGGGATCATTTTTTCTTAAAGATTGACCATTGATCCAGATATCACCAATTAAGGGTTAAAAGAGAGTATATATAAAATAAAACTTTTAATGCAAGATACAAATAATATAAATTCATTGTGACGCCATTCGAACTCACAAATTACCATGCCATCCTCATGGATATGACGTATATAATCTTTAGAGATTACCTTGATCAATTTGTCATGGTATTTATAGATAATATTATTATATATTCTAAGATTAAGGAATACCATGATTATCATTTGAGGATTGTGCTGTAAACCTTGAGAAAGAATAAATTGTATGCCAAATTTAGAAAGTTTGAATTTTGATCGAAGAAACTATCATTCTTTGGTCACATAAACATAAGCAAGGGTATATTTGTGGATCCTTTAAAGAAAAAGATGAATGAAGAATGGATCATACCAACCACTGAAACATAAATCCATAATTTACTTGGATTTGATAGATATTGTTGATGCTTTGTGAGAAATTTCTCACAACTTCCAAATCCAATAACCAAGTTAATTCGAAAGGGGGTCAAGTTCACATGGATAGATGAATGTGAAGAAAATTTCAAGGATATTGAGAGAAGTTTGGTCATTACACTTGTACTCACATTACCCTATAGTGGAGAATGGTTTATAATATATAGTGATGCATAAAAAAAGGGCTAGGATGTGTCCTCATGCAGAGTTACATGGTTGTAGCTGATGCCTCATGTCAATTATAGTTTCATGTAAAAAATTACCCTACACAAGATTTGGAGCTAGCAAAAGTGGTATTTTCATTAAAGATATGGAGGAATTATCTATATGGTGAAAAATCTAAAATATATACTAATCTCAAGATATTAAAGTATATATTCACATAAAATAATTTAAATATGTGCCAAAGGATATGGTTGGAGTTGATCAAAGACTATGACTACTCAATACATTACCACTATAGGAAGGAAAAAAGTACCCGATTCCCTGAGCTGGAAAGATCATGCTACCTTATCTATGATGAGGATTAAAAGAGACTCAATATGCATGGATTTAAAAAGGATGGATCTTGAAATCATAAAGGAAGGGGATAAATACTAACTTTCCTAAATGACTACTCAACTATCAATATATATAAAGATCAAGGAGGGAAAAGGGGGATATGGTGCTACAAAATAAGGTTGGTAATATTCTAGAGTTCAACTTTGGTAGTGATAGAATTATAATATTTAGTAAATTAATATGTGTTCCATTAATATGAGAATTGAATAAAGAGTTGTTGGATGATACACGTCATTCATCACTCTCTATCCATCCTGGAAACATAAATATGTATATTGATCTTAAGAATCATTTCTGGAGAGGAAATGCGAATAAGGAGATTATAGAGTATGTATCTCGATACTTGGTTTCCCAGTAAGTTAAGGAAAATTTCATAGAAGATTAATGGGATGATTTAACCATTGCCCATACCTGTATGGAAATGGGAGAACATCACCATGGATTTTATGGTAGGTCTTCCTAAGACTTCAAAAGACCATAATTACATTTGGTTTATATTTGATTGCCTCACAAAGTCAACACATTTTATTACTATTCGAGAAGATCTCTCACTCGATCAACTTTACAGGATATACATAAAGGAAATGATAAGACTTCATGAAGTACCACTCCCAATTATATCATATTGAGATATAAGGTTTACCTCAAAGTTCTAGAGAAGTCTTCACCAAGAACTGGATACATTGTTGAGCTTTAGCACTATTTATCATCCTTATACCAATGGTCATTCTAAAAGGAACATTCAAACTTCGGAATATATGTTGAGATTTTGTTCATTGGATTCCAAAGGAGGTTGGGATCAACACCTACCCCTAGTAGAGTTCTCATATAATAACTATTTCTATTCTAGTAATCAAATGGAACCATATGTGAGGCTTTTTATGGGAAGAGGTGTAGAAGTACAACATCTTAGGATAAAGTTTGAGAACATAAGTTGCTGGGACTAGATTTTTCTCAAGAAATGGAAGATCAGATTCAAACTATGCAGTGACATATTAAAATTATGCAAAGTCAACAGAAGAGTTATGATGATAATCATCGATGAAATATGGATTTTAAAGATAAAAACAAGGTATTCCTTTGAATATCACCATAGAAGATGGTTATGAGATTCAGGAAAAGGGAAAGTTGATCCTTAGATATGTTGGGCCTTTCAAAATCCTCAACCATGTGGGGGAAATAGTTTATTGTATTGTGCTTCCATAAAACCTCACACAAGTGCATGATGTGTTCCATGTATCACTTTTGAGGAAGTACATATGTGAGTCTTCACATGTATTGAACTCAGATGTAGTACAACTAGAACATGATCACTTTTATGAGGAACAAATGATAGAAATATAGGATCATAGAAATAAAATAATATGAAACAAGACCACTCACCTAGTTAAAGTTCTATGGAGGAACCATAAGTTTGAGGAAGCAACATGGGAACCTAACAATGTAATGAGGTAGAGGTACCCTCATTTGTTTCCATCAGAGTAATGAAATTTCAAGGGTGAATTTTTTAAGAGGGGTAGAATGTAACCCCCCACCATTATTTTAATATATATTTTCCCCTTTCAATAGATATTGTATTAAATATCATATTTCACACACAACACCAAAATTAAATGAATTAATACTTTATTACAATTCAATGTGAAACATCATTAAGAAAATTACACTAAGAGTAAAACCTCAAGTAAATAAAAAGATAATAAAATGATTTAAATATAAAAAACATATATTTTAATTCCCTACATATTATTATTATTATTATTAAAATAATGATTTGATATGTTCTAATACTAATGAATTGATTAAAATTCAATGGTCAGAAGATAAATAATTAATGGGACGTGATTAAATCCATTTAATATTAAAAAAGAATATTTTTCAAAGTGGTGCATATTTTTACTATTCATTTTTAAAGGATTATTATAAATGATTCAATGTTCAAACAAATTTATTAACACTCATTTAATTTGTAATTGATATGAAATAATATTAAAAACAATTAAAGTTTAAAAATTTAGTTTTACATAAAAACAAAATTTTCATTATATTTTATGTTTTTATTTAAAATTTAAATTCATGAATTTTAGAATTAGAATTCGATAAAATGAACTTTATTTTTGGATTCAACAAGTCATAATTAGGTTAGAATGATTTTTTGGGCTTTTTCTAAAAAAGTTGATTTTTAAGTGAATAGTGAAAATGTAGTTTTTACAAATACCATAACCTTTATGACATCATTAAAATACAGTTTTTCATCAAACTCTCTTCATTTTGAACAAACATTTTTTCCAAGATTTTATCCTTATCCAAGTTCTTAACTGTGTGATCCTATAGGCCTTAGCAGTATTGAAAACAACTATAAAGTCTCTATTTTATAGATGTAAGCAAAGAGCAACCTCTAGAAAAACATCAGTGTTACTCAAGCTATTAAGGGGTCTGGTGTGATATCCATCAAACTTGATCATTTCTCTATAAAAACATATCCACCAAAATTTGTACCATATACATCATATTATCTTATATAATCCTCTTTTCCATGACATTAAGTGGCCACTATATGTGGAACATGTCAATCTAGTATTAGCCTCTCATTATTTGCTTGATTCTCTGAAAAAGACTGACTAAGTGGATGAATACATCACATATCATTCATCTATCTGATAAGAACATCACATTTAACTTATCCAAGTAGTTGAACACATTATATGTGAAACAACTAAGCATGAACATGCATTTCCTCAGTCTAATCTAATCAAGGGTCGGATGTCTTTTCTTTTCATACAAGTGGACAAATCTCATCTTGGTTTTACTCCAACTGACAACAAGATCAACAACATACCCAACCACCCCTGATTAAATAAGTTCATATGATGATTTGCATAAGTAGGGTATCAAAGTATGAAGGTTCTCATTCTAGGTATCTCACCAGCCTTAGGTAATAATAACTGATAATAAGCATACAACCCTAAATATATTCATGACCGTATGACATTCCATGAGATGTACATTAGTGAATCTATCCAAGAGATAAGTCTCTAATTATTACCTCAAGAATCTATTCTTCAATATCTCATATACAACCCTTTTCAATGGATATAATAATCTATTCAATCTAAACTTTACATATCATCACAACCCATTATACTCCATGTTGAACATCGGTTAGGGAGAACTTAAAGTTTTTACTTTGAGGGGATATTTATCATTAGACCATTCATGTAAAATAAATTATATCATGCATGAATGAATGATAAATGAATATTTCATTTATTATAATAACATGATATATTCAAAACCATTACAACCAACCTATCAAGTGTTTAACACCTAGATATTCTACATGAATCTCATATTGTTGCTATGATAATGGTTTTGCTACATTCTCTTGTGTATCCACCCAAATGATCTTTACATGTCCCATCACAATAATCTTCCACATGAGATGGTATTTTTGAAGGATGTGTTTGGTCCTTTGATGAGACTTGGGTTCCTTAGCTCAAGCAACAACACCATTGTTGTCACAATATAGCTCAATTGCTCCCTCGATGATAGGAACCACTCCATGTTCAGAAATGAATTTCTTGATCCAAAAATCTTCCTTCATAATATCTAATGTAGTGATATATTATTCCTCTATTTTTGAGTCTAATATGGTATCTTTTTTAGAACTTTTATAACCAATTTCTCCACCGTTTATGCAAAATAAAATCCTGATGGATATTTCATATCATCTTTGTCAGATTGGAAACCAACATTTGTGTAACCCTTTACACATAGCTCATCCTCTCCTCTAAAGACCAAAAATATATCCTTAGTCTTTCTCAAGTACTTAAGGATGTTATTCATAGAAATTTGGTGACTCTCACTAGGATTGGATTGATATCTATTCATTATACCCAAATTATATGAGACGTTGGGTTGAGTGCATAACATGGAGTAAATGATAGATCTTATGGAATATGAATAAGTAATCTTATACATCCTATATAACTCTTTAGAAGGATCTTGAATCTTCCTAAGATTCATGTCATACAACACTGGTAAAGACCCCTTTTTTGAGTTCTCCATGCTAAACTATTTTAACACTTTACCAATATATGTGTTTTTCATCACTCTAAGAAAATTCTTAGATCCATATCTATAGATCCTCATACTGAGTATGTAGGCTATTTCACCTGTGCATTTCATTGAGAAACATTTACCTAGACATATATTCATAGGGTGAAGTTTCGGGATATCATTTCCAGTAGGAAATATGTCATCAACATACAATATTAGAAATACTATTATGCTCCCACTAATCCACTTGTATATATAGGAATCATTAATGTTTTAATAAAACCAAACTCATTTATTTCTTCATTAAACCAAATATCCCAACTCCAAGATACTCGCTTCGGTCCAAAAAATAGACCATTATAACTTGAAAACATTAGCATTCTCATTTGGAACTTCAAAACTGTCAGGTTGTATCATATACATGTCATAAGATAAATTCCCATTAAGGAATGAAGTTTTGATATCCATTTGAAAAATCTCATAATCATAATGTGATTTCATGGCTAGAAAAATCTGAATGGATTTTATCATCACAACACGTGAAAATGTCTCTTCATAGTCAATACCATGAATTTTTTTGTAACCCTTTTCCACCAAGTTTGCTTTATAGGTAAACACTCTACCATCCATGTCATTTTTCTTATGGAAACCCCACTTTCACCCTATAGACATCACCCCTTCGGGTGAATCTACCATGTTCCAAAATTGGTTAATGTACATGGATTTTATCTCAAATTCCATGGATTTTAACCATTTCTTAGAATCTGAAATCTCAATGGCCTTTCAGTGGGAAGTAGGTTCATCTACTGTGAACATTATTTCATCATCATTTTCCATAAGAAGTTCATATATCTTGAGTATCTAATGAATTTTACCATACCTTCGTGGTTCTCATGTAACTTAATTTAGTTATTCTTCCACAACTCTTTGTGGAACTGGATCAACTTTTATCTCAAGAACACTTCCTATTTGTTGATCTTAAACTTCTCCAAGTTCAACTTTCCCCCCACTAACTCATCGACTTATATGTTGTTACTTAAATAAAACTGTATGTTGAGCCACAAATACTACGTGTTCAATAGGGTTATATAAATAATATCTCTTTGTTCCCTTCTGATAACCAACGAATAAGCATTTGTCAAATTTTGGGTCAAGTTTTTCTGAATCCAATCATTGTACAAATTCTTCGCAACCCCAAATCCCCATAAAAGACATATCAGGTCATTTCCCATTCCATATATCATATAGTGTCTTCATGACTACTTTAGATGGAACACTGTTAAGTAAATATACAACAGTCTCTAGAGAATAACCCCAAAACAAGATAGAAAGGTTACATAAACTCATCATCGATCAGACCATGTCTAACAAGGTACAATTCCTCCTTTTAGAAACACCATTCCATTGTGGTGTTCCCGTAGGAGTGAGTTGTGAAACAATTCCACAACCTCTTAGATGAGCTATGAATTCTTGGCTCAAGTATTCACCACCTTGATCTGATTGGAAGACTTTAACACTTTTTCCCAGTGGATTTTGTACTTAATTCTGAAACTCTTTAAAATTTTAAAAAGTTTCATACTTGTGTTTCATTAGAAACACATACCCATACTGACTAAAGTCGTAGGTAAAAATAAAAAATTACTTATAATTACTATTTTCTTGTGTACTCATTGGTCCACATACATCATTATGTATATGATCCAATAGTTCACTAACCCTATCACCTTTTCTCCCAAAAGGTTACTTTTTCATTTTTTCTAATAAGAAAGATTCACATGTATCAAATGATTCATAATCAAATGAGTCCAACAATCCATCACTATAGAGTCTTTAAACGTGTTTCTTGTTTATGTGTCCAAGGAAACAATGCCAAAGGTAGGTGGGACTAGAATCAACCCTGACATTATTATTCTAAATGTTATAAACATGATTATTTGTATCAAGAATATATAAATTGTTCATTATATTCCCAATTCTATAAAACATTTCATTCTTATATATAGAACACCTCTTGTTCTTAATAATGAATGAATAACCCATCTTTTCCAAACAAGATACAAAATAAAATTCTTGTTTATGGAAGGGACATAATAATAGTTTTTCAATTCTAGGTTCAATCTACTTGGTAAAATCAAAACATAAGTGTCGACCTCTAATGCAGAAATTTTTTCTCTATTACCGATATAAAGATCTACTTCACCCTTTATCAATTCCCACTTATCTCTGAGTCTGTGTTTGTCAGCACAAATGTGTGTCACATACCCGATATCAAATACCCATGAGCCAGAGTTCGAGAAATCTATTTTTATAACATTCACATTTGGGTAGTCTAAATGTTTCTCATTGAGAACACTTCTCAATCCTAGATACCGATCTTTAACTGTTTTATAGGCCATACCTATTAATGATCTCAATATGATTAGTGTGAAGTATGTCATAATCTACAATAAAGACATATTAGTAGGTGAGTATCATGTATTATATATTTTCATTAAGGGATTTAAATGAAAGTGCTCCCACAAAAATGATGACCCAATACATCATATCCATTTAGTGAGCCAAGATCCGTATTTCACTAAACAATGAATCTTCTTGGGTATTCATCTCACTACTTATTTATTTAGGTAGGGAATCATCTCAATCAAAATAGTTGTGACTCTTGGATAGTTGAGTGGATAATCGTTTATCCAAATCCATCATATGAATATACTTAACTCTATTCCACTAATATCATAATCGTTATGGTTCCCCAATTAGTGTAACCCAAAGCAAACACTAAAAATAGGCTAACCAAGGAAAATATAGGGGCACATGACATAGGCACAAAACTACTCAATAAGACAATCCAGAGTCACTCATTACTTGTTTTCCTTACACAATATAATCCAGGAGCACCGGATGTAGGCCCAAAACTACCTGATTTGATGATCGAGGTCTTAACAAGTGTTTCTTTAGAAGGAATCTCACACTTTGTATTTGGGGTTTTTTTAGTCTTATCAATTTATTATATATCATATGCACACTAAATTCATAACTATTACATCATATATAATCATTGTCTTTTCATTTTTTATTTCCTTTTGTGCATGTATGCTTCTAACTATTTAGTTTTGGAAATCCCTATTCCAACTACCAAATTAATGTATTCACACCACATTAATGTGAAACTCTTTACACAACCCAAAAGTCTGTGATAATCATCCAAAGACAAGTCAAGTATATTCATAGATATCCAAACTCATCATATACATAAGATACATGAACGCCTCATGAAAAGACATAGAGTTATATGAAATTGACAAACTCTACATGAGTAAGCTTGAAGCGATAGATATACAACCCTATTAACTTTCCTAGCCAAGGCAATGCTCCAAGAAAGTACATGGTATGACCCAAAGTCCCTCTACCCAGGAAGAATTTACTCAAGTGAGAATTCAATTCATGAAAACTATAACTCCTGGTTTGCACAAACTATGTCCAACAACTATTCTCAATCTCATAACTCTAATTACATATTGAGGTCAAGGTAGATGAAAACTAAATTTTATGATATGAAGCCTAGCATTAGATGCAAAACTGTATCCTAGAATCAATTTATCATATAAATGGGCATACACAATATTCATATTTCATAAACAATGAACTAAACATGAATATCAATGAAATATAATAAATAAATAAACAATTTATTTATTTTCCAAAACACGAGACATTTATGAACTATTCATAAATAATGTTAATTGTAAACATTTTATAAAATAGAAAGAGTATAAACATTTTATATTCATTTCAATATGAACCCCTTCATATTTTATATTAAATGACATTTATATGATATTTCATAAATTATAAACATTTTATAATTCAATATCCATTATATAAACATTTTTATATAATCTAAATATCATATATGTTGTAATTTATAAACTCTTTATAAATCACCTTTTATGATTTATAAATAAACCATTTATTTTTATATCATAAAGCATGCCATTTAATTTATGGAGAGCTATTTTAAGTATTAACATTTAATATTTGGGAGATTTTATTAATAAATGATTGATAAACATTACTACGATTAATTGTAAAAAAATTATAATTAATTAATTTATAAATCATTTATAAATTAAAATATTCTCAAAATACTATTTTTAATGATTTATAAACTTTTATAAATCATACATATTTGAAAAATATTTATCAATTAACCATAAACATTTTATAGTTAATTTATAAAACATTGTTATAAATATTGCAAAAAATCTTTTTCATAATTGAAAAAAATACTTTATTTATAAACAATTTATAAATAATATAATTCAATTCATAATTGAATTCTTTTGATTAAAAGAACACTATTTATTTTCATAAACAAGAGTAGTAAACATAAACTTTTCATATTTGACAAAGGTTAGTAAAATAAATTTTATTAAGCATTATTAATGTTATTCTCATTTTATAAACCATTTTATAAATACGAATAACATAAATAATTAAACAAACTTTTATTTAATTACTAAATATGAATTTTCATATTTATTTCCAATCTCGAAATATCTCATTTTACAAATTGTAAAACATGTTTTTCATAAAATAATAAACACGTTGATTCGTCAAAGAAGCATGTCCTCTAAAACCATGGATGGGTTTCATACTATCATCATATGGCCCTATGCACCGAAAGACAACCTAAACAGAGACATATTTATCTTCAAAAATCAACGCGTAAATAAAATTGTTAAATAAAGTATCTAGAAACTTCAATACCAGCAATCTTCATCTTTGGCGGAGAAAGATCATGAATCAGTGGGCAAAATCACACAGACTCTGAGGGGGAAATATCAGTCAATGGATCTGCGATCGTATTGTGAGGATACTTGAATTTTGAAGAGATATCAGCGTCTTCCTCCCAATGAACCTTGATATGGGTGGGAGATAGAATCTTCCGTGCCCAATAGAAAAGGACAACGTCCTCTTGTATAGGCAGAACCCGATGCTCCTCACATCATATGTGTTTCATATTGTTGGGTTAATTCATTGAACGTCTTCAATGAATAATATTGTCATTAAAACATTCATAATGGTCTATAATCGAGACAACACAGATGCTAGGATCACCACCTTTTTATTTACCCTTATATACTAAGTTAAATTAGAGTCCCTAAAACCCTATTTTATTTTGAATTGGTCTTATATGCATTTATGGACCATACATAATAAATGTTTCAAGTCACTAAATAGAGATCAATTATTAACATTATTTAAAATACAGCCCATAATATAATTGCTTTAATACGGAAGATCATAATAATAATAATTAGATTAAAATCCAACACTGCATATATAATAAGATAAGTAAATGTTTTGTCACGATGTCTATATATTATATAAATATACAAAATAAACATCAATATATTATGATTGTAGTGGAATATTTTCGGTAGGAAGGATATGGTTAAAAGCGGGGAGGCAAAGAGTAAGTCAATCCGGTGGGTTTGTGTTTTAATTATTTATAATTATTAATAATATTTTATGGGGATTGTGGTGGGGCAGGCCTGCGGTAGTGCGGGGAGGGGAGAGGAAAGCGAGAAAGTGTGAAAGTGAGAAAGCGAGGGCTCAGATTCATCCCTTTTGTCGACCCATTCACCTGTCGCTCTCGCCCCTGCCCCCATTCCCAACCGCCCTCCACCCACCACTCCTATCTTCATTTAATTCACTTGATATTTTTAATCAAATCATTTTTATCTCATTTTTTAATATTCAAGAATTAAAATAAACATGCACACATATTTTACGGTACTTATATTTATTTATATATATTTAAATGCATCTTTTTTATCCATATATTTAAATAATTACTTTTAAGTAAATTTATAAAATATATGTTTGTGTGCATGTAATTATATATATATATATATCCACGTGTTATATATACACTACTACACATTCTCTTTTTATCACCTCTAGAAAAACTTTTATCATCGTTAAAAAAACACTAATGTTCTAAGCGTCGATAAAAAGAGTTTCTTTTTATTAGCGTTAAAAAAATGATGATAAAGAAGGTCCTTTATTGACACTAACGTTGATAAAGTGATCTTTTATCAGCACTAGAAATAGCGCTCATAAAGAACATACTGCTGCGGTGTGCTGCTAAAATTACAACACACTGCAACCGCAAATACATAATTTAATTGAAATAAAATTTACATCACAAATATAAGAAAACACACGCGATATTATAGATATTTCAAAACATTGGGTAGTACAATTACATTAGTAAATACAATTTATCACAAACATTCAAAAACATTAATGTTCCATTGCTTTTTACCCCCGACTCCCTCTCAAAAGAACTCAATAATGCTATCAATTGCCGAACAAGCTATCCCAACTCAACCAAAAGAGTACACATGTATAAAAAAACAATTCTTTTGTTAGTAATACTATAAGAAAATAAATTAAACATAAATATGAAACAATACATTAATAAAATCACTAAAAAAAGGTCTTACCGGCGGTTCTAATAATCATCGCTAAACAAATCGTATTAAATATAATTTATAATATAGCGGCGATTTCAATGAAACCGCCATTATTTTTTTAATATTTAGCAACGATTTTGTCTAAATCGCCACTAATATTAAAAAAAATATCAATATCCACCCCCTCTCCCACCCCAACCCAATGCCCTAGCCCCTCCCCCCGATCCCTCAACCTCGACGACGACCGCCCCTCGGCCTCACTGCTCCTTGACGCTCAAGACCGCCACTCCCCCTCGGCCGCGCCCCTCCCCTACGCCGGTGACCGCCCCTCCCCCTCGACCGTGCCTCTCCCTAACAACAATCCCCCTTCTCTCCGATAGCTCGCCCCTCCCCCGGTTCCCCTTCTCCCTGACGACGATCGCCCCACGCCCCACCCTCACCTCTGATCCTTGTGACCCCGACTCCACCTGCTGCCCGACGATGACCCCACGACCCCCCCTGCTCCTTGACGACAATCCTCAACATCAACCCCTCCTCCCCTTTTCCCAATGAGTGCAATCCCCAATAGTAAGGTACAATTTTGTAATATTGTATGATTGGTTTGGCTATATCATTATGTAGTATATCATATGGTATTATCAAATGATAAATGTTATCACTCAGGAATCTTATACCCATAACCATCATTAATGCTTGTTACAAATCCGGATTATGATTCATTTATACGATGAATGCTTGTTCATCCGTGGGGTTATAAATAATTTGTAACCACATGATTTGTTTATCACTCATGAATGCTTGGTGAGTTTGGGATAATGGTTGATTAGAGGATAGACACCCAATTGATTTTATTGATTATTCACTAAAGTTTTAGTATGCTTCTTCCACACTAACATGAGAGTTTCTAAGTAAGAATATACTGAGTATACTTGTATGTTTACCACAATTTTATAAACTATATTTATAGAATTATAGGATAGAGTTGGCGATCAATCTAGACAAAGTGTGGTGATGTTTAATTTTGATTGTACTTGTTTGATTAACCATTTATATCTTTATATCTGAATGTACAAGGAGAAGAGTGACAATCCAATACATATGGATAAAAGTTGGACTACTTTACCTCGAAACACACATCGGTGTGCCAAGGGTTTGGAAGAATTTTTAGATCATACAATTGCAAAACGATCTGTGGATGGAAGAATAAAATGTTCATGCCTTGATTGGAAATTCAAGCGATGGTTGAATAGAAACGAAGTATACGAGCATTTGATATTGAAATAGTTTCTTGCTCGATATGTATGTTGGATTTGGCATGGTGAATCGATTGTTATGGAAAGTCAAAACAATGACAATCCTGTCAACGAAACACAAAGTGACCAGAGGTTAATTCAGTTCGAAATTTGATAAATGACGCATTTGACTTTGCATGATACAATGTCTAAGATTTTAATCAATCAACAGAACCTTCAGTCAATCCTGAGCCGGTTAATCTTGCTTAGAACTTCAGTGACAAAAAAAATGAGTTTTATGAATTTAGTTGAAAACGAGAAACAAGAACTGTATGAAGGGCATGCCAAGTGTTCAAAGTTGTCTTTTCTACTTAAAGTTATATCATATCATGTGTCTTAGTGGAATTATTGACAAAACAATGTCCATGATTTTAGAGTTGCTTCATGATACATTTAGTGAAACTAAGATCCCCACATCATTATATGAGACAAATAAAATCATCAACAAACTTGTACTTGATTATACAAAGATACATGGATGAACTAATGATTGCATGCTTTACTAGGGAGAAGAGTTTGATAAAGAAGAATGCAAAATATGTCATACAAGCAGATGAAATTCAATGAACAACAATGAGAGTATAAATCAATGCAACCCGAGGAAGAAACATAAAAAGAAAACTCTTGTAAAGGTATTGCATTACTTTCCTCTGAAACCACACTTGCAAAGATTACTCATGTCGTCTAAGACTACATACGACATGAAGTGACATGCTCAGGATAGCAATGATGAATTGATGAGACATTCAAATGATTCAACATCACAGAAAATGCTTCATTCATTATATCCATATTTTTCTTCAGATCCTAGGAATGCAGGTTTGGGATTGGCTTCTGATGGTTTTAACCCCTTTGGTACTTTAAGTACTAATTATAGCATTTGGTTAGTTTTTTTGATCCCCTATAATCTATCTCCATGGATGTGTATGAAAAAGACTTCTTTCATCATTTTGATGATCATTCTTGGAAAAAAAATGCCTGGAAATGACATTGATATATACCTTCAACCTCTAATCAAAGAATTGTGAAAATTATGAGATGATGACATGGAAACATATGATGCTTCAATGAGAAAACTATTCAAAATGCATGTTACTTTAATGTGGACAATTAGTGACTTTCTTGGACTAGTAAATTTATCCGATTGGAACACTCATATAGGTTTGACTTGTCCAGTTTGTAATTTTGATTTTGAACCTCAACAATCACCTTATAGAAAAAATAGTGTTTTATGTGTTATCGTCGATTTCTTGATGCTTCTCATAAATTCAGGTTTAACAGGACACAATTAAATGGAGATATTGAATTGAGAAAGCCACCGAAGGTGTTATCTGGTTCAAAAATCTAGGGGCAATTAATGAATGCCACTGAAGAATTTGTAATATGTAATCAGTTTAAAGATGGGGAAAAGGGTATGAGGTATAGTATCCGAAGCAGTTAGAACACAACAATGGAAGAAAAAGAGTATATTTTTCAAACTTCCTTATTGAGAGTTTAATTTGATACGTCATAATCTTGACGTAATTCATATTAAGAAGAACATACGCGACAACGTAATTTTCACATTGCTTAATGAGGAGAGTAAATCAAAGGATCACCTTAATACTCGTAAGGATTTGGAGTCAATGAATATAAAGCACAGTTTGTGGGAAAATGAGAATGGAAAGTATCCTTCAACTATTTTTATAATGATAAATCACGAGAAAGATGTATTCCTTCAAACTTTAAAGAATATAAAAGTGCCAGATAGATATTCAAGTAGCATATCAAGGTGAATTGACTTAAAACTTCAAAAGTTACATGGATTAAAAATTCATGAATCACATATTTCGATGGAGTAGTTATTGTTGTTGGCATTTCATAATACGTTACCTGAAAAAGTAACTGCGGTTCTAGTTGATTTTTTTACCTTTTCCAGAGAGCTTTGTGGAAAAACTCTAAATCCAATTGATCTTGATAAAATTCAAGAAATATTTTTTTAACACTGTCATTTGAAGATGTTATTTCCCCCTTTATTCTTCACTACGACGATTCATTCGATTGTTCATTTGGTTGAAGAAGCTAAACTTGGTGGACTGGTACACTATCGATGAATGTATCCAATTCAGAGGTACATTGATAATATTTTTATTTTCATTTGTGTTTACAATTTATCACACACTATTGAAAAAACAACACATACAAACGGTTTGGAACTATTAGTATAGGTCCCCAAACCATTGGTATAGCCTATACCAATCGTTTGGAGGGCTGTTGGTTGATTTTCCATCGGTATAGACCTATACCAAAGTTTTTCCCAAAATCATTGGGATAGGTCTATCCCAATGGTTTGAATCGTTGGAATAGACCCACACCAATGAATTCCAAACCATTGGGATAGGTAATGTAAAATAAAAGATGTAGCCGAGATTTGAACCGACGAACTCCCACTTATATATCAAAGACCTAACCACTATTCTATAACAATATTTGTGAATATAATTGGTTATATATATATAATTTATATATTGATTTATTTGATGATATTTAAAAAAATAATTCATAAAAAATTTGGGTACCTATACCAACAGTTTTTAAAACCGTTGGTATAGGTACCCAGATTTTTGGAACCTATACCAACAGTTTTTCAAAACCATTGGTACAGGTTATCTATAAAGAACATATACCAATGGGTTTTCAAAACCATTGGTATAGGGGTATACCTATACCAACGGTTTTTGCAAAATCATTGGTATAAGGTATTTAATTGGATACCATACCAACAGTTTTGGAAAAATCGTTGGTATATCCACCACCTATACCAACGGTTATGCCAAACCATTGGTATAGGTTCATTTTATGGTACCTATACCAATGGTTTTCTCAAACCGTTGGTATATAACTCTTGGTAGAGTTTCAGTTTCTATTAGTGTCAAATCATTACGTATATTTTTTTAATATGTTTCTTATTTTTTTCATCAAGTACTTAGTTCATTTGTAATCATATGTGAGGAATAAATTTCAACCAAAAGGCTATATTGCTGAAGGTTACATAATCGAAGAGTGCTTGACCTTATGTTCTAGGTATTTGGATGGAATTGATACCAGATTCAATCATGTTGGACATATTGATGACATTACCATTAATTCTTGTTATGAAAACTAGTCATCGATATTTCCAACTATTGGAAAACCAATTGGAAATGGATCAAATTTTACATTGACTAAATTGGAGTTGCTACAGGAACATAGATATGTGATACTCAATAGACTTATTTCAGATCCATTTATTGAATAATCGAGATTACAAACAAAGAGGCGACTAAAGGGTCGAGCTCAAAATGAGCTATAATTAACAAAAGATGTTAATGACGAGATTGTCGAATGGTTCACCCATTGTGTAAGTATATACTCATATTCATATTATTGACGTGTAGTTATTTTGTCTATGTTAAAAGTAACACCTTATATTTTTTTTTCTAGATAATGAATGATGGAAATTGAGCTTATATATCAAATGATTTGACGTTTTTAGATCAAGGTCCTCTAAGGAAAACTAAGAGATTCAATGACTACAATATTCATGGCTTCAGGTTTCATACAATTTATCATGAATGAGACTTAAAAAATCAAAAATAGTGGTGTATTTACACTTGCATAGGGGGGGGGGGTACTTTGTAAAGATGGATGATATAATTGAATTAAACTGTCATGGCCAGTTTTTAGTTGTATTATTCAAATGAAAGTGGGATAACATTGATAAGAGTATAATGAAAGATTTGTTACATTTTACTTCTACCAACTTCTCTCTCTTGATCCATACTGACGAGCATGAAGAGCATGATCCATTTATCTTGGCTTTACAAGCGAAGATGGTTTATTATATGGTTAATGAAATACATGAAGGTTAGAGAGTTTTTGTACACTTAAATTAGTAGACTTATATGATATGGGTGATGAAGATCAATTGGTACTTTTTGACAGTGAACCTCATCAACCAAAAAACATGGAATAGTTTTTTGTTGACAATATCGAAATAATAGAACTTGCAAGAGAGGGTGAAAATGAAACACTCATCACAATGGATGTTGATAACAATGAAGACAATGAAGATAAAGGTAATTGAATGTATAAATTGGCAATGAAAATATATTACAATTTCTCATTGACAAGTGTTTCATACATATATACATTGTTCTAGTATTTTTTTGTAATTATTTTTAGTTTTGCATTTTTTTGTATACACATACACATAGACATACACATACACATACATATACACATACACATACTACTGTAAAAAACCCCCTCAAGGTTTCATCTCATTGTTTTTGGGTTGATTTTGTTTGTTGACAAATCCATATGACCACAAATCAGTATGGTTGGTGTTGCTGAAGCAGATATTTAAGGTGGCGCAGTTTCCCAATGTTTTCCATTTTTTTGGCCCTCAAAATTAGGAGTTTGTTTTTTTGGAAAAGGAAGGTTTTTCTACAAAGGATTCCACAATTCATAGTTCGCAGACTGCGAAGTGCATTTCATGGACCGCAAAGGAGGTATGCGGAACAGTGATGGAAAATCAACAAAGGAAGGATTTCTATATGGCAGTGCTATGCGGATCGCGAAGTGCGCTACATGGATCTTGTAGTGAAAACAATTTGCGTGAAGTTTTTTGTTCATGAGAAGGCCATCATTTGTGGTTGAGAGGCAGTGAATCATTTTCAGAAGACATCATCCGTCACAAATAAAGAAAGATGCTATGCAGACCGCATAACACAGTTCGCGGTGAAGGCCGTATCGCATTAAAGATTTGGGTAATTCGTATTAATGGGTTTTGTGGATCTATTTTCCTATATAAATACCTCTAATCACTTTATTACTAATACAAAATTTCATTAGAGTATATGATCGCTCTGGGAAGAAATTTGGAAAATTCTGAAGTGGTTTGTGAGGGAGGATTCCGCGAAGTGAAGTGGTTCGCGAGGGAGAATTTCACAAAGGGTGAAGTAGTTTGTGAGAGATCATTTTCGTGAAGGAGGAGGTTCATAGGGACAGTTCGTGAAAGGGTTTGTGGGGTTCTGTATCTCTCAAAGGAAAACAACCCACAAAGGAGAGGCAATCCATAGAACAAGAATGCATCCGCGAAGAAGGAATGATATGCAGAAGAAGAGGTGGTACGCGAATCACTCACGCCACACGGTGCAACAAAATTCGTAGAAGATTCAAGGTAGTTCATGAAGGACTAAAATAGTTCACGAAAGAAATTTCAAAAAACTAACAGTATGCGTGAAAGTGGATTTCATCTATAGGTGAAAATGAGACTTCAACAGAGCATCTATCTACAACTGAGGATGCGTGCATTCATAAAAATAAAGGGACCTACAAGTCCATAAACTATGTGTGGATCCCTTACAGAGTAGTGGGAAAAGAAAGAGAAAGATGGTGATCTTTTCCACCGGCAGTGAGCTAGAGAAATATACTCTTGGAGTGAACTTTAGGAATGTAGTGAGCTGACCCTAAACCTTGTAAAGGTAGTGAACCTGGACATATAATTGATATATCCTGAACCTTGTAATTTTGCAGTGAGCCTTAGTGGATTTGGTATATCGGCATATCACCATTATACGCTACTTGGATTCATCCTAGTGAGGGTAAACAAAGTAAAATTGTCATGTCTCATGTTTGATTTAACTTTTGTTCATACATTTCTATGAGAAAGTGAGAGAAGAGTGTTTTGTTTAACAATGAAACAAGATTCTAAGGGGAAGTTGTTTTGATATGTTATACCCTTATTCACCCCCTCTCAGGTTATTTAACCTAATTGGGATGATAATTGGTATTAGAGATAAAGGTTGAAAGTCAATGGTTCTCTCTCAGTAGAATAAATGGATGTTGTCAATCATAAAGGGATTCCGATATTCGATGGAAACAATTTTCAATTATGGAAGAATGAGATGCAACACTTCTTCCAATCATTAGGAATGGATCTCTTTACAGTATCTATGCATGGAATATCAACCAATATTGACAGTGGTGCTTTATCAGAAGCCGACTGAAGGGAGTTGGATGCTGATACTAAAGGAATCAATGCTTTAGGGGGAACCTTATCCAATGAAATATATATGAAGGCGATGTAATGTAATTCATCACATGCTATGTAGAAAAAATTGCTGTATATTTATGAAGGTGACTCAAAATTCATAGAAACAAAGCTGAAGGTTCTATGGAACAAATATGAGGATCTTAGAATAAACCATAATGAGTCCATTGATACATTCTTTGACCGGGTGAATATTGTTGTGGAATACATGCATGGTCTCATAGAAATTATTTAAGATATAAATATTGTTAAGCACATCTTGAGAAAAAACCACCCCAGTTTAATATAAAAGTTTTTGTATTGGAAGATAATGATCCGAAGGAGCTGACGCTAGATAGCTTGCACAATACTCTTATTGCATACAAGATGAGAAATGATGATAATGATGATGTGGAAAAGGGGAAGTCTAAAGAAGTGTAATTTAAGGCCATGAAGAAGCTCACTATTTAATATAATTATGAGGAAGAAAATTTGGATGATTTCATGTCATTTCTATCCTCAAATACGCAAAGTTGAAGAGGAAAGTTCAAAGGTAAACTTCCACTTGCATGCTTTCAATGTGGAAAGATTTGAAATTTTTTCAGAAAAGTGTCCTAAGAAGTTTGAAGATGAAAATGAATACAATGATGAAATTTCTGGGAAAAAGTATTCAACCAATGTGAAAGGTAGGAGAAGCACTAAGAGAAATTTATTCAAAAAGAAGAATATACTTTCAAAAGAAGATGAGAGTTTAGAAGAATCTGAGACAAAAGATTTGGAGGACTGCAAGGATCATGAAGCTGATGCTATGGTGATAGTCGTTAGAAATTACCAAACAAGGGAAGAAAGTGACAATGATGAAGGAGAATTTGAAGGAAGAGTTGACCTTCAGGTTAAATTAGAAGCTGCACTCGAAGAGATAGATGTTTGGAGCACTAAAACAAAGAAATCCAATAAAGTGGTTTGTGACACCAAACTTTATATGTAGCATCAGGAAGGATAGAATTCTAATCTAAATAAAGAAATTGAAAAATTGAAGTCTTTAATGCCAGATAGCTTAGAAAAGGTTGTTGAGTATAAGATCAAAATCAAAGAACAGAAAAGAGAAATCAATAGTTTGACTAATATTGGAAAAGATAAAATCAAACATATCGAAGAACTTGAAGAGGAAGTTGTCTGTATGCGATGGAAAGTGAAAGATCAGGGGAATTTTTTGATTGTAGCAATGTAGGATACAATAGAAATAGAGAAAGTACAAGTAGAATTTGGAGTTCCAGTGAAATAGAAAATGGAGTGTTAGGAAATGAAAATGATTGATCAGAATGATACAACTAGTATGAGGCTTGATCGCAAATTGAAAATAGTAATAGTTGAAGTTAGACTACAAAATCCCACTCTGAGATTGAAAATTGATCTGGGTAAGAATCAGAACCAAAAGATTCATAGAATCCAAGGGAGAATCAATAGTGCAGTATTGCCACACAGGAATGCACCTCGCATGAGATGTTATTGTTGTTGAAAGACGGGACACTCAAAAAATGTATGTTCCATAGCCAAGAGGTACTTAAGAGAACAAGAACAACAAAGGCATCCATACATAAATAAATATTCTAGAACATCATTTGATGGTCATTGTTTAAGGTGTGGAGGATTCAAGCACATGGAAAAATATTGCTCTTCAACAATACAGAGAAATGTGTCGAAGCAGAATGAACGTGTTTATAAGTAGCAATTCAATGTATCATCAAATGAGATGAAAACGAAAAATTAGTTTTCAGCATTGCAAGATGAAGATGGTCTATTATACTTTGAGGAAGACAAAGATTATAAATCCATACTGGGTATGAATTAAAAAACATGTATTAAAAAGAAAATAGTTGAGCATGAAGTGGTTGTAGATATTTCTTTTAAAACATCAGATCACACTAGAGTATGGATTACTGACAGTGGACGCACTTCTCATATGACATAAAATAAGGATATGGTGATTGGAATTAGGTATGATAAGGAATGTATCATAAGATTTGGAAATGATGAAGGCCTGAAGATTTTTGGCTCAGGAAAATCCAAGTTTGGGGGAAAATACATGAGACGTGCAGGTGTCTTGATTGTTGAAGGTCTCAGTCACAACTTGCTAAGTGTAACTGTGTGACTCAGGACATGCCATAAGTTTTTCGAAGAAAATATGTATCATTACAGAAAAAGGTGGTTTAGTTTTTTTGTAGGGAAATAATATGAAAGGGAATCTCTAACTTGTGAGTGGAGAAGAAGATATATATTTTCCATCCAAGGAATAAGAAAAAAAGTTATGGTATAAATGCCTTGTTCACTTGAGACAAATGTCCTTGGAAGATCTGGTGAAATATGATGCTGCTCGAGATCTCCCTTGATTATCACGTTATTGTACCCCATACATGTGATACTTCTCAATAAGGGAAGATTTTTCAAAACAGATATAAGGCAAAAGAGAAGAGGTCAAAAAAATTGCCCGAGTTGGTACATATTGATGTGTGCGAACCAATTTCACCAAGATCTATTGATGAGAGGAGATATTATGTTCTCTTTATTGATGATTTTAGCATAATGTCTTGGGTTTCAGTCATCACTCACAAATCCGAGGTGTTAAATTTCACAAAAAAATTATTGAAGGGAAGTTGAGAAGATTCTGGGTCAAACAATTTGAAAGATCCGAATAGATAATGGAACATAGTTCACAAATTTCCAAGTAGAGGATTATCTCAAGAAACATGGGATAAGACACCAAGTTTTAGTAGTAAGAACTCCATAGAAAAATGGAGTAGTTGAGAGAAGAAATCGAATTACCAACAACATGGCTACACTAGTGCAAAAACACACTTTAACGTCAGTTTTTAACTAATATTTATAAAGGTGACGTAAAAAATAAGAGTTTGGGCGTCGGTTTTCTAAAAACTGATGTCGAAAATCATCTCAGGAATTTTTGTCCCTATTTTGGAATCGTTTTTTACTAGAAACTGACACTGAAAGTCCAATGTTTTTGAATTTTTAGTGTCGGTTTTAATAAAAACCCGACACTGAAAATTTGTTTAGGATTTATTTTCGGTGTCAGTTTATAAAAATAACCGACGTTGAAACCCTTGCATATTTTTTTAAAGTTTCAGCATCTATTTTGATAAAAACCAACAATGAAAGAGATTTTTTTAGAAAATTTTAATATTACATTCCCAAAAAATCAGAATCCCTATAATAAAAAAAAACAATATATAACCACCAACCAATATGTAACATAGATTAAAAATCTATAAAAACAAACTTAATTTTAACAACTTAATCAAAAAATTGTTATCTACACATTTTTATTATAAAGTAGAATTAAAAAACACATACCTAATAATTTAAAACACAATCATTGATGTTTTTTGTTGAAGCATTCTTTTGAGATCATTATGTTCAAACACATATTATAACAAAAGAAATAGTTTTTGAACACTTGTTATTAGGAAAATGTAATATTAATCATAAACATTAGAATATACATACCTTAAATCATAATCATACTTAAAAAATAGTTCACAAACAAAGATTGAAGATGGGTAAGTTCATCTTTCTCTTAAGACTCGACATCATTGAATGACTACAATAACATTGAAAAAAAGATTAAAAAAATAGAATACTATGATAAAAAATATAAAATAATTAATATAACCAACCTTATCAAATTCGATAGTTACCCCAATTGTGATTATCTCATACATGAATAATAGAATATAATAACCAAATTCAATATATCCTTGACGACGATGACATTGTAGTTATAAAACATTAACTTGATAATAAAAACCAATATATATATATATATATATCAAAAATCAAAATAATATCTAATAGGTCTGGGGTTCGATTTTTGGGAGCCCTCTCTTGGGGGAATTTCTGCCTCCCATGTACCACTCGTCTTTCCGGGTCACCCGGTGTCTCATCGGGTGGGCAGAATGGGCACACCTCACCTGGATGACGAATTGTTGTGACGAACCATCGCTGATCGAGGTGTTACCCCGTGGGATGCAATGCCATCTTGGATGGCAACGACTCCTTCCTGGCTGGGGCATCTACGGATGATCTCTTCGTGGGAAGGGGGGTTCTTGAGTGTGGAGGGTTTTAAAAGGACACTCTTAGGGATTCCCTTCTTAGAATAAAAAAAGAATAATATCAAATATAAAAAATATTTATCATTACTTTAAGAGATTGGATTGCATTTGGGTTCTTTATCGACAAGTGATCTTTGCTAATTTTTTTTTTCATATATTGAATTTTCATATATATAAAATAAAATACATGTATATATATATTAGGTACTTGGGGGTATAATTACATTCAAACCCACACACCATACACACATGCCAAAAAGGTAGGTCATAGCCCCACAAGGGGATAACCCACCCATCAAGTCTCATTTATTTAGTATATGGCATATAGGACTAGTGGGCATGAATCCCATAACATGGCTCGAAAGCCCAGTGCAACATCATGACTGTATCATCTTGCCTGCGTCACTCGGCCTGTATCATATCTGCGTCACCGCCCACCTGCATCATGCCTGCGTCACTACCTGCATGCATCATCCCTGCGTCACCACCACATCATAAATCCCCCAAGGGGCCTACCTGGATTTGATCTTGGGTCTTTTGGATGCCAAGAAGGAGCCTTTACCACTTAGGTATAAGCTCATTAACTAATAATACATGTATATACAATAGGAATTAAATATAACAAACTTATAAAAAAGAAGACAACTTACTTGTCTAATAAGATGGTAAATTTTTTACGAACATCACCTAATAAAGAGAAAAACCAATATAAGGTGCATTTAATTGGGTATAATATTCCTAACATCCAATGCCCCCTATAATAAAAAATGTTCATAATTAATGAAATTATAATGAACACTAGTTCATAATTATATTTTTGTTCTTAACCATCAAGAAATGGAAAAAAGAAACACCCAATATCCTTCTTTAATAATCTCTCATATATATATAATTCTATTAGCAGTCTTCATATATTTCACAGCCATGGAAATGAATTCTAGATCTATAAAACCATAAACACCTGTGGCGTCATTTTGAATAAAAAGCATGTGTAGACACCTAATTAAAAAAGTAATATAGTTAGTCAATTTAAACTATCTTTAATTAAAGAAATAAGAACTGAAACTTCAACTTACTTACATGGAAAACAACTACAACACATGCACACTGAGTTCTTCAAAATCAATTAGATCAATGATATCTCTTTTGAATATTCTCAATGGATAGTCTCTTCCATATATATCAGATTTCATCCGAAACTCATTGATATTACCCAAGGAAGAATAAGCCTAAGATAATCTTTATATCCCATCAAAAATATCAGAATTATCTACAGTTAATTTTTCCCAAACCATTTGTTTCCTTTGTTCCATTTATTTTGATTTTAGATACTCCTATATACGTTAAATGTTAGAAAATATTATAAGTAATTTTTAACCATATGTAATTAATATTTAAAAAATATATACCTCATATAAAAGATAACGAATAAGGCCAGATGACCAAAGTAAAAAATGACCCATACAATCACCAACTATGGTAACCTCCTCACTAGGAAATGGTAGTAGAGTAGTAGGATCAATAATATCATGTATTGATACTCTAACCTTGTAGGTTCTGGGCGCAGCAGAAGTGCGTTGGTGGGTGTACCCAACTTTAATTTTAGCGTTAACAATGATCAATCCGAGATCCGTCACGATAATAAAATGCCGGATCTTCATAATAGAATGAAGAACGAAAAAGAAAGAGGGGGGTCCTGGGACCATAGATAGGATCATCATATGTTGGTTATTATTAATTTAATTAATTGACAAGAATTACCTTGATGAAATTATTTATTCATTGATGTTTCCGGTCACGATCCTATGTGATTCATCATTGCATCGTAGAATCCAAGTGTAGGATTCCTCTAGCAGTGATCCACACGTGTTCCACGTATCTCTGGATGTCACCTAAGGGATCTCCGGTGCTAGTGCCGAAGAGCCTTCGCATGCGATGTCTGCCTTCGATCGCCTTGATCTGGTGGAGGAGGATCTCTCTCTCGAAGCTTGAGAGCGTTCTTGGATCCGTTGTGCACAACCACCACACAAAAAATGGCTAGGCTAATGAGAATTATATAATTGGGATTTTAATTACATAGAATAATAAAATGAATTAATTACTCGAAAGCATTTATTCATTTTATTTAATTATTAGTAATACCCCATGTCTAATAATAACAGTTGACTATTATTATAACTTGACATACGCCCGAAGAATTACACCTAATATTATTTAATTAAATAAATAATACCATTTCTCATAAATTCCCCGAAAAAATACACAGCGTGTATATTTAATATATATAGTGTGTACTTTTATTTTTCCATTTTTCTTTATTTCCTCCACCATATTTATTAGACCTTGAATAATGACTATTTATTTCTAAAATAAATATCACTGCATTACTCACTAATAAATATATTATTTCGCCCACAATATATTCTCTCGAATAACTAGTGTCAAAATAAATGCAATCAGGAATCCTTAAATAATTATTAAACCACAACCAGGAATAATCTTTATTTAACTTGTTAAATTAATATTTAACTAAGATACTTGGACACACTTAGTGTGTGACCCTCCAGGCCTCTTTCTCAGTGGCATTAGGCGGAGCCTGTATAAAGTTCAAGGTTAGTATCTAGCAACACGCCAAGACACCCATAGAGAAATAAGTTAACACCACAATGATGTGTCACCTCCTACGAATTTTTACCATGTAATATAATCCCTTTGTCTCAATATCTCAAATCAAGCGGGTTGTATGCTAGTGCCATTAACCCATGTGCTCGATTATTCTTTCTTTGAATTTCCAGAATTGAACTCGCCCATTCCTTACTATGGACATGTATTTATTTAGGCTATATCAATTCCATCAAAGGGCCTAAGATATCTACTTTCGCTATGGAATAGAAGGGACAAATCATTTCTCGCATTATCTATTAATGCAGTATCACTCGCGATGCACCCAAAGTATCCTACCTCGCTACGAACAGTGTGTCATCGCAGCTTTCATCAATACATCTAAGTGCGCACGTTGTAATACCCATTAATAATAATCTTAAAGTATAAGGACCAATACACACGTCCGCAGATAGGAATATCCAATGACACTATGAAACGTGGATTTTCTACTGGCGGGTCTCTTTCTCATAATATCCTCCTGGATATTACCAAGAGTGCGCACCATGAAAAGGTGCCTCAAAGTTTTATGAGTTCTCACCCCTAACGGCCTGTATTATTTGTGTCCCTCAAATAACATCATCCGGCTATATAACATATATTCAAGAACAATGTTATGACACTTCCGAGTTCTCATCAAAGCAGGGATCCGCTATGACCCTTTAATGCAACAACTATCCTTAGGACATTATCACATGCATTGTCATGAAGAAGAACAATCAAGATGTGATAAGGTATTTATTAATGAATAAAGTAAAAATTAGTTGGTTCTAGGCCACCAACTCCAATAAACTTGACCCATCTACATAGGATGGTGATTTAAAAAATCCCCCAAAAAATGCATGAATCTGAACGCTACAATATGTACATGAATATCTCCAACATAAAACTCACAGTATAAAGTTGGGTTTGATAAAGGAGGTGGAGGATTTGAGTAGGAAGGCTTGGAAGGCCAGTCCAGCTGGGAGGGATTTATAGGCGGTGCATCCGGATGAAAAGACTGGACAAGCCGAGAAGGCTGTGCGGATTGTGATTGCCTCGTCAATTGCTCTAACATAGCCTGCACAATTGATTGAATTTGATCGCCCATGGAATGTTTCATATCTTTCAGCTCAGATTTTATGGATTCAATTTTTAAGTCTCTTGATTGCTTACTTTGACAACCCAAAACTTTCTGAATACTAACACCCACCACATATCCTCTTATCCAGCCGGGGTGTTCTGGCTTAAAGTAATGGCTTGGATATCCATCCTACCCTCAGGGATAAAAGTTCCCCATGTCGATTGCTCCTGAAGTTCATCCTGAAATGAAAAATGAAAATGGTATATTAGAATTGTTAATTTATAAAATAGAAAAATCCATGAAAAATAAAAAAAATATTTATTTACAATTCCCTCAGCTATTTCCTCAGCTTTCTCTATAAGATATTTTTCTTTTTTTTTCTTCTCGCTCTTTTCCATTTTTCATGGCGGGTGGGGGGAGATGGAGGACCAAACTGGACCTCATTAGAACCAATATTAGAATTAGATCTTAATGCTTTAAACTTTTCCTCAATCATTTTTTGCTCCAATAAATGATACCCTCCACATGATAAAGTATGAGGTTATACATTTTGCAACTAGATGTCTTGATGGGATTTCCTAGCAGCGTGTTATATAAAAAGTAAACTAATAAGTAATTAGGTACATATATAATAAATTTTACAATATAATATAATTATTATACCAAAAAGGCTTCATCATGTTGGCTGGAAACAAATTTCTTCCATGTATATACATATAAAAACTCATACTTGAGGCATGAGTTTTCATTTTGTCTCTTTCCCAAAACATAATTTTTTTCAACTTTGTCTTGAAATCTCTCCATTGAGATGCTGCTAAAGAAAGAAATATTTTCTTAATTGTTTTTGTTTCTTTAAAATTGAATGTAATCTGTAATTGAATAAAATAAATATTAGTCATTTAAAATATATCATATTCAAAAAATGAGATAAAGTAAATCAATTGAGATATTATACCATTGAGGCCTCCCAAAAATGATATATCACTATCTTGTCAACTACCTTCCAATTAGGATATAAAATGCTAATCCTGCAATGGATCTGCATGGTGATATAGCTAATAAAATGCATTGCATTTGGGCCAGTTGCATTATCATCATCATCAAAAGTAATACGTAATCATCCATCTCCATGAGAAAGTGATAGTTTTGGTAAATGTGTAATGCCACATTTACCAACACGTGAACTCAATTTCTTAACAGTAAAAGAATAAGACTCCACCACTGAAGTCTCATCAGTAGTCCTGCAATTATTTTTTGTAAATTAAAAGTTTGTTCACATTAAATAATTATATTACTATATATTTAATAATATGAAAAAAGACAAATACCACGGTACATGTTCCTCTATCTTTGTATCTATATCCATCATTGAAATAAGAAAATTTAATGAAATTTATGTATAACTGCATATTATTAGACAAGTGAATAATTAGAAAATAGGAAAATAGATATATATAAGTAAAAAAAGTGGCACACATGCGTAACTTTTTTAAAAAAATAATTATGTTATTATTCTTAACCAAAAAAATACAAGGTAAATATTAAATATAAAAATTACTTCTAAAATGATAGAAACATTTGTAAATTTAAATATCAAAGTTCAAAAAAGTGTTCACATATGAACAAATTTAACCAAAATATAATAATGCATCTCAGGTATTTCAATTAAAAAATGTTTAAGGATAACCGTAGTATATCAAAATTTAACACAAAAAATCATATAAATTTGAATATATATAATTAAATATCTAATAGTCATTAAATAATACAATTTTTACACATGTAAATTTAAAAAAAGAAATATAATGTAAATAATTACTAGATTAATTAGGAGAGTAATTTAGTTTTTCCCATATCCCTTCATATATTGAGTTTTTATCTTTTGCACTTGAAAAATATAGTTCTTTAGCGATGACCATTACACTAGTATTTTGAATGGTAATCTTTCCATCTGACTTTTTTGTGTAAAATGTATGCCCATTAATATCAAAACTAGACCATGTTATCACATTAAGAGATGGATCCTCCACCAACCATTTTAATGTTTCTCATGCAGATATATCTCTGATGACTTTATCTTTAAACCATGAAACAAATGTCTTTTTATGCTCAATCAACAACCACCTTTCATTTCTTTTCAGATATTGTAACTTTAATTCAACAATATGTGATGATATATATGATTGAACCTGATCTCTATTGTATAAAATGTATAAATGTGCTTGTATCACTTCATCACGTGGAATGAACTTTACCTTCAAGCCTCAAATCCCTCTACCTTAACTATCAACTGTCATATGTCGAGATATAGGTAGACCAATATGCTCCAAATTATAAAAATAATCAGTATATAACTCAATCACCTCTTTTGATACAAATTTTTGAACAATATAGGACTTTGGTCGATAATTATTTTTAACATATCCCTTCAATTTTTTTATATATCTTTCAAAAGGATACATCCATTGTAAATAAACCAACCCACATATTCTTATCTCATACACCAAATGAATCACTATATGAACCATTATATCAAAAAACATAGGTGGGAAATACATTTCTACTTTAAAATGTATAAGAGAAACTTCATTATCCAACACATCTAACAAATTTGGATTAACGACTTTGCTACAAATAGATTTGAAAAAATTACACAACATGATGTTAATATTTCTGACAGCTGTCAGCAAGATACCATGCAGTGTGACTAGTAGAATTTGTTGCATCAATACATGATAATAATGATATTTCATACCTATTAATTTACACCAAATTCTTCACATTTGAAGAATAACCACTGGATACTTTAATACCATGAAGACATTGATAAAAACTCAATATCTCAATCTTTCTTAATGTGTGACAAGCTAGAGATAAATATGTTATGTTTCCTTTTATAGTGAGAGTTAACTTTAAATCTATTTCCCTTAATATAAAGTCCAATATAGCATGCAATCAATGTTTTGTATTTCCTTTTATATCTAAAAAAGTTCCAAATCAAACTATCACATATGTTTTTCTCAACATGCATAACATAAATGTTATGTTTTATCTCTAAAAATATCCAATAAGGTAGTTCAAAAAAGATATACTGTTTCTTCCAGATATTTTTTTGAAGACCAAAACTTCTTTTCTTTCCAAATTTCAAATCAATATTTTTCACCCCGTCGTAATATTATTCAACTAAAAATGGTCGTGGGGGAAGATTGTATTATTGTAAACCATTAAATGTTTTTTTCAATCTAGGATAACGATGATCAATTCAAAAAAATATTAGACATCCCATGTACAATGTCTTTCTTCCATTCTACAATTTATAATATGAAGTCTCTTCTTCACAAATTGGACATGATTTATATCCATTAACACTGTATCCAAATAAGTTTCCATATGTAGGAAAGTAATTTATAGTGAACATTAACATAACAAGCAAAATAAAATAATCTTTCTTGTATACATCAAAAACTTTAACACCTGTCACCCATAACAGTTTCAAATCATCAATCATTGGTGAAAGATACACATCAATATCATTTCCCAGCCTTTTTGGTACAGAAATCATCAATCTCATTATAACATATTTTTTATTCATATATATATATGTGGGGACAAGTTGTAAACTACCAACAAAACATGACATGAAATATATTGGATACTTAGGATCTTATATGGATTCATTCCATCAATACACAATCTCATTCTGAGATTTATAACTTCACTTCCAAAATCATGAAATTGTTTATCAAATATCTTCCACTGTGGCGAATCAATAGGGTGATGTAAGTTACCATCAGAGATGCACTCATCTAAATGGTATCTTAACCTTTAAATTAATTGAATTTTCAAATAGGTGCTTCAAATGAGGAATTATTGGAAGGTACCAAATTTATTTAGCAGGAGATTTGATTCTCGTACATGAGAATGAATCATAGTTGAATTATTAGAATTATATGAAGGAATTATTGGATAGAATTATTAGAAAATACAAAATTGATTTTTCATGAGGTTAGATGATAGTACCTGAGAATAAATCTGAGTTAATTTTTTCATCCATTTTATAGAGTGATGTCCCACATATAGAACATTTTAATAAATATTCATATTATTTCCTATACAACACACAATCATTAGGGAAATCATGTATATTTTTATACTCCAATACCATTAGGAATAATATTTTCTTCACCTCATAATTGGAATTAAGAAGCCCGTTGGATTTCAAAAGTAAGTATTTTAAAAGCTCAAGTAAGTTAGTAAAACTTTTTTTCACTCCACCCCTCTATTACTTTCAAGTTAACTAATCTCAAAACTCATGATAACACTGTATATTTTCTGCAACCTGGGAATAATGGTTTCTCAGAATCTATATAGAATTGTTCAACAATCGCTATTTTTTCGATGGTTTCAATACCTAAATCATGAATTGATTATTTAATACGATCCTGTGCCTCATTATAAATATTTTCATCAAAATTAGATGTTAAATTTTTGGTTCTTTCACCTCACCAAATCCAACGTGTATAATTAAGGCTAAAATCATAGTAAATGAGATGACCCTTGATTTCTATGGAATTGAACTTTCTCATATTCAAACACTTCACACACGGATATAAAATCAAATCTACGTTTTGAATATTTCATTTAGAAAATTCCAAAAAATCATCAACTCATTTTTTATATTCACTAGTGGTTCTTTGTAAATTTATCCAATTACGATCTATCCAATACTTGAGATCACAATATAATAGGTGAATATATTAAAACATATAAACATTTAAAAATATGTATATAAACAGATAAAATTTAAACATAAACATATACAATAAAAATGATTGGTAATCTGATTGGAAATATCAATGATTATTAGGAATAAAGTAAAAACTAATCTACTAAATGTATTTATTTTGTGTCATGTGTGTCATGCTAATCCAAAGGTACATAATTTTGTTAGAATAAAAAATGAAAAATATCATAGGTACTAATTTCAACTGATATATACATATATACATATATACATATATATATACATATATACGTATATACATATATACATATATATGTATATACACATATACGTATATACCTATATACATATATATGTATATACCTATATACATATATACATATATACATATATACATATATACATATATACAGACACACACACACACACACAAAAAGATATATATATATATATATATATATATATATATATATATATCTATACACATATAAATATGTATATATCATTTTTGGGATTTTTTTGATAATTTCATCAAATACAAAATTTATCAAAATAAACAAACTTTAAAAACAACATTTATAATTAAAAATCAACTATATACAAACAAATGAATCAATGAATCAAAATTATAACTAAATTATAAATAATTTATCTTCAAATTTTTAAAAAATAATTTACAAAATTTGGATTTCAATAAGAAAAATTGATCTGCAATTTGAATTTTCTCCCTAAAATTTGTTAGAAGAATAAATACTATAAGATATAAAAAAAATATTTGTAGTAAAGAAGAATAAACAAGAACAAACCAAAAAAATCGAGCAAAATGATTTCCAAACAAAAAATACCTATGTGGATGGTCAAACAAATATAGAGGAAGAAAGAATGAGGTCCACTGATCATGAAATGATGATTAAAACAAAAGAAACCCAATAAAAATCATCATTGAGGATTCTCAAATGGACATCAGAGTCATCACAAGTCTAGAACGATTTTTTTATAGATCTAAAAATGAGGGTTTTGCGATACACGAGTTTATTTTAAAAGGTTTTTGGCATCGGTTTTTACAGAAACCGATGCTATTTTTTTTAAAATATTGACATTAATTTTTAAATAAACCAATGCTAAAAATTATTTTTTTTAAAAAATTGGGGTCGATTTTTTAAAAAATTGATGCCAAAAAATTAACATATCTCCGTTTTGGAATTGGTTTTAGACAAAATCGATGCTAAAAATTCTCCAAAAACATTTTTTTGTGTCGGTTTATTATAAACTGACGTCATATTTATGACGTTAAATCCACAATTTCCACTAGTGCAAGAACAATGATCATTGAGAAAGACCTTCCAGGGCAGTTTTGGAAAGAAGCAGTGATGACAGCAGTCTACACATCAAATAGAGATTTATTGTGTCCTAAAGAAGAGAAGACTCTATATGAGCTATGGTATGAAAAAAAAATCCAATGTGGAAGTTCTTTCGAGTCTTCAGAAGTAAGTGTTTTATTCTCAATAAGAAGAAACATAGGAAGTTTGAATCCTGTGGAGATGAAGAGATATTTCTTGGCTAGTCAAATTAAATCAAAGAATATAAATGCTTAAATAAGTGGTTGGGAAAGTTAGTTGAAAGCCATGATGTAACTATAGTAGAGAATGAGTAGAATCTTCAACAAATACATGATCAGTATCAAGAGGATAGTGATGAAGAGATAAGGAGATCAGGGGATATTCTAGTTCTAGAGGCTGATTTAGAAGAATATTTAGATGAAGAGAAGGAGTAGAACAAACCATTATATGTATAAATATCAAAGAGAAGAGCTAAAATTGATAGACATAACAGAATCAGTGACCAGAAAACACTAGTGCAGACAAGTAGGATGAAGAATCTACAACAAACATCGTACTTATCACAGGTAGAGCCTAAATGTTTTAATGAAGCAGATGGAGATGAGAATTGGTTTCAAGCTATGAATGAATAGCTTGACCAAAATGAGAAGAATCAGACATGGAAGATTGTTTCAAGGACAATAGATAAAAATATTATCAGGAATAAATGGGTCTTTTGTAAGAAGATGAATGAGAATGATACAGTGATTCAAAAAAAAACATGACTAGTGTGCAAAGGGTACTCCCAAATAGAGGGTATCGATGTTGATGAAACATTTGACTTGTTGCAAGGCTAGAGACAATAAGATTATTTTTGGCTATAATAATGAAAAGAAAATTCAAAATTTTCCATATAGATGTCAATTTAGCATTATGAATGGGGTTTTGGAAGAAGAAGTTTATATTGAGAAGCCAGATGGTTTTCTCATTCATGAAGATGAGAACATAGTTTCTTGGCTGAGAAAGTCTCTATATGGGTTGAATCAAGCATAGAGAGCATGGTATTCAAGACTAGATCAGTTTTTGAAGAAGCTTGGTTTTCAACATGGTGGAGTTGATTACAATCTATATTTCAACCATGACAGTAATCAAAGGATAATGGTACTGGTATATATCAGTGACATAATCTTTGGTGGATCAGATGAAGCTCAGTGCAAGTAATTCACATAATTCATAAAAAGTGAATTTTGATTGTCGATGATTGGTGAATTAACATTTTCCCTTGGTTTACATGTGACACAATGAAAGAATGACACATTAATTTCTCAATCCAAATATGATAAGGATATTTTGAGAAGATTTGGAATGGATAATTCTAAGTAGATGAAGTCTCCAGTGGCTACCTGAACGAAATTTTCACGGGATGATAAAGGCAATGTAGTCAATATCATAGAATATAGGAAAATAATTGCCAGTCTATTGTACTTGACAGCGACAAGACTTGATATTGTCTTTGTAACATAATAAACAAAAAGATATCAAATAAATCCTAAATAAATACACTTTATTTCAGTGAAAAGAATACTTTGGTTTATCAAGGGTGTGGTGGATTTCAGTTTTCTATTCAATAAAAAATCTCAAAAAGAGTTATTGGGATATACAAATACAGATTGGGCTGGTTCAACAGATGATAGAAAATCAACATCAGGAGGTTCATTCTATCTTGGCAGATTGTGTATTTATTGGCTAAGTAAGAAAAAAATTGCATTTCACCAATCACTGTAGAAGTTGAATATAATGCAACTACTCAAGCTTCCACATAGTTATTGTGGATGAAGCAACAACTTGATAATATGGGAGTTTAAGTGAAATCTATGATCAGAATCCATTATGATAATTCAAGTGCTATAAATCTTAGAAAAAAATCAAGTCCATCACTCAAGGAAAAAGCACATTGAAATAAAGTATCATTTTATCAAGGAGAAGGTGGAGCAAGGTCATGTGAATTTGGAGTATGTGCCTATAAAACTACAGGTTGAACACATTATGACAAAGGCCTTACTCAAAGAAGCATTTGAAAGGCATCGATTGGCTCTGGGAGTTCAGTCGAATCTCTGGACTTGAAAAAGTGTGGATGTGGGACCTCCTCTTCCCGAGGTATGGTGTGTCTTTCCAAAATGTGTCGATCTATGTTATTTACCCTGTTGCAGGCAACAATGGAGTGACCTTTAGGTTCTTTTACAAAGGGGATAAATTATAGCTAAAAATAATAGAAAATGTATTAATCAATATAGGGGAAGGAATGATATAGGGGGGATTTTTAAATTTGATGATGCTAAAGGTGACCGATCAAAGGATATATATCATGACATATGGAGTTCATGATGAAAGCAATTAAGAGGTTTTAAAATGAAGTGATTCATTGATGAAATTTTCATGCTACTCTTGTAGCACCCCAAGAATTTAAAAATAAATTTAATATTAAATGCATGAAACATTGAGTCTCTATGAAACAAAATTTGTTATAACTTATCCAATGAACAAAATTTTTCCACTTATGAGATTTGAATTTCAAAAAACTGACATACACAATTACGATCAGTAATATTTTTAGAGTCTGATAGGATCAACTTACATATTTAGTGAATAATAACTTACCCTTATGAATGGTAACATACCCTCATGAATATTAATGTACCCTTATGAATAGTAACCTCACCCATGTAAGTATAAATAAAATTTGGACACCATATAAATGAGAGTGAATATTTAAAAATTAATAATTAAGTGTTGGTATTTTTTTGAGTAATAAATATTTAATTACAATTTTAAATTAATAAATTAATAAAACTAATTTTCATAAAATGTATTCCTAAATAAATACTTTGTTTTCCTATGATTTTATGATAATTTTATAAGACCTCAGTTAATTTTTAAAAGTATTATAAAATCAGTTTTAAATTTTAAATCTGTATTTTTCAAGTAAATAATGATTTTATTTAAAAATTAAATTTATATTATTTAGAAAATTATTTTTATAAAATGGAGTCAATTTTTTAATTATAAACATCCAAAAATGGTTATGGTGAATTTTTGGGATTTTTATGAAATACTTGAATTTTTGGCGAATAGTGAAATTTAATGATATACGAAATATGCTAAATAAATGAATTTCTGCATCATGATTGAGTTATGGCTGATATAAATGTCCATTGGTTTAAAATCACATGAAATTATTACTATTTTTTTTCACAAGAATCAAAACTATTTCTTGTCTTGAGAAAAATAATAAAATAATGAATAAGATATTCAAATATCACTCCTCTCCTTCACAATAAAAACCATGCTTCACTCCTTATCTTCACTCATATAAGCCATGAATCTTATCAATATTCTTTCCAAATAATCTTCCCTAATCTATCCCCATGTCTAGGAGATCTTGTTCTTTCCAAAAGACTAAAACCCCTTCCCTTAAGGAGGTTCTCAAGGAGGTTATTTCAAGAGGCAAATCCTCTTTATTTTTCATTTAATTTCATTTCAAATTATCTTCTTTTCTTATTATATTATAACCTCCTATATAAAATTGATCATTATAACTCCAATATAATCAATATACTAGAATTATATCATATCAATGTAATAACCATTATCAATCTCTTTACTCTCCCTCTTTTATTTTACAAACGAAATCATCACCTGAGAGGTGCCAATTTACAACCTTCATGGACGACGAAGTTTCATTCTTCAATTTCTTATTAAAGGTTGGTCATGAAACCATTTTTATGGTTGAAAAATATTCTAAAATATGTATTATATATTATTTAATTATTATGGAACCATCATTTATACATTATATTAAATAATAGAAAAAAACTAGTTCGTTGTGATCGAAAAACCGCTGTAAAAATCTGAATGATTATTACTAAATGTATTATCTATTGATTCATCCTTATAAAATGTAACCAAATTAAATATATAAAAATTTAAAATTCTTTATGTTAATTAATAATATATAATTTCAATTCTTAAGAATTATATCCATTCCACATGAACTCCATTACTTACAATCAAGCGAACTGATCATGAAATCAAGGAAACGGACACTCCAGAACGATGAAATTAAATCTTATAACTTATCAAAAAGGACATAAATGAACTTAATAAAACTATAATGAATCAAATATATATATATAAGGTTCTGAATTAGTTAATTAATTTATTTAATTTTATTATCCAGTATATTAAGGTCAAGTGTAGAATACATTTAGACATAAGGTAAGGGTTATCTTAACTCAGTTTTCATTAATTAAGTTAAACATCTATTTCATTTGTTATGATTTTCAAAGAATATGTGTGAATTAACTCTGTTTGTTTCATAATATATATAAAATTATATTTTGTGGATTTATATTTTTCACACATAATTTTTTCATTGATTTATCCTCACTCTAATGATATGATCTTTGTATGGGTTTCTCATCTCACTTCCATTTTGTGAGATTTCCATTATTCACAATTTTTTTTGTATGTGGTGTATGTATACTACCATTTTATATATAATATCATTAATCTAGTTGTCCTCATGTTATTAAATGAATCATTGGATAATTATTAATTTTTGGTCATACACTTCGATTGATTACAAAGTGGTAAGGGTTTTCTACCCGAACCTCCATTTTCATTCGGGTTACTCATATTCTCCACTTACCTCAATAAAATTCATATTTATTCTTATATAATCCTCATAAATTCTGTGTTAATTTTCTCTATATGTGTACCAATCAAAATAATTCTTTATTTTATGGGGAGTTACAATTTTTAAAAGGATCTTTCAAACATTCTTCCCGATAAACAAGCTTGTTTAAAAGGAACTTCTCGAATTCTTACCTATTTTCAAATGCACCAAATAATATATTTTAGCCTCCATTATTTTCTAAAATCACTCATTTTATTATGAAAAAATATATCAATTCACTTCTATTTTCTTCAAATATTTTTCTAAAAGAACTCTTCTTTTCAAAGTAAAAGTGTATTTATATTAAGAATCTATGATTTTATACGAGTATTTTCATATATTTTAACACTCTTATTGATTATTATGTTTAATTGGGATTAATATTTTATTATATAATCTAAAATTATTTATTGAATGTTTTACGATTAGTTTGACTATGGATGTTCTATCTTGATACCATTCACCATATTAGTCTGAATGGTTAACGTTCATATTTACTGATTGGGGAAAGTTATTTACATTTCATATGTTAGTTTCAATATGAACGTATATGTTTATGTTTTACCCCATTTATATGAGGAATGAATTGGACTTATTACGTGATAGGTGGGTCCCTCTATATCCTCTCAATGCATTGGTAGGTATCATGAGACAAACTAGTTTGGATTTTTACCTATTTATGTATGGTCTTGGCACGAGGCCTTGACATAATGGTTATGACATCCGACATTATGAATTTCCTCATTATGAAACTAGATATTGATATTATTTGTGATTATTCGACTGATATAATATCCATGGTTATGTTTTATGGAATTATTTAATCAGTTTTTATTCCTACCATATTATGATCAAGTTTATTATTAAAGGCATGTGTTTTTAGTTATTAATCATGCATAGTGTTTATGTTTATGATTACTTCTTCTGTATTATTTACCCTTATTGAGCATTTGAGCTCACCCCTTTCTTATGTTTTATATTTCCCTAGGATACGAAGAAGTATATTATGAATGATTTGTAGGGATAATCTAAGAGTTGTGTATGTTTCTAGGGGAATTTATATAATCTATTTCATTTCAAGTTGTAATGTTGAACTTATGTATGTATCTTATTTTCCAAAACTACTAAACCATTTGGTCCTTCGGGATTTGATTCCTTGTAATCATGCTAATTTAATGAAATAATATACCTGATCCAGGTAACTAGGGTCAGGGCATTACAACTCTTGTTTCTCGTGTCAAGCATGGATTATGTGGAATTAGAGTGTGTATTGATTAAATCCTTGATTACTATATTAATCACAAGAAGTGAATTCTGGTTGACGATGGAAGAAGATTTAATGATGTATCAAAATGAGAAGAGTTTCCAACAAATCTAAAGGGGGAGATTGTTGGGCAAAAATACCTTAAGGTGTCATATCAATGTTTTTGGGTTGATTGTGTTTATTGACAATTCCAGATGAACATGAATCAGTATGGTTGGTGTTTCCAAAGCAGATATTTAAGGCGACACAGTTTCCTAGTGTGCCAAATTTGTGGGTCTCAAAATCAGGAGTTTGTTTTTTAGAAAAGAAAGGTTTTTCTGTAAAGGAGTCTACAAATCATAGTTTATGGACCATGAAGCACAGTTAGTGGAACAAAAAGGAGGTACACAGAATGACAATGGAAAATCAACAAAGGATTTTCTCATAGAAACACTATATAGACTATGAATCATGATACGTGGACCGTGTAGTGAAAACAGTTTGTGGAAGGATTTTTGTTCAAGAGAAGGTTGTCGTTTGTGGTTGAGAGGCAATGAATCATTTGTGAAAGACATCAATCGACGCAAAGGAAGAAATATGATATACGAACCACATATCACAATTCACAATGAAGGTTGTACCACATCAAAGATTTGGGTAATTTGTATTAGCGAGTTTTGTAGATCTTTTTGCCTATATAAAAATTTCTAATCACATCATTACCAAGAGTGAATTTCATTATAGAATATCATCACTCTGAGAATAAATTCAGTAAAGTCTGAAGTGGTTCGTGAGGGAGAATTCTGTGAAGGGTAAAGTAGTTCACAGAAGATCATTTCCGCAAAGGAAGGAATTCACAGGGATAGTTCGCAAAAGGGTTTGCGGGGATCTGTATCTCACAAAGGAAAACGATCCATGAAGGAGATGCAGTCTGTGGAAAAAGAATACATCCACGAAGTAGGGATGGTATGTGGAATAAGAGGTGATCTGTGAAGCACTCACACCATGTGGTGCAACACAATTCCTGGAAGATTCCAGGTAATTCATGAAGGGACTCAAACAGTTCACGAAAGCAATTTCTACAAACTAATAGTACGAAGAAAAGTGAATTTTATCTACAAGTGAAACATGACTTCAATAGAGCATCTATCTACAACTGAAGATGTGTGCATTTATGAAAATGAAGGGACCTACAAGTCTATAAACTATGTGTGTATCCCTTGCAGAGTAGTGAGTAAAGGAAGAGGAAAACAGTGATTCTTTCAACTGACAGCGAGCCAGAGAAAGAGACTCAGGAAGTGACCCTTGGGAAAGTAGTGAGCTGACCCTAAACCTTGTAAAGGTAGTGATCCTGGGCATATAACTGATCTACCTCGAACCTTGTAATTTGGTAGTGAGCCTTAGTGGATTTGGCACATCAGCACATTACCGTTGTATGCTCCTTGGACGTAACCCAGTGAGGGTGAACCAAGTAAAATTGGTGTGTCTTGTGCATGATTTAATTTTTGTTCATACATTGCTACTGGAAAGGGAGAGAAGAGTGTTTTATTTAAAACAAAACAAGATCTGAAGGGGCAATTGTTTTAATCTGTCATACCCTAATTCACCCCCCTCTCAGGGTATTTAACCTAATTGGGCTAACACATACACATACACATACGTATATGCATAAACATGCATATGTACACATACATGCACATACACGTCTGCATGCATATATATATATACATGAATATACACATACACATACACATACACATACACATGCATATGCATATACATACACGTGCACATATGTATACACATACACACATAGTTACATACACGTGCATGCACATACATATCCATCTATAAATATTCATATATAGATAAACATACTATATAAACATGCACATACACATACACATACACATACACATACACATACACAGACACACACAGACACACACACACCCACACACACCCACCCACCCACCCCCCCCACACACCCATACACAGACACAGACACATACACATACACATACACATACACATACTCATACACATACACATACACATACACATACAGATACACATACACATACACATACACATACACATACACATACACATACACATACACATACACATACACATACACATACACATACACATACACATACACATACACATACACATACACATACACATACACATACACATACACATACACATACACATACACATACACATACACATACACATACACATACACATACACATACACATACACATACACATACACATACACATACACATACACATGTACACATACACATACACATACACGTACATGTACATACACATCCACATGCACATACACATACACCTACACCTACACCCACACCTACATCTACACCTACACATACACATACACATACCCATACACACACATTATTCACATACACATACACATATACACATACTGTAACACCCGATATTTTTATGAGAAATATTTTGTTTTTATATATACATCATCAAAGGAATCTTTCACTACACACAACACTATCTTGGCTTGATTTACACGCAATCGCGGCCTTCCTCGATAGCTTGCATTGTATGCAACACCGAGTTTCACTAAACAATGATATGCTATTAAAATATTATTAAAACTAGCAGTTATGAATAGTAATACCCAATTTTTAAAATTTTATAAATTTCATCTTTCAAAATGGACTTCATTTTTGGATTCGGAATATCGAAATTAGCCTAGGGTAAATTTTTAGTATTTTTTTGAAAACTTTGAATTTTTGATGAATAGTGAAAACACTGGGTTACTATTTAAAAACCGACTTTTTATTTAAATAATTATTTATTTTATTTAAATTTATTTTAGGTCAAAATTTATACATAATACCTATATAAGTTCAAAGTAATTCATTGGATTCATTTTATAATAATTTTAGATATATAAAATTTTATTGAATTTTTCACCGTCTTTTACCCACCTCCTAGGAGAGTTTGAAAATTTACATAAAACTTAATTTTACTACTTCTGTGAGTGGAATTTTAAAAATCCGAGAGACACTGTTAATATCCATGATTAAAATGTGGTTCAATAAGATAAAAATAATTTTTGGTGAATAGTAACTTTTTACTTTTATTTACCACGGCTAAAAGTAAATAGGGTAATTAAGGGTAAAAATGGTATTATTATTACCCTAACACATGTCCTAATTCTATTGAATAAGTTTAATTCGACCAAAAACAACCTTAGGAATAAAATATGACCATTTAGGTCCACTTGGATTAGATTAGGACATTTATTATTATTTTATTTAAAGAAGAGTTAATAGAGTTAAAAACAAAGTTTAATAACTAAAACATTTTAAATATAGGGTTATACATAAGATAAATTAGACTATAAATATTCATTATAAATATAAAAATATTTCCTACATAATGGTATTTTATTTATAATTTTTAGACTTAAAATAATTTAATTTATTTATGACACAATGATGATGCAGTAATTACCTTATTAATGAAATATTAACATAATTGATATTATAAATACCCAAATAAATGTAATTTGAGACTTTTTATGAATTACAATAATTTTATAGGTTAATATGACATATTAGTATTGATTTAATTAACTTTTTTTGAACTAATTATGCTGTTATTATTTTCACAAAAAATCAATTACAAAATAGTGTCAAAATTGACATAAAATAGTTTTTAAAACAAATATTATATTATTAATTGTTATTTTATTCCTAAAAATCTAAGGTTAGGCCAAATGAGTTAGATAAGGTTATATATATTAATAATGAACCACTTGGAGTTCGTTTGGCTTGTTATAGTAAGTTTATTAACCATATAGTGTAAGAAAACAAGAAGACACGGTAAAAGTTAAATTATTTAACTTAGATATAAATCTAAATGATAAGGTTAAAATAGTAACCTAAACTTGTATAAAATCTATTGGTTGAGAGGATTTCGACCCATTCCCACATTAGCTTCAAAATAAATCAGTTTGGAGCTATTAAAACCGAATATGACTTTATTATAAAATAATATTTTAAGTTTTTCCTAAAGTGCCCCTCTCCTCCCTTATAAAAGGGCACCTCCTCCCACTCCTCTTTACACAACTTTGAGCCTTAAAGCTCGGAAAAACCCTGAACATCTCCCTTATCAACTTCCCTAGAAACATCCTAGAGGTCCTGGTCTTCTTCAAATACCATCTTTAGTGCCCTAAGAGGAGGTTAAGAAGAGGCGCTTCAAAGAAGAGGTAATGTCCGTTACCGATTCTTTCAACTTTATTTATTCTTCTACTTCCTCTTATTTAGTTGTTTAATTATGAAGTAATAACATCAGTATCACTCATATAATGATATGTTATTATAAATGTTAAACAACCCCATTTCACCTTCTATCCATCCTACAGAAAACAAAATCACCACGCGTGCGTACATATGGAATACCGTCTCCATGCCGTGGTGTAATCTGTTTTCCACCACCACCTTACTTGGATGGGTATAATGGTGTAAATAATAACTATATATGATTATTTTAAAGTTATATTTATTCTGAAATGGTATACATACACTTCAATACAATTCCACGATCATGGAAACGATATCATCGCTCGTGCGTACATACGGCCTACCGTCTCCACGATGTGATGCGACTCATTCTACATGATCTTCAATGAATAATGATCATATAAATGAATTGAATGAATAAATATGATATATATTACACTAATAACATTCTTGAAATGAGGTATCTATAACCTAAAAAGAAGAATAAGAATTTATTAGACAAAACACGCATAAGAACAAAAAGCAATAAACACCCGAATAACAAGTAGCAATGAAATATTACTAATACGAAGCTAAGAATATGACCATATATGATATCATAACAATGAGTATGATTCTGGAATAAGTCAATAACATTATTTAAATCATTATACAGGAGGTTCAGACACGTACGAAGCAAATCGGACCTAAGGTAAGGGAAAATCTCGCAATCTCAATTTTTATCCGAGATTGTTTATACTTCGGTAATTATGGGGGCATATTTATCATCCACATACACATTTCTTCAATATGAAATATTATTTTTATCATCCTACAATTGTTTAAATCTAATTTTACCCATTGATGAGTTTTTATTAAAATATATGAAAGGAATCTTTTGTCATTTTTAGTACGTGGTACTTTTTTGACTTTTCTGGCCAAAGTACGAGAAGAATGTTTTTCTTTAACTTATACGGCATGAATGGATTTTTAGAACATTATTTCCATGAAGCTTCATTTACAAGTTTACAAGTTTATTTTTAATCAACTTATTTTAGTTTAAAATTGTATGACATATTAAGAAAGGAAAAATGTTTTTGAAGTAGAAAGGATATTTTCCTCAAGAACGAAGTTTAAGTATTTTATCAAAATTATTTTCCATCTAAGATAATATAGGGTTCTGTTTCTATCCCTATTTTTACATTGATTTTATTATGTTATGATGGAATTATTTTTATGATGTCCTTTTATCTTATATGGATTATGCTATGATGGCATGATGTTTAAGAATCCCATTTTTATTACATGGGTTATGCTATGATGTATGATTTATGATCTTGTGTCACACATAAAAATGTTATCATTATGAGATGGGTGGGACCTATATCTCCCTCCAATGCATTGGGTAAAGATTTATATCTCATGAGATAGACATGGCTGGAACGGTAGGTTAATCCGGTTCAGTGATACAGTACTGAAAAGAGGAGTGAACTCGGTTCAGAAATGGACTTTGTCCGCTAAGATAGTCTTGGAAATGAGTCTTGACTACAGAGAAATGATTCTCTATGATTATGTGTGTATGCCACAAAGTTTCATGTTTTAAGTTATGAGTATTGGGGTTACATTTCACTACTATGATTTATCCTATGTTATGAAATTATGATCTCTTTTGCAGGTTAAGATTTCGAAAATAATACGATCTTATGAATATGATGTGATTGATATTTATTTTGTTTACCCTTACTGAGAATTTGAGATCACCCTATTGTATGTTTTCTTTTCCCTAGGTCAGAAAGAAGGGTATTAAGTAGAATATGCCAAAAAGGGATTCTAGATATGATGAAATAAATAAGATACAATGTAGATGCTTTATGAACCAGTTTTTTATGTTTTCCAGTTTCTGAAGACACTATACCTATATAGTCCTATTGTGGTTTTGTTATATGTTGTAATAAGTATGCTTCAATTATGAAGTAATAACAATGTATGTAAAGTATGAGTCGTTATAGTTGGTATCAGAGGAAAGGTATTGTCAACCTTTGGAAACTAGGATGTGAAGGCCTTAGTAAGAACCCTAAGGATAAGTCTAAGCATAGAACACAATCTTAGTGTTTTAGAAATGGCTATGAACAACCTATGATAAGACCTTAAGTGTGAAATTTTATTCTTGATTATGTGGTTTTCCTATTATAATTAGTGTTTCTCACACTATTCTTCTTGGTTTTAGTCAATGACTGGAACCCGAAGGAACCGTGTTAATGCGGAATGCGATGGGAAATTCAATGATTATCCCCCTGAGCAACCAAACGTTATGACACTTGGAATGAAAAATCTTGTAGCCATGATCACACAACTTTCTCAAGCTACGAATCATGCAAGACTTCCAAATGAGAAAAGGAAGGAGCAATATTCTGTTGAATCCTTCATGAGGCAGCGTCCACCCTCATTCAGCGGGTCTACTGATCCATTAGTTGCTGAACAATAGATCAGTACTACTAAAAAGATATTTTCAGTTCTTCAATGTTCTGAACATGATAAAGTCATCTTAGTAGTATATCGTTTGGAAGGTGAAGCTGATCAATGGTGGAATCTTATTAAGAATATGAGGCAAAAGGATGAAATTGAGTCCATGGAATGGGACGAGTTCAAGAACTTATTTTTCAATAAGTACTTCCCTCGTATTCTTCGAACAAATATGGAGAAAGAGTTTCTTGAACAGAAGAAAAAGGATGATGAATCTGTTGGTACCTACGAAGCAAATTTTACAAGACTCGCAAGGTACGCTTCCAGAATTATTATCCAACCTGAAAGTAAGATCGATCGATTATTTAGTGGCTTAAAACCAAGTCTTCGAAGGGAATTATCCGTAAGGGACTTCAATAGCTATGAGGAAATCGTTCGATGTGCTCTCAAGGTTTAGATGAAGATTGGAGTAACCCATCAGTCATATGCGTTTGATAAGAAGTGGAAAATGGAATTCAAAGGAAAATCTAAAGTGCACACTGAAAAGAAGATGAGTTTTCCCTTATGCACAAAGTGTGGAAAGAAACATGGAGGGATTTGTCTTAAAGGGACAAGTAAATGTTTCAAATGTTGAAAGGAAGGTCATCAGGCATTTGAATGATGCAATGATGGGAAGAAGATGTCTAGTGATATGAACAAAGAAAAGGCTACACAGAGTGCACCTCATACACTTCAATGTTACAAGTGCAAGGAAATGGGGAATTATTCCAATAAATGCCCTAATCTAAGGGTTGTTGATGATGATCGACGTCAACAAACTCTTAAGGCTAAAGACAAAGGAAAGTCATATGCAATTTATATCAGCGATGTGGAGTATGATAACGAAGTGGTGAAAGGTACAATTACCATCCACTCTAAAGTAGCAAATGTTTTATTTGATTTTGGATCCACCCACTCTTTTATTTCTGAAGAATTTTCTAAGGTTATCGCCATATTACCTCAGCAGTTAGATATTGAGTTAGCTGTGACAACCCCTAATGGGACAACAGTAACATAAAAAGTTTACAATTCTTCTCCGATTGAAGTTTGTGGGTAAGTGCTTCCTGCAAATCTTGTGATCCTTCCTATAGTGGAATTTGATGTGATTCTTGTCATGGATTGACTTTCTTTATATGAAGCTCATATAAATTTCCAAAGAAGGGAAGTCACATTTCATATTCCAGATCAATCTATGATCGTCTATCGATGCAAGGATGAACATAACCTTCCGATGGAAATTTCTTCCATCTTATGGGTATTGATTCCACTAAATGAAGGTTATTTATCTCAAATGGTTGGAGAGAAACTCATGATTAAGAATATGACCATTGTATAAGAGTTTGATGATGTCTTTCCGAAGGAATTGCCTGGTCTTCCACCAAATCGTGTAGTTAAGTTTTCAATAGAACTCGTACCGGGTGCTTTACCTATTTCAAAGACACCTTATAGAATGACCCCAATTGAGTTGTAGGAATTGAAGAAGCAACTCCAAGATAATCTTGATAAGGGATTCATACGCCCTAGTGCGTCACCTTGGGTAGCACCAGTTCTGTTTGTTAAGAAGAAAGATGGATCAATGAGACTCTACATTGATTATCGAGAACTTAACAAGATCACTATCAAGAACAAATATCCTATCCCACGCATTGATGACTTATTTGACCAACTACACGGAGCTCAATAATTTTCCAAGATTGATCTTCCTTCAAGGTATCATAAATTAAGGGTAAAAAGGGAGGATATACCAAAGACGTCTTTCCATACAAGGTATGGACACTATGAATTTATAGTGATACCATTTGGTCTTACTAATGCCCCTGCTATCTTCATGGATCTAATGAATAGAGTCTTTAGAGACTATCTTGATCAGTTTGTGGTAGTCTTTATAGACAATATTCTTGTCTATTCAAAGAGTAAGGAAGAACATGAAGATCACTTGAGAATTGTATTGAAGACCCTGAGAAAGGAGAAAATTTATGCCAAATTTACCAAGTGTGAATTTTGGCTTCAAAAAGTTGCATTTTTGGGTCACATAATCTCAAAAGAGGGGATATCTGTGGATCCAACAAAAACAGAGGTTATTGAAAGATGGTCGAGACCAACAACAGTAACTGAGATCCGAAGTTTTCTTGGTCTGGTTGGATACTATCGATGTTTTGTGAAATATTTTTCAATATTATCTAAGCCACTCACTAGGCTGACTTGGAAAGGAGTTAAGTTTGTTTGGACAGAGGAATGTGAAGAGAATTTCAAGGAGTTAAAAAGAAGATTATCTAGTGCACCTGTGCTCACACTGACTTGTAGTGGAGAAAGGTTTGTGATCTACAGTGATGTATCCAAGAAGGGTTTGGGGTGTCTTCTCATGCAAAACGATATGGTGATAGCTTATGCCTCACGACAGTTGAAAATCTATGAGCAAAATTACCCAACTCTTGATTTGGAGTTAGCTGCGGTAATATTTGCATTAAAAATATGGAGGCATTATCTTTATGGTGAAAGGTGTGATATTTATGCTGATCATAAAAGTTTAAAGTATATTTTCACACAAAAGGAGCTGAATATGCAATAAAGAATATGGTTGGAGTTGATTAAGGACTACGAATGCTCAATTCATTATCACCCTGGGAAAGCAAACAAGGTGGTAGATGCATTAAGTCGACAAGACCATGCTAGCTTATCCATGATGAGGATCACAAAAGATCCAATATTTATGGATTTATAAAGGATGGATCTTGGAATTATAATGGAAGGGGAAAAATATTATCTTTCACAAATGAATGTTCAACCATCTATACAAGTGAAGTTTAAAGAGGCACAGAAAGAAGATGTAGAGTTACAAAAGAAGGTGAGAAATGTTCCTGAATTCAACCTTGATTGTGATGGGATAATAAGGTTCAGGAATCGGGTTTGTCTTCCTCCCATCCCAGAATTAAAGAAGGAAATATTGGATAAATCTCATAGTTCTTCATTCTCTATTCATCCTGGAAGCATGAAGATGTATAGAGACCTGAAAAAGTACTACTAGTGGGATGGCATGAAAATATATGTTTCTGAATATGTCTCTCGATGCTTAGTTTGTCAGCAAGTTAAAGCTTAGAGACAGAAGTCTAAGGGGATGTTACAACCATTACCCATACTCGAATGGAAATGGGAAAACATCACTATGGACTTTGTCACTGGACTTCCTAAAACATCCAAAGGCAATAATGCTATCTGAGTCATAGTTGATCATCTTATAAAGTCGGCACACTTCATTGCTATTAGAGAGGATTTATCTCTGGATCATCTTGCCAGGATATATGTAAAGGAAGTGGTAAGATTTCATGGAGTAACGCTTTCCATTATATCTGATCGGGATCCAAGGTTTACCTCAAAGTTTTGGAAAATTCTTCGGCATACTCTGGATATAGAGATGAGTTTCAGCACTGCTTATCATCCTCAGACAGATGGTCAGTCTAAGAGAACAATTCAAAATTTAGAAGATATGTTAAGATCTTGATCTATGGATTTCAAAGGTGGTTGGGATCAACACCTACCTTTGGTGGAATTTTCTTATAATAATATCTTTCACTCCAGTATTCAGATGGCTCCTTATGAATCTCTCTATGGAAAGAAATGCCGAACTCCAACTTGCTGGGATGAAGTTGGGGAAAGAAAGCTATTAGGACCTAATCTTGTTGATGAGATGGAAGAAAAGGTCCGATCTATTCAACAACACATAAGATCAGCTCAGAGTCGACAAAAAAGTTATGTCGATAACCAAAGAAAAGACCTAGAGTTTGAAGTGGGTGATAAAGTGTTCTTATGAATATCTCCTTGGAAGAAAGTAATGAGATTTGGAAAGAAGGGAAAGCTGAGACCTAGGTAAATCGGTCCTTTTGAAATACTGGATCATGTTGGGAAGGTAGCTTACTGATTGGCGCTTCCACTGAATCTCTCTCAAGTTCAGGATGTGTTCCATGTATCTCTCCTGAGAAAGTACATACCCGATCCTTCACATATACTCAGCTCATAAGTTGTACCGCTGGAGCAAGATCCTTCTTATGAAGAACAACCGATAGAGATTCTGGATCGTAGCGAAAAAGTCCTACGGAACAAGACCACTCGCTTGGTAAAAGTTTTATAGAGGAACCACTAATTAGAAGAAGATACATGGGAGCTTGATGATATGATGAGGGAGAGTTATCCTCATCTGTTTGTTACAAAGTGACGAATTTCGAGGGCGAAATTCATTTTAAGGGGGGTAGAATGTAACACCTGAGATTTTTATGAGAAATATTTTGTTTTTATATATACATCATCAAAGGAATCTTTCACTACACAAAACACTAGATTGGATTTCTTTACATGCAATCATGACCTTCCTCGATAGCTTGCGTTTTACGCAATACCAAGTTTCACTAAACAACGATATGCTATTAAAATATTATTAAAACTAGCCGTTATGATTAGTAATACCCACTTTTTGAAAATATTCTTATAATATTGTAAGGGAAGATTTAAATATGTTATAATGGCGTAAAATAGCCGCACTCTCCGTATAAGTTAAAAAAACATCCTTTCTTTAAATTTGTTGAAAAGGTCATAAAAGACCTTATTTAGAAAACAAAGGAATGATTCCTTTATAATTTTTTTATAAAAAGTAAAAAAAGGGTATAAATAACTTTAACCCATAGTCTAGGAAATATTAAAAATATTTTGAAATACATTTTTATGAAACATAGATGTGGATGATAAGAGGTCCAAGTAGATACTCATGTATAAACAACCTCGAATAATGAAGAGATTGTAGAATTAACCCTTACCTTGAAATTTTCATTAGTAGAGGGTACTTTATCCTTCTATATAATATTTAAATCCTTGTTATTAAATTATAAAAGAACCACATATATAAATATGATATCATATATGATCTTCTCATATTGCTTTGTTAATGATATTTCAGTAGTATCATCGTTTCGGGTGTTAACTGATTCATTTTCCTTTATGTGATCGGTTACGTAAGCCATGTTTGTTATGGATAGGATGTATTTAATTCATATAAATAATTATATCAAGTTATTAAACCTTATTTTTAATCATAAAATTAAAATTATTCTTGAATGATTATGATGGGGAATGAATTTCATCACGTTCGTGGAGACGGTAATCCGTATGTACGCCCGAGTGAAAATATCATTATATTGATGGTGAAATCATATGTAATTGGATGGTATATCATATATAAAGAATCCTTAACATGTTATATTTATTATTTACATTAGTTATACTCATTATTATACCCATCCAAATAATTAAGTGTTTGAATAACAAACTACACCACGACGTGGAGACGGTAAGTCGTATGTACGTACGTATGGTGAATTTTCATTCCTAGGATGGATAGAATAATGAATATGGTTGTACCATATTTATAATAACATCATAGTATGTATAAGTTACTGGATTTATTATTTTGGTATGGAAACAACAAAGAAATAATAAGTGGAAGAAGAAAAGAACTTTGAAAGAGGTGATGAAATTATTACATCTTCTTCGGGTGCTTCCTTTTGATTTGATCAAAAGGGATCCTTAGGTCAGTTTTATGATCAAAGTAAGGCCTATAGGTTGAAGTTAGGGTAGTTGGGAAGATATTTGAGTAGATTTTGGATGATCTAAATGGTTCTAGAGGTGTGATTTTTAGAGAAGTGGAAGTACGCTTTTATAAGAGAGGTGAGGGTCACTTCAGGAAAAGCTTGAAATATTAATTTATTATATAATCATATTCAGTTTATAATGGCTTCAAAAGGATTTATTTCGAGGATAAGGTGGGTCTAGGTAGAAAACCTCTCAACCAATAGGTTTTATACAGGTTTAAGTCACCATATTAACCATATCTTTTATATTTAACTCTTAGTTAAATAGTTTAACTTTTACCATGTATTCTTGTATTATTATAATAAATGGTTAATAAACTTACTATACCACCCAGGGAAGGAAAATAAGGTGGCAGATGCTTTGTTTAGAAAGGATCATGGATTTTTGAACAAGATGAGAGTTGAAAGGGATCCTATGTTCATAGATCTAGTAAAGATGGATATGGGAATAATCATGAAAGGTGAAATATCAATACTTTTTCAAATGGTTTCCAAACTATCTTTATGAAGTCAATCAATCTCCCATCGTTCATAGATTTAATTTTCTTTTGAAATTCCTGCTTATCAGTCTGATAAATTTTTATCCTTTCTAGTAAATATAGTTTGTCAACCATTTGAAAAAGTATTGACGTTTCACCTTCCAAGATTATTCCCATATCCATCTTTACTAGATCCATGAACATAGGATCCCTTTCAACTCTCATCTTGTTCAAATATCCATGATCCTTTCTACTCAAAGCATCTGCCACCTTATTTTCCTTCCCCTGGTGGTAGTGTATCGTGAAATCATAATCCTTGAGTAGTTCAATCCATTGCCTTTGCCTCATGTTGAGTTCTTTCTATGATAAAATATACTTCAAACTCTTGTGATCGGTATATATCTCACATTTTTCACCATAGAGATAGTGTCTCCATATCTTCAAAGCAACAATTACAAATACTAACTCAAGATCACGAGTGGAATAGTTTTTTCATGAATTTTTAGCTGTCGTGATGCATAGGCAATAACTCTATCATTTTTCATAAGGACAAAACCAAGTCCTTTCTTTGAAGCATCACTATAAATAACAAACCCATCATTCCCTGATGGTAGAGTCAAGATAGAAGCATCAAATAATATTCTCTTCAATTATTGAAAACATTCTTCAAACTCTTTTGTAAAAACAAATTTAACCCCTTTACATGTGATCTTGGTTAATGGGTTAGCCAATCTGGAAAAATTCTAGACGAAATGCCGATAATAACCTGCTAAACCAATAAAACTATGTACCTCAGTTATACTCATTTGTGCTGGAAATTCTTTTATTTATCTTATCTTAGAAGGATCAATAGAGATTTCACCCTTAGAGACAATATGTCCAAGAAAAGAAATCTCCTAAATCCAGAAATCACACTTGCTAAACTTCCCATATAATTCATTTCTTTTAAGAGTCTTTAGAATAGTGAGCAAGTGATTTTCATGATCTTTATAGATTTTGGAGTAAACCAAGATATCACAATAAATACCACTAAAAATTCATCAAGATATTCCTTGAAAACTTTATTCATTAGATCTATGAAGACAGAGGGTGCATTAGTCAGTCCAAAAGGTATTACTGTAAACTCGTAATGCCCATACCTAGTATGAAATGCTATCTTCAGAATGTCCTCCTTCTTCACACACAACTGATGATATCCAGATCTATGGTCAATCTTTGAAAAATATTATGATCCATGAAGTTGATTGAATAAATCATCAATGCGAGGTAGGGGATACTTGTTCTTTATTGTTATAGCATTGATCTCCCTTTAGTCAATGCACAACCTCATAGATCCATATTTCTTCTTAACAAAAAGAACAGGGGATCCCCATAGAGAAACACTAGGGTAAATAAATCCTTTATTACTCAATTCCTCTAGTTATTTATTTAGTTCCACTAGTTCCATAGTGGTCATTCTATAAGGGGTCTTCTATATTGGCCTTCAACCAGGAATTAAATCAATGGAAAAATCAATTTCTCATTCTGGAGAATGTCCAAGTAAATCCTCTAGAAACACATCAACATGTTCTTGCACAATAGGTACATCCTCTATTTGAATATTATTTTCCTCACCCATAGTTATTTCATTCTCTTCCTCCCTAATAATTGAATTGAGTAGAGATACTGGGGGTGGATCTAGATAAGAATCAAGTTGTGACGTTTCTGCTCTAAAGATAAGGTACTCCTTATCATCATCGAAAATTGTAACCTCTTTCTTCTAACAATAAATTTTCACATCATGGTACGAAATCCAATCCATACCAAGGATTATATCAAACACAATCATGGGTATGATGATGAGATCAGCAGATAAAGAACATTTATATGACCTAATGGGTATTAATTCACAAAACTTTATTTCAATGATACTTCCCTTAGAAGTTTTTACTGAAAACTTCCTTGTTAAATAAAACTGGAAATATCTATTTTTTTAGAAAACTGGGAAGATATGAAACAATGCGATGATCCAAAATCAAATAAATAATTGGATAAATTTGAGGAAACCATTAAATTACCTATCACCACGTCATTCGAAGCTTCAACCTTAGTAGTAGTGATCTCATAAGCTTGTCCTTGCTCCGTTGGACTTTTCTGGGGTAAGTTTCCTTCGCGCTTAGGAAATTCATTTGCATAATACCCCATTTCTCCAAAATTGTAGCATTCAACATTGACAACCTCTTTCTTTTTATTGCAATCACGAGCTTGGTGGCCTTTTTCACCACACTTTTAACAGACTCCCATTTCTTTCAGGGAAGTACCATGGTGTTTCTTCCCACATTTATCACAGGATGAAAATTAAACTTTTCCCTTATTCCCCTTATTTCCATTTCCATAGTGTTCAGTAAATCTATTCTTATCTTTCTTTGATTTAAAGTCGTAAGACTTAGAGAATTCATTTCCTGTCTTGATAGCACATGAGAAAATATCTTCGTATGATAAAAAGGATTGCGAGACTAATTCTTGATAGAGAAATGGTTTTAACCCATCGAAGAATAAATAAATATTACTGCTTGGGTTACATATATAATCTACTACATGCCTTTCTAACCTTGTAAAGTTAGCCTCATACTTTGTGACATTCTCATCCTCCTTTTACCTCAGACTCAGAAATTGTCTTTCCATATCTGCTCGATGGTCACGAGGAAAGTATTTTTCTAAGAAAATCTATTTAAATTCCTTGAATTCCATATTTTATACTTCTTTATATTCTTTTGTGTTTTGAATTAATGACCACCATTGATCTGCATCTCCCGTGAGGCGATAAACTGCCATGAAAACTTTTTCCCTTTCGCTACTCCCCAAAGCGTGAAATATTTTCTCTAAGGAACTTATCCATTTCTTAGCTACAAATGGATTTGTAGTACCATTTAATGTTGATAGTTGTTTCCTCATGAAGCAGTATAACATTGATCCTCTACATTGTGGAACAGGGTGCTCCATACAGGTAAGGTTATTATTCATAACCGAGTGAGTTGTCCCAGTATGGTGATAAAATGATCAACACCAGTTGCATCACCAGCTCCAAAATAATTATCTTGAGTAGGAGGAAAATCCCTACATGGATTACATGAGTTGATATGGTTTCCATTCCTTACACTAGGGATAATTTCTAAACAATGGAATACACTAGATTAGTTTATGAATCACAATACATAATTCCAAACTTGTAAAATACTTAACATAAATTGAACAGTTTATGGATATAATCCATACTCATAAAAATGTTTACTTTGAGGAGGTATATACTCATAAATAATTAATAATGGTTTGTAAATAAAATGTGAATTATCCTAAGCATATACCTTGGGAGTGTCATAACCAAGAGTGAAGCAAGGCCCGTTGTCGTGTACCAGGATACCTCAGGTCAAGCTCAAAACTCTTTATCAGAGTTTTTACTCCTAGGTACATCTGTTCCAGAGCCACCTGTACCTGCTCATATCTAGACAAGGATTTATTTCTTATAAAACTCATAAAATATCTACATTACCAAAATTCTAGGAAGTTCTTCTATAATAATCCTCAAAGTCTATCTCAGCGTAATGTTCTTTAATCAAAGTTTTTCTAAATCTAACTCCCAAGGTTTGTACTAAACTTTCTTTGATACCATCTATAATGCACTGATCCCAATTACCCAGAGTTAGTGCATTATTACATAAAATTGGAATGATACAAGGAATCATGTCCCAAAAGACCAAACAGTTTAGTATCCTTGGAAGTGATAGATACATACATAAGTTTTATATTACACCATGAAATGAAAAGAAACATCATTGTGTCTCATTTTAACACATTTATCTCCCGTATACTATCCCATTAGGCCAGTCTTAATATACTTATTCACATCCTGGAAAAAATAAAATATAGAAAGGGGTGAGCTCAGGTGCTCAGTAAGGATAACAAAATAGGGGAAACTTTCATAAATAAGCATAAACATTTAAGGCAATGTATAAGACTAAAACACAAGCCTTTTAAACTTAAACTTCAGCATAATATGGAAAATATAAATCAAATAATTTCATTTACTTAGTCACATGGATATTCTACAATAATCACATGTAATATCAATAGCCAATTTCATAATGATGGAATATATAATGCCGGACATCATAACCACATCGTCAATGCCTCGTGCCAAGACTACAAATAAGATTTTTTTCAAGGCCTTATTCCAAGACACTAGTTTGTCTCATGAGAGCTATCGATGCATAAAGGAGCTATAGTGGGCTCCACTTGTCACTTACTAAGTCCAATGCATTCCTCATAAGAAAAAGTTGAAACATAACATAAACCTTCATATTAAAACTAGCATACAAAATGTTAATACTTAAACCATAAAACATGAATGGTATAAAAATAACACATCCATAGTCAAACATATCCCAAAACCTTAAATACAACATGGAATATTGTATCATAATAAAGAAACTTCAAACAAGTGTAAAATTCATCAAAGGATATTGACATAGATGAAATCAAAACTATTTGAGAGAAATAACTATTTCTATTTTAAAATCATTTAAAAGTCACATAATTATAAAATAAATCATTTATTTTGAAAATATTCTTATAATATTGTAAGGGAAGCTTCGAAGATATTATAACAACGGAAAATAGCCGCAATCTCTGTATAAGTTATACAAAAACATCATTTCCTTAATTTTGTCGAAAAGGTTGTAGAGGACCTTGTTTGGAAAACGATGGAAAGATTCCTTTATAATTTTTTTTATAAAAAGTAAAACAAGGGTATAAATGACTTTAAACCATAGTCTAAGAAATAGAAAAAATGTTTTGAAATACATTTTTATGAAACACAAATGTGGATGATAAAGTAGTCCCAATAGATACTCACGTATAAATAACCTCAGATAATGAAGAGATTGTAGAATTGACCCTTACCTTGAAATTTTCCTTAGTCGAGGGTAATTTAACCTATTATATAATATTTAAATCATTGTTTTTAAATTATACAAGAACCAAATATATAAATATGATATCATATATGATCTTCTAATATTGCTTTGTTAATAATATTTCAGTAGTATCATCGTTTCGGGTGTTAACTGATTCGTTTTCCTTTATATGCTTGGTTACGTAAGCCATGGTTGTTATGGATAGAATGTATTTTATTCATATCCATAATGTTATTAAGTTCTTAAACATTATTTTTAATCATAAAATAAAAATTATTCTTAAATGGTTATGATGGGGAATGAATTTCATCGCGTTCGTGGTGACAGTAATCCGTACGTACGCACGAGCGACAATATCATTCTATTGATGGTGAAATCATATATAATTGTATGGTATATCATATATAAATAATACTTAACATTTTATATTTATTATTTACATAATTTATACTCATTATTATACCCATCCAAATAATGAAGTTTTTGAATAACAAACTACACCACGACGTGGAGACGGTAAACCGTACGTACTAACGTATGGTGCCTTGTCATTCATAGGATGAATATAATAATGAATATGGTTGTACCATATTTATAATAAAATCACAGTATGTATAAGGTACTGAATTTATTATTTTGGTATAGAAACAACAAAGAAAAAGGAAGAGGAAGAAGAAAAGAACTTTGAAAGAGGTGATAAAATTATTACCTCTTCTTCTGGTGATTTCTTTTGATTTGATCAAAAGGGTTCCTTTGGTCATCTTTATGATAAAATTAAGGCCTCTATGTTGAATTGATCTTGGTTGAGAAGATATTTGAGTAGGGGTTGGCTGATCAAAATGACTTTGGTGGTGTTATTTTGAGGTAAGGGGAAGTACCTTTTTATAAGAGAGGTAAGGGTCACTTTATGAAAAGCTTGAAATATTAAATTATTATACAATAATATTTCGTTTATAATGGCTCTAAAAGGATTTATTTCGATTATAAGGTGGGGATAGGTCGAAAAAATCTCAACCAATAGGTTTTAGGAAGGTTTAAGTCACCATATTAACCTTATCTTTTAGATTTAACTCTTAGTTAAATAGTTTAACTTTTACCACGTATTCTTGTATTATTATAATAAATGGTCAATAAACTTACTATAAAAAGCCAATAGAACTTAAAGCGGTTCATTATTTACACATATAACCTTATCTAAGTTCTTTGTCCGAACCTTAGATTTTTATGAATATTATATCAATTAATAATATAGTAATTTTTTTAAAAACCCATTTATTTTAATTTTGACACTATTTTGTATTTTATTTTTTTGAAAGTCATAAAAAATTTACCACTTAGAAAAAAATTTATTTTATAAACCCTAAAATGTTATTTTAACCTATAAAATCAGAGTAATTCATCAGAAGTCTCAATTTACATTTATTTGGATATTTATAATATCAATTATTTTAATCTTTCATTAATAAGGTAATTACTACATCATGATTGTGTTATAAATAAATTTAACTATTTAATGTATAAAAATTATTAATAAAATACCATCATTTATTAAATATTTTTATCTTTCTAATGAATATTTATATTCAAATTTATCTTATGTATAAACTTATATTAAAAATGTTTTAGTTATTAAAATTTGAATATAACACTTTTAACTATTCTTTAAATAAAATAGTAATAAATGTTCTAATCTAATACAAGTAGACCAAAATTATCATATTTTATTCCTAATGTTTATTTTGGTTGAAATACACTTATCCAATAGAATTAGGTCATGTGTTAGGGTAATTATAATATCATTTTTTACCTTTAATAATCCTATTTACTTTTAACCGTGGTAAATAAGTCAAAAGTTACTATTCACCAAAAATTATTTTCATCTTATTGAACCACATTTTACTTAATGATTTCAACAATGTCTCTTGGATTTTTGAAATTCAATTCATAGAAGCAGTAAATTTACTTTTTATGCAAATTTTCAAATGCGCCTAGAAGGTGGGTAAAAGACGGTAAAAAGTTCAATAAAATTTTATATATCTAATATTATTATAAAATGACTCCCATGAATTACATTGAACATATATAGGTATTATGTATCTATTTTTACCTAATATAAATTTAAATAAAAGAACTAAATATTTAAATAAAAATTTAGTTTTAAACAACAACGCAGGGTTTTTTGACAATTCATCAAAAATTGAAAGTTTTCATAAAAATACAAAAAATTCACCCTAAGATAATTTTGATATTCTAAATCCAAAAATAAAGTCCATTTTGAAAGATAAAATTTATAAAATTTCAAAAAGTGGGTATTACTATTCATAACAGCTAGTTTGATTGGTCGTGGTGTGTTAGAACTCGAAGTTGCGTACAACACAAGCTACTGTATTATTAAAAAAGAAGCATAACGTGGAAGCTTAGGGTGTTACAAAATAATCACTCAATGTCATTTTATGTATAAAAAATACCTTTTATTAAAAAAATGGTTTTATTACTTTTTATAAGTAAATACTATAATAAAATGATTTTAATTTGAGAAATTATATTTTAAAAAATTAACATCATTTTTGAAACCATCATATAAAAATTAACTTGGTGTTAAAGTGACATATGATTCATTTGATTTAAAATAATATAATTAATTGCATTTGAATCAGCAATATTTATAATTTTGATATAAGTTAATTTGTATGCTTCAGAACACATTTTTCTAATTGTTTTTCATTTCATTTTACACATTTATATTAAAATTATTTTTTTTCAAATTATAGAAATTTAATCTTGAAAAATGGACTATATATATGGAATTGAGAGGTTAAAATTTTGCAAATAGGTCCCTTTTATTTTTTATCATTATAAATTGTAACCATGATAAATATTTTTCACCTCGGTAAGGCTAAAAAAGTTAAAATCAGGTTAAAACTAGGATATAATACTTTAAAATAACCTTAAAACTTTACTTTAATATATTGGATGAGTGGGGTTATGCCCCCTCTGTACCCATGGCGATGAGTTGAGGAGGTCTTGGTTTTGACCCTCATCATTTGCAAGTTTCTTTCCTTCATACTCCCACCCCCATACCTACCATGTAGATATATTGGATGAGTGGGGATCAACAATCCTCATCCAATATTTGAAATTATGACAATTTTTTCCATTTTTCTTTGAAAATTAATTATATATTATTTCAAGTAAATAAAAATACAAAATTCCACTCTTTTCATTTAAAAACTCTAATATTTTATAATGGGGATAAAAAGAGGTTATGGTCAGCTGTGAATGATTATTTTGAATATTAATAAATTATTTTTATTATTTCATTTTTTAAATTTTTAATTATTTTACATTTACCTTAAATGCTTACGGAACACCAACATAGTGCTTGTGCAAGCAGTAGAAAAATTTACTAAATATTTTTAAAAAACTTAAAATAAATAAGTTTTGCATGAATTATGGTTTTCCAATAATTTTATGGGTAATTATAATTTATAAGTGATGGTGAAAGGGTATGTATTCGAAATACATTGATGTATTACTAACCTTAAAGTCAAATTAAATTAATAGTCCCAAAAATGACATTAATGACATTTTATGTTATATAATATTTTATTAAATTATTTAAAAATCATAAAAATCATAAAATAGGATAATGAGGATTGTTTATGGTATAAAATTTCATCTATTTACAATTTATATTACAATTCTTACTTTATAAGTAAATGTATAACTAATAATGATTGAAAATTGTGTTAGTGTGTTTAAAGATAAAAAAGGTTAATGGGGGGGGGGGTAAACTAAAAAGTTAAAGATTAAAATTATATAAAAGATTTTCTAAGTCCTATTTAATGAGTTTATTTATATCCCATCTCATCTTTGATTATAAATTAATCCAATTTGGAACCACTTTAACAGGAATGCAACTTTATAATATTTTAATATTTTAAAAAATTAAAAGAGTGGACCTTCTCTCTCTTATAAAAGTACACCCCTCATATCTTTTCTTTGAACAAATTTGAGCCAAATATATCAATAAAAACCCAACTAATTATATTCTCAACTTCCCTATCCATGAATTATAGTTTTTTTTCTCATAAAAGACTATTCCATGGGTCCTTAAGAAGGGATCAAAAGGAGGTCTACCGAAGAAGATATAATTATCTTACCCGACCTCTTTCAATTTATTTATTCTTATACCTCCTCTAAATATATGTTGTCCACTATAAAATAAATACTTTAGTATCTTCAATATACTTAGTTTTTATTATGATGATGAATTCTCTGAGGGTGTAACCCAGTGGTAGCTACCCCTGCTGGTCTCGGTGAGGTCTTGAGTTCGAACCCCACCGAGTACTTACTTTCATTTTTGGGTCACATGATTTTATTTATAATTTTCCCTTCCACCAAATAGATTTAAATTATTATGATGTATCAACCATTTTCTATGTCCTTTTCCATCAAATGGAAAATAAAAATTATTGCTTGTGCGTATGTGTTGACTACCTTCTCCATGTAGCGATATGATTCATTCTCTATCACCATAATTCATGATTGGTTATTATTATGGATTTAATATTTATATATTTATATTTATGACATAATTATACATATTTAATTATAATATATTATCCACCTTATTAATTTCTATCTGTTTAAAAATGATAGCATCGCTCATGTGTACGTGTGAAGTACCACCTCCACAAAGTGACGTGATTCATTTTTTATTTTATCTTTATGTGAATGGTAATAAAATAGTTTTAAGGAATATATATTATATATATGATATAATAATAATTATTAAAATTTTAATTATTAGTTACATTTCTTTTGTTCCAACCATTGAAAAGTGGACGCATCACTAATGCGAACGTATTAACTACCGTCTTTACAAAGTTATGTAATTTATTTTTCATCATCACTTTATATGAATAATTATAATTATGTATATGATGAATAAATATGATAATAATTTAATTATTAATAATCTATATATGATGAAACCATGAAAAATGTGAAATTATCACAACCATATAGCTAAAATATATATGAAAAATGAAGAAATTATCACCTAAAACATTGATTTTAAATAATTATTAATAAACAGGTGATATGATGTAATAAGTAAATAATATTTGGTATGATATGTATGAATATGGTTCTAGAATACATGTATAATAAATCTATATTTTTTATATAGTATATTTTAATGTGTATGAAGTAAGATGAAACTTGAGGTAACTGTTTCGCATCTCACTTTAGTTTCTATGAGATATATGTCATATTCACCACTTGTTTCTTTCATTTGGGGTATATAATACCCATTTGAAATGTTATATTATGAATCTACTTATTTTCAAGATATTTAAATTTTTATTTGAATTTATTATTTCATGAGGCTTACGATTCAAAAGTTACCAAAGCGATAAGATATTTATGTTTCAATCTCATTTTAATCAGGATTATTTATGCTTGAATTTACATTGAGGGAAATAATATGGATATTTTACTTTAAACCCCATATATTTTATTATAATCTGGTTATTTATGTATTTTTTATATATTATTATCATTTTCCTCTCTCTATTACTTAAAATTAAGAAGAAAAATGGATTTTTAAAGAAAAGTCAACCTTATTTACTATTTGGTCAAAAACTTTTTATTTCATGTCAATACTCTTTAAAATTGTTTATAAAAGTTATTACCTATAATTAAAATGTTTTAAAAATTTCATTTTAAATACTTTATTTATAAAGGTTTTAAAAGTAATTCTTTTAAAGAAATGTTTTTCTGAACAAGTCATTTTTGACTTTTTACAAGAGTTAATGGAATGTTTTATTTTAACCTATATGAAATGAACATAATTTCCATCCTTCATTAACATTATTTAATTTGAATCTTATTTTATAAGTTTCATTGGTCATTTTCAAAGAAAATTATTTTCTCAATATTCTAGGAATTTTTAGTTAAAATGTTATCAACATAAAAGGATATTTTTTCATGCTTTCAAAGAAAGGTTTGAATGATATTTTAATGGTATTTTTCATCCATTTCAATATTATTTAAGGATTGTAATGATGATAGTAATTTAGTGATGATTCTATAAAAACCATTATTTACTATGGTTTAATTATGATATGTTGAAACCTTTATGAAACCCATCTCTTTTCCATGATTTATTCTATAATGAAATGATGAAATGTTTATGAAACCAGTTTCCCTTACATGGGTTATGATATGATTATATAATTATATGAGGAATGTTTTGTGATTTTTTTCACACATATGTATGGTTTTAATTATGAAATGGGTGAACCTAGAATTATATATACCTATAATGTATTGGGTAAATATGGATATATTATGAGATAATAAGGACTAGAATGGGGAGTGAACCCAATTTAGTAAGGGATTATATCCACTTTGATAGTCTTGGGAGTGAACCATAACTAAGGAAATGATGAAATGTGTAGTGAACCTAATCCACTATAATAGCCTTGGTAGCGATCCTTGACTAATGAAATTATTTTCTATTCTTATGGGTATTACAAAAATTTATGTATTATGCTTATGATATGTTCACATGGATTATGATTGATTATTAATGACTTTGATAGTTATGACCTTTGTATTTTGATTGACAAAACCCTATTCCATGATTAACGATTAAAGATATTTTACTAATTAGGTATGATTATTACAAGTTATGATTATGTTATCATACCCTTATGATTACCTTATACTTGCATATGATCACCGATGGACACCTTCTATATTTACCCTTAATGTGTATCCAAGCTCACCCTTTCTTATGTTTTCTTTTCCCTAGGATATACTGAAATTTTTTAAGTATGTTATTTCTAAAAAGGGTGCTAATTGTGAATAAGTAAGTGTGAGATGATGTAGATCTTTTATATACTAGTTTTTTGTGTATCTAATTTTCCAAAGCCACTAAACCTTTATGGTTATAGCATGGATCATAATGTTATGTGATTAATATTCATCTAATATGATGTAATATTCATGTATGAAAAGTATGAGTCACTATAGTTGGTATCAAATCAAGGTTTAGTTAGTCTTTGAAGATTAGGGTTAGAAAACTGTGGTGAAAACCACGGGGATAAGTATAAGTATAAGATACCATCCTGAATATTTGGTTAACCATATATTGCGTGTTTTTTTAGAAAATACATCCCTGCCTAGATATTAGCAAGTGGATGTGGCTGCAGCACAGATGCACCTAGAGGTAATAATTCTAAATGGGGTGGATTGAGTGTTAACTCAACTGTCATCAGTGCATGATGAGTGGGCCAAAGACTAAACACATGGAAAAATAATATTGAGGGATTTTTTTTATTTAATTCACATTTTCTTTATGAACCATTATGAATGAATTAAATAGATGATGACCATGGAATGCCTTGGTAAAACATAATGTGTCACAGATTGAAAATAAGGTGTCGTGATTTAGACACCCCACAAATGATTTTTCATGATTACATGGTTTCTCACTATGATTATTGATGATCATAATATATTTTTTGGTTTTAGTCAATTAATAGAACCAAAAAGAACCATTTTAACATAGAATGTGATGGAAAATGCAATGATTTTTCTCATGAGAAACCAAATAAAATAGGAGATGGAATGTGAAACCCTGTGATTATAACCAAAATTCTATCATGTTATATAATTAATAACATCAAATTATATGATATTCATGACACACCTAATAAGGGAAAAATGATGTTTCATGGGATTTGAGTTGATTAATTCCATGATGTAAATAAGATACAAATTACTATATATCATGAATGTGGGAAGAAGCACCCAAGTAAATATCTCAAAGGAATAATAAGATGTTTTATGTGTGGAAAATAAGGAAATAGATCAAGTAATTACCGAGAAAAAATGAAGGGTTGATGAAGAAAAAATAAAAATCCTCATAAATTACCATTTATATTTCAATGTATTATGTGTGTGGAATATAATAATTATTTGAGTCAATTCCCTAATACGAGGGTTAAATCCTAAACCAAGGAAGGTTCTATTCTATTACAATCATTAAAGTGTAATGATTAAAGTGTTTATGTATTGTGACTTGAGAATTATGTTATATAATTGTTTTATCAATGATATTATAGTTATAAAAATTATGAAATATCTAAGGTTTATTTTGTAGTAGTTTTCCTTTGAGTATTTGAAATCATATGTTGAATGGTACTGATAACCTAGAAAAATGATTTATTGGTAAGGTGGTATTTTTGGAAAACACATGATTGAAGGGAAGATAAACCTTAATATGTTCCTAATGTTGAGATAATAATATTTATTTAGGATAAATAGTTGATTGATATTGATAAAGTAAATTTGATAGCATTGGAGACCTTGAAAATGATTATTGATTTGATGAAAAAGTGATCGATGATGAATTTTATTTCATTTTTGGATTTATAGAATAGATTCAATAGTATGTGAATTTATTTTAGAAAAAATGATATAGTTATTTTTTGGAATCATATATGTTTTCATTAAGTTTTTATAGTGATTCAAGTTATTAGCATGTTTTAGGAGAATATACGATCATGGTACTCACATGTTTGGTATGTGAAATTATAATCTATTTCTTGTTGTATGGGGATAAATGTTAATGTTGATCTTGAAAAAAAATATGTGATCAAATTTTTTATATTTTTGGGTTTTGAATATGGAAATATATATTTTTGAGGATTCTTAAGGGAAACTATTTATGGAATGGTTTAAATTAAAATTTAGGTGCGATTATCAAGGTTTTTGAGATTAATGTATTATATTTAACCATATTGGATAACTTGGAATGAACATTTTAGTTTTGATAAATTTTTAGAGATATAAGGAATTGGTTTTAATTATTTTATGAATATTATGACCCATTAAAAGTTAATTTTAGTGTTTTAGGTATAAAAAATTCATCTTGAATATTCATTTCATAGAGTTAGAGATGAAGTTGAAACCAATCAAAGCACAACTAAAGGATGAAACCATGATTATCAAATGGAAATATATTGAGTAAGTGTATTTTCAAATTTTATCTACCTTGATAATAAAATAATCCCTCAACTTTAGGAAAATGGCCTTGAAATAAAAATTTTATTCTTTTACCTTTACTTCTAATGAATTCATAGTCTATTAACCACTCATTGATTTATTGTTTTGTGGTCATTAACTTTCTCTTGACCATGTTCTCTATCACTCTCTATTAGTACTTTAATATTAATTTTATCCTCCATATCTATCTTTTAACTTCCTACTAATGTTATTTTTATCTAGTAACTCAATTATGTGTAATTTTAGGTAACCTTTATGTTTCCCACTCCCCCTTTTTAGAGGAAGTTTTATTATCCCCTTGTAATATGTAGGGTTTCAACAAACGTATTTTCAAATATTAAACTAGTTATAACCAAAATAAAATTATAATGATGAAATTTATTTAGGGGGGAGGGTGAATGTAACACTACAAAAATTTCGATAGCTTTCTTAACACACAATACTGAGTTTTATCTGAAATGTGATATACTATAAATATATTATTATTTAAATATGACCATTATAACCTATCCATTGAGTTGGTGGATATTAATATGAGTAAAAAAATTATAAAATATATGTATAATAGTCCTAATCAATGAAAACATACTGATTAATTCTTATTAAATAAGCACTCAAAGCTATTTTATGCATCCAAAATATTTTTTCTAAAAAAAATTGGTTTTGTTGATTTTTGTGAGAAAAATACTATAAAAAAATTCTGAAAATTTTAGAAATTTTATTTTAAAAAATTAACATAATTTTTAAACCGTAATATTAAAATTAACTTAGGGTGAAATTTTGGTTTTTTTCTAAAATGATTGATTTTTCAATGAATAGTGAAAAATACTTATTTCTTAAATAATATCATTTATTTTTAATAATCAAGTAATTTAAGAGTATCATACTATTTTGGATTTTTTATTAAATTTATATATTATCTATTTTATTCATAATAATCTAATTAATTATATTTGAATGATAAATATTCATTACTTTGATATAAGTAAATTTTTAGGCTTAAAAATGCATTTTTCTAATTTTTGTTGTTGCGTTTTACACATTTATATTAAAATTAATTCTTACCACTTATATAAATTGAATATTAAAAAAATTTAATCCATATATGGAATCAGGAGGTTAAAATTTGGTAAAAATTCCCCTTTTATTTTTTTTTATTATGAATAGTAAATATGGTAAATATTTGTCAACTTAGTAAGGGTAAAACTGGTAAAACTGAGCTAAAACTATCAGACGAGACTTTAAAATTACCCTAAAACTTTCATTTATTCTATTTTATGAGTGGGGATAAACCATAATCATAAAATATTTGAATTTATGATAATTTTGTGCCATTTTTCTTTGATAAGGACTTATATATTATTTTGAGTAAAGAAAAATACAAAATGAAACTTTTTTTAAAAACTCTAATATTTTATAATGGGAATAAAAAGAGATTATGGTTGGTTATAAATGATTATTTTTAATATTAATAATTTATTTTTTTATATAATTCTATTTTTAATTTTTAATGATGGTATAATTACCTTAAATTCTTACACGATGCCGACATAGTTCTTGTGCAAGGAGTTGATAAATATACAAAATATTTTTAAAAACCTTAAATTAAATAATATTTGGAATAATTGTGGTCTTATAATATTTTTTTGTCTAATTATAATGTACAAGTGATGTTTGAAGGGTCTAGATTTGAAATAAATTTATTTCTTCCAAACTTTAAAGTCAAATTTAATGAATAATCCAAAAAATGACATTAATGATATTTTATGTCATATATTATTTTATTAAGTGATTTAAAAATCATAAAAATATATAAATAGGATAATGTGGCTGGTATATGTTCTAATATATCATTCATTAAACATTTTTGTGCCAATTTTTAAATTTATAACACTTAATGATTAAAAAATGTGTTATCATGGTTAATGATAAAAAAGGTTAACATGGTGTTAAACTAACGAGATAAGGGTTAAAATAACCTAAAAACTTGTATAAATCCTATTTTATGAGTTTATTTATATCCTATATCATATTTTGTTTTAAATTAATCCAATTTGGATCCACTTGGACATTAATGTAACTTTATAATGTTTAAAGTTTTAAAAAATTACACCATTACACCTTCCCCCCTTATAAAAGGACACCCCTCCAATATCTTCTTTACACTAATTTGAGCCACCTAGGTAAAAAAACCCTAAAAAATTCTCTTATAAAATTCCCTATATATGAATTATATGAACTAGTGCTCTTATAAAACCATTCTAAGGGTACATAAGAATAGATCTAAAGGAGGTCTATTGAAGACGAGGTAATCATCTTACCCGGGCTCTTTCTATTTATTTATTTTTATTTTTACAATAAATATATGGTATCCAATATAAAATAATTAATTATCTTAAATATATGTAATTTTTATTATAATTATGGATCAACCATTTTCCACATTATTTCCAGCAAACAAGAATTGAAAATTATCGCTTGACTGTACGTGCGAACTACCGCCTCTATGTAATGATATGATTGATTATCCATCTAAATAATTCATGGTTGGTTGTTATGATGGATTTAATATTTATATATGATATTTATGAAATAATTATTATTATTTAATTATAATATCTTATCAAACTTCTTAATTTTCTATCCGTTAAAAAATGATAACGTTGCTCATGTGTACGTGTGAACTACCACCTCCACGAATTGATGTGATTTATTTTTCATTTTCTATTTAAATGGATGGTAATAAGGATATATTTATTGAATATATATGATATATATTATATAATAATGATTTTATAAACTTTAACTATTATTTACCTTTCTTTCATTTCAACCATCGAAAAGTTAAAACATCACTCATGCGTACGTATGAACTACTGTCTCCATGAAGTGATGTAATTCATTTTTCATCACCAATTTATATGAATAATTATAAAAGTTTATATAATGAATAAATATTATACTAATTTCATGATTAATATTTTGGATATTATTAAATCATGGCTAATTTGAAAGTACCATAACCATCTAATTGAAACATACCTGAAAAATGAATTAGTTATCACCCAAAATAGTAATTTTAAACAATTGTTAATAAAAAGGTGATAAGATGTCACAAGTAAATCATATTTGGTATGATATGTATGAATATGGTTTTATAATATATTTATAATAAATATATATTTATTATACAGGATATTTGAACATGTATGAAGCAAAATGAAACTCGAGGTTAGGGTTTCTCATCTAACTTTTGTTTCCAATGTGATATATGTCATATTCACTACTCTTTTCTTTCATGTAAGGTATATAATGACTCTTTAAAATGTTATATCATGAATCTAATTACTTTAATAATATTTAAATTTTCATTTGAAGTTATTCTTTAATGCGTTTTTTGATTCCAAAGTCACTAAAGTGGTAAGGTATTTATGATTCAATCTAATTTAATTGATATTTTTCGTTCTTGAATTTCAATTGAAAGAAATTATATATATAATTTCATTTAAAACCCATATATTTTATTTTCCTCTAGTTAATTCTAGAGTTTTTATGTATTAGTACTATTTTTCTCTCTTCTTTACTTAAAATGAATTAGAAAATATTTTTTAAGGAAAAACTAACCTTATTTTCACTTGGATTGATGAATTTTTTTTTCTATGTTCATACTCTTCAAAAATTATTTATTAAAGTTTTTTGATATATTTTTAATATTTTTAAAAGTTTATTTTCATTAATTTTGACTTTATTTATAAAGTTTTAAAAATTAATCTTTTTAAAGAAATTTTTTTATGAAGAAGTCATTTTTGACTTTTTACAAAAGTGTGAAAGGAATATTTTCTTTTAATATATACGACATGAATGAATTTTCCCACCATCATGAACATTATTTATTTTGAAGATTAATTTACTATTTTCCAGGTTTATTTTTGAATAAAATTAATTTCTTAATATTTTGGTAATTTTTAGTTAAAATGTTATCAAAATAAAAGGATATTTTATCAAGTTTTCAAATAAATGTTTGAATGATCTCTTAAAGGTATTTTTCATCTTTATAAATATTCTTTAAGGATTGTTATGATTCACCGGGGATATGATCTTATGATAACATACAATTTACTTTTTGGATTTATTATGTTGTTGATGATTTAAGGATTATCATATGCAACTCATTTCTTTCGCACAAGTTAATTAAGTTATGATGAAACCATTATGAAACCCATTTATTTTTCACGAGTTATGCTATGATGAAATGATGAAATGTTTATGAGACTTATTTCCTTTTCATGGGTTATGATACGATGATATAATGATACTATGAATATTTTATTATATTATGCCACACATTTTTATGGTTTTAATTATGTGATAGGTGGGACCATAATTACACATCCCTCTAATTCATTGGGAAAAGATTGATATCTCATGTGATAATAAGGATTGGAATAGGGAGTGAACTAGTTTAGTAAGAGAATCTATCCACTATGACAGTATTGGGAGTGAACCATGACTAAGTAAATGATATAATGGGAAGTGAACCCAATACACTATGATAGTCTTGGTAGTGATCGATGACGAAGGAAATGATTTTCTATTCTTATGTGTATTCCATAAGCTTATGTATTATGTTTTTTATTTTTTTCAATAGCTTGTGATTAATTTTTAATAATTCCACACACTTATTAATTTTGTCTCTTGATTGAAAAAACCTTATTCCAATGAATGTATTTTAATGATTGGTTATGTATATTGTAATTTATGATCATGTTATCATACCCATATGATTATATTATGCTTTCATATGATCATAAATTGATATCTCCTATATTTAACCTTACCAAACATCTGAGCTCACCCTTTCTTTTGTTTTCTTTCCCCTAGAATATGAAGAAAGGTGTTAAGTATGTTATGTATAAGGAGGGTGCTAGCTATGAAGAACTAAGTACGAGATGATTCAGATTTTTTATGTAATGGTAGTTTATGTATCCAAGTTTCCAAAGACACTAAACCTTTATGGTTATGGCATGGATTGTAATGTTATATAATGAATATTTTTATAATAAGATTTAATATTTATGTAAGAAAAGTATGGTTTTATATAATAATGTATAATATAGAAAAATATGTAGTAGTGATTATATATATATAGTTTAAATATAAAATAAAAAATAAAATTGAAAAGATATTTGAATATACATTTATAAATATAATTAAATATAAGTTAACATGAATAAATTTATATATATAATTTAAATAAACAATATATTAATTAATTAGTGCGTGTTTCATTCAAGTATTTATATATTGTCCCACACACACATATAGATTATAATTTAACTAGATTTAACAACATTTGGTCTTATCATTGAAGCTCCGTGCAGAAGCAAAACGTTATAAAATTTTCTCTTGGTTATTTAATCAAATTTATTTCAAATCTCATGCCATGTACTTGAAAACATTGATTTATTGATTTTTTATGGATCAAATGTATGTTTATGCACAATTGATTTAGGTCTTCATTGTCTTCATATATATTTATTTGTATATGCATAATCTATTTATATATATATGTGTGTGTGTGTGTTTGGGTTTATATATATATATATGTATATGTGTATGTATATATGTATGTATCTATGTATATATAGTCCTAATATATATTTATTGATATATATACTTATATATTTATGTGTTTTTAATCTATTTATGTATATGTATGTGTATCTATTTATTCCACACACACACACACACACTTTTATACACACAAATTTAAATTAGTTGATATACATATATATGTATGTATGTATGCAAGCATTTATTTATGTATATGTGTATGTATATATGTATATATATATGAATATGTATATGCATTCACTCCCTCCGATCTGATTTATAAGAAAAAACAACATTTTCATATATATTAATAAAATTAGTTAAAACAATTAATTTTTTTTAAAATTAATTTTTTACCAACTTCCAAAGGTAGCCTCAATTAAGAAAACCATTCATATTTAATGCTCAACCAACTAATGTAATTTTTATGTGTGCATTAAATATAATAGCGTGATAATCCACACATTAAATACTTAAGTGACACACTTTATGGAATTATTATTTCATCTTGAGACACATGTAAGATAAAGTATAACTATATTTGGCACTTTAAAAAAAAACTAGAGGTTTTATAGAATATGAAACCCATGAATTTTTGGTGCAACCATACCCTAAATCGAGTGCCAAATGTATAGAGTTATGGAAAATGAAATTTTTTCATTAAGGGAATTAGGATTTTAATATATTGATAAAAAAAAAATTAAGAGAGGTAGTATTGGAAAAATAATTAGTGAAAAATTTTCCCCTTATATTTCAGACTATAAAAACACCACAAATTCTTATTATAAACAAGATCGATGGTAGTATAATACGTATATACATATTTATATACGTGCGTGTATAAATTAATAATCATATATAAACACATATATATATATTTACATATATTATCCAAATATTATTTTTATTATGAAAAAATTTGTATATATAAATACACATGACCACACACACACATGTTAGAAATGTATGACAATTGTTCTAAAATATAATTTATATACACAGTTTTCACATTGTGTACTTGATATAATAAAGTATACTTAAAATTTATTTTTTATTTTAAGTTTTAATTTTTTTATATATTATATTTATAATTTTTTACCTTATATGTATATTTTATATTATATAGGTTGAATATGAATAAAAAATGGATGGATTTTAGTCCTATGATAAAAGAGTTTGAGAATGGAGTTAAAGAGTTCATTAAAATTTCAATAAAGCATTCAAATGAACCCATCAAATTAATTTTCCATGTTTATGATTCTATTATTAAAGACAATTTTGTCAGGATGAATTGGAAGAATACTTGATCTGTCCTGAAATCGATCAAAGTTATAAATGTTGGACTAAACCTGGGAAATAATTGAATTCAGATAGTGATTGGAATAAAAATATAGTTTATGAATCATCCAATATTAGTATAAATTTAGACAATGAAATATATTGTATTGATAAAATAACAATGATTGTTGAAGATAACCTTTATGATTATCCAAATATGTTTGATAAGTTAAATAACGATGCAAAAATTTCATTGTATTTTGATTGTATTAAATATACAACATTAGTAGTCAAACTAAAACTATATAATTTGAAATATGGTAATGGATGGAGTTATATCAGCTTCACAGATCCACTTTCTCTCTAGAAGGATATGCTACTAAACAATATCAAGCTTCCTTATTGAGCATATGAAGCTAAATAAACATTATGTTCAATGGGAATAACCTATGAAAGAATACATTCTTGTTCAAATGATTTCATATTGTCCCTCAAGGAACATTATTCATTTAAAAAATTCCACAAGAATGATGAATCTTGATATAAGAATAAGAATAATGTCTTTCGAAAGTTGTAAATTTCTAATCATTTCAAGAAATAGATGGCTATATAGAAATTAGTATACTAAAATTCAATTTACATGACATAAATATAAAACAATTTAATATAGGATTCTTTATCACCCATTAGATGCTCCTTAGGTATTGAAAAATGATCATGAGTATTTTCAATTTGAAAATGAATTGAGAACCCTCCAGCTTTCATTATATATAGATGGAATGAATCCTTTTGGTGTATAAAGTAGCAATCATAATACATTATTAGTTATGTTGAAACATCACAACTTTACACCATGGTTATGCATGATGCACAAGTACATTTTGATGTCTCTACATAGTTTATAACCTAAAAAATCTGGTAATATTGATGTTCATTTGGATTCTTTGATTGAAGATCTAATATTGATGCATGATAAGAGTGTTATGAAATATAATTCATATATAAATGGAGAGTTTAGATTTCATGTGATGTTATTCATGAAGATAAATGCATTTCCTATTTATATATGTTTATCACGATATAATATTATAGGAATGTTATGGTGTCTCATTTGTGAAGAGGCTACACACTCAATTAGGTTGAAACATTTTACAGATATACTATTCCATGTATATCATAAATTTTTACCCCAAAAACTTAACTATCGATTATGGATATCAAAATTTGATGGGAATTCCAAAGAAGTTATGGAACCTTCTCCATTAGCTGGCGATGATTAATTTGATAAAGTAAAGGATATTGTCATAGTTTTTCTTAAACCTTTCTTTAATTTTTTTTATAAAAATGGGTTGGAAAAAGTGATCATTTTTCTTTGAATTACTATATTGTAATTTTTTGTATGCCATGAATTTTTAAGATGTTATGTATATAGAAAGAAACATAGGATAGTTTCATTGTAATGTTAAATTAATTATAAAAATTAAATCATGACATCAATACTAGGTTAAACTTTATTTATATGAGGATAAGAGAATATTTTTTGTTAGTAGGAAGATGAAATTTTCTTAAGCTAATGGCTCATAATATTTCTAGGAAAATGAGATTTTAGTTTTTTAACTTCTTAAATAGTGGAATGGTTCCAGTGCAATATTCATAAAATATTTTTTTTATATTGTGTTGATGAATGATTTAACGTTAAAGGTATTAAAATTACAAGATTGTCTTATCTTGATGCTAGATTCAATACCTATGTCTATAAATTCTATTTTGATAAAAAATTTCTGACACAAAATAACCAATTTTTACTTCTTTTTCAAAGCTAGATATTGTAGTGTTATAGACCTATTGAATATTTCATTAATGGAAAAGTAAATTAATTTCATATTATATGAATTAGATATGTTCTTCTGACCTTGATTTGTTGATATAATGGTTCACTTGGTGATAGAGATCCAACAATGTGATCCTATAAATTTCTGAGGGATATCCCCATTGAAAATATATGAATATTTCTAAAGGGTATATAATATAATGAGTTCTTCCAGAATGTTTTATTTTTGAGAGGTATATTATTGAAGAATCCATTGAATTTTGTACCAAATACCCATCTGATGTGGAAATCATTGGACTCCCTAAATCTTATCAGAACGAGCACCTTAAGGGTGATATAATTTTCAAAAGAGATGCTATCACAATTATAATTATATATTGGGAGCATGATCACATTTATGTTTTACATAACTATAGAGAGACTGAACTATATGTTGAAATTCACAAATAAATTATCCAAAATTTAAATCTATCAAGGGCCTAAAGATGAATATAAAATAGATAATGAATAGTTTATAAGGTGGTTTTAACTCCATGATTTTTAAGGAATTAACTACAAACATAAAATAAATTTATAGAATAAATTAAAGGATATAAAGAAGAATAAGTGTAAATGTATTATCTTATAATTGTTATAAAATTAGTAAGTATACATTCCATACAAAGTAATAAGATGAATGTTGTAATAACTCATATATTCAGGATTGAAAATTCAGGTTGGATCTTAGATTGATCATGTGTTTCTGGACCCTATTGAGGTGTTAAGGGTGTCAATGTAGACTAAAAATGAGGTTTGGGAGTTAATCTGAGATTGAATATAGAATTATATGGAAAGAATAATACCACACTGTGATGTAAGGGATCATGGTGTGGCAAAGGGATTGTAACAAATGGAGTTTAGTGTGGGTTGATGGTTATACTATATCTAAGGGAAACCATGGTACGATGGGTGTTCGGTAACTCAAATATATGTGTAAATTTATAATACATAAGGGAAAACTTATGAAAGGGTAAATTTTTCATACATAAGGGTATTTTTCTCATTATTTTTTTTGGAAAAGTCCTCATGTGTAACTTGAAACTGTAGGACCCCGGGACACCCTGAGAGGGGAGGGGTGAATCAGGGTGGAAAATTTTTCTTCTTTTAGTTGTGGATCTTATTCCCACGTTGGTAGGAACTACTTAAACCTGTATAATGGATATGATCAGAAATTAAACATTCACATGCAGAGAGATGACACAGCTATTTATACTTGGTTCACCACTAAGGGCTACGTCCAAGGAGCATACGCCGACAGGTTGTCGGTCGTACCTAAATCCACTATGCTTCACTATCTGTAGATTACAAAGGTTCGGGTACAGTCACTCTGTCCCAGGCTCACTGCCTTTACAATTGTTCAGGGATAGCTCACTGCATCCCTCGGGTCACTCCCGTTGACTCCCCCTGGCTCACTGCCGTTGGTGAAGTCCCACTCAGTTTATAGACGTGAAGGTCTCTTCAATAAATGTGCATTGATGTTCTTTGTCTCCTGTTCATCATGAGACTTTTCTTGCATCAGGGTTCAGAGTTGATGCTCTTTATAGTTAAATCTTTCTTCTTTAGTGCAATGACTGAATGCACTAGATCCCCTTGTCTTCATTTGCCTGAATCACAATCACTTATGTGATTGCTCAATAAATGATGTTCAGCTTACTCGGCATTCATCAGAATCAATTCACCATGTATGCATGAGATCATGCATGTATCATTTAGATTTCTTCTTCAGTCTCGCTTTGCACCGAAAGTATCAGGCAATCTTTAGCTCTTGTGCAGCTCCAGAAAGGCGGGCGTGCTTCAACAATATTTGGATCTCCTTTTCAAGCCCGGCGCGCAAGTCTCCATCTGGCGTGCAAGTCTTAGGCGCGCAAGTATAACCTGGCGCGCAAGTGCCTCTAAAGCACCTGCGCGACTCTGCCTTATTGAACTTCAAACCTACGCGACTCACTTCCTTCCTTGCCCAAATCACCTGGGGCGCCCAACCATCAGTCGACGCGCAACCTCTACTTGCGCGACCCAAATACCACTTGCGCGGTTCAACCACCTGCGCGACGAGAGCTCGAACAATCTCAAAGTCTTGAGCTCCGTGAGAAATGAGGAGGGGTGGTCTAGTATTTATAGGCAAACTGAACCCCCTGCGCGGCGGCGTGCTAGTCATCCATCGGCGCGCAAGTCTCAGCCCCTTCTAGGCACTTGCGCGATCAACATCCAAACTTGCACGAACATCTTGCCTTTTCCAAATTTGGATCTTCTGATCTCGAAAAACCATAGGCGCACAAGTTATAATGCATTCAAGGCATCGACGCGCAACTCTCTTCCCGGAACATAATTCACCTGCGCGACCTCACCAAAACTTGCGTGACCCTTATCCCTTTGTCATATTTTGATGCTCTGATCTTCAATAACATATGGTGAGCAAGTTTCCTATCCTCCAAGATTATGGCGCGCAAGTCCCTTTGCCAAAATCACTCTTTTTCATTTGTTGATTTTGAGGCCCTGAAATTTGGCAAACACTAGAAAATGGCGCCACCTTGTATCTTCTCTTTTTGTACCGCCTCCAGATCATCCATTCCTCTATCGAAGTTCTTGAATCAAACATAGATCGTTGACCACAACTCTTGAACTCTACATGTCGCCATTGAATCTCCTTTGTCAACAAATTTGTATGTCGTTTGTTTGCTTTGTCGACAAGCACGATCACCTCAACAGCACTTCTTCTTGGTGATCTGTATCCTTTAGCAACTCTTTTGCTTTTATCACGAACTCCACTATTGTGATATGTATTCTTTGAAGGAACAACTTTAGTACCATAATCTTCTATGACAATGTGATGTGCATGGCCATTTCATAAGTCAACTCATTGGCACATTTCCTCCTTCATCAACCGTCATGATCAACTTCATGCAAACCATGTGATTCAATCCGTAAAGAAGTCTCTATCATGGTTCTCACGCAATCATGAGTAATTGCATGGTCTTCATCAAAACCCATGGTTCTCATTCAATAATGAGGAATTGCATGGTCTTCATCAAAGCCCATGGTTCTTATGCAATAAGGAGGAATTGCATGGTCTTCATCCAAAAAACACCATCCTTCTTTAATCATCCTTGGATGGATTACTCCTCACATTCTTCATTGTTGTAAACAATGTATCATCTTTGACACATGTTCTTTCAACTTACGATCAGCACAACAATCGTCTGAATCACTAATCCTCTACTTCATCAGAGTACTTCATGATCTACTTCATTGTGAGCTTCTATTCCTCCATTTTATTGGAGTACTTCTTTATCTCTTTCATTTTGATATTCCATTGACAACTATTGACAACAAATACAAACCTATACACAAAGTGGTTCCAATAGAAACCACTCAAACATATGGGTAAAAACCCTTTACAAAAAAGAATTTTTTGATTTTCTAGATGATACATAAAGTTAAGAGATGAAATTGGGTCATAATAAATGTAAAGTGTTTGATATGTAAGGGTTACTCTAACATAAAAGATTAAAAATAATAATATTGAAGTATTTGATACATAAGTGTAGATGAAATTTTCCTTATGATAAAAATGGGTTACTGTGACGCATAAGGGTAATAAAAATGAAAAAGTATCTGATATTTAAGGTTTAGAAAAATGGTAAAGTATTTTTTACATAAGGGTTGATCTGGATGATACATAAGAGTTGATATAGACTTGAAAATAAAATTGAGTGTGATAGACTGAAGTGGGAATCGTGCCGTGAGGGGTGTTTGGAAATAGTCATCACACTGTGATCCATGGGGTTATTCCATGATGTGAATTAATCCCATTTTTTAAATAAATAATTAATTTATTTAATTAAATATTAAAATATTTTTTAGCTATTTCTGTTAGTGATACTATGGTTATACCCAAACTCTCACCTCTCTCAATCTCTTTTTATCTCCCCTCTTGATATATATTTATCAATTATTGTTTTTCTTCAATACCATTCATCATAGGAAGTAGTCATAGGTAAGGATAATTGAAACTGGGTTTTAGATCTTGGTTTCTCTCATAGTTTCCCTATTTTTTAGTTAGTTGTTCCATAAATCAGAGGTTTTTTAGATTATCCAATTTCTTATGATTTGAGTTGAATCAATTATAGTTCCTCAATGAGTAGTGTTATTCCAACTCTTGGTAGGTGGTTCCTAGGTATTCCCTATGCTATATGGGTAATATCCATTGTGTGATAAATGTTTGAGTATAGGGTTATATGAATGACCAAGAATGAAACCACATTTGGTTTCCATTATTTTCAATATATACCTATGGGTAGTCCTCTGTGGGAAATAATGGGTTTATCCTACCAAGGATTGAATTTCTTGGTGGTGTAGTTTGATATTTTGATGGTAATGATGTCATGTGGTGTGGATAAAGTTTGTTGGGACATAATGATTGACGTGTTTCCTTGGGAATGTGATAGGAATAATGTAGGTGTTTTTATATGATGTTTATCACTGGGAATGGGTGATGTCATGTTTGGTGTGATGTAGATGATGTTCACCATTTCCATGGGTGGAAACAGAGGCTCTTTGAGTTATATCCACAAGTTGTTAGTGATTTTTTCTCCCTGTGGGCTGGGGCCATTAGGGATATATCTACATAGGACATGATCTATGAGGTGGTATTGATCACTTTTTATTGGTGGTATCCTCCATAGATTGAGTGACTTAAGGGTTTTGGTGTTGACTATTTTTTAGGAGGAGGGATATACCATAGCTGGAAACAATATCTTGGTGGTGATTGAGACCAATATATGTGAGATAAGGTTTTTTTGTATATGTGAGATATGATGGATACAATCAGTCAGTATTTCCAAAGTATTTTGTCATTATTCCTTTCTTTTGATATCATCATGGATGTTCTACTGGGGCATCATGGTTGAATTATGAGGTATATTTATTTATGGGTTGACATGTGATTCCCTGTGACATAAAATTATTTGGATGGATGAGGAAACTTATAGTATGACAGACCATGAATGCATCATTCCACTATGGCATTAGATAAATAAAGTAAAGGATCACTGGTGGCTAGTTGAGCATTAATGAAGTAGGTTGATTGGTGTGATTTGGTTACTATTTATTTCACTATAGATACACTTGTATACATATGGATACTATCTAGGTAAATAATTAGTGGTGGCCTACCGAGTCTATACTCACACCTTTCATTAGAACTCTAGGAAATTATAGAATTTATGTTTTAGGGCATAGGTAAGGGTATGAGATCATCCTCATTATTCTAGTAGAGATATAAGCACAAGTGTTGCATATGTTGAATTTTGTGTTTTGCAGACGAGTTGGGTGGTTCTTTAGTGATGAACTATCAGTTTATTTTGGTTATTTTTTTCTTGTGCATATGTGATTACACATGATTGATTCATTTAATATTCTATGAATTCCATGATATATTATAGATATATTACATAAAATATTATATTATGTTGTTTTTTATGTGTTTATATGATATTGATCATTATTTATGTTTATACTTTCAATGTTGTTCTATCTTTTAAATTCAATGGTATAGTCTCCCTACTATCACTATTTAAACCCTTGCTGCTTATCAACATCCTCTAAAATACTGGGAGGCATTCCTAAGGTCTAGAGATTCTTTAATCTAGTTATGGTAGAGTGATCCAAGTCAAGAAATTACAAAGTGATATTAGAGAAGGATTTAGTAAAATTATATTGGAAGATTTTGTATTTCTATTTAGGCTATGGTTGTTGGAGGTTTAGGTAAATGGTGGAATTTGGAATAAATGTCATGATGTGTGATTGGCTAGTACAAGTATAAATTATAGTATAAGTTACTTGGGAAGCTAAGATTTTTTTTTGAGTTTATGGTTGAATTATTTGATTTGAATAAATTAGTATTTTATGTTAATGATTTCTATTTTAGACTCTTAGTCATGAGAGGCAAGAGGTAGTACTCATGCATTATTTTTTTCATGTAGGAATCACATGAAATACATGTACCTACTTATGATTTCCATTTTAGTCCTAGAATGGAATGGGTTATGGCTATTTACCCTATACAGTGTTTTCTCATATAGTTTCTTAGGGGAATTCTACTCAACCAGACCAACTATGTGATTATTGGTGTGAATAAGATTATAGATCCTATATGTGTGAGGTGTGTATGGTATTTGACCTTGATGTGGGTAGGTGGAGCCATGAGGTTATATGGTATGGGACTTGGGTGCGGTAGGGAAGTTTAAGGGCTAGTAGACTATACTGTATGCTACAACTTTCTCCATTTTTCATATCTATACTGTGATATTCATATTGGGTATGATATTTGGTTCTCAGTGAGATACCACTTAGATGGAATCTATTGGATCATCAAGAGGGTGAAGATATGGTGCCATTGAGGCATTCTCCAGATGAGACCCTTGAGGGAGGAGGTGATAATGATCCATATAAATAGGTTCTAGGATAAGAAGGTCAATTACAATAGCTAGAGAAGCTATGGAAGTTGTTGGATGAGCATCTCAAGCCAATCCTAGGATGGGTTTTTTCATAGTACTGATTAGTGTTATGCCATCCATGACATACTTGACATAATATTTCTATTCACAATATCCTCCTTTATTCCAGGGAGAGAGTGGACCCCTATTAGTGGGGTATTGGATTGATTTTTTGTAGAATTTTTTTTGATTATATCAAAATTCCACCATGGTGGAGGGTGAAGTTGGCTACATATATTCTCATAATACTAGTGAAATAACAGTGTAATGTATAGGTACCTAAAGTAAAAAAATTAGAGGATGAATTAGAAATATTTCAAGGTGGTTTTCTTTGAGAACTTCTTTCCTAGGATGTTGAGGGAAGATAGGGCCTGTGAGTTCATGAACCTAGTGTAGGGAGAGACTTCAGTTGTGGACTATGATGTGATGTTCACATATTTTATGCAGGTTTTAACAATATTGATGGGATATGAAATTTATAGTGTAATAATTAGAGGATGGTTTAGGATATACTATTAGAGTGTAGGTAAATATCTTTAGGTTAGAATCATTATCAAAGGTGGTGAACTAGGTGCTGATAGTAGAGTGTAATCTGGATGATGGGAGTACACCTAGCTAGAAAATGGTGATAAGAAAGAAAAGTAGTGGAGTTCTGGGTAGCTGGAAGTAGAGACATAAGGAGACCTAGAAGGGTATTTATGAAAGAGGTTCAATGCTATTACCATGGAGTGTGTAATTAGTGAGGTGATTACAATGTGGGAATATAGGGTATGTTTGAGACCAATGTGATTAATCATCCAAGGAGTGCTATAAATCTGACCATATGGGATAACTAGAGTAGCTTTTTCACATGGATTTTTAGTTAGCTGGGGGACATAGACTAGGTAAGTCTCAGATGTTTGAGATAGGATTAGGTGCTAATAGATAGAATTCAACAACACATGTGGCTCAAGGAAGTGGATTTGGTTCCCAAAAATGTGTCTAGTGTCCAATAGTGATCATAAATCCATAGGGGGTAAAAGTATTGGTTAATGAAGATTTGGGTCTACTGTATGTGATCAAAATAATATATTTATAGAAATCCGGGGATCCATCAATAGATATAGGTAGACCATGATCATATTGGTTTTTGTTTTTTATGATGGGTAATGGTGCATGGTGTGTGTATGTGATAAATATATTGACAAGATGATGGTTGATGTATGAGAATCAGATTTTATATAGGATCATAGTGGGAATAAGATATGAATTTTGACAACTATAGTGTTCATTAGAATATGGTATGATGTGGGGTGATATATGATGTTTAGAAAATGTGTTTACTAGGATGACAGATGAGTATAAAACCATTGTCATATTGAGTAGTTTGATTATGATGTGGTGAGGTAGGTGATTCCTATTGTGGGGAGTTCCCCTGGAAGGAATTATCCATTTTGAGTTATTTAGCTGAGATATTTTGGACCATAGTGATGCAATTAATATTGTTTTAGTTCTTTAAGAATGAAAAGAGTGGGATTATTAGGTTTTAGTAAGGGTTGGTTAGTGTAGGTTCTGAGATAACTTAAGGATGATTATTCATATGGTGGGGAGGTTATAACAGCCAAGGTATTCAGGAGTGGAAATTTTGGTCATTTATTAGATCAACCTATGTCTTTGGACCCCATAAAGGTGTTTGGGGTAGTGAAATAGGCCAAGAATTAGGTTTGATAGTTTTCTTGTGATTAGGGATAGAATTATATAACAAACAGAATACCACACCCTGACAAATGGGATCATAATATGGAAAATGGGTAACATTAGATAGAGTTCAGTGAAGAAATAAGGCCATGTTTTATCCAATTAGAACCATGACGTGATGTGTTTATGTAAACTTAAACATAAGGTTAAAGTCCTCATGCATGAGGGTAAAATTATTTAAGGGTAAATTACTCTTGAATGAGGGTGCAAAACTAAAATTTAAGGGTAAATAACCTATACACAATGGTTAATCTAATTTTCTAGATGACAAGTAAAAGCAAGAGATAAATTTGGGTCAGAAAAATGTTAAAGTATTTAACATGTAATGTTTTTACTGATATATAAGTGTCTACAAAATAGGGAAGATTTGATACATAAGGTTAATAAGAATTTTATTTATTATACACAAGGGTTACTCTAATACACGAGGGTCATAAAAATGATAAAGTATCAAACACATAAGAGTTAGAAAAATTATAAAGTATATGGTATGTAATGGTTGATCTAGATGTTATGTAAGGGTTAATTTAGATGATACACAAGAGTTAATCTGGATGATAAATAAGGGTTGATCAAAATAATATGTATGGGTAAGTCCATAATTGAAAAAAATTAACTGGGATGAAAGGAACATGAATCACATTGTGAGGGGTGTCTGGAAAGGGGAATCACACTATGAGCCAAGGGGTCATGACGTGATGTGCCTTATGCCCATTTTTCTTAAGTAATTAATTAATTGGTCAAATTAAATTTTAAAATATGGTTTTTATATCTTATTTTTTTAGTAAAATATGTATTCACTTACTCTCCTATCCTCTATGTATTTTTCTTTTTTTCCTCATGAGAGATCTCCATCAATTACTATTCATCTTCTATGATGTTCATTATAGGAAGTAGGCATATGTATATCTGAACATGGGTGTTTAAACTTGGTTTCTCTCACTATTTCCTTTTTTTCTATTAGTTGTACCCAAAATTAGGGGTTTCTCAAGATTAACTAATTTATTATAATCATATTCAGATCATCTAGAGTTTCTTGTAAAGTAGAGTCCTAATAACTCTAGGTAGGTGGTTCATATCTAATTCCTATATTATACATGTGATATGGGTTGTGTGATAAATGGGCGAGGGTAGGGTCATGTGAGTGACTAGAAATAGAACTACTTGTATTTTTTTTCTTAAGATACACATAGGGGTAGTCTCATATAAAAAATGGTGGAGTTATCTTAACATGGATTGGATTTCATGGTGGTGTGGTTTGATGGGAATTATTCCAAGTGGTGTGGATAAATTTTCCTAGGTTGTACAGATTGATATTGTTCAATGGGAATGTGATAGGTGTATCCATGTTGAATTTGGATGATTTATATCATGATATAGTTCAATGGTGTGATGTGAATGGTGTTAACCATTTCCATGGATGGTGATATATGTTCATAGAGTGTTTTCATAGGTTGTTGGTGATTTACACTCACCACATGGTTGAGACTATTGGGGTTGGGTGAAAAAAGTATAGATCCCTAAGGTGGTTTTTACCAGTGGTTTTTAGTGGTATCCTCCATAGATTTAGTGGCCTAGTGGTGATTGTGTTGGCCATCATTATAGTGGAGGGATACACCATTGGTGGAAATGATATTTTTCTGGTGATTGATACCGGATGGGAGCATGATTCTTATTGCATATGTGATATATGTTAGGTCCAATGTGTTGGGATTTGTAAAGGATGAGCGTCACTACTCCTTTAGTTATGTCAAGTTGTTCATATGATAGTTATTAAAGGGATGATACGACCATGGGACTTGTGATATGGTAGTGGACATGATATTAGGACATCATGGTTGAATTATGGTTATTTAGTTATGGTTTGGTATGTGATACTATGTGAAAAAAATTTGTTAGAAGGATGAGGGAAATTTTTGAATGATAGACCATGGATGCATCATTCCACTCTAAAATTAGCTAAATTAGGCAAAGTCTCACTTGTGGCTAGAGAAGCATGAGTGGATTAGGTTGAGTTTCATGGTTTGGTTTCCATTTATTTCACTTTTTATACATATGTATATGTATGAATATTATCTAAGGACACCATTGGTGGTGGAATATTGAGTTCATACTCACACTTTACATGGAACCTTGGAGATGTATTCAAAATTTATAGTTCATGGAAGAGTTAAGGGTAATGGATCTTTATCGAGATTATAGTGGAGATGGAAGTGCAGGTGGTGCATGGGACAAAAAATGCGTTTCATGGATGGGACAAGTGGTTACTTTGTGCCAAATGGAATTTTATTTTCCCTACTTTTGTAATTGTACATATGTGATCAACTTATGGTCTATTCATGAACTCTTGTATAAATGGCATGGAATATTATAGGTACATTACATGTTAGTTTTCATTACAATGTGGTTTTTATGCTATTCCATGATATTGATTATTATTTATGTTTGTGAATATATTATTATTATTTATTTTAAATTCAAGAGTATTGTATCCCCATTACCAAACTTTACAACCTTTCTGTTAGTTGACATGATTTGATATAAGGAGACATGCTTGAGGTCTAGTGGCACCTGATCCAGTTACCATAGAGTGAGCCAGGTCAGAAATTACAAACATAGCACGATGCAAAATAACATAGTTATTGTTATGGAAGAAGTGATCCATGTATTTGGTACTAGTGATTGAAATCAAATTTATAGGAATATGTATTACTTCTACAACATAAAAAATACGGGATGTGTATTATAAGGCATTCTAGGTATTGATTTTTCAATACAAATGGGTTTATTATTGGAATAAAATTAAAATGGAGGAATTAAAATTTATAAAAATATATTTTAGTATGGCAGGGTATAATGATAAATACTTCATAATGGTATCATATAATGAGTAATTATTTTATACATAGCATCCTATAAAAACAAACTGGTATGTGGTTATATTATTTACTAAAACAATTCCATAATTTAATGAAAATTCCATCAAGGATGATCCTTTCATTGGAACATCACAACAATTTCATAGTGTTCCCAATATAGATAGTATCTTGTTTGTGAGAGAGGACTACATGAACTATAATTGTATAATTCATAAGGTAACAGTTTTTTCCAAGCATTTCCCATTAGTTTTTGGGTGATTAGGGATATTTGGGAGGAAAATGGAAGAGCTGAAGTGTGGTTAAGTTGAAATTTCAACTACAGGGTGTTTATATGGTGTGAATACTTGATCTTCACCATAGGATTTATCTTGAGAAATAGCAGTGTACCTTATGGTGTGGGGTCTAGAGATAAGAGATTTTGGGTATCTTTGCCTCCTGATAGGTAGTTGTAGCATTGAGGTAGGTTACAACATAGCATCCCGAGGGATGAGTTTTTCTTATCACTATCTCTTGAGAGATAGATTTGATATGGGCTTGGGCTACATCATTGAGTATTAGTGTATTGGTTTCCTTGTCTCTATTTTTTTTGAGTATTTCTACAACATATACATTGGGTTATTCCATGTTGTTAACCCGTGGTTTTAGGATCGGGTTTGACTAGGATTTTAGAAAGGAATGATATGTAGGGATCTTCACTATGGATTATAGAGAGACTCTTCAACTGGGATTCTTACAGTGTGGAAATACTTTGTATGCCATAGAATTAGAGAAACCCTATCTATAATAGAGTAATCAAGGAGGATGTTCCATCTTTATATGTTTTAATATCCGAGTATAATTTATAAAGTGAATCCAAAATCTTCATAATTTTTCCTTTATCCACCAAACCCATGGTGACCCAAGTCCCTTTTTCAAAATCCTTTTAGTCTACCTTTCTAGGCTTAACCACTAGATTCTAGAAATTAAGACTTGTTTATTTGAGGTTGGTATTCTCATATCCAATGGTTCTATTCTCTTTAGTTCTTCTATCTCTATGATATGGCAGGTTTTTATTTTCATTTTCTTGTTGTTTTTATTGATGAATGATGGATGGTTCTTATTGGGGTGATATTTTTGGGATTGTTGGTTCATCATGGAAGAGGTAATTGGATTTTAAAACTTAGTGTCTCATTATTGATTGGATAACATTGAGATATTCATGTTGAGGTAAGGGATTCATTAAATTTATTTGTTTTAATGTAAAAGTGTGGGATTATCATAATATAATCTTTTGCGTAATGGTGTAATCAGCATAATAAATATAAAAACTCTATATTAAAGTAATAATGTTTCTTGTTTTTGAGTTTTGTTATATCATGTATATGTCACTATGTTGTTATTGTCTCTTGTTTTTCTAGATAGTGTGATATCTAAATGTTGTGGATTTTATTCTATTTAGAGTGGTTAATTTATTAGAAATTATAAAAACAATGAAAATTCAGAATTATGATGATGTGATTAAAGAAAAAGGTATTAAATAAAGAAATTTCCTTCCTTGAGTTTAATTAAATATAGATGTATGTTTGTTTTGATTCATGTTTGTTGATAGCTGATAAGGTATAAGTTGATTGTTGCTTAAAACATATGCATAATAAACTGGTTTACTCAATATAGAATTAAAATATTTTTTTGCTAAAGATGAATGTTTTGGGTTGAGAGATCCTAGTCTTTATCATGGAAGGCTTTAATTCCTTGATTCCATGGCCTTAGCACATTTTACAATGTATGAATTTTTTTAAATGAATATTGTAATGTCCTAACCCTATTCCACTAACTAGTTCTTCGAGCCGGTTTGTTATGTGACCTCAGACATTCCCCTAATATTTCATAGGCTAGAGACTAATAGCGAGGGTATGATATATCATGTGGGGAGACTATACCCTCTTTATCAGAGTAATCCACAATAGATAAAATAAGAACCAAGAGAAACAAAAAATAAATAATAATCATGAAATATGAAAATGATCTCCCAAAATTGGGTACATGACCACAACCAAACAGTAACTATTCCATGTCATGTCATATAGTTCCAATTGCAAGGAGAACCAAAAAAATAAGAAATGCTAAAAAATATCCAAAATGGGTCCTGATACCAAGTCCAGTTGCCTCATCCATGCACATCCCTGAGTCCCAAATCAACCCTCTATCATAGGGACTTTTCCCTTATCCTAACCTGTAACCATGAAGTTTTCTTGGGTACCCAATGACAGACTGAGAAGGGTGTGATTAAAACTTAGTAGGTGAACACCAAAAATGTCTAAAAAATATCCAGTCTAATATAGTGTATACAGAAGTAAAAAAATTAATGAAAATAGAAAATAAAATAGGTTATATAATTTAACATTTATTATATCAATTACTTTATTCCTTGTTCCATGTTCTACCCATATCTCATCAAACCTTCTTCGGACCATGTTAGTCATCTGAGCCATGTTTCAAAGGGCCATAGGTTAGAAAACATGGAGCCTTAATCCATGAATTTGATTTAGATTCAGAACTCCACGTTCGACCATACCAACCTAGATATAGAGCACCATGTCCATACACTTAGGTTTAGAAGCAACAATCCATTAACCAAAAAACTACTATGCACTTGGGAGCCTGGAGTATCAGTATGGACCACCCATGGGAGAGGAGCATCAGTCCAAAATCCCACTACCATTTATCATATTCATATAGGCTCATCATCATTAACCATTTTATTACAAAAAACCACAAGGGTGCACCATTTCTATTTAATCACATTTCCATGATTCTTTACAATCATCATGTTCTCAATTCCCAACATAATTCCATTTTACTATTTAACACATTAAAAACATTTATCATCCTTATTAATCTATTTTACCATGAGGCCAAGATCCATTAATCCATTTCTCACATCCATGCATTTATACACCATCATTTACTTTACTCTTCAAGTAAATCCAAACATCCCATATTACCATGTTACTGAGTTTATCAAATTTACAATTAGTTTAATATCATAAAATTTTTGATTTATCATTTAACTTATCAATATTTCACGTTCAAGGGAGTGTCCCACTCCATTGGTGTTCATAGGCCAAGTAAACTCATCCTCATCAAATCCCACATGGATCATGATGGGTTTAATTCATCACTCAATTAACCCAAATACAATTTCCTACTAAGGAAACCAAATGCACAACAATAATTCACCACAACACAAACAAATACACATTAAATAGGGCATCAATACTATGAGATAAAACTTATAGACCACCAACCTCAAGTTTATAAATGGATGCCCGCTTAACCTTATCCTTGATTTGAACTCAAACACCCTAAAATAAAAAACTTATAATCTAATTTAAAATGAATATTTTAGGGATTCATAAGGATAATTACAACTACACAATCTCTTTTCTAGAAAATATAAGCAATAAGAGTGTTAGAATCACTCAGATCTTTGATTTGTACCCAAGCACACTCCAAATGCTCATGAATCGAAGGAGAATAATCACTTAGAAGCTTAGGAAGAATATGTTCATATCCCTTGTTATTATAGGGTGATTTGGTAGTAAAATAATGAGATAGTTCATAAATCCTGAGGGGGAAAATAGTAAATTCTTCCTCTTTAATGAGGCACATGATTTGGCCACATGGTTGGCCAAACTGTATGCCAACTGTGCACTACTCTCTCTCCAAGAGGGGATTGGGTCACACAATCTCCTAGGAGCCCACATGATTTAAAAAAGAGTGCATTAGAAAAGTGAAATGGATGTGTATAAGTTTTCATGTTTTGTAGGCTCCCCCTTTCATAGCTTGTCAACTGTGCACCCTCCCCCTATAGGCTATAGCTTAAGGTTCATGGTTACCATTAATCATGTGCTAACTATGAACCCTCCCAAAAATAGCCTATTTTCTTCTATTTTCTTGCAATGAACCCCCAAGGAACCCTTGAAAATCTCTATATACTTAGGAAACAATTAATTAACCATAAAATAAAAGAGTTCAACCAAAACTTAAATAGAGAATCACTCATTAGAATTTCAGGATCTTATAACCTCCGTACCTTATAACAAATCACCCTCGAGCTGCACTCCCAAGCATTACTAAATCTCCAAGGTAAAAAGATCAGGCCACTAGGTCCTCATGTATACCTCCCTATCAAAAGTATCCTCTTGAACATTACCATACTTCCAAAACACTCCAACCAACAACATATTCTTGCCCTGTAATATTTTCTCATTGCGATCCACAATACAAATCAGATGCTCCTAAAAGGATGCATCAACCTCAATATCTACATTGATCACATGATAAGGGTTGGGGTGATACTTCTAAAGCTATGAAACATAAAAAATATTATGTATTCCACTATATTGCTATGGAAGATCCAATCGGTATGCTATCAACTCGATCCTCTCCATAATCTCAAACGACCCGACATACCTAAGATCCAGATTGACATTTTTCAGATTTAGATGGGGACCCAACCTTGGAAAAACTTGAAGGAACACATGATCACCTATTAAAAACAATATAGGTTTATTAATTCAATCATCATACGACTTCTATCTACTTTGATCCATAACCATATGATTTCGAATCAACTGAACCTTCTCTGACATATGCTATATGAGACTCAACCCCCAAACTCTAATTCTCCTACTCCCATCCAACATAATGGTGATCTACATGGAATCACATAGAGAACCACATATGGTTCTATCTGAATGGTATCATGGAATTTTTTTATGTGAACTCAATAAGCGCCATGTGTATTTCCCAGGTTTCACCAAAATCAAGGACACATGTTCTCAACATGTCCTCTAGCACCTGGATAATATGATTTGATTGGCCCTATGTCTATGGGTATAAATATTTACTCAGGTGTACCTAGGTACTAAGCACTTTCTGCAAGACTTTCCAGAAGTGTGAAGTAAAATGTGGATCATGATCTAAAACAATACTTCATGGAACCACATGCAACCATACTATATCCCGAACATACATTCCATCCAACATATCTATGATAAAATTCCATGGTGACATTGTCCCATTTACATTCCAGAATGTATAAAGGATATAGTGTATCACCCAACCATTGATGCTTGATCTTCTCCTACTGACAGGCGTATCACTGCATTACGAAACCTACAACCTCTTTCTTCATCACTAGCCACCAAAACAATCTATGAAGATTACAATATATTTTGATCAAACCAGGATACACTGCACAATTTGAGGAACAAAACTCACACATTATCTCCTCTCACATACAAAAAGTCACAAAAACACATCCATGAACATAAAAACTCTCTCCATCATCGACTGCCTAGTTGGAATGTGTCTCCCCACCTTCAAGGATTTCCCTTAAGGCCAAGTATTTTAGATCCTCATACTGCTCTCTTTGAATCTACCCAAAAGTGTGGAATCAACCATTAAGGATGTGAGGGTGATATTTACCTGTGCCTATTGAAACTTTATATGCATCTCAGTGAAAAAGTCCATCATCTTATAATTAGAATTGGACTCCTAAAATTCCTCATTTTGTGTCTTTCATCTCAAAGAATCTACAACACTGCTCTCTTTTCTTGCTGTATAGTCCAATTTTTCTGAATGGCCCAAAGGCCTTCAGTTTTTATTTATTTTTGATAATCACCCTTTTAAGGGATGATGTGTAACCCTTACATGGACTTTAGGCTTAGACATACATTACATGACCCAGAGTCCTTAAAGGAATTCATCCCAAACAGACTACCTGAAACTTCCCCTCCCCAGCAAATATCTTGATGTCATCTCTCCAACTTCGCAAGGCTTGTCATCTAGTTGTCCTATGAAGATATAAACATGCCTGATACCAATGAAAATTCCATACCCTCTGATTATTCTAATTCAAAGTTGAAAGATTGTATATACTCAACCCACATTCACTATTAGAGGTTCAAATCCCATTGAGAAAAGATGTACTTTAGGATTTTATTATCGGTATACACAATAAATATTTCTCCCAATAGGTAGTGCTTCCTACACTTTAAATCATATACCACCATGACTAACATGAGGTCGTTTGTAGGGTAATTTTAGTCACACAACCTTAACTATCAATACCCATAGTTCACGACTTGATCTCCCCACATTAACAATGATCCAAGTCTAACCCCAAATGCAACACAAAACAAGGTTTAATCCTCACCCGACTTATGTAAGATCAAAATTGGTGTGGTATTAATATTCTTATTTAGCTCATGGAAGGTATTCTCACATGTTCTAGACCATTCAAACATGACACCCTTCTTAGTCTAGCCTGAAAGCGGTGTATCCAAGAGAGAAAAGTACTTGATAAACCTTCAATAAAATCCCACCAAACCTAGAAACCTTTTCATTTAGAAAACATTATTGGGATTCTCATAATATAAAAATGATTTAAATTTCTCTAGGTCTACTGACACACCCTCCTTAGAGATAATGTGACCCAGTAATTGAACCTTGTCGCTCCAGAAACTACACTTTGATAGCTTGGCATATAGCTGATGCTCTCTCAACGTACTCAAATTGATGTCAAGGTGTTTTTCATGATCTCCATGAGTTTGGGAGTACACCAAGATGTCATATACATATACAACCATAAAATAATCAAGGTACAAGTGGAATATTCAGTTTATCAATGCCATAAAAACTTTAAGAGTGTTCTTCAACCTGAATGGAATCACAACAAACTAATTAAAACCATCCTACTTATGAAAGTAGTCTGTGATATATTAGAAGGTTTTACCCTTATCTGATTATATCATGACCTCATATCGATCTTGGAGAACACATAAGCGCCCTTAATTTGGTTTAAAAGATCACCAATACATGGAATAGGATACTGATTCTTAACTTTCATCTAATTCAACTTCTGGTAATCAACACAAAACCACAATTTCCCATCATCCTTTTTAGAAAAAAACACTAAAGAAACCCAAGCTGACATACTTGGATGAATAAAACCTTTATCATCCAATTTTCCCAATTGAGACTTAAGTTCTTGAAGTTTTGCCGATGACATTCTATATGGAGGAATAGAAACTATATTAACTCTATGAATTATCTAAATTATGTACTCAATATATCTATCTCTATCTCTTAGGTGGAATCCATAAGAAGTCCTTGAAAAATACATAATGGAACCAATCCACCATAGGAGGAAATAAATCCTTCTATACCCTCCCATCATCAAGAACAAGACATGCCACTTGGGCTTTGACCCGACCTAACTACTGATGAACTGGCCTAACATTGCCTACCTAGATATCTCTATAACAACCCTGCTATTTATTACATACATAAACATGATTTATTACATAAACTCTTCACTTGATACATAATGGTAGATCGAGATGTCTAGTGTCTTCGGGGATTAGGAACATTACATAACAACTTAAAACATGAAACACAACATCTTTATTGAAAACTTCCTTTACATGACCACTACATTCCCTCGTACTTAGCATTTCATGAGATTACCAGAGGACATGCATAAGAAAAGGGTGAGCTATAAATCCCAGTAAGGGAATAAAAATGGAATAACATGAGGAATAAAATACATGTTAGACAACAGTAATATCAATGGAGCACAAGAGAAACATGAACATAAAGGCATTATAAATCATGAAAATCATAACATGGAGATGTGGAAACAACACTTAACAAGGAATTAGCATGACCCAAAGCTCATTGCACATAGAGCATGAGTAAATTCTCATTTCACTTGAAGAATGAGAAAAACCTCATTGCAATTTAATTATCATTAGTCAACACCCATTTCACATAACGTATCATGATACTATACTTTACCCAATGTATTGGAGCGCTATCAGGGCACACCCTTCTTAATCATTTCATTTCATGCATAAGTGTGCCACATAAATCATATAACATGGATTCATAAAACATCATAATTTATTCCACGATAAAGGAATGTGGAATTCATACATAAAACATTATAATCAATAGGTAAATGTTCATAAAGGTGAATACCCTTGATAGATAAATGGGCATGGTATTCACGACACAATGACATTGTCTTGGAAAATCACGGTGTAATTTCGGCAACATAACGATGTGACATAAGGATTCATAAAAAGGGTTGATGAGAGAGAAAAGGGTGTCTCATCACAAGTACATGAAATGGAAAGTAAGGGCGTAATATAGATACATGTACCAACATAAGTAATGGAATTTGGATTCATAATACAAAAGAATTGCTTGAATGTAAATGAGGAGAGAGAAATCCCTTACAGAATTTAGGCATGGTAACGGGTATACATGGAAGGAATAAATGAGAGAGAAATGGTTCTCTCAACATTCAAACATAAAGTGGATAGTATAGGGGAGGTCTGAAATCATACCCCAACATTTATACTTGAAAATAAAAGGGCATAACAATATAATGAAACTTGGATAAAATGAGAAAGGAAGGAATCCCTTACTTGGAAATGTGATCCCAAAGGCTTGGGAGGGGCATGAGAGAGACTTATTGGGAGCTTGGGCACCTTGGTAGGATTCTAGAGAGAGGAGGGCAGGGGTTTGTCGAACGCTAAAGGATTTGAGTGAGGAAGAAGTGGGAGCTTGGGTGGGTTTATATAGGAAAGGAGATAAAATTCTTTATTCTTAAGGTTTGGGACACCACACAATAAACTAATCAAAACAACAAACCAGACCATGGTTTTTTCCCATGGTTTTTTCTAAAGGGGATTGGAAAAAAATATTTTATAAGGCCAATGGAAAAACTTCTTAAAATAATTGGTTTTATTATGTGGAGATGAGTCACACTCTCAAGGAAATCAATTTAAAAAGCTAAAATGTTTTATAAGTCTTGAAAGGTCCACTAAAGCATTGTAAAATAAATCAAACAAAACTAAAATCACATTATTTTAATGCTAAAACATATATTGTCTGAACATAATGTTTAGAGTATTTTATTATATCACTATTGGGTCATTATGATGTCATAAAACACATTATATATTTAAACAGTATTTAATTTTTACCCAAAAATTCGACTCTAAGAAAATTATGAAAAATTCAATATTGGATAATTTCGATTTCCTTATTCCAAAAATAGTATTCATTTTATCTAAATAAATTTCTAAATATGTGAATTTTTACTTTTAAAAAATAAAAACCGGCATTTATCGAAAATTCATGGGTTTTGACAAAGACAACTTTCGAACCTTAATAAAAAATTACATTTGCATTCATAAAAATTTTATGATCATTTATACTTAATTAAAGTAATTTAATAATAATAATATTTTATCAAAATATTATTTAATTCAAAAATCTATTAATTTATCAAAATAGACTCCTTATTTGAAAATTAAATAAACATACTATTTGTGCTTTAAAAACTATTTACAGAGTTACAATAATAAAATGAATGTATATTCATTATTATATAAAAAAATAATACACATAATAATAGTGCTAGGGTCATGTTACATAACCCCTTATAACAAACACATAAGACCTTAGGGTAAGGTGCTCGATGGTGGTAGACTCTTGGGTTGGCTCGAATAACATCGCTCGAGTGGTAATCTCTATCAAATTACACTTCTCCCATAGGTGGTTTTGCTCAAGCTTAATGTATTCCAGCTCTGCTTGGGATTGGTCAAGAGTGATGCCCAATGACGCCCCCTCCTTTCCATGCTTTGAAAAATGTGCTTCGTATGGGGAAAGTCTACTGGATGAGGCCATCACTTCCTTTGTCTGAGAAAATTGGATTTGTTAAAGTCCTATATTTATACTAATCACGTGATCACTATTCAATGACTATATTAGAAATAGTCCCAATTCTTAATTGTATTTTAAAATCCAAAAACATAAAACCAATGAAGTGCATAAGTTTTATATACCCATGATAAGGCATTTAAATAGATCAAGAGAAATTTTCATTAATGAATGTTTTAGTCATTACAATCTTCTCCCCTTAAGAAATTTCACCCTCAAAATTTCCTTTTACCATACTAAAATAGATGTGGGTGACTCTGCTTCATCACTTCTTCTGATTCCCACGTTGTTTCTTCAAACTTGTGGTTTTTCCACAACACTTTAACAAGGGGAATTATCTTATTTCATTGAACTTTTTCTCTATGATATAAGTTCTTTACCAATTTCTCCTCATAGGATAGATTTTTCTCTAGCTGTAATAACTCTGAATAGAGTACATGTGAAGGGTTTGGTATGTACTTAATAGGGATACATGAAAGACCTCATGTACTTTGGCCATGGTAGGTGGAAGTGATAGTTGATATGCCACAACCCCGACACGATCAATAATATCATAGTGCCTAATGTACCTAGGACTTAATTTCCCTTTATTTCCAAACCTCATGACCTTATTCGATAGAGATATGCATAGAAATTCCTTGTCTCTAATTTTAAACTCAAGGTATTATTGATAGTTATCTATATAACTCTTCTGTCGACTCTGGGTTTCCTTGATATGCTACTGAAAGGTTTTCACCTTCTCCACCATTTCTTCGATCATTTATGGTCCTAGCATCTTACACTCACCAACTTCATCCCAACATGCCAGTGTTATGAACCTCTTCCCATATAGGGCTTCATAAGGTTCCATTCAGATGCTCGAGTGGAAACTATTGTTATAGGATAATTCAACCCGAGGAATATATTGATCCCATCCTCCTTTAAAGTCTATTGAACATGATCTTAACATATCTTCTAGTGTCTGAATAGTTCACTCAGATTGGCCATCATTTTGAGGATGATAGGCCATAATGAAGTTCAGTTCAGTGCTTAGAGCATGTTGGATACTTTTCCAGAACTTTGAGGCGAATCTTTGATCATGATCGGATACAATAGTTAGTGGTACTCCATGTAGCCTTACCACTTCCCTGATATATATCCGTGCCAGTTGATCCAATGATAAATCTTCCTAAATTGCAATCAAGTGTGTAGAATTTGTAAGAAAATCCACAATAACCTAGATTTCATTGTTTCCTTTGGATCTTCGGAAGTCTAGTGACAAAGTCTATGGTGACGTTCTCGCATTTCCATGCTGGTATGGGCAATGGTTCCATCATCCCCTTAGAATTTTACCTCTCTGCCTTCACATGCTAACACACCAGGAACTTTGATGTATACTCAATGATGTCATTCTTCATATTATCTCACAAATAATTCTCTCATAGATCTCAATATATCTTGATGTTTCCTAGGTGAATAGAAAAATTTGAACTATGTGCATCATCCAAAGTTCCTTCTTCAACTCCGGACTTGATGGAACACATAGTCTTTTCCCAAATCTCACAATTCCTTCTTCATTAACATTGAACTACGTGGATTTACCTTTTTTGGTAGCTTCCAATTTCTTTTGAATTCCCACATCATCCTTTTGAGCATCCTTTAACCTTTCTAAAAGATATGGTTGAGAAATAATTTGTGAAAGGATTGATGTTATTCCCTTATTTATGATTCCCATGTCCATATTCATCAAATATAAGAATGTTGGATCATTCTCAATTATCATCAATGATAGAATCGCTGGGTCCATTCTACTTAGAGAATCCACCACCTTGTTCTCTTTCCTAGGGTGGTAATGGATTGAACATTCATAGTATTTGATCAGCTCTAACCATCTTTGTTGGCACATGTTCAACTCTTTCTGTGTGAATATATACCTGTGGATTTTATGGTCTGTATATATTTCACACTTCTCCCCAAAGAGATAATACTACCAAATTTTTGAAGCGAAGATCACTACAGCCAACTCCAGATCATGTGTTAGATAATTCTTCTCATGAACATTCAATTTCCTTGAAGCAAAGGCAATGAATTTGTCATTTTGCATCAACACACAGCCCAAGACCTTCTTTGAAGCATCACTGAATACCACAAAAAGTTCTCCAGTTTTGGGTAAAGTGAGCACACGCGCAGTGATAAGACTCCTTTTCAACTCCTTGAAGATTCATTTGCATTCATCACTCTAAGAAAACTTTACTCCCTTACGAGTTAGCTTGGTAAGAGGGTTTGACAATTGTGAGAAATTTCTCACAAATCATAGATAATATCTAGATAAACCCCAAAATCTATAGATATTCATTTTCGATGTTGGCCTCGACCATCCTTCTATTGAAGTTGTCTTGGAGGGATCCAAAGATATTACATTGCTTGTGATTATATGACCCAATAATGAGACATCCTTCAACCAGAACTCATACTTGTTATAATTTTCATAGACATTCTCCTTTCACTAGGTCTCTAGTACAGTTCTTAGATGCTCCTCATGCTCCTCATTGGTTTAGGAGTATATTAGAATATCATCTATAAAAATACCAAAAAATTGTCAAGGTAATATCTAAATACTATATTCATCAAGTCCATGAATATTACTGGATCATTGGTGGGTCCTAAAGGCATTACTATTAATTCATAGTGCCCGTATCTTATATGAAAAGAAGTCTTAGGGATATCTTCCTTCTTCACCCTTACTTGATAATATCCTGACCTAAAATCTACATTAGAGAAGTATGTTAATCCACACAGCTGATCGAACAAGTCATCAATTTAGGGTAGACGACACTTGTTCTTTATTGTGATTTTGTTGAGGTCACAATAATCGATGAAAAGTTTCATTGACCTATCATTCTTCTTGACGAATAGGACTGGTGCACCCCATGGTGAAGCACTTGGGCATATAAACCATTTATCTAGATTCTCCTGTAGTTGTTTATTTAGCTCCTCAAGCTCCACAATAACCATTCTATATAGATTCTTGGATATTTTCAACATCCCAGGTATAAGATCAATTGAGAATTCAACATGTCTTCTAGGGGGAAGACTAGGAAATTCCCCAGGAAACACTTCAGTGAATTCCCTCACAATAGGCATGTCTTCAAGGATGGTTGTGTCCTTAGACTCAATTATCTAATCCAGATACGTGTTCTAATGGGGAATTAATATCCATGATTGAGATGATGGAACTAAAGAAGATTCATCCTACTCTTTGCACTTGTACAGAACTAGGGGTCGTTCTCCACATGGAGAGTTATTTCCCTCTCACAAGAATTTATGTTGGCTATATATAAGGAAAGCCAATCCATGTTGAGAATTGCACAAAATTATACCAGAGGGAGTATTATAAGGTTAACCGGGAAGTTCAATCCACAAATTATGATAGGAGAGGATTTATATTCATGGGTTGCAATGATTGCCCCATTTTCCATACTCACCGACACCTTCACTTCCATGATTTGTGGTGGTGTTGGGATTATTCTACTAAACTTTTGGGATATAAAAGAATGAATAGAACCAGAATCAAAAATTACATTCTCTATTATTGAATGAATAACCATCACACCTATCACCACTTAATTGTTAGGGTTCACTTCGGCAGTTGTGATGGAAAAAGATCTCCCTTGCTACCTTGGAGGTTGTTGGTTTCCTCTGAAAACCCTTGGCTTAGGGCACTGATTTGCAAGATTCCCTAGTTCTTTATAGTTGAAGTAATGAAAAATGCGTTGAGATTTGAATAGAGTGTTCCTATCCTCTGTCGCAACCATGGGTTTTTCTTGTCGGAAGTTAACAACCAGGTGTCCTTCTCTTTCACACCTAAATCATTTCTTCGCCCCCTTCAAGAAATTTCCGGGGTGATTCTTTCTGCAACTTTGGAAAGTGTGGTGCTAGATCTTCTTAGAACCATTGGATTTATCCATCATACCACAAAAATTGAAGTACACCTTATGCTTATTATCCCCATGATAACCCTAAGATTATCCAATCTCTATTTTTACCTTAATATCACATCAAAAAATTTCATCGTAGCTGTCGAAGTCACGGATCGCTAGGGCTTTCCATAGGCTAGGTTTTATCCCACCAAAAAAGAGGTCAACATTTCATTCAGGGGTAACGACAAAGCCAAAAGTGTATCATGCAACCCTTGTAAAGTTTTCCTTGTACTCTCTAACAAATTCTCCGTCTTTGTTCTTGAGGGAAAGGAAGTACCTTTCTATCTTAAGTTGGAGGGTGCATCGAAAATATTTGTTGAAAAACATTTTCCAAAAATCCTTCCATTCCAATGCCTAGATATTCTCCTTAGGCTTTATATTTTTGATCAATGTCCACCATTTATCGGCTTCAGCTTCCATACAATAAGCTACCAGAATAACCTTGTCTTTTTCAGAACATTGAAGGATAGAGAATATCTTTTCAATGGAGTTGATCCATTATTCAGTGATTGAGAGATTAGATGATCCATTAAAAGTAGGAGGCCTTTGACTCATGAAGCTCTCGATAGTGACTTGTTCTTTCTTAGTTGGGGTTGATCATTCCTCTTGACCCATATTTCTATTCAAATCTTGGGTTAACTGATAGAGAATCGTGACAAAGTTCACGATTCCTGCTCCCATCAGATTGGGATCTCATTAGCACAGTCATCACATTGATCTTCACATTGGTTGTTAGCCCGAGTCCTCATATTACCAGACATTGGCTGAAATAAAAGGAAAGTTAGGGGTAACACATAATGGGTAATCCAAGGACAAAATAGATGACTTATAAATATCTTCTATTTCCTTAACTTATAAATCTATAAGCTTCAATATATGTTATCCATGATCTACTTTCTAACAAATATTCTTAGGGGATTTTTTTTAATTCCCTTAATAATGGTTCATACTAAGCTTGTGAATTTACCAATGCATATCCCCCGGGAGTGTCGTAACCAAGAGTGCAGCAAGTCCCATTGTCATGTACCAGGATACCCTGGGTCAAGCCCGAAACTCCTTGTCGGGATTTTCACCCCTAGGTATATCTGTGCCAGAGCCGCATCTACCTACTCCTATCTAGACGGAGATGTATTTGGTTGATAAACCACTTACTCAATACCCAAAAAAATATAGGGATTTTTTTATTATACTTAGTCTTGTCTCTAAGGCTTCACACGGGTTTTCTAATACTAATCCCAAAAATAACTAAACCTATCCTTTGATATCAACTATTACAACCCTGCTCTTTATTACACACTTAAACATGATTTGTTGAATAAAAAATTAACTTGATACAACATGGAAGATTGAGAGTTATAGTTTATTTGGGGCTTAGTAACATTACATAACCACCTAAAACATGAAACATGACATCTTTATTGAAAACTTACTTTACATGACCACTACATTCCCTTGTACTTAGCATTCCATGGGATAACTTGAGGACATGCATAAGAAAAGGGTGAGCTATAAAGCCCAGTAAGGGAATAAACATGGAATAATATGAGGAATACAATACATGTTAGAAAATAGGAATATCAATGGATCACAAGAGAAACATTAACATAAAGGCATGATAAAGCAAGAAAATTATAACGTGGAGATGTGGCAACAACACTTAACATGGAATTAGCATGAGCCAAGGCTCATTACACATGGAGCATGATTAAATGATCATTGCGAATGAAGCATGAGTAAATAATTGTTGCACTTGAATTTTCATGAGTCAAAACCCATTGCACATGACTTATCATGATACTATACTTTATCCAATGCATTGGAGAGCTATCAGGGCGCACCCTTCTTAATCATTTAATTTCATGCATAAGTGTGCCCCATGGATGATATAACATGGATTCATAAAACATAATCATTTATTCCACGATAAAGGAATGTGTAATTCATAACTGAAACACTATAATAAATAGTTAAATGTATATAAAGGTGAATACACTTTATAGATAAATGGGCATGGTATTCATGACACAATGACTTTGGCTTAGAAAATCGCGGTGTAATTTCGGCAGCATAATGGGGTGACATAAGGATTCATAAAAAGGGTTGATGAGAGAGAAAATAGTGTCTCATCACAAGTACATGAAATGGAAAGTAAGGGGTTAATATAGATACATGTACCAATATAAGTAATTGAATTTGGATTCATAATACAAAAGAATTGCTTGAATGTAAATGAGGAGAGAGAAATCCCTTACAGAATTTCGGCATGGTAACAGGTATACATGGAAGGCATTGATTAGAGATAAAGGGGTATATAATCATTCAAACATAAAGTGGATAGTATAGGGGAGGTGTAAAATTATACCCCAACATTTATATTTGAAAATAAAAGGGCATAACAATATAATGAAACTTGGATAAAATGAGAAAGGAAAGAATCCCTTACTTGAAAGTGTGATCCCAAAGGATTGGGAGGGGCTTGAGAGAGAATAATTAGGAGATTGGGAACCTTGGAAGGATTATAGAGAGAGTAGGGCAGGGGTTGGTCGAACTACAAAGGATTTGAGTGATGAGGAAGTAGGAGTTTTGGTGGGTTTATATAGGAAAAGAGAGAGAATTCTTTATTATTTAGGTTTGGGACATCACACATTAAACTAGTCAAAAACACAAACCATACCATGGTTTTTTAACATGTTTTTTTACAAAGGGGAGTGGAAAACAATATTTTATATGTCCAATGGCCTAACTTCTTAAAATAATAGGGTTGCTTATGTGGAGATGAGTCACACTCTCAAGGAAATCAATTTAAAAAGCTAAAATGTTTTATAAGTCTTGAAAGGTCCACTAAAGCATTGTAAAATAAATCAAACAAAAATAAAATCACATTATTTTAATGGTAAAACATATATTGGCTGAACATAATGTTTAGAGTATTTTATTACATCACTATTGGGTCATTATGATGTCATAAAACACATTATATATTTAAACAGTATTTAATTTTCACCCAAAAATTCAGCTGTCTTAGAAAATTATGAAAAATTCACCATTGGATAATTTAGATGTCCAGATTCCAAAAACAGTATTCATTTTATCTAAATAATTTTCTAAATATGTGATTTTTTTACTTTTAATAAATAAAAACTGACATTTATCGAAAATTCATGGGTTTTGACAAAGACATCTTTCAAACCTTAATAAAAAAATTACAATTGCATTCATAAAAAATATATGATCATTTATAATTAATAAAAGTAATTTAATAATAATAATATTTTTTTAAAATATTATTTAATTCAAAAATCCATTAATTTATCAAAATATATTCCTTATTTGAAAATTAACTAAAAATAATATTTGTGCTTTAAAAACTATTTACAAAGTTACAATAATAAAATAAATGTATATTCATTATTATATACAAAAATAATGCACATAATCATAGTGATAGGGTCTTGCTACATAACCCCTTATAACACCCTCATAAGGCCTTAGGGTAATGTGTGCGATGGTGACAGACTCTTGGTGTGACTGAGATAATATCGCTCAAGTGGTAGTCTCTATCAACTTCCACTTCTCCCATAGGCAGTTCTGCTCAAGCTTAACGTATTCAAGATCTGCTTGGGCTTGGTCAAGAGTAAATCCCAATGATGCCCCCTCCTTTCAGAGCTCCGAAAAATGAGATTCATATGGGGAAAGTCTACTGGATGAGGCCATTGCTTCCTTTGTTTGAGTTAATTGGATTTCTTAAAGCCCTATATTTATACTAATCATGTGATCACTGTTCAATGGCTATATTAGAAATAGTAACAATTCTTAATGGTTTTTTAAAATCCAAAAACATAAAACCAAGGAAGTGAATTAGTTTTATATACCCATAATAATACATTTAAATAGATCAAGAGAAATTTTTATTAATGAATGTTTGGGTCGTTACAATCTCATTCCCCATAATGAACATATGTGTCACCATCAAGAGACTTAAATGTCACCCTTCGGTGATAATAGTCCATAAGGGATCCTTGCAACACCAACCTATCCATACAAAATATCAGTTAAAAACAAGACATATCAAGCATAAACAAGTCCCAAAAGAAGTGGTACCCACCAACCTCGAGAGTACACTCCTTACATTGTCGGACATTTTGTACTTGTACCCTTAATAGTGTGTCAATCAACATAACCCCACATAGATGTTCTAATTTTAAACCAAAAAAAATTACAAACTAAGTATATATAAAATAATGTGAGGCCTCGATATCAAATAAATAACTAACAATCATGGAAGCTATAAGAGTTGTACCTCAAATAGTCAATGGGCTAGCCTCGCCACCACCAGGTGTAGGCTAAACTGCATGAAGCTCAATTTCCCCTATAAATTATTCTATATTATAAGTTTCCAGTGTTTTACTACCATTATTATTAGGATTCTCCTTCCCTAATGTAACATGTCCCCCTCCCTTACTATTACGGCTGGTGGAACTCCAAATTCCTGACTGATATGGAGTAGGTGACCCCTTCCTATGCTTTGTACTAGCCTAGATCCTCCACCACTGCCTACTTGATATGGGTTCCTATAGAACCTCTATATATGACCCATTATTTCACATGATAAACATTCCATTGGTGGTCATGGACACTGACCTCACATGTTTCCTGGCCTGCCACAGTGATAGTAGATGACCGAGCTACTCCCCTGGGAAAGGGTTCCTCTTCCCTGATTAATCTGCCTTCCACTAATCTAGTAGAAAATCTCATAATGAAATTACCTAATATTGTAAAATGTACCACTATATTTTATAACTGTAATTATTGGTCCACCACCAAAAGGTTTATTCAATTTCCCTTCAAAAATGAGATCCTAATCCTCCACCTCAACAAACCTCTTTAGGAGGAAGATATTTACCTAGGACTTGATATCACATATTAGCCCATCCTGAATGTGCCTAGACATAATTATATAATTCCATATCAATGTTCGAGAAAAGAACTATAAATATGTGAAATTACCAGCATAATTTATCACCATCATACTTTCTTGAGTCAAGCTCATGAAATCTTCATCCAACCTATACCTCAAGGTCTTAGGGTGAAAGAGTTCCAAGAACTTCTCCTAGAAATCATTACACACCTTTCAATCTATCTTCCCATCACAAGCCTTTAAGTCACACCAGAACTTCACTGGTCTCTACAACATATAAGTTTCAAACTTAAATATTCTTTAGGGTGGGGTCTCCAAGTGATCTAGAATCATCTGGATGGACTCAATCCAAAACTCTGATTCCTTAATTCCACCCTCTCTAGTAAAAATTAGAGGGTGCTATAGCAGTAAATCTCTTGTTAAATCAAACATACTCAGAACAACCTAACCTAGGTATCTGTCTATAAACTACATTAAACATGTGAAGTTATCATGTAATTTCTCTTCCCCCAATTACCTTGAATCACTGAGGGTTCTTTCCCCTCAACTTAATGAGAATTCTCGGCAATGTCCTTCTATTGCCCAATTGGTAGGCATCATCATAGAAGTATCTATCTACAATTCCAAACACACATATCAATACACATAACATGGTATTTTTTCACAATTGAGGAAAATAAAGCTGACACCCTATAAAAACATGTCACCCCGTATACACTATCCTATCAGGGATAACCAGTAACCCATCACTATTATCAACCACTCCTAACCTGGTCTATTTCAACTAAGGGGGTAAACCAAATCCAAATTTTTTTACTTTACAATAAATTACATTTTAACCATTCCAAAACCATCTTTTAACTCTTATCACAATTATAACATTTTCATTAGGCACATTTACTTTAAAATTACAAAATAACCAAGATGCATTTTCAATTCCCATACCTGACTATTACACATTTTCCCTTTTGTGTCTAACATGATGCATGTCGTATGTATCCCGAAGTACTTAAAAAGATGCATGAATATATGACCTCACTCCATGCTATGTCATAAATGAAATCTTATAAATTAATAACACCACACTATAAGTACATCACTTAATGTGAAATAATATCCAATTGTAACAACAAAAATCAAGAACATCAATAAAACCCTAGGAAGTCAAGTTTCCTCCCATACATGGGTTAGTTACTTCCATGAATGAGATCATTATAAAATCATAGAAAATCCTAATCTACTTCCTACCTTTCTTGAATAAAATAAATAATAGGAAAGAATGATTTGATACCACTTTGTAACATACATATTTGGGTTACATTAACCGGTTCCCTAAGCCAGTTTGTTACGTGATCTTAGGAGTGCCTCCCCATACACTAGAGGCTATTTAATGATAGAGAGGGTATGATATAGAATGTGTGGAGACCATAACCTATTTATTAGAGTAATACATAATGGATAAAATAAGAACCAAGAGAAGAAACACAAAATATAATCCTGAAATATCAAAATGATTTCCCAAAACTGGGTACAAGTGCACAACCAAGAAGTAACTATGCTATGTCATGTAATATAGTGCCAAGTGCAGGAAGAACCCCAAAATAAAGACATTATAAAAAATCCACAAAATGGGTCCACACACCAGGTTTGGTTCTTTCATCCATGCACATCCCTGCATCCCAAATCAACCCTCTAACATAGGGATTTTACCATTATCCTAATATGAAACCATGAAGTCTTCTCGAATACCCAATGGAGGCAAAATAAGGGTGTGATTACAACTTAGTATGCCAACACCAATACCATATACAAAATATTTAGTCTAATATAGCGTATTATGAAGTAAAAAAAGTAATGAAAACAACAACTGAAATAGGTTACATCATTTAACATTTATTGGATCAATTATTTTATTTTTTGTTCCATGTTCTACCAATTTTTCATCAAACCTTATTTAACCCATGTTGGTTATTTAATCCATGTGTCAAAGGGTCATAGGTAAGAAAACACGGATCCTTAATCCCTGAATCTAACTAGGATTCAGAATTCCATATTTGACCATCCCAACCACGATATGGAACACCATGTATATACCCTTATGTTCCGGAGCATCAGTCCAATCCAAAAAAAACTATCTTGTACAGGGGAACCTGTAACCTCAGTCTGGACCACCCATGGGATAGGATCCTCATTCCAACATCCCACTACCATTTATCACATTCTCATAAGCTCATCATCATTAACCGTTTTATTATAGAAAACCAAAAGGGTGAAACATTTCCATTTAATCATATTTCCGTGATTATTTATAATCATCATATTATCAATTCCCAACACAAGGCAATTTTACCATTTAACACATTATGACCATTTATTCCTCTTTCCAAGTCATTTAACTATGAGGCCAATCCCCATTAACCCGTTTCTCATATCCATCCATTTACACAACATAATTTACTTAACTCTTCAAGTTAATAAGAATATCCTATATTGCTATGTTTATAGGTTAATCACATATACAATTGGTTTAATATAATAAAACCTTCAATTTATCATTTAACATCCCAATATTTCATGTTCAAGGGAGTGACCAAACCCATGGGTGTCCATATTCCTGATCTACTCATCCTCATTGGATCCTATGGGGATCATGATGGGTTTAATTCATCACTCAATTAACCCAAATATCATTTACTACCAAAGAAACCAAATGGCCAGTAAGAATGTACCCCAATAAAACTAAATACACATTCAATAGGGTGTAAATAATATGGGATAAAACTTGTATACCACCTAACTCAAGTTTATAGATGGACACTCGCTTAACCTTATATTTTGATCCGAACTCAAACAGCCTTAAAATCCCTTAATTATAATATAAAAAAAAAATTTTAGGGATTAAGAATGAGAATAACAACTACACATGACCTTTTCTAGAAAATAAAAGGAAGAGGAGTGTTATGCTCACTTGGATCTTTGATTCTCATCCAAACACACTCCAAATGGTCAAGAATTAATGGATAATAATCCCATAGAAGATTGGGAGGAAGAAGTTCATAACCCTTGATACTATAGGGTGAAATGGGAGTAAAATAAGTTTAGATTTCATAATGATAGAGGTGGAGAAAGGGGAAATTTCCCCTCTTTAATAAGGTGCACAATTTGGACACATAGTCGGACAAACAAGGCGCCAACCATGCGTCACTCTCTATTTAAGAGGGACATGGGTCGAATAGTCTCTTGGGAGCCAGAACGGTTTGAAAAACCATGTGATAGCCTTATGAAATTCATTTTTCCAAGTTCACATAGTTTCAGACCCCCCTTTCACTATTTGTCAATCATGAAACCTCCCCCTACAGGCTATATGGTTGAGGTGCATGATTACTTCTAACTATGCACCAACCGTGCTCCCTGCCCAGAATAGCCTCTTTTCTTCCATTTTCATGTCTCAAACCTCGAGGACACCCCTGATTATCTCTATATTCTTGGGAAACAATTCATTATCCAGAAAAGAAAAGATTTCAACCAAAAATTAAATAAAGAATATTTCATTACAAGTTTAGGATCTTATGCATGTGTTCTATAAGGATTTAGATCCTTGATGTAATTTTATGTGATGGTTGATAACTTTGATATAGTTTGAAACCTTTGAGGGGTAATAGGTTTGGATCCTAAGATAGAGTGATGGTTTATGATGGCATTGGAGGGATATATTATACTATGAACAATGGTGTGGGACACCAGGCGGTCCATATGAGTTTAGAGTGGGACTTTCTCTTATATGTTTTTACTTCTTTCTTTATGCTTGTTTAAATGGATTGATTGCTGAATTCTATTTATTTTTTGGTTCCCATTGATTGATGTAGTCAGACTCCATGCACTGCAAGTAAATTTTTTATGTGGTATCTTAGGCTGAGTCTGAGAGTATCCTAATAATTGAATAAGTGATAAATTTATTAATAAATAAACCCATGAGATGAGGTGTTGTTAACAAAAATGATGTTAAATGAATTATATCTTGTTAATGTTAACCAAGGGATGGTTAATCTAGTTTTGATGATAGGATAATGAAACTTAAGTAGTGGATTATTTAATGAATGAATGGTAATTTATAATCACTAAGTGGAAGTGGTTAATGACGATGATATAATTATGAATATAAATTTAAGAACCCAGATCTTCATTTTAGGTATGGATCTTGATTTCGGGTTGTTTTTGAGGAAAAATGAAGAAATTGAGTTTTTTTTCTACGTACACATTGTGTACCTAGTTTCCATGTACAACTGCGTACTAGCCAAGTAATGGCTAAGTACATGGTCGTGTGATGACCTAGAAGACCTCTTAAGTCATGAAATGATTAAGGCTACTATAGGAAATGTAGGTTTAATGAACACACAATGTAATTTTCTTTTTATTTGATATATCAGAGTGGGGTTGCATCTTATGTCCAGAAACATCTTCTTCTCCCTGTGGTTCATATAGGAGGGAGATGGAATAATCGATGAACTCCGAACCCCTCCTGATTCTTCGTCTGAGCTTCGATTGAGACACTATCAGGTGTGTTGGAATCCCACCGCATATAACCATTCTTCCTAATTTTTCCTCTCTTATTAGCTATTAAAAGTTGATAATTTATTACTTTTTTGTAGATCTACGCCAATCTAGGCCGATTCAAGGGACGATGTTCAAGTATATCAATTTTACAACATCGAGGTTGGTGGTTTGTGACTTTATTTGTTTGTATTTGGATTATCTATGATTAAAGTGGTGCATACCCATGTTTTGGTTATTTGTTGATTTGTAATTTAATCCTATTTATTACCTCCTATGGTTTGATTAATTAATTAAGGGTTTTTTCCTATGCGTACGATTAGACACCTTGTTTATGGGACACCCCATGGGTGCGTTTTCCCTTGGTTGATTGTTTATGGCCATTTGGTCTATAATGTATGTTTGGTTTGCCTTGTTTTCTAGGCCTTGTTTTGTTAGGATGGAGTCGTTGATTATATGAAATTCTTGTGATATGTATTTTGAATGTTGACCAAAGGGGATTGGACTGTGAGAGATTCCCAAATGGGTTAGACCATGAGAGCTTCCCAGGTGGTCATCTATAATTGTTTTGGGTTATACTATGAGAGTTGTTGAGGTGATCACTATTATTTGATTAAATAAATATTGGACCCAAGGGTTTAGACTGTGAGAGATTTCCTAGGTGGTCATTTGTAATAAATTAATGCTATATTAGGCCAAAGGGGTTAGACTGTGATATCTTTCCCAGATGGTTGTTGCTTAATGAATTGATGCTATTTTAGAAAAGAGAGGATAGAATGTGAGAACATCCCAAAGGGTTGTGTATGAAAAATTGTATAATTGTGACGAGTTTGACAATCCAAAGCACAAGATTGGTCTCAGTCTTACTTGATTGTTTAGATGGTATTCTGAGATATCTGTTTTATTACTTTACATAGGGGATATAGATCTTATTCTAGATACTAGGGTTACCTGATTAAAGAGATTGAATAATTTATAAATGTAAATGAATGTAATTGAAAACTGTAGGATTGTTTAATTTTGAGTACTTCCTAGTTTATTGCTTCATTTTTCCTATTATCTACTATATATATATATATTCACTAATAGTTAGGCACATATATTTTGGTATTTCCTACTGGGATTTGTCTCACACCCTGTTTGGGTCATGATTTTGAACCCAAACAGATTATATGATTGAAGGTATAGATAAGGGAAAACACCCTTCTTCATCAGATACTTGATTACTATTGGAGATAGAGATCATGGGACCAAGCTGAGGGTTGTGATGCTATAATAGTTTACTTGTTTCTTTTATAATTTTGTTTCTATATTGATTTCTAGCATTGTGACTTTTTGGCTACTTTATTAGATACATATTCCATGCATTATATATATATATATTGTGTTCTCTGTTGGATTTAATTTCAATATTCCAATATTTACTTTTTTTGGTATTACTGCTTCCAATTTTATTTAGTATTTGTTTTTTACTATGTATACTATTACAATGATGGCATAGTTTCCCCAATATCACACCTTGTCCCTTACTACTAGTCGATAGCCTCTGGAGTTTAGGGAAATGCGCTTGAGGTTATGTGACCAACCAGGTTCAGGGCACCTTTGGGCGACACCTGGATTTGGGATGTTACAAAGTGGTATTAGATGGGTTTATTTTCTACCTTGCCTTACTATTTGGAGCCAATAGACTAGGATAAGAAGGAATAGTTAGTTGGTAATAAGTTGTGCTAGGGAGTATAAAACTCGGGTACAAGGAAAATCCAAGTTACCTCGAACATTTCAATTTTTCTGGTTTTTCAATTATTACAGTTGATTTGATTTTACATTTAGGTGATTCACTTGTTTTGTGATGTTGTGATTGATATCATTGTGGTTCTATTTATATTTCAACCTGATGATATGAGGGTATTCCATCTCATGCATCATATAGGAACTTGCTAGAGATCACATGTCATGCATTATTTTCACTCTATTTTGGGTGAATTACTGATTGCATGCTGTTGTGATAGATGTTGTGCTAGATATGCATGATGTTGTGATAGATACCATGATATAAATACCTACTATGTTTATAGGGTATTGGTATATGTAAAGTTTCATTGGGATGTACACCATGATTTGGTACCTAAGGTGTTATGGTCCCTCTTGGATTGGAATTTTGGTGGATCATGTTTGAACTTTAATTAAATTCTCTTAATATATGACATGAATAAGGATTCCAAACTTTGATTCGCAAGATTATGGTCTCTCATGGATTGGAACTTGGAATTCCTTGGCCAAATTTTCATATTTTGGGGGTTTTATAGAAGTTTCAGAGGCTTAATGTCTGAAAAACCCAGAAAACACGACGTGTGTTGTTACGAACACATGCCTTGTGTTCTTTTGTTCTGGAAGAAATGACTTTTCTTAAGTACACACCATGTATTGTATGTAAACACCATGTAGTTGTTAACTATATGACTGACTGTGTGAGTAGAGACACAGGGTTGGTAACATTTTGATAGAACATGTCGTGTACTAGGAGTACACGCTGTGCTATAGTCAACCGTGTATTCGACTATGTGACTAACGACACAGGTGGGTAAAACTTTTGAGTAACATGCCGTGTCTAGGGTGAACATGCTATGCAGTGTTACAATAGTAGGAATACATAGTTCTAGATGTGTAGATATACCTGGACAGGAGGGGATATTCAAGTACACGATGTGTCTCAAGAGGAACACACCATGTGTATGGGGTGTTACACGACCAGGTTGGTAGGGGTACATGCCCATGTTAAGGCTTAATGGAACACACTGTGTAGTGGTTATACATGATGTGTAATGCTATTTAATAAAACTTGAATGTTTTTCTTTACCTGTTTCATTCTTGAACTTATGATTTGCAGTCCCGTTAATCTTGTACTAAGGTGTGTGCTTGACCTTACAGAGTCATGACACCAAGACATCCTCCAGTTGTACGCTAGGTACATGGAGATGATTAGACAGCAAAAATGGTAGATCAAGGACTACTAGTAGACCCTCTCATCATTCCCATCTTGGCACCGACTATTATACCAGATGAAGGTGTAGGTTCATAGTTTTTTGAAGGCTTTTTGAGGTTGATGCAAACTTTCTAGGGAGCACCACATCCTACCTTGACTATGGCAGAGCTGACATGGGTGTTCCAAAAGTAGAATCCTCCCAGTTTTTCAGGGGATGGAGGACTATAGGGTACAAAGTCATGGTTGGGAGCCATTCTTTCTATCTTCAAGCATCTGGAGACACCTTCTTAGAGGAGTGTGAAGCTCGTGACTTACATGCTATGTGATTCCACCTAGAGATGGTGGGATGTTATCTCAAAGGTGAGACATCATCAAGATATGTCTTTGGAAGAGTTTTAGAGGACCTTAAATGATTATTTCTACCCCGAGAGTCTGAAAGTCGACCAAGATTGAGAGTTCATGCATTTGGACCAAGTTGATCTTTCAATGATGAATTATTCTTGTCGCATTATAGAGCTTCAACACTTCACACCTATTTTGGGAGGTGATGAGTTATCATTGTCTAGGCGATTTTAGGATGGTCTCAAGTATGAAATCTGATTGTAGGTTAATTTTTGCAGGTTAGCTTTAGTGACTACTATAGTAAATGAGGCACTGATTACCAAGTGGAATCTGAGGGAGTTTGGAGCTACATGCCAGGGTAGTTCAACATCTAGAGTTGGTACTCCTTTGACCTATATAAGAAAGCACCACAAGGATCTTTCACGTGATATTTGTTTTGGTTGCTGAGTGGTGTGATACTAGTGTGAAAAGAGTGGGTACACAAGATCATAGTGTCCGAGAGACCTAGTTGAGTGCCTATCTTATGGCATGATTGGTCATATTCAGCATTTTTACAGGACATTCTCACTAGTAGAGAGTGAGAAGGGATCTGTTATGACTCCACATTTAGGAGAAGGGCCACCATTTTCTCATTAGTCAGGAAAATGGTGTTAATTAGGGTGTTCAAGATGAGGAGGTGGCTGTGGCTATGGTAGCCAGATGATAGGTTTTCAGCGAAAACTGGGTGGATCAGCTCAGGGTATCCAGGAAGGGTTGCAAGACTATTGTATGGGTCAGAATTTTACGATGGAATAGACCCAGTAGAAGTAAGATCTCGAACCCTCTACGGTTAGAGGTACGATTCTTGTTACCTCAGTTTTAACTTATACTCTTTTTGATACATGGTCTTACCATAGTTTTATATCAATTGGCGTTATAGAGATCATTGGGCTCTGTATCTTTACTTTTGATGATGTTATTACACTAGAAACTCCATTGGGGATTAGGATGGCTAGTGTACACAAGTACAAGGAGTGCCCTCTTGATATTGGTGGGTGTCACTTCTTATGGGACCTCTATGTATTAGAGATGGTAGGCTTTGATATCATTCTAGGAATGGATTGGTTGATCTCCTTTTAGGCCTTTGTTGACTGCTATCACCATAGGGTAAGTTTCATGTCTCTAGAGGGAGAATCTTTTCTACACAAGGGAGAATTGGATGTCCAAGAGAGTAAAGATGGATCCGATCATCATGGGTTAGGATAAATTACAGCCCAAATTTCTAGTTTATATCTAGATGACCAGAAGACTTCACATATGGACTTTCCTCTAGTGGTGGATCTTTTAGATATGTCTTTCTAGATGAATTTTTAGGTTTACCTCTAAAGAGAGGCAAATTTATTTTTTGAGCTTGTGGCATGAGTAGCACCGATGTCCATTCCTCCTTATAGGATGGCTACACCAGAGTTATAGGAGCTCAAGAAGTAGTTAGAGGAGTTACAAGAAAAGGGTTTCATCTGAACCAGTACTTCTCTTTGGAAATCTCCTATCCTTTTTGTGATGAAGGAGGATGGTACCCTCAAACTTTGTGTGGATTATCGGTAGATGAACCAGTTTATGGTCAAGAAATAATATCCCTTACTGAGTATTGATGATCTATTTGATCATATTTGAGGAGCCCAAGTGTACTCAAAAATTTACTTGAGATCCGATTTTCATCAGTTGCTTGTTAGACCATTAGATATTACTTTTTACAAACTTTTAGAGTAGGTATGGTCTATACAAGTATTTGGTTATACCGTTAAGTCTCATGAAAACACAAGAAGTTTTCATAGAAATGATGAACCAAGTGTTCCATCCTTATTTGGATTCTTTTGTGGTAGTCTTCATGGAAGATATCTTAGTGTACTCTCACACTTGACACAACCATGCCATTTATCTTGATATCGTATTGAGTATACTAATAGAGCATCAGTTATATTCTATGATTCCAAAGTTCCACTTTTGAATGGACCAAATTCACTTCTTGGGTCATGTCATCTCAAAGACAGAAGTATCAGTAGACCCATAGAAGGTGAGAGTGATAGTTTCCTAGGAGTAATCAAAGAATAACTCTAAGGTATGGAGTTTTCTGGGACTGGCTAGTTACTACAGATGATTTATTCAGGACTTCTTACGCTTAGCAGCACCACTGATAGACCTGACTAAGAAGGGAGTGAAGTACTTGTGTATATATTCCTATAATTCAGCCTTCAAGGACCTAAAAGGGAGATTTAATTCAGCACTGATACTAATTTTTCTGGAACCAGGAAAGAGTTACACTATTTATTACAATTAATCAAGTATTGGGATGAGATCCATGTTTATGTAGGGGGAAGGAGTTGTTGCGTATGGGTCTCAGTAGTTTAGGCCACATGAGAGTAATTACCTGATGCATGATCTCGAGTTGGTTGTGGATCTTTATGCTTTGTTCTATTGGAGACATTATCTTTTGGGGGAGAATTTTTTGGTATACACTAACCAAAAAAACCTCAAGTATATCTTTACTCAGTGTGATATGAATTTGAGATAGTGAAGGTGGGTTGAGTACCTTAAGTCTTTTAACTTTGAGCTTGCATACACACCTGGGAAAGGCAACGTAGTTCCTGATGTGTTGAGAATGAGGACTCATACAAAGGAAGTTCAGAAGGCTTGTAGTGATTGGAAACTTATGGCTATGTTCTCTAAGATGCATTTGGAGGTTCACAACATATAGGGAAGTCATTTCTTTATTCTATAGCTATTACCTCTACTCTTATGGATCAAGTTCAAATAAGGTAACTATTAGATTCTGAGGGATTAGTCCTACAAGAGAGTGTGTCAGGTGAGAAACCTACACCTGGGTAGACCATAGGCAAGGATGAAAATTTTCATTTTCATGGGCGCCTATGGGTATCAGCAGATATGCACAAGGAGCTGTTGTGAGATTTTCATGCCATAGTATGGACAGTCTATCCTGGTGTCACTAAGATGTATTGAGATTACATCATTAGTATCGATGGCTAGGTATAAAAAGGCATATATCAGGTTTTTTATGAGATGTTCCACCTTTTAGTAGGTGAGTGAGGAGAATCAACGACCAAAATGGATTTTACAGGAGTTACCCATTTCTGAGTTGAAGTGTAATGATGTCGCGATGGATTTTGTGACGGGTTTACCAAAGTTACTTCAATGAAATGATGTTGTATGGGTTATTGTTGATAGACTCAAAAAGGTTCCACATTTCCCACCAATCAAGGAAACCTTCAGTGTTGATGAACTAAGAAAGTTTTACATCCGATAGATAGTACGTTTACATGGGGTTCCACACTCTATCGTTTTAGATAGGGATGCCCGATTTACTTCTCGTGTCTGGCAGGGACTATAAAGGGCTTTGGGTACAAGAGTACTTATGAGTACAACTTACCATCCCTATAAATATGGCCAGTTTGAGTTCACGATTTAGGTTTTATAGGAAATGATTTGGGCATGCATCCTAGATTTTGAGGGATCTTGGGAGAGACACATACCCCTGGTGGAGTTTACCTACAATAATAGTTTTTTGGAAATTATTTATGAGGATTTTTATGGTAGGCCATGACGATCACCCCTATGTTGGCTGGAGGTAGGAGGGGGAGCTATGCTGGGACCTCATCTTTTCTAGGATACCACCGAGTAGGTGAAGTTGATTCAGAAAATAATGGATACTGCGTAGTCTCGATAGAAATCTTATACTGATCGATAGAGATGACCTCTAGAGTTCAATGTTGGAGATTAGGTTTTCCTATGTTTCACACTGAGGTTGGGACACAAGAGGATTAGGAGGAAGGGGAAGCTTTCACTGAGATATGTCGGGCCATTTGAGGTTTTAGAGAGGGTCAGGCCGATTGCTTATCAGTTGCAGTTACCTCAGAGGTACCAGGCTATGTGCAATGTCTTTCATGTTTCTCTACTACGACATTAATTTTCATACCTATCTCACATTTTTAAACTTGATGAGGTAGATTTGGAGGTGGATGCATCCTTAAAGGAGAACCCTATTTGGATTGTGGATCGCATCATGAAGGTACTCTATGGACAGTTTGTTTATGTGGTACGGGTGCTATGACAGCACATGCAAGTATAGGATGAGACTTGGGAGGGGAGACCGATGTGAGATCACAGTGGCTAGAGTTGTTCATATATTCTTCTTCACCACCATTGAAAGGAAAATTCAGGGATGAATTACTTTAAGGGGGGATGTTTGTAATAAACCAAATCTTTATTTTAGGTATGAATCTTGATTTCAGGTTGTTTTGAGGAAAAAAGAAGAAATGGGGTTTTTTATGAGTACACGCCTCTTACTTACATGTACACACCGTGTACCTAGTTTCCATGTACAATCACATTCTGGCCGTGTGATGACCTGATATACCGCTTAATTTGGGGGCCGGTTAAGGCTACTACACAGTGTGTAGGTTTAATGAACACGCTGTGTAATTTTATTTTTATTTGATATATTAGAGTGGGGTCACATATTATGTATGGAAATGTATTCTTCTCCCTGTGTTATGTACAAGAGAGTGATAGAATGGATGAAAAAAATACAAACCCCTTCCAATTCTCTGTCCGAGATCTGATTGAGACACCGTCGGGTGCATTGGAATCATACCAGTGAGTTATCAAAACCCCTTGAGCCCTTCTTCCTGATTACTTCTCTCTTGTGAGCTATTCAAGGTTGAGTTTTTCTTACTTTTTTATAGATCTACACCGATCTAGGCCAATTCAAGGGATGATGTTCAAGTATATCGATCGTACTACATCGAGGTAGGTGGTTTGTGCCTTTCTTTGTTTGTCTTTGGATCATATATGCTTAAAGTGACACATACCTACATTTTGGGTATTTATTGATTTATAATTTAACCATGTTTATTACATGACATGGGTTGATTAATTAATTAAGGTGTGTTTCTTATGTGTAAGGTTAGACACCTTGTATATGGGACACCCCATGGGTGCGTTTTCCCTTGGTTGATTGTTTATGGCTGTTTGGTCTAGAAGGCCTGTTAGGTTTTCCATGTTTTCAATGCCTTGTTTTGTTAAGATAGAGTTGATGATTATATGAAATTATTGTGATATGCATTGTGAATGTTGACCAAAGGGGATTAGACTGTGAGATCTTCCCAAAGAGGTTAGATCCTGAGATCTATCCAGGTGGTCATCTATAATTGTTTGGGTTAGTTCATGAGATCTACCCAGGTGATTATTATTATTTGATTAAATGAATGTTGGTACCAAGGGTTTAGACCATGAGAGATTTCCGAGGTGGTCGTTTGTAATTAATTGATGCTATGTTAGGCCAAAGGGTTTAGACCATGAGATATTTCCTAGTGGTTAATTTCTTAATGAATTGATTATATATTAGAAAAGAGGGGATAAAATGTGAGAACTTCCCAAGGGGTCATGTATGAATAATTGTATAACTATGAAAAGTATACCAAGCCAAAAGCACAAGATTAGACTTTATTTTACTTGATTGTTTAGATGGTCATCCGAGACATCTGTTTTGTTACTATACACAATGGATACAAAGCTCAGGCTAGATCCCAGGGTCACATGATTCAACAGATTTAATAATTGATAAATATAAATGAATGTAACTGAAAACCGTTGGATTGTTTATTTTTGAGTACTTCGTAGTTTATTGCTTCATTTTTCCTATTACCTGCTATATATATATATATATTCACCGATAGTTAGGAACAGATCTTTTGGTGGTTTCCTATTGAGATTCGTCTCACACCCAATTTGGGTCATGATTTTGGACAGAAAAAGATTATATGATTTTAGGTACAGATAAGGGAAAGATACCTTCTTTATTAGGTACTTGATTTCCATTAGTACTGGAGAGCATGAGACCAAGATGAGGCTTGAAATGCTGCTGGAGTTTACTTTTTTCTTTTTTTCTTTGGTTTCTGTATTGCTTTCCAGCATTGTGACTTGTTTGGCTACTTTCTTCGATACATATGCCATGCATCATATATATATACATTGTGGCCTTTTTTGGATTTACTTTCAATATTCCTCTATTTACTTTTGTTGGTATTAATGCTTCCGATTTTGTTTACTATTTGTTTTCTACTATGTATACTCTTTCAATGAGGGAATAGTTTCCCCAATATCACAACTTGTTCCTAACTACTAGTCGGCAGCCTCTGGCATTTGAAAAAATGTGCTTTAGGTTATGTGACCAACCGGGTTTGGGGAACCTTTGGGTGGCACCCGGATTCGGGACGTTATGATTAACAAGAGAATTAATAGTTCCTTTAGTACATGGCTTAAAAGATTAAAATTTTAATCTTGTAAAATGAATATGGAAAAACATTAATTAATGGATAATTAATTATTGTGGAACTTTGATATTATTATTCTTTCTTAAGACCTAGTCTTTAGTAGTGGTAGTCGAGTGTATCGTGTGATGATAATAGTTGATGAGTCTAAGTCTAGGTAGTTTCCCTTAGTGTGTATGTTTATGATTCTTATTTATATTATCTAATTTCATATTCTTTACTACCTTTTTTGGTAGTAAAACAAACACCTAAATGTTTTAGGGGGTGTTTTCTATGATATATATGAAGACAAGGGAATGGATGCCTGACTTATAAAATTTCCTCACTCTCACATTAGATGTAGATTTGAGTAGGTGTATCTAGATCCATAAAGTCTTATGGTGTAGGGTGAATTCCTACCCGAGCTGTGGTGGCTCTTAGTTTTACTATACACTTATGTGTGGGATGCAATGACTTGAGGTATGCATATACTTATATCTAGTCTTGGTGGATTCAACTTTCCATAGGTTTACATGTATAGACTATGATGAATTGAGGTATAATTCATTTATATTGGCCATTGTGGATTCTAGGTATACACTTTGTTACAACTAGGGATGATGATGATGATGATAAGATGAGTTTCATAGGATACATGAATGGCTATGTTACTTATGCATGGGATGCATGATGACTTTACTTATAATAGGGATTAACATAGGACATGAGCCATTAGGGTGTGAGAGTGAAAAACTAGTGGGGAAGTTGAAGTAGGGTACCATTTATATATATATATATACACACACTTTTGATATAGAATGATTTACTTTTATATGTTACTTAATGAGTGAGTCATAGTGAGGATAAGAAATGTAGCTTTACTTATTTAGGTGATAAGTTAGTTTCATTTGTTCATCACTGGTCTTTAGTATGCTTCTTTCAAATTTTTCATGAGTGGTTCTAGTGAGGATCCTACCAAGTATACATGTTATGCTCACCCTATATATATAATCTATTTTTTAGGTATATAAGATTTGCTTAGCGATTGAGTTGGGAGGTAGTTGTTTGAGGTGTTATTTAGGAGATACTGAATCTTCATGTTCATTGTTGAGGATTTAGTTTTGGTAATCACAGTTTTATTTTTAGTTATATTAGTTTATGTAATACATTACATATATTGGGATTTATTTTTGTTTATGAATGGTGTCGGTTGGTGGTCCATTTCACCTTATCTCTTATTCCTTAAACTCTATGAGGGTAATTCCTACCTTGTGTGTAATTTATATACCCTTAGTGATTGTCCCCAGACCATGACCTATTTGTGGAAATATTTTCAGGTCAATATCTCCCTTCATTTCTAGAACAGATGGGGCACCTTTAGAGGGAGGGGTTCATGATAGAGTGGTTTCAAAGGTGATGGTTGAGATATAAGATAGATTTTAGAGTTAAGAACTAGAGAGGATGTATGAGTTGTAGGAAAACAATATCGGATGGACTTATTTCATACTATAAATATGGGAGACCAACTAGGATATATGATTTAATAGATACCTATTATCTAATGAAAGGACTTTAAATTACATTAAATTTGTTAAGAAAAGTGATGATACTTTTAGGGTAGAGAACTAGGTAAGGATATTGCATCATAATGTTCTACAACTATGTTTCAATTGGGTAGAAAATAGAGAAATTATCTTATAATTAATTAGTTAATTAGCCTTAAAATGTTCTTTTGTACTAGGTTTAGGTGTTACTAATTTTTTTATAGATATATGGATCTAGGTTGACATCCCCATCCGGTTTGAGAAGAAGATATTCATTATGATTTTCCATTAGATACCTATAAAGTGGAGGTCAATGATGGTGATACTTGTAGGAAGACACCCTGAGAGTTTCATTATTAAGGTATAAAAAATTATGGGGGATCCATTTTTGATTGGGAGATAGAGGATTGGTCAGAGGAGGTGAAGACAGACTTCAATTTGATCCAAGATTAGAAGGAGCATTATGTTTATTTAGCTGTGATGATGTATGATGGGACGAGTTAGTAGTGGTGGATTTTTTTCCTCAGGGATCATAAGCAGTCAACTATTTTGTGGGATATGTTCAAGGATTAGTTATAGGTTGAGTTTTTATCCTCAAACACTAAGGTGTCTTATCGACAAGTGATATTTACTCTTCTACAAAGGATTAAATTTTTTTTATAGTTTTTTATCCACTATAAAAACCTCATATATTATTATTTGAACATTGAGGAAGTTAGAGAGAGGAATTTGGAGGAGGATTTTCACCCAGAGGTCTAGATCCAAGTCACTCCATTTATATTGAAGATATATCTTATGGTGATAGAAAATGAATATATAATTTAAAGGACATTATCTAGCACTATATCATCATGGAAAGGGAGTCATAAGGACTCTTTTTGAAGTAGATCCAGGACTAGTAGTTATCAGTTTCCTTGTTTGAAGATGTTTTGATCATCAGGGAGCAGGTTTCATCCCTATTCAACTTGTTTCACCAGTGTTTGGAATTCTTGGTACCCTGATAGTTAGTAGAGCATAGTTTTATTTTCTTATGGAGGTCATGAAAATTATAAGTGAGAGTACTTGACATTACTCAGTAGTTAGTGTGTAGGTGGTGGCCTGTTCTAGGCCCAACATTTGCAACAATTTCATATAAGGAAACAACCACAATAGGGAGTTTTAGATTTTGATTAGTAGAGAGGGGATGAGTTAGGAAAATTCCTATCTCATGATATCCCTTATAATCAGGGATAATGAGTAGATCATGACCTTATAGGTGGTCTCCATCAGGTCCAAAGAGGCCATGGATATGGAAGTGATTTTATGAATACCTTAGCTTTTCTAGTGCCTGGAGATCCTGACGTTGTGCATGATACTATTTTTCTATTTTCTACTTGGGCTTATGTATTGTTTATTTCAAGTGCTGCACAATCCTTTGTTTCATCAGATCTAGTTAATTCTTTGGGACTTGAGGTATAAATGAATTTAGTTCCCTTGGTGCTAACTATGCTTGTTAGAGGTTGAGTTAGCTTGTTTGATGTGTGATGAGATTGTGAGTTCATGCTGGGGAAACACCACTCTCAGAATTATTTCCTATGTTTATGGATATGAGATGTGACATCATCATTGATATGGATTTAATGTATTTCATTCAAGATATTTGAGATTAATTCATCCAACACATCATATTCTATGAAATTGATGGATACTAGACACTGGAAAGAGAGACTCTCATATGGGTCAGAGGTGTGTTGAGTTTCTATCTTCTTTGATGTACAATATGATACCAAGTTCTGTTGATGATCAACCAGTGATATTTAATAGGCTTATTGAAGTGTAACCTGATGTATTGTTTGAAGATTTTGTGACACTACCCCATCGACAAGATATTGAGTTTAGGATAGATCTATAAAATGAAATTTTTATGATATCGATGTCTCTGTATCATATGACCCATTCCAAGATATAGTAATTACATATTTAGATTGACGATCTCTTGTAGAGAGAATTTATTAGGCCCATTGTGGCTTCTTAAGTATCTCTATATTGGTTTGCAAAGAATTCATATGGAACTTTTTGAATGTGTATTAATTTCCATTGTTTTAATTAGGCAAAATTGAAGAACCACTATCCCCTACCATGCATTGATGATTTATTTGATCATTTTAAGTGTAACAACTCAGCCTCACTAATAGTATAGGTACCCCTCCTTATCATGGTCTTTGGGTCCTATACCAATAGGAGCCACAAGTTTCCCCACAAACACATATTGTCCCCTACCTAGGGCCCACCAATTGGCCCAAATGAATCATCAATCTAACGAATCTCCACAAAGGAGAACACATATTCTTTCAGCTCAAATTATCACTACTCAAACATATCATGATAAAATTTCTAGGAGGTCACCCATCCTGACACTACTCCATGACAATACTATCTTAACTATGGAGTTATAATCAGGTTGGCTCCCAAAAATAAAGGTGTACCTAGTTAACATGGGCACTAAAAATTATATTTTTACACTTTAATTTTATGGGTGTTACATTATTTTTGCTTTAGAGAATAACATCCTTATTGTGGACCCTACATTTGAACCCAGGTGGTAACACTATAATTTTGGTTGGGTACTATCTCTGATACCACTATAATAATTAGGCTTTCTTAATAGAACAGACACCCCATCTTAATATGGTCATCGGGTCGTATCCCGAGAGGCGCTACCAGTTGTCCCAATGACACTTGTTCTCCCCTCCCTGGGGACCGTCCACATCCCTAAACATATCATCATACTAAGGATTTTTCCCAAAGGCTAACACATGTTCTTTTAGCATGATTTTTATCACTCTCTCACTCCTCGAGAGACTTCCCATGAGGTCACCCATCCTAACACTACTCCAAGAAAAATATTTCTTAACTATAGAGTTCAAATGAGGAAGCCTCCCAAAAATAAATGTTACCTTATTGATATAGTAGTAATAATTATTATTTTAACCCTATAACTCTATAGGGGGTTACATAAATGGAGCTAGCTAATTCTCAAAGATAAACTTATGGTCTGGGTGTCATCAGATGAAAATAAAGGATGAATATATCCCAAAGACTACCTTTTTATGTCATTATGAACATTATGAGTTTTTTATGGTGTCATCAAATGTGATGAACTCTCCAATGGTGTTCATGGGATTGATGAATAAAATGTTTTATGAGTTTTTAGACCAGTTATTAGTGGTATTTTTTCAACCACATCCTTATATTTTTTGTGTCATAAGAGGATCACAAAAAGTATCTGGGAGTCGTGTTATGAGTTCTTCAGTTTCATTAGCTGTTTGGAAATATATTTAAGTATGAGTTTTGGGCTAATGAAGTTTATTTATTAGGGATTTTTTTTGTCTCAAAATGGAGTATCCATAGATTCTTTGAATATTCAAGAGTTAGTTTCTTTGGTATCCCCCAAGAACATTATAGAGGTGCAAATTTTCCTTGGTCTTACTGGTTATTATAGGAGGTTTATAATTAACTTATCCCATATTAAAGTTCATATGAAAAAATTGACTAGAAAGGATCAGGAATTTATGTGGAATTTCTTGTTCCTGAATTCTTTGGAGTATTTTAAGGAGAAGCTAGTCAGTACTATGGTTTTTCATCTGGTAGAGTTTGGAATTGAATTCATGGTTTACTATGATTCTTCACGTCTTGGATTAGCATTCATGTTGATCCACTGGAGAGAAGTTATCTCTTATGGGTTTGAATAGTTATAAACTCATGAATGTAATTGTTACACTAATGATATTGAGCTTATTATAGTAGTGTTTTAATTAAATTTGTGGGGTGTAATGACCCTCATTGTTATGGCTTTTAAATCCCCAAGGGAATTTGAAATTTTCATTTAGTGACGATTTCATTTTGATAACTGAAGATTCGATTAGGTTATAGAGAATTTAAACATCATTAAAATTCATTTTTGGACAGATTTTAAGGATCAAATGGTTTCCTGAGTGTTTGGGAGGGTATTCAGTTAGATTCAAAGTGAATGGGTTGCTAGAAATACTAGCAATAGGTATTTTATAGTGTGACCATATGGGTCATGCCATGATAGTGTTGAGCAGAGGGGGTTCCATTTTCTTGATGGAGGATTCACGAAATGTACCTTCTGTTCATTCCATGAATAATGTGGGATAGGTTATTAAAAAAAGCATTTGAGGGGTTCCAAATTAGAAATCCCACCTCAGGATCCTTTTCCTTAGATATATTCACCATGGGGAGGCGGAACACCCCTCCACCCATTCCCCTTGGTTCTAGGTGGTTTCTTAGTGGTTCATCACTCCTCTTAGAGGTAGGTTCTCTTTATCTATTCTATTTTTATCCTTATTCCCTATCATTTGATTTTGGTTCATCCATTAGGGTTTTATGAGGAAATATTTCATTATAGTATGGAGAAAACATCTTTATTTATAGAGCTTTCATGTGTGGCACTTAAAGGATGTTCCAGGAGGTATAAATCCATCTTCCATTCATATTTTTTATATGAGGTATATTTCTCCATAAATTTAATTAGGGATTTTAGTGATTGTAGTAATTTTTGGTAAAATTATTCATTGAACTGACATTGTTAATTGGGTATTTTACATGTCTTAGGACTAATGACGCGTCAAGAGTAGATTGTACCCCATTTCTTGAGATTTTGGCTTCATTTCATTGCCCGATGAGTTTAGTAGCAGTTATACCAATTTGGGTTTCTAGTTTTAATTATTTAATTAATGAGTTTAATGATATTGGTCACTAAGATAGTTGCTCATGGACATGGAGGATGTTGGTATGTGACTGTGAAAAATTTATGATCATCAGGTGTGGAGGGGGCCTAGTCTTTATTTGAGTCTCTTGGTTATTTATTCATTTTATGTCCATGTTCCTCATTAGTATATCTTCTAGAATGATTAATTTTTTGTGTGATTTTCCATATGTTTGGGAGGATCCTATGTTATTATAATAGTAAACATAGATGTATAGCTTTCTAAACAATTTTATGGCGGTGCCCTGGTTAAACGAGTGCTGATATCCCGCTTTATGATTTTTCTTTGAGGAATGCATTGGATTTCAATCTATAATTTTTTTCTATTTAAAACGTGATTTATAAAGAGGATTTTATTGAGATTGAGACTTAAATGAAATTGGTTATTTGAGAAATGTGTTTTAAATGGTATTTCAAAACAAGCATGGTGTTTTCTAGCGATCTTTATGGGATTTTGCACTAAGATGACAATGTGATGAAGATGGATAAGATATGGAAAACCCCTTTCTACCACCATATTTATATTATCTCAATACACCCTTAGAAGATTGGTTGGATCCTCCCTCTATTGTAGCATCATCAAACCCTTCCACTATGGGGATCACCTTTGGGTTTCCCTTCTTTTCTTCACTGATGAAATGCTCTTTTTTATTAACAGATGTAGGTCTTCTGTTAGAGGTTTTAGTAATATCATGTAAGAGTATATGATATGGAGTGGACAAGTCATTAAAAAAAAGAAAAATTCATGTGTTCCTTCCCCCTTTTTTCTCTCATAGATGTTGGGATAAGATAGTTTCCATGTCGGGAATTCAAAAGAAGGCCTTACCTATGGAATACCATAGTGGTCCAATTTCCCTGGGCTGGATCCAGATCAAGTACTTTGATGGTACGGTTAATAAGTTCACCAACATGATTACTAACTGAAAGAATTAGTTCCTATCTTTTGGAGGCAGGATCACCCTCATGAATTGTGTGCTGGCTTCTATTATAATTCAAATTATCTCCATGCTCAAAGTGCTAATAGCAGTCCTGAAAGTTATCAAAAACCTCTAAAGCACTTTAATTTGGGATTCACAAGTCGAGGGTAGGTTTCACTAATCTTCCTAGAAAAAACTTGCGACACTGGTGTAAAATGGAGGTATCGATGTTTGGAATGTGAAATAGACTATATATCCCCTTCAGGGTAAACTTTCTTGGGAGGACATCAAGGGACGATCCCTATGGAGTTAGTTTACTAAGGGAAAATATGGAAGAGATATAAGAACTTATAGGATTTACACTCCTCATAGAATTCCCTACAGGTCCATTTCCCAATTTTTCTCTGACACTCTCATTGGATTGCAGGCCGTGAGGACTTAAACTTTTGGGATTTCAACTAGGTTGGCGAGGTCTTAGGATATCCAAGTTGCCCCATCCCAGACCTCATCTTCAAGCAAAAATTCTCCTTCCCTTAATTTATTCAAGTTATTCTGGATCCCACCCAAAGGAAGGCCTTTGATAAAATTAGAATGGAGGAAACTCATACTATTTTCATTTTCACTGGTGCTATGTTGGGCGCTTTCTATGCTAAAGTCTATAGGAAGTTCACTTCTTCGCATATGGTCAGTGACTTATGGGGTGAATTTCTCTTTTTAAAAACCATTCCCATGAAATTAAACTTTCTTATTTGGAGGATTCAAAATTATGATCTTCCCACTAAAGTGGCGATCAAATTTAAGGGTATATGCTTGGCCTCCTGGTGCTCATGATACCCGTATCCAAAGAAGAAAACTACAACCAACCTATTCTTCTAAATTGATTGGAACAGAAAGGTGTGGATAATATTGGGTGAGTACTTTGGTTATAACTTGGTTATGGATTATAATGAATTTTTTTTGCATTAGTGGTTTAGCAGTTCGAATGGTAACAACCAGGAGGTGTGATCACATTCCCTCCTGCTCACCGTGGTCTACTTGTGCATTTAGGAGGTGAAGAACCACTCCCACCACAAATTCCCTTCATATGACATTGTCTTGATAGTGAGAACTAAGTGCCTAGTGGTGGACCTAGCCAGTATGTAGGATCAATGGGAGGGTGACCCTTCTCTCAGGAACTTTATGACCAGAAGGCAAGGACCTATTACTCCTAGTCCCCAATCAGTGGTCCATTAGGTGAAATGGACTCATCCTACCCCCAGTCTTAATAAATACTGACATCTCATACAACCAAGGGAGACAACGGGGTGGTGGTGTGGTTCACAACTAAATGGGATCAGTGGTTCTTGGTTTCAACTCTTTTTATGGGGATGGAAACTCACTGTGGGTTGAACTGGAGTCCTTTCTTAGTGTCCTGGTATTATGCTTCTCCAAGCAGAATTCTTTATCTGCGATTGATACTGATTCAAAGATTATATGGAGCTCTCTCAAAGGCCTTAATCCCACTCCATGGGATATCACATATTTGATTCGGAAATGTAAATATTATCTCTCCCATGATATCGAGCTTGAACATATGTGGCGTGAAGGAAATCGGGTTGCTGACTTCTTGGATTCAAAGGCTTCCCAGGATGCCCCCCTCATGGTGTTTGGTAGTTTTGTCTCCCTTCCCCCAAGGGGTGTGGATATTGTCATTGGTGATGCTCTGGTACTCTCTTTCTATAGACCCCCTTGATTCCCTGGTGTAACCATGCTCTTATTTTATGAAAATATTTACTTTCTGCTGAGGTCCCTTTTTCAAATGGTAAAAGAGGGATTGAATTGGTTTTCAAAGGAATCCAAAAGTAATTGAAAAAACTTGTTTTGGTTTGTTTGACTATGTATGGGTGGTTTCATATTTTCCAAAGCGTGAGTTCTTGATGTGTTTCCTTATTGTGATTACCGTGTGTATTTTTTGATGCTTGATGATGAACATTCTGTGTGTAGCACTATAAGAACCCTATTGTTCATGATGATGCACGTGATTTTTGTATATATGTGATAATATTTCTTTGGGGTATCAAAGTTATGGATGATCTAGATGGATTTGAAAAAAACCATGGAGGGTTGATTTGAGTTTTGGGATGTGTTCAAGATACAGGACTATGTCCCGTGGGACTTGTTCTTTGGTGGTGAGTTAGTGAGTTATGAGATGGTGCAATGATCTAAAATATGTTATTATTTTAATAATGGATCTATTTACTCTCAATAACTTTTTATTATATTTTAAAATAGAATCACATGGAAAGATGTTTAGATTTCATAAGAACTTTGGACATATTTTATTGATATGAAATAGTGCAACTAGGAATAGTAGATACATAGAAAACACATACTAGAAACTAAAAACACAATATTACAGTATTAAAGAATATTAAATTCATTCTAAAACAACACCCAATATCTTAATAAATATTATAATGAGAAAAAAAATTTGATAAATAAAGTGAAATATAAAAATTTAGGTTTCCTTGATCACCTATAATCAATAAATCCTTGAGAATAATTATAATAGAGGAACACAGAGTTAGTAATACAATATTAATTTTAGAAATGATATCGAACCTTGATAGAATCAAAGTGAATGATGAAGTTTAAGAATAATGGTGTATTTATAGAAAAATATGACCATCTACCTTTATGTATGTCAAAAAATACATTTGATAGACATTATAATCATTAGTTAGTAAAAAATTTGGTCTTTATTTTTCTATGTAGATGCATTTAAGTGATCGTCGATATTATTTAATGATTTAATAAAAATTGTATTATTTTTGGGTAATATAAACATATTCTATTAAAACTATGTTTTATGATAAATGTATAATTTTTAAATAAAATTTATTTTCATTAAATAATCTTATAAAACACTTTTGAAAATGATAATATATTTTAATGAAATCATAACCAATTTTTATAATGGTTAAAATGTTAATTTTTCTACAAAATTGTATTTTTTCAATAAATTATGAATTTTATTTAAAATTTTAAAAATCATAATTATATAATTATTTTTATTAAATAAATATAATTTTTGGACTCATAATGTTAAATTTATCTTAGAGTTATTTTTTGGGAATTTTCTGACAATGTTGATTTTTTGGCAAAAAAGTGAAAATTTCCGCTTTATGAGAACTGTGATTTTATGACATCATTATTAGATCAACATGATTAAAAATTTTATGAAAATATTTATTCAATAAAAATTTAATTTAATAAGTATAAAAATTAATTTATAAATTTTAATTTTAATTTATAAATTTATACTTTACTTTCTTAAATAAAACAATTGGGTTTTTGAAATAAAATTTATTTTTTGGATTATATGTATTAATTGGGTTGTATAGAAGGTTGGGTTAGATTTTGTAAGGCCTTGAAGCTAAAAACACACTATCTCACTCTTCAATGATCCATAAAATGGGTTAGAATTGGTCTCACCCACAAGTTGTTAGTTTATATAATAAAATAACCAATATTTAATCCCTTAAAACCCACCCCTCAAGTATAAATATAACCCATTAACAATTAATCTACACTAATAATTAAAAATACTTGATGTTTTGGTAATTTTATCTCCCAAATAGTCCCTACAAGTTTCCCTCATGGTCTCAAGGTGATATCCTCAAGTTTAAGGAAGCAAATCTTCAAGGTAAGGGAATTCTCCTCTTCTTCCTTTTCATTCAAGTATCTCCTTTTTTGTAAGTCTTATTAATGCAAAAGATTATTTCTTTTCATGCACTTTTGATCTTATAATTATCTACCAAATGGTGTTTTATCAATGGGAGAAATCCATTCTCTCTCATTATACCACCCTTAAATCCATGTTGTATACCATCATGTGTCCAAATTAATTTCTTGAATTTCTCTATTTTGTATGAGAAATTCCAATATCTTGAATACCCAAACCACTTAATTTTCACTATGTATTCATATATATGTAAATAAAACTTATTTATCGGGTATTTTAATGTGTTAAACCCACCTTCTTTTATTTTGGTTTAAAAATGAAGCGATGTTCATGTTTTGAAGAACTTATGCAGTTAATGATTTTATATGAAACCCATTATTTATTCTCCTTGAGTTATTGGTAAAATGATTTATTGTTATCAATGTGGATCACATGAATTAATAAATATAAAGTGTGTTCCATTATAGTGCTCCAATTCTTTGGGTAAATAATTAATCTCTAGAGATGACATGTTTTACGATACCTTGGTGAATAACTTTGGTAATTATGATTTATGACACCCTGGTGATAAACCTTGGTGATATACTAATGAATGCTTAATTTTTATGTTTTAGATAAATTTAAATGTTATGATTCATTTTATTTATATTATGATATTCCTCATTCTCATATTATAATTCCTTAAGGACATGCTTCTTGGTCACATTCTAAGTATATCCTTTGTTTATTCCCTTACCGGGCTTTATGGCCACCCCTTTCTTTGATGTTTATTACCAAGATATAAGTTGACATGAAAGTAACTTTAGATAACCCTATGAAGAATTATTTTATTGGATTAGAATATTTTTTATTTTTTTTATGTTTTTCATGCATTATGTTAAAATTTTCAAGACACTAAACCTCAAAATATCCTTTGTATTATTAAATTTTGTACCATGTAATGAAAATTTTATAATATAAAAAGGCATTCCACCATAGTTGGAATTGAAGGATAATTTAGTTATTTATTTAAATTAGGATTAGAATTTTTTTTAAAAACTCTTTGTATAAGTCTAAATATAGGAAAACATCCTAGTATTTTGGTGAAGTATTAAGTAAGTGGTTTCTAAGAAAATACATCTCTGTTTGGATACTACAAGTGGGTGTGGTTTTGGATCATATTCATCTAGGGATTAAAACCACAAAAAGTGTTGTTATGGTATATAACAACTATCATTATGGTGTATGGTGAGTCGAACATTATTTTTTACCTAGTTTTCCACTCTCGATGGATATGAATTGATTAATCACATGCTTGTACAAACCATTATGAAGGATATATCAATAATATAAAACTTTAATCAATATTAAAGTATATCATATTAAAGGCATGATAATAGAATATTTTAGGATTTAAAATTTCATTAGAATTTTTATTATAAGACTCCTAATAGTAAAAAATTTATAACTTATGTTTACTCCTATAAAAGTAGTAGGAAATAGAAAGAATCATGGAAAAAATTGATGTAACAGACAATGCGATGATGAAATTTCAAATATGGGGGGAGATGAAGTTGAAAACTTCATGATGATGATGAATTAGTTTACTCAAGTCATGAAAAATAAGAAAAATGGTGTGGAGCATCCTGATTCACCAAGGAAGGAATAACTAGAAGCTGAATCCTTCATGTATCAACAACCACCTATTTTTAGTGAAACCACTGATCCACTAATCATGAAAAAATGGATCATTTCTATAGAAAAGATATTTTCTATACTCTATTATTCTAAATAAGAGAAAATTATGTTGGTAGTATATTACTTACATGTATAAGATGATTAGTGGTGAAAACTAATCAAGAAAATGAATCTAAGGGTTGAGGTGGACACCATGGGATGGGAAGACTTAAAAATTTTCCTTTTCATTAATAATTTTCCAAGTACCTTCTGATCAAAAATGGAGAGGGAATTACTTGAGTTAAAAAAAAGAGAAAATTAATCTGTGGGGAATAATAAGATGAAATTTACAAGGCTTGTGCGTTAATCTTCAATCTTTTTCATTGATTCTATTGGGAATACAAATAAATTATTTGACAGATTAAGACCCCATATAGAGAAAGAATTGGAAATACGACACTTTAGAAGTTATGAATAGACCTTGAGATGTGATCTCAAAGTTGAATTAGGGTTTAGAGTTTCCTAGTGGACTCATGGACATAATTATAAGAAGATAAAGATGGAATAAAATTTTGGGAAGAATTCGAATGAGAAGAGAGTACAACACCCCATGCGCAACAAATTCAGGAAGATGAATTTGAGGAAATTTTTTCAAGGAGGTTGAAAGTAATAAAATTTTGGAAGATATGGACATATAGATCAAAAATATTGTGAATATTTAAATCCTTCACATCTAAATCCTAATGAAAAAGGGAATATAGTGAAAGAATAACCTGTTGTGCAATGCTACAAGTATGCGGAACTTGGGAATTTAGATAACCAGTGTCTAAATCAGAAGATAATGGAGGGAAACTTCCCTTAATCTGAAAAATATCTAATATTGTTAGGTCATAATTTTACAATTATAATGAATAAATTTTAGGTTCCTAATGATATTGTTTTAGGTAGAATCATTATACACTCAAAGCTACTAAGTACATTGTTTGATTTTGGTTCTATAAATTCTTTTATTTCTTTCAATTTTGCAAAGAAAATCATGTTAAAACCTAAAATTCTAGTTGTAGAGTTTTCCATTAAAACCCCTAGAGGAACTATTCAAGTATCAAAGATATATAGGGATTCACCTATTAACTTTGGTGAGTGAAGTATCTCTGTAAACTTGGCGGTCATTTTGATGGTGAAATTTTTCACAATACTTGGGATGGATTGGTTGTCAAAGTATAATTCCAAGATCAACTATTGAAGAAAATAGATTTTAGTTTTCTTTATGGGAAAACCATTGGTCATATTAAAAGTAGAGATTTACTAGCCCAAGTCTTTTTTTATGAACAACCTTTTATTTACTTATTTAGGGAAATGAATGGTGAATAAGAAGAAGAAAGGCAAATTATAATGATAGGATATGTGCCCTTAGTTTGAGAATACAACAATTTATTTGTTGTAGAGTTACCAAGACCTCTCCTAGAAATATAGGTAGAGTTCTTAATAGAACTCTTACCTGTATCCAAGATAATATTGAAAACCCCTTATAGAATGACATATGTGGAGTTAGATGAATTAGAAAAGCATATCCAGGATCTATTGAAGTAGGGTTTAATTTGACCAAGTGTGTATCCTTATGGAGAACCTATTCTCTATGAAAATAATAAATATGGATTAATGCACATTTTCATTGATTATAGAGAACTTAATAGGATCAAAATGAAGAAAAAATTTCCTCTTCCAAGGATTTATGATTTGTTCAGATAGATTCATGGAGATCAATTATTTTACAAGATTGATCTTTAGTCTGGGTATCATCAATTTAGGGTGAAGAAGGAAGATATCCCAAAGACTGGCTTCTAAACAAGATATGGGAATGGTGAGTTTGTTTTTATTCCCTTCAGATTAACTAATTCTCCACAAATATTTATGGATTTGATGAAGAAATTATTTAAGGATGACCATGATAATTTCATGGTGGTATTTATGGTGGTATTATGATATATTCAAAAATACACGAGGAGACTAAAAATCATACAAGGGTCATATTATGAACTCTAAGGAAATATAATTTGTTCAATAAATTCATAAAATGTGAGTTCAGGTTTTATAAAGTTGCATTCTTGGGACACATCATGTCTAGTTAATGAATCTATATGGATCCAACAAATAAAAAGTCCATGTAGGAGTGGCCAAACCCTATAAATGCAATTAATATTCATAGTTTCCTTGGTCAAGAAGGTTACAAAAGAAATATTGTGAAAAATATTTCATGGATTTCTAATCCAATAACCAATTTAACCTGACAGCGAGTAAAGATTATCTGGATAAATAAATGCAAAGAGAGTTATCATGAATTAAAGAATGGGTTTTTTAGTGCACTCAAAAATACACATATGGACTTTAATAATAAAAAAATTATCCATTATCTGAATAAAAAATCATTGAAAATTGGAGTGCGATTAAAATCCCTAAGCCTTTATCAGCATAAAAAAATCACTAATAAAGGGACACTTTATCAGTGTTAAAAAAAGCACTGTTAAATGAAACCTTTACTAGGGATTATTTAAATGCTAACAAAGGGTCCCTTTATGAGTGTTATTACTAGTGATAATAAAGGGATATACTACAATAGTGTTCTGTTAAAACTACACCACACTATAGTAGAAAAAACAACAAATACAGGAGAAAATACAGGAGAAAATATATAATTTAATTGAAATAAAGTTTACAACACAAATAAAATAAAAAACAATATTATAGACATTTAAAACATTGGTTTGTACAATTACATGAGTAAGTTCAAATTATCAAAAATATTCAGAAACAAAACATTCCTTTATCTTTGGCCCCTGACCCCCGATCATGCTATTAGTATTCAAAAGAACGACACCAAATTGATCAAAATAATTCACCTGTATAAGAAAACATTTTTATGTTAGTAATAATATAAAGAAACAAATTAAACACAAAATTTAAATTTTAAACTAAAAACATATGCTTTTAGTCATACCAAGAACCCTGTGTATTAGGTTGAGTTGTGGTTCATTATTACATGTCACACCATTTCTTTTTGTTCTTAAAAGAAGTTCCTCTTGAATTGGATCTCATATGGGTTATAAGAAACTCCCTATGGATGGGATCCAATTCAATATGAATTGTTTTTTGAGAACAAGCCTTCAAATGTCACACCATTTATTCTTTTTCTTCAAGAATCATCTCTTTGAAAATTTATTAAATAAGTATAAGGTAAATATGATAAGGAAAGTAATTAAATAATATAAGATAAAATGATGAGAAAACCATTTGAGATCATTTTATCAGTTTTGGGGATGTAATGAACATTTTAAACTAAAATGGAACTTATATATTGAAAACACGCACTTTGAGACATACCAACTACATCATATGTTAGATTTAAATGTGTTCAATTTTATATGTCATTAATGAATTGTGGATCATTTTTATAAATTTTGAAAACAATCCAAGCTCATTTTCTCAGTTTCGCTAGTGGCATGAATTTTAAACTAAAATGAAACCTTTAGATTGAAAACATGAACTTTGAGTCATATCAGTCATATCATGTGTGAAATTTATGTGCAACTGATTCTTACATGATAAAAATTAATTATGGACCATTTCCCTAATGTTTTAAAATAATCAGATCTTGTTTTCTCAGTTTGGGCAATTTGATGTGTGTTTTAAACTAAAATGTCACCTTTGTATTGAAAACATGCAATTTGAGTCACATCAACCACATTGTGAGTTAGATTGATGTGAGAAAAATTCCTATACATGAAAATTAATTACGGATTGTTTTCCTAATTTTTTAAAACAATACAAGTTTGTTTAGTCAGTTTTGGTGATGTGTAGTGCGTTTTGAACTAAAATAACATTTTTCTATTGAAAACATTCACTTTGAGTCATATTAGTCACATCATATGTCAGATTAATGTGAGGTCAATTCATTAATGTCATAAAATAATTATGGACAATTTTCCTAATGTTTGAAAAAAATCGATGTTTTTTTCTATGTTTTGGCTATTTTATGCATGTTTTAATCTAAAATGAAACTTTTTTATTGAAAACACAAAATTTGGGTCATACTAACAACATCGCGTATTGAATTGATATGTGGTCAATTCATACTAGTCAAAAATAAATTATGGACTATTTTTATGAAGTTTTAAAATAATACAAGCTTGTTTTCTTTGTTTTGGCTATGTGATGTGTTTTAAACTCAAATTACAATTTTATATTGGAAACAAATACTTCTATTCATATTGAGCACATCATGTGTCATATTAGAATTCAGTAAATTTCAACATGTGAAAAAATGAATTATGGATATTTTTTTCTAAATTTCAAAAATAAATCGAGCCTGTTTTGTTGGTTTTGGTGATGTGACATTTGTTTTAAATTAAAATGACACATTTATATTGAAAACATGAACATTGAGTCATATCAGGAACATTTTGTGTTATATTTATGTACATTGAATTATTACATGTCACACATCAATTTTGGACCACTTTACTAAATTTTAAAAACAATCTGAGCTTATTTTCTTGGTTTTGGTTATGTGATGTGTGTTTTAAACTAAAATGACACTTTTGTATTTAAAAAAATAACTTTGTGTCTTTTAAACCACATCATGTGGAAGATTAATGTATGGTTAATTCCTATACATGAAAAATTAATTACGGATCATTTTCATAAATTTTTAAGACAATGCGATTATGGAAACTAGGCGACATGGAAGTCTCAGTATGAGGGTCGTTTGAAATTCAAATTTTGAAAAATTTGCAACTAGAGTGGTTTCTGGTTCATGTAAGATGCTAGCTAGATAGTTTGTGGGAGACGCGGTGATTGCAATGCATTTTGAAATTTTTGAATTTTGAAATATATATGGTGAAATTTTCTTTTTGAAGGTTTTGTATGATGATGCATCAATGTTTCTATATGGTTCCCACTATTCCCCAAAGTTGCCTTTTTAATAAAATAAAAAATTAATTTGGTGGAATCCATTCTTGTCTGGTCAATTTTGGTGACGTGACATGTGTTTTAAACTAAAATGAGAGATTTAAATTGAAAACACATACTTTGAGTCATATCAATCACATTGTGTGTCAGATTGATGTGCGATCAATTACTACATGTCACAAATGAATTATGGAGAATTTTACTAATGTTTGAAAAAATTTCAATCTCATTTTCTTATTTTTTTATTTTTAATTCATGTTTTAAACAAAAATGGAACTTTTATATTGAAGAAATACACTTCAAGTCATACCGACCACATTAGCTACCAGATTAATGTGTATATGATTCCTATAGGTCAAAAATGAATTATGGACCATTTTTATTAAGTTTTAAAATAATCTGAGATCATTTTCTCAATTTTGGAAATGCGATGCATTTTCAAATAAAATAACACTTTTATATTAAAAACACATTCTTCAAGTAATATCAGCCACATTGTGTGTCATATCGGTATACAGTTTATTCCCACACATGAAAAATATATTATGTATCATTTTCCAAAATTTTTAAAATAGTCCGATCTCGTTTGGTTAGTTCTGGCGTTGTGACATGAATTTTAAAATAAAACAAGAAATTTCTATTGAAAACACAAAATTTGAGTCATATAATTAATATTTTGTGTTGGATTGATGTGCGATTGATTCTTACAAATCTAAAATAAATTATGGACTGTTGTGCTAAAATTTTAAAATAATATGTGGTTGTTTGCTTATTTTTGGCTATTGGATGTGTATGTTAATCTAAAGTAAAGCTTTTGTATTGAAAACACTCACTTAGAGTCATACCAATCACATATGGTGTTATATTGACGTGTTTTCAATTCCTATAGGTCATAAATGAACTATTGACCATTTTTCTAAAGTTTGAAAACAATATGAGATTAGTTTCTCTATTTTGTCTATGTGATGTGTTTTTTAAACTAAAATGATACTTTTATATTGAAGACATAAACTTTGAGTCATTATAAATGCATCGGGTGTTGGATTGATGTGAAGTTGATTCCTACACATCAAAAATGTATTTTCAACCATTTTCCTAAAGTTTTAAAATAATATAAGATCGTTTTTTCAGTTTTGGCCATTTGATGCATGTTTAAATCTAAAATGAAAATTTTGTATTAAAATAATGTACTTTGAGTCATATTGACCACATCATGTGTTAGGTTGATATACGCTTAATTCATACATGTCAAAAACGACTTATGGATTTTTATATTAAAGTATCAAAATAATCTTAATTGGATTATTTAGCATTGATCATATGTTGTGAGTTTTGAACTAATTTTTAAATTAAACAAATTAATTAACAGATAAAAATGATAAGGAAATTAACTAAAAAAATTAGATAAAATGATGAGTAAATTAATTATATATGTAGAAGGATATATCATCTTCATGATGTATATATACATTCTAACACCATGTATTCTACCCATTTATTTCTAATTTTTTTCCTCTCCTATACTTCTCCCTGAGAAACATATTAAATATAATATTTAAGCATTTTGACACAAATTATTTACATCTCAAATATATTTCTAAGGTCATAGACCATACTAGATCACAAACATAATAGATAATCACCCAAACTTGATGTCAAAAAACATTATAACACCATGTAATCTACCCACTCATCTCTAAAACTATTTACTTCTTATTTTGAGTATGTAGATTGTTGAAAATATTCATAGTCCTAAGAAAATAAATATAAAAAAATGATTAAGAATTTTTTTTAATAAAATTGTAATTTCCTTTGTAAATCATCTTCTTTGGGATTCTATTCTTTTGATGGTATATGATATCTTTCATAAATTTGAAAATAAAATATCCATAATCATTACTATTATATTGCTTTAGAAATTGTAGAAACATTGAAAAAAATAAGAAAATTATTTTGAAATATATTTTAATAGTTAATCTTTCTACATTTACCATAATCTATTTCCATTTTAATAATTCCATAGACTTATTATATTTAATTACTAACCTCATACCATGATTTAGACTATATTTTTCGATCACCGCATCATAACAAAATTATTATTAAAACCAAAAATGAAATATATAATTTGAAGTTTATTTGTAAAATATTGATTGCAGTGTATTAAAAATTTTCAATACACATTATTTGTGTTTGGTTGGATGGAAATCCATGCATTGTATCAAAAAAATATATATTTGGGGTATCCCAATTGAACGTGATCAGCATCCAGTGCTTCGTAAAAAAATTAAATAAGTAATTAAAAAAGAAAAATATATTTTGTATGATTAGATTTTATAGTTTTACCCATGTATTATAGTAATCAATAAGATCTCATCATCTATTATTTTTATAAAAAACTCATCCTTTATATTTTTTTCTTTTCAATTTCTTTCCCTTCCAAATGCATTTCTTATGTAGAAAGGATACATGGATTGATGAATCCAAATCTTACTATATAGTGGTTTCCCTTTATATAGTAGTAATATAAACTCCTATAAAAAATATGAATAGTTATTATCTTTAATGAACATAGTAGATAATTTGATGGAAAGATGTGTTATAAAAATTTACCTCATGTATGTATTAACAACTGACACTCCCATCCATTCAAACTTGAGAATCTAATGTATACCATCAATGTGAACTATGTCTTTAATGAAATTTCCAAATATTCCTTCTTCATATTGAATAGAGGACATATATATCTCTCTTAATGTGGTGTTTTCATGAACTTATCATGTTAATATATTTTATAGTGGAACTAGAGAGGAGAAGGTAATCCTATAAGGTTCTTTTATTTTCTAGGTCGATTTATTGGATTATCTTGTTCTGGCCTTTCATTTCCCCATAGTTTTATCCATATATATTACCATACCTCACTTCAGACCGTTTTTCATCAATTGTTATTAGTTTTTCATCTGAATAAAGTTTTTAAGGATAAAAATCATTTATATTTATGATATTATATTACCATTATATGAATGTTACAATAACATCATTAACCATTATAATATTCAGTTCGCCAAGTGGAACATGCAACTCAGTGCTCAGATCTTGAGCTAATTCAGTCCACATTCTCATGTAAAATTTTGGGAGTTATTTATTGTGTATCATGTCTCTTAGGATATTATACACTATACCCTTTCAATAAAGTGGTTCCTTAGTATTGACTAATTGAAATCACATACAACTTAACCCTTTAGAATTTTGGTAATATAAGGTTATCAGAAGTTGTTTAATTAAAATTTAGGAGAAAGAGTAATAAAAAACCTGATTAACTTCTATAAGGTATGTGATTGAGGGGAATGACTCACCTCAAAGCTAGTGGGGGTCGTTTGGTTGTTAATTTATTGATCTTTGTTCCACTATTTATTTTATTTTCTCATTTCAGATATATTGGTATGCCAAACCAAATTGGGAAACAAAATCTTACAAATCATCTATTTATGGTTGAAATCCTTTAACAATACAACATATATCTTCATGAAATTTTTTATTCTCTATATTTGTTCAAGGTGACACTCCAAAACCTACCACTCTAACATGACCATATTGTTCCGGCTGCTTAAAAGCTATTAAAATTAGTTTTTCTTTAGGTAAAATTATTGATGATTATTGTGTCTAAACCATTTAAAAAACATATGAACATAAATAAATATTTTTATGTAATACTATTATAAATCATAAATAATTACTATTATGTCATACTTACACATTTTTCCCATAAAAATTTTGTGTTTTCATCAACTAGTTTACCCTTTTTATTTATATGGACCTCCTTCTATAGAACATGAAGTGGGTTAGAAGTGGATTTGAAATTTGATTAATCAATTATGAATATAAACAGAGTAACATATGTTATTTCATATCACATACTACTTTTATTGTATTTTTAAAATGTAATTTTTGAGTCAATATAATTGTATCACTGAGTGGGGGAGGGGGTGAATTAGTGCTATATTTTTCTTTTATGTTTCCTTGAAAATAAAACAACATTTTCCTCATGTTAAAGAAAACTTTCCCTACTGACAAAAATCAAACACACATCCATAGGAACACAAGTATTTAAAAGGTTTATTATTTAATAAGAATAGCTACATCCTTGGTATGGTATGGAAATGAACCAATACCACACAATACACTATAAAATAATTCTTTTGTGTGGAATACAATGAGCAGGATATTCCCATTCACTCATGTATCACTATGTATAGAATTCAATAATGCATGTTCTCCTTTTAGAACAAATGATGTAATTCAAAAGTTTTTGTAACAAACATGTTACAGTGCTTCTTTATCAACTTTTAAAAATATAAACCTTCAAAATAATTCTTCACTTTTTTACATAGAAGCTTTTAAGAACTTCTTAGAATTTTTAATAAAACTCAGTCTGATTTCCCAATATGATTTTCCAGTTTGATTTCCCAATTCAATTGTACAATCCAATTTCTCAATATAGAAAATATATATCTCTGTAAGAATACAATTGAGAAAATTCTGAAACAATACTCTTTGAGTCTAGAAATCCCAGTAAAATAATTCTACTCAATATAATAACTATCTGATTATGATAATTATCTAAATATGAAGATCATCTAAATACATTGAAATTTTGTATATTCTCATTTCGGTTCTTTCTAGTAAAATTCTTACAAGAAGAAAAATCTGGAAACCCCTTCTCCTCTCTATAATTTATTTAGTGCTCTACCTTCACTATAATTGTCATAAAAATTACTTCACTCAAAATCTTATAATGTACTTTTCACCTTTTATACTCACCCCAAATTCCATTTGGGAATGATTCTACAATTTTTTCCTACACAACCCAATTTTATGAATTTTCATCTTTCCTTGAATTTCAGATACATTTATTAATTTTTTAATGCTTCTGAACTCTTATCATTTCTTCTTGATCCTTCTTGAATATTCTAAAAATTTCATCTCTCTCATAAATTTCTTCACAATCACCAGTCTGATTATGTTTCTCTATTTTTATTTCCTGGGATGATTTCTTCCTTATGTTTCTCTGCACCAAATGAAAGACTATTTGCCAATTCCGATTTCCTCATTATGATGGAAGCTTATGTTCAACAAAAGTTTCCTTATTATGTTTATCTTCACCAAAAGTATTAATGGAAACATAAGACTTTTAATTACAATTCTTGGAATCATCTTCCATTTTGATTTATTTATTATAATGAAGTTGAAAAATACTTTCAAACTTCTTCAACTAATTTTGCAAGTTTTTATTCAGACCGATGATTGGGTATCAATTTCAATATATGATGGATCTTAAGAAAAAAAATAAATTCACTTAAAAACAAATCAGAGTTTTTCTTTCTATTATTAATAAGATACCAATGATCTTTCTCTAATTTACTCATTATTTCTTTTTAAAACTGATCAACTTCTTTCTTATAAGATTTATATATTTTGGATTTTGGTCTAACTGAATACCATTACCTTTGGTTTATCACATTCTCTATAAAAATTCCCATCCTTTAAAAAAATATGAATCTAATGAACTCATTATGATGAGTTTGAGACCATAAATCTTTGGATTTACCAACTTTATTCTTTCATAAACTTATGCCTGTATCATGACTTCCTTCAAGACATGAATACATTGCAGATCAGTTTTATCATCATATGACTTACCAAGGAAAGTATTGTAACTTTCCTATCTTTTATCAACATATTTCTTTTCTTCTCAATCTGAATATGATTAAAATGATTATGATCAAATGAAATATTATTTCTAGCACCTTTTTCCCACCTTTAATTTATCAATCTTGCATCACAAGTTTTATTAAATACTTACAAATTTTGTGAATTAAAAAATAGACAAGTATCACCACATTTATATCATAGTCAGGCAGACTTTGATTCTCCCCTATTATGATATCTTCTTCTAGTCCAGACTTGAGGTGAGTCCAATGACCATTTTCATTCAGAAAGAAAATTCTCAATATGATGGAATTTATTAACCATTGTGAGTCTAATTTTCTTGAATATGATGGCTAGTCTGATTTTCAATAAAAAGAAAAGTGAGGTGATTTCTTTTTTTCTTAAACCTCATATTCTTTTTAAAATTTTTTGACAAAAAAAGAAAACACCTAAATATGATTACCCTTATCATCTTGGTCCTAACAATACCCCCCTTTGGATTTTATTATCAACCAAGATTCATAAATCCCTGAACTTTGGAACCTTATCCTATGGATTAAATATCAAGAATTCTTAGCCTGCGTGAGATAACTCATTGTAGGAATTATGAATTATTGATAGAAAAAAATGATTTCCAAAATAAGTGATCATGAAGCCTCTTCAACTTTTCTTCAAAACATTCTTCCTTGGTTTTCTACATTTCTTCAAATTCCTTGGAATAATTTTTTTTCGCACAACCAATCAAACAAACATTTAGAATGGTTCACACACATATAATACTGAATTATCATCTTACACTCAAATCCCCCTTTTTACATGCTTTATTTTAAGGATAGATTGATGATACAATTATCCTCCTTTCACAATAATTTCCAAAGAAAAATTAAGATAGGGGAAAAAAAACACATACCTAAACCTTGATGAGAAAGAGGTTGGATTCCCATGTTCCACCTCAATTTAGAAAAAACTTCATTCCATAAAGATTTTGTGAAAATATCAGCTACTTGTTCTTATGTAGGAACATTATCCATCTTCGATTCATTATTTTACACATTCTCTTTGATGAAATGATATTTAATATTAATATGTTTTGAATGAGAATGTTGTACTGGATTCCTGGTGAGACTGATTTCACTTTGATTATAACATGCCAAGAGAAGGGGTAACTTTACTTCAACTAGTAAATCTTCTTATGTAACACCCCAATATTTCATAGTATGTTATCTCTTTAATGTAATTTAATATCTTGCGCTAGACACACCACTGAGATCGAGTGCACCATGACTTACCAAACTAACCTCTCAAAAAATAGTTACGAATAGTATAAACCATATTTTGAATTTTATATATATCCTATATAATTTTAGCATTCATATATTGTGTTTCTTGGACATAATGTAAGGAAAATTTAATTTTAAATATAAAAGAGGTTTTTTTCAAAAAATTTTGTTTTTCTGCCTTTTAATGGCGAACCTTTTTTAAATACAATATTTCACACTTTTATATAATCAATTTAGTGAAATTAAATTCTTCTTTAGAATAGGGGCATAAAAATTTGGTTTGGATAATTTTTTGGTACTTTTATGATAACTGTCATATTTTGATAAATAGTGAAAAATACTAAATTTTAATTGAAAAAAACTTTTTTAATCAAAATAATTTACAGGGTGTTAAATTATAAATTTGAATGGTTTTAAAGAATAATTAGATTATATTTTTACCATTTAATCCAATTATGGTAATTGGAAGTAATTTTACTTTGAAATTGGACATAAACAAGTGTCAATCTTTTGATAGTTATTATTTCTTAAAAACACGCTTTTTGTTTTGACAATGGAATTTATATTAAATTAATTTGTTCCACTTATGTGTTTTGAATTTGGAAAAATTTATTCCATATTTGGAATTAGGAGGAAAAAATTGTTTAAATAGGTAAGTTTTATTTTTAGACATTATGAATATTTACATCAGTAAATATTTTATTTACCATGGTTAACAAGGTAAATCTACTAAATAAGGGTGAAAAAATATTATTATAATGATATTAAATTACTGTAACATGCATAATATTCATATTGGTTGAAACATGTTTGAACATGGGAAACCTTGGGTCGATTTTGAGACCCCATGGAGCCACTTGAGAGTGATAATGACACTTTATATTAATTAATTTAAAGTAAATACAAATATGACATAAACATATATCTTTTAGTAAACTAATTTTTACCTAGGGTTATATAAGTTATCTTTTCAACTATAAATATTCATTTGAAATATGAAAATCTTTAATACATCATGGTATATTTTTTATAATTTTTAGACATAAAATAAATAAAATTATTTATGACACAATAATGATGCAGTGTTTACCTCATTAATGAATGATTTAAATAAATGAGATTATAAAAATTAAAAAAATATTCAAAACTTGTCCAATTATTATTGGATGATTTTATTTTGAACATGAGTCATATTATCTTCAACTTTAATGAGTTTTTGACCTTTAGAAACCGAAAATCATTATATAATAAAATAATATGTTCAAATCTTCCTAAAGAGCCCCTCCTCCCCTTAAAAAAATACATAACCTCTAACCCATTAATAACACCTATAAATCCCATTGGATCATCCAAAATCTTCCAAATTAAGCTCCCTACATCTCTATTTTCCTCTTAGAATCCTTACCTTAGGTATAAGGCACTTCAAGGAAGCCTTTTGGTTCAAACCAATGGGAGTTACCCGATTTAAAGGTAACATCTTCTCTTAAGTTCTATTCTTTTATTTTACTTATCCAACCCCATAAACTCTCTTTATTCCTTTATTTTATAACAAAAACAGTATCCACAATATACTAGGTTATTTTTCTGATAATTATTTGAACTAAACTTACACACACCTTCATCTAATGGGTATAGAACATAATGATTCTGTGGACGGTGAACTACTATCTCATGAAACGATGATTGTTAAATCTTCTACTACCACCTATTATAGTGGCCATTATGATGTAACTATAATTATATATGATATTTATGAAATTTATTTTATCTATAAGATTCTATAATTCTCTTTTATATCATACCTTTATTCTTTTTATGTTGTATATATACGATAAATTCATTTGAGGAAGTGCGGACTACAACCCCCTCAAAGTGATATGACTCGTTCATAACATACATGGAACATATAAAGGATGGTGTTAATGAAATTACGTAACATATATAAAATATTATATTATAATGGAATAATAATATACCTAAATATCATTAGGTTTTATTTCCTTTTAAAAAAAAAAAATGGAAGTAGCGTTCGTGCGTATGTACAGATTACCGTCTCTACGAACGCGATCAGATTCATTCCCCATCATAACCATTCAAGAATAATTTTCATTTTATTATTAAAAATCATATTTAAGAACATAATTTCATTCTGGATATGAATCAAATATATCCTATCCATAATAAACATAACTTACGTAACAAAACATATAAAGGAAAACGAATCAGTTAACACCTGAAACAATGATACAACTAAAATATTATTAAAAAGCAATATTAGAAGTTCATATATGATATCATATTTATGTATGTGGTTGTTTTATAATTTAATAACAATGATTTAACTATTGTAAAGAAGGTTAACGTACCCTAGACCATTTAAAAGTACAAGGTAAGGGGTTTTCATCTCACTTTTTATTCCTGTGAGATTAATGTTATATTGGCCACTATTTTTTTTGTGTGGTGTATGTACTACCCATGATTGTATTCTTGGTGTAATATAATTTAATTTATGGGTATTTAAATCTTCATTGTATGATCCTTCTTTCTTGGGGTGTATGTTTCATAAGCTATTAAATCAGTTAGGGAATTTCAAATTTTAATTTCCACTCATTGGGTTTTACACAAACTTCATTTATTATTTTACCCCAAGATTATGTGTAAAATCACTATTTATTTATTTATGTATTAATTTACACTCCCCTTTGTGTGAATATACTTTTTATACACATAATCACTCTATTGATAAATTCTCAAGTCATCGATATGAACTTGATAAGAGTAATTTTAACTCAAAATCTATTCATTGAGTTAAACATTCAATTCATTGGTGTTGTTTTTATAGTAATATGTGCGAATGTACTATAATTTATTTACAATAAATATCCAATCATATTGGGTGTATTTATATTTTTCACACATAATTATGTCATTGGTTTATACTTAACATAAGGATACAGTCTTTATAAGGGATTTCATTTCAATATACATTCCATTGAGACTTCTTTGTTGTTATGCGCCGATTCAATTTTATATGGTGTACATACTGTACTTTGACATAGTATATCATGAATACCTTTATTCTCATGATATTATAAATTTTTTATTACCTCAATTATTTATATTCAAGCATCTTTCATTTGGTTAGGAAATCTAACTAAAATATCATTTTAACTGTTTTAAATATTTATTATTTTAAATATTTTTCATTAATGCTCATGTTTTAAAAATGGTTTTAAGGATATATATATGGACATTAATGTTTTAAAATTAAATTTACTTTTAAAAGTTTCAAAGTGGTATGGGACACTTTGATTCAAAAAATATATTTTAAATGGCTTCTTGATAAATAGTGAGACTTTAAATGTTTTCAAGAAAATGGGGGATATTTCTCTCATATAGTTTTGATGATTATTTTCATCTATGTCAATATTCTTCATTATTCTCAATTGAGGTTAATTTATTATAATACAATCTTTTATATTGTATTGAATGAGTTATGCTTGATTGTGGATGTTCTATTTTTATACCATTCATGGTTAATGGTTAATGTATTAACATTTCATATGCTAGTTTTAATATGAATGCTTTTTTTATCTTTCAACCTTTTAATATGAGGAATGTATTGGACTTAGTAAGTGACGGGTGGAGCCCGCTATAGCCTCTCAATGCATCAGTAGGTTGTAACAAACCAATGTTTTTCAATGGAAATTTCCTTCTCATAAGTAGGTCATAAAATCCAATGAAAACACAACATAATGAAATACTAAGTGATAAGTGAACTTTAAAAATAGGTTTGTCACTTCTGTGTTTGGAATTTCGAAAATATGACATACACGGTTGTCTTTTATTTTTATGTAAAAATTATAAATACTATTTATATTCACCAAAATAATGTTCCAAGATCCACCCCTCATTCTCTTTTGGGGATATACATGTTTTTTAGTGATTTCCACCTCCATACCCTCGATAAGCAATCATGTTTTAAGGGAACTTCCTAAATTATTACCTGATTTCAAGTGCACTCTATCATCTATTTTAATCCATAACTGTCTTTATAAAATCAGTATTTTTATTAGGAAATCCTACTTGGTTCACTTATGGTTTTATATAAAATATTTTTCCCTTTTCTATTTTAAAATCTCTATAGTATTTTCCTTAGAACCGAACAAAATGTTTCAATGCTAAAATTTCCCAAATACATTTCTTACAAGTTGTCACTATTTTTTGACAACACGTACCATGATATATTCCTATTGAATGTCCATGTATGATTCCTTTATTTCATGGGAACTTTCATGATACACTCATTGGTTATGATTTATGTCACGATTTTGGTACCTAATTATTTCCAGGGGTACCCTTCGGTTTATGTATGGTTGATTATGTATGATTATTAGTGTGGAATGATTATTTATGTGGAAAGAATATTCATGAAAATGTTGATATGGGTGTTCCCAGATAGTTCTCTAATGCATTGGGTAAAGTTAAGTCTCATTTGATGTGATGTGAAATGGGATTGGCGGTTAGCCTTGACCCGTACTAAAATGGGAAACAAGATTGGCAGTTAGCCTTGACCCATACTAAAGAAATGTCTTATGATTTTGCCACATTTATATGATTCCATGTTTATATGATCCCATTTTTATATTATATGATTTCATATGTTATATTCTTTGTTATCATTATATCATGTCTCCTAACTCATGTGCTTAAGATGTATCCTTATGTTTATTCTCTTACTGAGCTTTTTAGCTCATCCCTTTGTTCATGTGTTCCCCAGGGTACCCTATGCAGATGTAGGGGATCAAATGAATTTAGGAGTTATTTATGTATATTAAATAAAGAAATGTTTTTTAGTCACATGTTTTATGTTTTATGTACCTATTCTTCCAAGACACTAGACTTAACGATCCTTGGCTTATACTCTGATGTATAATTATGCTTAAAATCATATAATGTAATATATAAAAGGCTTGGGCCGCTATATAGGTTTCATGAGACAAACTAGTGTCTTGACATAAGGTCTTGAAAAAATATTATTTGTAGTCTTGGCATGGGTCCTTGACTATATGGTTATGATGTCCAACATTATGCATTCCATCATTATAAAATTAGCTATTGATATTACACGTGATTATTAGACTTGTAGTATATCAATGTGAATATGTAAATGGAATTATTTGATTTATCTTTACCATATTTTTCTGAATTTTAAGTTTAAAAGGATTTTGTTTTAGTTTTATACATTTCCTTAAATGTTTATGCTTATTTATGATAGTTTCCACTATATTGTTATCCTTACTGAATATCTAAGCTAACCCCTTTCTTATGTTTTCTTTTTCCCAGGATGTGAAGAAGTAAATTATTATTAACATTTAGAGATAGGACAAAGATATGAGTGTGTTCAAAAGGGAAAAAATGTAATTTTTCATTATTTCATGATGTAATGTAAAACTTATGTATGTATCTAGTACTTCCAAGGATACTATACTGATCAGTCTTTCAGGACATGATTTCTTGTATCATGCCAATGTTATATAATAATTCACCGAATCTGGGTAAATGGGGTCGGGGCATTACATCTAATCGAGTATTTATCCACTTAAGTTGGGTAACGGATTGAGTGGTGGTAACATACCCATATTTAGCTCTGATAAGAGTTACTGATTATTTTCTTTGTATACCAACTAACACAACTTTTCCCTTGAAAGAAAACTCCACCTGATTTGGATCTTCTATAACCAACGTTCCCTTCCTAATAATCATCTGAATACCCCAACAGATAAATACTTTCTAAGATATTATACCTGATTCTAAAATTTTTTATGCCTTTTTTGTATATATGAATTATTTTTCCAGAAATTAAATGTGATTATTTAGGATCAATCTAAAATCTTTCATATAAGGTAACACTATAAACAATGTCAAGTCTTGAGGCATTCAAATCAAAGAAACTTTAAATCATCTTTCGAAACTCTTTTTGATCAACTTAATTTCCTTATACATCTTTAATCTTTTTGGTTCCCACTGAAATTGGTGTGGAAACTAGTTTTTAGTTTCCATTCTGAATTTCTTGAGAAGTTCCTTAATACATTTTTCTTGTGAAAGGAAAATGTGGTTTTTTATTTTGTAAAATTTTTAACCCAAGAAAGTATTTCATTTACCCCAACATTGACATTTCAAAAAACTTTTTCATTTATTTTGAAAATATTTCACATTTTCTTTCATCATTCCCCGAAAATATAATATCATAAACAAAGACAATTATGATGATGTGAAACTCTCAACTTTATTTAATGAAAATATTTCTATAAAATCTTCCTTTCTTGAAACTCATATTCATCAAGAAAGAATCCAATTTGGAATACCATGCCCATGGAGACTGTTTCATACCATATCAGGATTTCTTCAATCTTTATACAAATCTTTAATCTTCAAAAATAATAAAGACACAAAGTTATTCAATGTAAACTTCCCCATCAATATCCCCATTAAAAAATGGAGATTTTACATCCATTTTAATGATTTGGTAACTTCATTGTGCATGAATAGAAAGAAAATTTATAATTGTTTCTGACCTTGACATTGGAGCAAACATTTCATCAAAATCAATGCCTTCAATTTGTGAGTGACATTTGCATACCAATCGTGCCTTGTTTCTTATCACTTAACCTTCTTCATTAAAATTATTCTGGAAAACCCACTTTGTACCAATTATATTTTTGTTATATGGTTTAGGTATGAGTTCCAATATATAATTATTTTCTATCTGATCCAGCTCTTCATTCATGTCCTGAACCCATTCTGGACACTCAAAATCTTTATTCACATCATTTGTCTTGACATTTTAATACAAGGAAGTATGTGTAATAGCTTTTTTTGTTCTTCTTGTTTGGACCTTTTCATGTTGATAACCAATAATATTCTGAGATTCCGCTTGCTTTCTCATCCTAGGATGAGATTTTTTAGTATCTTTCTCATCACTATAAATAATTGAGTCTGATTCTTATTCTTGAGTAGGATTTCAATTGTATGTATCCTTATAGAAATTTTTAACAAAAGTTTCCATATACTTCTCAACTTCCTTATCTGCATGAGTCTTCTTATCTTCCTCACCCTTTTCAATAACTTTAAAATCATAACAGTAAACAATTTTTCCTATTTCTTTATTGAAAAATATGAATCCTCTTCCTTCTAGAGCATATCTAAGAAAAATTCTATCTTTACCTTTTTGTTCAAATTTTTCCAAGTTTCCACCTTTCTTATTTATAATACAAGAACTACCAAATATTATTAACTATTTAAAACTTGGATTTTTTCCATAAAAAAATTAATATGGATTTATATCATAGATTTTACTATAGAGACATTGGTTTTGAATGTCTACAACAGTACTCATGGCTTGCCTCCAATAGCATTGATAAAGGCCATGTTCAAGTAACGTAGTTCTTCCCATTACCACTAACCTTCTATTATTTCTTTTAGCCACACAATTTTTTTGGAAAGTGTATGGGGAACTATACTCATAAAAAATTAAATGATTCTCAAGATAACTTTAAAATTATTAATTTTTTTATTCACCACCATTATCAGTTCTCAACTTTTTCACTAATACTCACATTCTTTCTCAGATTTTCTGCAGAAACTTATAAACATTTTTGGAGCATCTAATTTATGTTTCATATACATGACACTAGTAGTGGGAGAAAATTAATCAATTAAATTGATAAAATACTTATCTTCATTAAATTATTTTTTTCTCATTGTCTCACATACATTAGAATGGATAAGTTTCAGGTTTTTTTAAACAAATGTCAACTTTCTTATGCACTGAATTTGTAATCTTTCATTTATGAAACAATAGCGCAACACTAATATATTATTCTTCTAAAATTAGGAATGTATAGAACACTATTCATTTTAGATAAATTTCTCATGTTTCTCTAACACATGTTTCCAAGCCTTTTGTGCCACAATTTATTTTCTTCCACTCTTCTCAAGAAACAAGAGTTTTGTGCCTTACCAACTTGAAAAATGTTTCACTTTGTATGTTGTACTGTTGCAACTATATTTCCATCCATCTCACTTTTTAAAAAAAAATTCCTTCATGAAAGTAAAATTTTTCCTATATCACACAATTATGAAACAATCAGTAGGTTATGTTTCATCCCATTAATAAATAAATATTTCTTAGATTTCTATTTTTCTTTCCCAATGATAGCTAACAAAAAACCTTTGATTCTTAGTGATTAATCATTTATGAATGTCAAGTTTCCTTATTTAAATTATTTTACATTCTTAAACAATCTCAAATATGATTTTATATAATAATAACACCCACTATCAAGAATCCAAGTCTTTCTCATTTTATAGCTTTCAAAGTGGTTTCAATAACAAGAGATTTTTCTTCTCCCTTTTCTTTCTTCATATCTAGATTATGAGAATTGTTATGAAACTCTTTTTTTCTGATAACATTATAAGAAAAACCTTAGAAATATTCCTTATTTTTTTACATATTTCACAAATAGTTTGTAGAGGTTGGTAGAAAATTTTTATTCTTGCATAATCATTCTTGGATTTCTTCATAAATTTCATTTTAGAATTCTTAGGATTAACCCCCCCCCCCCTCAAACTTTTCCATCCATAACCAATGGAATAATAGTAATTTTTCTGGTTGAACCAAAATATATTTTCCATGTGTTCGAATCCACTATAATACTAGCAGTATTTATGGAAATTATATTTTCCTCTGAAATTTCCATACTGACTGAAATTGTGAGAATGTATCTTACTAACCTTATTGCTTTTCTTATTTGAATCCCCAACCTTTCTATTATCAATCAAAATATTATTTTTCATCTTGATTATTTTTCCATATTAAATAGAATGAGAAGTATTGGAAACTTTTTCAGATTTGGTATGTTTAGTAACATTTTTGGACGCAAGGTATTTTGAAACTGTTGAATTATCCACTTTATTAACATTGGCCACATACATAACATTTATAGCCTTTTATTTTCCAAAAACAATTTTATCTTTCTTATCAACATTCAAAGGTGAATTTTATTAATCTTTCCTAGTTTTACCAATATCAGAACTTTCAGAAACTTCTGAGATAGATTTTTTTAAACTTATATTCCTCAGTACATATTTAGATAGTTTTTTGGACAAGTTCTAGATCTTATTATTTTTCCTTCATATTTAGTTCTAGATGTTCATTACAAAATTTTATTACTCAAGATATTTTTTCGAATCATCAACTCCACTGGAATATTGTTATTCTCTTATAAAACATTTCTTGAAATTTTATCTAGGAACATTCAACTTTTAAATTATTGTTTTTATTTTCCATCCTTATGATCTTTCTCAGAAATTATTCCAACTCTTCTTTCAAATGAAATTCAAGTTGAGTTTATTTTTCATTAGAACTGCTACTTATGAATTCCTCATCATATGCTGTTTCAATTCTGACCAACATAATTAGTAGATTTTTTTTTGATTCAGCTTCACTATATTTTTCTTCTCCATCTTTAGATAAGAAACCTCACCTTTTGTATTTTAATAATTAAATATCTTTCCCAATGGAATATGATTTTCCTTTATTACCCTGTTTCTTCCATGTCCTTCTTGGACTTCTTTATTATTCATCAGAATTTTATTCTTTATTTCTTTGTGGACATTTTTCTATGAAATTACTAGTAGTTCGACATTAAAAACATTTTTAAGTAAGTTTCCCCTTGTATTTACTTATACCACTTCTCACATTTTTAGAAAATTAGGATAAAATTTCATCAATATTTTAACATAAATCATTTTTTAGAGTCAAAATCATAAGATTCTTTTTTAATAAGAATCTTATTTGACTTCTCCTTCTTAGCATCATTGAAATACATTTCTCTATTAAATTTTGTTTACTCCATAGATTTCTCCCTTCTCTTTTCATACGCGATGAGAGTGATTTTCAAATCATATAAAGATATTATTTTAGGATGTGTATCTTAAAATTAAGAGACTTTAACATAAAACTTGTCAGGAATAATTCTTAAGATTTTTTCAACAATTGTAGAGTACTCCAACATTTATCCAAGAAATATGATAGTGATGAAAATTTCATTTACCATGGTAATGAAGTCCCCAATATATTCATACTCACCCATTTTCAAATCTTCATACTTTAGCCTCCAGATTTGCAATTTTTCCTTATTCAATTTTGTATTGCCTTCATATTTTTTTTCAACTTGTCCCATATTACTTTGGCTATGGAAACACCTTTCAACCTTGGAAATTCACTTTCAAAAAGTGATGATAGTAGAAAATTCTTGTCCCCTCCATCTTTCTAAATATTCTTCTTATCCATAGATGTAAGAGGAAATTTATCATCAATAGGAAGAAATCCATTTTTTGAAGCTTCAATAACAACCTATACAAGAGAAATAAGATAAGGAAACATTCTATCTTTCAAGATATGATAATTATTACCATTGAAAATCAGAATGTATTTAATGTTCATGAAATTTAGATTCTTTATTAGAAATTATCTTCAAAACATCAATAAAGAATAAATGAAGGTAACCTTCACTCTCATAAAAATTATAATTGCCCATCAGGATAATTTTATGACTGAGAGGGGGAGGGGGAGAATCAGTGATATATTTTTCTTTTATGTTTACTTAAAAATAAAAAAAACCTCACCTCATATTAAATATAACTTTACCTACTGAAAAAATTTAAACAAACATCCATAGGAACACAATTATTTATAAGGATCACTATTTAATAAGAATGGATATGTCCTTTGTATGGTATGGAAATGATCCAATATGAAACAATCCACTAGAAAATAATAATTTTGTGTACAATATAATGATCATGATATTCCCTTTCATCTTGTATCACTATGTAAACAAATCAATAGTGTGTGTTCTCCCTTTTTCACAAATAATGTAATTCAAAAGTTTTTATAACAAACCTATTTTGTCGATTCTTTATCAAATTTAAAAAATATAAACCTTAAGAACAATTATTCAATTTATTACCTAGAATATGGTAAGAACTTCCTGGACTTTTTAATAAAACTTAATCTAATTTTCCAATGCGATTGTCCCGTCAGATTTCCTAATCCAATTATTGAGTTCAATTTCTCAACACAGAAAATATATATCTCTATCAGAATACGATTGTGACAATTCTAAAATAATATTGTCTGAGTATGTAAATCCAAATATGATAAGTCTTTTAAATATGATAACCATATGAATATGATAATCTGTTGAATATAACGATCATATGAATACGTTTCAATCTTTTCTATTCTCCTTTCACTTTTGTCCACTGTGGTTTATTTAAGAAAAACAATATAGAAACCTCTTCTTCTCTCTAAAATTTCTTCATCACTCTACCTTATCTCTACTTCTCATGAACCGTAATTCATTCAGAAAAGTACAATGTACTTTTTTCCTTTTACACTCACCCGAAATATGGTTTTCATAGGATTCTAAAATTGCTTCCCACTAAACTAAATCTGAATTTAAATGTTTCCTTGAATTTTAGATACATTTATGACTTCGTCAATGTAATGCCCCAACCCTAGTTACCCAGAGGCCGATGCGTTATTTTAATACGTTGGAATGATTACAAGGAATCAAGTCCTGAATGATTGATCAATTTAGTAGTCTTGGAAACAAGATACATATATAAGTTCAACATTACAACTTGAAAAGAAACACAACACTAATTTATTCCATTTGAAACATCCAAGCCTCCTAGATTATGCCTACAAGTCACTCATAACTAACTCATTCACATCCTGGGAAAATAAAACATAAAAAAGAGGTGAGATCAAACTCTTAGTAAGGGTAATCAATACAATGGAAGATAATATAAACATTAAGCATGGTGAATAATTAAAAAAACATGCCTCAACGAATAATAAACATGAGAAATTTATGGCAGGAATATGAACTTAGTAAATAATACCATAATGAAAAATAGTCATGGGTGTTATACTAGTTGAATAACCATATAAAATATCAATATCTAATATCATAATGATGGAATGCATAATTCCAGACACCATAACCACATAGTCAAGGCCTCGTGTCCAGACTACAAATTAGATTTTGTCAAGGCCTGGTGCTAAGACACTAGTTTGTCTAATGAGACCTACCGATGCATCAAGGATCTATAGAGGGATCCACCCATCAGTTACTAAGTCTAATGCATTCCTCATATGAAAAGGTTTAAACATAAAATAAACATTCTTATTAAGCTAGCATATTAAATGTCAATACTTAACCATAAACCATGAATGGTATAAAAATAGCACATCCACAGTCAAACATAACTCATTCAATACAATATGGAAGATTGTATTATAATAACTTAACCTCAATCGAGAATAATGAAGGATATTGACATAGATGAAAATAACCATCAAAACTATTTGAGAGAAGTATCCCCCTTTTTCTTGAAAACATTCAAAAGTATCACTATTTATCAAGAAGATGTTTAAATTAGATTTTTGAATCAAAGTGTACCATACCAACTTGAAACTTTTAAAAAGAATTTTAATTTTTACAACATTAATGTCCATATAAATAAATCCTTTAAACCATTTTTAAAATATGGACATTAATGAGAAATATTTAGAAGAGTAAATCTTTAAATAAATATTTTAGTTAAAGTGTTCTTAACCAAAATAGATATGCTTGAATACAAATAATTGAGTAATAAAATTCAATAAAAACTTTATAATATCATGATAATAAAGGTATTCATGATATAATATGCCAACAGACAATATATACTACATATAAAAGTGAATTGGTGCATAACAACAAAGAAGTCTCAATAGAATATAAGTTGAGAGGAAATACCTTATAAAGATTGTATCCTTAGGTTAAGGATAAATCAATGACATAATTATTTTTGAAAAATATTAATACAATCAATATGATTGGTTTTTTAGTGTAATTAAATCAGAGAACATTTACACATATTCTCGTAAAAACAACACCAATGACTTGGATGTTTAACGCAAAAAATGTAATTTGAATTAAGATTACTCTTATCAAGTTCATATCAATGACTTGAGAAATTATAAATGGAGTGATTATGTGTATAAAAATTATTTCCACACAAAGGGGTGTGTAAATTACTACATAAATGATAAATAGTGATTCCACACATAATCTTGGAGTAAAATAATCAATGAAGTATGCCTAAAGCAGAATGAGTGGAAATTGAAATTTGAATTTCCCTTAACAATTTGGTAACTTACGAAACATACATCCCATGAAAGATGGATCATAAAATAAATTTGTAAGTACTCGTAAATTAAATTATATTACAAAAAGAATAAAATCATTAGGTTGTACATACACCACACAAAAGGAAATAGTGGCAATATGACATGAATCTCACATGAATAGGAAGTGAGATGAAAACCCTTACTTCATTGTAATCAATTGAGCCGTATGACCAAAATTTAATAACAAAACATTGAATCACAAAATACCTTGAATATAAATAGAATCATGATAATATATATATATATATATATATATATATATCAAATGACAGTACACAAAACACCACATACAATAAATAAGTGGCGAATAATGGAAATCTCACAGAATTACAAGTGAGATAATAAACCCGTTACCTTGTACTTTTGCTTGGTCGAGGGTAGGTTAAACTCCTATATAATGGTGAAATAATTTTTATTAAATTATAAAATAACCATATACATTTATATGATATTTTATATGTGATTTTAATGTTGCTTTATTAATGATATTTTAGTAGTATCATCGTTTCGGGTGTTAACTGATTCATTTTACTTTATATGCTTTATTATGTAAGTATTGTTTTTTATGGATAGGATGTATCTTATTAATATTCAGAATGATATTAAGTCTTTAAAAATTATTTTTAATCATCAAATTAAAATTATTCTTTAATGGATATGATGGGGAATGAATCTCATCGCGTTCGTGGAGACAGTAATCCGTATGTACGCACGAGCGACAATATCATTATTTTGATATTAAAATCATATATAATTGGATGGTATATCATATAAAAAGAATTATTATAATGTTATATTTATTATTTACATCATTTATACTCATTATTATACCCATTCAAATGATGAAGTATTTGAATAACAAACCACACCACGACGTGGAGATGGTAATCCGTACGTACGCACGTATGGTGACTTTTTCATTTATAGGATGGATAGAATAATGAATATGGTTTTACCATTTTTATAATAATATAATAGTATATATAAGATATTGGATTTATTATTTTATAATTGAAATAATAAATAAGGAGGAAGTGGAAGAAGAAAATAACTTGAAAGAGGTGATGAAATAATTACCTCTTTTTTGGGTTCTTCCTTTTGATTTGATCAAAAGGGCTTCTTATGTTGGATTTATGACTGAAGTAAGGACTTAAGGATGAAGGGAGGATAGTTTAGAGGATATTTGGGCAGGGTTTGGATGAGCCAAATAGCTTTTAAGGTGTGAATTTGAGAGAAGGGGAAGTGCCCTTTTATAAGAGGGGTGAGGGGAACCTTAGAAAACGATTAAAATATTATTTTATAATAAAATAATTTTCGGTTATTAATGGATAAAAAATAAATTATTTAAAGGAAAAGGTGTTCATGGGTGGAAAACCACTCAACCAATAGGTTTTAGATAGGTTTGGGTCACTATATTAACCTTATCTTTTAGATTTAACATTTAGTTAAATAGTTTGACATTTACCATGCCTCTTTGTATTTTTATATTGCATGGTTAATAAACTTACTATAAACTTCCAAGATAACCCCAAGTGGTTCATTAATGATACAAATATCATTATATAAGTCTTTTGGATGAGCCTTAGATTTTTAGGATTATAATATCAACCAATAATATTATATTTGTTTTAAAACTCATTTATGTCAATTTTGACATTATTTAATAATTGATTTTTGTTAAAGTCCTAAAAACTTTATTACTTCAAAATAAATAAATTTAATCAACAATAACATGTCATAGTCACCTATAAAATTTGTGTATGGTATAAAAGCTTTAAAATTATATTTATTTTATTATTTATAATATCATTTATTTGATTGTTTCATTAATAAAGAAAATACTGCATCATTATTGTGTCATATATAAATATATTTATTTTAGGTATAAAAATTATAAATAAAATATCATGAGGTATGAAATTTTTTTTTATTTCTAATGAACATTTATATTAGAATAAAACAATTATATAACCTCATATAAAAATTGTTTTACTAAAAATATTTGCTTTTGTTTTTTTGTCTTTACTTTATATTATTTAATATAAAATGTCATTATCACTTCCAAGTGGATCCATGGGGTCCCAAAATCTACCCAAGGATGACCATGGTCGGAAATGTATCGACCAATAGGGTTAGAACATGTGTTAGGGTAATTTATTATTATTATAATATTATTTTTAACCTTATTTACTAGATTTACCCCTTTAACCATGGTAAATAAAATATTTACTGAAATAAATATTTCTAATATCTAAAAATAAAATTTACCTATTTACACAATTTGGACCTCTTGATTCCTAATATAGAATCCATTTTTCCAAATTCAAAACACAGAAGTGGCAAAAATTAATTTAAAATTAATTCTTGCTGTCAAAATAAAAAGCATGTTTTTATGAAATAATAACTATCAAAAAATTGACACTTGTTTATGTCCAGTGTAATCATGATATTACATCCAATGAATTAAATTATATTAAATGATAAAAATATAATCTAATGATACTTAAAAACCATTAAAATTTATAATTTAAAACTATAAATTATTTTGATTAAAAAAGTTGTTTTTAATTAAAATTTAGTATTTTCATTATTCATCAAAAATTGAAAGTTTTCAAAAAAATACCAAAAATCCACCCTAAGCTAATTTCGATATTCTGAATCAAAAAATGAAGTCCATTTTAAAAGATAAAATTTATAAAATTTCAAAAATTGGGCATTACTATTCATAACAGCTAGTTTGATTGGTCGTGGTGTGTTGGAATCTCGAAGTTGTGTACAATGCAAGATATTACATTATTCAAAGGGAAAAATGTCGTGGAAGCTTGGGGTGTTACAGTCAATGCTTCCAGACTCTTCTAATTTCTTCTCTATCCTTCTTGAATCTTATAAAAACTTCATATCTCTTCTGTCTTTCTTTACAAACACCAATATGATTGTGTTTCTATATTCTGAATTCTTGAAAATATTTCTTCATTACATTACTCTATGCAAAAATAAAGACTATCTGCCCATTCTGACTTCCTCTTTACGAGAGAAGCTCATGTTCAATAATAGATTTCTCATTTTGTTTCTCTACAGTAGAAGTATTAAGGGAAGCATAAGACTTCTCATTATGATTCTTAGAACAAACTTCCATTCTGTTTTCTTCATTATGATAAAGATGGTAGATACTTTCAAACTTCTTCAACCACTTCTACTTATTTTTATTTAGACTTATGATTATGTATCGATTCCAACATGATGGATATTGAACCAACTTATAAAATAATTTGAAAACAAATCAGAGTTCTTCTTTCTCTTTTGAATATGATACCAATGATATTTAACTACATCAATTATTCTCACTTTTTGAAACTCATAAACTTCTTTCTCCAAAAATTTATATCTTTTTTATTTTGGTCTGATTGAAAACAAGTACCTTTAGATTATCACATTTTTTTCAAACCTTCTACGTATTTAAACAAATAAGAATATGATGAACTCATAATGATGATTTTTGAGACAAAAAATATTAGGCTTCACCAAATTTCTTCTTTTATAAACCTTTTCTTGTATCATGACTTCCTTCAAGGAATGAATATGTGGAAGATCAGCCTTGGAATCATTAGAATTACTAAGGAAAGTATTGAAAATTTCCTATCTTTTTTCAATACATTTATTTCCTTATCATCCTCAATACATTTTTAATGATTATGATAAAACTAAATATGATTTAAAACACCTTTTACCCACCTTTAGTTTATCAAACTTTCATCACAATTTTTACCAAATACTTATGAATTTTGTGAATTACAAAACAAAAAATCATCATCACATTTATATCATAATCATGGAGACCCCGATTCTCCCCCATTACAATATCTTCTTTTAGTCCAGACCCAAGGTGAGTCTGCTGGTCCTTTTCATTTAGAAAGAAACTTCTCAACATAATGGACTTTCTCAACCATTATGAGTCTGATTTTCTTGATTATGATAGTAAATCCGATTTTACCCAAAAAACAAAGTGGGGTGACTTATTTTCTTCCTAGCCCCCCTTTTCTTCATAAAATTTATTTAAAAAAAAATGCAACACCTAAATATTATCATCCTTATGAGCTTGGTCTTAACATAAAATACATTCCATTTTTCTATCTAGTGAAGCATACCTAATCCATGCTTGGTGATATGGGTACATTGGTTTTGATGTACAGTGTTTATTCTTAGTACTCCTTTTATATTTCATAAATTAATAACTATGAATCAAATTAGATAACATAAATAATTTAAAATAATATATTATTGACTACAATGAACGTTAAAGGATTTCTCATCACGATGAATGATTAAAGAATAACGTGTTTCATACTTTGTAATGTGTGCATAAGTAACTAGTGGGTAATGATTTACGTTCCCCTTAGCATCCCTAAGATGAAAATTGGTAAGAAGTTTCTAGAAGTATCTTTGGGTTTTTACAGTGGCCATTAAGTCATATTTATTATGAAAATTATCTAAAATAAATAAACTCTACATGGGATAATGAAATTTATATCAATATTTCATTATATAAATTTTCTGTAAAAATGATAAAGTATATCGTAACAATACCTCAATATATTTACAATGGTATTACTTTATTATAGGGTGGAGATGGTTCCATGAATCTATATCAATTGGCACAATCATTCTCATTGGGAAGCCAACATAATTAATGAATTCTAACTTTTTAGAGTCCACAAGTTAGCTATGTTGATTCATGCCAACCTCAAATGTTACACCCTTGCTTCTTACCTTAATAATTTTAGTTAATATAGTGATGATATTTCATTCTTGATTTTTCATCAATATTCTATAGATCCACTTATTGTTTTTCAGTTCCAACATCAATCACCTAATATTCCCTAACATTGGTAACATCATCATGTTCAAAAGTCATTTTCTTCATGATATATAGAACATTTTATTTAGATTATGTTAATATAGTAGATAATAGATAATATTATGAGGAAAGACATTGGATATTAAAAAACACTTTAAATTTCTCATGGAACTCTTTTTGTTTTTATTAAAGTTTGAAGGGATTAAGATCCTCTATAAATAACAAAAATCCCCTCTTTATGGTCCCCTATAACATACAATACATTATTTGTATTGGGACCTTTATGAAATTGTTGTGATCTACCAATGAAAGGGTTATCATCGATTGATTTTTTATCTAACCCTACAATTGTTTTAGTCTCTGGTTGGAAAATTGACCAATTATTGTTTATTGGATCTGAGACAAAATTACCTACACTCCTTGTGATTCCATTATGAATGATTTTTCCTTTTCCCATTCCACACTGAAATTCACCTTCCTGATACCCATTTCATCAACTTTCACTGCACTCATGTTTTCAACCTATTTACAATAGAAAATCGGCACTTGAAATATTGTATAATAAAACTCATATATTTGTTTGATGATACTGAAATATGACATATTCACATAAATTGGATTTATATCCAAGGAACCATATATGTGGATCAATTTCAACATAAGAGTAACACCACTATTTTTCATGAAACTATGATTATCATATTATTTTTTATAAAATGAATAAAAATTAATTACAAAACTAGTGTAAGATATAAAATTTCATTTCGTCCCATGGATAGCCATCAAAGTCATTCAGTAATTGAATTTATATTTTTAGATAACTCCTTATAAATATGATATCAGAACCATCCTATAAACTGTTTATTATTTGTATTTTATAACCATTATCCATCTCGTGATGGATTCAAATGTCTAATAATTGATTTCTGTGATTCAATGTTTGGATCAACATCTTAACTATTTTGTAAAATGTGGAGGTGATATTTATCTCGCTTTGTGATGGAAACTGTAACAACATCTCTTCAGAGAATCCCTTCACCCATAAGCTGTCCACTGTGATGTGACTTTGGGAGACTGATGCTATCAACATATGAAAGGCAATAGACACAAAATTCAACAAATTATTTAATAATATATCATTCTACAATACAACATTCTCTTAGAATTTGATTCCAGACATAACCTTTCAAAATATTTATATACCATTCAATGGGGTACATGAATCTATAATGGACATGACAACATAGTTGTACCTCTTTAACCAAGTGAACCATTAGGTGGACCAATATATTAAAGAATAATGGTGAAAATAATATCTATAATCCGAATAATATGATAGAAATCTTCTTATTCATGATTAGAAAATTCACTGGGGTCTATAAATTTACTGTATATGAATTAAAAAAAAAGAAAGCCTGGTTAATGTATATCGTAAATTTATAGGCAGAGTACAACCTAAAGAGCTAAAAATCAAATATTTCATCAAAACAAGATAGTTGTGAGATTTTATTCCCTTTAACTTCAAATTAGTCATTGACACAACATTTTTGATATTTTATGAACAATCCTATGAAACTTTTACACCATTAAAGAAAATAAAATTTTCAATTTTTCTTTTATAGATAGAGTGTATACTGGTGGAATAAAATTATGCATTTTAACCGTCACCAGTTCCAAATATACCCTTATCCCCATGTAAATCATGTCTAACCTAGTCATGATTCCATTTTTTTTCTAGGAACATTTAGTAATTTACCAATAATACTTTCAAATACATTTTTTTCACTTGCATGGCTTTAATAAAATGTCTAACATATAAATAATTCTAGAATGGTAATTTAAAGAAAATTGTTCTTTTTTTTTCAAACCCGATTTCACAAGATTTTTTAAAATTGGTTTACCAAAAATAGAATAATTATATTTTAATTTATCAAATATTTTATCAACTATTTTTTGATATATTGTCATACCATATTCGGTATTCCCATCGAATACTATCGTCCATGATTGGTATTTATGTTATCTAGGTAAAAATTTATGATGGCCTAAAAAAACAAACTTATAAGAATGTTTCAACCAAACCGAGTATGTACATTCTTTAAAATTGTGACACCCCAATATTACATTAATGTTATAGCCTGAAGAATTTCCATAAGCATGAAATTCATTTATCATCCCATACAACATGGTCCTCAATGTGAATTATTCACTTATACAAGCATCATAAATTATAACACCTGTATCATACATGAATTTCAAATCTTTGTTCAACTGAACCATATAGACATATATATTATTTTTGGGTTGTTTTGTTCTAGATATAATTAGAGAAAACATAATGTTTTTATGCTTCATGCATAACCATGGTACCAAGTTATAATTTACCAAAATAACTGGTCATGTACTATGCATACTACTATATAACCCAAAAGGATTTATTCCATATGTAGATAATGTAAGAAAAAATTTTATCATCTCATTTGAAAATTTACGATAATTATAATCAATTTTCTTCCACTAAGAAGATTCTGATGGATTATATAGTTTCCCATCTTCAATTCATGTATCTACATGCCTTTTAAATTATCTCTTAGTTTCATGACATCCATATAGTCTTCTAAGCAATGAAATGATTAGAAATTACCATACAACTTTCAAAGGAATTGATTTATCTTTATTGTATCAATTCACCCCACACTAAGGGGATTTTACTAGCAATTCATGGTCCTTCCAAAATAATAGGAAATCATTTGGACAAGCATGTAATTTTTACAGATCATTCCAATTTAACATAATGTTTATTTAGAATCATATTTTTGATAAGTAAGTCGATTTTCTTCTTGGAGCATCTCATTTTGGATGCCAAATATTTTTGTAAAGTATGTGTGACTCCATCCACTGCCATCCTTCAAATTATATAATTTCCATATAGCTGAATTTTGTTTTGTATTTAGTATAATTAGAAAATAATAGTCTCTTAGAACAACTGTTTTACTTCTGAAATAACTTTATACAATCACAAAAATCATTTTATATTTCCATTTTCATTTTATCCATACGACCTCCATCATTATTTACACTAATATCCATATCAAATGATCCGTAAATGATAATACCATCCTAATCGGTGTGCACGTTCAGTTTCCTACCCTATTTAGTACAAAATTTGTATCTATGATCTATTTTGGGATAAATCAAATGTTCTTATAACTCTTCATGGAAAATTATCCTTGAATAAAAATAATGTAAAGATGGACAAAGGATTTGAGAAGGGTCGTATTCATGATCTATTTCATACTTGATGAACTTTTTAACTACATATTCATACTATTTTTTCATACAAATATTGTGTAACCATTTTCCATTCATATCCATCCTATTGGGTTCATAAAATATTCATTTTTTAAAATAAATAAATAAATACACTTAAGATATTCACAATAAAAGGAAAAAGTTTTAGAAAATTATAATAAGTGGAACCCAACATTTTAGTGTTTCAAATAATTCCAACACGCTTTAAAGTAAATGGGAAATTGAATTTAAGAAAAGAATTACTCTATTGGTTGTTGGTTCTATCCTATGAATTGATCCAAAATGATCATCGGTACCCAGTATGGGATGAATATTTCTCATAGTAGTTCTAGAAACATACGTGCATGCCCAGAAGAGATGGGAGATGATTCTCAGGAAAAAATCTAATAATAACCATTCTAGAGAAGAATCTGGAAAGGATGATAGTTGCCTATTTAAATCTAAATGTTCATGAGACAATGAGTTGGAAAAGCACTAGACAATATTTATTAGTCTGCTGCCTAAATTTGAAAAAAAGTAGCTGTAAGTATCCTATCCCTATACAGGGATCCTTGATTGGCGTGACTAATAGAAGGCTTATCTGTATTTTCTTACACACACTCATATTGAGAAAACCATTTTAGTTTCTACATTCAAAGAAATCCTTAAATTACTCCATTAAAAGGAAAAGGCCTTTGGTATAGGGACTAGATTTCAGATGCGCTTAGCTTGCTCTGAGGCCAAGGTTTCGGGAGTGGGGTCATGATGAATATACTATGGGTTTGAGAAAGATAGCGAAATTACCTTTACAAAACGTTATTATCAATCTATATTATATTAGTGGTGAGATTCTGTTTATCTTGGAGGTCTCTGAATGTTTATATGATCATATAATTTAAATAGATAGTGGTTATGTATGAATGATTTTGATTGCAATAATAATTTTATGATAATGGAATTGATAAATAAATAAAGAAACTACTCAGTGAACTTATATTTCACCATTCCTAGATAACATAATGTTTTACTTCAATTATTTAGTTTTAGTACACACAGATCACTATAATCTATCTCTATCATCTAGTAGTCAAAAACTTCATAGGCATATCCAAAAGAGTAAACTCATTCTAAATAAAATCTATACTACTTGTATAGTTAGGAGAGAGTAAAATAAACCTTATAAAATTATGACACAATATTCTAATATTGTATGTGTTAAAAATAAATATGTTTTAAATTTTAAATTTTTATAGGTGAAATTAAAACCATTCAAAATGATAAATGATAGATAAAAATAATAATAATATTATATACATGGATTATATTATAAGATCTAATATGCATCAAAACATCATAAAATATATCACTACTAAATTTTACTATAAGATCATGCGAATGCATAACTCACCACTTAATTATTTGATTATTTATTTATTTTAGTATCACCACATGAATTAAACATAACCACTTAAATATATGACAAAGCCTTATATTACATCCGCTCACATAATATTCCTAATATAACGCTTACCATAATTTTCCAAGATGAATTAATCAACCCAAAATACAATACATTAATTATCAACCTTTAATTTCATTGTTTCTTTTCATTTTGATCTTATTAGAATCCATAAATCACTTTCCATGTACACATTAAATCATAATGTGGAAAATTATATCCAGCACTTAAACAATAAGTGGCAGGATAATAGGATATTAGAAAAACATGTTCATTCTTCCTCATTATCCTTTACAATTCTAAATTATAGACATCTATTACACTTATATCACATTATCATTATTTTGATAATTTCACATTTATAATCATAATTTATTACATTTTATTAAGATTAATTTAGGTGCAAGTAAACATATGAGATCCAACATGCCTCTAAATAATATTTTAAATCTATATGATCCCTAAACTAATATAGGATATTTAAGAGTCATATAAAAAGTTTAAAATAAATAATTTCACATTGTTATACTTAATCAAAACACATCCCAACTCTAAATTAAAATCCAAACAAAATAGAAATCAATGATCATGTAAAAAACTTCCAAAATGAATGAAATCACAATTAAAACTATTTTAAATTTATGAGTAAAAAACACTATCAACTAAACAAAAGGAAGATTTAAATCTAAACCATTAGAAAAAACTAAGTCTTAAAAATAGGCACAAAACCATATAATGAATAAAACCTCTAACAAGTTCAAGATAATACATATAAATATTTTAAAATAAAACAATACATTATTTTTAAAGGAAAATCCCGATATCTCACAAAAATATTTTCTACAAAGAAGTGAAATATTCTCCACTATAACCACCCTTTATAAAACCTACAAACATGACTATTTTTTTTGAAAACAATTTGAGTTAAAAAAAAATTAAAATCAAAACCACATTTAAAATTAAAAAAATTTAATAAAAAACACATCCTATTGATACAAAAACCAACCAAAATTACTCATAATGAATTAAATTTCCAAAAATAATCCAAATTAATTATATAAATCTATTTAAAACACAAATTAATGAAACCTTATTCTTTATGGCTAAATTATTTTATATTATAGGCCATCTCTAAACTCAAACTTAACTCTACCAACATCCCCATATTTTGGAATGAATTTTTTTTAATTTACTTTATAAAACACTCTATAACCAAACTCATATAAAAATACTTTCTATACCATTTCCTTAAGATTTTTTAAAGGTTTACTACACATGGAGAAAATTGTTTTCTAAAAAATTATATGTAAACAAACAAAATTATGTTTAAAAATCAGATCAATAATCATAAGCTTACCAATACACTTAAAAAAATTCAAAAGAGATAATTTAACACAAAATCACTCAAATATTTCCATAATAGTTAGTTATAAATTCATATATTCTACTTTCTTAAAACTATTCTCACAAATGAATAAAAATTTAAGATAATTCCAATACACTAGAAATAATACCATTATTCATTCAAAAAAAATAATAAATAAATCTAAAATATAATTTAAATCCATCAAATTTCACAATTCAACTCAAATGAAATACTAGTTTGTTGACTATTGCATTTCAAAAAATTTCATATTAATAGAAAATACTAATAGTTTAATACCACCCAATAATTTTTAAACATGAATACCCTTAAACAATAATGGAATAAATATGAAAGAAATATTCAAATGATTTATCCATTGCTCATAACATAGTTCCTAAAAACTAAATACATTAAATATGATTATATAAAATATGTGAAATAACTATAAAATGAGTAGAAAACTTTTCACTAATCAGGTCACCACTATATCCAATTATTTAACCAATGGTTATGTATTTTTTAATGGGTTTGAAATTGGTTTTGAGTTTGTATCAATTTATGGTTTCCTAATAACTAGGAAAGAAACTTAATAAAATAAACACTCCTCAAAAATAAAAAAAAAATACCAAACATGACATATAACATACAATTATTTCAATAAAAATCACCATATGAATAAAGTCATTCAAATATATTAAATCTTACACTCGATTTTAAAGATAAAATCAGTGAATTCAATATGGTTAGTTTTAATTTATTCAATTTAAAAACCCCTGTTTTCTTCCCTACCATCAAAAATATTTTTAATATGTGAAAAACAAAATCCACTCACTTCAACAAAAAATTTTCAAAGGAAAAAAAATATTTTTAAGGAGTAGAAAAAATGGCTCGGCCTTAGGTAGGAGCATTAAGAAATAAGAGGACCACCTAACGGGTGAAGGTATTGGAAATGAGGACTGATGCAGGGTGTCAATTGCATTGCTCATCCACCCTAGTGTTGTCACGAAAGATTGAGAAAGAGAGATCCATGATACTGAAGGAGTTCTGTTTGCACTGTGATTGAGTTGACACTACGAAGAGTGATGATCGATGACACTGGTAAATGAGAGAGGAAGATAAAAAATAACATACCTTAGATTTGAGAATTGATTCTTCTCAAAGAAGGTCGAGGGGGGGAGAAGACAGAGCTAAACTAGTACAATAGCTTGAATGGTGCGAGGGAAATCTATTCTTTAAAGCTCCTATTTTAAATATTAGGAGGAGTTTTATTAGTGCTTTCAATTTTTTTTGATAAAATACCACTTTATAAGTGTTTTTTAGTGATGATAAAAACATATATAATTAATTTTAATAATATAGTTAATACATTTAAAATCTCTGAATGTTTATAATTATAAAAACAACAAAATAAATGTATATTATAATAAATATATTAAAAGAATGGTAAATTTGTATTTATAAATATAATTACTGATATATAATTATAATTAAAAATATATATATTTGTATATATTTATATATATATATTTAATAAATATAAATTAATATAAATATAGTAATCATATTAATTATATTAGTATATTTACCATAGTTTTTCAATTATTTAAATATATAAGTGTTTATTTATAATTATAAAATTACTTTAAAAAAAAATATTTATAATTATAAATATACAATTTTATAAATGTAATAAATATATATTTATAAATATATTTATTTATAAATATTTATTTAAAATATATTTTTAATATTATTAATGAATATATAATTTTAAATGATTGAATGTTAAAAATGAGTAAAATTGAATAATTAAAGATGAGTATACTTTAAAAATATTAAAAAATGGATAAGTTTTATTAATTATAAAAATTGTTACAAAAATAAAATGTGGATTAATGTTTAAATGAAGATGAATTCTTATTGAAAATATCAAAACATAATAAATAAATAAATATAAATAAATGTTTGAATATGTGTAAATTCAAAAAGAAATAAAACGTAAAAAATTAAAAATAGAAAATATTAAATATGAACAAATAATACTAAATAAAATAATATTAAAAATAAATAAAAAATATCAATTAAACAAATAATATATTTAATATATTATGTTACTAAATGAAATTCCAGAATGAATAATAAACTTTGAATAAATTATATAAATATTAGGTGTGTTTCTTCCCAAATAAGATTTCACTAATTACGTAAATATTTGTGTGTGTGAAATTAATGTGTATATATATATATATTATTGGTATATGTTAAATTGAACAAAGACAAATTTTAATATGTTGCATCTATTAATGAAATAAATATTAACTAGAACAAATAACTTTAAAAAATGAGTAACTGTTATTAACTATATTGATAATTTAAAAAAAATTAAAAATGAATATTTATATAGGTTAAAATGAAAAAAAAATATATTAATTATTTAAATTATAACCATATTAAAAAACATTACATGTTAATGAACCAACATGTGTAAATAAAAATTAGAAAATAGATGAAATTATAGAAATATCAAACAATGAAAAATTGAAAATGATTAAATTACAAAAATATTAAATATATTAATGAATAATTATGTATAAAAACATTAAAAATGAATAAATTATAAAAAATATTAAATGAATAAATCTTTAAAATATATAAATTTTAAAAAAGTATCCACACACTAAACATTATCAATGAATTAATTATATTAAATTTATGCAAGTTAAAAATGAGTAAAACTTAATTATATATATATATAATTAAATTATTAATATACTGCTTATAAGTAATAAAAATGAGTTAAATTACTAAAAAGGAATAAATTTAATATATATAGCAATAAATAATATATTATTTATTTAATTATTATATTAAGTATTTAATTTGTGTAGAACAATAAATAGTGTATTAATTATTTAATTATTATATTAGGTATATAATAACTTTATTAATTTTTATTAATTATAAAAAATATAGGAATTGTTTAATTATATATATATATGTAATCAATATACTATTTATTAATATATATATATATATATATTAACTTTAATAAATTTAATTATGAAAAATTTGGGGGTTGGGCTGGTATAACTCGTGAACCCGCAAGAATGTATGTTTAAATAAAAATGAAAATATATTAATTATATAAATTACAACTGTATTAAATATATTAAATACTAATTTTATTTATTAAAATGTTTATTAATGAAATGTTTATTAATAAAAATGAATAAATTTAATACATATATACATAGAGTAATAAATAGTTTATTAATTGTTTAATTGGTATATTAAGTATTTAGTAAATTTATTAATTTAAATGATGTATTACTTTTTTAATTATATAATAATATTTTTATAAGTTATTAATTTTTAATTAAATATTTAATAAACTATTTATTACTATAGATATGTTAAATTTAATAAATTATATATATATATATAGTTAAATAATTAATATAATATTTATTAATATTTTTCAAAATATATATATTAAAACTCATAATATATATATATATATAATTGTTAATATATAAAATATTTTATATATACCAATATATATATATATATATATATATATATTATAAAGTTGTTGCTGAAGCCTATTTTATTAAAGAAAAGAAAATTCCCTCTCATTTTTTCTTGGGAAGAGGGGACCCATTACATGACCTTGCAGGCCCAATGGGTAGGATTGAAGCCCATTACAACTATCCAAAGCCCTAGCCAAAGGTCATCCTGTGCACCCTGCTCATGCGCCACCAGATCCACCTGCCTCCACATTCAAGTCACACACCATCATCCCAGGTGGCACCATCGAAGGAAAATTCCCTCACCACAACCATCACACACTATCATCATCCTGAGAACCCCATTAGAGGCCTCAAGTCATCAACCATCTGCTGCCCCTGCGTCGTCGTTCTCTGGTAGCACCCTCAGGGCTACATTTGAATATCGGCTTTCCCTGTCAGCCATCATTCTTCATCCGCAGTGTGCCTAAATCAGTAGGTTGTTGACCTCAGAAGTAACCCATACTGTTGGTGTGAAAGTGATGCCTGCCCAAACCTGTGTTCCACACAGTAAATGAAATCCCACCCCCAGAAGGGTTTTTTGCAGGCGGCAGCTGGGCATCTAACCTAGCCACATTGGATGGCTGAAAACAAACAAATTTAATATATATATATATATATATATATTAATATTTAATATATATATATATATATATATATATATATATATATATATATATATCAATATATGTTTTTATATATGAAATAAAAATTTAGTTATACATTTTTATTAATGATAGAAAATGCGCCGATAAAGGTTACCTTTAATCTGTGATACAAAGAAGGCACTGATAAAGGATCCCTTTATCAACACTAAAAACAAAGCGCTTATAATGTAAACCCTTTATCAGTGCTAAAATAAAGTACTAATAATGGGTAGCTTTTATCAGTGATTTTTTAGTGCTGATAAAAGGTACCCTTTTTCAGCATTGATAATGGTATCTTTATCAATGCTTTTCTCTAGCACTGATAAAAGATGGCACTAAATAAACAAAAATATGCAGTAGTGACCTATTCTAACTTCACCCTTTAATGGGGAATTATTTTTCATTTGTAGTGATGAATCCTTAAAATGGATTGGATGTGTGTTCATGAAAAATGATAAGGTGATCACTTATGTATCATAATAGTTAAATATTTATGAACAAAATTATCCTACCCATGATCTAGTGTCAAATATTGTTATCTTTGTATTAAAGATATGAAGACACAGTCTTTATGTGGAAAATGTGATATATGTATAGACCATCATTGTTTGAAGTATATATTCACATAGAAGGAGCTAAACATGCATCATCGAATATGGTTAGGGCTAATCAAGGGCTACAATTTCTCTATTAACTACCATATTAGAAAGTAGAATAAGGCAGTTGATTCTCTTAGTAGAAACAAAGTTTCTACTCTATCCATGATATAGATTTAAAAGGCCCCATTTTCATGTACATGCAAAGTATTGATCTGGAAATCATAACAACATCGAACACTTCCTCACTGGCCCAAATTATTTCCCAACTATCTACCCAAGAGAGGATAAAGGAGGCACGAACCTATGAAATGGGAATCCAAAAGAGGATGGAAATATTAAAGGAGTGGAAGATTTATGATTTCTACATCGGTGAAGATGATATCTCATGGTTTGAATTGAGAATTTGTGTGCCTTCATCACTCAAGATAAGGAAATAAATACTGGACAATTCACATAGCTCATCCTTCACCATCCATCATGGAAGTACTATAATGTACCGTGATATTCGACATCACTTTTGGTGGGACAATATGAAGTGGTAGATTACAAAGTATACCATAATGTGCTTGGTATGTTAGGAAGTTAAATAAGAGTGACATAAGTCCAAGGGGATGATTAAACCACTTCCCATACCAAGATAGAAATGGGAGAACATCACCATGGACTTCATCACTATTCTCTTCAAGACCTCGAGAGGAATTAATGTGATATGGGTGGTGGTGCTTCCACTCAAAAAGACTTCCCACTTCATTTATATTCAAAAATATTTATCTCTTAACCAACTTTCGAAGATATACGTAAAATAAGTGGTGAGGCTACATGAGGTACCACTTTTAATCATTTTGGATTATGATCCAAGGTTTAATTATAAATTTTAGAGAATTATTCAACATACTATAAATACTGAATTGAATTCCAGTACAAATTATCACCCACAAAATTATTTTTAATAGGAAGGGACCATTCAAACACTTCAAGACATGCCGAGATACTTCTCACCAGAGTTTAAAAGAGTATGAGATCAACATCTCTCATTAGTTGAGTTATCACACAATAACAGTTTGTACTCAAGTATTCAAATTTCTTTATATGCATATCTTTATATGAAACATTGTAGAACTCATAATTATTGGGATGAAGTTGGTGAATGAAAGATACTTGGTTATGATCTTTTCTAAGAGATAACAAAAAAGGTCCAATCCATCCAATAACACCTAAAAGCTGCTTTGAAGTGGAAGAAGAGTTATATTGAAAACCGTAGAAGGGAATTGTAGTTTCATGTTGGAGATAAATATTTTCCTTTAATTATTACCATAGAAGAGAGTCATAAATTTTGTAAATAAATGAAAACTTATCCCTATGTACATTGGCCCCTTTGAGATCCTTGATCGCATAGGAGAAGTGACATATCACCTATAACTTCCACCAAACATTTCTCAAGTTCATGATGTGTTTCACATATCACTCCTAAGGAATTACATACCTGATCCCACACATGTATTGAATTTAGAGGTGGTACAATTATAAAATTACCTCCCTTATGAGGAGAATCCATGGAAGATCTTGGAACATAGAGACAAATTTCAATGAAACAAGACAAATTACCTTGTCAAATTGTTGTAGAAGGACCATAAATATGAAGAGGCAACATGAGAACCATTGGAAACAATGAGAAAAAAATACCCTCATATATTCTCAATAGAGAATATGAGTTGAAATTTTAGGAATGAAATGATTTTAATGGGGTAATAACGTAATGACCTAAAAAATGTTATTCTTTTAATATTGTATCTCTTGCCTCTTAATAATTTTTTATTTTGTTTTACACTAGAAGCACATAGAAATAATTTTAAATTTCATAAGAAATTTGAATATTATATGTTGATATGAACTTGTATATCTAGGAATAATAAAGGGTTATAAAAAATAAACTAGAAACCAACAACAATTATTTCATTATATAATAATGTTATATTTATCCTAAAAAGAAACCCAATATCATACTGAATATTACAATGGAAAAACAAATAGAGGATAAATAAAATGAAAAATATGTCTTATGATAAATATATCAGTATTAAATAAAATTTATTTTCGTGAAATAATCTTATAAAAACTTTTTAAAATTATAATATTTTTTAACAAAGTCTTAAATAATTTTTATAAAAGTCAGAATGTTAATTTTTCTATAAAGTTTATTTTTTTAAAAAAATATGGTTTTTTATTTATAATTTAGAATTATCATAATTAGGGATTTTTTTTAATAAAATAAACTTACTTTTTAAACTCATCATGTTAAAATAATCTTAGGTTTATTTTTTGGTAATTTTTTGACAAAGTTGATTTTTTGGAAAAAAGTAAAAAATTACCGCTTTATGAGCACTACAATTTTATGAAATCATTATTATGGTAGTCTGATTAAAAATTTTATGAAAAATTTTATTTAATTTAAATTTTATTTAATAAGTATATAAATTAATTTATAAATATTAATTTTAGTTTAGAAATCATTACTTTACTTTTTGAACCAAAAATTGTATTTTTAAATTTTTTTTTATTTTACACATTAATTAGGTTGTATAGAACTTTAAGTTAGGTTTTTGAAGTCCTTTAACCAAAAAATATAGTCTCTCACTCTTTAACGGTCCATAAAATTTGTTGTAATTAATTACACCTACAATTGGTTTGCTTATATAACAAAGTAACCAATATTTAATCCTTTAAAACCCACCCCCTATAGTATAAAAACCACTCATTACCCATTACTACCCAATAAAAATTCATAAAACATGATTTTATGGTCATTTTATCTCTTAAAGAGTCCCTCAAGTTTTCCCTTAAGGTCTCAAGGTTCCATCCTCAAGTTTTAGGAAGACAATTTTTACAGTAATGGAATTATCCTATTCTTCCTTTTCATTCAAGTACATAATTTTTGTGAGTCTTCTTAATGTAAAAGATTTACTATTTTAATGAAATTTTTATCTTTTAATTATTTCTGAAATGGTGTTTTGTCAATTTGAAACCTCCATTCTCTCTCTTTATAACCTCCCGTTAATCCATGTTTTATAACATCATGCTATCAAATTCTTTTGTTGATTTTTTCTATTTTACATGAGAAACTCCAATACTGTGAATACCCAAATAAATTAATTTTAAGTGTGTATTAAAATAGATGTATATATACCTTATTAATCAGGTATTTTCATATATTAAATCCACATTACTTTCTTATGAGATAAAAATAATTTATTTTTTATGTTTTAAGCACTTATGCACTCAATGATTAATATGAAATCCATTATTTATTCTCATTAAGTTATTGGTAACATGATTTATTATGATACATGTGGATCAAATGAATTTATAAACATGAGGGGTGTTCCATGATATCCCTACAATGCATTGGAAAAATAATTAATCTATAGATTTGACATGTTTTAAGATACCTTAGTGAATAACGTTGGTAATTATGATTTATGACACCTTGGTGATATGATTATGAATGTATCATTTTTATGTTATATCCACATTTCCATTTTATGATTAATTTTATTTCTATTATTACATTCCCCATGTTTATATGATCATTCCTTAATGATATGCCTCTTGGTCACATGCTATGTATCACCTTTGTTTATTCCCTTACTGGGATTTATGCCCCCCACTTTTTTTGATGTATGTCCCCAGGATATGAGATACAGTAAAGGTATCTTAGAATGAATTGATTAATAAGTATTTTAAGTTTATTAAAATAATATTTATGTTTTTTATATTTTTTTATATTTTATATTCCTATTTACAAGATTCTAAAACTTAAAAGATCCTCTATATTATTAAATATTATACCATGAAATGAATGTTTTATGAAATAAATATGGGTCTGCATAGTTGGTATAAAAAGATATTTTAGTTATTTATGGAAATTTAGATTAGAAAAAATTAATAAAAACCCTTGGGATAATTATAAATATTGGAAAACATCTTGGTATTTTGGTGAAGTATTAAGTAATTGGTTTCCAAGAAAATATTACCCTGTCTGAATGATACAAGTAGATGTGGTTTTAGATTGTATACATTTAGGGATTAAAACCTTAAAAAGATTTTGTATGATATATCTCAACTATCATTCTAGGATATGGTGAGTTGGCCCTTATCGTGCACCAAGTTTGACACTACTAGATGATTTTCTTTGGTTAATCAAATTCTTTCACAAACCATTATGAATTGTATATAGATAATTTAAAATTTTTATTAATATTGAATTATATTATCCTAGAAACATGATATTAGAAAATTTTAGGATTAAACTTTCTTTGGAATTTCTATTATAAGATTACCAATTGTAAAAAATTTCTCACTTTGGTTTATCATTATAGAAAAATAAGGAAATAAAAGGACTTGTGAAAAAAATGGATATAATGGGAAATGTGATGATGGCCTTCCCAATATGAGGTTATCTAGAGTTTAAAAATTCACGATGATGATGAACTAGTTAACTAAAGTCATAAATAACCACCAAAACATGTGTAGCATCCTGATCCACAAAGGAAGGAATAACTAGAAGTTTAATTTTTCATGTGTTAACTACCACTTGTTTTTAGTGAAACATATAATCCAATAATTGTGTAAAATGATCGAATACTGTAGAGAATATGATTTTTATCATCCATTGATCTGAAAAATATAATTTTATGGTGGTAGTGTATCACTTAAATGGGGGAGCTGATAAGTGGTGGAATTTGATCAAGAACACAAAACCAATGGATGAGGTGGAAACCATGGGATTGGAAGACTTTGGAAAGGTATTTTTCATCAAGTATTTTACTCATACCCTCAGGAACAAAATGGAGATGAAATTCCTATAATTGAAACAAATATAAACTGAATCAGTGGGGAATTGTGAGATGAAATTTACAAGGCTTGTGAATTATGATTTAATATTTGTCATCAATTATGATGGGAATAATGATCTAATATTTAACAGATGGTGACCCGATCTACAAAAAACATTAGAAATCCAAGAATTTGAGAGTTATAAAGAGATAGTGAGATGCGATATTAAATTTGAAATGGAGTCTAGAGTTTCCGAGTGGAATCATGGACAAAATAAAAAAAATATAAATTTGGAACAACATTTTATGAATAATCAAATTGAAAAGAAAGTAAAACATCCCATGTGTAACAAATGTGGGAAGTTTCATTTGGGGAATTGTTTTTAAGGAAATTTAAAGTGATAAAAGTGTGATAGATAGAGACATATAGCTCAAAAATTTCATATATATGTAAAGCCTCAACATCTAAATGATAATGAAAAAGGGAATATGGTGCAAACACAACCTACTGTGCTATGATACAAGTGTGAGGAACTTGGGAATTTTTTGAACTGAGGTCCAAATAAGAAGATAATGGAGTGAAACCACCACCAACCCCAATATATTCCAAGGGAGAAAGGCCGTAATTTCAAAATTATGAAGGCTAAAGTTGAGGCTCCAAATGATGTGGTAGAAGGTACACTCATTGTAAACTGAAATCTAGCAAGTACATTTTTTGATTCTGGTTCTATGAATTATTTTATTTATTTAAAGTTTTCAAATAATATCATGTTAAAACATTGAATTCCAGTGGTAGTGTTGTACATTAAAACTTATAGTGGAACTATTGAAGCCTTAAATATATATAAGTATTCCCATATTAACTTTAGTGAGTATAGCCTCTCTGTAAACTTGGTGTTCATTATCATTGTGTAATTTTACATAATACTTCGGATGGATTGTTTTTCAAAGTATATTTCCAAGATCAAATATATAAGTAAGTATATTTCATAAATCTTGCTGTGAAAACCTTATATCATATTCAAAGGATAGATTCCGTAGTCCGAGTCTTTCCGAGAACCACCTTTTATTGACTTATTTTTTGGAAATGATTGGTGGATAATAAAGATAAATTATGAAGATCAGATATGTGCATGTTTTTTAGGAACACATTAATGTATTTACTAAATAGTTATTGGGAACTCCTCTAGAAATATAGGTAGATTTATTAATTGAAATATTACCTGGATCTAAAATAGTATTGGAAACCCCATATATAGTGGCATACATGGAGTTAAAGTAATTTAAAAAGAAACTCCAAGATCTATTAAATAAGGGTTTTGATTGACCAATTGTGTCTCCTTAGGGAGCACCTATTCTATTTGTAAATAATAAGGATAAATCAATGCGACTGATTATTGATTATAGAGTACTTAATGGGATCATAGTAAAGAAAAAATATCATCTTCCAAGGATTAATGATTTGTTTGGCCAACTTCATGGAGCTCAATTATTTTCCAAGATTGATCTTCAGTCTGGTTATCATTAATTGAGGATGAGGAAATAATATATCCTAAATACTTTCTTGAAAACAAGATATGGGCATTATAACTTTTTCTTAAATAATTATCCTACCATATTTTTGGATTTTATGAGTAGTGTATTGGAGGATTACCTTGATAATTTCATGGTGATGTTATTAATGATATTATGATATATTTAAAAATTCATTAGGAGCATGAAAATTATATAAGGGTCATATTATAAACTTTTAAGAAAGATAAGTTATTTGTTAAATTTAGAAAATAGGAGTTCTTATTAAAATAAGTTTCATTTTTGGGAAACATTATGTCCAATGAAGGACTATCTGTGGGTCCAATAGAGACAAAGGCCATAGAGAAGCGTACACATCCTATAATTGTGACTAATATTTGTACTTTTGTTGGTCTATAAGGTTATAATAGAAAGTTTTTATTCCTTTTTCTAGGATTTATAATCCAGTAACCAGGTTAAATAGAAAGGGAGTTAAGTTTATCTGAAAAAAAGAACTTGAAGAGAGTTTTCATGAACCAAATATGTGGTTGGTTAATAAACCAATGATAACTTCACCCTCTAATGTAGAATGATTTTTCATTTATAGTGACTTATAATTTAAAGGTCTTATATCCATGCTCATGAAAAATGACCATGTGAACACTTATGAATCATGACTATTAAAGCTTCATGAATTGAATTATCCTACCCATGATCTGGAGTAAGCTAAAGTTATCTTTGCATTAATGATATAAAGACACTATCTTTGTGGGAGAAAATGAGATATATGCACAAACCAAAAATGTTTAAATTATATATTCACAATGAATGAGATCAACATGCATCAGAAAATATGGTTAGATCTAATCAATTACTATGATTTCTCTATTAACTACCATCCTAGAAAGGAAAACAAGGTAGCTGATGGTCTTAACAAAAAAAATCTACTATATCCACGATGTAGATTGAAAAAGATCATATTTTCATGGACATGCAAATGATATATCTATAAATCATAATGATTTTAATACACACTAACTAGACTAAATGATGTCGAAGCTATCTATCCAATAGAGGATCAAGTAGGCACCAAGGGATGATATGAGGCTTAAAAATAGGGTGGAGGCAATAAAAGAGGGTAAGATTTATGATTTACACATTGATAAACATGGTGAATTAAAATTTTAATCAATACATTGTGTGCCTTTGTCTCCGGAGATAAATAAAGAAATATTGGATAATGAATATAGATTATCTTTCTCCATCCATATAGGAAGTACTAATATGTACTGCGATATTTGAGAGTACTTTTGGTAGGAAATATTGAAGAGGTATATCAATGAGTATACCACAAAGTGATTAGTATGTCAAAAAGTTAAATAAGAGTGATAGAAGTCCAAGGGGATTATATAACTATTTCCCATATATACAAGGAAATGGGTGAACATCACCATATAATTTTTCACTGCTCTTCCGAATACTTCCAAAGGAAGCAATGTGATATGGGTGTTAGTGGATTCACTCACCAAGACTACCTACGTCATTTTTATTCAATAATATTTCTCTTCTAACCAAACTAACAAGATATACATAAAAAAAGTGGTGAGGATGCATAGGGTACCAGTTTCAATCATTTTATATTATGATCCGAGGTTCACTTATAAATTTTAGATTAGTATTTAACATGCTCTGAATATTGAATTAAATTTTAGTACGATATATCACCCCTAACATATAGCCACTATGGAAGGAAGATTTAGACACTTGAAGACATCCTACGATCCTTGTCAATGTAATTTAAAGGTGTATGGTATTAAAATATATCATTATTTGAGTTATTATACAACAATATTTTCTACTCAAGTATTCTAATGGATCCATATGAAGTTATTTATGAGAATCATTGTCAAACTTTTACTTTTTAGGATGATGTTAGCGAACAAAATCTATTTGGTATCGATCTTGTGAAATAGATTATATAAATAGTCAATTCCTTCCAACAACACATAAAATATGCTTAGAGTCAGCATAAGAGTTATGATGAAAACCATAAAATAGAATTTAGATTTTGATGTTGGAGAAATGGATTTAATTTGAATATCACCAGGGAAGAGAGTCATGTGGTTGATAAAGAATAGAAAAATTATCCCTAGGTACATTGACCCCTTTAAGATCCTTGATTGCATAAGATCAGTGACCTATCAACTGGAACATCCATAAAATAGGGCTCAAGTTCATGATGTGTTCCATGTATCACTTATGAGGAAGTACATACCTATTCCACCACATGTATTGAGTCCATATGTGGTATAAATGTAGAATGAACTTTCTTACGAGGAGCAGCTAGTGAAGATATTGGAATGTAAAGAGTATATTCTATGTAACAACACAACCCACCTTGTTAAAGTTTTGTAGAGGAACCATAAATATGAAGAGGAAAAGTGGGAATTGGAGGAAATAATGAGACAAAAGTACCCTAATCTATTCTCAAATGTGAATATGAATTTTTGGGGATGAAATTATTTTAAATGGGGATGAATATAATAACCCAAAAAAATTTCTTCTTTAAATAATGGATCTCTTGCCTCTCAACAATTATTTGTTACATTTTAAAAAATAATCACATAGAAAGAATTTTAAATTTCAAAAGAACTTGGAACATAATTTTTTGATAAAAACTTGTACAATTAATAACAGTAATGGGTTAGAAAACACAAACTAGAAACTGGCAACACTTTATTTCATTATTTAATAATATTTCATTCACTCTAAAAAAACACCAGATATCATACCGAATATTACAAAGGGAAAAAATAAAGGATAAAAAAAGTGAAATATAAAAATTTGGGTCTCCTCGATCACCTGAAATCATCACACCCACAAACATCACTATATTAAATGAATATAGAGTTAGTAATGCAATATTCATTTTAGAAATGATATTGAACCTTGATAGAATCAAAGTGAATGATGAAGTATAAGACTAATGATGTATTTATTTGGAAGTATGATCATCTACCTTTTTATCTACTAAAAAATAGGGTTGATTGGTATTACGACCGTTACTCAACAAAATAGTTGGCTATTATTATTGTTGGTCATGTAGATGAATTTAAGTGATTGTTGATATTATTTAATTATATAATCAAACTTGTATTATATATGGAGACAATTGTCATAATATATTAACAATATGTTTTATGATAAATTCATAAGTTTTAAATAAAGGTTATATTCATGAAATAATATTTTAAATCACTTTTTAAATTGATAATATATTTTAACAAAGTCCTAATTTTTTTATAACGGTCAAAATATTTATTTTTCAATAAAATTTATTTTTTTAATAAATTAGTATTTTTTGTTAAAATTTTAAATTATCATAATTAGGGAATTATTTTTTTGAAATAAGCTTATTTTTTTTACTTATTGAATCAAAATTATATGAGGGTATTTTTTTTGAATTTTCAGATAAAGTTTATTTTTTGGTGAAAAAGTGAAAATTGCCGCTTTACGAGCACTTTGATTTTATAACATCATTAATATGTCTATATGATTAAAATTTTAATGTAATATTTTATTAAATATAAATTTTGATTAATATGTTTTAAAATTAATTTGTAAATATTAATTTTAATTTAGAAATTTATACTTTACTTTTTTGATCCAAAAATTTAATTTTTGAATTGAAATTTAATTTTTAGATCATTTTAATTAATTGGGTTAGTTGGACGGTTATATTTAGTTTTTATGGACTTTAATGTCCTAATAAACACTATAAATCTTTAATGGTCCATAAAAGTTGCTGTAAGTTATTGTAACCACATATTGTTTGCTTATATAATAAAACAACTGGCATTTAATCATTTAAAACCCACCCCTCAAGAATAAACAGCACACATTCCCCATTACTCTTCATTCCAAATTCATAAGACATTAAATTATAGTAATTTTACCTCTCAAATAGTCTCTGAATGGTCTCCTCATGGTCACAATGTTCTATCCTCAAATTTTAGGAATTATATATTCAAGGTAAGTGGATTCTCGTCTTCTTCCTTTTCATTCAATTGCCTCATTTTTTGCGAGTCTTATTAAGCTCAAATAATCTTTCTTTTCATGAAATTTTGATCCTATAATTACTTAATATATGGTGTTTTATCAATGGGATAATAAAATTCTCTCTAATTATTACATCCCTTTAATCCATGTTGTATACTTTCATGCCACCAAATTTATTTCTTGAATTCCTCTCTTTTAGATGAGAAATTCCAATATTGTGAATACCCAAAACACTTAATTTTTAGTGGGTATTAAATTAGATGTATATATAACTTATTGATCTAGGATTTGGATGTATCAAATCTAAATTGTCTTCTTTTAGGTTAGAAATGTATCAATGTTCACGTTTTAAGCACTTTTTAACTCAATGATTTTATATAAAACTTGTTCTTTATTCTCCTTGGGTTGTTGGTAAAATAATTTATTATAATAAATGTGGATCACATGAATTAATACATGTGAAGGGTGTTCCATGATATTACTCCAATTAATTGGGTAAAGAATTAATTTCTAGATTTTACAAGTTTTAGGATTCCTTGGTGAATAACATTGGTAATTGTGATTTATGACACCCTGGTGATAAACCTTGGTAATTTACTTTTGAATGTATAATTTTTATGTTGTAGCCATATTTTCATGTTATGATTCAAGTTATTTATATTATGATATTCCACATGTTTATATGATCATGCCTTAGTGATATACCCCTTGGTCAAATGCAAAGTATCTCCTTTGTTTATTCCCTTGACAAGACTTATGCTCACCCTTTATTTTATGTATGTACCCAGGATATGAGATACAATAATAGTTACTTAGGATGAACCTTTAAAGAAAAATTTCAATTATATTATAATAATTTTAATGTTTTTAGTGTTTTTCATGTGTTATATTATTTTTTCCATGACAATAAACATTGAAAGATTCTATATGTTATTAAATGTTGTATCATGTAATGAAGGTTTTATAAAATAAAAAGGTGGGTAGACATAGTTGGTATAAAAGGATAATTTTGTTATTTGTGGAAATTAGGATTATAAGAAATTATTAAAAAACCTAGGGATAATCTAAATATAGGAACACATCCTGGTATTTTGGTGAAGTAGTAAGTAAGAAGTTTCCATGAAATTACATTAATGTTTGTATACTAAAAGTGGTTTTGGTTTTGGATTAGATGTATCTTGGGATTAAAACCTTAAAAAGGGTTGATTGGGTATATCCCAAATATAATTATAGTTCATGGTGAGTGGGACCTTACTGTGCACCTGGTTTGACACTCTTAGGGGATCTCCTTTGGTTAATCACATGCTTCTACAAACCATTATGAAGGATATATAGATAATGAATTTTTTTTATTAATATTGAAGTATATTATCTAAGGTGAACAATATTATAAAATTTTAGGATTAAGGATTCCTTTAGAATTGGTATTATAATATTCACAATTTTAATAAAATTTTCACTTAAGTCTTCTTTTTCTAGAAAAATAGTAGAAATTATAAGGACTCAGGAAAAAATTGATACAGTTCACAATGTGATGATGGAATTCCCAATATTAGGGGAGATAGAGGTGAAAACTTAATTATTATGATGAATCATTTAACTCATAAAATGAATGAAAAAAAACCATGTGGAGAATCCTCCTTCCCCAAGGAAAGAAAAACTAGTAGTTGAATCCCTAACGCGTCAATTACCACCTGTTTTTAGTTGATCCCATAATCCACTAATCATGGAATAATGGATCAATACTATATAAAAAATATTTTCTCTACTCCATTATTCTGAACTAGATAAATTTAAGTGTATCACTTAGAGGGAGAAACTAATCAGTGGTGGATATTTCTCAAGAACACATATCCAAGGGTTGAGGTGGATTCTATGGGATGGGAAAAATTCAAAAAGGTATTTTTTAATAATAATTTTCCTCATAAACTTGAGACCAAAATAGAGAGAGAATTCCTTCATTTGAGACAAAGAGAAAATGAATCATCAGGGAATTAAGAGATGAATATTTTAATGATTTCTTATTACACTTCAACTTTTGTCATCAATTATGGCAGGAAGACTGGTCGATTATTTTTAAGACTAGTTCTCCATCTGTAGAAATCATTAGAATGGGAGTTATAAAGAGATAATGAGATATGATCTTAAATTTTAAATGGATTTCAAGGTTTCCCATTAGAGTCATGGATAGAATTACAAGAAGATAAATATTGAACAAAATTTTAGGAATAATCTAAATGAGAGAAAGTACAACATCCCATTTACAACAAATGTGGGAAGATTCATTTGGGTTATTGTTTAAAATGAAGTGAAAAGTGATACAAGTGTAGAATAGATAGAAATATATATAAAAACATTCATATGGATTTAAATCCTCAACATCAAAATGCTAATTACAATTAGAATATGGTGAAATCACAACCTTCTATACAATGCTACATGTGCAAGGAAATTGGAAATTTAGCTAACCAGTGTCTATATTAGAATATAATGGAGTTGAACCACAATGAAACCCAAAAAAGGCTAATGGAACAAGTTTATGATTTCATAATTATGATGATTGAAGTCAAGGCTACAATGATGTTATGGAAGGTACACTCATCATACACTCAAAGATTGTAATGAAATTGTTTGATTATATTTCTATGCATTCTTTTATTTGTATCAAGTTTTCAAAGAACATCATGTTAAACCTTGAGATACTAGTCTTATAGTTATTTGTTAAAACTATTGGATGAACTATTCAAGAAAAAAGATATATAGGGATTCGCTTATAAAGTTTGGTGAGTATAATCTCTCTATAATCTTGTTGTTCATTCCAATAATGGAATTTGATATGGTACTTGGGATGAATTATTTGTCAAATTATAATGCCAATATCAACTATATAATAATTGAGATTTTAGTATTCTTGAAGTAAAAACCACTAATTATAATCAAAGGAGATATTTCCTAACTCGAGTCTCTCTAAGAACACAATTTTATTTTTTTATTTAACTGGTGAAGAAGAATAAGAAAGAGAAAGTATTAAGATATGATATGTTTCCACTATTTGAGAAAGCATTGATGTATTTGAAAAATAGTTACAGGGACCTAACCTAGAAATAGTGGTATATTTCTCAATATAAATCTTACCAAAATCCGAGGTATTATAAAAAATACATATAAAATGGTATAAGTGGTGTTAATGCAACTCCCGGATCATTTGGAGAAGGTTTTTGTTCGACCAAGTTTATCTCCATGGTAAGCAATAATTCTCTTTGTAAATAATAAGGATAGATTAATACATTTGTGAATTGATTATAGGGAACTTAATGGGATATATTAAAGAATAAATATCCACTTACAAGGATATATAATTTATTCGAGCAACTTCATAGAGATCGATTATTTTATAAGATCGATCTTCAGTATAGGTATTATCAATTTCGGGTGAAGAAAAAAGATATCCCAAATACTACCTTCCAAATAGGATTTGGGAATTATGAGTTTGTTGTAGCATCCTTTAGGTTGAATAATTATCTTGAAATATTTAAGGATTTCATGCATAAAGTCTTTGAGGACTACCTTTATAATTTTGTAGTGGTATTTATTGATGATATTTTGATATATTCCAAAATCCATGAGGAGCTTGGAAATCATATAAGGGTTATATTATGAACTCTTAATAAAGATAAAATGTTAAGTAAATTTAGAAAATGTGAGTTCTAGTAATAAAATATAACATTATTGGGACACTTTGTGTCCTTTGAAGAAATATATGTGGATCTGGAAAAGAAAAATTCCATAGAGGAGTGCCCACATCCTACAACTACAACCAATATTCATAGTTTCCTTGTTCTATCAGGATACTATATAAAGTTTGTGAAAAAAGTTTCATAGATTTCGAATCCACTAACCAATTAACCTCAAAAAGGAATTAAGTTTATCTTGATATAGGAATGTGAAGAGAGTTTTCATGTACTAAATAATAAGTTAGTTAGTGCACCTATGCTAACTTTACCCTCTAATGGGGTTTTTTGTTTTCATTTATATTGATTAAAACTTTAAAGGGACTGGATTTATGCTCATGAAAAATGACAAGGTGATCACTTATTCATCACGACAACTTAACCTTCAAAAATATAATTATCCTACCAATGATATGAAGTTATCTATAGCTATCATTGCAGTAAAAATGTGGATACACCATCCTTATGGTTGAAATGTGATATATACAGATACCACAAATGTTTGGACCATATATTCACATAGAAGGAGATCAAAATGTGTTATAGAAGATGGTTAGAGATAATAAGGGACTACAATTTCTCTACTAACTACCATCCGGGAAAGGCGAATAAGGTTACTGATTCTCTTAGTAGAAAATAAATTACTACTCTATCTATGACGTGGTATGAAAAAGACACTATTTTCATGAATTTGTAAATGATGAATGAGAAATAATAATGATTGGGAATATATATTACATGGACCAAATAATTTACCGACCACCTATCCAAGAGAGGATAAAAGAGGGATGAAGGGATGATCCGATACATTAAAATAGGGTGGAAGCAGTAAAGGAGGGGAAGAATCATGATTTATACTTCGATGCAGATTGTGTATTATGGTTTTAATTGGTAATTTTTGTTCCTTAATAACATATATAAATAAATAAATAATGGACAATGCACACAAATCATCTTTCTTCATCCAACCAAGAGGTACCAAAATGTACTGTGATCTTTGAGAGAACTTCTGGTGGGACAACATGAATAGAAATATCACTGAGTATACCTCAAAGTTCTTAGTATGCCATCAATTTAAAGTAGAGAGACATAAGTCCAATGAGATGATGTAACAATTTCCAATTACCACATATAAATGTGAGAACATCACCTTGGAATTTTCAATGGTATCCCAAAGTCTTACAAAGGAAGCAATGCAATATGGTTGGTGGTGGATCGACTCATGATGACTACCCAATTAATCACTATTAAAGAAGATTTATCTCTTGAACAAATTTCCAAGATATATATAAAGATAGTGGTGATGTTTCATGGGGTGAAAATTTCAATCATTTTTGATTGGGATCCAAGGTTAAATTCTAAATTCTAGATAATTATTCAACATATTATGAACACTAAATTGAATTTTTTGTACGGACTATAACCCCCAAACTGATAGCCAATCTGAAAGGACCATCGAGGCACATGAAGAAATACTGAGATCTTGCTCAATGGAATTTAAATTTTTATGGGATATATACCTCTCATTATATTAATTATTATAATACAATAGTTTCCCATCAAGTATTAAAAAGGTTATATATGAATATATTTATGGGAATAATTTTAGGACTTATACTTGTTGTGATGAAGTTGGTGAATGAAAGCTACTTAGTCCCGATCTTGTGCAAGAGATAGAATAAAAGGTCCAGGACATATAACAAAACATAAAACATAATCTAAGTTAGTAGAAGAGTTATGTTGACAATTTTTGAAGGGATTTTGTGTTTTATGTTGGATATAAGTTTTTCCTTTAAATATCAACATAGAATAAAGTTATGTATCTTGGAAATAATGGAAAACTTATCCCTAGGTACATTGGACCCTTCAAGATCCTTGATTGCATAGAATCAGGGGGATATTGTTTACCACTTATATCAAACATGACCTAAATTCACAATGAGTTCCACATATCACTCCAAAAAAATTACATAGCTAATCTCACACATGTATTGAATATAGAGGTTGTGCAATTATAGAATGAACTCTCTTATGAGGAGAAGTTGGTGAAGATCTTGGACTGTAGTGACAAAGTTCTATGCAATAAGACAAATAACCTTGTCAAAGTGATGTGAAGGAACCATAAACATAAAGAGGAAACATGAAAATTAGAGGAAATAATGACACATAAGGACCTTTATATAATCTTAACTAAGAAAATTAGTTGAAAATGTTTTTAGGGGGGAAGAATTTAACTACCAAAAAAATTTTCTTCTCTTAATAATGGATATATTGCCTCTCAATAACTTTTTATTATGTTTTATAATAGAATAACATAGAAATAATTTTAAATATCATAAGAACTTTGAACATCATGTGTTGATATTAAATATTATTAATAGGAATGTTTAAGGGATACAAAAACATATGAGAAACCAACTACACTTTATTTCATTATATATGAATGTTATATTCATTCTATAGCAACACATAATATCATACAAAAAATTAAGATGAGAAAAAAATAAAGGATAAATAAATTTCAATATAAAAATTTGGGTCGCCTCAATCCCTTAGAGTCATCGCACCCATAAACATTACTATAATAAAGGAATAGAGAGTTAGTAATACAACATTAATTTTGGAAATGATATTGAACCTTGATAGAATCGAAGTGAATGATGAAGTGTAAGAATGATGGTGTATTTATATGAAAACATGATTGTAAACCTTTATGTCTATTAAAAAATACATTTTATTTGAATTATGACTATTATTCAATAAAAAACTATTCATTATTATGGTTGGTTATGTAGATTCATTTAAGTGATAGTTAGAATTATTTAATGATATATTCAAAATTTTATTATTTTTGGAGACTATAAACATATTTTATTAAAAATAAATTTTATGATAAATTTATAAGTTTTAAATAAAATTTATCTTCCTAAAATTAGTTTATAAAAATATTTTTAAAAAGATAATATACTTTAAATAATTTTTAAATAATTTTTATAATACTCAGAATGTTTATTTTTATATAAAATAGAAAAATGTAATAAATAAGGATTTTTATATAAAATTTAAAATTATATTATTTACGGAATTATTTTAATTAAATATGAATAATTTTGGGACTCATCATGTCAAAATTATCTTTGGGTGATTTTTTGGTAATTTTCTGGAAAAATTAAATTTTTAGTGAAAAAGTGAAAATCACCGTTTTTTGAGCACTGTGATTTTATGAAATCATTATTATGTAATAATGGTTAAAAATTTTATGATAATTTTTTTTCAATATAAATTATATTTAATAAGTATAAAATTAATATTTAAATATTTATTAAAATTTAGAAATTTATACTTTACTTTTTTGAAATAAAAATTGGATTTTTTAAATAAAATTTATTTTTTGGATTCTGTGCATTATATAGGTTTTATAGAAGGGTTAGTTTAATTTTTGATGTAATTTAAAGTAAAAAAACACTCTATCACTCTTTAATGGTCCAAAAAATTGGTTGCAATTGATTTCAACCACAAGTGGTTAACTTATATAATAGAAAAATCAATATTTAATCCTTTAAAACTCCCCCCTAAAGTATAAATACAAACCATTCCACGTTATTCTGCACTCAAAATGAAAAATATACCAATTTATGGTTATTTTACCTCAAAAATATTCCAACTAAGTTTCTCTCATGGTCTCAAGTTTCCATCCTCAAGTTTTAGGAAGCAAATCTTCAATGTAAGTGTATTATCCACATCTTCCTTTTCATTAAAGCACCTCTATTTTATAAATCTTATTAATGTCAAATATTATTTATTTTCATGCACTTTTGATCTTCTAATAACTTCTCAAATGGTGTCTTATCAATGGGATACATCCATTATCTCTCATTATTCCCCCATTTAATTCATGTTGTATATCGTCAAGTTTTCTAATTCATTTCTTGAATTTATCTATTTTTTATGAGAAATTAAAATAATGTGAATACCCAAAACAATTAATTTTCAATGGTTATTCATTTATATGTAATTATAACTAATTGATTATACATTTAAATTTATTAATTCCACATTCTATTTCAGTTGGTTGAAAATGATGTAATGTTCATGTTTTAAGCACTTATGCACTAAATTATTAATATAAAACCTGTTATTTATTATCCATGGTTATTGGTAACATGAATTATAATGATTAATATGGATCACATGAATTAATACATATTAAGGGTGTTCCCTTATATCACTCCAATTAATTTGGTAAATAACTAATATCTAGAGATGACATATTTTATGATACCTTGGTGAATAACCTTGGTAATTATGTTTTATGACAACCTGTGATAAACCTTAGTGATATGCATATTAATATCTCATTTTTATATTATATATATGTTTACATAATATTATTCATGTTCTTTATATTATGATATATCTCATGTTTATACAATCTTGGATTAATGATATTCATCTTGGTCATATGCTAAGTATCACATTTTTTTATTACCTTGCTGATTTTTATGCTCACCCCTTTCTTTGATGTACTCCTCCAAGATATGAGATGTAGTGAAAGTAAATTAATAAGAACTTATGAAGAGATATTTCAAGTGGATTAGAATAATTTTTTTGTTTTTTATGTTTTTCATGTATTATGTTCCTATATATAAGTCATTAAACCTCAAAATATCCTCAATATTATTAAATGTTTTACCATGTATTGATTTTTTTATGAAATAAAAATGCGGATCACCATATATGGTATGTGTGCCTTATTTTTTGTTACATTCTTGTAATGATTTTATGTTTGATTGAGACCTTAATTGAGTGTGTGGGGGGTGATTTTTTTGTGCTTTATTTTAACCTCCCTTAAGTTTGTGAGTATGGTCCATTGTTCTTGACTATGGCCTCCCTTGAGTGTATGGGGATGGGTTAATGTGCTTTATGTGACCTCCCTTGAGCATACGATGATGAGTTAGTGTGCTTGTAGAGCTTAATTTTAGAGGACCGATTCTTATACTTGTTGTATCTTTACATTAGAGGATTGGGATGAGGACCACCTTGGGTTTTGGGTCATGGTTTAGCATAATGAAAATATGATCGAACTCCCTTAAATGAGGTGGTTTGGGTGAAGGATTATAGACACATGACCATTCCCTATTACTTTAGGGGGTGGGTAGAGGATTGGATTATTCCCCACCTACATCATTCATGTGAAAGTTTGATATCATTTTGATTTGAAACCTAAACTACATCTTTGTGTATGGGTTGGTTTACTGTGTTTGAGACTGTCTTCCTTCCAGCGAGGAACCAAAAAATGTATAGTTAGGTGCTACGATGACCTGGTTAGAACACAACAACTTAACTTGTATGTATATATGTCCATAAAGTGTTATGTTTCTTGGTGAATGTTTTTCACATACATTAATTAACCTTATATTTATATTTCATTCATATCTACTTTGTCAAAGAAACACCCAATATCATTGTGGTATTGGGGATACCTTCTAGTATTTTGGAATCACCCCTACCCACTTACATGACCTAGGTTTCGATGTATATGGGTATACATTCCAATTTTTTATGAGCACAAATATCACATGGATATGGATATATGATACATGTTTAATAGGTTTTATTCACCATGGAAATGAAAATATTATTAGGTTTTCATAACTTGGGAGATATATAAATAGCATGTCTTGACAATAAGACATCAGTTTAAACTCAAGTTTCCAAGGGATGTCTAGTTTCGATATTAGGAACTTTAGGATGAGTTAGGTGTTGATTTGGATTGAGAATCCAAATTTATGATAGATGAGACTTGAGATGAATCATATGTATTGGCTGGGATCTAGTGATTTTTACATGCATCATGATAGTGGCATGATAATGTCATGATACACATGCCTATGAACAATGTTTTTTAACAAGATGTATTATAAAAATCCATTATTAATTAAATAAACTTGTAATATAAATGATGTTTTATCTCATTTATTATAAAGGGTTATTAGATTAATATGTATATGAGGGTATTGGTTGATTTTTTTGATTGATTGTGACGAGTTTTCTAGGCTTCCATAGGGAAATGATTTTTTGGATGTGTAAATTTTTTAGAAAAACCATTTTAAGAAGAAAAAATCTTGTGGTGGAATGAGGAGTGTGTGAAATGGTTTTTATAATTTGGTATTAATAGAAATGTATCTTGGATATTTTGGTTTTAAAATCTATTGGGGATTTTTCTGGTTCTTATTTTTTTAAGGAAAATGGGGTTTGAACCTTGATTTCCAAACAGCTTTAAATTTTATTTCACATGGTTTTGAAAAAAAAGGAACTATTTTTCGAGAAAGAGCTGGACAAGATTTTTATTTTAGTGTTTTTTGATGAAAACTCATGTATTCCATGTGGTGTTTTGAAAAATCATGTGAGTTTTAGTGTTTGTGAGATGGTTTGAACAAGTTTTTGAATTGAGGAATCAATACCTATGTAAAATCAATTTTTATTGAATTTGTTTTTTATTAGTTGTGATATGAATGTTTGAATTCTGTGATCTGATTATAATCTATGATTTATTAAAAACTGAAATGTATAATTGGTGGGTGTTTACTTGTTTTGGTCAGATGATGGTAAAAACAACCAATGCCTATGTAGACTGTGTTTCTTGGTTTCTAGTGGTTGGTTGAGAATGTCTAGTGGTTGGTGGTACATTCTATGGGTACACCAAGGATGTTTGAGGGAGATTATTGTATTGGTGATAAGATGAGTTCCTTATTGGAGTTTCTTGTGTCGTGATTGTGGTTTCTTACATTGTTCTTGAGTAACTATATGTGTTTTGGTGGGTTCCATGATTGGACCTCTTGATGTGTGTTCTAGTGTTTTATGGGTTGGGCTGTTGTGTGTGTTTTGACTAGTTCTATAGGTAGTAGGTGTTGAATATGGATTTTGATAGGTGATTCCTTATAGCAAGGATCCGCACTAGTTGGAATCATCCATTGGTGGAAGAGTATTATGGTGGGGAGCACCATAAGTCCCAGGATGAATTGGTTGATGAAACTTCAGAGTTTTGTGAATCAATAGTATGGTTTAGAAATTTCATGATATTTAGTGATCAATAATTTGTGTTTATCACTCTGGTGTTATAATAGTGGTCTTTTACAATATTTATTCGTGGTAACATACGAGACATAGATAGTGGAGATCAATTGTCTTAGTTTTTTGGAGTTTTTTGAAAATGATACTCCTATGGTGGGGATCATCAGATCTATAATGCCTGAATGAACCTCATGTTATAATGGTCAAGGTATAATGAGACTAGTTGGTGGATGGTTGAGGTGACCTCGGGATGTCAGTGTGGTGTTGGGCTGAGTTAGTAAGTTGACATCAGTCTCAAGGTGGTCGTAGTGCAATTAGAGGGTGAGTTCGATCAGTGATGTGTTGGTACTAGGGTGGAGTGCGATGGAGGATGTGATCATTTAGGAATCTATGGTGGAATTAAAATAAGTGTTGGGGAAATAATATGGTATGGGTGCTTATATGATATGGTTATTCATCTTGGAGTAGTTCATCATGTCTGGGTAGCATGGTGATGCATCGGTGGTTGAGATCAAGTAATTTCTAGGAAATTTGTTTAGGGAAGGATGGATTGGTGTTGTTGCATAGAATTAGATTTGGTGAGTTGGAAATTGTATATAGAGTGTCATTTGGGACGTGGTTAATGTTCTTTTTGGATAAAAAAAGATTTTTTTGTGTAAAATACAGTGTGTATGGGCTTGGTTTTTAGAGTTTCATAGTGGATTCATGTTGGGAAGTTGGAGATGAAATTCATAATGTTAACACTGAGTTGATGGATGAGGTAGGTCAAGGTTAATGGTCGGATGACTACCATAACTTTTTGAGGATGATAAGTGTTGTTGAAGGGATTTTTTAATGACCCATGTCGTTATAGGTTTGAAAATTTTGAGGTAATTTGTTTTTTTTTCATTTTTTGAAGGGATATTCTTGAGAATGAGGTCCCAATATGGGTTTCTGAGCATTTAAACAACCTTAAAATTTGTTTCTAGATGGGGTTTAATGATCAGGTGGTTCCCCTGGTGTTTAAAAGGGGTTCAGGTCATATTCGGAGTGGATGGGATACTATAAATACCTACAATAGGTCATTAATTATGTGAACTTACGGGTTACTCTATTAATGTGTCAAGCAGTGGGGCCTTCATCTACTTGAAGGTGGATTCAAGGGGTGAATGTCTTGTTCACACCATGAATCATGCGGGATAGGTTTTTTAATTTTTCTTGAGGGGGTTCCAAATTACAAATCCCTTGGGATTATTATTATTTTAAAAAATGTTCATTAATTGGAGTCCAAGATACCTATCCCCTTTATTCCCCTTGGTTTTGGGTGGTTTCTTTATGGGTTTTCATGCCGACTTAACGTTGGATCTTTTTATCTCTTCTCATTGTTCTTCTTCCCTTATTTTTTGATTTTAGTCCAGTCAAAAGGGTTTCATGAGGAATGATTTCTTTGGAATATGATAAAATTTTCATGCATTATGGGAATTTTGAATGTTACTCATTAAGGATGTTCCAGGAAGAGTAAATCAATACTCCATTCATTGATTGAAATGAGGTATGTTATGTCACGAATTTATTGAGGGATTTTTTTGCTTTTTAGTGAAATTAGTTATTTAATCAGTGTTGTTAATTGTTTATTTTTCTTATCATAGTCCTGGTGGTGTCTTAGGATTGGAATTCACCCCATTTATTTCTTTTTTGGATTCATTGCGTTTCCCAGTGAGTTTAGTGTTTATTGTGAAAATCTGGGTTTTTAATTTTAGTTATTTAATTAGTTAATTTAATGATGTTGGTTGCTGATATTGGCGATAATGTAACTAAAGGTGGTCAGTATGAGATTGATATGAATTTAATATCATCAGTTGAGGTAAGGGGCCTATGATTTGTTATATTCTTTTAGTTATCTAATATTTTTATATTCATGTGCCACATTGGTATATCCTCTTACATTCTATATATTTTGTGTGAGTTTCCATAAGGTTAGTACATGTTCCCAGTGTCCTAATAGTCAATATAGACATATAACATGCTAAATGGTCCAATGGTGTTACCCTTGTCAAATGATTTCCAATGGACCTCATTTTGGATTTTCTTAAGGGCATGCAATGGATTTAAAGAAGAAAATTGTTTCTTTTTAAAATTTTATTTTAAAAATGATTATTTGATTGAGATGGAAATTTCAAAGGTAATCTATGATTTTTTGAAATGGTACTTTAAAACTGGATTGTGGTTTTCCAGTGAGCTTCGATGGGATTTTGGGCTAAGAGGCCAGTGTGAGTAAGATAATATGGGGTACCTTTTTCAAAAGGTTTTAAAATAGGGTTTGACTTGGTTTTAAACTGAATATAAAAGGTCTTAGTTGAACTTTTTTTGGTCCATTGGACCGTGTGTGGGAGATTCCATGTTTTTACATAGTATTAGTACTTTGTGTTTTCCCTTATTGTGATTTTAGTGTGTATTATTAGATTCATGATAATGTGAATTGTATGTGTATCTATATGATAAATCTATTGTGTATTATGTTTCCTATAGTGTACATATATTTTTTAGAACTTTAATTTTTTAGTTATTGAAGTTATAGTTAATTAAAATGGATGTGATGGACCCCATAGGGTACTGAGATGAGTTTTGGGATATATTTGGGATGTGGGTATAGGTCTCAAGGGACTAGTTCTTTGGTGGAGAGTTCCTGAGTTGTGATATGGGATACATGATCCATTTTCTATTTCATGCGTGTGCTGATTATATGTTTGATTGTGACATACCTTAAGGGTGTTGGAATGTGTGTGTGTGATTGATTATGAAATCCATTGAGTGTGTTGGGATGTGTTAGTGTGGGTTATTGTTACATCTCTTGAGTGTGTCAGGTTGGAATAGTGTTCTTGATCAGGCCTCTCTTGAGCGTGCAAGGATGGGCTAATGTGCTTGAACCTTTCTTTAAGAGGCTTGAGTCATTCCTTTTTTGGACCTTTCCTTTAGTGTCTTGGTCTAAGGACTTCCCTAGATAATGGGGCATGGTTTAACATGATGAATATATGATGGAATTCACTTGATTAACGAGGAAAAAATAGGGGCTTATAGACTCATGACCATGCCCTATTCCTTCAGGTAGTGGGTTGAGGTTTGGATGTTGACCGACCCTGAGTCTTTAGGTGTGGGATATACATAATTTCAGTTGGAACCCTACTGTACATCTTTGAGTATGGTTTGTACTATAGTGTGTGTGATCGTCTTCCTTCTCTAATAGTGCCGAAGCCAGTATGATCAGGTGTCATAGTGTCCTAGTTAGAATATGAAGACCAAAATTATATTCCTATATATACATTGAGTATTATTTTTTCAGATGAGTACATTTCGTAGACCCAAATATAACTTATATTAATATTTCATGTATATATACTTGGTAATTTTATCAACTAGTATCATTAAGGAATTGGGTATACCTACTAGGTCATTGGACTTGCCCCTACCCATGTACATGGAATGATTTTAGATGTAAGGGGGTTGATTTTCTGTTTTTTCTCTTAGAACATAAGTTTCTATTGTATATGAAAATGCAGTATAGGTCTAGTAGGTTGTGGATTACATGGATATGAATATATAATTATTTGATTTGGTTAGAGGCCAGTGTATTTATGTTTAGTTATGGTTCAATATTTATTGTCCAGTGTGCCTTTATATATATGTAATTCCTATTATGTCTTGTTTACCCATTAATACTATGTTTTGATTTTCTACATCATTTATATAGTTTAATTATTTATATTTTTACCGTGGATCCCCATGGGAATTTTTGTTTTACATACATAAGGTTTTGGATTGTCTAATATATAGACAAATCATACCAAATTTTCAATATAATTTGACCATAAACTATTAGGTTAATTTTTGAGGATAAGAATCCCCAAAACTATGTTTGGACCTCATTGATAGATATAATCCTCTTGTGTAGAAGGAAGAGTGTTTTAAGTTACATAAAATACTAAATTGGGCATCGTTTGGGAGGCCTAGGATAGGGTGTTACATATTAGCATTACCTTATCGGTGAATGTTTTTCTATCTTCATAGATTACAAGAATCTGAAGTACGTATTCTCCCAGCGTGACTTGAATCTATTCCCATGGCAATGGATAAAGTTTTTTATAGGAATTTGAATTTGATATTTCTTTTAAACTTATTAAGGGAAATGTTTTAGTGGATTAATTAAGTAAGAAGTTATATAGTGGTGCTATGGGTGGTTCATAGACTCTTGTAGAGTGATAAAAGAGTTGGAAATGATACACCTTTATATGGGAGAAGTTGATGAGAAAGGATGTCTTTATTAGATGGAGGTGTATTCCTCTTTAGTTAAACATATGAAGTGTCCTAACTGGGAGATTCCAAGTTATAGATTTGGTGTGATTGAGTTTTTTGTGGTGATTCTCTTGAGGGATTTTCATAGGATGGAAAACATCGGTTGCTATTCCAGAGAAATATTTTCATTCCTTCATCAATGTATGAGGTGGTTCTCTATGAGTTCCAATGTTCAACCATGGAAGTAAATCTTGGTGTAATAAATCTGTATCATTCTTATATTGAGCATTTTTTATGGTTTTGTTTGAAGTTTTCTATTTCAAATTTTATCACTCAGTGTTTGATTTTCTAGAGGGTCCTGGCTGAGCAAGGTGTTTTCAATGGTCTTCTTCATCCACTTGATGCTCCCCAATAGAAGTGAGAGGACATCTTGATGGAATTTTTCATTATTTTACTCATAGATAAGTATGTTTATGATAATATGTGTGTTCATAGACCACTTGAAGAATTAATTTTACTTATTAGATATTAAGGATTTGATCTCCATGGAGGTTTTCTCAAGGAAACATCTAGATGAGAAAGTGAGGCTTTATGGGGTACTGAAGACAATCATCTCTGATTGTGATTCTCATTATACTTAATGTGTGTGGAGGGGTCTCTAGTATTTTTATATCCTAATTATGACTTATCACCATTTTTAATCCATATATGTATGGTCAAATAGATCATACTTTTTGGACTTCAAGGAACATGTTTTGTTCTCAGGTATTCTAAATTTTGGAGGTTTGTGGGTGAGGCACCTACCCTTGGTTTAGTTTTCTTACACAAAAATTAACAATACTCTATTGGAATGACTCAGTTTAAAGAAATGTATTCCTGACCTTTATGATATCTATTATGATGGAATTATGTCAGAGAGTCAGTTATTCTTGGAATAGAATTGGGTATAGTTTGAAAGATAAGGTATAGGTGATTCACAAGTGAATGAAGGACGTGCATGATCTTTAAAAGTTCTATAATGATCATAGGAGGAGGTTTATGGAGTCTGATATTGGAGATCATGTGTTATTTAAGGTGTCTCTTCATTAAGTATAGTAGTGGTTCAATCATCGAAGTAATATTTATCTAAAGTTCATGGGACCTTTTGTGGTGTTAGATCAGGTTGGAGCCGTGGTGTATCTGTAAGTACTACCCCCATGGATGAGCAAGATTCATGATATCTTTCAAGTATCATAGGCTCACTAATATATTTATGTAATTTTTCACATAATCGACTAGGGTGAGTTGGATGTTGATGTCGGTGTGACCTTTAAGGAATGACCTATTGATATTTAGAACTAATAGGAAAAGGTGCTGCATAGCCATGTTATTGCTTTGGTTCATGTCCTATGGTGGCTTGGTTACTTGGAGGAGAGGACTTGGTAATGAGAGTATCAAATGATATATTAATATCCAAATTTGTTTTTATTCCATTTTTTATCCATGTTGAGATTCTTTGTATGACCTTCACTTGTTTTATGAGATATTTGATGACGATGCAAGTCTCTATGCACTGTTATTTTAATGTGTTGTTTGTATTC